>CM038144.1:51765393-53258238 GCA_021437245.1 Aegilops speltoides
CAACTCTCCTCACCGATTTGGCTGTGGTGGAAGAAAGAATTGAGTGGAAAGCAACTTGGGAAGGCTAGAGATCAAGTTTCATATGGTGGGAGTGGAGCAACTTGATCTCAACACAAGGGTAGGTAGTTTTCTTCTCGAGAAATGTAAGGTAGGAGTGGTAGTTCTTTCGATGGCTCTCTCCACGAATGAAGAGGGGTGGAGGGGTATTTATAGCCTCCACACAAAATCCAACCGTTACACACATTTGACCAATCTCGGTGGGACCGAAGTTGACAACTCGGTGAGACCGAAAGTTCAAATCTTGTGAGCGTTGGGATTTTCAGTGGGACGAAAATACAATCTCGGTGAGTCCGATTCTTCCAAAGACTAGGGTTTGTCAATCTCGGTGGGACCGACTTCATCATCTCGGTGACACCGATTTGATGACGAAGGATTCTGAAGCTTGACAACACTAGTTTGGTGAGACCGAGTTGAGAATCGGAAAATCCGAAATTTCTAGGGTTTGGCTTTGTGGTGAGGTGGTTCATCTCGGTGTGGTGAGTTTAGGAAATCGGTGGGACCGAGATTACTTATGAGTGTATGTTGGAATGAAAGATTGCAGATAGTTTGGGAGATGTATCACTAAGCACTTTGAGCAACGGATCATTAACATAACCTCATCCCTTTTAATAGTATTGGCTTTCCTATAGACTCAATGTGATCTTGGATCACTAAACCAAAAATGGAGTCTTGAGCTTTTGCCAATGCTTGCCTTAGCATCTGAGGGTCCACCTCTCCGATCCTTTTGCCATGCCAATGTGATTGACCTTCTGAAACATACTTGATAAAAGCATTAGTCCAACCACAAAGTATGTTGTCATTAATTACCAAAACCACCCAGGGAGCAAATGTGCTTTCAATCGGACTAACCGAGATTGTATTTTCGGTCCCACGAAAATCCCAACGTTCACATGATTTGAACTTTCGGTCTCACCGAGTTGTCAACTTTGGTCCCACCGAGATTGGTCAAATGTATTATGTGCAGTTGGATTTTGTGTGAGGCTATAAATACCCTCCACCCCTCTTCACTAAATGAGAGAGCCATCGTAAAGAACTACCACTCCTACCTTACATTTTCGAGAAGAAAACTACCTACCCTTGTGTTGAGATCAAGTTGCTCCACTCCCACCATATGAAACTTGATCTCTAGCCTTCCCAAGTTGCTTTCCACTCAATCCTTTCTTCCACCACAGCCAAATCGGTGAGGAGAGTTGAGTGTTGGGAGATTATCATTTGAAGCACAAGAGCAAGGAGTTCATCATCATCAACACCATCTATTACCTTTTGGAGGTGGTGCCTCCTAGATTGGTTAGGTGTCGCTTGGGAGCCTCCGTCGAGATGTGGAGTTGAACCAAGAAGTTTGTAAGGGCAAGGAGATTGCCTACTGTGAAGATCTACCCCGAGTAAGGCTAGCCCACCATGGGCGTGGGCCATGATGGCATAGACAAGGTTGCTTCTTCGTGGACCCTTCGTGGGTGGAGCCCTCCGTGGACTCTCGCAGTTACCCTCAGTGGGTTGAAGTCTCCATCAACGTGGATTGACGATAGCACCACCTATCGGAACCACGAGAAAAATCTCCGTGTCTCCAAATTGCGTTTGATCTTCTCCACCTCTCTTTACTACATGTGCAATTTACTTTCCGCTGCCTATACTCTAGAATTGCATGTGTAGGGTGATACTTGACTTGATCATTATCGTGAATCTGCCAAAACTTGTCTTTATCAAAGGCTGAATTTTATATTGTCAAGTAGTCTAATCACCCCCTCTAGACATACTTTCGATCCTACAAGTGGTATCGAGCTTTGGTCTCCATTTTATTGGTTTCCATTGCATTGGACTCCATAAGCTTGGTTTCACAACCTAGGAGAGTATGGCGTCTAGTGAGGTAATTTTAAGTGAGGTCCTTACTTTGATGGTACAAACTTTGCTAGTTGGAAGCATAAAATGAAAATGCATATTCTTGGCCATAACCCAGCCGCATGGGGCATTATTTGTGTTGGTATGCAAGGTGAATTCTTGAGGAAGGAAAAGTTCGGATCATGGCTTCTAGCGGATGAATTCGGATGTTGCAAAACAATGCTCAAGCTTGTGACATTCTCTTCAATGCCTTGTGTCGAGGAGTTCAACAAAATCAGCCGTCTTGAGAATGCAAAAGAGATTTGGGATACTTTGGTTGAAATGCACGAAGGTACGAGTCGTGAAGGAATCAAAGCTAGATGCTCTTCAAGGTCGACTTGACAAGTTCAAGATGAAGGAAGGTGAAGGAGTCGCTGAAATGTACTCTAGGCTTGCTCTCATCACAAATGAGATTGCCGGCTTAGGAAGCGAAGAAATGACCGACCGATTCATCATCAAGAAGATTCTCAGAGCTTTGGATGGAAAGTATGACACCGTGTGCACTTTGATCCAAATGATGCCAAACTACAAGAATCTCAAGCCAACCGAAGTCATTGGAAGAATTGTTGCTCATGAGATGACACTTAAGGATAAGGAAGAGCTTCACAACAAGTCAAGTGGTGCTTACAAAGCTACATGTGATGCTCCCACAACCTCAAGTGACAAGCTAGTTTCCAATGAAGAGATAAGCCTAATGGTGAAGAACTTCAACAAATTCTACAAGAATAGAAGCAAAGAAAGAAGCTCAAAGTCTAGATCATTTGATGAAAAGAGATCTTCTAGTCGTGATCGAAGCTGCTACAATTGTGGAAGACCGGACACTACTCAAATGAGTGATCGGCTCCCCACAAGAAAGAAGAATCTCCAAGAAGAAGAAGCTCAAGAGAAGAGTCACCTCGGAAGAGAGAAGGAGTAGAGATGATCGTTATGAGCGAAGACCCTCTCGGAGAAGCAAGGATTCGGAGAGGAAAGACAAGTCATCAAGGAGCTACACAAGAAGAAAACATCAAGCTCATGTAGGTGAATGGGTCTCGGCTCCGACTCAGACAATCAATCCGAAGAAGCTATCACTCCAACTCCGAATATAGTCAAGATGAAGGTGTTGCGGTCTTGCTCTCGTATCCTCCAACTCCAACTCCTATGACTTATTTGATTCACCAAATGAGGGAATTGGAAGATGCTTCATGGCTAAAGGCCCCAAGGTATCACACCCTGAATTTATTGACTTTGATAGTGATGAGGATGACTTTCTTGGTGAAGATGAGCTCTTACATGATAAATCTAGTGAGCCTAGTAATGATGAACATGCTAGTAGTCTTTATAGTCGAGAAGAGTCGAATGACAATGCTATGAAGGAGATTGAGCGTCTAACTAAAGAACTAAACACTCTTAAGTTAGCTCATGAAACAACTCAAGAAGATCATAGAGAGCTCCTAAGATCTCATGAGAAGCTACGCTTCGAGAAGCTCACTCTAGAGCAAGAACATGAGTTTCTAAAAGCAATCAATGACAATCTTCGAAAGAAGAGTTCTTCATATCTTGCCAAACGACTTCTCTTGTCTAATTTCTTGCCTCCTATTAAAACTAAGCATGACAAGCATAAGAAAAATTCTTCATCTAGTAGTAACAATAACCATGTTAAATCCAATATTGTTGCTTCTAGTAGTTCTCTTGATTCCACTAACAATGTTTCAAGCCAAGTTACACTTGAGCAAGAAAATCGTTTATTGAAAGGGATTATAGAAAGGTGTCTACAAGAGCCTTGCGGAAGCAAGAACTTTGAGAAATTATCCGCAAGCAAGGAAGGCACCGGAAGAATCAATGAATTGGTTTTGAGCGAAAGTTCAACGCCGAGGGTGTTGAATGGGAAGAAGGTCAATATCCCACTCCACAGTTTATTCCTCAAAGGAGAAGTACAATCCTACTTCTTCCAATGTGGAACAAGCTCAAGATGACCTTCCACCACAAGACCACAAGCTAAAAGGCAAGGATAAGCTTCAAGAGGAGATTGATGCATTTATTGAAGCACCTCAAGCCATGGTCAAGTGGGTTCCCAAGGAAGCGTCAAGTTCTACTTCGTCAAGCTCAACTACAACCCCAAGGTTCCCATCAAGATGATGTGGATCCCGAAGAAGAAGAACTAGAGAGTTCTTGAGGGTGACTCCGCCAACATACTTCACTCACATTCTTTTTGGCAAGAACTTGTGCAATCAACTTCCACATTATGCACTAGTTCATGGAGTCACAAACCCTCTTGTTGGTAAGTCAAGGGACAAGGTAATCATTGCTTTCATGGACATCATCTATTGTGTACTTCAATCTATGTCCATGGATATCCTTGTTTGTTCCTTGTGGGACTAACCCATGTAGGTATTGAAAGTGCCGAATCCAAAGGATTGCTCCCAACTCTTGATGATCTTCATCAACATTGAGCATCCACATCTTCAACATCTACATGAAGTCTTCTCGACAACCCAAGGTTAGTTTGACCCTTTAAAGGGGTTCTCACATCTAGGGGAGCTTTGCTCTAAAGAATTGAGCTAAAGCATCTTCAAATGATGTGAACACATCAATGCTTTATGTAAAAGTGGTAACCCCACTTGTGCTTAAGCGATGAGTATGACCTATGATCAAATGTTCTCATTTGACTCCTAAATCAATATACTCATATAAAGATGACCTGGTCATCGACAAATTGTGTGATAGTAGCTAGAGTTTTGATTGTGCATGTTTGACACATATTTCATTTGCTATCTTATTGTGTGAGCATGTTGGATGCATGATTTTATCCATTCGAGGACATCCATTTGTGGTTTTGGTTGTTTTGATTTTTCGACCAAATGGATGGACAAGAATGCCTAAGTACCTCCTAGCTATCTATGCTTACTTGTCTCAAATTCTATTCATGCTTATATCACAAACTTTGAACAAGTCAATTTGGACCCTCGAGTGAGGAGCACTTTCGAGCCACCGATCCGTCAAGGGCTAACTTCCAAAACCTTCTAAGTGATTTGGTCGGACCAACCCACTCAAACTCGGTCGGGCCAAAGCATTTGGATTGATCTAGGTTTTCACCTCGGTGAAACCGAGTTGTCATTCGGCGTGACCGAAGTGCGTGCTTACTGTAGTTATCCATCTCGGTGCCACCGAGTTTACAACTCGGTCCCACCGGCGACAAAGGGTATATATACTCCGTGGGTCGTAGCGCATTGATTTCTACTTCAAAGCGCAGCCCCCCCTTCTTTGCCGTCGCCGTGGTCTCCGGATCGTCTCCGTCGTCGCTGTGCGCCCTCGCCGCAGGTCTCCGTCGCCGTCAGCGGACATTCTCTCCGGCGCCGTTGCGCCGTAGAGAACTCCACCAAGTTAGGGTGAGTTTCGATCCCTCGTGCTCCCATCTCCGATTCAATGCGTTTGGTTTGCCTATAATCTTGCCACGTTTGAAATCTTCACGAACACAGTTAGATCTTTTGGACTAGATTGAGTAAAAGTTTTAGGGTTAGGTTTCCGCGAACACATCTCGGTGAGACCGATTTTACATTTTCGGTATGAGCGATTTGGCCTCGGCCATTACCTTTGCACCTTCGGTCCAACGAGTTGTGCAAATCGGTGCGACGAAATGAGATTTAGTGAAACCCTAGTGTTTTTGGCAGGACGAAACCCGCCGGTCCAACCGAAAGTGGTGTGAATGCTTACATTTGAGCAGCGGATTCACGAATTTTAAACTCGATGCGACCGAAATGTCTTCTGTGAAAACCTAATACTAGAATTTGAACTCATTTTGTTTGCAAAAACTGCAGTTTGTGATAACTCTTCTACTCGCCTATACCTAATCTATTCACGAGGTTGTCGGCCATATCGGATGCCGTGACGGCCGAACAGTCGAGTCACCTATTGCTGATATTCGAGGCGGGCACTAGTCCTCAACCCAGTGAGAGCCGCCCGTGAGTCCCGGTGGCGCTTAGCTCTATGCCTTTTGAACTTTTTGGTAACTTGTTGCCAAAGGGGAAAGTGTATAGATCATAGGACTTCGAGAGAGAGAGTCTTTGTTGTCTTTTGCGCTTTTGCTCTTTCGTTCATTTGCGGTTTCTTTGAGATACTTTTGATTTTGATACATTCCATGTGTTTGATGCTCGTTTCATTCTACCTTAATGAGTACTTGGTCGTACTATGCTTTAATGTGTGCTTAATGTTTATCATATGCTATTCATATCTTGTATGACCATTTACTCATGTCTTGGTGATTAGGTGCATGCTATTCATTCTTATCATTTTGTGCGCTCCACCAAGATGTATGTGACATGGAAGAGTGACCCATGATCCTAATCGATTGTGCATTTGCATTCAAGCGCAAATCTTAAATAATGCACAAATTTAGGGGAGTTCTTGCTTATCACATACTTCTCAAAGCGACGATATTATTCATTGATTATATCCTTTGTCGAAGCTTTGATCTATATGTTGTCATCAATTACCAAAAAGGGGGAGATTGAAAGTGCAACTAATCCCCGGGTGGTTTTGGTAATTAATAACAACATATATATCATTGAACTAATAGTTTCTTGAGAATCATTTCAGAAAGTTCAGTGATATGGGTATGGCAAGGGCTGAAGAAGTGGACCCCTCAAAATGCTAAGGCAAGCATTGGCAAAAGCTCAAGACTCCATTTTTGGTTTAGTGATCCAAGATCACATTGAGTCCATAGGAAAGCCAATACTATTAAAGGGATGAGGTTATGTTAATGATCTGGTTGCTCAAAGTGCTTAGTGATACATCTCCTAAACTATCGGCAACTCTCACTACATTATACACTCATAAGTAATCTCGGTCCCACCGATTTTCCAAACCAGTCACACCGAGATGAACAACCTCACCACAAAGCCAAACCCTAGAAATTTCGGATTTTCCGATTACGAACTCGGTCTCACGAAACTTGAGTTGCCAAGCCACATAACATACATCATCAAATCGGTGTCACCGAGATGATGAAGTCGGTCCCACCGAGATTGGCAAGCTCTTGTCTTTGGAAGAATCGGACTAACAGAGATTGTATTTCGGTCCCACGAAAATCCCAACGTTCACATGATTTGAACTTTCGGTCTCACCGAGTTGTCAAGTTCGGTCCCACGAGATTGGTCAAATGTGTGTAGCGGTTGGATTTTGTGTGGAGGCTATAAATACCCTCCACCCCTCTTCACTCGTAGAGAGAGCCATCGAAAGAACTACCACTCCTACCTTACATTTACGAGAAGAAAACTACCTACCCTTGTGTTGAGATCAAGTTGCTCCACTCCCACCATATGAAACTTGATCTCTAGCCTTCCAAGTTGCTTTCCACTCAATCCTTTCTTCCACCACAGCCAAATCAGTGAGGAGAGTTGAGTGTTGGGGAGATTATCATTTGAAGCACAAGAGCAAGGAGTTCATCATCATCAACACCATCTATTACCTTTTGGAGGTGGTGCCTCCTAGATTAGTTAGGTGTCGCTTGGGAGCCTCCGTCGAGATGTGGAGTTGAACCAAGAAGTTTGTAAGGGCAAGGATATCGCCTACTTCGTGAAGATCTGCAGTAAGGCTAGCCCTCCGTGGGCGTGAGCCATGATGGCATAGACAAGGTTGCTTCTTCGTGGACCCTTCGTGGGTGGAGCCCTCCGTGGACTCTCTGGCCGTTACCCTCCGTGGGTTGAAGTCTCCATCAGCGTGGATTGACGATAGCACCACCTATCGGAACCACGAGAAAAATCTCCGTGTCTCCAAATTGCGTTTGATCTTCTCCACTCTCTTTACTACATGTGCAATTTACTTTCCGCTGCCTATACTCTAGAATTGCATGTGTAGGGTGATACTTGACTTGATCATTATCGTGAATCTGCCAAAAACTTGTCTTTATCAAAGGCTGAATTTTTATATTGTCAAGTAGTCTAATCACCCCCCTCTAGACATACTTCGATCCTCGTTGGTCAATCGGTGATGAAGGAGTGGGACATTAGAAGCCCAGCCATGACTAGTTACTGCAATGCGGTAAGAAAGCTTGAGAAGAAATTTGAAGGGTTAGAGCTCCTATTGGGGAACGTAGTAATTTCAAAAAAATTCCTACGCACATGCAAGATCATGGTGATGCATACAACAAGAGGGGAGAGTATTGTCCACGTACCCTCATAGACCGTAAGCAGAAGCGTTATGACAACGCGGTTGATGTAGTCGTATGTCTTCACGATCCGACCGATCCAAGTACCGAACGTACGGCACCTCCGAGTTCAGCACACGTTCAGCTCGATGGCGATCCCGGGCTCCGATCCGGCAAAGCATCGAGGATGAGTTCGTCGGCCTGACGGCGTGGTGGCGATGATGATGTTCTACGGCGCGAGGCTTCGCCTAAACTCCTGACGATATGACCGAGGTGGAATATGGTGGAGGGGGCGCCTGCGGCTAAGGAGCGATCCGTAGATCAACTTGTGTGTCTCTAGGGTGCCCCTGCCCCGTATATAAAGGAGCAAGGGGGAGGTCGGCCGGCCCTAGGGGGCGCCAAGGAGGGGGAGTCCTCCTCCTAGTGGGAGTAGGACTCCCTTTCCTAATCCCACTAGGAAGGAGGAAGGGGAAGGAAGAGAGGAGAGGAGAGGAAAGGGGGCGCGCCCCTCCCCTACTCAGTCGGACTCCTCATGGGGGCACCTCTGGGCTGCTGCCTCTCTCTCTCCCCTCGGGCCCACTATGGCCCAATACTTCCCAGGGGGTTCGGTAACCCCTCCGGCACTCGTTTTCTCGAAATCACCGGAACACTTCCGGTGTCGAATATAGTCGTCAATATATCAATCTTTATGTCTCGACCATTTGAGACTCCTCGTCATGTCCGTGATCACATCAGAGACTCGAACAAACTTGGTACATCAAAACTTATAAACTCGTAATAAAAGCTGTCATTGTAATGTTAGCGTGCGGACCCTACGGGTTCGAGAACTATGTAGACATGACCTAGAGCTATTCTCGGTCGATAACCAATAGCAGAACACGGATGCTCATATTGGCTCCTACATATTCTCACGAAGATCTTTATCGGTCAAACCGCATAACAACATCGTTGTTCCCTTTGTCATCGGTATGTTACTTGCGAGATTCGATCGTCGGTATCCAATACCTAGTTCAATCTCGTTACGGCAAGTCTCTTTACTCGTTACATAATGCATAATTCCGTAACTAACTCATTAGCTACATTGCTTGCAAGGCTTATAGTGATGTGCATTATCGAGAGGGCAGAGATACCTCTCCAGAGCAATCGGAGTGACAAAACCTAATCTCGAAATCGCCAACCCAACATGTACCTTTGGACACACTGTAGTACTCCTTTATAATCACCTAGTTACGTTGTGATGTTTGGTATCACCCAAAGTGTTCCTCCGGTAAACGGGAGTTGCATAATCTCATAGTTATAGGAACATGTATAAGTCATGAAGAAAGCAATAGCAATATACTAAACGATCAAGTGCTAGGCTAACAGAATGGGTCATGTCAATCACATCATTCTCCTAATGATGTGATCCAATTAATCAAATGACAACACATGTCTATGGTTAGGAAACATAACCATCTTTGATTAATGAGCTAGTCAAGTAGAGGCATACTAGTGACACTCTGTTTGTCTATGTATTCACACATGTATTATGTTTCCGGTTAATACAATTCTAGCATGAATAATAAACATTTATCACGATATGAGGAAATAATAACTTTATTATTGCCTCTAGGGCATATTTCCTTCAGTCTCCCACTTGCACTAGAGTCAATAATCTAGTTCACATCACCATGTGATTTAACACCAATATACACATCGTATGTGATTAATATCAATAGTTCACATCGTCATGTGATCAACACCCAAAGGGTTTTACTAGAGTCAATAATCTGGTTCACATTGCTATGTGATTAACACACAAAGAGTACTAAGGTGTGATCATGTTTTGCTCGTGAGAGAAGCTTAGTCAGCGGGTGCATCATATTGAGCCATATGTATTTTGAAATATACAATGTCTACAATGCTCTTGCGGAACTACTATAGCTAATTGCTCCACTTTCAATATGTATCGATTAAGACTTAGAGTCATCGGATCGGTGCCAAAACTTATGTCGGCGTAACCTTTACGATGAACCTTTTGTCACCTCCATAATCGAAAACATATCCTTATTCCACTAAGGATAATTTTGACCAATGGCGATGATCTACTCCTAGATCACTATTGTACTCCTTGCCAAACCGGGCGAGTATACAATAGGTGCGGTCCATAGCATGGCATACTTTTATAGAACCTATGGTGATGCATAGGGAATGCCTTTCATTCTCTTTCTATTTTCTGCCGTGGTTGGGATTTGAGTCTTACTCAATTTCATACCTTTGCATCACAGGCAAGAACTCCTTCTTTGACTGTTCTATTTTAAACTATTTCAAAAATTTATCAAGGTATGTACTCATTGAAAAAATCTTATCAAGCGTCTTGATCTATCTATATAGATCTTGATGCTCAATGTGTAAGCAGCTTCACCGAGGTCTTTCATTGAAAACTTTTATTCAAGTATCCTTTATGCTATCCGGAAATTCTATATTATTTACGATCAACAATATGTCATCTACATACGATATCGAAATGCTCTGAGCTCACTCACTTTCTTGTAAATCAGGCTTTACATAAGTATGTATAATACTATATGCTTTGATCAACTTATCAAAGCGTATATTCCAACTCTGAGATGCTTGCACCAGTCCATAGATGTATCGCTGGAGCTTGCACATTTTGTTAGTACCTTTAGGATTGACAAAACCTTCTGGTTGCATCATATACAACTCTTTGTTAAGAAAACCATTAAGGAATGCAGTTTTGACATCCATTTGCCAGATTTCATAAAATGTGGCAATTGCTAACATGATTCGGACAAACTTAAGCATCGCTATAGTAGAGAAAATCTCATTGTAGTCAACACCTTGAACTTGTCGAAAACCCTTTTGCGACAAGTCGTGCTTTGTAGATAGTACATCTACTATCAGCATCTGTCTTCCTCTTGAAGATCCATTTATACAATATGGCTTGCCAATCATCGGGCAACTCCACCAAAGTCCACACTTTGTTCTCATACATGGATTCCATCTCAGATTTCATGGCCTCAAGCCATTTCGCGGAATCTGGGCTCATCATCGCTTCCTCATAGTTCGTAGGTTTATCATGGTCTAGTAACATGACTTTCAGAACAGGATTACCGTACCACTCAGTGCGGACCGTACTCTGGAAGACCTCACGAGGTTCTGTAGTAACTTGATCTGAAGTGTCATGATCATCATCATTAGCTTCCTCACTAATTGGTGTAGGAATCCTTTGGAACTGATTTTGTGATGAACTAATTTCCAATTCGGGAGAAGGTACAAATTACCTTATCAAGCTCTACTTTCCTCCCTCACTTCTTTGAGAGAAACTCCTTCTCTAGAAAGGATCCATTTTAACAGCGAATATCTTGCCTTCGGATCTGTGATAGAAGGTGTACCCAACATTTCCTTTGGGTATTCTATGAAGAGCGCACTTCTCCGATTTGGGTTTGAGCTTATCGAGGATGAAACTTTTTCACATAAGCATCGTAGCCCCAAACTTTAAGAAAGCGACAACTTGGGTTTCTTGGTAAACCACAGTTCATATGGTGTCATCTCAGCGGTTTAGATGGTGCCCTTTTAACGTGAATGCAGTGTGTCTCTAATGCATAACCCCAAAACAACAATGGTAAATCAATAAGAGACATCATAGATCGCACCATATCCAATAAAGTGCGGTTATGACGTTTGGACACACCACAACGTTGTGGTGTTCGGTGGCGTGAGCTGTGAAACTATTCCACATGGTTTTAATTGAAGACCAAACTCGTAACTCAAATATTCGTCTCCTCGATCAGATCGCGAAACTTTATTTTCTTGTTACGATGATTTTCCACTTCACTCTGAAATTCTTTGAACCTTTCAACTATTTCAGGACTTACATTTCATCAAGTAGATATACCCATATCTGCTCAAATCATCTTGTGAAGGTCGAGAAAATAACGATACTTGCCACGAGCATCAACACTCATTGGATTGCATACATCGGTATGTATTATTTCCAATAAGTCGGTAGCTTGTTCCATTGTTCGAAGAGCGGAGTTTTAGTCATCTTGCCCAAAAGGCACGGTTACATAAGTATCAAATGATTCATAACCAAGTGATTTCGAAAATCCATCTTTATGGAGTTTTTCATGCGCTTTATACCGATATGACCCAAGCGGCGATTACCACAAATAAGTTGCACTATCATTATTAACTTTGCATCTTTTGGCATCAATATTATGAATATGTGTATCACTACGATCGAGATCCAATAAACTATTTTCATTGGGTGTATGACCATTGAAGGTTTTATTCATGTAAGCGAACAACAATTATTCTCGACTTTAAATGAATAACCGTATTGCAATAAACATGATCAAATCATATTCATGCTCAGCATAAAAGCTAAATAACATTTATTTAGGTTTAACACTAATCGAAAGTATAGGAGTGTGTGATGATGATCATATCAATATTGGAACTACTTCCAACACTCATCGTCACTTCCTCTTCAACTAGTCTCTGTTTATTACGTAACTCTGTTTGAGTTACTAATTTTAACAACGAACAAGTATCAAATACTCAGGGCTACTATAAACACTAGTAAGGTACACATCAATAACTTTGTATATCAAATATACCCTTGCTCACTTTGCCATCCTTTTTATCCACCAAATATTTAGGGCATTTTCTCTTCGGTGACTATTTCCTTTGCGATTGTAAGCACTTTCGGTTTGAGGTTTTGGTCCAGCTTTGGTCTTCTTCACGGGAGTGACAACTTGTTTGCCATTCTACTTGATGTTTCCTTTCTTTCCTTTGCCCTTTTCTTGAAACTAGTGGTCTTATCAATCATCAACACTTGATGCTCTTTCTTGATTTCTACCTTCGTCGATTTCAACATCACGAAGAGCTCGAGAATCGTTTCCATCATCCCTTGCATACTATAGTTCATCACTAAGTTCTAGTAACTCAATGATGGTGACTAGAGAATTCATCAATCACTATCTTATCTGGGAGATTAACTCCCAATTGATTCAAGTGATTGAAGTACCCAGACAATCGAGCAAATGCTCACTAGTTGGCGATTCTTCTCCATCTTTTAGCTATAGAACTTGTTGGAGACTTCATATCTCTCAACTCGGGTATTTGCTTGAAATATTAACTTCAATTCTGGAACATCTTATATGGTCCATGAGCGTTCAAAACATCTTTGAAGTCCCGATTCTAAAGCCGTTAAGCATGGTGCACTAAACTATCAAGTAGTCATCATATTGAGCTAGCTAAGCGTTCATAACGTCGCATCTGCTCCTGCAATAGGTTTGTCACCTAGCGGTGCATCAAGGACATAATTTTTACGTGCGACAGCGAGGATAAACCTCGGATCACGGATCCAATCCGCATCATTGCTACTAACATCTTTCAACACAGTTTTCTCTAGGAACATATCAAAATAAACATATGAAAGCAACAACACGAGCTATTGATCTATAACATAATTTGCAAAATACTACGGGACTAAGTTCATGATAAATTAAAGTTCAATTAATCATATTACTAAAGAACTCCCACTTAGATAGACATCCTCTAATCTTCTAAGTGATTCGTGATCCATATCAACTACACCATGTCCGATCGTCACGTGAGATGGAGTAGTTTCAATGGTGAACATCAATATGTTGATCATATCTACTATATGATTCACGCTCGACCTTCGGTCTCCGTGTTCGAGGCCATATCATTATATGCTAGGCTCATCAAGTTTAACTGAGTATTCAGCGTGTGCAACTGTTTTGCACCGTTGTATTTGAGCGTAGAGCCTATCACCCGATCATCACGTGGTGTCTCGGCACGAAGAACTTTCATAGCGGTGCATACTCGGGAGAACACTTCTTGATAATTTAGTGAGAGGTCATCTTAAAATGCTACCGTCAATCAATGCAAGATAAGATGTATAAAGATAAACATCACATGCAATCAATATAAGTGATATGATATGGCCATCATCATCTTGTGCTTGTGATCTCCATCTTGAAGCACCGTCGTGATCTCCATCGTCACCGTAGCGACACCTTGATCTCCATCGTAGCATCGTTGTCGTTCGCCATCTATTGCTTCTCGACTATCGCTACCGCTTAGTGATAAAGTAAAGCAATTACTGAGCGTTGCATTTCATACAATAAGCGACAACCATATGGCTCCTGCCGATTGCCGATAACTCGGTTACAAAACATGATCATCTCACACAATAAAATATAGCATCATGTCTTGACCATATCACATCACAACATGCCTGCAAAAACAAGTTAGACATCCTCTACTTTGTTGTTCCAAGTTTTACGTGGCTGCTACGGGCGAGCAAGAACCGTTCTTACCTCGCATCAAAACCACAAGCGATAGTTCGTCAAGTTAGTGTTGTTTTAACCTTCGCAAGGACGGGCGTAGTCACACTCGATTCAACTAAAGTGAGAGAGCGGACACCGCCAGCCACCTTTAAGCACGAGTGCTCGTAGCGGTGAAACCGGTGCGTAAGCGTCTGGCGTAATGTCGGTCGGGCTGCTTCATCTCACAATACCGCCGAACCAAAGTATGACATCTTTGGTAAGTAGTATGACTTATATCGCCCACAACTCACTTGTGTTCCACTCGTGCATATGACATCTCGCATAAAACCAGGCTCGGATGCCATTGTTGGGGAACATAGTAATTTCAAAAAATTCCTACACACGCAAGATCATGGTGATGCATAGCAGAGAGGGAGAGTATTGTCCACGTACCCTCGTGACCGTAAGCGAGCGTTATGACAACGCGATTGATGTAGTCGTATGTCTTCACGATCGACCGATCAAGTACCGAGCGTCACGGCACCTCGAGTTCAGCACACGTTTAGCTCGATGGCGATCCCGGACTCCGATCCAGCAAAGCATCGGGGATGAGTTCCGTCGACCTGACGGTGTGGTGGCGATGATGATGTTCTACCGGTGCGAGGCCGCCTAAACTTCGATGACGATATGACCGAGGTGGAATATGGTGGAGGGGGCACGCTGCGGCTAAGGAACGATCCGTAGATCAACTTGTGTGTCTCTAGGGTGCCCCCCCCGTATATAAAGGAGCAAGGGGGAGGCGGCCGGCCCTAGGGGCGCGTCAGGGAGAGTCCTCCTCCTTGTGGGAGTAGGACTCCCTTTCCTAGTCCCACTAGGAAGGAGGAAGGGGAAGGAAAGAGAGGAGAGGGAGAGGGAAGGGGGCGCGCCCCTCCCTAGTCAATTCGGACTCCTCATGGGGGCACCACCTCTGGGCTGCTGCCCTCTCTCTCCCCTCGGGCCCACTAAGGCCCAATACTTCCCGGGGGTTCGGTAACCCTTCGGCTCTCGGTTTTCTCGAAATCACCGGAACACTTCCGGTGTCGAATATAGTCGTCAATATATCAATCTTTATGTCTCGACCATTTCGAGAGTCCTCGTCATGTCCGTGATCACATCGGGACTCGAACAAACTTCCGTACATCAAAACTTATAAACTCATAATAAAGCTGTCATCGTAGCGTTAGCGTGCGGACCCTACAAGTTCGAGAACTATGTAGACATGACCTAGAACTATTCTCGGTTGATAACCAATAGCGGAACCTGGATGCTCATAATGGCTCCTACATATTCTCGAAGATCTTTATCGGTCAAACCGCATAACAACATACGTTGTTCCTTTGTCATCGGTATGTTACTTGCCGAGATTCGATCATCGGTATCAATACCTAGTTCAATCTCGTTACCAGCAAGTCTCTTTACTCGTTACGTAATGCATCATTCCGTAACTAACTCATTAGCTACATTGCTTGCAAAGCTTATAGTGATGTGCATTACGAGAGGGCCGAGAGATACCTCTCCGAGCAATCGGAGTGACAAAACCTAATCTCGAAATCGCCAACCCAACATGTACCTTTGGAGACACCTATAGTACTCCTTTATAATCACCCTATTATGTTGTGACGTTTAGTAGCACCTAAAGTGTTCCTCCGATAGCAGGAGTTGCATAATCTCATAGTTACATGAACATGTATAAGTCATGAAGAAAGCAATAGCAATATACTAAGCGATCAAGTGCTAGGCTAACGGAATGGGTCATGTCAATCACATCATTCTCCTAATGATGTGATCCCATTAATCAAATGACAACACATGTCTATGGTTAGGAAACATAACCATCTTTGATTAATGAGCTAGTCAAGTTGAGGCATACTAGTGACACTCTGTTTGTCTATGTATTCACACATGTATTACATTTCGGTTAATACAATTCTAGCATGAATAATAAACATTTATCATGATATGAGGAAATAATAACTTTATTATTGCCTCTAGGGCATATTTCCTTCAGCTCCATCATATACCCCATTGAAGAATCAAGCGGTTGATGATTTGGCAAAGATAGGTTCCAAGAGGAAGCCATTCCTAGTAATGTGTTCTTGGAACATATCCATACTCCATCAATTCAAGAAGATCCTTTTACGAAGAAGCTCCACAGCTAAAAAGTGTCACAGATCAAGCGAAGTTGAAGTTCCAGCGATGGTCGACCTGATCATGGGCGTTGGTCATCACTCCCGATTAGACGATGCCGTACATCGCGTATATCTTAAGGAAAGAGCTCCCGGAGGAGTAAGAAGAGGCTCGACGGATCGTCGCCGATCTAAAGCCTTTATAGTGATAAAGGGACGGTTATGCGAGAGAAAGCCTTGTTGGAGTCGATCGAAATGTATAACGCCGGAAGAAGGTTGGATAATCCTTGGCGATATCCACTCGAGGACGATGGCCATCATCGTCCTCTCGGACCATTGTGGCTAAAGCATACCGGCGGGATTTTCTTGGCCAAAGCAAATGAAATGGCAAAGGAGATAGTCGACAAGTCACGAAGGATGTCAATTTTACTCCAATATGTCACACAAGCCGCCTTAGCCTTGAAGACCATCCCACTCGTCGGCCTTTATTTGTATGGGGACTCGATATGGTTGGACCGCGAGCAAATGAAGCGATCGACAAGTTCACTAAGTGGATGAAGCTAAACCCATCAAGAATCTTGATGCGGCCTTCTTTGTCGACTTCATCGGGGAGTTGATATTCGGATATGGAGTTCCACATAGCATCATCGCGATAATGGGTGAACTTGATTCGAGGAATTGAGCCTTTTGAACATCTCGGGGCTGCAGTCGACTATGCCTCGATCGCTCACCCCGATCGAATGGATGACGGCGGGGCGAGCAAATGGTTTAATTCTCAAAGGCTGAAACCCCGGTGATCGCGATCTCAAGCCTTGGCTGGTGCATGGGTAAAGCGAACTTCCGTCGGTACTTTGGGGATTAAGGACCACACCTAATCGGTCGACTAGGAGAACTCCGTTCTTCTTGGTCTCTGAGCTGAAGCGATCTTGCCGAGTGACACCTTCTAACGCACCTGAGTCGAACTCTACTTTGAAGATGAAGCGAGCAAGCCCGGCGGGGCGATCGACCTTCTAGAAGAAGAAGAGATGGACATGATCCAATCGACCATTTATCAGCCAGGACTTGCATCGCTTCCATGCCAAAAGCGTGAAGAGTCGAGCCTTCCAAGAAGGAGATTTGGTTCTCAGTGGATCGTGAAGCCACACAAGCTTGCTCCTACTTGGGAAGGTCCTTCATTGTCACCAAAGTTCTCCCTGGCAGGCGTACCGCCTTTACAATATCGGTCACCAGATTAGCGAGCCCCAAGCTAGGAGCGGAGCTGCTCCGCCCTTTTATACTTAAGTATTCACTCGGATGAGGTGTAATAAAAGTACTTACGTAGTTTATTTATCAAAGACAAGAGTGTTATAATTTTCCAGTGATTGTTGTTACTTTTGTTCACATGGCAGTCCCCGATGGGTGGCTTAGGCTGTGAATCCGTTTAAGCCTAAGTTTGTAAAAAATCCTTCAGTGGTGAGCCAGCCTCCCACTCGGGGGCTTATCCGTTTGCCTAAGTACTTTCAAATCCTCTTGAGTGGTGAGCCAGCCTCCCACTCGGAGGCTTAAGCTACTGATCCAAGTACTCGCCTAAGTTTAACAAAATCCTGCGAGTGATGAGCCAGCCTCCCACTCGGAGGCTTAGCTGCAGATCAAGTACTCGCCTAAGTTTAACAAAATCCTCCCGAGTGGTGAGCCAGCCTCCCACTTGGAGGCTTAGCTGCAGATCAAGTACTCGCCTAAGTTTACAAAATCCTGCGAGTGGTGAGCCAGCCTCCCACTCGGGACCTTAGCTACAGCCCAGCGCTACGCCTAAAGTACAAATACAATGTGCGCTCCGCAAAGAGGAAGCGAGTTGTTGCTACCTTCTCCTTCGAGCTCGCCACAAATACAATGTGCACTCATTAAGGAGAAACAAAGCCTTGGTCATTGCTACCTTCTCCTTCGAGCTCGCCACAAATACAATGTGCGCTCCATAAAGAGAATGGCATGGTCATTGCTACCTTCTCCTTCGAGCTCGCCACAAATACAACGTCGACGACCATAAGAGAGAGATGAGGTGCAGGTTATTTGCTACCTTGAGTGCGTCACGAGAAAATCCTACAGAGTGGAGAGTAAACCTCCCACTCGGAGGCTTAAGCTGCAGCCAGTGCTAGCGAAGTATTTGAAAATCCTACCGAGTGGAGAGCAAACCTCCCACTCGGGGCTTAGCTGCAGCCCAGTGCTCGCCTAAGATTTTGAAAATCTTACAGAGTGGAGAGCAAACCTCCCACTCGGGGCTTAGCTGCAGCCAGTGCTAGCCTAAGTATTTGAAAATCCTATCAGTGGAGAGCAAACCTCCCACTCGGGGGCTTAGCTGCAGCCTAGTGCTCGCCTAAGCTTTTGAAAATCCTACAGTGGAGAGCAAACCTCCCACTCGGGGCTTAAGCACAACCCAGTGCTAGCCTAAGTATTTGAAAATCCTACCAGAGTGGAGAGCAAACCTCCCACTCGGGGCTTAGCTGCAACCCAGTGCTCGCCTAAGTTTTTGAAAATCCTACCAAGTGGAGAGCAAACCTCCCACTCGGGGCTTAGCTGCAATAGCAGCTCGCCTAAGTTTTGAAAATCCTACCGAGTGGAAGCAAACCTCCCACTCTGGGGCTTAAGCTGCAGCCAGTGCTAGCCTAAGTATAAGATTCATTACGCTTTCTGCAAGGATGACGAGGTGCACGTTATTGCTACCTTCCCTTGAGCTCCGCCACAAATATAATGTGCATTCCATCCCGATCCGCAGGGCGCAAGTCGGCTCTTTGTGATATCACGGCTTATTAGGGATGATAGACTACTCATATCAATAAGGAATTCCTTCTTTTAAGGAGCCCATTGGACGGAACTCCAAATTTAAGCGTGCTCGGCTTGGAGTAGTCTCGGGATGGGTGACCCATTGAAGATTGCTCCCGGTGCGCATGAGTGAGGACAAAGTGCGAGAAAAGACTAGTATTGATCTGTGGGGCGATCTAGATCCGCCCGAGAATGCGACCACCGGCGGGTGTGTCGGGGTGTTACAAGTTGGTATCGAGCCGACCCTCGCGGTTACGGATGGTTGCAGACGGTCTTGTGATCATGTTGTTCATGGCGTTTGTGACCCGTCGTGGCACGGCATGGCACATGTGCGGTGGATGCCTGAGCGGTTGTGCCAGAGGAGCGTTCTGTGGCCCGGCGAGGACGCCGGTTCCTCACGAGTGTGGGTGTATGTGATATCTGGCTTATTAGGGATGATAGACTACTCATATCAATAAGAATTCCTTCTTTTAGGGAGCCCATTGAGATGAGAACTCCAAAGTTAAGCGTGCTCGGCTTGGAGTAGTCTCGGGATGGGTGACCGGCCAAGAAGATTGCTCCGGGTGCGCATGAGTGAGGACAAAGTGCGCATAAAGACTAGTATTGATCGTGGGGCGGTCTAGATCCGCCGAGAATGCTGAGCACCGGCGTGTGTGTCGGGGTGTTACAAGCTGCATTCTCGTGCTTCATTCCTACGCAAGAGTGCATCACAAGCACGACATATATTCGAGCAAGAACAATGTTCGTTTGAAGCGGATGCAAACATATTCAGCAGCAAACCCAAGTTGAGATAGCATCCTCACGGATCGAAGTGCTCGGGCACCAAGCACATTAAAGTTTATCGGTTACAAAATCACTTTCGGCATTAGAGGCAAATTTAAGGCATCAAGCATAGAAGTTTTTACTCCTCTGTGGAGGGCTGGAAAGCGCGACAAACTTGTCCAAGTCGATTCCATACGCAATCCAGTGGCGGCAATGAAGGTCTCCATGAAAGATCGAAGTCATGCTTCTTGGTATTGGCCACCTTGAGAGCCCCGGCTTGTCCTCCCCTGCGTCCTTGCGGTGAACACGTGCGAGACGAGCAACATCGGCACCACACAGCGGAAGAATTTTTCCATTCTTGCACTCGACTTGGAATTTCATTTAGTCGAGTCATCGAGAACTCAAGGTCATTACGAAGTGTTTCCCTCGTCCAGTGTTGTATCGATCGCGACATTGCAACCTTCAGTCTAGCAAGATAGTCGAACCACAAGCAGCAACACGAGACTCGGTGAACACGTTCATGGCGGCTTCATCCTTCACAGGAGAGTTGATGGGATCAAGCTTGTCTCCACTCGACGATCTCCTCCTCAAAGTTTTGGCGAGAACTCTGTAGGCAACCCAAAGATAAGTCGGCGGTTTTGTGGTAAGTCCATAATTACAAGCACAGCCGGATACAAGGATTACCTTCAAGCATGAGGAATAGCTTCTTCACGAGTCCCCGGATAAACCTCTAGATCATTCTTTTTCCCTTGATTCGCTAGCCTTGTCGCTCGGGGATATCTTGTCATTCTTGATCGACCGACCTCCTTGTTGGCAGCGTCGAGAGCAGCTTCAGATTGGTATTCTCCTCTTCAAGATTGCTGATTGAAGCCAGCTTTTCTTCTGCGAGTTTTGTCTTCTTGAAGCCGTTTTCTGCGCCTCGGCGAGTCAAGTCCTTCTTCTTGAGCATCCCTCGGTTTATCGCAAAATGGCGGTGAGATCGGACTCGAGTGGACTGTAAATAAGGGCGATCGTCAAGGTTCTCACCAAACATACCTTTTGCCTCCTCCTTCGCCTTCGTGAAGTTCTCTGGACAAGCTTGAGATCAAGTTTGAGCTGGATATGCTTGTTCTCCAACTCGATATAACGAGCCCTGGCTCATAAGATTTCTGCGAAGAATCAATCAGCAGAGCGTCAAAGATAGGTCACTTCCGGTGACTAAGAGAAAGATCGTAGTATTTCTAAGACTATAGCGAATCAAAACATTCAAGCTGTAGTCTCGGGGACTACACCGGTTGGTGCACTCGGCGTGCCCACACTAGTTCTATCGGCTCGGGTCGTCGATCGACCAAAAGAGACAAAAAGGCTAACTACCGGCGAGTTAACCTCAAAAACAAAAGTTCTTAAGACCATAGTCATTGCCGGTGATCGACCACGGTCTCGAGGACTACACCAGTGGGTCCACTCAGCGTGCCCCCCTTGGTTCCATGATTCCATTCGACCGGATCGAGTGGAGAAAGTAAGAGAAAAAGTTCAAGGTATAAAGACTATAGTCATTGCCCGTGATCCACCATAGTCTCGGGGACTACACCAGTGGGTGCACTCAGCGTGCCCCACCAATCCGGATATTCAATCGACACACACGGTGGGTGTCTGAGATACTAAGATCTTGAGAAAGAAAAGTTTTGGTACCATATCCTAACAAAACATGCGGTGATCAACTAACTTTGAACATTGCTCGAAGGGCTGAACTTGCATCATAAGCTGCTGGTGGCGTCTCGGATCGCCTTCACTGCTCCATCATGACCCCGCTTTGGCGTATAGCTTCTTTAGCGGCGCTGCTTGGTCCTCCGGGGCGTGGTGGGTGGAGAAAGAGAAGCGGATCAGCACTTTCGGCGGCGAACGGCGAACATTCGTCAGCGGCACAGCAAGGGATCTGATGGCCAGTGGCGTTGCCCCTTCGGAACCAGCATCTCGGTCTTGATACAACTGGCGATCTTGCGGTGGGCGTCTTCTGTTCCTCCTGCGCCTCGGTGGCTCCTCGCCGTCATCATCGGGAAGGTCAATGATGATATTAGGTGGAGCTGCAAAAAAGACTCAAAGTTAAAATGAAGATCACTGTCGACCAAAAGCAAAACTACGAGAGATCACACGGGGTTGGAAGTGATAGCATCCTCCATTTCTTGATCGTCATGTCGATTGAGGTCTCGAAGTAGCGACCTTTGCGATTTGAAATCGATCGGTCGTGACGAGTCGACCAGAGTGTATCCATGTTAAACAAGAAAACCCAAGTTAGGCCATTACCGGAAATGGTGGGAATCACCATCTTCATCTTGGCGGGGCCTTCCGTCGGTTTTGATGGCGCCCTTCGGGGTTGCTTGGCGCTTTCTCGGTTGGTTGGAGAGGTCGTCAGGGGCGTTTGGTCGTTGCATAACGAGCACGAACCCCTTGCCGCGCTTCGGCTGCGGGTCATGGATGAGCTTGGATTGCCTTTCGATGCAGGGGAGGTTCGACTTCCTCCTCCTCTTCCTCATCGAGGCAGCATCTTCTCCACCCTCTTCGCCATCGATTCCCTCCTCCGACTTTCACCCCGCTCCTTCCTCTTCTTGATCTGTTCTTGTGCCGTTGGGCATCGAATACATCTCGGTAGTGATCTGGAGGAGGACGAACAAGACAAAGGCGGTCAGCCGGTGTAGCAAAAGCAGAATGAAGGAAGCAGGATCACGATCGGAATCGTGAGTCGGACCTTATGCGGTTCGTAAGGCTGGTCGAGTGGCGGGATCCTCCCCAGCTCCACGAGGTTATCTTTGCTCCTGTGATGGTAGTCATCCACCTCTCCGGTGTGGCATCGTCGACCTCCTCGGGTGGACCAGTGGTGTCTTCGGTACTTGAGTACATCCACATCGGGTGGCCTCGATATTGAAGTGGCTGAATGCACCGACGAAGGAAAACCTCCAGAAGATCCATGCCAGTCACCCCGTCGTGGATGAGCTGGACTACACGCTCTACCAGCACCTTGACCTGAGCCTCCGGGACCACCTTCAGAGAGGACAGCTTGTTCACTCGGTCCATGGAGAATGGAGGGAGTCGGTCGGCCTTACTGGCGTCGGCTGGTCTTAGCGATAGAACGGTCATTGCCACCCTCGAGCTGACTCGGGAAGGGTCATATTTGGAAAGAGCACTTTTACTCCTCATCTGAACCCCAAGACCCCCACATCTGGATTACTTGGGTTTCTCATCACTCGGACTAGCCTTTTCACCGTCTGAGGCGACGGTGAAAATGTGTTTGAAAAAAGACCCAGTCTGGCCGACAACCCAAGAAGTTTTCACACAAGGACCGCGGCGAGATAGACAATAGAATTGGGTGTGAAGTGGTGGAGTTGCGCTCCAAAAGTTCAAAAATCCCGAAAGAAAGGATTTGGCGGTAGAAAACCAGCGGTCGACATGGGTGGCTAAGAGGCGCACTCACCCTCCACGAGGCTACGGCTGCCCTCCTTCCCGGAAGCCTCGTGACCCATGGGAGATCAGTCCTTCGTTGGCGGTCGTCGAGGTCCTTTGGCGATGGTCGGCGGATCCGGTCTCCTGGATCCAGCCTTGCGGCGAGCCGGCCCTGACGAGATCAACCGGTGAGTCGCCCTCCCGCCGCCTTCTTTGTCGCCTTCTTCGCCCGCTCCAAAGTCACCGTCTTCTCCTTCACCATAAATCGCCGGTGAAGCGAGCCTGAGCAGCATTGTTGAGAAGGTGGCGGCCTTGTGAGATGAGTCACGAGGAAGGGTGAGGAGTCTGGACTAGGGGTGTCGGACAGCTGGACTATCATCGTCGGCGGACTCCAAGACTATGAAGATACAAGATTGAAGACTTCGTCCGTGTCAGGATAGGACTTTCCTTGGCGTGGAAGGCAAGCTTGGCGTCTGGATATGTAGATCTCCTACCATTGTAACCGACTACTGTGTAACCCTAGCCCTCTCCGGTGTCTATATAAGCAGGAGGGTTTTAATCCGTGGGGCAACATAACCATTACAACAATCATACCATAGGCTAGCTTCTAGGGTTTAGCCTCCATGATCTCGTGGTAGATCCACTCTTGTACTACCCATATCATCAATATCAACCAAGCGGGGTAGGGTTTTACCTCCATCGAGAGGGCTGAACACAGGTAAAAACATCGTGTCCCTTGTCTCCTGTTACCATCCGCCTAGGCCTTACAGTTGGGACCCCCTACCCAAGATCCGCGGTTTGACACGACATTGGTGCTTTCATTGAGAGTTCCTCTATGTAAATGCGCCGGCGAGCAGATGGCTTCTTCAATAACAACAACTCAGTCGAGGTGAGACTTTTCTCCCGGACAGATCTTCGTATTGGTAACCGCCTTCGCGCCAATTAAGCAGCCATCTGGAGCAGATCGGCTTCGCCCCAGCCATCAGTCAGGTTTGGAAGCCTAAACTTCACGGCGGATATCGCGGAGACTTGATCTTGATGGATCCGAGCCCACAGCCGAGTCGCCCGCCTTTGTCCGATGGGCAAGATCTAACTCTGCGCGGACGGTACTTTGGATGCCGCTACGAATCCGCTCCCACTTTGGAGCCGATCGCGCGAACCGAGGGCGGATGGCTGGACACGCCTCGGGGCTGCAACGCTTCTGGCGATAGAGCGAATCTTGACCTTGTCCTTATAAAGCCCGTGACTCGGCGTCGGACTCCTGCCGGACTCGAACCTCCTGCGCCCGCCAATCGAATCCGATTGGGCGCCCGATCATGGAGTTCACGACGCGGACATTTTAAGCACTCACCCTTTGGCGACATCTTAAATTGATTGAAGCATCTCGCTATCCGGAGAGCCTGGCGGACTACGGCCGGGATGGTTCGACTCTGACGGACGGCGAAGAAATTCAAAGCCCACCCACCACCCACTTTGTAGCCCTTGTCGGCGACTTAACCGACATGCTAGACTACGACTCGAAGACATCGGCGGTATGGGCGGCGATGCGGAGACAATCAGAACCAGCGCCCACGGGGCTCTAGAAGACCATCTCGTCATCGACATATACATGGTGGACACCCCAAAAGAAGGGGCGGTGAAGAAGCGGCGGGCGATTCCCTAAAAAACAGCCAAGCGCCGGCGCCCGATGGCGCGCTCTAAATCCGCCCACAGCAAGAATGGAGATTCGGCACGGAGATAATAACACACGAGAAAGTGCGAAGACAACCCCTCCGGCAAGATTCAGCGCGAGGAGGATCGAAGCAAGCCCTCACGAGAGGCGGCGAGATGAAGAGGTCGAGGATGATAATTACATGCCTCCCTCGAAGAAGAGGCAAGCCTCGATGATGACAAATAAATCGTGCACGAGGATCATGTCGAACAAGAGCATTTCAAGCGCGGGCTAATGGCCATAGCAAATAGCCTAAAGAAAAAGCACCGGCAGCTTCAAGCTGGTCAAGACCCTATTGGGTAAAGCGGATGGACGAGATCCTCGCGACGAAGAGTATGAACTTCGAGCGCCCCTCAAGAGCTACCCAAAGCATAAGTTGCTCCCCGACTAGGCGAGGAAGCATGCATACCTTCATCACGATTACTGTCGGCCGACCGACCACCCGTGGTCGCGACGGAGAAAGCCTCTAGGCCTTCCATCAAGACCGTACCCGGCACGCTCGAAAAATCTGAAGCCACGAGGGAATCTGGCTGGACTTGCGGGATATATTGGAGGACAAGGCAAGACAATCCAGATCTATCTATGGATCACGTGGGCGCCCACGACCCATAGCGAACACCGTCGCGCGGATACAACAACTCTGGCGGGCGAACACAGCGAGACAGCGCTCTCTTGAGCTACGTCGTGATATTGCTCAATATAGGCGTGGCACACCCACTATGCTTCACAGGGAAGTAATGGATCATCAAATCCACGAAGGGTTGAAACCCGTCAACATTGAATCCTCGATGGCACAGC
The DNA here is from genome assembly GCA_021437245.1 of Aegilops speltoides. NCBI lineage: Eukaryota > Viridiplantae > Streptophyta > Magnoliopsida > Poales > Poaceae > Aegilops > Aegilops speltoides. The sequence continues at coordinate 51,791,404 of CM038144.1, forward strand.
CAGACCCGCGGTTTGGATCGAGGACTATCTCCTTCATGTCCATATGGCCCGCGGCGATGATCTCCACGACATCAAATATCTCCCGCTCAAGCTTAAAGGACCAACTCGGCATTGGCTTAACAGCCTGCCCGCAGAATCAATTGGGTGTTGGGAGGACACGGAAGCCGCATTCGCTTGACAACTTCCGGGGCACATATATGCGACCACCGGATGTCGATGACCTAAGCCACATAATTCAGCAGCCAGACGAATCGGCGGACAATTACGGACACGGTTCTTAACAAAGAAAAATCAAATCGTCGACTATCCGGATCGAAGGCCCTCGCAGCCTTCAAACATAACATCATGACGGGTGGTTGGCACAGCACCTCGGACGGGAAAAGCGAAATCCATGGCAGCCCTCACATCACTCATGACCCGCCTGGCGGGAGAGGACAAGTGGCTAGCTCGCGCAACAACCTTAGCAAAAATGCTGGCGGTCCGGACACTAAGGACCACAATGGCGGTCGCGTCGAAACAAAAACAAGCGCCCGCGTTAGCGGCGACAACAATGAGATCTGGCGGTCGACACGGATTCGAGGCTCTAAACCGAGCAGCGGAAGAAGCCATTCAAAAGAACCACTCGGGTCCGTCCAATTTGGTCGAATACTCATTGCTCTTGCGGATACATGGCACCCGAAAAGCCAGCTAACCACCTTTGTCGTGGATTTGTCACGGCGGATGTCCTAAGCGTAAGGACTTAGTCGTGGAGCCATCGCTCTGGAGTTTACTTGCGGGGTTAAAGCGGACACAAAGACAAGGATTTTATACTAGTTCGCCCCCGATGAAGGTAAAGCCTCGTCTAGTTGTGATGGAATTGATGTAGTCTCGATGGCTAGGAGCAAACAAGCTTTGCCTAGGCTCGAGTTGTGGTTGTCTCTCCTTGAACCGTCGCGAATTCGTCCCCTTATATACAGTGGCGCCCGTCGGTTAGTAGAATCCCAACGGTTCATACTCGTATCCGGTTGCTATCTCTCTATTCTAACTTACAATACAAGTTATATATCAGGCGGTTTACGGCTACAAGCTCTAAACCGACTATAGGCCTTGGGCCTTTCTGCTTATACCACTAGCGGAGCTAATCCGGCCCAAGCTGGCGGTTTACACCTAGTGGTAATATCTAACATTAGGCCCAGTTGATTTGAACTGGTTCATGTCAATCCTTCACAAACTTGTATCTTGGACATCTTCTTTTGTTTGGTAAACCGCCATGTAAGTGCGTAAACTTACGGTCACTATAAACCGGCCGGCGTCGTTGCTTCTGTCCTTTTGTAAACGGCATAGCGTCATCTGAAATTTGATCCTTTAGCGCCTTCTTTAATAGCAGCCCACGGATCACAGCGCTTGACCTAGCTTTCTTTGCCTTATAAATAGGACGAAGGGTCATTTCTTTCCTCCTTCGCTTCCTCTTATTCGTCTTCCTCGCTTGCTGCTCTTGGAACTCCGCCATTGTCCTCGACCTCTGCCCGTCCTAGGCGCTGCATCGACTTGAGCGTGCAGAACACTGCGGCCTCTCTCGCATCTTCTCCATTCGGTAGCTTCTTCCCTTCTTAAATCTGTTACGTACTTAGATCTGTTTTTAGGGTTCGACTTCATACCGTGTTCTTCATGCTTTCTGTTTAATCTACGAACCACGCTGTGAATCATTACGTACCAATAGTGACTCCTGCGCATCCATTGTACTTTCTCATTTAATCCCATGGATCTTACGCATATATATCTACCTTATGGTCCATACATTTCTTCTTTACCTCCATGGAATATTTCTGTTTTACGAAAACCAGCGTTTGATCCGTAGTAATCATGAGATCTTGTGAAACTTGTTTACGTAAAGCATCCTGAGCTTCAATTATCTCCAAGGCCTAGATTAGGCGGTTCAACTCACCATAGAAAAAAAGCGCTAAACCGCACGGGCATACCATTAGTCCCCTTGTTGGACCGCGAGAACTCATCATATCACAACAAATCGATTTATAGACACTGCCTCCGGTTTATCATAACTTAGATCAATCACTTTGCAACAAACACGCTCTTGAACCGGATCCGTTACCTTTGTAGATCTTATCATGGCCAAGCAAGTGTATGAATGCAACTGGGTTCCTTCCCGCGTCTCCGAATCACAGCTGAATGAACTGGTATCAATTGGCGCTTTAGATGACAAAAATCTGAGTCCTTTGGAGGGTTCTGGAGAGAATGTCCTCCACACCTCGGGAAGGGGAAGTTGTAGTTTTGCGGATCACTGGCCGGGGCTTCAAACCGCCGGTTCAAAATTTTACCGGGATGTGTTGGCCAATTTTCAGCTCCGTCCTCGGGACATTGGCTAACTCCGTCACCAACTTATGCCACTTTCAAGTGCTATCTGAAAGCATATCTGCAAGAAGAACCTACATTGAACTGTTTAGAGATCTCTTCCATCTAAACCGCCCCTTGAATTCACCGGCGGCCCCAATCTGAATTGGGCGGTATGGCCATTCGAAAAGGAAGAAATCACCTATCCCCGTCAAACTCCATACTCACCCCAAAGAGTGGAATGCGACTTGGTTTCTTTGCAAGGATACTTCTCTGAAGGTGAAAATCCTTTATCGGCTTTTCGTCCGGGCGGCTAAGCAATACTCATCCCTTTCCTCAAAGATTAAGCAAAAGAGAAGCAAATATGCTCCATATTGTCCAAGCTCCGAGCCTTTATGGCCAATGGTTTGGCTGGAATTGATCTTGCGCTCTTTGGTTATCTTGGGGCATCTTGCCTTTGAGCGGCGTTCGGTTTGATGTGTCGATTATCTTTGGCGGCGTCGGCGACCCACTCCGACACACAAAGCTTGAACTTTACGATGATGAGATTCGGATTGATGAAGAAGAATCTTTGAATGAACCGGAGCATCTCGTACTCAAACCGGTTTGGCTCCTTCTTGCACCACCAACACACCACTGCGGTAAATCTCGATTGCTTCATCATTAAACCTGTTATTGCTTCATGCATCCAACATTTAATTATTTACGGTCGAGGTGATAATCCGTTTTGGAGCAAGAAACTTTCCCAAGACAAAGCGGATAAAATTTGGGCGGCCAAGCCGACCCAAAACAAAAGTTGTCAAGAAATCAGCCCACAAGAGAAAGACCCTTTGCTTCATCTAACCCGGCCATTGGCGATGATGTGGGTAATCCGAACTTGATTCTCTTGGCTTGCTTTTACATGCCTTATTGATGATGATGCTTGTCGGGGATGGCCTTGAAGCCCGACAACGCAGGATTTCTTGAGGTAACTATTCTTTCTTCGATTCAACAAATTTGCCTTCACCAAAATTTCGCGAGCAAGCTGGAAAGTTAACTTTTCTCACCCTCTTGCTTACTTGGATCCCAAATTTCTTATGAAGACCACAGCAACATGAAGCTCGCCGCACAACCCGGCAGTGGCGAGTAGTTACCTCTGCCGGTTTACCAAACAGCCGGTTGAAGGCGCCGCACGGAGTTTCCGACCTTTTATTGCTTTAAATTCCAGCGGGTTTCTTCCGTCAACCTCTTAATCCGTCCGACTCCGATTATCAGGTTACTTCCCATTCATCCTCTGGCGAATCCTCAGCCACTCAGCTACCACCGTTGAAAATAGCCGCCGGGTAAGTCAAAACGGCCACACGCTTTCTGATATCTTCTGTAATGGATACGCCTTTTTCTTGACTTTTTGTCTCTTCAGAACCAAACCGAAACCCAGCAAGAAGGCCCGCTTGGACAAAACAGTTGAAGAGGCTGCCGCTTCAGATCATGAAAGAGCGCCGGATCTTGAAAATTTTGCCACTGATGACATTCCTAATGACCCTCCGGTTCAAGAGGAGGTTATTCCTGAAGAGAGGCCTGTCAATACTTCAACCTCTGCTGATCCACCTGCCAACACCGTCCGGTTTGAGAAGCCTCATGATCCTTCTAAGACAGCCGTGCCCACACAATCCGTCGAGTCGAAAGATGATGGCGTTGTGATTCTTGGTATGGGCGCTCTGGCCGGGAATCCTGCAACCTTAACCCGGCATCTTGTGAAGAGGATTCTTCCGCTTTGAATAAAGGAAAGTGGGATGTCGAGCTGGAAACATATGCGCTTTAAGCGCCCAAGACCTTCATTACGGATATTTGAACCGGCTTCTGATGGCCGTGACTATGAAGCTGGCTGGTCAAATTAATGAGGACAAGTTTGAGGTAACTCACTCCTTTCCTTATTACGGTATATTAGTCCTTGTAGCCCCCAAGGGCGGTTTGTAATCTTGATCAAACGGGACTTGATTATTTTCTTGATCCATTTTGAAATCTACCGCATAACCACAAAGGCGGTTTAACTCTGCATACTTAAACGGTACTTCAATAAAAACTGCTGACGAAGCGTTGGTAAAATCAAATAGTCATTAGCCCCAAGTGCCAAGTTGAATACTTGTATTGAGCTTGGGACTTTGCCATGTAATGTGATAGAAAAATTGAAGGTACATTAGCCCCCAAGTGTCAAGCATATAACTATGTTGTGTGGTTGGGACTTTGACTTAGTGCTGGCTGAGCGTCTTGTCAATGCGCAGGTGAGGTGAAAATCAAAGATGATTGGATTGCCGATTTACAAGCGGTTGTGAAGACCCAACGAGCGAAACGAGAGAAGGCCAAAAAAGAGTTAACCGATGCCTTGACCGCTCTTGAACAAGCGAAGGAAAGTATGAAGAAAAAGCGGAGCGATGCGGGCCTTTGAAAAGGCCAATTTGATCAAGCGAGCGAGAAAATCTGAAGCTGCCACGAAACCGGTGGTAGGCGATCGGCAGCCGTAAAGCGGCAAGTACATTCTATAGCTGCAACAATCTTTGGTAAGTCTCTTTGAGCAGTTGTTATCTGTTACACTGTTGTGTCATTGCTCGGTTTGAACTAACCGTTTCTTGTTGTAGGCACCGCGTTGGGCACCTAGGAAATGATGTGCGGAAGAAGCGAAGGCTGTCTATACCTTGGTAGAACAGTGTATACGGAACCAGCGCATCATCACCACAATGTCACATAACAACCCAGCGCCTTCCACGATTCAAGATACTCTGAACGGTTGTCAATGCTTCTGCCGGATTGAAGAGGTGAAGAAATCTGCTGCCTGAACCGGAGCCATCAGCGCCTTGATCCGAGCCAAGGCATGGGTGCGGACTTTGATCCGTGGAAGCAGCTCAAGGCTATCGGTGTGAAAGAAGATGGCTCGACTTGATGAAGAGGACTTCTGGCGATAAACCGTGCGATACGCCCGCTGGCTTGTCAATTGGTGAAGAAGCCGACTTGGAGCATTGCCAAGCACAATATAATGATCAAAACAAGCGAGTGTACGCCCCAACCTTTGAACGGAAAACCTGATCCCTCAATCCGTAAGCATACTTACGCACCCGATATTGAACCGTCTTCTTTGATCCACGAAGAAGCTGTTTTCCAAGCGCTAATGGGAATCATTGGACCCTTTGTGGATTTCCGGCCAATGGTAAGGATGAAGAAAGGTGAAGCGGCGGAAGATGAAGAAACGAGGCTTGAACCGGTGGCGGGTTAAACATCTGTTGTGGGCGGTTTGCCCAAAGAACAATGATCTCATTTGGGCCTTTGTGTTGCCTTGTAATAACTTTAGTTAAAAGCGTTTGTGCTTGAATATGCCTTCGTGCATAAGTTGTGAAACCTTTGCGTGATTCGTATATCCTGCAACCAAAAAAAGTCGAACCTTGGCGGCGGTGATACCACCAGCCGGTTTATGGTATTCAAATAGATATATAAGAATTCCAATAAATATGTGATACAAATACCTGCCGTATCTGGACATGAAGCTAGCGTAGCCAAACTTAAAGCGGAGGCTTTAAAAACCATGACCGTCTGGGGAGAGAATAACTCCCATATAAACCGTGCTGAATCAGCATAAGCCCCCTTGTTATTCAATGATGACTAACAGGAAGAAGGTAAACCGGGCAGAGAAAACTCCGGCGTAAAACCGTGTCCTGTCAGTTTGTAACTGACCGTTGAACCGGATAAAAATATTTGTCGGGTTAAAAAACGCAACAACAAAAAATCGAATACCAATTATGTGAAAATATGGCAACAAAGGCAATAACTCTTTGCAAAGAAAAGCTTCATGGAGCTGGTGGATGGCATTACCATGGTCGGGCCGCAACCAAGCCCCGAAGGCGTAGCGATGGTGCTAGTCGGCCAGGTCCCCAAAGACTCTTGGCGAGTCGCCGGCCAAGTGGCATGACATTGGTTGGGTTCGACCAAGCCCCCAAATGACTCTGGCCCTATTGGCCGACCAAGAGGCGTGACGGTTGAGGCGTGACCGTGTCCCCAAATGATCTGGTGGCTTTCGCCTATCAAGAGGTGTTGCATTGGTTCGGACCGACCAAGCCCCAAGTGATAAATATAAATGTCAAGGGTAAACCGGAAGCCGCTTTAAAAGCGAAGCACTCCATGTAACCACGCATGATAAGAAAAGCAGAGACCCGCTTTAGGCGAGGCTCGGTTTGTATTATATCGAAGATAATATATACATTGTCATGATATGTACATAAAGCGAGCCGATGACTCAAGTGTAGTAAGGCGAAGATGAGCTATATTCCACGGCTGTTGGTCTCCTCCTCGATGTCACGTGAGTCTTGGCGCTCTCGAATATCAATCGGATAGTATGATCCGTTGTGTAGATTCTTGCTGACCACAAAGGTCCTTCCCAAGGTGGGGATAACTTGTGCATATCATGCGGTCTTGGATGAGGCGAAGCACCAAATCTCCCTCTTGAAAGGCTCTAGTTCTAACCCGGCGGTTGTGATAACGGCGAAGATCTTCTTGGTAAATCGCCCGAGCGGCGGCTGCCATATCACGCTCCTCATCCAATAGGTCCAGCGTCTGTCGCGCCCGTCTCGTTGTCGCTTCAACATAAGCCGCTACAGGCGAATCGTGCGGATATCCTTTGGGGAGAAGCGGCCTCCGCTCCATATACCATGAAAAACGGTGTATACCCGGTGGACCGGTTTGGCGTAGTATTGATACTCCATAGCACCGATGGGAGCTCTTCAACCCAGCACCCTGGTGTTCTCTATAATGGAACCAGAAGTCGGGGTTTGATGCCTCGTAAGATCTCTTGATTAGCGTGTTACGCTGCCCGTTGGGTGGGGTGAGCCCGAAGACCGTCAAGCGGATGTGCTCACGTTCACAAAATTCTTTCATAGCACCCTTGGATAAATTAGTACCATTATCGATAATGATCTTTGTGCGAAAGCCAAACGGAAAATCACCTTTTGATGAAGCGCACGCTGTTGCTTTGCATCACACTTTTGACGACTGTGCTCTGCTTGACCCACTTGGTAAATTTGTCCACTGCCACCAACAGGTGGGTCTTCTTATCCTTGGATCGCTTAAAGGGTCCAACCATATCCAGCCCCAAATGCATAAGCGGCCACGTTATTGGGATCATCCTCAATTCTTGGGCGGTACATGAGCACGCTGGAAAATTTCTGACATCCATCACACCGTTTAACCAAGTCTTCCGCATCAGTGTGGGCAGTCAACCAGTAAAATCCGTGACGGAACGCCTTCGCCACCTAGGACTTTGAACCGGCGTGATGTCCACAATCCCCTTCATGGATTTCTCTTAAAATTTCACAGCCTTCCTCGGAAACACAGCGTTGAAATGCCCACGATACCTTTGCAATGATGCAACTCACCGTTAAGAATCGTCATAGACTTGGGCGCGGATTATCATGCGGCGAGAACCTCATCTTCGGCAACTCCTCGAGTCATATACACAAGGAAAGGAATCGTCCAATCCGAATAGCATGTAATCTGCCACCAAGCGAGCCTCCGGATCGGGAATAGCCAAATCCGCTTCACCGGGGGTGGACCGGCCGGGTTGTGCAAGGCGTCCAAAAGACATTAGGAGGGACCCGTTCTGTTGAGAACCCAACCGGCTTAAAGCGTCGCCGCTTCGTTCTTCGTCGATCCACATGATCCACTTGATAGCCCTTGAAGCAACCTGCGATATTATCCACTTCTCGACGATATCACGGCCATGGCGGGTCCTTAGAGTCCCAAGTGCGGATACCTTTGAGCCACGGATCCGAGTCACCAAAGCACTTAACCCGGCTTAAGTTCATCTCCTTAGCCATCCGAAGACCATGGAGCAAGGCTTCAGTACTCAGCTGCATTATTAGTACAAGGGAACATTAAGCGGAGAATGTAACAAAACTTATCACCTCGTGGGGAAGTTAAAAGCGACTCCGACCCCGAGCCTTCAAGCTGCTGGATCCGTCGAAATGAATAGTCGATGCGTGTGATCCGGCTTCTCCTCTCGCGCTTGTAACTCCGTCCGGTCATTAAACAAGTGCTTGTGACTTCAACTTTGTTGCGTGGTATATACTTTAGTCCATGCGGCCCAAGCTCGATGGCCCATTTGCAATCCGACGATCGCCTCCGGTTTTGTATGATATCACCCAAAGGAGCTGAACTAACCATTGTGATAGGGTGCCCTTGGAAATATTGCTTCACTTCGGTAGCCATAAAAACACCATAGGCGAGCTTACGCCAATGCGGATACCTTTGTTTGGACTCAATGAGCACCTCACTAATATAATAAACCGGCCGTTGAACCGGATACTCCTTACTGCCTCCTTGCGCTCTACCACAATGGCCACGCTTCTTTGCTCGAGCATTGGCTGCCACATATAACAACAGCGGTTCCTTGTCAACCGGAGCCGCAAAACAAAGCGGATTGGCCAATTGCGCTTTAGATCCTCAAATGCCTCGTCGCGGCGGACTCGAGACGAAATTATCATCTTCCTCGGCATACGGTATAAGGGATGGCTTTTTCTCGGCGGTGATAAACCGGCTCAACGCGGTGATTACGCCCTTGACGCTGAACATCATTGATACGCCGGTTTAGCCAAGGAAGTGATAGCTTTAATTTTCTCCGGATTAGCCTCAATTCCTCTGTTAGACACGAAACCCCAATAACACTGCGGAACACCAAAAACACACTTGGCGGATTAAGCATCATCTTATAAATCGCAAGTTGTCGAAGGTTTCCTTCAAATCTTCCACCGTGTCTCCTTTTGTCTTGATTTCACCACAATATCATCTACATAAGCATGCACATTGCGCCGATCTGTGTATCACGAGCAATTACTGTACACACGCCGATAAGTAGCACAGGCGCTTTTGAGCCCAAAAGGCATAGATACATAGCGAAGGCTCCAAAGGGAGTTATAAGCGCTGTCTTCTCCTGGTCCTTAACGCCATTTTGATCGATGATATCCAGTCTGGCGTCCAAAAACTTAGCGCTCACATCCTGCCGTGGCATCAATAATCGATCAATGCGGGGAGGGCAAAAGGATCTGCCGGACAAGCTTTGTTAAGATCTGTGTAGTCCACACACATATGCCAGTGCCATTTTCTTAAGGACCGGCACCGGATTAGCAACCCACTCTGGATGAAACACCTCAATGATAAAACCAGCCGCCAAAAGCACGGCTACTTCCTCTCAATGGCCTTGCGCCTTTCTTCGTTAAACCGGCGGAGGAACTGTTTCACGGTTTATACTTGGGATCCACATTAAGTGTGTGCTCGGCGAGTTCCTCGGTACACCGGCATGTCGGGCGGCTTCCATGCAAAGATATCCGGTTCTCACGGATGAACTTCGATGGTAGCGCTTTCCTATTTGGGATCCAGGTTGGCACTAACAGTGAACTGCTTGGACGAATCGCCTGGCACGAAGTCAACAAGCTTGGTCTCAGCTGCCGATTTAAATTTCAGATCCGATTCATGCTCCGTAGTTGGCTTCTTCAAAGGGGTCATATCTGCCGGATCAACATTGTCTTTATAGAACTTCAACTCCTCCGTGGCACAGACCGCCTCTGCATAAGCTGCGTCACCTTCCTCGCATTCCAAAGCAACTCGGCGGCTTCCATGCACCGTTATCGTTCCTTTGTAACCCGGCATTTTGAGCTGCAAGTAGATATAACAAGGTCGTGCCATGAACTTAGCATAAGCCGGCCGCCCAAACAAGGCATGATATGGACTCGGATCTTCACCACTTCAAAAGTTAGCTTTTCGGACCGGGAATCGTGCTCGTCTCCAAAAGCCACATCGGGGCTATCTTACCAGCAGGATAAGCAGATTTGCACGGTACTACACCATGGAACACCGTATTGACGATCGAGATCCTTGTCTGTGAGACCCATGCGACGGAAAGTTTCATAGTATAATATATTATCTGCTTCCTCCATCCATAAGCACCTTAGTGAACTTATAGCCCCCTACGAGGGTCTACCACCAATGCCGGTGACCGGATTATCAACCCGGGGATGGTCCTCTCTGCTCCACACGATAGGCTGCTCGACCAGCGTAAATACGCGGCAAGGCGGTTCAACGAGTTCTTGCCCGTTTGTGAAGCTTCGATCTCGTTTGTCCAAAGCGGTCGTGAAAACATAATCTTGCCCATTATTCAACTGCTTTGGTTGGCTCTAATAACTGGCTTCTTTATTCTTCTTTGTTAGCCACCCTGATTATTACGACTATTGTGATTACCTTGATTAGGCCACGAACAGGAAGCTCCATCGACCGGCCCATGGAAACCGGAGCTGAACCGCCACGACCCTGGTCATACCGGAAAGCATTGGAGTTTTGAACTCTGCATAATATAACAGATCTTTCGAGAGATGGTTCGATGGGGACTCCTTCGTCCGTGCTTGGGGCAAGGTTGATTCAACAAGTAATTCAAGCGGCTTGTATTAGGATTTTGACCCGATTCGCCTTGACTTTGCGCCGCGAACCTCATCTGCGCATTAGTGTTGGCTCTGAAATCTGGGTTGCCATCGACCTTGCGCTTGCCCCGTTCCATGACCCGCCGGTCTGTCTCTGCTGCCCCTTGGAGTTGCCGTTCTTCTTTCCCTTCCTGCTTCGTCATCATCGACTTCGGGATCCTTGATGCTTGTCGAATCGGCATACTTTACCAGCGGCCATGAGGGTTCCCATATCATTGCGAGAACCGCTTCATACGTCCCAATTTTAATTTCAACGGCTCAAACCGCGGTTGCCTTCTAATGTTAAGATCGCCGAGTCGGCGTTGATCCGGTCGGAAGAGTGCAAAATCTCGGACACGGCGTACCCAATGGGTTGTTGACTCCCCTTCTTCACGGGCGCAAGCCGCCCGGTCTACTATGGACTTGGGCTGCTTACACGTATCCTTGAAATTACGGATAAAGCGGGCCCGTGGCGGGCCCATGAGCTGATAGAATTGGGCGGTAAGCTCTTCAACCAAGCACGGCTGTGCCCTCGACATCATGGTGAAGTATTTTGCACATGCGGTCTCGTCGACATCTAACATCTCCATGGCCATCTCATAACTTTCAACCCACGCTTGGGGGACAGATCTGCGGTGTAATTCGGCACCTTGCGTGGGCCCTTAAATCCTTAGGCGAGCGCACATTGCGTGGCGGGGATTAAGCAGGCACCCCAAAGCGAATCGACTCTGGCCGGCGAAGGTGGTAGGGCGAACGGTGTGTGTTGACCCGCATCATCTGTGCTGCTAACTTCGGCCTCCTGCGTGCGGCCCGATCCACTACCTCCCGAGCATCACGAATGCCGCCCTATCTGGTGATTGCCTCGGGCGCTTCACGGTCCAGCGTTGCTGATAGGGCGGTTCATCCATCGCTTTCTTGTAGCTCCGGCTTGGGCCAGGCGTGAAGTGAATCCGATCACGGCTGTATGAATACGCTTCTTCTTTGGATCGGTGCAGTCGGAGCTCCTTAACCCGGCGTGTCTCAAGCGCTTGGGGAATCTCCTTCGATAGGATCGCCTCCAATCGTGCGGCGGCCGCAACAAGGTTGTCCATAGGATTAGAATAATGACACAGGGGCGTCGCACGGCGGAGGAACCACCATGTTACTGCTGTGGAGGCTCCATTAGGCGCGGCTGGACCGTCGCTCACGCTCCTGGTGCCTCAATCCGGTTTACCTCCTGTCTTTGGGGCGGATTCTTTGGGTCCGGCTCGAGTGCAGAAAAGATTTCTAGGATCAAATCCTACGGCAGCGCGATCTATACTTCGCTTCAACACCTCTGCGGCCTTTTCTGGTCAAGCATGAGTTTGTAAGCTTGTGCGTCTAGAGCGGCCGCTCTGTGACCATCGCTCCTTCTCGACGCTAGATCCGCTTTGGCTTGCGTGATCTGCTCTTTCACCTTTGCAATTTCTGCATTATGAGCTTCTGATCCATTTGGGTTGTCCTCCGCCATAAGCGCTGCTAGTGCATCAAACAGATCGTGAGAACTTGAACGGCGGGCGCACGGGCCTCTGTCCTCTCGCTGCATTGCCGCTTTGAACGGAAAGCATCGCTGCTGCGGTTGAAGAGTGGTTCGCTGCTGCGTCGGCCATGAATACTCAACCGGTTTAAGCGGCTTGGGGGTCGGAATCTTGTCACCGTCGGAACAGCCCTGATCATATCACCTGCGGTGGTACAATGACTCGGTCTCTCTGTTGAAGATTCATCGCCCGGAATAAGCAGCGGTCTCACTACCGTGTTACGAACGGCGTCGTACTCTCCTCCATGGGTGACTCCAGCGAAGACATGCTTCACGGCGGTTTAACTGGGCAGGTCGCGCCGTTGAGCCGTCTCGATGAGGTCGGTGCGGATGTCGGCTCGGGCCGAGCTCCCGATCTTGCCGATGAAAATGTGTATGCCGCGAAGGGACCGGTATCCATACTCGATTGAATCGGCCTCGGGACCCCATCCGGCGTCGTCAATGTAGATCCGGCGCGGCGACTCTTGGTCATCCGCCCACGACGTAGCCTTCGAGTCCTTTGAGCTTGCCCTCCAAGATCGTCAAACCATCGTGCGATAGCCCCCGGTGGGCGCCAGCTGTCGTGGATTTGTCACGGCAGATGTCCTAAGCGTAAGGACTTAGTCGTGGAGCCATCGCTCTGGTTTACTTGCGGGGTTAAGCGGACACAAAGACAAGGATTTTATACTAGTTCGGCCCCTTCGATGAAGGTAAAAGCCAACGTCTAGTTGTGATGGAATTGATGTAGTCTCGATGGCTAGGGAGCAAACAAGCTTTGCCTAGGCTCGAGTTGTGGTTGTCTCTCCTTGAACCGTCGCCGGGTCGTCCCCTTATATACACGAGTGACGCCCGTCGGTTCGTAGAATCCCAACCGGTTCATACTCGTATCCCGGTTGGTATCTCTCTATTCCTAACTTACAATACAAGTTATATATCAGGCCGGTTTACGGCTACAAGCTCTAAACCGACTATAGGCCTTGGGCCTTTCTCTGCTTATACCACTAACGGAGCTAATCCGGCCCAAGCTGACCGGTTTACACCTAGTGGTAATATCCCCAACACACACCAACAAAGATTGTTGGGTATTCAAGCAGGCAGGCAAGTTAATTGCCGAAAGCAATGACAAGGGGCTGCACAGTGATGACGAGGAAGAGACCGGCCGCCCGAGCAGAGAGGGCGAAGGGCTTCCCCCACAATTGCGGACGGTAAACATGATATCGCAACCCATATACCCAAGAGGAGCAGGCGTGCAATCGAGGGGCGTATATGCGATGGAGCGATCGCCCGAAGTTCAATCCATGGTCCTCTTGCCCGATCACTTCGATCAAAGAGACCATCCGACCGATATCCGCCATGGCGGATTCGCGCGTGGTTTTAGACTCAATCGTCGATGGATTTCACCTCACGAGAGTCCTGATGGACGGCGGCAGTAGCCTGAACCTGCTTTATCCTGCGCAAGATGGGCATAGACCGCTCAAGGATTAAACCTACAAAGACGACCTTCAAAGGCGTCATACCAGGTGTCGAGGCCAATTATGCGAGCTCGATCCTGCTGGAAGTGGTCTTCGGATCCCGGATAATTTCGAAGCGAGAGTTAATCTTCGACATAGTCCCTTCCGGCGGCTATCACGCTGCTTTCGGACGAACGCGTTCGCCAAAGTTCAGCGGTGCCGCATTATGCATACCTCAAGCTCAAGATGCGGGCCCTCGTGGAGTCATCACGGTCAATGGAAATCTGGCGCTCCCTCGAGCGGAGGAACATCAAGCAACTCTCGCGGCTGAAATCTGAAGAGCCTTCTAAGGCAGTTTTCGAGTCCGGCCGTCAAGCGACCGGACACGGCAAACGCGCCGGAGCAACATCAACCAAGACCACCGACACGTTAGAACGCAGCGTAGCAATGCGGCTAACCCAGCCCTCACATGATTGCAAGACCAGCTCTCCACATAGATCATTACGCTCTGGAGATACCATGGCCATAGGGGGAAGGGCACGACCACAACAGACCCAGAGTGCGGCTCAACTACACCAGGGGCTCCCAAGTGCGTCGCTCTTTTTATTTTTTATTTTTCCTTCTTTTTATACACAGGACTCCGTTCACGGAGGCCTGTCGTAAAGGCGAGCTGCCGAACTCACGATGCAACAGCCAGGGAGGAACAAAGGCTGTGACGAACAATCAGGTGGTCTCCATTACGAGCATTAAATTTGTTAAATTCACCATTCCGCAGCCTACCCCTGGAAGGAGACACGTCTAATTAGTCCAATCCTTTGCTTACCACACTATTTGTATCATTCCGCATTCATAGCAGAACTCCTTAAATAAATAATGCAACACTTTTTGCCTATAATTGCATTACTTTACATATATGTTCATTAATGACATCTTGCACCCGTATATTTTGGTACGGCCGAATACACCAGGGGCTTATATTCCCCGCATTATGGTGTGATAAGTCCGAACACTTTCACAAGTGCGGCACCCCAAACTTATAGCATTATATGAATCGGCTCCGAATCATGTCTTGGGTCAATAGTTGGGTTTGCCCGGCTCCCATGTTTTGGTACCTTACGTTCCGTTCTGTTGGCTAAGGTAGCATCGGGAGAACCACTGCGATTGCGCCCGGTTGAGTGGCGGCGCCTCGATGGAAAGCTAAAAGCCGATTGTCATGATAAGGCGAGGCTGGTCGCCGTTCGAGAGGTCTTTTCGAGTCCCTGAAGACTTACGCCGCTTCAAGCGAAGAACCGGATAATGTCCGGCCAAGGCGTGGATAGCGCCCCAAACTCGGTCTTCCGAATACTAGCGGCTTTGTCGAAATTTAAAATTATAGAATTCTATGGCTAAGTGAGAGTGTTGAAGCATCATAAGTCCTTTGCCTTGTTCGTTGTGTTGGGCGCCTCCCTAGATGGACCAAAAAATGGGAACAAGAGCGCTCAAGTTTATCCCGAACACCCCAGCACTCGTGGCATGGGGGCTGAAGCCGACGACTTGCCATCTCTCAGATTTAATAAATGGCCACACAAAAGGTAATATTTTAAATTAATCAGCGTTGCTTAGCGCATATGAACTAAGTTTTCAGCGCACAGGATAACACATAGCGAGTTTACTCAAAAATTACATCTCTGGGGCACTCATCCGCAATCTTGCGGGCACCCTTCAGGACATTCTTATAGTACATTTCGGGCGTGCGATACTCCTTGCCCGCTGGCGGCGCGTCAGTGATAAGCTTCTCCGCATCCAGCCTGCCCCAATGCACCTTTGCGCGGGAAAGGGCCCGCGAGCACCTTCAATCTGAAGCGGGCGCTTGATGACCTCCACCCGAGGCACGCATCCACCGCCGCCGCCGCAGGCGAAAGTAGCTCCCAGGCATGGCCTCTCCGAGCCCTGATCGGACTATGAGGCCCTTCATGGCCTGCTCGGCTACCTTGTGGAGCTCGACCAGTGCTTCAACTGGTCGCTAGGGGCACCGGATGGTCGGCCTCGGCGTCTTGAGACGAAGACCTTCTCCGTTGAGGTCCCTGCTCGGCTCGGTAAAAGCGGCGGCATCGGATACACTCGAGGCAGATCTCAAGCATACTCGAGAGCTCCGATTCGGGTAAGTAATAGGTAATTTACATTAACATGCTTGCTTTGCATGAAAAATGCCTTACCGCCGCTATCTTCTTCACCGCCTCAATCTCTGGAGGGCCTTATGGGCCTCGGCCTTAGCGGCTTTGGCACTTTCAAGAGCCGAGACAAGCTCGGACTCTCGAGTCTTGAGTCACGCTCCAAACTCTCATGTTTTTCCATGAGCACAGAGCTCTTGCCGCACCTCCGCCACCCGCGCCTCCTGTTTCTCTCGCTCCATCATTCGCGGCCGCATTGCGTTCGGCCGCGGATACGGCCACCTTCAGGGTTGCCACCTCTTTCGTGGCACCTGCAGTACCCACGTTATCCTTGTTATTTTAATTGCAACCGAAATCCTTTTCTATAAGGTACAAATTCAAAGATGGTATTACTCACCTTCTTTGTCCTCGAGCTGCTTCTTGGCAAGGCCGAGCTCTCGCTCGGACCGCTCGAGGTCCTGCTTCAACGCACCAACCTCCGCGATCGGTCTTGGCAGAGGTCAACAGCGCAGCACTGCAAACCCATATTGACACAATTTTTAGCATTCCTGCGTATATCTTTTTAGATCCTCAATCCGGTTTTTCTTTTGAACACCGAACCGAGCATCGAGACTCTTGTCTATGCGGTATTACATTACATATTTTAACTTCTTACCTCAAAGCCTATTAGAAGGCTCTGCGAGGCTTGGTCAGCCCGCTCTTGGCGAGCTGAACCTTCGAATCACCGCACTCATGATAGTGTGGTGTTCTTCCTCGATGGAAGCGCCTTTGGCGCCTCCAACAAGTTGTCCGCACCTCCGGTTGGGCGAGGCCCGGTGTCACGGTCTTGCCCTTCTTTCGAAGGGGCGCTGCAGGACTCGAAACCACTGCGGGTTCGGCGTGGAGTTCGGCGCAAAGTCCGGGAGGCTGCCCTGTGGCGCCTCCGGAGCCTCCTCCTGATGGGTCCCTTCCCGGGATCCCACCTCGGCGCCCTCAGTGTCGTGAGGGGTGGAGGCAGTCGGGATGGAATCCACATCCGACGGAGCCAACGACCCGCTCGACGAAGCGGGGAGATCATCATCGGCCGGACTGCAGGCAGTGTGCGGCATTAGAAGGACACTATGTGAGGCAAAAGAGAAATTATAAATCCTTCAGGAATCCGGATACTTACGATCTGGCCGGAGGCCTGGCCCTGGAAGGCCACTCTTCGTCGCCAACGTTGGCGTTGGCGGAGCTGTCCGGGGGAATAGTCCTTCCCCTCTTGGACCCTTCGGCCTCCCCAGTTGGGGAAGCCTTCCTCTTCCTCTCTCCTTCCTCTGGAAGAGAGTCCTCTTTCTCCTCGTCTTTGGGGGAGGAGTCCGCCTCGGAGCCATCGGACGATGAGTCCGATATCACCTGGCGCCGGGAACTTTTTCGAGTTCCCGTGGCCTTCTTCTTGGCCTTCTTCTCCGGCACCACATAGAGTGCCAGGACCAGCAGCCCCGTTAAGCGGGCGTCTGCTGGGTCTTCGGGAAGGGGAGCCAGATAGTCTACCTGTCCGAACGTCCTATGCCAGTCCTGTCAAAGGCATTGGGAGTTTTTAGCCCACGTAGAGTCAAACTTTGAAAGAAACAACTATCCCATAGAGGATAATGAAGCTTACCTCACCGGCCGGGCGCTGGGTGCTGAATCCGCGATCTTTCGTTGTGGACGCGGGGGCTTCTCCGCCCTTGAACAGCACCCTCCAGACGGCTTAGTACGTCGTGTCGAAGAGCCCGCTCAGAGTCCGGTGCTGCGCCGGATCGAACTCCCACAAGTTGAAGGCCCGTTGTTGGCAGGGGAGAATCCGGTGAATGAGCATGCCCTGGATTACGTTGACAAGCCTGAGCTTCTTGTTCACCATGGTCTGGAGCAGATCGAGTCTGTCGGCTCGTCGAACGCCCCATAGCAAGCCCTTCTCTTTCCAGGAGGTGAGCTGCATCGGGATACCAGATCTAAACTCGGGGGCCGCCGCCCAATTTGGGTCGCGCGGCTCGGTAATGTAGAACCACCCGATTGCCATCCCTTGATGGACTCCATGAAGGCCCTTCGAGCGGATGGCGTTGGGCATCTTGCCCAAAGATGGCGCCTCCGCACTTCGCTTTGGCGCCCTTCACTACCTTGACAGCGTTGAAGGTCTTGAGCGAAGCGAAGTGGGGCTGGATGCGAGGAAGGCCTCGCACACGCACGATAAACGCCGTGATGTTGAGAATGAAGTTTGGCGCGGATCGTGGAAATCCGGGCCGTAATAGTACATGAGCCCCGGACAAAGGGATGCAATGGGAAGCCCGATCCAGCGGAGGAAGTGGGGAAGGAATCGACCCTCTCATGGGGCACAGGGGTGGGGATGGGCTGCCCTTGTCGGGCAGCCGGTCGCGACATCGCCGAAAGGTATCTGCGCTGCTGCAGTTTTCTGATGTGCTCCTCCGTAGCAGACGAGGCCAGCCATTTGCCTCCCGCTCCGGACATGGTCGGAGAAGGTCGAGGCGAGGTGCACGGGCTTGGGCTGGAGCTCGAGAGTGCGAGATGGATAAGCAAAGGAGGAAGAAGGCGTAGGTAAAAAGGGTGGATCCTTATCCCCTTATATATGGGGCGGACGAAAACTGTGCGTCCCCACCGGCCTGGTAAAACTCGCTTATCTCCCAAGCGCCACCATCAATGGCGCGGTTGGGTTACCCACGTCCGTATTGATGAGAATCCTGAATAAAGGGGACACGATCTCTGCTTCGACAAGGCGTGCCAATGAAACCGCCGCTAAACGCTACCGAGGTGGTATGATAAAAGCGATTCCATAGAAGGCTTGGTGGTGGTGTGACGTCATGCCACAAAACACGTCAGCAGATTGAACTTGTGAACATAATATTCTCTCTATGGTGGTATGTGGAATTTATTTTGCAGAGCCGGACACTATCCTGGTGCTCACAATCTTCTACGAATTATTCGGAGGAGGAACCCGCCTTGCAATGCCGAACAATATGCGCACCGGACTCATTGTCATTGAAGCCTGCTTCAGGAGCTACTGAGGGAGTCCTGGACTAGGGGGTGTCCGGACAGCCGGACTATCATCGTCAGCCGGACTCCAAGACTATGAAGATACAAGATTGAAGACTTCGTCCCGTGTCCGGATAGGACTTTCCTTGGCGTGGAAGGCAAGCTTGGCGATACGGATATGTAGATCTCCTACCATTGTAACCGGCTCTGTGTAACCCTAGCCCTCTCCGGTGTCTATATAAACCGGAGGGTTTTAGTCCGTAGGACAACATAACCATTACAACAATCATACCATAGGCTAGCTTCTAGGGTTTAGCCTCCTTGATCTCGTGGTAGATCCACTCTTGTACTACCCATATCATCAATATCAATCAAGCAGGAGTAGGGTTTTACCTCCATCGAGAGGGCCCGAACCTGGGTAAAAACATCGTGTCCCTTGTCTCCTGTTACCATCCTCCTAGACACACAGTTCGGGACCCCCTACCCGAGATCCGCCGGTTTTGACACCGACAAAGGGGGAGGGGAAAATGAGGGCGCACTGTTCAAAAACCCCCGTCCGGCGCCTTATATGAAGTCGCTTCCGAGTGGCTGACTGGTAGGCCCGGATGATCCTGTCAAATCCCGCAACAGTCGCGCGCGCGATACGTGGCGAAAAAGGTGGCACGAAGATCGAGGCGTCCCTGCCTTATCCCACCCGAGTACCGCGGCCTCCTCTGCCCCGCGTGCTTCCCAAAATTCGGATCCCGCTAAATCCGCGAACAGCAGAGCAACTTGTCAGACCGGAGATTTCTTCCGATCCGTCGTTCGGAAGTCTCCAAGCACAGAAAAGTCACTTGACAGATACAAAGAATGGATCAAGGCGACTGAAAGAGAAGTTGATGCCATCACTAAAAGTCATTGGTCCAGAGTAAGACACACTCGCAGCACGAAAAATAGGTCGGAAGAATTCTCAACTCCTTCCTCACTCAAACCTCGATCCATTCGGGGGCTAATGATGAAGCCATGTACCTAGGGTAGGGTCATGGACCTGTCCAAGGTACCCTCCCCGAGGACATCTCTAGAAGAAACCGCCTTTCAGTCGACCTGGAAGGATTCCACTCGACGGACTCGAAGACACTCGACCAGGAAGACTCACTCGACCACCAGGAGATCTAGGGTCACTCTGCACCCAAACGGTCTGTTATTAAGTAGTCTTTATGGCCATGATAGCACTTTATATATAGGGCGTTACCAGTACCGCCAGGCCTTTATGTACTTTAAACCCCGCATAACTGAGGGCCGGAGGGGTCAGGCAGACTCTATATAAGCCACCCCCCTCCTCAGTGTAAAGGGTTCGCACCTCTGTACCTCATACGCATATAATCCAGTCGACCGCCTCAGGGCTCCGAGACGTAGGGCTGTTACTTCCTCCGAGAAGGGCCTAAACTCGTAAATCCCTTGCGTATACAACTACTCCATAGCTAGGATCTTGCCTCTCCATACCTACCCCCTATTCTACTGTCAGGCTTAGAACCACGACAGCAGCCGTTCCCAGGCTCTCGGCCTCCAGCCCGCTCCAATTGCTATTTACGTGCAACATTGTGTTGCATGATTGACGTGCATGGATTTGCATGGATTTGAGAGTCCGGATTTGAAATATGTGGATGCACTGAAGGAAATATGAGGGGCCGTCCGGATGTGCCCGCGGGCGTTTAAGGGGCCGAATTTGCCAAGTCCGGTTATAGATGCTCTAAAGCCCAGCTGATCTAGGGGTCCCACAACGTGCATGGCATGCGCACGCTCTAGGATCCGTCACTGCCATCTTCCGCCATCCCGTCTTCAGGAGGAACCACTTCATAGATCTTGCCAGTCACATCTACCGTCGATGTCACCATGATGCCAGATAGTGCCACCACCATGCGCCCGTCCATCAACACACGTCCATCACCGAGAGCCCGCCGTCGCAGACGCGGTAAATGGCACACCGCCACCACCTACGACAGGAGAACCATATGCGCTCGCCGCGCACACCCTCCATCTCAATGCCCAAGACGGCGCCTCCAAGAAGGTGACGATGCCATGGCGTCGCCGCTGCCCATTCACGGGGAACTAGGGTTTTCACCCTGGCAAAGAGGGATGAGGGAGCAGGCTGGGGTTGACCTCGCCGTCGCCACCAAGGAGGGGAATGACGCCGCAGCGCCGTCGACGACATGGCCGCCACCGTTGGCTAGAGGTTTCCCCGGACAAGCTTCCGCCCGAGCACCCATCAAGCCCGCCTCCAACACTTCCGAGCACGGACGCCGGAGATCTGGACCACCTGATGGGGAGAGCCACGTGTTAGGTTGGTCCACCTCAGATCTTACGAGAGGGGCACGGGGAACCACCTCACGCCAGAAACGTCATCCACCGGTAACCCGCTGCCCAAGCAGCCAAGGAAGTCCGGCCTACTGTGCTGATGAACGCCCACCGCCGGCGAACGGACGTCGTCCTCACCAATGGAGGCCGCCGCCTCATATCTAGGCCCTCGCCCGAGGCATGGGATTAGGCGATGGCCTCGCCGCCCCCTTCACTCGCGGGTGCACGGCGAGTCGGCGACCCCCTCCAGAGACGACGAGGGAGAGGACGAGGGGAGGAGGAGCCGCCGGAGGGCAAGGCTTCGGTGCCTCCCGAGTCGCACGTGATGGAGCGACGTGAGGGCAATCCATTTTTTGTGGGGATTCTCCCCCTTCTTCACAAGGACCTAGCAAACTGGTACCGCACGAGGTACTTTAGATGCAAAAGCCATGAGAGTATTCTCTTCCTAGATACATCCGTTTTTGAGCGACAAATATTTTCGGACCAAGTGAGTAGTTGTTATACTTGACGACCAAAACATTTGAGGCAATGCTACATGGATCCTGTGACTCCAATCACGTCATAACAAGAATGATCGTCTTATATCCGTTTCGAAAGAAAAAGAGAATGATTGTCTTATCTTGGAGAAGATTATTGCATGCCACACTTCATTCTCTCTGCTCGAATGATATCGAAAACGATGCCACATTTCTGTACCGAGATTAAAATCGTCCGCTCTTGTCCTTAAATCCTTTGTAATCGTCTGCTCTTGTCCTTAAACCCTTTGTAAGTCTTGACACGTGTCTCATATTTTGTTCTTAATTAAAAAGCCACAGGAGGAGGTGCCCCTACAATGAAGAAGCCCGTAGGGAAGGAGCCTCTACAATCACTGGTGGAAAAAAGGCCTTTGGTCGCGGTTCGCAACTGCCATTAGTCGCGGCTGCGCAACCGCGACCAACTAAGCGCGACTAAAGCCCCCAACCTTTAGTCGCGGCTGCTTAAGAACCGCGACTAACGGCCGTCCCGTGGGCGCCAGTGGCCGTCGGGCGGAGGACCTTTAGTCGCGGTTCTTCGCCAACCGCGACTAAGGCCGCTTGAGGTTTAGGGTTTTAGCCCCCTAAACCTGTTTTTGTTTAATTTGTATTGTTTTATTTCTTTTGTGCTTTATTTTAATTTTGAAGGAGTTTCATATATTCTACGGTACTACATACATGCATATGAATGTACAATTTCAAATAAATTTGAAATTAGAACCAAAAAGAATTCAAGAGGAATATACAATATATATTCAATATCATCGGATGACCATATACAATTTTGAACAAGTTTCCATACATGATTTAATCCATATAAATTTCTACGTCCTCGTAATAGTGTTTTTCTTTAGGATGGAGGACTTCCCTTCTGAACCATCCAGCTAGTTCCTCTTGAAGTGGTCGGAAGCGAGCTTCTGGACTAAGCATCCACCGGAGGTTATTCCTCTGAGCATTGGTATCACTCGGATCAACCCGCTCAGAGGTGTATCTCCGGATCCTCTCACAGACATAGTATGCACATAGATTGGTCAACGGTGGCTGAATATCCCCAGCATTCTTAGGCTTTAACAATTTTAATTCTAGCTCTTTTTTGAATTCACCGACCTTTGTATCTACGAACCGTCTCCAAACCCTACGAGGCAAAGAAAATTAAATGAACAAGAGAGTTATTAGTTACTTGATATTAGGAAATGAACCAAATAGGCCGATCGATATAGAGCGCAAATGAATGAAAATAATTACTTCTGCAGCATTTTTCTCATGTCGCCCCAAAGCTTTGGATCCTTATTCGAGAGTCGTGGGACGAGACATTACGAGGTGTTAACTTTAATTACTAGCGAATCCGGTGGAACTGCGGACACGATACATGCACGAGACGTCATGCATAACTCATCGATTAGCCGCCACATACCATGCATGGAGTAAACAAAAGAGAATGTGCTCAAGGCGAAACACTCACCCAAAATGGTAAGGAAATAGAATATCACTTTTGAGTTCCTGCTTTGTAAGAAAGCGCCACAGTGTCTGCCTCCACGTCGGCGGGGTAATGCTTCAACACAATATCATTAACGATGTGTGGGTCAATGAACCCAACATCATGGATGTTCCTTACTCGCATTCCTTAATCTTCATTACGCATGTATAATAGAGGACACAACAATATAGTTAGGACATATATATAGTGCGGGCAATATGAACGAGATGGGGTAGAAATTAATAAATCACTTACGTAACGTAGCAACCGATGATAGATTTGTCGAGCTCAAGCAGATTGAAAAGTGGAACAATTCACTCAAGTGCAATTTGTACATAGTAATGTTTGAAGTGATGCTCATGTCTAACTTCCGCATAAATATATTCTTTGGCGTTTTATTTTTATGTAACCCTTGTACCAATTCAGCAGACGTTTCATTTGGTCGTAGATCCTTTTCTGCTTGAGGCTCGACGAGAGGCCCATTCTTGACATATGTAATTACTACCTCCTTCGCCGGCAACTCATCAAGGTCTAATAGTTCACGAAGAGTAATACCTAAGTTGGCGCTTGTTCTCGCACTTTCATACTGATCAATCCTGTCTTTGCCGCAGCTTGTATGATCTCGGGGCATCCGGACGAAGGCTTCCACTATAAGCGGGCAATCGATTGTTTACTTTGTTCCCGAGCTGGGCAACTTGTTTCCGCTTTTTTACTTTCGGCCTTCTCCGCTCTTTGTTCTCCTTGAACATGAGTGCACACTGCGAAGTTCACGTGCATAGTCGTTAAGCGATTCTTGCGGCTTGGGACGGTGTGCTCAAAAATGACTTAGCCCACTTCTTTTGCTCATCGAAAATCTTGGCTTGGGCTCGGGCTCTCTTTTCTTCTTGCAGTCCGCCTTCCATTTCTCCAAATCAGCAGCCGCAGCTGTCGACTTCCTTGGCACTACGTTCCCAAGGCCTTGTGGGGAGAGGCTTGATGATGGCTCCGTACCTTTGTGGTCTTAGGTACATAAGGGTCCGGGTTAATAATCCAGACTATACCTCGCTTTGCCGTAGGTGGATTGGGGCGGCGTCGATCACCCGCCGGACGAGGACTGGGGCGGTGGATGATCACCACGGACGTTAGGATGGGGCGGCGTCGCCGATGTGACGGAGGTGTAGGTGAACCGCCACCACCACCACCACCACCACCACCGCCACCGCCACCACCACCACCGTAGAGGGGTGGACTTGTTGTCCTTGGCGCCTCGCTCGAAACTTGATAAACTTCTTTTGCCATAGAATGTAATGGCGCTTGACATCTCAAGTCTTTTCTCCCCTTGGTGTAGCAATTTCAATCTCTGGTCCTCAAACCCTTGGACTATGTCCTCCACCGTGACACGAGCATAGCCATCTTTAATGGGGTTGTTGTGGTGGAGTGCTCTGTAAACATGGTAAAGCACCGCCGATGGCTACCTTCATGGACATGTTCCCGATAGGATATACAGATGACATTCTTTCATCTCCTTTATATCGCCCACGGGTAGCGAGGAGGCTCCGGTGCAGTAATTTCGACCACCGAGGCTCCGGTGCGATAGTTTCGATCGTCGGTGCATCCGCACCAGCGGTGGGGCCTCCGTGGAAGCCACGCTGCTTCTCCGCCGCTGGCTTCCGAGATCCGCTGGATGATCTTCATCTGCACCGAGCTGAATCTCTTTCGCTACTAGTACACTCATGGTTTCTTCATCACTTCCATTTCCGATGCCAACCGCGCCACAACATCCGCTTCCCGATCCATCTTTCTCTTACGGCTTCAGAATCGTCACGGGTCATCGTTCGGGGAACCCTATTTTCCACGGAATGTGCCCCATGCCTCGTGACACGTCCTCCGTGTTCAGATTCCCGAGGGCTTTTGTCGTAGCGTCGTTCTCTCTGTTGAACTTGATCTTCCCTGTTGAGCATCCTTCATTGTGTCAATAAGGGCTTGGGTGGGTTTAATTAATTTGCCTCGTAAACACACTTCGTCTCCGGGTTCAGCGTTCCCCATGCCTGTACCACCAGCTTTTGGCCCTTGGGTCCCATCCTCCGCACTGGGACGGATTCCTCGCGCCCTCAGCTCGTTCTCCATCTTCTCGAACCTAGGCACCCAAATGCGATACCCTCCTGGCCCCATAACATGATTGTACTCCTTCTTAGCCGCATTTTCCTTATTTTTTCGATATTTGAATGAACTGCTCCGATTTCTTTTGCTTCACAAATTCTGGCCAATCATCTTTCGGTTTCTCATATTGTCCTTTGAAATCCGGAGTCTTGTTACGCTTGACAAAGTCACGGGCTAGATTTTGCTTGAATTTCGAATCGTCGGCCATCTTATGAAGAGCTTAACTGTTTGACTAGCCTCCTCCTCTCCTTGTTTTCCTCAATCTTGTTACCCTCCTCATCGAATTTGTTGTATTCGGAGGTAGAACGAAATGTTCCATAAGCTTCTTGAAGCAATCTTTTTTGTTCTCTTATCGACAAAAGTGAAACCATCAATTCTTGCCTTCTTTGGCTCATTCCACTCTGGACGGTGATCGAGACGTTGTCTCTAACAATGGCTCCGCATTGGTCGACAAACTTGGTGGCGTTCTTGCGGGGCTCCGGCGGCCTGCCGGTTGCACTATCGACAACCGCGATGGTGCATGTTTCTCCTTGTTTCATCGTCTTGGTTGCGCCACGCTTTGACGACGTACTCGATTGTTTCGACGATCCGGCCGAGGGCTAAAATAAGAAAGAGAGTCGGCGTTAGTACACATATTTATTCAAATCAGTTAGTTTGTATCACCAGAGGCTCAATGTATATATATACCTCGGCGCCGGAGGTGGTTGCTACTTCCATTTGAAGATCATCGTTTATCGACGTTTCTTCGGCATCATCTTGCTGACGGCGCCCTTCATCTTCACCGTCAAGGTTCAGATAATAAGAAGAGATATCATCTTCTTCTTCTCCGGTCGGCACATATTGAATATCGCCGTTTATGATGCCGAACATATGTGCTTCACCGTCCGGATCATAGTTGTCCATAATCGGGTCAACTCTATCGTCCGCCATTATGTCACCCGAAAACATGTAGTAAAAACAAATTAATTAAGTGAAGAAGGCGGTGGCGGTGGCGGTGGCGAAAGGGCGGTGGCAAAAGGAGGGGGCGAGGAAGGGGTGGGAGAGGGTGTCGCGGTAGAGCGCGAGACGGGGCGGCAGAGGACGGCGGTGCTAGGTGTGCCCTAACGCGGCAGTAGGTGGTACCGACGAAAGGGGGAAACATCCGGGAAAGTATCCCCGGTGTTTCGCGTTTTCGGACAGGTGATCCGGAGGGGGAAAGTTGCAGGTTTGCTATGCTAGGGAGGTGTGGCGGTCGAACAGGCTGCGTATCCGGATTCGTCTCGTCGTTCTGAGCAACTTTCATGTACAAAGTATTTTCATCCGAGTTACGAGTTATTTTATACTAATTTTTAAAGTTTTAGGACATTTTTAGAATTAACAGAATTAATTAAATTCGAAATTGCAAATACTAATTTTTTTTTTGATCTGGGTAGTGGGCCCCGTTTGGCAGTGGCCTAGAGGGCCAAACGCGGCGGCGGGCGAGCGGCCGGGAACGGAGGCGGCGGCGGCGGTTGCTTGGCATACTTGCGGGCGAGGGCGACGGCGGCGGCGGCGGCGAGGTCGGCCGGCGGTATGGCTGGTGGGCGAGGGCGGCGGCGGGCGGCGGCGAGGGCGAGGGCGACGAGGCGGCGAAACGGAGGCGGCGGCGGCGGTTGCTCGGGCATAGGCGAAGCGAGGGCGACGGCGGCGGCGAAAGGCCGGCTGGCGGCGCAAGGCTGATGGGCGAGGGCGACGGCGGCGGCGGCGAGGGCGAGGGCGACGGCGGCGGCGCGAGGGCGAGGGCGACGGCGGGCGCCGAGGGCGCGACAGAGACGAACAGCGAGAAACGGCGGCGCGCCGAGGGCTTGTATTATAGCCCCCCTTTAGTCGCGGTTGGCGGCGAGACCATGACTAAAGCAGTACCCTTTAGTCGCGCAGTCCGCCTCCCAACCGCGACTAAAGGGTTTTGCCGCTGCTTGTTCTCAGCAGAAGACCCTTTAGTCGCGGTTGGGGAGGCGGATCGCGACTAAAGGGTACCTTTTAGTCATGGTCTCGCCCCCAACCGCGACTAAAGGGTACCCTGCTTTTTGTTTTTGCCTGCTTTTTTGTTTTCATTTTTGCTTTATTTTTTGCCTGTTTTTGTTTTCATTTTTGCTTTATTTATTTTGTTTTGTTTCTACTTACAACAAAAAACTTATTTATTTTATTTTATTTTGTTTCTAATTACTTATTTATTTATGTTATTAAAATCTTAAAAATACAATTATATATCAAAAAATCAGAAAATAAAACTAATTCATTTTAAATTCTTGTTTTTCTTCATTTTTTTCTTCCTTTTTCTTTTTTTTTTTCTTCTGTTTGTTTCTTCCTTTTCTTGTTTTTCTTCTTTTTTTCTTCCTTTCTTCCTTTTTCCTTTTTCTTCTTGTTTTTCTTCCGCTTTTGTTTTTTTCTTATGTTTTTCTTGCTTTTGTTTTTTTCTTCTGCTTTTTCCTTTTTTCTTCTCGCTTTTTTTTTTTTCTTCTGTTTTTCCTTTTTCTTCTGCTTTTTTTCCTTTTCCTTCTTTCTTCTTCTTCCTTTTTCCTTTTAAAATCAGAAAAATAAAACTAATTCATTTTAAAATCTTAAAAATACAATTATATATCAAAAAATCAGAAAAATAAAACTAATCCTTGAAGGTTTTACAAAAGGTTTAATACATCATTCAGTTCATCGACCAAATACAAAGTTTGGTACAATAAATTATTACACATCAATTCTTCCCTTGTGTCCCCGCTTGCTTACGATTGTGCTGTATCCATGGAGCATCCTCATCATTTAACTTAATGCTTGGGTCGGTGTTCACTTTGAAGGGCGGAATTTCAGCAAACATATTATAATCTTCTCGACTTGTCGTCTTGTCCTCCACTCCCACGATGTTTCTTTTCCCGAAAGAACAATGTGGCGCTTTGAATCATCGCATGATGTCTCGATCGTTTTCTTATCTTTCCGCTTCCTCGGTTTGCTACTCATGTCCTTCACATAGAAAACCCGAGCGACATCTTTCGCTAGAACGAATGGTTCGTCAAGGTAACCAAGATTGTTGAAATCCACCATTGTCATTCCGTATTGCTGGTCCACCTTTACCCCACCTCCCGTTAGCTTGAACCATTTGCACCGAACAAAGGGACCTTAAAGGAGGGTCCATAGTCAAGTTCCCATATCTCCTCTATGTAACCATAATATGTGACCTTTTGCCCATTCTCGGTTCTTTGCATCAAAGCGGACACCACTGTTTTGGTTGGTGCTCTTTTTATCTTGGGCGATCGTGTAAAATGTATTCCCATTTATCTCGCACCCTTGGAAAGTCGTTATAGTCGAACATGGTGTCTTGGCCAACATGTACGGTGATCTACAACATCATTGTCATTCATTAAATGTTTTCTCAACCAAGCGCGAAAGTCTCCATGTGGGCCTTCCTAATCCAGATTCGAGCTTCCCGGGTTGTCCGAGCGTAAAATATTCTTGTGTTTCTCAAAGTACGGAGCCACCAAGTTGGAATTGGTCAAGACAAGTGTGGTGTGCTTCAATCGAGAGAATGGCCGTCCATACATATCGTTGATTTCCTTCCGATCGTGTTTTTCCACTTAGTCTCCCCTCGTGTCGCGATCGAGGAAGACCAATCGGCTTAAGGTCGGGAACAAAGTCAACACAAAACTCAATTACCTCCTCATTTCCATAGCCCTTGGCGATGCTTCCTTCGCCTAGCACGTTACTTAACATATTTCTTTAATACTCCCATGAACCTCTCAAGGGGAACATATTGTGTAGAAATACGGGACCGAGAACGGAAATCTCTTCGACTAGGTGAACCAGGAGGTGCGTCATAATATTGAAGAAGGATGGCGGAACACCAACTCAAATCGACAAGACATTGGATCACATCGCTCAGAACGTGGTAGAACTTCCGGATTGATTACCTTCGAGAGATTGCATTGAGGAATGCACATAGCTTCACAATGGCTAATCGAACATTTTCGGCAGAGCCCCTCAAAGCAATCGGAAGCAATTGCGTCATAATCACGTGGCGTCATGAGACTTCAGGTTTTGGAACTTTTCTCCGCCATGTTTATTATTCCCTTTATATTGGACGAGAATCCAGACGGGACCTTCATACCGCTCGGGCATTCAAAAAGATGACCTTCTCTTCTTTGGTCGAGGCGTAGTGGCACGACCTTGAAACCATTCCGGATGCCGGTCATCGTGGTCTTTCAAACGCTTTGGTCTGCCGTGCTTCCTTTGTATCATTTGTCTTCCCATACACGCCCAAGAAGCTTAGGAGGTTCACGCAAATATTCTTCGAACGTGCATCACGCCGATTGCAGAGCGGACATCTAGGACTTTCCAATATTCTAGCTCCCGAATATAGATTTCTTCTTCCACATGGCTGCGTGCCGTCGGCTCCCTTCGAACTGATTGTCCGCCAGAACCTTTCCAAAGATGACTTTCAAATCCTTGACCATATCAAATACCTCAGCACCGGTCGTTCGCGCAGCTTCGCCGGTGATCTGCCTTGCCGTTGTAATGCTTGCCTTTCTTTTTCATCGATGAATTTTCGAAGAAATCGACGATGCCCAAGGTACACGTTCTTCTTACAATTTGGCAAATGTACACTTTCGGTCTCATGTAGCGGTGCGTGCATGCATTGTATCCCTTATTTGACAGTCCGAAAGGTTACTAAGAGCAGGCCAATCGTTGATGGTTACGAAAAGCAACGCCAGAGGTCAAATTCCTCTTGTTTGTGCTCATCCCCACACGGACACCACCCCACACCTGTAAAAGTTCATCAACTAATGGCCTTAGGTACACATCGATGTCGTTGCGGGTTGTTTCGGACCTTGGATGAGCACGGCATCATAATGAACTTCCGCTTCATGCACAACCAAGGAGGAAGGTTGTAGATGCATAGAGTCACGGGCAGTGCTATGGTGGAGCTCGCCGCCAAAAGGATTCATGCCATCCGCATTTAGAGCAAATCTTATGTTCCTTGCGCCACCGCAAAATCTCTGAACCATCATCGATCTTTCTCCATTGCGCTCCATCTGCGGTGTGTCTCAACTCCCGTCCGACTTACGTTCCTCTTTGTGCCATCGCAACAACTTGGCATGCTCTTTGTTCATGAGCAGACGTTTTAACCGTGGTATTATAGGAGCATACCACATCACCTTGGCGGGAACCCTCTTCCCGGTTTCGCCCTCAACATCGTCACCGGGGTCATCGCCTCGATCTTATAACGCAATGCAAGTGCATACCGGGCATTCATTCAAATTCTCGATTCACGCGGTAGAGGATGCGATCGTTGATGCATGCATGTATCTTCGTAACCTCTAAACCTAGAGGGCGATAACCTTCTTTGCTTCAGACGATCAAGGGCAACTCGTTATCCTTTGAAACATATTCTTCAACATTTTCAGCAAGTTTTCAAATGCCGAGTCACCTACACCGCCTCGCCTTCCATTTCAAGCAAATCCGAGTGCAGCCCAGCTTTTTGAGACCATCATCGCATCCGGTACAGCGCCTTTCGTGATCCTCTAACATGCGATCCAAATTCTCCCTCTCCTTTTCGGGCCAGCGGCGTCTCCGCATCAAGAATGGTCCGACCAAGATCATCAACGGATCATCACGTGCCTCTTCTTCACCTTCCCTTCACCTTCAAAGATCCTCCATGAAAGTATCACCGAAATGAGCAAGATAGCTTTCATCGATGAAATCATCCCTTCTTCATCTTCTTCCATTATAACCCTCTTTCTCCATGCTTGGTCCAACAATTATAGCTTGGCATGAAACCCTTCAAGCAGATGCATGTGAACAACTCTTGAGGAAGAGTAACCCTTCTCATTCTTACAGATAACACATGGACAGATAACAAAACCCCCGCTTGTTCGCATTAGCCACTACGAGGAAATCTTTCAAACCCGTAGTGAACTCACGGAGAGTCGGTTATCGTACATCCATTGCCGATTCATCTGCATTATTATAATATAAAATATATAATTAACCATCATGCATTTGTTATGAACTACACACATGCATATTGACACATCAAAGGTTCATCAAGTTGCTAACCGCGATCAAGAGTGTGGCTCCAACACTTCATGTCATGTTTGTTTCATGCTCTTGGGGCATTTCATCAAACACCTTATGTGCATAAGAGGAACCAAAAGCAAACCTACACCCACTTGTGAAGAGAATGGCTCCAAATGGCTAAGTGTTGGCTCTTTGGATGGGTATATATAGGGAGGGCTTTAGTCGCGGTTGGTTCAGCAAACCGTGACTAAAGGTGCCGAAAGCCTTTAGTCGCGGTTGTCCGCCAACCGCGACTAAAGCCCCTCACGCACCACCGCCACCGAGCGCCAGGCCCAGAGCCTTTGGTCGCGGTTCACCTCCGTAATCATGACTAAAGGTCCCATTGGTCGCGTTCCTACAACCCATGACTTATGGGGCTGGACGGAAAGCCTGTTTTTCCACCAGTGAATACTTACTCCGTACCAGAAGAAATACACCAATGTTGCGTTTCACATTTCGTTATCTTCACATACCCTAAATAATCCCAAATCTATTTCCATGCTGGTGGATATATACTCATAGGCTTATCCCAGGGATGATTCTAGTGGACCATGGCCTATGCATGCATGCAATGCACAAGTAGTGGATCACATCAATAGTTCTTCTCAGAGTTGAGCATATGGTACCCACAAATCAAAGCATACAAGACCTGTGGAGCCTCACCACAAACCTATAGAGTTGCTCCAACATGTCTTTAATTATACAACACTCCACTCCCTCTGTTCTTCACAAGTCTTCAACTGAGCTTTGCCCCACTAGGCTAGAGATGTAAAAACCACAGCGTGAAAAAGAAAAGAAAATCACAAGAAAGACCGGTCAAAAGTCACACCCTCCATTGGTAATCTACTGCTAATTATTGATCTAACATAATCTGCCACCATATGTCAATGCGTCCAATCATCTAGGAGTGCTACAGTTCACTGTACTTGAAAGCTGAAAACCTCCAAGCTCGCTAGCTCCAACCAATCTATAGATTTGGGGTTTCTGCTCCTGGCTGCCCGATTTTCTCTCGAAGAATCCACTCATCATCGGGTCTCGCGCTCCATACGGCAGTTCTCCCACGTGAGGCCGGCCGGCCGCCCCCACCGGAACCGAAAGCGAGCTGCAGAGGGGAGGGCAGCGCTCCACTGTTGTCGACGTGGTGGGAGAAGCGAGTTGTCAAGTACTCCATCGGGTCGCATCGCATGTAACAGCAGTCGGTCAGTCAGTCAAGCAATCTAGAGAGGAGAGAGGGGAGGAAACGTGGGGGGCTCATCAGTCCCGAGCGGAAAAGTCGCCTCGGATCCTGCCTGCCAAAGCGCCCAGCGGGGGATGGGAGGAAGCAGCAGCTCGAGCCTCGATAACGTACACTGGCCGACGCTGCGTGAGTGCAGCTGTCACTGCACCACGATCACCATCCTCCTCCCCCTGCGGCCGCCGGCGAGTGGCCACCGCATCTTGGCTCAACGATGTGCCCAGCTGGCGTGCGTTGACGGGGTCATCTCCTCTCATCACCGAGCCGGGTGTTGGCGTGGCAACATCAACAAAGAGGTTTTTTCTTTTAAAAGTAGAGAGTGATAAAGAGTACTCACACATTTTTTTATCAAGTTTGTGGAGAAAATCATTTACATCTATAACGCCAAATACATATCAATAGATTCATTATAGGATGTAGTTTCATATTTTATGTTTTTGATGTTATAGTTATAATAATTTTCAATGTAAACCTGGTCAAAGTTTGACTTTAAAAAATAATCCATACGCACTACATTATGAGACGGAAGGAGTATTGTTTTTCTAAACTACAGCTCCGCTGTCATTGGCGACTACTTGTTATAGCTAGAGTTTTCACTTCAAAATGTGAGACCCTTGACTCAAAGAGTACCACAACCAAAAGTCATCATATGTTGTCGCACCCGTCTTTAGTGAAGAAATCCATATTACCACCTAGATCACAACACAATGATGACTGCTCATACATAGCCTTGATGTAGACAACTCCATGCGACTGGACATGCCCATATAGGTGAAGTGTCGAGCGGTGCAAAGAGATGCCTACCACCATCAACGAGGCCGCATGCCGCCAAAGAACCGTCAAGGATCCCACAAACTAGTCATTTGTGGGAGGCTGTCGACATCGCCAAAAGCACACATCGAAGGTTGGGGGCATTCGATAACCTCATTCCTTGGCTCGCCATTACCAGTTTGTCACACCCAATATGCGATCCTCGAAGGTCCCATCAAGGATAGAGCCGCATATTGAAGATGCTTTTGCAAGATGGATATCATTACATCGTACCATTACATAATAGATGAGGATACATACCGAAAAAGGCTTTCGCCCCGCTTTATAAATAAAGCAATGACCAACAACATCCAGGTACAGACGCACACCACAACACACGCACACACCCAAGCGGGATACATAGGCGCTGAGCGCAGCAACACGACCCCAACACTACTCGAGCACCCGGGACTCCACCAGTGAACACGCCACCACGAAGAGATGCAACCGCATATGACAAACCGCGGACTCCAAGACGGTGCCTTCAGGAAGGGTACGACACGGGAGCGTCGCCACCGCCTGATCCGAGGATCAAGGTTTCCCCCGGAGCCACACGACAGACAATGAGAGCCGCGACGACGCCTTCAAGAACGGAACGAGCTACGCCGCCGCCGGTCTGTCCGAAGAAAGAGCAGGTTTTCACCCCGGCCAATACTCACTGCCATCGAACGCCGCACCCCGACAACCACGCCGCCCACATGACCATGGCCACCGGGCAGCACCAAGCGACGGGCTCTGCCCGTGAGCACCGCGCAACCACCACCAGGGCCGCCGCCCCGGAATCCAAGACCTAGGAACCACCACAACCGACACCCGCCGCTACCCCAACGGAAGAGACGATCGGATCCCGGGGCACACAAGTCCATCGATTCGTCCTACAGCTCCGGGCGCGAGACTAGCTTGGTCCTACTGCCGGGCGCGAGACGAGCTCGGTCCTGCTACCGGGCGCGAGACGGGCTCGGTCCTACTGCCGGGCACGAGACGAGGAGGTCCTGCTGCCGGGCGCGACATAAGCACAGTCCTGCTACCCGAGCACGGGACTAGCGATGGGTCGCAGCAGGGAGAGGGCCATCCCACCGACGAAGATTGCGCCCGGGCATCGAGAAGAGGGGTCGAAGCTCTTCACAGGCCGCTCACCAACGGGCCGACGCCGAAGAAGTGCGGCCGCCGCCGTGAGACGATCCTGACCACCACCATGAGCCACCACCACGCCGTGGTAGCCCACATCCCCGCCGAGCGCAGCCCGTGGCACCTGCCATCGCCAGATCGGCCCGGGGCCGGCAGGTCCACCACCACCAGGGAGCGCTGCAGCAGGGGCAGCTACTGGAGCAGGCCACCACCTGCAGCGAGCCGGGGCCCCGCCACCACAAGGGCCCAAAGCACCTAAGCCACAGCCACGACGGATCTGGGCCGCGCCCACACGCCGCTGCCGCCGGGATCAGGGCACGCCCCCAGCCCGCCCCAGCCACCCGCGTCGCCGCCAAAGAAGCCGTGCCGCCGTCGTGGCCGCCATCGCCGCGCCGCCGCCCAACAAGGATGGCCCGCGCCATCCAGCGCCGCGCGGGGGAGGAAGAGGCCCCATCGCCGCCCGATCAGGCCGGGCTTTGCCCGCTAGCACGCTGGGGCAACGGCGAGGGAGGAGAACGAGGAGGGGTCGCGCCTGCAGTCTAGGGTCCCCCGGCGGCGCTATGGAGCGACCAGGAGGGAGGGAGGGAGGGGGAGGGGAATCTCGTAACTCCCTATTGTCAAGATGATGATGAGGATACATAGGAAAAAGGCATACAAATGCCACAAAAGATCACATCAATACATCATACATGAGAACAACATCCGACTACGGATGAAACACAAACAGAAACTCAAATGACATCCACCCTGCTAGCCCAGGCTGCCGACCAGGAACCTATCCCCTGAACAAAGAAGAAGCAGAAGAAGAACTCCAAAACAAGTAAACATCACTCTCACGTCATGATCATCGCATTACCTGTACCTACAACTGTGGTTGTAGTAATCTGTGAGCCATGAGGACTCAGCAATCCCATTACCATGGGTATCAAGACTAGCAAAGCTTAATGGGTATGAAATGAATAAGTGGTGATGTTGCAGCAAGCGACTAAGCATTGTATGGTGGCTAACTTATGAGTACAAGAATAAGATGAGAAGCTACGCAAACGGTCGCAAACTAGTAATGATCAAGAAGTGATCCTGAACTACTTACGTTCAATCATAACCCCACCGTCTTCTCTTCCCGAACTTGCTCGAAAAGAGACAGTCACGGTTATACACATGGTTGGTGTTTTTTAATTCGGATCTGGTGTTAAGTTATCTACAGCTGGTTATTAAAAATTCCCATCTGCCACATAACTGTGGGCACGACTCTCAAAAGTTTAAACCCTGCAGGGGTGACCCAACTTAGCCCATGACAAGCTCACGATCCGCGGAGACAATCCTCCATCATGGGACATCCGATCAAACTTGGGGTCCCGGTGCACAGGTGATGTAGGGCAGAACCCTAGATGCCCGATCTTTCACGATTGGAGGGGATCCTATGAAGAACACGAGGGGGGAAACGAGGGGAACACGAGGGGAAACATGAGAGAAGTCACTCAACCAAAAAGATATGGTCACACATATGCTAGATCATCAAAATACAAAGAGATACATGATCCGAATCCAACAAGGGACGATACAAGTGGCAGTAGTTCTTCTCCGAGAGGAGGTCTTGAAGGGCTTTCCCATGATGGGGTCTTGAATCCGCTTGGGGGATCTTCTCCGAAGTGGTCGTGAGCTCTGAGGAGAAGTAACCAAGTGGATGAGCAAATCTCTATCTCAAATATGAGCTATCACAATGCTAACCCTATACGGAGCTAGGGGACAAGTATATATAGTCCAAGGGGTAAGTGGGGGATACATGGGGCGAACCCCCTTTCTCTGCGTGCAGGCGGTTGTACCGGTCATGGGGCCGGTTGTGCCGCTAGGTGCTCAGGTGCTGGTTCCTGGAGGTGTCCACAGAAGGGGGGTAGCGGTTGTACCGGTGTTTGGAGCGGTTGTACGGGTCTTCTGGCTGATACGGGGATAAACCGGTGTTGTACCGGCCTTGCACCGCTCGATTACCAAAGCTGGACCGGTGGTTGGGCGGTAGTCGATCGGTTGTACCGCTCAGGCGGTTGTTGGGCGGTACATGGGCGGTTGTACCGGTCCTTCTGGGCTAGGCAGATTGTCTTCATGCTCTCGATGTTCATCTTGCACCGTAACTTCTCCTTGGTTGCTTCCTTGGTACCTAAGCAAATAAAGCATCTTCGTTTGAGGTAGTAGCCATGTCTCAAGTGGGTCAAAGGGAAGTTCAACAAGGAGAGAGTTAACCTCATTTTTGATAGTTCTCGCACGGGCTCTTGTCATTGGTCCAAGTGGTGTCGTGGGAGATGAAAATAGTTCCATGGGGATGACCGTAGGATGCTCCGCATCCACAAGACATTTTGACAATGGTAAAACAAAACCAGAAAGACCTCCCGACGTGCCGACACCCTGATAGTAGCCGCGCGTATCTCGTCTCAGGCCACGATCGGATGAGCGAAGCTTACGGTCGCTAAGACCCAAGTTGCCAAAGGGGCGCCGCAAGGTGCTCTAGTTTGGACCAACACTCACGAGGAGCACTAGCCCGGGGTTGTTAATTAAGTCCTTGGGGCCCGGGAAGTCCCTATGCAAGTTTTAGTTGTTATTAGGCAAGTGGTAAAACCAGTGTTGGGCCTTGCTGGAAGAGTTTTATTCAAAGCGAACTGTCAAGAGGGGCCCATAAACCCTCACCATGTTAGCAAAATCAAGGAACATAACACTAGTATGACGGGAACTAGGGCGACAAGAGTGGAACAAAACACCAGGCATAAGGCTGATCCTTCCACCCTTTACCAAGTATATAGATGCATTAATTAAATAAGAGATATTATGATATCCTATGATATCCATGTCCCAACATGGAACAACTTGCAACTGCACCTGCAACTAGCAATGCTATAAGAGGGGCTGAGCAAAGCGGTAACATAGCTAAGCAACGGTTTGCTGGGATGGTGAAAAAAGGTTAGAGGTTGTTTCATGTCAATTTGGGAGGCTCGTTAAACAAGTGGTAGGAAGCGCGACATAGAGATAGCATCGAGACAACTAGCAAAGCAAAGATAGTAGTGAGATCCAGGGTAACAGTCATCTTGCCTGAAATCCTGCTAGGAAGAAGATCGAGTCCATGAAGAAGACGAACAGGTGTAGACGAATCAAGCGTACTCGAATGAATCCTCACGATCGCAACGAAACATGAACTATCGAGAAGAAGCACAACCGGAAAGAAGCAAACAACATGGTAAACACACAACACATAAACATGGCATGATGCTCAACCAAGTATGATTCATGACAAAGCTATAAGATGCTACTCATGGCAAGAGACGATGCATACAAGACCACACATCAAAGCAAGTTTAAATGAGACCAGAAACAACATATAACAATTTCGGTAAGTCATCATATGCAAATTTCGAAATTGGTCCAGATCTGAATAACACACTATGTTGAAGTTGTTAAACAGCAAGTTAAAGTGCACCATGATGATCTACACATCTTTCTAGTCAAATTACATATAAAGTTCATTTAATTCGGAGCTATGGCCTAGAAGATATGAGCAAAACAAGTTAAACATGACATTAATGCAAAACACATTCAAACATCAAGCACACATACTCAAAACATGGATGCACCAACGATCCGATGGCTATTGCTGAAAGATGGCAGGCACACCATCATCACGAACTCAGGACCTCTTTGATTTGCAGGATTTTGAAAATGCAGGAATAGGACACGACAGTATTACAAGTTTCAAACTGATATTATAAATGTTAGGAGTAATGTTGCACCTAAGAAGAGGGAATTATTAGGAAGTTTATGTAAGAACTTTCGTTACTTTAGGTGGATGCAGCATTATCGTACAAAGTAAAATCCACCGCGCTGACAAGTCACTAATGGGCAAATAAATTTTTGAGTCTCTGGCGACTTGATGTTTCAAAAACAAATTCAACTTCTGTGGAGACTTTGTCATTTAGGCTTAGATGCTTGCGGTGATCAACACGCCATTCATTGTTGTGTTAGAGAACGCCAAACCTCATTACCTTGAGCACGCTTGCCTCCAGAATAACGAACCTG
Source organism: Aegilops speltoides (assembly GCA_021437245.1). Classification (NCBI taxonomy): domain Eukaryota; kingdom Viridiplantae; phylum Streptophyta; class Magnoliopsida; order Poales; family Poaceae; genus Aegilops; species Aegilops speltoides. The sequence continues at coordinate 51,830,073 of CM038144.1, forward strand.
GCCAATTTAATCTCAGATGTGCTACCTCGGTAATCGGTCAAATCAATTTCTGTAAGATGGAGATCAAGTCATTCGATGAGATTGTTATAGTGCATCACATTTTTCACTTTCGGGTCTTTTTTTATCTGTAAAGGAAGAGAACGTATTAGAGCAGCTGGCTGTATAAGATTGTTGTGTCATCAAGAGGTGCCAATATCATTCGCTCATACGATAGGGTTCGCTGGCTAGTGATATTCTCTCTCTCTCTCTCTCTCTCTCTCTCTCTCTCTCTCCTCTCATTTACCTAGGAGCACGTGAAGAGGTTGGGCATTTGTTGCCTTCCACTATGTGGCCGATGCCATATTTCTCAAAAGTATTGCCACATAATACACATCAATGTCAAACAAAAGATTTTGGCACCACTCTAGTGATGTGAGAGAGTTGGCACCGCTGTGCACACAGACGCACATGTAAATCAATCAAACCAACTACACCAGCCTCTCACTCTCCCAAACAAGTGTTTTTTTATTGCCTCAGTCCTCTCCCTCTCCCATGCAAGTGTTTTTTCATCGCGTGAGTTAATTTTGCACCGGAGCAAAGTAGGTGGTCCAGATTGGGGCACCAGGTGCGCAAGGAGGGGCATCATGCCAAATGCATCCCAAGTGAATTTGGCACGTGTTTTGGCCTACATAGTGGAGGTTCGTTATAGCCCACTTTGGTACTTCCTCGTATTTATTGTAAAATTTTGACCATAGATTTACCTAAGAAAATGCCAATGCATGCCACAAAAAATTATACCATTTGAAATTATGTTCAAATATGAATCCAACGATATAACTTTTAGTGACATGCATTAACATTTTGTCAATTAAATCTATGGTTAAATTTTGACACTACAAAATAGGAAGAGTAAACCAGGACGGAGGTAGTACTTGCTCTTATGGTAACCATAGAGTTACTAGTCTGAGATACTTGCCACTAGGACTAGCCTAAAATGATGCAGGTGATCACGTGAGAAAAAAAATACTAATAACATTTCTTTGTGTGCAGTGCGTAGATGCAGTTTTGAACACTACACTTGTCATCGTAATTTGGGAAAATTACAAAAAAATTGAGCTACGTTGTGATTACCGTTTACTAATACTAGGAAAAGAAGTTTCACCTTGATGAGTAGCTTCTCCGTGCACGGAAAGCATGTAAGGAATCCAACAACTTGATCCAGATTGGGGCAGATAGATTTTATTGCCAAGATCTTCACTGTGAGCACAGACTGGGTCAAGCTTGTGGGAATCATTTTCTGGATGACAGTCGTAAATACATCAAGAAGAAATTTAAAAATGTGAATTTCAAGAAGACGGAGAAGAAGATGAGTGTTGTACCTAAACGATTACGGATCCAATAAAGATTTCGGAGAATTTGGCAGACGAGTACAACAACATTGTCAATTTTGGCGCGTCAATGACCCTAATTTTTGTTGGACCTTCTAGATCAGATACAAGCAATCTCTCAAGGAAAGGCGCATTCTCAATGACCATAACATGGAACAGCTGGAGTGATCTCTTCCCAATTGAGGTCTTATTGCGGGACCAGTAAGACACATAAATCCATCGGGGATTCGTCGAGGCGATATAGAGGCTAACGAACCCGTAGATCTGCCGAAGACGAAGGTACTCAGGCGCAGTACAGCTGCGGAGCAGGTGCTCCATAGCCTTCTTCGAGATACCAACATCAAAGAGGTCGATCTGCTTGATTTGAGGGAGAAGAAGGCCGGGCGCAGCATTAATCTGGAGAAAATAGTAGGAGCTGAAGCTGGCGCGGTGCAACATTGGCGTGAGGCTGAGCGCGGACGGCGGCACAGAGCGACATCGTCCAGCTTCAAACCTGAGCTCCTCGAGCTGATCTAGGGAGGGGGATAAGAACCACTCGTCGAACTTGGCTTGGACCTTGCAGTTGGTACCGAACATGCGGATGTCAAGGCGTCTGGCTGGCCCAGGGTGCGAGGAAATGATCTTGGAGACTGCGGCCATGCGTTCAATCCCCATCGCAGAGGCAACTGTCGACGACGAGGTTGAGGGGGATGCGGCGCCAGAGGGAGGCGCCACCGCCGGGAGATGAGGGTGGTCTGCATGACAGATTTGGTGGGGAGGAGGCCGATGATGATGAGCAGCAGGTCATCGGCAAGGCTGCTGATGAAGTCCAGGCTTGCCGGATGCGGCTTTGGCTCGAGCCGCCTCAGCTTGTTGGATCCCTCACCGTCCATCTCAGCCGGCGGCGACACCGGTGTACACGTGTGCTGGTGTGTATTGTGTGCTGGGTGTGCACGAGTGCGTCCTTCTATGCATGTCGCCATGCAGTGGTGAAGTGTGTGCGAGTGCGTCCTTCACGCGTTAGAAGTGTGCCCTCAATTTACTAGCGTGCAGGGGTGCTACCTAATAAAAACAGAATTTTTGATGTGGGATGCTACCTAACATATTTATCAATGTAATCTCTCTTTATTGTGGCAAGAATATTCAGATCCATAAGATTCAAAACAAAAGTTTAATATTGACATAAAAACAATAATAACTCAAGCATACTAATAAAGCAATCATGTCTTCTCAAAATAACATGGCCAAAGAAAGCTATCCCTATAAAATCATATAGTCTGGCTATGCTCTATCTTCATCACACAAAATATTTAAATCATGCACGACCCCGGTTTCAGCCAAGCAATTGTTTCATACTTTAGTATTCTCAAACTTTTTCAATCTTCACACAATACATGAGCGTGAGCCATAGACATAGCACTATAGGTAGAATAGAATGGTGGTTGTGGAGAAGACAAAAAGGAGAAGATAGTCTCACATCAACTAGGCGTATCAACGGGCTATGGAGATGCCCATCGATAGATATCAATGTGAGTGAGTAGGGATTGCCATGCAACGGATGCACTAGAGCTATAAGTGTATGAAAGCTCATAAACTAAGTGGGTGTGCATCCAACTTGCTTGTTCACGAAGACCTAGGGCATTTTGTGGAAGCCCATCATTGGAATATACAAGCCAAGTTCTATAATGAAAAATTCCCACTAGTATATGAAATTGACAACATAAGAGACTCTCTATCATGAAGATCATAGTGCTACTTTGAAGCACAAATGTGGTAAAAGGATAGTAGCATTGCCCCTTCTCTCTCTTTCTCTCATTTTTTTATTTGGGCCTTTTCTCTCTTCTTTTTTATGGCCTCTTTTTTATATATTTTTTATTTAGTCTGGAGTCTCATCCCGACTTGTGGGGGAATCATAGTCTCCATCATCCTTTCCTCAATGGGACAATTGTCGGATTTAGGGATCTACAAACCCTTGAGAGGTTCGAACTCTGGGGTGCGTGCGGAGATCTCAACCTGCCCAGCCTGCCTACTCGCGATCCTCCTAGCCTAGCGCTTCGAGCTCAAAGAGACACAAAGACACAAAGATTTATACTGGTTCGGGCCACCGTTGTGGTGTAATACCCTAAACCAGTGTGGTGTGGTGGATTGCCTCGAAGGGCTATGGATGAACTGGTACAGTGGATGAACAACCCTCAGGAGGTGAGGTGTTCTTGGTATGGTGGGGTGCATGCTAGCTCTACTTGTTCTGATTCCTTCGCTCACGTTCGTTCTCACCCTCCTATGGTGGAGGCTAGTCCTATTTATAGTGTCCTTGGTCCTCTTCCCAAAAATGAGTGGGAAGGGATCCCACAACGGCCGGATTTGAAAGGGGACAAGTAGTACAGTCTATCCTAACAAAAGTAGTCTTCGCCTACGGAAAGCCTTTGGTCATGACGCTGCGGTTGGCTCGTCGATGACCTCCGTCCTGCCGTCCTGGCGGTCTTGGTCTCGTTGCACCAGAATGGAAACCTTTGGCTGATTCCTGGGGACTCTGCGCCTGCGCCCCGCTTCCCTTGCACTAAAGAGGAAACATGCGCTCTGCGCCCGCCTGGCCTTGGTCGTCATGGCTCACGTCAGCTGAGCCTCGTGAGGTAGCTGCATAGAACTCGCCGCCCCTCAGGAGCCCTGCTGAGGAGGCCAATTCCTTCGGGGGTCTTGGTGTCGCCCGCCTCGCGAGGCTTGGCCCCTCGCGAGGGTCTTGCGTTGTTGATGTTGAAGCTGGGCCGTACCAGGACGTCGACGAAGCCACCTGGTGGGCCGCAGGTAGGCAGGGCTGGATACCCCTGAATCCAGTCCCCCAAATTATTATGGAGGAACATATGCTTGTAGGAATTGCAATAATATCAAGTTTCCTCTCTATGTGCTTAAAGTTTTGCCTTCCTATGCTAGTTGATTATTGTTTCCATAAGTTGTTTGCTCACAAAATCCCTATGCATTGGAAGTGGGTTAGACTTAAATGTGCTAGTCATATGCTTCATGATGCTCCCATTATGTTTCAATTCTTATCTTTTATGTGAGCATCATTGTCATCATCATGCCTAGCTAGAAAGGCATTAAAGAAAAGCGCTTGTTGGGAGACAACCCAATATTTACCTTTACTGCTTTTGTGCATCCACATGATTAAGCTACTGTAGTAATCATGTTTTATAGATTTTGTTTCAATAAAGTGCCAAGTAATACCTTTATGATAGCTTACGGTGATAGTTGTGTTGATCCTGCTGAAAATCAGAAACTTTTGCACCCAGTAAATTAGTTTTGATTATTCACAGAAAGGTGATTTTGTTCTAATTCTTTTGGATATTAATTGGGACAGATATTTCTCAGGTTTTCCTAATTTGGTAGGAATTTTGGAGTTACATAAGTATTCTAATGATACAAATTACTACAGACTGTTCTGTTTTTGACCGATTCTGTTTTCTATGTGTTGTTTGCTTATTTTGATGAATCTATGAGTAGTATCGGAGGGTATGAAACATAGAGAAGTTGGAATACAGTAGATATTACACCAATATTAATTAAGAATGAGTTCACAACAGTACCTAAGTGGTGGTTTATTTTCTTATACTAACGGAGCTTATGAGTTTTCTGTTCATTTTTGTGTTGTGAAGTTTTCAAGTTTTGGGTAAAGATTCGATGGACTATGGAATAAGGAGCGGCAAGAGCCTAAGCTTGGGGATGCCCAAGGCACCCCAAGGTAATATTCAAGTACAACCAAGATCCTAAGCTTGGGGATGCCCCGGATGGCATCCCCTCTTTCGTCTTCATCCATCGGTAACTTTACTTGGAGCTATATTTTTATTCGCCACATGATATGTGTTATGCTTGGAGCGTCATTTTGTTTTATTTTGTTTTGCTTGCTGTTTGAATAAAGTTTTTAAGATCTGAAATTCTTAATTGAGAGAGAGTCTTCACATAGCTACATAATTATTTAACTACTCATCGATCTTCACTTATATCTTTTTGGAGTAGTTTGTCATTTACTCATGTGCTTCACTTATATCCTATGAGTAAATGGTTAAATGAGTTGAATATCATAAATCTGAAATTATATATGTTTCATATGCTTATCCCATGGGGACTAGTGACTTCACATCTAAGAAGTAGAGGTGGTAAATTTATTGATGGTTTGCAAACATTGTATTGGTCATTTGAACAATTCATGGAAGAATATTGAAGGAAGAGAGATTTCACATATAAATATACTATCTTAGACATCTTCTATGATTGTGAGCCCCATTAATTATTTTCAAACCTGAGCAAATTAGTTGAAATTGGACAAGTAAGACAACATAATGAGTTATGCTTGGGTATATTTGTATAGAAGTTATATTGTTATAGATCCTCCAACATGTGGTGCTTGCTGTTTAGAATCCTTTGCTAGCCAAAATATCTGCACTAAGCGGGAACACTGCTTGTGCATCCAAATTCCTTGAACCAAGTTTCTTCCATGAGTGTCCACCATATCTACCTATATGCGGTATTTACCTGCCGTTCCAAGTAAATTTGCATGTGCCAAACTCTAAACCTTCACATAATAATCTGTTTTGTATGCCCGAATCGCTCATGTAGCGACTAGGGGTTGTCAGTATCTTCCATGCTAGGTGGGTTATTCTCACGATGAGTGGACTCCGCTCATCATTCACGAGAAAAATGGCTGGTAATTGGGATGCCCAGTCCCATGATCAAAAGATCAAAATCAAATCAAAATAATTGCAAACAAAACTCCCCCAGCATTATTGTTAGTTGGAGGCACCCGTTGTTTCGGGCAAGCCATGGATTGATGATTGTTGGTGGAGGGGGAGTAAAAACATTACCATTTTGTTTGGGAACCGCCTATAATGTATCTAGTATGGAAGATATCGGGAACTCTTGGTTGTTATATTGACAATGAAATCATACCTCTCAAAATTATTTTCATCTCTGTTTAAAAGCTTCGAGCCCTGGCACCTCTGCAAATCCCTGCTTCCCTCTGCAAAGGGCATATATTTTACTTTTATGCAAGAGTCAGTAGTATTCCTTCTCATTCCAACCTACTCTTTAGTTGGCAAGCATCATTTGATGGTGAAAGATCTAAGCATATATGGCCATTCAAATATATTTGATCATGAATTATTATTGTTGACAATTATCTATATGATAAGTAAGTTGGGAGGCGAAACATTAAGCCCATATTTGCCTCTGTGTTTGATCGATGCTATTTGTTCTAAAAATATGCTTTGAGTGGTAGCAATCATGGAAGACTATATGATAGTTGAGTATGTGGGATTTGCTAAATAAAAGCTCTTACATAGACCCTTCCTGAAAATAAGATGAATTGCAACTGTTTGATGACTGAGAACATAGTTTGCTAGTTTTTAAGAAAGTTTATGGTCTATGCTTTAACATGTAAATAGCTTGTTACTTGATCATGAGAAGTTTTATGAGATGAGCCAGTGTTATGACATTAATGATGCTAGAAAAGGTGATTGAAATTATCATTGATCAAACTTGTGCACCTACTAGCATTCACTTTGTAAATTATTTCTTTTATCATTTACCTACTCGAGGACGAGCAGGAATTAAGCTTGGGGATGCTGATACGTCTCTAACGTATCTATAATTTATGAAGTATTCATGCTACTATATTATCTGTTTTGGATGTTTATGGGCTTTACTAAGCACTTCTATATTATTTTTGGGACTAACCTATTAACCGGAGGCCCAGCCCAAATTGTTGTTTTCTTGCCTATTTCAGTGTTTCGAAGAAAAGGAATATCAAACGGAGTCCAAATGGAATGAAACCTTCGAGAGAGTTATTTTTGGAACGAAAGCAATCCAGGAGACTTGGAGTGGAAGTCAGGGAAGCTTCGAGGTGGCCACGAGGCAAGGAGGCGCGCCCTACCCCCCTGGGAGCGCCCCCCACCCCCGTGGGCCCCTTGTGATTCCCCAGACCGACTTCTTTCGCCTATATATGTCCATATACCCTAAAAACATCGAGGAACACAATAGATCTGGAGTTCCGCCGCCGCAAGCCTCTGTAGCCACCAAAAACCAATCGGGGCTCTGTTCCAGCACCCTGCCGGAGGGGGGATCCCTCGCTGGTGGCCATCTTCATCATCCCGGCGCTCTCCATGACGAGGAGGGAGTAGTTCGCCCTCGGGGCTGAGGGTATGTACCAGTAGCTATGTGTTTGATCTCTCTCTCTCTCTCGTGTTCTTGATTTGGCACGATCTTGATGTATCGCGAGCTTTGCCATTATAGTTGGATCTTATGATGTTTCTCCCCCTCTACTCTCTTGTAATGGATTGAGTTTTCCCTTTGAAGTTATCTTATCGGATTGAGTCTTTAAGGTTTTGAGAACACTTGATGTATGTCTTGCATGTGCATATCTGTGGTGACAATGGGATATTCACGTAATCTACTTGATGTATGTTTTGGTGATCAACTTGCGGGTTCTGTGACCCTGGGAATCTATGCATAGGGGTTGGCACAGATTTTCGTCTTGACTCTCTAGTAGAAACTTTGGGGCACTCCTTGAAGTTCTTTGTGTTGGTTGAATAGATGAATCTGAGATTGTGTGATGCATATCGTATAATCATGCCCACGGATACTTGAGGTGACATTGGAGTATATATCTAGGTGACATTAGGGTTTTGGTTGATTTGTGTCTTAAGGTGTTATTCTTGTATGAACTCTATGATAGATCGAACGGAAAGAATAGCTTCGTGTTATTTTACTACGGACTCTTGAATAGATCGATCAGAAAGGATAACTTTGAGGTGGTTTTGTACCCTACCATAATCTCTTCACTTGTTGTCCGCTATTAGTGACTTTGGAGTGACTCTTTGTTGCATGTTGAGGGATAGTTATATGATCCAATTATTTTATTATTGTTGAGAGAACTTGCACTAGTGAAAGTATGAACCGTAGGCCTTGTTTCAACGCATTGCAATATCGTTTGTCCTGACTTTTATCATTACTTACCTTGCTGTTTTTATATTTTTAGATTACAAAAACCTATATCTACCATTCATATTGCACTTGTATCACCGTCTCTTCGCCTAACTAGTGCACCTATACAATTTACCATTTTATTGGGTGTGTTAGGGACACAAGAGACTCTTTGTTATTTGGTTGCAGGGTTGTTTGAGAGAGAGACCATCTTCATCCTACACCTCCCACGGATTGATAAACCTTAGGTCATCCACATGAGGGAAATTTGCTACTGTCCTACAAACCTCTGCACTTGGACGCCCAACAACGTCTACAAGAAGAAGGTTGCGTAGTAGACATCAAGCTCTTTTCTGGCGTCATTGCCGGGGAGGTGAGTGCTTGAAGGTATATCTTTAGATCTTGCAATCGAATCTTTTAGTTTCTTGTTTTATCACTACTTTTGTTTATAAAACAAAACTACAAAAAAATGGAATTGAGTTTGCCTCATACGCTTCATCTTTTTAATATCTTTCGTGAGAATGATGGAAAGGAAAAATGTGCTCAAGTGCTAGAAGAATAAGTCTATAAAATGTTTGGCACTAGATCTTTGAATGATGAACATGATTGTAGTGTTGTTAGTATGAACTCTTTGAATATCCATAGTACTAATGATGATTGCACTTGTCATGATGAAAATGTCTCTTATAAGCATGTCAATTTTTGTGGAGTGCATAGAGTTTGCAAGTACACACCAAATAGGGAAGATAGATTTTGTAAGAGGCATAAGTATATAGAATCTAAATGGTTGCAAGAAAGGCTAGATGTGAGTGCTGAAAATTTAAAATTTCTTTATCGTACTTTTGAACTTTGCAATGAACATGGTCATTTAAATCTCCGATGCAAATTGTTTCATGATCGAATTGTGTCCAAAAATTGTGATGAGTTGATTTCCCTTGCACATCATAATGAACTTAGTTTGCTTTTGGGTTATGAAGAAATGAAACGTGCAACTAAGCATATTCCAGAATATAACCTTGAGAAATTCTTTGATATTGATCTAGAGGAAATTTATATGTATTGTACGGTGAATTGCATTGAAAATCCTTATATTGCCAATTACATAAAGAAAAGAAAGCAAATAGAAGATGAAGAGAATAATAATGAAAGGGAAGAGACTTCCCAATATCCTCCTATTATTTCTTATGATGAATAAGGTAACGAGGAGGAGCTTTCTATTCAACCAATCTCATTAATAACGAGCTCAAAAAAGAGGGTTAAACCCACACATGATGTGAAGAAGAAAAAGAAAAGACGGAGAAGCAAAGGTAGAAAGGTATCCCTCCCAAATGATGTTTCTCCTATTACTCATTGTGACGATGATAATTGCTATACTATTGGTGCTATCCATACTATTAATGATGAGAGTGATTATGCTTATGATATGAAAAGGCCCAAGCTTGGGGATGCTATGTTTGATGAGAATGACATGTTTGAGAATATATTTGCTGCAATTAATGTTTGTCCTAAGCTTGGGGATGCTACATTTAATGAAGATGATATTTTTAGCTTCCCAAGTTTTGATGAGCAAATTTATTATCATGGTAGCATGCCTCCTTTTATGATGGTTATATTGATTAAAGTGGTATGGAAGAGTGTCAACTTTAGGAAGTAATGATCCCACTATTTTGGAGGGTGTTGAATCTTATAATATTTATGAAAGTGGATTTGGAGAGGTCATGACTTTATTTAGTGATGAAACCACTATTTTGGAAGAGGTTTCAATTGATTATGATGAGAACAAAGTTGCTACTTATGATGATTATTGTGATGAAACTTATGCGATAAAAAGTAGTGATGATTATATTTATAAAACTTGCCATGATTATGATTCCCCTTTTTCTGAACATTACTCTTTTAATGTGGAAACAATTTATAGTATTCGAGTCTCATATGATACTCCCACTATTCCAAATGAGAAATTTTTTGCTTATGTGGAGAGTAATAAAAACTCTATGCTTGTAGATCATGAAAAGAATGCTTTATGTGATGGTTATATTGTTTAATTCATTCATGATGCTATTAAAAATTATTATGAGGGAGGAACATATGCTTGTAGAAATTGCAATAATATCAAGTTTCCTCTCTATGTGCTTAAAGTTTTGAACTTATGCTTGTTTTGCCTTCCTATGATAGTTGATTATTATTCCCATAAGTTGTTTGCTCACAAAACCCCTATGCATAGGAAGTGGGTTAGACTTAAATGTACTAGTCATATGCTTCATGATGCTCCCATTATGTTTCAATTCTTATCTTTTATGTGAGCATCATTGTCATCATCATTCCTAGCTAGAAAGGCATTAAAGAAAAGCGCTTGTTGCGAGATAACCCAATATTTACCTTTACTGCTTTTGTGTGTCCACATGATTAAGCTACTGTAGTAATCATGTTTTATAGATTTTATTTCAATAAAGTGCCAAGTAAGACCTTTAGGATAGCTTACGATGATAGTTGTGTTGATCCTGCTGAAAATCAGAAACTTTTGCACCCAGTAAATTAGTTATGATAATTCACAGAAACGTGATTTTGTTCTGATTCTTTTTATATGGATTTTCACACAAATTTCTCAGGTTTTTCCTAACTCGGTAGGAGTTTTGGAGTTACAGAAGTATTCGAATGATACAGATTACTACAGACTGTTCTGTTTTTGATAGATTCTGTTTTCTATGTGTTGTTTGCTTATTTTGATGAATCTATGAGTAGTATCGGAGGGTATGAACCATAGAGAAGTTGGAATACAGTATATATATTAAACCAATATGAATTTAGAATGAGTTCACAATAGTACCTAAGTGGTGGTTGATTTTCTTATACTAACGGAGCTTATGAGTTTTCTGTTGAGTTTTGTGTTGTGAAGTTTTCAAGTTTTGGGTAAAGATTCGATGGACTATGGAATAAGGAGTGGCAAGAGCCTAAGCTTGGGGATTCCCAAGGCACCCCAAGGTAATATTCAAGGACAACCAAGAGCCTAAGCTTGGGGATGCTCCGGATGGCATCCCCTCTTTCGTCTTCATCCATCGGTAACTTTACTTGGAGCTATATTTTTATTCGCCACATGATATGTGTTTTGCTTGGAGCGTCATTTTGTTTTATTTTGTTTTGCTTTCTGTTTGAATAAAGTACTTAAGATCTGAAATTATTAATTGAGAGAGAGTCTTCACATAGCTACATAATTATTTAACTACTCATTGATCTTCACTTATATCTTTTTGGAGTAGTTTGTCATTTACTCGTGTGCTTCACTTATATCCTATGAGTAAATGGTTGAATGAGTTTAATATCATAAATCTGAAATTATATATGTTTCATATGCTTATCCCATGGGGAGTAGTGACTTCACATCTAAGAAGTAGAGGTGGTAAATTTATTGAAGGTTAGCAAACATTGTATTGGACATTTGAACAATTTATGAAAGAATATTGAAGGAAGAGAGATTTCACATATAAATATACTATCTTAGACATCTTCTATGATTGTGAGCCCCATTAATTATTTTCAAACCTGAGCAAATTAGTTGAAATTGGACAAGGAAGAAAACATAATGAGTTATGCTTGGGTATATTTGTATAGAAGTTATATTGTTATAGATCCTCCAACATGTGGTGCTTGCTGTTTAGAATCCTTTGCTAGCCAAAATATCTGTACTAAGCGGGAATACTGCTTGTGCATCCAAATTCCTTGAACCAAGTTTCTTCCATGAGTGTCCACATATCTACCTATATGCGGTATTTACCTGCCGTTCCAAGTAAATTTGCATGTACCAAACTCTAAACCTTCAAATAATAATCTGTTTTGTATGCACGAATCGCTCATGTAGCGACTAGGGGCTGTCAGTATCTTCCATGCTAGGTGGGTTATTTTCACGATGAGTGGACTCCGCTCATCATTCACGAGAAAATGGCTGGTAACTGGGATGCCCAGTCCCATGATCAAAAGATCAAAATCAAATCAAAATAATTGCAAACAAAACTCCCCCAGGATTGTTGTTAGTTGGAGGCACCCGTTGTTTCGGGCAAGCCATGGATTGATGATTGTTGGTGGAGGGGGGTAAAAACTTTACCATTCTGTTTGGGAACCGCCTATAATGTATCTAGTATGGAAGATATCGGGAACTCCTGGTTGTTATATTGACAATGAAAGCATTCCTCTCAAAATTATTTTCATCTCTGTTTAAATGCTTCGAGCTCTTGCACCTATGCAAATCCCTGCTTCCCTCTGCGAAGGGCCTATCTTTTACTTTTATGCAAGAGTCAGTAGTATTCCTTCTCATTCCAACCTACCCTTTAGTTGGCAAGCATCATGTGATGGGGAAAGATCTATGCATATATGGCCATTCAAGTATATTTGATCATGAATTATTATTGTTGGCAATTATCTATATGATAAGTAAGTTGGGAGGCGAAACATTAAGCCCCTATCTTTCTCTGTGTTCGATCGATGCTATTTGTTCTAAAAATATGCTTTGAGTGGTAGCAATCATGGAAGACTATATGATAGTTGAGTATGTGGGATTTGCTAAATCAAAGCTCTTACATAGACCCTTCCTAAAAATAAGAAGAATTGCAATTGTTTGATGACTGAGAACATAGTTTGCTAGTTTTCAAGAAAGTTTATGGTCTATGCTTTAACATGTAAATAGCTTGTTACTTGATCATGAGAAGTTTTATGAGATGAGCCACTATTATGACATTAATGATGCTAGAAAAGGTGATTGAAATTATCATTGATCAAACTTGTGCACCTACTAGCATTTACACTTCATAAATCATTTCTTTTATCATCTACCTACTCGAGGACGAGCACGAATTAAGCTTGGGGATGCTGATACGTCTCCAACGTATCTATAATTTATGAAGTATTCATGCTATTATATTATCTGTTTTGGATGTTTATGGGCTTCACTAAGAACTTTTATATTATTTTTGGGACTAACCTATTAACCGGAGGCCCAACCCAAATTGTTGTTTTCTTGCCTATTTCAGTGTTTTGAAGAAAAGGAATATCAAACGGAGTCCAAACGGAATGAAAACTTTGAGAGAATTATTTTTGGAACGGAAGCAATCCAGGAGACTTGGAGTGGAAGTCAGGGAAGCTTTGAGGTGGTCACGAGGCAGGGAGGTGCACCCGACCCCCCTGGGCGCGCCCCCATGTGGGCCCCTCGTGGCTCCCCTGACCGACTTCTTTCGCCTATATATGTCCATATACCCTAAAAACATCGAGGAACACAATAGATCGGGAGTTCCGCCGCAAGCCTCTGTAGCCACCAAAAACCAATCGGGACCCTGTTCCGGCACCCTGCCAGAGGGGGGATCCCTCACCGGTGGCCATCTTCATCATCCCGACGCTCTCCATGACAAGGAGGGAGTAGTTCACCTTCGGGGCTGATGATATGTACCAGTAGCTATGTGTTTGATCTCTCTCTCTCTCTCTCTCTCTCTCTCTCTCTCGTGTTCTTGATTTGGCACGATCTTGATGTATCGCGAGCTTTGCTATTATAGTTGGATCTTATGATGTTTCTCACCCTCTACTCTCTTGTAATGGATTGAGTTTTCCCTTTGAAGTTATCTTACCAGACTGAGTCTTTAAGGTTTTGAGAACACTTGATGTATGTCTTGCATGTGCTTATCTATGGTGACAATGGGATATTCATGTGATCTACTTGATGTATGTTTTGGTGATCAACTTGCGGGTTCCGTGACCTTGGGAATCTATGCATAGGGGTTGGCTCACATTTTCGTTTTGACTCTCCGGTAGAAACTTTGGGGCACTCTTTGAAGTTCTTTGTGTTGGTTGAATAGATGAATCTGAGATTGTGTGATGCATATCGTATAATCATGCCCACAGATACTTGAGGTGACATTGGAGTATCTAGGTGACATTAGGGTTTTGGTTGATTTGTGTCTTAAGGTGTTATTCTAGTACGAACTCTATGATAGATCGAACGGAAAGAATAGCTTCGTGTTATTTTACTACAGACTCTTGAATAGATCGATCAGAAAGGATAACTTTGAGGTTGTTTCGTACCCTGCCATAATCTCTTCGTTTGTTCTCCGCTATTAGTGACTTTGGAGTGACTCTTTGTTGCATGTTGAGGGATAGTTATATGATCCAATTATGTTATTATTGTTGGGATAACTTGCACTAATGAAAGTATGAACCCTAGGCCTTGTTTCAACGCATTGCAATATCGTTTGTGCTCACTTTTATCATTACTTACCTTGCTGTTTTTATATTTTCAGATTACAAAAACCTATATCTACCATCCATATTGCACTTGCATCACCATCTCTTCGCCTAACTAGTGCACCTATACAATTTACCATTGTATTGGGTGTGTTGGGTACACAAGAGACTCTTTGTTATTTGGTTGCAGGGTTGTTTGAGAGAGACCATCTTCATCCTACGCCTCCTACAGATTGATGAACCTTAGGTCATCCACTTGAGGGAAATTTGCTACTGTCCTACAAACCTCTGCACTTGGAGGCCCAACAATGTCTACAAGAAGAAGGTTGCATAGTAGACATTAGAGCTACTTAAGGCCGAGCTTGAGGGCCGGACCTCCGTCCTGAAGACTGAGCTGCAGGCTGTGGAGCAGCGTGAGAGCGCTACCCGAGAAGCCCTGACTTCCTCCGAATCTGCTCTAAATTCAGCCCGTGCCGAGATATCCTCTCTCCGGAAGCAAGCCGAAGACGCCGCCTCCCTGCTGAAGAAGGCTTCAAGTGAAAAGTGTCACCGCTTGACATTGGAACACGTGTTGGGGAACGTAGTAATTTCAAAAAAATTCCTATGCACACGTATGATCATGGTGATGGCATAGCAATGAGAGGGGAGAGTGTATGTCCACGTACCCTCGTAGACCGTAAGCGGAAGCATTAGCACAACACGGTTGATGTAGTCGTACGTCTTCACGATCCGACCAATCCAAGCACCGAACGTACGGGGCCTCCGAGTTCAGCACACGTTCAGCTCGATGACGATCTCCGGCCCTCCGATCCAGCAAAGGCTCCGGAGATGAGTTCCGTCAGCACGACGGTGTGGTGACGATGATGATGTTCTACCGGCGCAGGGCTTCGCCTAAACTCCGCGACGATATGATCGAGGTGGAATATGGTGGAGGGGGGCACCGCACACGACTAAGGAACGATCCGTAGATCAACTTGTGTGTCCATGGGGTGCCCCTACCCCCGTATATAAAGGAGTGGAGGAGGGGAGGGCCGGCCCTCTTCTATGGCGCGCCCTAGGGGAGTCCTACTCCCACCGGGAGTAGGATTCCCCCTTTCCTAGTCCAACTAGGAGTCCTTCCATGTATTAGGAGTAGGAGACAAGGAAGGGAAGAGAGAAGGAAGGAAGGAGGGTGCGGCCCTCCCTTAGTCAATTCGGACTAGGCCATGGGGCGCGGCCTGCCCTAGGCAGCCCTCTCTTTCCCGTAGGGCCCAATAAGGCCCAATACTTCTCCCGGCAATTTCCGTAACTCTCCCAGATTCAAAAATACCGAATCACTCGGAACCTTTCCGAACTCGAATATAGTCGTCCAATATATCGATCTTTACGCCTCGACCATTTCAAGACTCCTCGTCATGTCCCCGATCTCATCCGGACTCGAACTCCTTCGGTACATCAAAACTCATAAACTCATAATATAACATCGCCATCGAAACCTTTAGCGTGCGGACCCTACGGGTTCGAGAACTATGTAGACATGACCTAGAATTATTCTCGGTCAATAACCAATAGCGGGACCTGGATGCCCATATTGGCTCCTACATATTCTACGAAGATCTTTATCGGTCAAACCGCATAACAACATCGTTGTTCCCTTTGTCATCGGTATGTTACTTGCCCGAGATTCGATCGTCGGTATCCAATACCTAGTTCAATCTCGTCACCGCAAGTCTCTTTACTCGCTCGTAATGCATCATCCCGTAACCAACTCATTGGTCACATTGCTTGCAAGGCTTATAATGATGTGCATTACCGAGAGGGCCTAGAGATACCTCTCCGACAATCGGAGTGACAAAACCTAATCTCAAATACGCCAACTCAACATGTACCTTCGAGACACCTGTAGTACTCCTTTATAATCACCCGATTACGTTGTGACGTTTGGTAGTACCCAAAGTGTTCCTCCGTAAACGGAGTTGCATAATCTCATAGTTACGAGGAACATGTATAAGTCATGAAGAAACAATAGCAACATACTAAACGATCAAGTGCTAAGCTTAACGGAATGGGTCAAGTCAATCACATCATTCTCCTAATGATGTGATCCCGTTAATCAAATGACAACTCTTTTGTCCATGGCAAGGAAACATAACCATCTCTGATAAACGAGCTAGTCAAGTAGAGGCATACTAGTGACACTATGTTTGTCTATGTATTCACACATGTATTATGTTTCCGGTTAATACAATTCTAGCATGAATAATAAACATTTATCATGAAATAAGGAAATAAATAATAACTTTATTATTGCCTCTAGGGCATATTTCCTTCAGTCTCCCACTTGCACTAGAGTCAATAATCTAGTTCACATCGCCATGTGATTTAACACCAATATTCATATCTGTATATGAGTAACACCCATAGTTCACATCATCATGTGACCAACACCCAAAAGGTTTACTAGAGTCAATAATCTAGTTCCCATCGCTATGTGATTAACACCCAAAGAGTACTAAGGTGTGATCATGTTTTGCTCGTGAGAGAAGCTTAGTCAACGGGCCTGTCACATTCAGAGCCGTATGTATTTTGCAAATATTCTATGTCTACAATGCTCTGCACGGAGCTACTCTAGCTAATCGCTCCCACTTTCAATATGTATCCAGATTGAGACTTAGAGTCATCTGGATCGGTGTGAAAACTTGCACCGAGGTTACTTTTACGACGGGCTCTTTTATCACTTCCATAATCGAGAAATATTTCCTTAGTCCTCACTAAGGATATTTTTGACCAATGTCCAGTGATCTACTCCTAGATCACTATTGTACTCCCTTGTCAAATACAGAGCAAGGTATACAATAGGTCTGGTACATAGCATAGCATACTTTATAGAACCTATGGTCGAGGCATAGGGAATGACTTTTCATTCTCTTTCTATTTTCATTGTGGTCGGGATTTGAGTCTTACTCAATTTCATACCTTTGCAACACAGGCAAGAACTCTTTCTTTGACTGCTCCATTTTGAACTACTTCAAAATCTTGTCAAGGTATGTACTCATTGAAAATCTTATCAAGCGCCTTGATCTATCTTAATAGATCTTGATGCTCAATATGTAAGTAGCTTTATCGAGGTCTTTCTTGAAAAACTCCTTTCAAATACTCCTTTATGCTTTGCGAATAATTCTACATTACTTCCGATCAACAATATGTCATTCACATATACTTATCGAAATGTTGTAGTGCTCCCACTCACTTTCTTGTAAATCTGAGGCTTCACCGTAAGTCAGATAAAACTATATGCTTTGATCAACTTATCAAAGCGTATATTCCAACTCTGAGATGCTTGCACTAGTCCATAGATGCACATTTTGTTAACACCTTTAGGATCGACAAAACCTCTTGGTTGCATCACATACAACTCTTCTTTAATAACTCCATTAAGGAATGCAGTTTTGTTTATCCATTTGCTAGATTTCATAAAATCCGGCAATTGCTAACATGATTCGGACAGACTTAGCATCGCTACAGTTGAGAAAATCTCATCATAGTCAACACCTTGAACTTTTTGAAAACCTTTTTGCAACAAGTCGAGCTTCGTAGATAGTAACACTACTATCAACGTCCGTCTTCCTCTTGAAGATCCATTTATTTTCTATGGCTTGCCGATCATCGGGCAAGTCCACCAAAGTCCACACTTTGTTCTCATACATGGATCCTATCTCAGATTTCATGGCCTCCAGCCATTTCACGGAATCTGGGCTCATCATTGCTTCCTCATAGTTCGTAGGTTTATCATGGTCTAGTAACATGACTTTCAGAATAGGATTACCGTACCACTCTGGTGCGGACCGTACTCTTGAAGACATACAAGGTTCTGTAGTAACTTGATCTGAAGTTTCATGATCATCATCATTAGCTTCCTCACTAATTGGTGTAGGAATCACTGGAACTGATTTCAGTGATGAACTATTATCCAATTCGGGAGAAGGTACAAATTACCTTATCAAGCTCTACTTTCCTCCCACTCACTTCTTTCGAGAGAAACTCCTTCTCTAGAAAGGATCCATTTTTAGCAACGAATGTTTTGCCTTCGGATCTGTGATAGAAGGATTACCCAACAGTTTCCTTTGGGTATTCTATGAAGACGCACTTCACCGATTTGGGTTCGAGCTTATCAGGTTGAAAAACTTTTTCATATAAGCATCGCAACTCCAAACTTTAAGAAACGACAACTTGGGTTTCTTGCTAAACCACAGTTCATATGTTGTCGTCTCAACGGATTTAGATGGTGCCCTATTAAACGTGAATGCAGCTGTCTCTAATGCATAACCCCAAAACAATAATGGTAAATCAATAAGAGACATCATAGATCGCACCATATCCAATAAAGTGCGGTTACGACGTTCGGACACACCATAACGTTGTGGTGTTCCAGGTGGCGTGAGCTGTGAAACTATTCCACATTGTTTTAATTGAAGACCAAACTCGTAACTCAAATATTCGTCTCCATGATCAGATCGTAGAAACTTTATTTTCTTGTTACGATGATTTTTCCACTTCACTCTGAAATTCTTTGAACCTTTCAACTATTTCAGACTTATGTTTCATCAAGTAGATATACCCATATCTGCTCAAATCATCTTGTGAAGGTCAGAAAATAACGATACTTGCCACGAGCATCAATACTCATTGGATCGCATACATCGGTATGTATTATTTCCAACAAGTTAGTAGCTCGTTCCATTGTTCCGGAGAACGGATTTTTAGTCATCTTGCCCAAAAGGCACGGTTCACAAGCATCAAATGATTCATAATCTAGTGATTCCAAAATTCCATCAGCATGGAGTTTCTTCATGAGCTTTACACCAATATGACCTAAACGGCAGTGCCACAAATAAGTTGCACTATCATTATTAACTTTGCATCTTTTGGCTTCAATATTATGAATGTGTGTATCACACGATCGAGATCCAATAAACCACTTTCATTGGGTGTATGACCATAGAAGGTTTTATTCATGTAAACAGAACAACAATTATTCTCTAACTTACATGAATAACCGTATTGCAATAAACATGATCAAATCATATTCATGCTCAACGCAAACACCAAATAACACTTATTTAGGTTTAACACTAATCCCGAAAGTATAGGGAGTGTGCGATGATGATCATATCAATCTTGGAACTATTTCCAACACACATCGTCACTTCACCCTTAACCAGTCTCTGCTTATTCGCAACTCCGCTTTGAGTTACTAATCTTAGCAACCGAACTAGTATCAAATATCGAGGGGTTGCTATAAACACTAGTAACATACACATCAATAACATGTATATCGAATATACTTATGTTCACTTTGCCATCCTTCTTATCCGCCAATCACTTGGGGTAGTACCTCTTCCAAATGACCAGTCTCTTTTGGTAGAAGCACTTAGTCTCATCTTAGGACCAGACTTGGGTTTCTTCACTTGAGCAGCAACTTGCTTGCCGTTCTTCTTGAAGTTCCCTTCTTTTCCTTTGCCTTTTCTTGAAACTAGTGATCTTGTTAACCATCAACACTTGATGCTGTTTTCTTGATTTCTACCTTCGCCGATCTCAACATCGCGAAGAGCTCAGGAATAACTTTCGTCATCCCTTGCATATTATAGTTCATCACAAAGTTCTAGTAACTTAGTGATGTTGACTAGAGAATTCTGTCAATCACTATCTTATCTGGAAGATTAACTCCCACTTGATTCAAGCGATTGAAGTACCTGCACAATCGAGCACATGCTCACTAGTTGAGCGATTCTCCTCCATCTTTTAGCTATAGAAATTGTTGAAGACTTCATATGTCTCAACTCGGTATTTGCTTGAAATATTAACTTCAACTCTGGAACATCTTATATGGTCCATGACGCTCAAAACGTCTTTGAAGTCCCGATTCTAAGCCGTTAAGCATGGTGCACTAAACTATCAAGTAGTCATCATATTGAGCTAGCTAAACGTTCATAACGTCTGCATCTACTCCTGCAATAGGTCTGTCACCTAGCGGTGCATCAGGGACATAATTCTTCTGTGCAGCAATGAGGATAAACCTCATGTCACGGATCTAATCCGCATCATTGCTACTAACATCTTCCAACACAGTTTTCTCTAGGAACATATCAAAATAAATATATGAAAGCAACAACGCGAGCTATTGATCTACAACATAATTTGCAAAATACTACTAGGACTAAGTTCATGATAAATTAAAGTTCAATTAATCATATTACTTAAGAACTCCCACTTAGATAGACATCTCTCTAGTCATCTAAGTGATCACGTGATCCAAATCAACTAAACCATAACCGATCATCACGTGAGATGGAGTAGTTTTCAATGGTGAATATCACTATGTTGATCATATCTACTATATGATTCACGCCGACCTTTCGGTCTCCGTGTTCGAGGCCATATCTCGCATATGCTAGGCTCGTCAAGTTTAACTTGAGTATTCCGCGTGTGCAAAACTGGCTTGCACCCGTTGTAGATGGACGTAGAGCTTATCACACCCGATTATCACGTGGTGTCTGGGCACGACGAACTTTGGCAACAGTGCATACTCAGGGAGAACACTTCTTGATAATTTAGTGAGAGATCATCTTAAAATGCTACCGTCAATCAAAGCAAGAATAAGATGTATAATAGATAAACATCATATGCAATCAAAATATGTGACATGATATGACCATGATCATCTTGCGCCTTTGATCTCCATCTCCAAAGTACTGTCATGATCTCTATCGTCACCGGCATGACACCATGATCTTCATCATCTTGATCTATATCAATGTGTCATCACATGGTTGTCTCACCAACTATTGCTCTTGCAACTATTGCTATTGTATAGCGATAAAGTAAAGATATTATTTGGCACTTGCATCTTATGCAACAAAGAGACATCCATAGGGCTTCTGCCAGTTGCCGATAACTTCAACAAAACATGATCATCTCATACAACAACTTATATCTTATCACGTCTTGACCATATCACATCACAACATGCCCTGCAAAAACAAGTTAGACGTCCTCTACTTAGTTGTTGCAAATTTTACGTGGCTGCTACGGGCTGAGCAAGAACCGTTCTTACCTACGCATCAAAACCACAACGATAGTTCGTCAAGTTAGTGCTGTTTTAACCTTCGCAAGGACCGGGCGTAGCCACACTCGGTTCAACTAAAGTTGGAGAAACCGACACCGCTAGCCACTGTGTGCAAAGCACGGCGGTAGAACCAGTCTCGCGTAAGCGTCTGGCGTAATGTTGGTCGGCCGCTTCATCCAACAATACCGCCGAACCAAAGTATGACATGCTGGTAAGCAGTATGACTTATATCGCCCACAACTTACTTGTGTTCTACTCGTGCATATAACATCAACGCATAAAACCTAGGCTCGGATGCCACTGTTGGGGAACGTAGTAATTTCAAAAAAATTCCTACACACACGTAAGATCATGGTGAATGCATAGCAACAAGAGGGGAGAGTGTATGTCCACGTACCCTCGTAGACCGTAAGCGGAAGCGTTAGCACAACGCGGTTGATGTAGTCGTACGTCTTCACGATCCGACCAATCCAAGCACCGAACGACGGGCCTCCGAGTTCAGCACACGCTCAGCTCGATGACGATCTCCGCCCTCCGATCCAGCAAAGGCTCCGGAGATGAGTTCCGTCAAGACGACGGGCGTGGTGACGATGATGATGTTCTACGGCGCAGGCTTTGCCTAAACTCCGCGACGATATGACCGAGGTGGAATATGGTGGAGGGGGCACCAGACACGGCTAAGGAACGATCCGTAGATCAACTTGTGTGTCCATGGGGTGCCCCTACCCCAGATATAAAGGAGTGGAGGAGGGAGGGCGGCCCTCTTCTATGCGCGCCCTAGGGGAGTCCTACTCCCACAGGGAGTAGGATTCCCCCTTCCTAGTCCAACTAGGAGTCCTTCCATGTATTAGGAGTAGGAGACAAGGAAGGGAAGAGAGAAGGAAGGAAGGAGGGGTGCGGCCCTCCCTTAGTCAATTCGGACTAGGCCATGGGGGCGCGGCCTGCCCTAGGCAGCCCTCTCTCTTTCCTTGAGGCCCAATAAGGCCCAATACTTCTCCCGGCGATTTCCGTAACTCGGCACTCAAAAATACCGAATCACTCGGAACCTTTCCGAACTCGAATATAGTCGTCCAATATATCGATCTTTACGTCTCGACCATTTCGAGACTCCTCGTCATGTCTCCGATCTCATCCGGACTCGAACTCCTTCGTACATCAAAACTCATAAACTCATAATATAAGCATCATCGAAACCTTGCGTGCAGACCCTACGGGTTCGAGAACTATGTAGACATGACCTAGAACTATTCTCGGTCAATAACCAATAGCGGAACCTGGATGCCCATATTGGCTCCTACATATTCTACGAAGATCTTTATCGGTCAAACCGCATAACAACATCCGTTTTTCCCTTTGTCATCGGTATGTTACTTGCCCGAGATTCGATCGTCGGTATCCAATACCTAGTTCAATCTCGTCACCGGCAAGTCTCTTTACTCGTTCTGTAATGCATCATCCCATAACCAACTCATTGGTCACATTGCTTGCAAGGCTTATAATGATGTGCATTACCGAGAGGGCCCAGAGATACCTCTCCGACAATCGGAGTGACAAAACCTAATCTCGAAATACGCCAACTCAACATGTACCTTCGGAGACACCTGTAGTACTCCTTTATAATCACCCAGTTACGTTGTGACGTTTGGTAGTACCCAAAGTGTTCCTCCGGTAAACGGAGTTGCATAATCTCATAGTTACAGGAACATGTATAAGTCATGAAGAAAGCAATAGCAACATACTAAACGATCAAGTGCTAAGCTTAACGGAATGGGTCAAGTCAATCACATCATTCTCCTAATGATGTGATCCCGTTAATCAAATGACAACTCTTTTGTCCATGGCTAGGAAACATAACCATCTCTGATAAACGAGCTAGTCAAGTAGAGGCATACTAGTGACACTATGTTTGTCTATGTATTCACACATGTATTATGTTTCCGGTTAATACAATTCTAGCATGAATAATAAACATTTATCATGAAATAAGGAAATAAATAATAACTTTATTATTGCCTCTAGGGCATATTTCCTTCAACACGAGCACGACTCCATGCTCCAAGGCCTGCGCATCAGAGCCAACAATGCCTTGGGTGCCATTTGTGATGAGAGCACTCCTCACCCGCACGAGAACGACTATGCCAGCCATCTCCGCTTCTTCACTGATATCATGACCTGCCTGGGAGATCGGGCTGCAAAAGCCCGCCAGCTTGTCGAGGAGAGGAGCCGGGCGCGGCCTCCTTGGGCGCGCGCTCTCGTGCATCTTCAGCAACCTCCTGAATCTTGATTCCCACTTTGATTTCAGCACTGTGCTAGCCCCCGTGCCTGCGGCCACCCAAGACAAGCTTGCCAAGTGGGTGGATGGCCATGTGGACGCCTTGGTGAAGGATCTGACTCCTGAGGACTACACGGCTGTGCTCGTGGCCAAAGAAGTTGCCACGGGTGGTGATGACGAGGAGGATGGCAGCTAGAGCACAAGCAGCGCGGATGGGAGCGACGAAGAAGGCGTGTCCAGCTAGGCCCGTGCTTCTTTTGCTTTAACCTGTACAACGAAAAACTTGAACACATTCTTGTGAGAGCGTTTTGAAAAGGGGTGCCCCTTATGATGTGTGAGATTGCCAAATGCTTTTGAAGTAACACCCGGAGCGGGGCCCCGCAGGGCTGCGGGTCGCAGAGCAGGGTAGTTGCTTATGACTTATCTTGGGTTTCGGGGTCCTTGAGTGTTGCCTGACATCGCGACCGAGCCTCTTCTCCTGAGGCGATCCTGTCGCGAACTCGCGAGGTTCTATGCCTCCCGAAGAGCCTGCTGGCCTGCCGTAGAGTGCCTCGTGAGGAGCCAACTGCCATACCGTGGCGAGGTGGGCGCGCGGGGCGGCCGCACCCATGAGCCCCTGGGGGAGCGGTCGGCACCAGTGCGTACACCGTACCCAGCCCCCGCTCGCGAGGCGCTTGAGGGCAGGGTAGTGGTCACGAGCTTCCAAGAAGAACGCAAGAACTGAAAGCGAGAGAACGACACGAAACAAGAAAACTCCCCCCATTTTTATAAACGCACGAAAGACAAACTGCTGCAAAAGGTCGACAAGCAAATACAAAAAGGAGGCAAAAAGCAAACGGCGCGTCCGGCGCCTAGCTAGTCTTCAGTCTTCGGTCTTCTCACTAGTCCGGAGCTAAGTGCTTCCACTAGGATGTGGGTGGGAGCTCCCGTGAGGCCCCATGGTGGCACTCAGGAGACTCCGGGGCGTGTACAGCCCCACTCATTATTACGTGAGAGTGTCACAAGCGAAGACCTTCACAGGCCGGAGCCTTCCTTCATGTCGCCCGATGAGGACCCCGCCGTGCGCCACCCCTGACCACCGTTGGGGAGACTAGAAACCAGGACAAGACCAAGGGGCCATGGGGATGTTGGCGGCGTCCTCGGCGACCGTAGGCCCCCCGCCGAGGGGAAGGGCTTGCCGGCGCGTTCCTCGGCAGGGAACCTACCTCCAGGCAGGACCCTACTCCGTGCAGCGCGAGAAAGGCCCTGCTGCTGGGCTTCCCCCATGCTGCTCCCATTGTCCTTCGCGCTCCTGAGGGGGGGTCTGCCGTCCTGAGGGTCCTGGCGGCCGTTGCGTCCTAGTTCACCTACGATCCATGGTCAGTGTAAGTGTGCCCCTGCGGCTTTAGCTGTACCCAGAGGCTGCCGCCGTTGGAGACGTCGGCGGGGCTTGGTGCTGGTTCAAAGGAGAGCTCGGCCTGGTGTATGTCCGGCGCGCAGCCTAGCGTGGGAGATCGGCTGGGGCCCTCTCCTAGTGCGTGCTTTGGATCCATCGCGATGGGGACGTAGGCTTCCGGGTTGTTTGCACCACAGGCGTCGCCTGGCCGCCTAACGCTCCCCTTTCTTCTGCAGCCCTCTGGTCTTGTTGGCCAGGGACCGGCACTCTAGCACGGCCCTTGTTGATGTCGCCTAGAGCAGCCCCGCGCCAAGGGGGCACGTTCGGGATGGCGCGGGCTACTCCGTGGGGCTGGTCGGTGTCGAGAGGCTCTCCACAACCTCTGGGAGGGGGCGCGCGGTTGTGTTGGGGATGAGCGCACGCCCCCACTACCGCCTGCGACGTGAGCAGGGTGCAGAACGGCGCTGCCCCCTGCATGCTGCGTCCAGGAGCTCGGCGAACCATTCCAGCAGGGCGTCACAGCCGCTCTCCAGCAGCCTGCACCGCAGGAGCTCTCGGGCGATGATGACCGCTGCCTGCATGTTTGCTTGTTCCCTGTGCGAGTGCGGAGCGGTTGCTGTAGCGTAGTTCACGGATCGTGCGGCGGCGCGGCTACGGCGTGACGCCAGTGGAGAAGGTTGCGCCGCAAGCCCCCCGTGGCCGGTCGCCCCCGGCGGAATGCGGGCCGCGAGCAGGGCAGAGTGGAGGTCTTCCTCGTCGGTGTGCGCTGCCGAGGAGGTCTGGATGACCCAGTGCTCGAGGTGTGCCCTCGGGGTGTCAACCATGGCGTCAGTGGAGCAGCGGAGGACTGGTCGACGAAAGAGAAGATCCGACGCACCCCTACCTGGCGTGCCAAATGTCGGATTTAGGGGTCCGCAAACCCTTGAGAGGTTCGAACTCTGGGGTGCGTGCGGAGATCTCAACCTGCCCAGCCTACCTACTCGCGATCCTCGTAGCCTAGTGCGTCGAGCTCAAAGAGACACAAAGACACAGAGATTTATACTGGTTTGGGCAACCGTTGTGGTGTAATACCCTAATCCAGTGTGGTGTGGTGGATTGCCTTGAAGGGCTATGGATGAACTGGTACAGTGGATGAACAAGCCTCAGGAGGTGAGGTGTTCTTGGTGTGGTGTGGTGTATGCTAGTTCTACTTGTTCTGGTTCTGTCACTCATGTTCGTTCTCTCCCTCCTATGGTGGAGGCTAGTCCTATTTATAGTGGCCTTGGTCCTTGAGGGAGTCCTGGACTAGGGGGTGTCCGGACAGCCGGACTATCATCGTCCGCTGGACTCCAAGATTACGAAGATACAAGATTGAAGACTCCGTCCCGTGTCCGGATGGGACTTTCCTTGGCGTGGAAGGCAAGCTTGGCGATACGGATATGTAGATCTCCTACCATTGTAACCGACTCTGTGTAACCCTAGCCCTCTCCGGTGTCTATATAAACCGGAGGGGCTTAGTCCGTAGGACACAACATACATTACAACAATAATACCATAGGCTAGCTTCTAGGGTTTAGCCTCCTTGATCTCGTCGTAGATCCACTCTTGTACTACCCATATCATCAATATTAATCAAGCAGGACGTAGGGTTTTACCTCCATCAAGAGGGCCCGAACTTGGGTAAAACATCGTGTCCCTTGCCTCCTGTTACCATCCGCCTAGACGCACAGTTCGGGACCCCCTACCCGAGATCCGCTGGTTTTGACACCGACATTGGTGCTTTCATTGAGAGTTCCTCTGTGTCGTCACCGATAGGCTCGATGGCTTCTTCAATCAACAACGACGCCGTCCAGGGTGAGACTTTTCTCCCCGGACAGATCTTCGTATTCGGCGGCTTCGCACTACGGGCTAATTCACTTGGCCATCTGGAGCAGATCGAAAGCTACGCCCCTGGCCGTTAGGTCAGGTTCGGAAGGCTAAACTTCACGGCCGACGTCCTCAGGGACTTGATCTTCGACGGACTTGAGCCAAAGCCGAGCGTGCCGCACTGTCACAATGGGAATGATTTAGCTCTGCCACCGGACAGTGCCTTGGTGGCCGCACACGAATCCGCTCCGGCCCTCAGTCCGGAGCCGATCGCCCAGATCGAGGACCGGTGGCTGGACACCGCCTCGGGGGCTGCAACTTCCACGGCGATGGAGCCGAACACTGACCTTGTCCCCTATAAAGCTCGTGACTCCGAGGTGCCGGACTCCCTGCCGGACTCCGAACCTCCTACGCCCCTGCCAATCGAATCCGATTGGGCGCCGATCATGGAGTTCACCGCTGCGGACATCTTTCAGCACTCACCCTTTGGCGACATCCTAAATTCGCTAAAGCATCTCTCGCTATCCGGAGAGCCCTGGCCGGATTATGGCCAGGATGGTTGGGATTCCGACGACGAAGAAATTCAACGCCCACCCACCACCCACTTTGTAGCCACTGTCGACGATCTAACAGACATGCTAGACTATGACTCCGAAGACATCGACGACATGGACGACGATGCCAGAGACGATCAAGAACCAGCGCCTACAGGACACTGGAAGACCACCTAGTCATATGGCATATACATGGTGGACACCCCAAAAGATGGGGACGGCGAAGAAGCAGCGGAGGCAGATTCCTTGAAGAAACAGCCCAAGCGCCGACGTCAGCGGCGCCGCTCTAAATCCTGCCACAGCAAGAATGGAGATTCCGGCACAGGAGATAATAACACCCCAGAAAGTGCCGAAGACAATCCCCTCCAGCAAGATTCAGCACAGGAGGACGCAGAAGCAAGCCCTCACGAGAGAGCGGCAGATGAAGAGGTCGAGGATGATAATTATATACCTCCCTCTGAAGACGAAGCAAGCCTCAACGACGACGAATTCGTCGTGCCCGAGGATCCCGTCGAACAAGAGCGTTTCAAACGCAGGCTAATGGCCACGGCAAATAGCCTAAAGAAAAAGCAGCAGCAGCTTCAAGCTGATCAAGACCTGCTGGCCGACAGGTGGACCGAGGTCCTCGCGTCAAGAGTATGAACTCGAACGCCTCCAAGAGCTACCCAAAACGCAAGTTGCTCCCCGATTAGAGGAGGAAGCATACATACCCTCATCACCAGCGCACTGTACGGCCGACCGACCACCCGTGGTCGCGGAAGAGGCATCCAGGCCTTCCATCAAGACCGCACTCGGCATCGCTCGAAAAGTACGGGCCACGAGGAACGCGCCGGACTTGCGGGACATATTGGAGGATAAGGCAAGACAATCCAGATCTATCTATGGATCACGTGGGCGCCCCACGACCCATGACGAATACCGTCGAGCCAGATACAACAACTCCGGCCGGGCCGAACACAGCAGACAACGCTCCCTTGAGCTAGGTCGTGATATTGCTCAATACAGAGGCGCCGAACACCCGCTATGCTTCACTGACGAAGTAATGGATCATCAAATCCCTGAAGGGTTTAAACCCGTAAACATTGAATCCTACGATGGCACGACAGACCCCGCGGTTTGGATCGAAGATTATCTCCTTCACATCCATATGGCCCGCGGCGACGATCTCCACGCCATCAAATACCTCCCGCTCAAGCTTAAAGGACCAGCTCGGCATTGGCTTAACAGCCTGCCCGCAGAGTCAATTGGGTGTTGGGAGGACCTGGAAGCCGCATTCCTCGACAACTTCCAGGGCACATATGTGCGGCCACCAGACGCCGATGACCTAAGCCACATAATCCAGCAGCCAGACGAATCGGCCAGACAATTCTGGACACTGTTCTTAACAAAGAAAAATCAAATCGTCGACTGTCCGGATGCAGAGGCCCTCGCAGCCTTCAAGCATAACATCCGCGACGAGTGGCTAGCCCGACACCTAGGACAGGAAAAGCCGAAATCCATGGCAGCCCTCACATCATTAATGACCCGCTTCTGTGTGGGAGAGGATAGCTGGCTAGCTCGCAGCAACAACCTTAGCAAAAATGCTGGTAGTCCGGACACTAAGGACCACAATGGCAGGTCGTGTCGAAACAAAAACAAACGCCGCGTTAACGGCGACGACAAGGAGGATACGACAGTCAACGCCGGATTCCAAGGCTCTAAACCCGGTCAGCGGAAGAAGCCATTCAAAAGAACCACTCCGTGTCCGTCCAACTTGGACCGAATACTCGACCGCTCATGCCAGATACATGGCACCCCCGAAAAGCCAGCTAATCACACCAACAGAGATTGTTGGGTATTCAAGCAGGCAGGCAAGTTAATTGCCGAAAACAATGACAAGGGGCTGCACAACGACGACGAGGAAGAGACCCGACCGCCGAACAATAGAGGACAGAAGGGTTCCCCCCCACAAGTGTAGACGGTAAACATGATATACGCAACCCATATACCCAAGAGGGAGCGGAAGCGTGCACTAAGGGACGTATATGCGATGGAGCCAGTGCCCCTAAGTTCAATCCATGGTCCTCTTGCCCGATCACTTTCGATCGAAGAGACCATCCGACCAGTATCCGCCATGGCGGATTCGCCGTTTTGGTTTTAGACCCAATCGTCGATGGATTTCACCTCACAAGAGTCGTGATGGACGGCGGTAGTAGCCTGAACCTGCTTTATCAGGATATAGTGCGCAAGATGGGCATAGACCCCTCAAGGATTAAACCTACAAAGATGACCTTCAAAGCGCCATACCGGTGTTGAGGCCAATTATGCGGTCGGTCATCATACCGAAGTGGTCTTGGATCCCGGATAATTTCGGAGCGAGGAGTTAATCTTGACATAGTCCCGTCCGCAGCGGCTATCACGCTCCGCTCGGATGAACCGTGGTTTGCAAAGTTCAACGCGTGCCGCACACGCATACCTCAAGCTCAAGATGCCAGCCCTCGTGGAGTCATCACGGTCAACGGAAATACGGAACGCCCTCGAGTCAGAGGAACACGGCGGCTCTCGTGATAAGTACAGAGCAGCCTTTTAACGATTTTTCGAGTCCGGCCGTTAAACGGCCGGATACGCCAAACGCGCCAAGCAACATCAACCAAGACCACCCGGCATGATCCGAGCACACGAGTAATGCGGCTAACCCCAGCCCTTGCATAATTGTAAGACCAACCCTCCGCAGACATCATTACGCTCTGGAGATACCATGGGCCTAGGGGAGGGCATGACCACAACAGACCGGAGTGCGGCTCGACCACACCAGGGGCTCACAAGTCGCCGCTCTTTTTATTATTTTCCTTCTTTATACACAGGACTCCGTTCACAGAGGCCTGTCCGTGATGAACCCGCCGAACTCACGATGCAACAGCCAGGGAGGGAAGAAGGCTGCGATGAACACACAGGTGGTCTCCATTACGAGCATTTAATTTGATTATATACACCAGTCCGCAGCCCACCCCTCGAGGGGGACATGTTTAATTAGTCCAATCCCTTGCTTACCACACTATTTGTATCATTCCGCACTCATAGCAGAATTCCTTGAATAAATAATGCAGCATTTTTCGCATGTTATTGCATTACTTTACACATATGTTCATTAATGACATCTTGCACCCGTATACTTTGGTATGGCCGAATACACCAAGGGGCTTATGTTCCCCGCATTATGGTGTGATAAGTCCGAACACTTTCACAAGTGCGGCACCCCGAACTTATAGCATTATATGAATTGGCTCCGAATCATGTCTTGGGTCAATAGTTGGGTTTGCCCGGCTCCCACGTTTTGGTACCTTACGTTCCGTTCTATCAGCTAAGGTGGCACTGGGAGAACCACTGCGATTGCGCCCCGATTGAGCTGGGCGAGCGCCTCAGTGGAGAAAGCTAAAACTGACTGTCATGATAAGGCGAGAGACTGGTCGCTGTTCGAGAGGTCTTTTCGAGTCCTTAAAGACTTATGCCGCGTCAAGCGAAGAACCGGATAATGTCCGGCCAAGGCGTGGATAGCGCCCCAAACTCGGTCTTCCGAATACTAGGGGCTTCGCCGAAATTTAAAATTATAGAATTCTATGGCTAAGTGAGAGTGTTCAAGCATTATAAGTCTGGTTGCCTTGTTCGTTGTGTTGAGCGCCTCCCTAGATGGACCCAAGAATGGGAACAAGAGTGCTCAAGTTTATCCCGAACACCCCAGCACTCGTGGCTTGGGGGCTGAAGCCGACGACTTGCCTTCTCTCAGATTTTATAAACGGCCGCATGGAAGGTAATATTTTAAATCAAACAAGCGTTGCTTAGCGCATATGAACAAAGTTTTCAGTGCACAGGATAATACATAGCGAGTCTACTCAATAATTACATCTCTGGGGCACTCATCTGCAATCTTGCGGGCACCCTTCAGGACAGCCTTATAGTACATCTCGGGCGTACGGTACTCCTTGCCTGCTGGCGGCGCGTCAGTGATAAGCTTCTCCGCATCCAGCTTGCCCCAGTGCACCTTTTTGCGGGCAAGGGCCCGACGAGCACCTTCAATACTGGCGGAGCGCTGACGACCTCCAACAAGGCACGATCCACCAGCCGCCGACGAGGCCGAAGTAGCTCCTGTGCATGGCCTCTCCAGCCACGGTCGGACTATGAGGCCCTTCATGGCCTTCTCGGCTACCTTATGGAGCTCGACCAGCTGCTTCACTGGTCGCTAGGGGCACGGATGGCCGGCCTCAAAGATATCGAGACCGAAGACCTTCTCCGTTGAGCTCCCCTCCTCGAAACGGTAGAATGCGGCGGCATCGGATGCACTGCGAGGCAGATCTGCAAACGCCCCTGGAGAGCTCCGAATTCGGGTAAGTGTCAGGTAGTTTACATTAACATGCTTGCTTTGCATGAAAAATGCCTTACCCGCCGCTATTTTCTTCACATCCTCAACCTCCTGAAGGGCCTTATGGGCCTCGGCCTTGGCGGCTTTGGCACTTTCGAGAGCCGAGGCAAGCTTGGACTCTCGAGTCTTTGAGTCACGCTCCAAACTCTCATGCTTTTCCATGAGAGCCTGGAGCTCTTGCCGCACCTCCGCCACCCGTGCCGCCTGTTTCTCCCGCTCTGCCCGTTCCGCGGCCGCATTACGTTCGGCCGCGGACACAACCTCCTTCAGGGTTGTCACCTCGTTAGTGGCCCCTGCAGTACTCACGTTATCCTTGTTATTTTTATTGCAACCTAAATCCTTTTCTGTAAGGTAAACTTTCAAAGTGGTGTCACTCACCCTCTTTGTCCTCGAGCTGCTTCTTGGCACGGCCGAGCTCTTGCTCGAACCGCCAAGATCTGCTTCAATGCACCGACCTCCGCATCGGTCGGGGAGGTCAAGGCGCAGCCTGCAAACCCATATTGACATAATTTTTAGCATCCTCACAGATATCTTCTTTAGATCCTCAGTCCGCTTTTCCAACGAACCGAACCGAGCATCGTGGGCTACTTGTCTATGCGGTATTACATTACATAATTTTAACTTCTTACCTCAAAGCTCGTTAGAAGGTGCTGCAGAAGCTTCGGTCAGCCCGCTCTTGGCGAAGCTGAACCTTCTAAATCACCACACTCATGATAGTGCGGTGTTCTTCCTCGATGGAAGCGCCTTTGAGCACCTCCAAAAAGTTATCCGGCGCCTCGGTTGGGACGGGGCCGCGGTGTCACGGTCTTGCCCTTATTGCGAAGGGCCGCTGCGGACTCTGGAACCACCGCAGTTCCGGCGAGAGTCGGCGCAAAGTCCGGAGGCTGCCTTGCGGCGCCCCGAGCCTCCTCCCGATGGGTCCTTCCGGGATCCCACCTCGGCATCCTCAGCGGCGCGAGGGGTGGAGGCAGTCGGAATGGAATCCACATCATACGCAGCCAACGACCCGCTTGACGAAGCAGGGAGATCATCGTCGGCCGGACTGCAGGCAGTATGCGGCATTAGAAGGACACTATGTGACACAAAAAAAATTGCAGATCATTCAAGAATCTGGATACTTACGATCTCGCCTGAGGCCTGGCCCTTGAGGGCCACTCGTCATCGCCAATGTTGGTGTTGGCGGAGCTGTCAGGGGGAATAGTTCTTCCCCTCTTGGACCCTTCGGCCTCCCCTATTGGGGAGGCCTTCCTCTTTCTTTCTCCCTCCTCTAGGAGAGAGTCTTCTTCCTCCTCCTCATCTTCGGGGGAGGAATCCGCCTCGGAGTCGTCGGACACCTGAAAACGGGAACTCTTTCGAGTACCCGTGGCCACCTTCTTAGCCTTCTTCTCCGGCACCACGTGCCGGTGCCGGAACCAGCAGCCCCGCTAGACGGGCGTCTACTGGGTTTTCTGGCATGGGAGCCGGGCAGATGAGCTGCTCCGCCTTCTTCATCCAGTCCTGTCAAAGGAAAGGGGAGATTGGAACCCGCTTAGAATCAAACTATTAACAACAAGTGTCCCATAAAGGGGTAGAATCACTTACCTCGTCAGCTGGACGCTGCGAGTGAAATCCGCGATCTTCCGTCGTGGATGCGGGGGCTTCGGCGCCCTTAAACAACACCCTCCAGGCGCCTTCGTACGTCATGTCGAAGAGCCCGCTCAACGCCTGGTGCTGTTCCGGATCGAACTCCCACAGATTGAATGCCCGTTCTTGGCATGGGAGAATCCGGCGGACGAGCATGACTTGGACCACGTTAACAAGCCTGAGCTTCTTGTTCACCAGCTTACGGATCTGAGCTTGGAGTCCGTCGGCTCCTTGAATTACCCCACAAGCAAGCCCTTCTCTTTCCGTGAGGTGAGCTGCGAGGGATACCAGATCTGAACTCGGGGGCCGCCGCCCACGTAGGGTCGCGCGGCTCGGTGATATAGAACCACCCCGACTGCCACCCCTTGACGGATTCCACGAAGGCCCATTCAAACCAAAGGACGTTGGGCATCTTGTCCAATATGGCGCCTCCACACTCCGCTTGAGTGCCCATCACTACCTTCGGCTTGACATTGAAGGTCTTGAGCCACAAGCCGAAGTGGGGTCGGATGCAGAGGAAGGCCTCGCACACGACGATAAACGCCGAGATGTTGAGGATGAAGTTCGGCGCCAGATCATGGAAATCCAGGCCATAGTAGAACATGAGCCCCCGGACAAAGGGGTGAAGTAGAAAGCCCAGTCCGCGGAGGAAGTGGGGAAGGAAAACGACCCTCTCATGGGGCCTGGGGGTGGGGATGAGCTGCCCCTCGTCGGGCAGCCGGTGCGCGATGTCGCCGGAAAGGTATCCGGCGCTGCGCAGCTTTGTGATGTGCTCCTCCTTAACGGTGGAGGCCAACCACTTGCCTCCCGCTCCGGACATGGTCGGAGAAGGTTAAGATGAGGTGCGCGAACTTGGGCGCTGGAGCTCGAGTGCGCGGAGATGGATAAGCAAAGGAGGAAGAAGGCGTAGGTGAAAAGGTGAATCCTTATCCCTTATATATAGGCGGGCGAAGACTATGCGTCCCCTACCGGCCTGGTAAAACTCGCTTATCTCCCAAGCGCCACCATCAATGGCGCGGTTGGGTTACCCACGTCCGTATTGATGAGAATCCCGGAATAAGGGGAACACGATCTCTGCTTCGACAAGACGTGCCAAGGAAACCGCTTCGCTAAACGCACTGAGGTGGTATAATAAAAAACGATTCAAGCAAAGTGTCGGTGTACTAAAGTAGGGGGGCACCTTAGTACCCCGAACTTGTGCACGGGCAGTCGTAGCATCCCGCGGCAAGGCTCGCCTGACGTCCGGCAAGGCTCCCCACCACTCCTTATCACTGCCATTCAAGAACAAAGTACCAGCCAAGAACACGAAGGCCCCGGCAAGAGGAGCTTGCCGGGGGAGGGCTATCCATGGCATCACCAGAAAACTTGCCGTGGCGCCCAGCGCCCGGCAGAATCGATGGCACGCAACA
This sequence comes from Aegilops speltoides, assembly GCA_021437245.1. NCBI lineage: Eukaryota > Viridiplantae > Streptophyta > Magnoliopsida > Poales > Poaceae > Aegilops > Aegilops speltoides. The sequence continues at coordinate 51,865,189 of CM038144.1, forward strand.
AGCTTGCCGCATAACGAAGGACGCGGCAAGGCACTTGCCGCGCAAGGCTGCCACCCAACTCCAGCGCACCACAGACGTCATCAATGAGCCATCCCAAGAGCACGTGGCGGGATACTACGCAGCCATGCAGAGCGAGGTGGCAAACGGGCGACAGAGGCGCCATCATGGCACCCGGAGGCTCACCTAACGGTCACTCCACTTGCCTTTGTATTAACGGACGGGCATTTAATGCCCTTGTCCCCTGCCGTCGAGTTAGGTAGGGCACCTGTTGTAATCGTTGTACCAACCTGCGCTTTTACGTTTATACCCCCTCTTCCTACGCTGCCACCTATGGGTACCCCCTTCAGACTATAAAAGGGAGGCCCATGCGCACGTAGAAGGGGTTCGGTTCATTCGACACCCGCAGCACCACCATATGCTCGCACGTTCGAGCTAGATTCTATAACAACACAGAGCAGCAGTAGGGGTGTTATCTCCCCGGAGAGCCCCGAAGCTGGGTAAAGATTGCCCATCTCCCCACGCGTGCGCCGGACCTCGATCTGCTCTGCGCGCGGCCCTCGCTCCCCCTGCCGAACCAGAAGGGCCCCCCAAGTGCCCCATAGGTGCCCGGGGCCGCAGAAGAGAGCGAGCCCCGACATCTTTGGCGCGCCAGGTAGGGGGCGTCGAGGTCGTGAGCATCTGATCCGGTCTCCATGCGCACTACATCAGCGTCATCGTCAACATGCCACCGAAGAAGAAGCCTTCGGAGGTGGCCGCTCCGTCTACATCAACTCTACCGCCACCGCCGGAGCAAGCAGGCGGTGAGGTGGACGCCGGCGGTGGAGCGGGTGCCGCCGGTGGGTCTCGTGTCGTCACCAGATCCAGGAACAAGGCCCCACAAGCGTCGACGACGGTGCAGACGCCGCGCCCGTCCCAAGAGGTTCAAGGTCAACAACGCCCCGATGCTCCACGCACCGTGCTCGCGTTGGAGCAAGGCCAAGCCGGTGGGTCGCAGGACGCTCGCGGGCAGCATGCACGAACGCATGCTGGTGCGAGTGAAAATCGATCGCTGGGCGAGGTGTTGCTCCTCCCAACCCGATTGGGAGTCCGAGCACGTCTCGCTCCTCGCGCCGCCCATCACCACCGCTGCCCAAGACTGCAGAGGAAGCGCTGGCCCGAGCCCACTGCTTCTGAACTTCTCTCGGTAGCGACACAAGATCGACGGCGGAGGATGGCCATACACAGCCTCGTCGGCCGCCAATGGCGACAAACCCCGGCGATCGAACGCGTCGAGGGCCCGACAAAACGCCCGGTGCGGGACGGCGCCGACAGGACGGCTGGGGTACCGCTTCCGGCGCTCCCAGCCCCACGAGCCAAGATCGCCGGCTCGCGGACCAACCTTGACGCCGACTCCACGCGTCGCCGGACCCGCGAACTTCGCCGGGATCAGCACCACGTTCTCCAAGAACGGCAACACGAAGACGCTTCGTACTCGCGCCGGCCAGAGAAGCGCGGCGTCAATCGACCAGCATGCGGGCCCATTGCCGGCGCGCAAGACGATCCGGAGAACCAGCGACTTATCGTATGCGGCAGGTTGCCCTGCGTTCACCCGCGAGCTGCGGCAAGTCCGATGGCCCAAAACTAAAAACTTCAAGCGGATGTTCCCGAAATACGATGGCATGATACACCGTCGGAGTTCCTCGGCATCTACACCATCGCGGTGCAAAGCTGCGGAGGACGCGACGCGAAGATCTCGCCAACTACTTCCCGCTGGTACTCAAGCCCAACGTCCGATCTTGGCTCATGCACTTGCCGGACGGCTCCATCTCTTCATGGGCGGACTGTGTCATCGGTTTGTCGGCGCCTTCACGGTGACCACAAGCCTCATGGCGTGAAAGTGACCTCCACTTGCTCGTCCGTAAGGGGGAGCCCCAGCGCAAGTATATACAAAGATTCAGCCAGGTGCAGCGCAACATTCCGGCGTCCACCCTGCGCGGTTATCGGTAGCGTTTCATCGTAATGTGTGTAACCGCAGGATGAGGGAGGAGATGGCGATGATAAAGATCAGAGATGTCAGCGAGCTCTACGCTCTCGCCGACAAGTGTGCACGGGCTGAAGAGGGGAGGAAAATCCCCGGAGAGGTTGCCAGAGCAGAAGGATCTGACAGCGAGGACGCCGCCCCGGCAAGAAGGAACCGGAGGCGGAACAATAGGAAGAGGAAATCTAAGGATGTGCTAGCTGTTGAGCATTCCGGCAACAGAGGCGGCTCCGACAAAGCCAAGACCGACGACTCCGGCGAGGCGGTAGCGGCCGCCGACAAGCAGGACGGCTCCAGCAAGCGTTATTGCAAGATCCACCGCACCAAAGGCCACAACCTCCAAACCTGCAAAAAAGTAGAGCAGATGGCGGAGCTGCGAAAGCTGAGTACGAAAGCGCGATAAGGAGAGAGCCCAGGAGGTGGCGGAGGATCCGCAAGAAGCTTCCGCCTGGGGAGAAGAATGGCAAGGCCAAGCCGCTGCAAGGAGACAGGCCTCCCCGCAGCCGCGACAAGGATGAGGAGGAAGATGAAGATGATGAGATGGAGGAAGATGAGACTGAGGATCAAGAATTTCAGAAGGCAACAGAGGTATTGTGCGTCGACGGTGGCGCCTCCCTGCACACCTCCCACCGCCAACTCAAACAGTGGGTGCGAGAAGTGAATGCAGCGGAGCCGTCCGTCGAGGTGCGCAGGCCTCTGAAGTGGTCCAGCACGCCCCTCATCTTCGACGTTGAGGATCACCCTGACCGCATCACTGCGGTCGGGTGCTTGCCGTTGTTGGTCTCACCAATGATCCGCAACCTCAAGGTCACGAAGATGTTGGTCGACGGCGGGGCCGGCCTGAACTTGATTTCCTCCGCGGTGCTCAAGAAGCTCCAGATCCCCGACAGCGAGCTTGAAGAGACTGGCACCTTCCAAGGAATAAATCCGGGAAGGAGCCAACCTAAGGGGAAGATCACATTGCCGGTGACGTTCGGCAGCGAGCTGAACCGGGATCGAGAGGGTCACATTCGACGTGGCTGATATCCCTTTGCCCTACAATGGGATACTCGGCCGACCCTTTTCGCCAAGTTCATGGCGGCCTCTCACCACGCATACAATGTGCTCAAGATGCCTGGCCTGATGAGCGTCATTTCTATCCAAGGCGACAAGAAGGATGCACTCATCTGCGCCGACAAGATATACCGGGAAGCAGCTGCTGCGGCAGAGCGCGAGCCACTTGCCGCTGAAGCTCCCTGGGGGAAGAAGAAGACCAAGTCCGGCAAGGGCGACAGCTCTGGTGCTCACTCCGGCAAGCGCATCTCCCCGGAGCGCTGCGCTGCCGTCGAGGACGCGCCATCGAGCTCCATCGGCAAGTGCAAAAAGGCGAAGGTAACGTCACCAGAGACCAAGAAGGTGGCCGCCAAGGAAGACGGCACTGGTGGTACCTTCACCATTAGTGCCACACTTGACCCTAAATAGGAAAGCGCGCTCGTTGCTTTCCTGCGGGCGAATGTCGATGTGTTTGCGTGGCAACCATCCGACATCCCCGGTGTTCCCAGGGAAGTAATCGAGCACCACCTTGCCGTATGACCTCACGCACGGCCCGTCAAACAAAAAGTCAGAAAGCAAGCGGTAGAGCGGCAAGAGTTCATAGCAGAAGAAATCAGGAAATTGGAAGCAGCAGGACTGGTCCGTGGAGTACTCCATCCGACGTGGCTAGCCAACCCAGTGGTCGTACGCAAGGCGAATGGGAAGTGGAGGCTTTGCATTGACTTCACTGATGTTAACAAAGCTTGTCCCAAGGATCCATTTCCCTTGCCGCGCATTGACCAGATAGTTGACTCCACGGCGGGATGCGATCTGCTTTCATTCCTTGATGCATACTCAGGATATGATCAAGTCTTCATGGCTGAAGAGGATGAAGAAAAGACCGCATTCATTACTCCATGTGGCACGTACTGCTTCGTACGGATGCCTTTCGGGCTAAAGAATGCTGGCTCAACATTTGCGAGAGTAGTCAGTCACGCTTTTGAGCCACAACTGCATAGAAATGTGGAAGCTTACATGGATGACATAGTGGTCAAAAGCAAGGACAAAGAGACTTTGATCCAAGACTTGGACGAGACTTTCACGAATCTGCGCAAGATCAATCTCAAGTTGAATCCCGAGAAGTGTGTGTTTGGGGTTCCTTCTGGCAAGCTTCTCGGATTCTTTGTATCTCAGAGAGGGATTGAAGCCAATCCTGACAAGATCAAAGCAATTGAGCAGATCGAAGCACCGACCTGAGTCAAGGGCGTCGCGCAGCTTGCGGGGCCGTGTTCTGCTCTCAAGAGGTTCATCTCTAAGTCTGCTGAGCGTGCCCTACCATTTTTCAAAATCTTGAAAAAGGCAGGTCCAATGAAATGGACTCCGGAAGCGGAGGCCGCACTACAGGACTTGAAGAAATACCTATCCTCCACCCCAACACTCGTCGCGCCTAAGCCACGAGAGAAGTTGCTGCTATATCTAGCGGCAACCAATCAGGTGGTTAGTGCTGCGTTGGTTGCGGAGAGGGAGGCAGATGACGAGTCAACAACCGCGGCAAGCGAGTCCAGCGACAAGCTGGGGGCTTTCCCGACAAGTTCTGGCCCCGGCAAGGATGGATCTGCGCAACTGCCGGAAGAAAAACAGAAGAGGATGGTGCAGCGCCCAGTTTACTTTGTCAGTTCCCTCCTGCAGGGGCTAGATCAAGGTACTGCGTGCAGCGAAGTTTTTCGGCCTACTCATGGCCTCGAGGAAGCTGCACCATTACTTTCAAGCACATGAGATCACGAAGAGTCACCGATTTCCGTTGAAGAGGATATTGCAAAATCCGGAAGCAACGGGCAGGATCGTTGAGTGGGCTTTGGAATTGTCAAGCTTTGGCCTCAAGTTTGAAAGTACTTCAACTATTCGAGCTGAGCGCCGCGAATTCATAGCAGAATGGACGCCAACACCGATTTAAGAAACCCCAGGCAGGAGCATCGCCGTCAAGGAAGCCAGCAAAGAATGGATCATGTACTTTGATGGTGCCTTCTCACTGCAAGGCGCCGGTGCGGGCGTACTACTCGTCGCACCCACCGGAGAGTACCTCAAGTACGTGGTCCAAATGCACTTCCCCAAGGAGCAAGCAACAAACAATACTGCAGAGTATGAAGGCTTGCTTGCCGGACTCAGGATAGCAGCAGAGCTTGGGATCAAAAAGCTTATTGTCAGGGGTGACTCGCAGCTTGTCGTCCATCAAGTTAACAAAGATTATCGAGTCCATTGATGGAAGCATACATCGATGAAGTGAGGAAGTTAGAAGAGCACTTGACGGCCTACAAATGGAACACGCCCAAGAGCTCGAGAATGACATCTGCGGATGGCTCGTCAAGTGTGATGCACTCAAGTTACTCGTGGAACCGGTACTTTTGTGCTCAAGCTGACTCAGCCGTCCGTAACACCATCAACGGGACTAAGCAAAAGAGAAAGTTGGTCATTGGCGACTACTTTCGGCAAGACTTCCGGAGCCGCCGCCAACAAGGTCCCTGGATCAACACAGAGATTGCCGAGGAGCAGCTCGCCCGCAAACCCTAAGGTTTGTTTCATTGAAGCAGACGCTCCCGACAAGCTGTGTCCCGACACGCCATCGGGGCATCACGCCAGCGTAATCTCAGATTTTTGCCGTGGAAGCGGATGTTTCGCAGAAAGCATTTGCGCCTTTAGTCCTTGTCGTCGAGCCTCAGGCTCCGGCATGGGCACAGCAAATCGTCCATTTCCTTCAGACAGGGGAACTTCCCGAGGAACAAGAAGAGGCAGAGAGAGTAGCCCGGCAATCGAGTATGTACCAGTTTGTCGATGACGTACTGTACAGAAGAAGATTCAACGGAGTGAAATTAAAGTGCATTTCCCGGGAAGACGGACAGCAGCTGTTGGCAGAGGTACACGGAGGCATATGTGGTCACCACATTGGCGCAAGAGCACTTGCCGGCAAGGTACTCCGGCAAGGCTTCTTCTGGCCGACAGCCCTCCAGGATGCAACTGCACAAGTAACCAAGTGTGAAGCATGCCAGTTCCACTCCAAACAGATTCACCAACCAGCTCAAGCTCTCCAAACAATCCCTTTATCCTGGCCATTTTCGGTCTGGGGGCTCGACATCCTCGGCCCTTTTCCTCGAGCTGTCGGGGGCTTTGAGTACTTGTACGTTGCAATCGACAAGTTCACGAAGTGGCCTGAAGTGGAACCAGTGAGGAAGGTGACAAGCACGATCGGCGATCAAGTTCTTCAGTCAATTGTTTGCCGCTTCGGAATCCCAAACAGGATCATCACCGACAACGGCACACAATTCACGGGCCACACCTTCATGCAGTACGCTCAAGATCTTGGCACCAAGATCTGCTTTGCTTCCGTTGCTCACCCGAGAAGCAACGGCCAAGCGGAGAGGGCGAACTCTGAAGTGCTGCGCGGGCTTAGAACCAGAACTTTCGAGAGGCTGCACAAATGCGGAAGAAATTGGATTGAGCAGCTACCGGTGGTTCTTTGGTCGATCAGGACGACGCCAAATCGAGCCACCGGCCAGACACCCTTTGCTCTCGTCTACGGAGCAGAAGCAGTTCTCCCCACGGAACTCGTATACGGATCACCACGAGTGCTCGCTTATGATGAGCTTGAGCAAGAGCAGCTGCGACAAGACGACGCGCTGCTCCTCGAGGAGAATCGTCTTCAGGCCGCTGTGCGAGCTGCTCGCTACCAGCAAGCTTTGCGCCGCTATCATAGCCGCAAAGTTAACGCCAGAAGCTTCGAGGAAGGCGACCTTGTTCTTCGGCGGGTTCAATCCGCCAAGAATTCAAACAAGTTGACGCCGAAGTGGGAAGGCCCTTATCGGGTGAAACGAGTCACTAGGCCTGGTGCTACCCGCCTTGAGACTGAAGATGGTGTTCCAGTGAGCAACTCCTGGAACATAGAACATCTTCGCAAGTTTTACCCGTGAGGCGCGGTTGCCGGACCCGTTCCGGAAACCACTCTCTTTTGTACAAGCATTGCCGCTGTCGCATGTAACCCTTTGTACAAAGCCGGGCGCAGTTCCCGTGCATAAATAAAGTTCGCGTGCTTCGCACATCTCATCAAATTCAATGCATTATCTTCCTTATTGCATCTATACCTGACACTCTGTGCAGCACACCACCCCGGTAAGCAATAGCGTACCTTGAGGTTCCATACGATTATTTTCTCTTCTTTCTTCTCATAGATAGAAGATCCCTCCGCCCGCAAGTTCACCGGGGGGGGGGAAGGTAGAAGTATGGAACAGGCGACGTTCAACGGAATCTAGCCTTGCCGAGACGCCGAAGACAAAAAAGCTAAGTAGCTAAAATTTGGGCCCGATCAAATTTAAATTTCTTTTCCAAGCTATAGCCCTTGAACGTTCGTGCTTTGTATGGCGAACCTGTGCACGGAGGAATCGACTCGCGGCTAAGTTGCGCCCCTGCGTTGTTTTCGAGCCCGCTCGACAATACGAGTGAGTTGCAACTAGCCCCGACAAGATCCCTTGCCGGAGGCAGCACCACCAGCGGGCTGCCGATGTTCCGCACTTAGCAAGTGTGCTTGCTCCGGCAAGGTCCCTCAAAACGCAGGGTAAAGGCATACAAAGGACGCAACGAAATAAAGGGGGATAGCGCGGCTAGCAGTACTCATAATTAAGTTATATTACAAGAATGACTTATTATGGCACTAACTGAAATTGTTCTCATAGTTAAATGGCAGCAGCAAGGAAAGGGGAAAGGAGGAGCAACCTAATCCGCGCGCCCGCCGTCGAGCCTCTTAACCTCGTTCACTTTATCTACGATGGGTGCGACGATGGCCCTGAGGCCCTCGACATCAGCACCCGCCGGCAACTTTTTGGTGACGCGGGAGAGGTCGACGTCCGGGTTGCGGAAGAGGACCTTCACCAACACTTTCTCCAGGACCCCGGCACAGACGGCGCGCGACTCTGCAGCCAACTGCTTCGGGATCCTTTCCCGGAGCTGCCGCAGCGCCGTCACCACATCCTTGAAGAAAAGCGTGAGCTTGGCGCTGGGTTGGACGTTCGCTTCTGTGGAATACCCGAAGCCCGTCAAATCCAGCTCCGCCAACTCCTCATCAATGAGCGCGGCAATGTTGACGAGGCCTTCCGTCCAGAGCTCTACTGTGGTTTTGAGGGTGTTCTGGGCTTCGGCGGCCCTCGTCAATAGCTCCTCATGGTCCCTGAGGTCCTTCCTCAGGGTATCTTCCCGTTTCTTGGCGGCGTCCAGCGTCTCCGTCAAGGCGGCCAGTTTCAGCTCCAGATCGGTGCTCGAGTCCTTGGCGGCGTCCAGCTCTTTGATCTTCTCGGAGAGTTGGACTTGCAGATCGCCGTATGTAGCGCGTCCTCCTCGCGTCACGCTTAGAGTGCGGCAAGCTCCTCATTTTTCCTCGTCGCGTCCGCCTCCAGCCGCGTCACTTTCTCCTCCAGCTCTTTCTTGGCGGCCTCGGCAGCCGCGGCGGCATCTTTCGCTTCCTTCAGCGCCCCGCCGAGTGACTGTTCCCGGCGGCGAGCTCCTCATCATGGCTGTCCAAGTACGCTTTCCGTTGTATCAGCTCACCGTCCCGCTTGGACAGCTCCTCGGCGGCAATCCTCTGCTGCTCTTCGGCTTCGGCCTTCTCCAGAATGAAGGCTTTCTTTGCCTCATCGAGCTGCGCCCTCTCCTCGGCGATGGACCGGAGGGCCGCCTGGTTGCGGCTCTTGAGCTCTTCCGCGTGCTTCTCTATGTCAGCTCCCGCCTGCGCGACGAGCGCTTCTCGGGACACGAGTTTCGCTTGCCGGGCGCGGTAGAGTGACACCAGTTTCCGGAGCAGCTCCTCCTCTGACTCACCACTGCTGCTGCTGGCCTATCGACCACCGCCAGCCCAGCAGAGGCGAGTACCTCCCCATCAAATTCCTCTCCTTCAACTAGCGCCCTGGAGCTCGATGCCCAGGGGAGCTTGATGTAGACACCCGCGCTGGCCTTCAGGTATACGCTGGGTTGAGGCTCCTCGGAGCTCGGCGCCGTGCCAGCAGCGGAGGGATCAGTGGTCGGCCCAGCGCCTTGTGCTCCTGCGTCCTCCGGGCCGTCGGCGCGATCACCGGACCCCTCACCGGCCCCTGTGCCGGCGGCCCCGGCGGCCTCCTCGCCAGTAGACCCCTCCGCACCGGCCCCTTCCTCGGTGGCAGCGGCGTCATCAGTGTTGCCACGGCCGTCCCCCTCAACGGCGGCCTCGGCCTCCATCGGGTCCCCAAGGGGAATATCTGAAGACAGGGAAGAAAAGAGACAATCAACAACCAGAAGAAATTAAAGAGAGATCAGCAGCTCAAGGAAAACCCCGACGAGGAAGCTCACTGCGCTGGACTCATGAACACGGGTTCCATCACCGGGGCTCGCTGTCTTGCCCTTGCCGGGATCCTCCTTGTCGGAGACGGCTCCCACGCCGGGAGTCGGCCCTCGGTGGCGTAGTGGAGGCCGACGACACCTCTGCGTCGAACTCCGCTGCTCTGGTGGGCTTGCTCTTCTCCTCAAGATATAAAAGGGCCAACGATCAAGATGTTGGCTGAGGAAGAAACGACCTTGCACCCCCCGTGACGAACGATGAATCAAGACGCTCACGCCGAGGGCTGTGCTGGGGGCTGCCACGAAGAGAAGGGATTGGGTCCGTCAAAGTGGTCCCGGACGTATCTTCTGCTATCACGGCAGGATCGTCTTCGACGTTGACCACGGGGACTTTGGCCCTCTTCGCCACCCTCTCCGCCAAAGTCCTGGTATGAGACAGAAGTTTGGAGAAAAGCAGATTAGATACAAGACAAGCAATAATAAAGATTGAGAGAAGGACAAGCCAAGGCGAGGAAGCCTTACTCCCCTCCTCTTCCTCCTCGTCGCCGCCGGAGCTCAGCGGAGAGATCGAACTCGGTACCCTCTCGGCACGACGTGGTGGAGGGGTGGGCTCCCTCCGCGCTTGCCGAGGGCTATGGCAGGTCGGCGTGGCGGCCGGGAAGACCCGCCTCGGTTGCGGCGCGGCTCGATCCGCCAGCGCTGTGGCGCCCGCTTGCAGTAGAACATGTCCCCTGGCGCCGCGGCTGCGGGCGGCTGTTCCTCCGCCACTCACCGACCGACGGAGGCGCTTCTCGGACGGAATTGGGGCTGTGCTGCGGGCTCGCCTGCTGCGGGTCGCTCAAGACGGCTGGCCGCTCGCGCCCTCGGCGGACTTCGCCCGCCCCGCCTCGCCTCTCTTCGCCCTCGCCTTCCCGGCTAAGCGCTCCCGGGCGGCAAGGCTTGCCGCCCGCTGCAGCGTCTGCCTCGCCAACAGAACTGAACTTCGCCCTTGGCGGGCTGCAGCGGCAACCTCTTCGGCCCGGCTAGCGATATATGCTAGCTCTTCGGCAGTGGTGGCGCGGGTGAGGAGTTTCTGCTCATCGGAGTTGACTGCCGCCTCCGGCAAGTTGTCAAAAAATTGTTGCACGACCTCGGCAACGGGCTCTATCGAGTTTGCATTTATCCCATGCGAATCACACTCTGGCATCATCGCGCAGATGCGATCGCGCTGGGAATTGTTGCACAAAGGGACGACACCCCGCGCCAACTGGAACCACTCTGGATGATTGGGATCATGCTTGAACATTTCCCTCAACATCGCGCCGAGCTCCATGACCGTGAAGTTGAAGTTGAGGCCTGGGCGCAGCCTCATGAAATCTGCCGGGCTGCTGAACTGCCAGGCAGGCCGCCCCCTCGCTTGCAGAGGGGCGATACGGCGACGGAGGAAATCCGCGCCAACCGCCCCTGTGGTGAGCCCGGCTTGCCTAAGCCGGAGGATTCGAGTGGTGGCGATCGACAACTTGGCGTCGTCCGGCGACAAAGCGCTCCAGTCGTTGCCGCGCACCACCCGGGTCTTGCACAGCTCGGTGAACGACGGCGGGTTGTCGTCACAGATCCAACACCACTCCGCCCTCCACTCGTCCCACTTGCTGCGGAGTTCGCCCGACAAGTACACCTCCTTCATACCCATCCGGGAGGTCCAGGCGATTCCGCCGGCCAGCGGCTCCCCTTTTTCAGCCCGAGGGGAGAAGTAATGGCGGAAGAGAGCCACGATCACGGGGGTGGATGCCCTAAAGACCACACGCGCCGCCCACGTCTCCCATGACGCCGCAATCGGCGCGTGCCGTTACGGGAGAGTGCGGTGGGTGCGGAGCCCGTTATATCTTAACCCTGTGCCACGTGTGCCCATGACCGCCTTGGGCCTCGCCCAACAACGCCGCACCGTGTATGGCCCAGGCCCGGGCTCTGCCGGTGTACTAAAGTAGGGGGCACCTTAGTACCCCGAACTTGTGCACGGGCAAGAGCATTCCGCGGCAAGGCTCGCCTGACGTCCGGCAAGGCTCCCCACCACTCCTTATCACTGCCATTCAAGAACAAAGTACCAGCCAAGAACACGAAGGCCCCGACAAGAGGAGCTTGCCGGGGGAGGGATATCCATGGCATCACCAGAAAACTTGCCGCGGCGCCCAAGACGCCCGGCAAGGTCGATGGCAACAAGCTTGCCAAGACAACGACGACCGGCAAGGCACTTGCCGCGGCAAGGCTGCCACCCAACTCCAGCGCACCCTGTGACGCGTCATCACCAGGCCATCCCAAGAGCACGTGGCAGGATACTACGCAGCCATGCAGAGCGAGGTGGCAAACGGAGCTGACAGAGGCGCCATCGTGGCACCCGGAGGCTCACCTAACGGTCACACCACTTGCACTGTTGGGCGACCGGACGGGCATTTAATGCCCTTGTCCCCTGCCGTCAGAGTTAGGTAGGGGCACTGTTGTACCAACCTGCGCTTTTACGTTTATACCCCCTCTTCCCACGCTGCCACTGTGGGTACCCCTTCAGACTATAAAAGGAGGCCCATGCGCACGAGAAGGGGTTCGTTCATTCGACACCCGCAGCACCACCATATGCTCGCACGTTCGAGCTAGATTCTATAACAACACAGAGCAGCAGTAGGGGTGTTATCTCCCCGGAGAGCCCCGAAGCTGGGTAAAGATTGCCCGTCTCCCCACGCGTGCGCTGGACCTCGATCTGCTCTGCGCGCGGCCCTCGCTCCCCCTGCCGAACCAGAAGGGGCCCCCAAGTGCCCCATAGGTGCCCCGGGTCGCAGAAGAGAGCGAGCCCCGACACAAAGGCTCGTCATGCCACAAAATACGTCAGCAGATTGAACTTGTGTATATATTATTCTCTCTACGGTGGAACGTGGAATTTATTTTGCAAAGCCGGACACTATCCTGGTGTTCACAATCTTCTCTGGATTATTCAAAGGAGGAACCCGCCTTGCAATGCCGAACATTATGCGCGCCCGGACTCATCGCCATTGAAGCCAGTTCACGGGCTACCGAGGAGTCCCGACTAGGGGTGTCCGGACAGCCGGACTATCATCATCCGCCGGACTCCAAGATTACGAGGATACAAGATTGAAGACTCCGTCCCGTGTCCGGATGGGACTTTCCTTGGTGTGGAAGGCAAGCTTGGCGATACGGATATGTAGATCTCCTACCATTGTAACCGACTCTGTGTAACCCTAGCCCTCTCCGGTGTCTATATAAACCGGAGGGGCTTAGTCCGTAGGACACAACATACATTACAACAATCATACCATAGGCTAGCTTCTAGGGTTTAGCCTCCTTGATCTCGTGGTAGATCCACTCTTGTACTACCCATATCATCAATATTAATCAAGCAGGACGTAGGGTTTTACCTCCATTAAGAGGGCCCGAACCTGGGTAAAACATCGTGTCTCTTGCCTCCAGTTACCATCCGCCTAGACGCACAGTTCGGGACCCCCTACCCGAGATCCGCCGGTTTTGACACCGACAGTCCTCTTCCCAAATATGAGCGGGAAGGGATCCCACAACGGCCGGATTTGAAAGGGGACAAGTAGTACAGTCTATCCTGACAAAAGTAGTCTTCGCCTGCGAAAAGCCTCCGTCCGTGACGCTGCGGTGGGCTCGTCGATGACCTCCGTCCTGCCGTCCTGGCGGTCTTCGTCTCGTTGCACCAGAATGGAAACCTTTGGCTGATTACTCGAGACTCTGCGCCTGTGCCACGCTTCCCTTGCACCGAACAGGAAACCTGCGCTCTGCGCCCGCCTGACCTTGGTCGTCATGGTTCAAGTCAGCTGAGCCTCGTGAGGTAGCTGCATAGAACTCTCCTCTCCTCAGGAGCCCTCCTGAGGAGGCCAATTCCTTCGGGGGTCTTGGCGTCGCCCGCCTCACGAGGCTTGGCCCCTCGTGAGGATCTTGCGTTGTTGATGTTGAAGCTGGGCCGTACCAGGCCGTCGATGAAGCCATGTGCCGGGCCGCAGGCAGGCAGGGCTGGATACCCCCGAATCCAGGACACCGACAACAATGCTCTAATAATGATAATCATCACACTTTTATTTACTTACAACTCAAGAATTACAACTCAATACATAGAAAAAAATATTACTCTATGTGAATGCCTCCGGTGGTGTACCAGGATGTGCAATGAATCAAGAGTGACATGTATGAAAGAATTATGAACAGTGGCTTTGCCACAAATACAATATCGACTACATGATCATGCAAAGCAATATGACAATGATGATGCGTGTCATAATAAACAGAACGATGGAAAGTTGCATGGCAATATATCTCGCAATGGCTATGGAAATGCCATAATAGGTAGGTATGGTGGGTGTTTTGAGGAAGGTATATGGTGGGTGTATCGTACGGGTGAAAGTTGTGCGGTACTAGAGAGGCTAGCAATGGTGGAACGATGAGAGTGCGTATAATCCATGGACTCAACATTAGTCATAAAGAACTCACATACTTATTGCAAAAATCTACAAGTTATCAAAACCAAGCACTAAGCGCATGCTCTTGGGGGAAGGGTTGGTAGGAGTTAACCATCGCGCGATCCCTACCTCCACTCATAAGGAAGACAATCAATAAATAAATCATACTCCAACTTCATGAGATAACGGTTCACCATACGTGCATGCTACGGGAATCACAAACTTCAACACAAGTATTTCTACAATCCACAATTACTCACTAGCATGACTCTAATATCACCATCTTCTATCTCAAAACAGTGATAAAGAATCAAACTTCTCATAGTATTCAATGCACTTTATATGAAAGTTTTTATTATATCCCTCTTGGATGCCCATCATATTAGGACTAAATTCATAACCAAAGAAAATTACCATGCTGTTCTAAAAGACTCTCAAAATAATATAAGTGAAGCATGAGAGTTCATCTATTTCTTCAAAATAAAACTACCACCGTGCTCTAAAAATATGTAAGTGAAGCACTAGAGCAAACAACAAACTACTCCAAAAGATATAAGTGAAGATCAATGAGTACTCGAATAATTATGCAACTATGTGAAGACTCTCTAACATTTAAGAATTTAAGATCTTGGGATATTATTCAAACAGCAAGCAAAACAAAATAAAATAAAATTACGCTCCAAGCAAAACACATATCATGTGGTGAATAAAAATGTAGCTCCAAGTAAAGTTACCGATGAACGAAGACGAAAGAGGGGATGCCATCCGGGGCATCCCCAAGCTTAGGCTCTTGTTTGTACTTGAATATTACCTTGGGGTGCCTTGGGCATCCCCAAGCTTAGGCTCTTGCCACTCCTTATTCTATAGTCCATCGAATCTTTACCCAAAACTTGAAAACTTCACAACACAAAACTCAACAGAAAACTCGTAAGCTCCGTTGGTATAAGAAAATAAATCACCACTTTTGGTACTGTTGTGAACTCATTCTAAATTCATATTGGTTTAGTATCTACTGTATTCAAACTTCTCTATGGTTCATACCCTCCGATACTACTCATAGATTCATCAAAATAAGCAAACAACGCATAGAAAACAGAATCTGTCAAAAACAGAACAGTCTGTAGTAATCTGTAACTCTCGAATACTTCTGTAACTCCAAACATTATGAAATAAACTGGTGGACGTGAGTAATTTTTCTATTAATATTCTGCAAAAAGAATCAACTTAGAATCACTCTTATGTAAAACATGACAGCTAATCTTGTGAGCGCAAAGTTTCTGTTTTTTACAGCAAGATCACATTAACTTTCACCCAAGTCTTCCCAAAGGTTCTACTTGGCACTTCATTGAAACAAAAGCTATAAAACATGATTACAGTAGCTTAATCATGTGAACACACAAAAATAGTAAGAGTAAATACTGGGTTGTCTCTCAACAAGCGCTTTTCTTTAATGCCTGTTTAGCTAGGCATGATGATGACAATGATGCTCACATAAAAGATAAGAATTGAAACATAACGGGAGCATCATGAAGCATATGACTAGCACATTTAAGTCTAACCCACTTACTATGCATAGGGATCTTTTGATTAAACAACTTATGGGAACAAAAATCAACTAGCATAGGAAAGCAAAACAAGCATAGCTTCAAGATTTTCAACACATAGAGAGGAAACTTCATATTATTGCAATTCCTACAAGCATATATTCCTCCATCATAATAATCTTAAGTAGAGTTATGAATGAATTCAACAATATAACTATCACATAAAGCATTATTTTCATGATGCACAACCATAAATTTTTTATTACTCTCCACATAAGCAAATTTCCTCTCATGAATAGTAGTGGGAGAAAACTCAACAAAATAACTATCATGTGAGGCATAATCCAATTGAAAATTAAAATCAAGATGACAAGTTTCATGGCTATCATTATTCTTTATAGCATACATGTCATCACAATAATCATCATAGATAGGAACTTTGTTCTCATAATCAATTGGATCCTCTTCCAAAATAGTGGATTCATCACTGAATAAAGTCAAGACCTCTCCAAGTCCACTTTCATAAATATAATCATCATAAATAGGAGGCATGCTTTCATCATAATAAATTCTCTCATCAAAACTTGGGGGACAAAAAATATCATCTTCATCAAATATAGCTTCCCCAAGCTTGTGGCTTTGCATATCATTAGCATCATGGATATTCAAGGAATTCATACTAACAACATTGCAATCATGCTCATCATTCAAAGATTTAGTGCCAAACATTTTAATGCATTCTTCTTCTAGCACTGGGGCACAATTTTCCTTTCCATCATTTTCATGAAAGATAATAAAAAGATGAAGCATATGAGGCAACCTCAATTCCATTTTTTTGTAATTTTATTTTATAGACTAAACTAGTGATAAAACAAGAAACAAAAAGATTCGATTACAAGATCTAAAGATATACCTTCAAGCACTAACCTCCCCGGCAACGGTGCCAGAAAAGAGCTTAGTTGATGGCATGTTAGTGCCACTTACCTAGCCTCCCCGGCAACGGTGACAGAAAAGAGCTTGATGTCTACTACGCAACCTTCTTCTTGTAGACGTTGTTGGGCCTCCAAGTGCAGAGGTTTGTAGGGCAGTAGAAGATTTCCCTCAAGTGGATGACCTAAGGTTTATCAATCCGTGGGAGGCACAGGATGAAGATGGTCTCTCTCAAACAACCCTGCAACCAAATAACAAAGAATCTCTTGTGTCCCCAACACACCCAATACAATGGTAAATTGTATAAGTGCACTAGTTCGGCGAAGAGATGGTGATACAAGTGCAATATGGATGGTAGATATAGGTTTTTGTAATATGAAAAATATAAAAACAGCAAGGTAAATAATGATAAAAGTGAGTGTAAACGGTATTGCAATGCTCCGAAACAAGGCCTAGGGTTCATACTTTCACTAGTGCAAGTTCTCTCAACAATAATAACATAATTGGATCATATAACTATCCCTCGACATGCAACAAAGAGTCACTCCAAAGTCACTAATAGCGGAGAACAAACGAAGAGATTATTGTAGCGTACGAAACCACCTCAAAGTTATTTTTTCCGATCAATCCATTGGGCTATTCCTATAAGTGTCACAAACAGCCCTAGAGTTCGTAGTAAAATAACACCTTAAGACACAAATCAACCAAAACCCTAATGTCA
This sequence comes from Aegilops speltoides, assembly GCA_021437245.1. Taxonomy (NCBI): domain Eukaryota; kingdom Viridiplantae; phylum Streptophyta; class Magnoliopsida; order Poales; family Poaceae; genus Aegilops; species Aegilops speltoides. The sequence continues at coordinate 51,882,223 of CM038144.1, forward strand.
CCTAGATACTCCAATGTCACCTCAAGTATCCGCGGGTATGACTATACGATATGCATCACACAATCTCAGATTCATCTATTCAGTTAACACAAAGAACTTCAAGAGTGCCCCAAAGTTTCTACCGGAGAGTCAAGAAGAAAACGTGTGCCAACCCCTATGCATAAGCTCACAAGGTCACTGAACCCGCAAGTTGATCACCAAAACATACATCAAGTAGATCACGTGATATCCCATTGTCACCACAGATAAGCACATGCAAGACATACACCAAGTGTTCTCTAATCCTTAAAGACTCAGTCTGATAAGATAACTTCAAAGGGAAAACTCAATCCATTACAAGAGAGTAGAGGGGGAGAAACATCATAAGATCCAACTATAGTAGCAAAGCTCACAGTACATCAAGACCATGCCATATCAAGAACACGAGAGAGAGAGAGAGAGAGAGAGAGAGATCAAACACATAGCTACTGGTACATATCCTCAGCCCCGAGGGTGAACTACTTCCTCCTCGTCATGGAGAGAGCCGGGATGATGAAGATGGCCACCGGTGAGGGATCCCCCCTCCGGCAGGGTGCCGGAACGGGCTCCCGAGAGGTTTTTGGTGTCTACAGAGGCTTGCGGTGGCGGAACTTCCGATCTAGGTTTATTTCTGAGGGTTCTGTATTTATAGGAATTTTTGGCGTTGGTCTCACGTCAGGGGGGGGGTCTCCGAGTTGTCCACGAGATAGGGGGCGCGCCCAGGGGGTAGGGTGCGCCCTCCCCCTCGTGGACGGCTCGGGACTCTTTTGACCCAACTCTTTCACTTCGGGGGCTTCTTTTGGTCCATAAAAAATCATTAAAAATTGGCACGTCAATCGGACTCCGTTTGGTATTGCTTTTCTGTAGAACTCAAAAACAAGGAAAAAACTGAAGATGGCACTGGGCTCTAGGTTAATAGGTTAGTCCCAAAAAGCATATAAAATAGCATATAAATGCATATAAAACATCTTAGATGGATAATATATGGAACAATCAAAAATTATAGATACGTTGGAGACATATCACTACCCCGAGTGGTTTCAACTTTGTTTACTTCATCGCGTGTCAGATGGGCCTCTACTTTACTTATTTTCACCCACTGCCACATGGGCTAGCACATGAAGATTTAGAACACGAGCTGACAAGGCAGCATGTGGACTGGTTGACCCGTCAACTAAACAATATACGGAGATATATGCTGACACAGTGACTGTATAATCCCTTGGTATAGAGAGTTCGAGTGAGAGGGAAGGCCGGTGAGAGATAGTAGAGAGAGAAAGAGCTACTCCCTCCGTTTGATAATGTAGTGCCTATATTTTTTTGAAATCAAACTTTTGAAACTTTGACCAAGTTTATAAAGAACTTACTTATATCTACAATACCAAAGATAAATGATAGTATGAAGTAAGTACATGTTGTGATGAATCTAATGATCGTTCCAGATGTAAATGTTTTTCTCCACATATACCTGGTCAAACTTTTCTGAGGTTTGACTTTTCAAAACATCCATATGCTTATGGACGTGAGAGAGTCCCTAACTAGAGAGAGAGAGTGAGAGTGTGTGTGTGTGAAATAGAAAGAGTGAGTGAAAAAAGTGTGTGTGCATGTGTGAAAGAGACATGGATAACACACGATAAAGTAGAGAAAAAGCGTGCGTGTCTGTCGGCATTCTGGGAACGGGGGTCCGCAGACTTGTCTGCCTGCATCCTGCAACATGGCTCAAGGGGTGGCCCAGTACGGCCCATCTTCATCAACTCAAGCTCAAGACCCTCGCGAGGGGCCAAGCCTCGCGGGGCGGACGACACAAGGCTTCCTCAGGAACGGCCTCACCAGGCCGGCTCTGGAGGAGGTGGAGATATCAAGGCAAGGGCACCTCGCGAGGTGCCCATGACGCAAGCCATGACGATCGAGACCAGGCGAGCGCCAGGCGCGCGCCGGCCTGCGCATTGTCCTTGTTTCCTCTTTGGTGCAAAGGGGGCAAGTGCAGGCGTGGAGTATTGAGGCATCAAGCAAAGGTTACCATTTCGGTGCAACGAGACCAAGACCAGCAGAGCGGCAGGATGGAGGTCACCGTGGAGCCCAAGGCAGCGTCATCGCCGGTGCCTTTGGCAGCCGAAGACCAACTTTAGTCAGGATAACTTGTACTAGATGTTCCCCTTCAAAATGGCCGTTGTTGGCTCCCTTCCCGCTCAATATTTGGGAAGAGGACCAGGGCCTCTATATATAGAGAGAGCCATCATAGTAGGAGGCATCTGATCTGGATCTCACCCAGAGCCAATGGAGATGGAGCAATTCCTCTCCAAGCACACCACCACAAGAACACCCCTCGCGAGGTTGTTCTTCCTCTATACTGTTCATCATCAGCCCCAGAGGCAATCCACCACATCACACACTGGATTAGGGTATTACACCTCAACGGTGGTCGAACCAGTGTAAACCTTGTGTCCCTTGTGTTGTTCATCGTGTAGCTTAGATTCTCAGCAAGGCGTTGGGACGTGGATCGGTAGGGGGAAGATCTTCGCGCGCACCACAGAGTTTGAACCTTAAGGGTTTTGCCGGAACCCCATATCCGACATTTGGCGCGCCAGGTAGGGGTGCGCCGGAATCTCTCTTCCGCAGTTCCGCATTCAATCGTTCGTCGCATCCATGGCTGATGCTCACCAAGCTCGTGCTGAGCGTCGGGCTGCTCTCGCCGCCCGCGTCGCCCAGATGGCTCCTGTCGGTGGGCCTCCCCGTCGTTCTCCGTCGCCTACCGCCAACACCGCCACCGGCCCGGCGGGGAATGAGCAGCAGGTGTCGTCGCTGCATCCCTCGGTGCGGCGCGAAGGCCGCACCGCCACTCCGTCACTGACTCCAGCTGGTTCGTCGTCGCACACTCGTCGCGCTCCCACGGACGCGCATGCCGTGTTTCTCCTGGCACGCGAGCTCCTGCACTACCGGCCCGTCGACGACCTCTACAAGGAGTGGCTCGCTCGCATCACCTAGCTCGTCAGCGCCGCAGGGGGCTCCTCTGCGCCATCCCTTTTGCTGCCTCGCCCTCCGTCCTGCGTGGGTGACGCAGCTCAGAAGGTGCCTCCGCAACCTCCTCCCCAAGAAGGCGCCCTGGCTCCAAGGTGCGTGGCCCCTAGGTGAGACCCACCGCGTCCAGTGCCCGGGACAAGAAAGGAGCTGCCAAGAAATCCCTCGTCCCCAAGAAGGTGCCCGCGTGCTCCCTGCTCCAGCACGTCATGACCGCATCCCTGCGCTAGCACGTCAAGACCCCGCGCTGCCTCTGGCGGTAACGCGCGGAATCCCCAGGAGCAAGCCCTGCGTCAGCAAAAGGCTCCGGTGGCCACCGCAGTCTACCGCGCCTTCACCACCGAGCTGCGCAGTGTCGCCTGGCCGGGAAAGTTCAAGTCGGATCTGCCTCCTTGCTACGACGGCACTGCCGACCCCGCGGAGTTCCTGTAGCTCTACGAGCTGGGCATCGAAGCGGCTAACGGAGACGAAAAGGTCATGGTGAATTGATTTCCCATGGCGCTCAAAGATGGTGCCTGCACCTGGCTCCTGAACCTGCCTCCTGGCATGATCTCCTCTTGGGACGAGATGCGCACCCGCTTCATCGCCAACTTCCAGGGCACTCACGATCGTCCTCCAGTCGTGGGTGACCTATGCCGCATCAAGCAGCAACCTAGAGAGACCCTGCAGAAGTACATCCAGCGCTTCAACAGCACTCGCCTCAAGACTCCCAAGGTGACCGAGGAGGCTATCATCTCAGCGTTCTCTGATGGCGTCCGCGACGTCAAGATGAAGGAGGAGCTGGCTATCCACGAGGATCTGTGCACATCTCTGGATCTGTTCAACTTGGCGACCAAGTGCGCAAGGGCTGAGGAGGGGCGCCTATCCCTTCTCGAGCTCCCAGTTGCTGACCCAGAAGAGAAGAAAGCCAAGGCCAAGGATGTGAAGCGCAAAGGAGCAGCTGTGCTCGCAGCAAAGCCAGACACGAAGCGCGACAGGGACCAGCCGGAGTCGTTCAAGGGCAGCCGGTATTGCGTGTACCACGACCTCCACACCCACAACACCAACAAATGCCAAGAGCTCAGGGCCGTACGAGAAGGCCGTATCGGTCGACCCCCCGAGCGCAACGATCGGGCTATGGCCGAGGAGGAGGACGATGGGACGACCGAGGCCCTCGCCAAGGGTGGCGTGACCGACCTCGCGAGGACCGCTGGCAGGACCAGCCTCGCGAGGGTCTTGGAGGGATCAGCCTCGCGAGGATCGCCCGCAGGGCAATGCAGGCCTTCCTCCTCTGCCACCACCGCCAAGAAGGAATGACGACCACCATCAGGACGAGGGGGCTGGGGCTTCCAGGAGCCACGTGCCATAGCTTGCATCCTGGGTGGCGCCCAGGCCCCAGCCTCCCAGCGCATCTTCAAGCAGTTTGCTCGTGAGGTGAACGCAGTCCTCCCCAAGCTCGAGGCCACGCGCCCTCTCAGGCGGTCCACGTGCGCCATCACGTTCAGCTCAGCGGATCAGCTCAAGTGTGCGGCTACAGCCGTTGTCCTCCCAATGCTTTGTTCCCTAGTCATCAGCAATGTGCAAGTTACCAGGACCCTCATCGATGGTGGCGCAGGACTCAACGTCCTGTCTGTCGAGACATTCAACAATCTCCAAGTGCCATATGATCAGCTTCAGCCAACCAAACCTTTCTCAGGAGTCACTGACGGCTGCACCACCCCGATAGGGCAGGTCCGCCTCCCTGTCACCTTCGGACAACACAAGAACTACCGTACCGAGCTCATCGACTTTGATGTTGCCCACATTCGCCTGCCATACAATGCCATCCTCGGGTATCTAGCCTTGGCCAAGGTCATGACGGTGACTCACCATGGATACAATGTCCTCAAGATTCCGGGAAGCAGCGAAGTCATCACAGTCCCCTGCGAAGAGAAGGATGCGGTGTGCTCTCTCGAGCGTGCCTTCCAAGCTGCATCAGTCGAGGACCCAGACAACAAGAGAGGGAACCCTCTAGAGGTAGTTCCCAAGAAGAAGAAGAAGAAGACATCACCCAGCTCAAGACCTCAGGAGGCAGGCATCTCCAGAGGCACCGCGCCAGGATCTGCGCCCGTCCAAGGGGCGCCTCCCTCCATCGCATAGGAAGGCGTGCCCGGCGCCCTCCTCGGGCAAGGCTCGGGGGCTCTCTCCTGGAGGGCCTCAGACTTTGCCAAGATCACGAGGGAGGCGCTCGGGCACCACTTGGAGGCATGCTTCACAGCACGTTTCCCTCAGGAAGGCATGATGCAAGGAGGGCCCAACTCTCAGGAGTTCATCACCAAGGTCACTCAGGAGCTGCAGGAATCGAGAGTCATGCGTGGCAATCGCCGCTTGCCCGGCGTAGCTCCCCATCTAGGCGAGGATGGCGGGCTGCGCGTCTACATCGACTACCCAGGGCTCAACCAAGTCGCGTCTCAAGAGCGTTTCTGGCCTTCGCCCGTGGGACATTGTGAGGGTCCACCTCACAGCTATGTTTGCATGCCTTTCGGCCTGCCGAATGCGGCTGCTGCGTGCCCACCAGTGCCTGATGCAGAGCATTCTGGAAGCTAGGGAGGTCAGGCACCACGCCTTCATGGCGGAGATGGAGATGGACCTTGAGGAGCCACCCGGACCCCCAGAGCCTCCCAAGGCTCAGGGCTCCGAGGTCTCGTGAGGATCGACTTCTTCACCGTGCATCGCCAGCTACTCCAACACCCGCTCTGCAATGATACCAGGTGATATCTTCCAAGTTTCATTTTAGCTGGGAGCGCCCCCAGGGCTGCATTATTCCCAGGTCGCATGGGTCCGTCCCCACAGCACGTATCCGTTTTGCTTATGTATTTAGCTTACTTTGCTGGGGGCGCCCCTCGGGCTGCATCATCCCCAAGCTGCTCGGGCCTGACCCGGTGGCGTGTATCTTTCCTGCATCTATCTAAGCTGATTTGCTCTTCATGCTTAACCTGCCTGTCATAATCGCCTGCTCGATTGACATCTGCCTTTGGAGTCACTCACACTGGTACGACACCTGCGCATGGGTCCGTCCCTGCAACTTCGACAAATCTGAGTGGTCAAGCTCTAGCCGCGGTAGCCCTGCAAAGCGCTACCTCACCAGGCCCTCAGTGCCCTCACCACTCTCTCGGAGCAACCAATGGCTGGCCAGCAATCGTAATGGCAGTCCTTGCTTCCCTCCTGTTGGTTTATAGGGTCCACCCAAGGAATAACGTGGGGGGCGTCGCGAGCTCTCTCTCTAGCCCGCATGATCCGCTCGCGCGTTAAAAGGGGGGCTCCTGAGCATTGCGACTCAGGGGCTCTTACTGGCTCTCCAGCCCTCATCCCCTGGCCTTGTCCACGGCATCGCGAATCGCATACCAATGAGGCTGAGCTCGCCGAGGGCCGGACCGAGGACGAGAGCACGGAAGGAGAGTGCGGGGAAGGGAGGATAAGCTCACGAAGGCTTGACCCAGCGACATCCGAGCTGCCGACACGCAGGTCCGGCACCTCGTGAAGGAACGGCTCCAAGCTTTCGAGATAAGTCACACTCCTGGAACAGCTAATCAATGCGATACCAAACCCTCACTTAATGTGGCCCTGTGACGGTGATGTTGCCTTCCTTTCTCACCTTGCGGTGGCTGCTTGAGCGCTAAAGGGGACCTCCTAAGCATCGGGCCTCAGGGGCTCTTACTGGACCTCGGGCCGCTCACCTCCTGGCCTTGACCACGGCATCGCGACCTGGCATACCAGTGACGGCTGAAGCCTGCCTGGGGATCGGGACCTATGAGCATAGAGCGCCAAGCCATCGCAAGGACAGAAAGGGGGAACCGAGCCGAGACAGGACAAGCATCTTGCACCACTTCATTATAAGGATGATATCAACAAAAGTCACAACGGACACTTTACATGCCCCCACGGGGTACTCCCTCAATTCCTCGTAGGAAACAAAAGATGCAAATCCTAAGGAGCCCTGCCTACTGTAGGATCGAAAGTATGTCTAGAGGGGGGGGGGTGATTAGACTACTTGACCAAAAAAAAACTTATCCTTTTCCCAATTTTAGTCTTTGGCAAATTTTAGCTAACTTAGCACAAGTCAAGCAATCTTAACACAATTCAAGCAAGCATGCAAAGAGTATATGAGCAGCGGAAAGTAAAGCATGCAACTTGCAAGAATGTAAAGGGAAGGGTTTGGAGAATTCAAACACAATTGGAGACACAATGTTTTGTCGTGGTTCCGATAGGTGGTGCTATCGTACATCCACGTTGAAGGAGACTTCAACCCACGAAGGGTAACGGTTGCACGAGTCCACGGAGGGCTCCACCCACGAAGGGTCCACGAAGAAGCAACCTTGTCTATCCCAACATGGTCGTCGCCCACGAAGGACTTGCCTCACTAGCAGTAGATCTTCACGAAGTAGGCGATCTCCTTGCCCTTACAAACTCCTTGGTTCAACTCCACAATCTTGTCGGAGGCTCCCAGGTGACATCTAGCCAATCTAGGAGACACCAATCTCCAAGAAGTAACAAATGGTGTGTTGATGATGAACTCCTTGCTCTTGTGCTTCAAATGATAGTCTCCCCAACATTCAACTCTCTCTCACAGGATTTGGATTTGGTGGAAAGAAGATTTGAGTGGAAAGCAACTTGGGGAAGGCTAGAAATCAAGATTCATATGGTAGGAATGGAATATCTTGGCCTCAACACATGAGTAGGTGGTTCTCTCTCAGGAAATGTATGCTGGAAGTGTAGGTTCGTTCTGATGGCTCTCTCCACGAATGAAGAGGAGGTGGAGGGGTATATATAGCCTCCACACAAAAACTAACCGTTACACACAACTTGCCAATCTCGGTGGGACCGAATTGAGAAACTCGGTCGGACCGATTCAACAAATCTAGTGGCCGTTAGGATTTTTGATGGGACCGACATGCCACTCGGTAGGACCGATATGGTTAGGGTTAGGGCATAACATAATCTCGGAGAGACCGATTACACAAACTTGGTGGGACCGATTTTGGTAATAAACTAACTAGAGAGTTGGTCAGGTAAACTCGGTGGGACCGGTTCGCTCATGTCGGTGGGACCGAAATATTACGAAAGGGAAACAGAGAGTTTACATTGCTATCTCAGTGGGACCTATCGCTCATCTCGGTGGTACCGAAACATTACGAAAGGAAACAGAGAGATTACAATCCCATCTCGGTGAGACCGAGATCCCTATCGGTGAGACCGATTTGCCTAGGGTTTGTGGCAGTGGCTATGACATCTGAACTCGGTGGCGCCGGATAGAAAGAATTGGTAGGCCAAGTTTGACTTTTGGTTTAGGTCATATGTGGATGTGGGAAAGTAGTTCAGGGTTTTTGGAGCATATCACTAAGCACTATGAAGCAAGAATCTCATTAAGCAACACCTCATCCCTCCTTGATAGTATTGGCTTTTCCTATAGACTCAATGTGATCTTGGATCACTAAATTATAAAATGTAGAGTCTTGAGCTTTGAGCTTGAGCCAATCCTTTTATCCTTAGTATTTTGAGGGGTACACTTTTTCATCCATGCCATGCCATTCATTGACTTTTCCTGAAATATTTATCTTGGAATAATGTTAGCTCAATGAGCTATATGTTGTTAGGAATTACCAAAACCACCTAGGGATAGTTGCACTTTCAATCTCCCCCTTTTTGGTAATTGATGACAACATATAGATCAAAGCTTCGACAAATGATAATAAGAGTGAAAAACATTGTCGCTTTGAGAAGTATGTGATAAGCAAGAGCTCCCCCTAAATTTGTGCATAGTTTAAGATTTGCTTTGGACTGCAAATGCACAAAGAGTTAGGTGATACGTCTCCAACGTATCTATAATTTTTGATTGTTCCATGCTATTATATTACCCCTTTTGGATGTTTATGGGCTTTATTTTGCACATTTATATCATTTTGGGACTAACCTACTAACCGGAGGCCCAGCCCGTATTGCTTTTTTTTTTGCCTATTTCAGATTTCAAGAAAAGGAATATCAAACGGAGTCCAAACGGAATGAAACCTTCGGAGCATGATTTTTGGAACGAACGTGATCCAGAGGACTTGGAGTGCAAGTCAAGAAGCAGCCGAGAAGCCACGAGATAGGAGGCCGCTACTCAGAGGGCGCGCCTCCTGTCTCGAGGCCCCTCGGCGGCCACCGACGATTTATTCCTCCTATATATACCTACGTACCACGAAAACATCCAGGGGCACCACGAAACACAATTTCCACCACCGTAACCTTCTGTATCCGTGAGATCCCATCTTGGAGCCTTCGTCGGCACTCTGCCGGAAGGGGAATCGACCACGGAGGGCTTCTACATCAACATCCTTGCCCCTCTGATGAGTTGTGAGTAGTTTACCACAGACCTACGGGTCCATAGTTATTAGCTAGATGGCTTCTTCTCTCTTTTTGGATCTCAATACAATGTTCTCCCCCTCTCTTGTGGAGATCTATTCATGTAAACTCTATTTATGTGTGTTTGTCGAGATCCGATGAATTGTGGGTTTATGATCAAGTTTATCTATGAATAATATTTGAATCTTCCCTGAATTCTTTTATGTATGATTGAGTTATCTTTGCAAGTCTCTTCGAATTATCAGTTTGGTTTGGCCTACTAGATTGGTCTTTCTTGCCATGGGAGAAGTGCTTAGCTTCGGTTCAATCTTATGTGCCCTTACCTAGTGATGTAAAGGGTTGCAAGGCACGTATTGTATTGTTGCCATCAAGGATAACAAGATGGGGTTTATATCATATTGCATGAGTTTATCCCTGTACATCATGTCATCTTGCTTAATGTGTTACTTTGTTCTTATGAACTTAATACTCTAGATGCATGCTGGATAGCGGTCGATGTGTGGAGTAATAGTAGTAGATGCAGGCAGGAGTCGGTCTACTTGTTATGGACGTGATGCCTATTTACACGATCATGCCTAGATAATCTCATAACTATGCGTTTTTCTATCAATTGCTCGACAGTAATTTGTTCACCCACCGTAATACTTATGCTATCTTGAGAGAAGCCTCTAGTGAAACCTATGGCCCCCGGGTCTATCTCTTATCATATTTGCTTTCAATCTAATTTTATTTGCATCTTTACTTTTTTGCATCTATATTATAAAATACCAAAAATATATTTATCTTATCATACTATCTTTATTAGATCTCACTTTCGCAAGTGCCCATGAAGGGATTGACAACCCGTTTATTGCGTTGGTTGCGAGTTCTCAGTTTGTTTGTGTAGGTGCGTGGGACTTTTGAGGAGCCTCCTACTGCATTGGTACCTTGGTTCTCAAAACTGAGGGAAATACTTACGCTCCACTTGCTGCATCACCCTCTCCTCTTAGAGGAAAACCAACGCAAGCTCAAGACGTAGCATGATATCAATGAGTCTCTCAAAGTAATGAGAATTTCCATTGACAAGTGTAAGGAAAGAACCGCTAGATTGTGTGCTAAAAGTGATAGCTTTATAAAAGCGTGTTCTTCTAGTTTCCGTGAAAATAATGATGAGGATCTTAAAGTTATTGATGCGTCTCCTATTAGATCTATGTTTTGCAATATGAATTTTGATGATTATGGGACAGTGATGAATCTACTTTGCCTAAAAGGCGTCCCAAGAATTCGGAGTCTTTAGATCTTAATGCTAAATTTGGTAAAAGTGAGATTGGAGAATCCTCAACTTCCAATAATATTGAACCTACTATCTCGGATTTTAGGGAATATGAATAAGATAATTGTTCTTTAAAAGGTTGTATTTCCTTGTTGCAATCCGTTGTTAATTCTCCTCATGCTTATAGTCAAAATAAAGCTTTTACCAAACATATCGTTGATGCCTTGATGCAATCTTATGATGAAAAACTTAATTTGGAAGTTTCTATACCTAGAAAACTTAATGATGAGTGGTAACCTACTATAAAGATTAGAATTAAAGATTATGAGTGTTTTGCTTTGTGTGATTTGGGTGCTAGTGTTTCCACGATTCCGAAAACTTTATGTGATATTCTAGGTTTCCATGATCTTGATGATTGCTCTTTAAATTTGCACCTTATGGATTCCACCATTAAAAATCCTATGGGAAGGATCAATGATGTTCTTATTGTTGCAAATAGAAATTTGGTGCCCGTAAGATTTTATCGTTTTGATATAGATTGCAATCTTTCTTGCCCTATTATTCTTGGTAGACCTTTCCTTAGAACGATTGGTGCGATTATTGATATTATGGAAGGGAATATTAGATTCCAATTTCCATTAAAGAAAGGCATGAAGCACTTTCCAAGAAAGAAAGTCAAATTACCTTATGAATCTATCATGCGTGCTACTTACGAATCTAGTGCCAAAGATGGCACTACATAGATCTATCTTTGCTTTTATGCCTAGCTAGGGGCGTTAAACGATAGCGCTAGTTGGGAGGCAACCCAATTTTTCTTTATGTTTTTTGTTTTTGCTCCTGTTTAGTAATAATCCTGCATCTACCTTATGTTTAGATGTGTTTTTATCTTTTAATTAGTGTTTGTGCCAAGTAGAACCTATAGGATAACCTACGATGATAGTTGATTTGATTCTGCAGAAAAACAGAAACTTTGCATGCACGAATATAATTTTGTTAAATCACAGGGCGGTGATTTTGCGTTGATTCTTTTTCTTCTGTTCAATAAACAAATTTTCCAGGACTTCCTATTTTGGTAGGATTTTTAGAGTTGCAGAAGTTTGCGTTAGTTACAGATTGCTACAGACTGTTCTGTTTTTGACAGATTCTGTTTTTTCGTGTGTTGTTTGCTTATTTCAATGCATCTATGGCTAGTAAATTAGTTTATAAACCATAAGGAAGTTGGAATACAGTAGGTTTAAAACCAAAATAAATAAATAATGAGTTCATTGCAGTACCTTATGTGGTGGTTTTTTTTTCTTTCACTAACGGAGCTTATAAGATTTCCTGTTGAGTTTTGTGTTGTGAAGTTTTCAAGTTTTGGGTGAAGCTTTTATGGACTATGGAATAAGGAGTGGCAGAGAGTAAGCTTGGGGATGCCCATGGCACCCCAATATATTCAAGAATAGCCAAAGTTTAAGCTTGGGGATGCCCCGGAAGGCATCCCTCTTTCATCTTCGTCCATTGGTAACTTTACTTGGAGCTATATTTTTATTCGCCACATGATATGTGTTTTGCTTGGAGCGTCGTGTATTATATTAGTATTTGATTTTTAGTTTACCACAATCATCCTTTCTGTACACACCTTTTGGGAGAAGCCTATTTGATTAGAATTTGCTAGAATACTCTATGTGCTTCACTTATATCTTTTGAGCTTGATAGTTTTTGCTCTAGTGCTTCACTTATATCTTTTAGAGCACGGTGGTGTCTTAATTTTGAAGAAATTGATAGTCTCTCATGCTTCACTTATATCTTTTTGAGAGTCTTTTAGAACAGCATGGTATTTGCTATGGTCATAAAGTTAGTCCTAGAATGATGAGCATCCAAGTTGGGTATAATAAAAACTATCATAGAAAAAGAATTGGATGCTATGATCAACTTGATGCTTGATAATTGTTTTGAGATATAAAGGTAGTAATGTTAGGGTCATGCTAGTGGGTAATTATGAAATTGAGAAATACTTTTGTTGAAGTTGGCAAGTCCCGTAGCATGCACGTATGGTAAAAGTTGTGTGATAAATTTGTTGCATGAGCTGCTCTTTTGAGTGTCTTCCTTATGGGTGGCAGTCGGGGACGAGCGATGGTCTTTTCCTACCAATCTATCCCTCTTGGGGCATGTGTAGTAGTACTTTCCTTTGAGGGCTAAGTAGGCTTTTGCAATAAGTATATGAGTTCTCTTTTGACTAATGTGAGTCCATGGACATAGGCACACTCATCCTTTTTATCATAAACCCCTTATTTACCTTCCTCAAAACAGCCACCATACCTACCTATTATGGCATTTCCATAGCCATTCCGAGATATATTGCCATGCAACTTTCCACCGTCCCGTTTATTATGACATGTTCCATTATTGCCATATTGCTCTTTGCATGATCATATAGTTGACATCGTATTTGTGGCAAGGACACCTTCATAATTTTCATATGTGTCGCTCTTGATTCATTGCATATCCCGGTACACCGCCGGAGGCATTCATATAGAGTCATATCTTGTTCTAGCTTTGAGTTGTAAATCCATAAAAGTGTGATGATCTTCATTATTAGAGCGTTGTCCTTGTGAGGAAAGTATGATGAAGGCTATGATTCCCCCACAAGTCGGGATGAGACTTCGGACTTTACAAAAAAAAAAAAAGGAGAAAGGCCGAAAAAAAAGAAAGGCCAAAGAAAAAAAAAGAAAAAAAGGAAGAAAGAAAAGAAAAAAGAAAAAAATATGAGAGAAAAAGAGAGAAGGGACAATGCTACTATCTCTTTTTCCACACTTGTGCTTCAAAATAGCACCATGATCTTCATGATAGAGAGTCCCCTATGTTGTCACTTTCATATACTTAGTGGGAATTTTTCATTATAGAACTTGGCTTGTATATTCCAGTGATGGGCTTCCTCAAAATGCCTGAGGTCTTGGTGAGCAAGCAAGTTGGATGCACACCCACTTAGTTTCTTTTGTTGACCTTTCATATATTTATAGCTCTAGTGCATCCGTTGCATGGCAATCCCTACTCACTCACATTGATATCTATTGATGGGCACCTCTATATAGCCCGTTGATACGCCTAGTTGATGTGAGACTATCTTCTCCTTTTTTTTGTCCTCACAACCACCACCATATACTGTTGGGGAACGTAGTAATTTCAAAAAAATTCCTACGCACACGCAAGATCATGGTGATGTATAGCAACGAGAGGGGAGAGTGTTGTCTACGCACTCGAGACCCAAGCGAAGCGATCACAACGTAGAGGAAGTAGTCGACGTTGTCCTCGCGATCCGACCGATCCCGCGCCACATTCGGCGCCCGAGTTCTTGACACACGACAGCTCGATGACGCCCTCAGACTCGATCTAGCCGAGTGTCGAGGGAGAGTTCCACAAGACGACGGCGTGGTGACGATCTTGATGTTTCACTGCGCAGGGCTTCGCCTTAAGCTTCATGACGGTATGACCGAGGTGGAATATGGTGGAGGGGGCACCGACACGGCTAAGGAACGATCCGAGATCAAACTTGTGTGTTCTAGGGTGCCCCCCCCCCGTGATATAAAGGAGGGAGGGGGAGGCCGGCCGCCCCTATAGGCGCTGCTAAGGAGGGGGAGTCCACCTCCTAGTTGAGTAGGACTCCTTTCCTAGTCCAACTAGGAAGGAGAAGGGGAAGGAAGGAGAGGAGAGGAGAGGGGGGGCCGCCGCCTCCTTGTCCTATTCGACTGGGGCGCCACCTCCCGGTGCGGCCCTCTCACTCCCTCTTGGCCCACTAAGGCCCATACTTCCCGGGGTTCCGAACCTCCCAAGACTCCGGTTTTCTCCGAACTTCCGAACCTTCCGTGTCCGAATATAGCCGCCCAATATATCAATCTTTATGTCTCGACCATTCCGAGACTCCTCGTCATGTCCGTGATCACATCCGGACTCAACTTCTTCGTACATCAAAATACATAAACTCATAATAACCGCCATCGAAACCTTAAGCTGTGGATTCTACGGTTCGAGAATAATGTAGACATGACCTAGAACTATTCTCGGTCAATAACCAATAGCGGACCTGGATGCCCATATTGGTTCCTACATATTCTACGAAGATCTTTGTCGGTCGACCGCATAACAACATACGTTGTTCCCTTTGTCATCGGTATGTTACTTGCCCGAGATTCGATCGTCGGTATCCAATACCTAGTTCAATCTCGCTACGCAAGTCTCTTTACTTGTTCCGAATACATCATCTCACAACTAACTCATTAGTTGTAGTGCTTGCAAGGCTTCAGTGATGTGCATTACCGAGAGGGCCCAGAGATACCTCTCCGACAATCGGAGTGACAAAACCTAATCTCAAATACGCCAACTCAACATTTGCCTTTGGAGACACCTGTAGTACTCCTTTATAATCACCCGATTACGCCAGACGCTTGGTAGCACCCAAAGTGTTCCTCCGTAAACGGAGTTGCATAATCTCATAGTTATAGGAACATGTATAAGTCATGGATAAAAGCAGTAGCAACATACTAAACGATCGTGTGCTAAGCTAATGGAATGGGTCATGTCAATTAGATCATTCTACTAATGATGTGACCTTGTTAATCAAATAACAACTCTTTGTTCATGGTCAGGAAACATAACCATCTTTGATTAACAAGCTAGTCTAGTAGAGGCATACTAGTGACATAATGTTTTGTCTATGCATTCACACATGTATCATGTTTCCGTTAATACAATTCTAGCATGAATGATAAACATTTATCATGAAATAAGGAAATAAATAATAACTTTATTATTGCCTCTAGGGCATATTTCCTTCAGTCTCCCACTTGCACTAGAGTCAATAATCTAGATTACATAGTAATGATCCTAACACCCATGGAGTCTTGGTGCTGATCATGTTTTGCTCGTGGAAGAGGCTTAGTCAACGGTTCGCAACATTAAGATCCGTATGTATCTTGCAAATCTCTATGTCTCCCACCGACTAAGTCCCGATGGAATTGAAGCGCCTCTTGATGTGCTTGGTCCTCTTGTGAAATCTGGATTCCTTCGCTAAGGCAATTGCTCCAAGATTGTCACGAAGATTTTCATTGACCCGATGCACTAGGTATGACACCTAGATCGGATATGAACTCCTTCATCCGACATCTTCATTAGCTGCTTCCGGTTGCTATGTACTCCGCTTCACATGTAGATCCCGCCACGACGCTTTATTTAGAACTGCACCAACCGACAGCTCCTCCGCTTAGTGTAAATACGATCCGTCTCGCGATTTAGAATCGTCTCGGATCGTGTCAAAGCTTGCATCAACGTAACTGCCATTTATGAGCTCTTTGTCACCTCCATATACGAGAAACATATCCTTAGTCCTTTTCGTATTTCAGATGTTCTTGACCGCTGTCCAAATGATCCACTCTGGATTACTTTGGTACCTCCTCGCTAGGCTTATAGCAAGGCACACATCAGGTCTGGTACACAAGATTGCATACATGATAGAGCCTATGGCTGAAGCATAGGAACATCTTTCATTTTCTCTATCTTCCGCAGTGGTCGGGCATTGAGTCTTACTCAACTTCACACCTTGTAACACGTGCAAGAACCCTTTCTTTGCTTGATCCATTTTGAACTTCTTCAAAATTTTGTCAAGGTATGTGCTTTGTGAAAGTCCAATTAAGCGCCTTGATCTATCTCTATAGATCTTAATGCCCAATATGTAAGCAGCTTCACCGAGGTCTTTCATTGAAAAACTTTTATTCAAGTATCCCTTTATGCTATCCAGAATTCTATATCATTTCCGATCAGCAATATGTCATCTACATATAATATCGTAAATGCTACAGAGCTCCCACTCACTTTCTTGTAAATACAAAGCTTCCAAAAGTCAGATAAACCCAAATGCTTTGATCACACTATCAAAGCGCTTATTCCAACTCCGAGATGCTTGCACCAGTCCATAGATGGATCGCTGGAGCTTGCATACTTTGTTAGCTCCCTTGGATCGATAAAACCTTCTCGTTGCATCATATACAACTCTTCTTCCGTAAATCCATTCAGAATGCAGTCTTTACATCCATTTGCCAAATTTCATAATCATAAAATGCGGCAATTGCTAACATGATTCGGACAGACTTAAGCATCGCCACGGGTGAGAAGGTCTCATCGTAGTCAATCCCTTGAACTTGCCGAAACCCTTTGCATAAGTCGAGCTTTGTAGACGAGAATATTACCGCCGTCGGCCTTCTTCTTGAAGATCCACTTGTTTTCTATTGCTTGCCTACCTCGGCAAGTCAACCAAAGTCCATACTTTGTTTTCATACATGGATCCCATCTCGATTTCATGGCCTCAAGCCATTTTATGGAATCTGGGCTCACCATCGCTTCTTCATAGTTCGAGGTTCATCATGATCTAGTAGCATGATTTTAACAGGATTACTGCATCACTGTGCGGATCTTACTCGTTGATCTACGAGGTTTCAGAGTAACTTGATCTCAAGTTTCATGATCAACATCATCAACTTCCTCACTACTTGGTGTAGGTGTCTCGTAAACCGGTTTGCGACAAACTACTTTCAAGTAAGGGAGAAGGTACTATTACCTCATCAAGTTCCACTTTCCTCCCACTCACTTCTTTCGAGAGAAACTCCTTCTAGAAAGGATCCATTCTTAGCAACGAATGTCTTGCCTTCGGATCTGTGATAGAAGGTGTACCCAACTGTCTCCTTTGGGTATCCTATGAAGACACATTCGATTTGGGTTCGAGCTTATCAGTTGAAGCTTTTTCACATAAGCATCGTGATCCCCAAACTTTAAGAAACGACAACTTTGGTTTCTTGCTAAACCACAGTTCATAAGGTGTCGCCTCAACGGATTTCGACGGTGTTCTATTCAGGTGAATGCGGCCGCCTCTAGAGCATAACCCCAAAACGATAGCGGTAAATCAGAAGAGACATCATAGATCGCACCATATCAAGTAAAGTGCGACACGACGCTCGACACACCATTACGCTGTGGTGTTCCGGTGGCGGAGTTGCTAAACTATTCCGCATTGTTTTAAATGTAGACCAAACTCGAACTCAAATATTCACCTCCACGATCGATCGTAGAAATTTAATTTTCTTGTTACGATGATTTTCAACTTCACTCAAATTCTTTGAACTTTTCAAATGTTTCAGACTTATGTTTCATTAAGTAGATATACCCATATCCGCTTAAGTCATCCGTGAAGGTGAGAAAATAACGATATCCGCCACGAGCCTCAACATTCATCGGACCACATACATCTCGTATGTATGATTTCCAATAAATCTGTTGCTCTCTCCATAGTACCGAGAACGGTGTTCTAGTCATCTTGCCCATGAGGCACGGTTCGCAAGTGCCAAGTGATTCATAATCAAGTGACTCCAAAAGTCCATCAAGATGGAGTTTCTTCATGCGCTTTACAATCGATATGACCTAAACGGCAGTGCCACAAATAAGTTGCACTATCATTATTAACTCTGCATCTTTTGGCTTCAACATTATGAATATGTGTATCACTACTATTGAGATTCATCAAAATAGACCACCTCAAGGGTGCATGACCATAAAAGATATTACTCATATAAATAGAACAACCATTATTCTCTCGATTTAAATGAATAACCGCCTCGCATCAAACAAGATCCAGATATAATGTTCATGCTCAACGCAGCACCAAATAACAATTATTTAGGTCTAAAACTAATCCCAAGGTAGATGTAGAGGTAGCATGCCGACCGCGATCACATCGACTTTGGAACCATTTCCCACGCCGCATCGTCACCTCGCCCTTTGCCGTTGTTCGCTAATCAGTAGTCCTGCTTCGAGTTGCAAATATTAGCAATGTAACCATTATCAAATACCCAGTGCTATCTGCGAGCTCTAGTAAGGTACACATCAATAATATGTATATCACATATACCTTTGTTCACCTTGCCATCCTTCTTATCCGCCAAATAATTGGGGCAGTTCCGCCCAAAGGACTACCGCTTGCAGAGAAGCACTTCGGCAGTGCTTAGGTCCAGACTTGGGTTTTTCTCCGAGCAAAGAACTTGCTTGCTGTTCTTCTTGAAGTTCCCTTCTTCTTCCCTTTGCCTTTCTTCTTGAAACTAGTGGTCTTATTGACCATCAACACTTGATGCTCCTTCTGATTTCTACCTCCGCAGCCTTTAGCATTGTAAGAGCTCTGTATAGTCTTTACTAACCCTTGCATATTATAGTTCATCACGAAGCCTTTGTAGCTTGGTGGCAGTGATTGAAGAATTCATCAATGACACAATCATCCGGAAGATTAACTCCCAATTGTGTCAAGTGATTGTAATACCCGCACATTCCGAGTATGTTCTCACTAATGTAACTATTCTCTCCATCTTGCAGCTATAGAACTTATTGGAGACTTCATATCTCTCAATCCGCATTCTGTTGGAATATTAACTTCAATTCTCGAACATCTCATATGCTCTATGACGCTCAAAACGCCGTTGAAGTCCCGGTTCTAAGCCGTAGCATGGCACATCGAACTATAGAGTAGTCATCAGCTTTGCTCGCCAGACGCTCTTAACGCCGCCGCCAGCATTAGCAAGAGTCTGCACCTAGCGGTGCATCCAGACGAACTCTTTCAGGCAGCAATGAGGATAATCTCAAAGTTACGGACCCATCCGTAATTGCTACCATCATCTTTCAACTTTGCTTTCTCAAGGAACGCATTAAAATTCAACTAACAACAAAGACGAGCCATCTATCTACAATCAAACATAAACAAGCAAGATACTATCAGTACTAAGTTCATGATAAATTTAAGTTCAATTAATCATATTACTTAAGAACTCCCACTTAGAAAGACATCTCTAGTCATCTAAGTGATCACGTGATCCAAATCAACTAAACCATAACCGATCATCACGTGTAATGGAGTAGTTTTCAATGGTGAACATCTTATGTTGATCATATCTACTATATGATTCACGCCGACCTTTCGGTCTCCGTGTTCCGAGGCCATATCTCGCATATGCTAGGCTCGCCAAGTATAACCCGAGTATTCTCGCGGTGCAAAACTGGCTTGCACCTGTAGATGGACGAGAGCTTATCACACCCGATCATCACGTGGTGTCCGGGCACGATTTAACTTTGGCAACGGTGCATACCGGGAGAACACTTCTTGATAATTTAGTGAGAGATCATCTTATAATGCTACCGCCAATCAAAGCAAGATAAGATGCATAAAGGATAAACATCACATGCAAATCAATATAAGTGATATGATATGGTCATCATCATCTTGTGCTTCGTGATCTTCATCTCCGCAGCACCACCATGATCACCATCGCCACCGGCGCAACACCTTGATCTCCATCGTAGCATCGTTGTCGCCTCGCCAATCTTATGCTTCTACGACTATCGCTACCGCTTAGTGATAAAGTAAAGCATTACAGTATGCATTGCATTGCATACAATAAAGCGACAACCATATGGCTCCAGCCATTGCCGATAACTTCGTTACAAAACATGATCATCTCATACAATAAAATATAGCATCACGCCTTGACCATATCACATCACAACATGCCCTGCAAAAACAAGTTAGACGCCCTCTACTTTGTTGTTGCAAATTTTACGTGGCTGCTACGGGCTTAAGCAAGAACCAGCCTCACCCACGCATCAAAACCACAACGATATTTCACAAATAGAGTCCGCTTTAACCTTCTCAAGGACCGGGCGAGCCACACTCGGTTCAACTAAAGTGAGAGAGACAGCACCCACCAGTCACCTTTAAGCAACGAAAGTGCTCAGAGCGGTGAAACCAGTCTCGCAGAAGCGCACGCGTAATGTCGGTCCGGGCCGCTTCATCTCACAATACCGCTGAACCAAAGTATGACATGCTGGTAGGTAGTATGACTTGTATCGCCCACAACTCACTTGTGTTCTACTCGTGCAAAACATCAAACCATAAAAACCTAGGCTCGGATACCACTGCTGGGGAACGAGTAATTTCAAAAATTTCCTACGCACACGCAAGATCATGGTGATGTATAGCAACGAGAGGGGAGAGTGTTGTCTACGCACTCGTGAGACCAAGCGAAGCGATCACAACGTAGAGGAAGTAGTCGACGCTCTCCTCGCGATCCGACCGATCCCGCGCCAGCATTCGGCGCCCGAGTTCTTGACACACGACAGCTCGATGACGCCCTCAGACTCGATCCAGCCGAGTGTCGAGGGAGAGTTCCACAAGACGACGGCGCAGGACGATCTTGATGTTTCACGGCGCAGGCTTCGCTTAAGCTTCATGACGGTATGACCGAGGTGGAATATGGTGGAGGGGGCACCGACACGGCTAAGGAACGATCCGTAGATCAAACTTGTGTGTTCTAGGGTGCCCCTGCCCCGTGATATAAAGGAGGGAAGGGGAGGCCGGCCGCCCCTATAGGCGCTTAAGGAGGGGGAGTCCACCTCCTAGTTGAGTAGGACTCCCTTTCCTAGTCCAACTAGGAAGGAGAAGGGGAAGGAAGGAGAGGAGAGGAGAGGAAGGGGGCCGCGCCTCCTTGTCCTATTCGACTGGGGGCGCCACCTCCGGTGCGGCCCTCTCACTCCCTCTTGGCCCACTAAGGCCCATACTTCCCGGGGTTCCGTAACCCTCCAAGACTCGGTTTTCTCCGAAACTTCCGAACCTTTCCGTGTCCGAATATAGCCGCCCATATATCATCACTTTATGTCTCGACCATTCCGAGACTCCTCGTCATGTCCGTGATCACATCCGGACTCAACTTCTTCGTACATCAAAATACATAAACTCATAATAACCGCCATCGAAACCTTGCTGCAGGACCTCTACGGTTCGAGAATAATGTAGACATGACCTAGAACTATTCTCGGTCAATAACCAATAGCGGACCTGGATGCCCATATTGGTTCCTACATATTCTACGAAGATCTTTGTCGGTCGACCGCATAACAACATACGTTGTTCCTTTGTCATCGGTATGTTACTTGCCCGAGATTCGATCGCCGGTATCCAATACCTAGTTCAATCTCGCTATCGCAAGTCTCTTTACTCGCTCCGTAATACATCATCTCACAACTAACTCATTAGTTGTAGTGCTTGCAAGGCTTCATGATGTGCATTACCGAGAGGGCCCAGAGATACCTCTCGACAATCGGAGCGACAAAACCTAATCTCAAATACGCCAACTCAACATTTGCCTTTGGAGACACCTGTAGTACTCCTTTATAATCACCCGATTACGCTGTGACGCTTGGTAGCACCCAAAGTGTTCCTCCGTAAACGGAGTTGCATAATCTCATAGTTATAGGAACATGTATAAGTCATGGATAAAAGCAGAGCAACATACTAAACGATCGTGGTGCTAAGCTAATGGAATGGGTCATGTCAATCAGATCATTCTACTAATGATGTGACCTTGTTAATCAAATAACAACTCTTTGTTCATGGTCAGGAAACATAACCATCTTTGATTAACAAGCTAGTCTAGTAGAGGCATACTAGTGACATAATGTTTTGTCTATGCATTCACACATGTATCATGTTTCCGGTTAATACAATTCTAGCATGAATGATAAACATTTATCATGAAATAAGGAAATAAATAATAACTTTATTATTGCCTCTAGGGCATATTTCCTTCATATACCACCATAGTGTTATCTCCATCGCTTACGCTCATGTATTGCGTAAGAGTTGAAAAAGCTGAAGCGCGTTAAAAAGTATGAAACAATTGCTCGGCTCGTCATCGGGGTTGTGCATGATGGGAGTATTTTGTGTAATGAAAATGAAGCATGGCCTAACTATATGATTTTGTAGGGATAAGCTTTCTTTGGCTATGTTATTTTGATAGGACATGATTATTTATTAGTATGCTTTGAAGCATTATTATTTTTATGTTTTATAAGCTTTTATTTTGAATCATTTGGATCTGAACATTCATGCCACAATAAAGAAAATTACATTGAGAATTATGCTAGGTAGCATTCCACATCAAAATTTCTTTTTTATCATTTACCTACTCGAGGACGAGCAGAACTAAGCTTAGATGCTTGATACGCTCCAACGTATCTATAATTTTTGATTGTTCCGTGCTATTATATTACCCTCTTGGATGTTTATGGGCTTTATTTTACACATTTATATCATTTTTGGGACTAACCTACTAACCGGAGGCCCAGCCCATATTGCTGTTTTTTTGCCTATTTCAGTATTTCGAAGAAAAGGAATATCAAACGGAGTCCAAACGGAATGAAACCTTCGGGAGCGTGATTTTTGGAACGAACGTGATCCAGAGGACGTGGAGTGCAAGTCAAGAAGCAGCCGAGGAAGCCACGAGATAGGAGGCCGCCCCCCTGTAGGGCATGCCCTTGTCTCGTGGGCCCCTCGAGCGGCCACCGATGTACTTCTTGCTCCTATATATACCTACGTACCTTGAAAACATCCAGGGGCACCACGAAACACAATTTCCACCACCGTAACCTTCTATATCCGCGAGATCCCATCTTGGAGCCTTCGTCGGCACTCTGTCGGAGGGGGAATCGACCACGGAAGGCTTCTACATCAACATCCTTGCCCCTCCGATGAGTTGTGAGTAGTTTACCACAGACCTACAGGTCCATAGTTATTAGATAGATGGCTTCTTCTCTCTTTTTGGATCTCAATACAATGTTCTCCCCCTCTCTTGTGGAGATCTATTCGATGTAAACTCTTTTTGCGGCGTGTTTGTCGAGATTCGATGAATTGTGGGTTTATGATCAAGTTTATCTATGAATAATATTTGAATCTTCTCTGAATTCTTTTATGTATGATTGAGTTATCTTTGCAAGTCTCTTTGAATTATCAGTTTGGTTTGGCCTACTAGATTGGTCTTTCTTGCCATGGGAGAAGTGCTTAGCTTTGGGTTCAATCTTATGTGTCCTTACCAAAGGACATAAAGGGTTGCAAGGCACGTATTGTATTGTTGCCATCGAGGATAACAAGATGGGGTTTATATCATATTGCATGAGTTTATCCCTCTACATCATGTCTTCTTGCTTAATGCATTACTCTGTTCTTATGAACTTAATACTCTAGATGCATGCTGGATAGCGGTCGATGTGTGGAGTAATAGTAGTGGATGCAGGCAGGAGTCGGTCTACTTGTTATGGACGTGATGCCTATATACATGATCATGCCTAGATAGTCTCATAACTATGCGCTTTTCTATCAATTGCTCGACAGTAATTTGTTTACCCACCGTAATACTTATGCTATCTTGAGAGAAGCCTCTAGTGAAACCTATGGCCCCCGGGTCTATCTCTTATCATATTTGCTTTCAATCTACTTTTATTTGCATCTTTACTTTTTTGCATCTATATTATAAAATACCAAAAATATATTTATCTTATCATACTATCTTTATTAGATCTCACTTTCGCAAGTGGCCGTGAAGGGATTGACAACCCCTTTATTGCGTTGGTTGCGAGTTCTCAGTTTGTTTGTGTAGGTGCGTGGGACTTTTGAGGAGCCTCCTACTGGATTGATACCTTGGTTCTCAAAACTGAGGGAAATACTTATGCTACACTTGCTGCATCACCCTCTCCTCTTCGAGGAAAACCAACGCAAGCTCAAGACGTAGCATTAGGCTCATGGGTTACTCTTCCATGTCACATACATCTTGGTGGAGCGCTCAAAATGATAATAATTGAATACATGCACTCATCACCAAGCAAAGTGAATGATCATATAGGGATAAAAGGATAATGTCATCCAACAACCATTAATGTAGAATATGATCAAGCATATGATCATCCAAGTATCACACATACATAAAGTATCTCAAACAAGCAAAAGCAAACAAAGTTCAACCACCAAAACAAGAGAGAATAAAAAGCAACGCTCTCTCTTGAAGCCTATGATCTATACATTTTTCTCCCCCTTTGGCAACAATTTACCAAAAAGTTCATAGAAAATGCATAGCACTAAATCGTCGCTCAGGCTTGGTCTTCAGGTGGTGGTGTAGAGATGGCTCCTTGAACGAAGACTTCCGTAGATGTGGATGGAGCTGGGGGAGTAGGTGCTGGAGCTGGTTGCACTGAGGCTGTAGCTGGTGCAGATGAAGTTGCTCTTGTGTGTGTCACTGGCACTGCAACTGATCTCTGAGCTCTAGGCACTCTGGCAAAAGCATTAGTGGTTGTCTTGCCCTTCCTCTCATGCATTTCCTCCTGGAGTTGCTCAACAATAGACTGGATCTCGGTTACCTTCACATCCAAGTCATAGAACTTTTGCTCCATGATCCTCTCCAGGCTCTCCTGGTTTTGAGTTAGGGTGGCCAACCCCTTCTCAATCCTTACAGTGGATGCAATCAAGTAGCCAAGCTGCTCCTGCTTGTTCTTCAGGAAGTACTCAGATGCCTCTTCCATTGTTGGCATCTTGGCAGCCTTCTCAGTCCTTGCCTTCTCCTTCTTTGCTTGAGCTTACACAGAAGATGGTTCATCTTCATCCATAACCACTTGGTTGTCCTCAAAATCTGGATAGATAGGCATGTGATCCTTGTTCAACAAGTATGTGCTAGTGCCCATCTTGGAGTTAATCAGCTCCTGGATCTGTGGGGCATACCCACAACTTCTCTTTTGGTCAGCAGCTGTCCTCTTGATAGTTTCAACTATAAGACTCATGACCTTGAACTTTTGTGGCACATCAAATAAGTGTAGCAGATTGATTGCAAGGCCTCTGATCATATTGTGATCTCCTGACTTGGGCAATAGAGTGTGCCTGAGGATCCAGTTGATGGTTGGCAGTCCTGACAGAAGGTAATGTACTGATCCAAACTTGTGTGTTTCAACAGCAACATCTGGGATGTCCTTGTACATATGTGCCATAGTGTTGTGATCCATCTTCTTCTTGGCATAGACATCCAAGTCATCCTGTTTCTCCTTAGGTGCATTGATCAGATTAGCCCATTCTTCAATTGATGATTGGTACCTAGTACCTTCAGATATCCATACTATCCTGCCATCTGGATAGAAGTGTGTTGTGGAGTAGAATTGCATTATTAGCTCATCATTCCACTTTGTGAGCTTCTACCCAACAAAGTCTACCACTCCACAAGCACTGAAACTGTCATACACACCAGGATAGTGTTCTTCATTCTCCTTGATGTATTTCCAGTTCACCCATCTCATGTCACACACTATTGGCTTCTTGTCCAGCAGTACTGTCTCATAGAAATCCTGCTGTTCCTTTGTATGGAATCTGTAGTCCACAGTAGTTCTCCTCCTGACTGCATAAGGATCAGTCAACCTCCACTGTCTGAGGCCTGCATCCTTTCTCAGCTTCATGTTCTCAGCTATAGGATGAGCATCATTATGATCTGGAATTTTAGGCTTCAATTTTCTCAAGACATGCTCTTCATCATCTTCCTCTTCAGCAACAGCTTCAGGCACTGGGGCCTTGTTCTTCTCAGCAGCTGATATGTTCTTGGTATTCCTCTTAGGTGCAGTCTTTGCCTTGGAAGCATCCTTGGGTGCTTCTTTGGGCTTTGATGAAGCAGCCCCTAACCTAATGGCATCACCCATAAGCTTCTGAGCTTTAGGTGCTGGTGCAACAACCTCTTCTTCTTCCTCTTCTGAGCCTCTCCTCATAGAGGGATTGCCAAGAACTTTGGCAGAGGTGGTTGTGACTCTCTTCTTCTTCTTGTCTTGGCCAACAGCTTCATCTTCTGACTCAAGGGTGAATTTCATGGTTTCTCCGGTGGCAACCTTCCTAGGTTTGGAAGTGGGAATCCTTCTTGCAGGTGCCTTCTTCTGCATTCCTGGCTTAGTGGCTACAGCTGAGCCATATTCTTTCTTGAGCACCTTCTTCTTGGAACTGGCCTCATCCTCAATAGCCACATAGTCTTCATCCTCAGATTCTGAGGTTCTCTTCTTTCTGGCCCTGGTGGCAGCTTTGGGTAAGTTGCTTGGGGTGCTCCTGCTGCCATCATCATAGCTGCTAGAGGGACTAGTGCCCTCACTCATCTGAACCTGCTCCTCTTCCCTGTTCTGCCTGCCACTTTGATCAGACATATTGGAAACACTGACAACAGACCCTGTGAATATATATAGATGAGATAGAGTGGATGAGCATCACAAAATACAGAGGTTTTTGCAAAAGAATGAGTCAAAAACTTAGTTTTAGTTTTCCACAGAAAGCATTTCAGATCTACCGATTTGTAAACTCGGTGATACCGAAGCAGCTTTTGGAACCTAAACTAGTGAACTCGGTCAGACCGAGTCACAGTTCGGTGGCACCGAGACTGCTAGGGTTTCACAAAGTCCTGAACTCGGTCACACCGATTTGCAATTCTCGGTCAGACCGAGAATTACATGTGCAATGGCCTTAGCCGAATCGGTGGTACCGAGTTCTACAGCTCGGTTGGTCCGAGATGGTTTCGGCGGAAACCTAACCCTAAATTTTCAATCCAGACCTAATCTACAGAGTGTTTTGACTAGATAAGATAGTTTCAATCGTGGCAAGATTCATGGCGAACACAATGTGCTAGGAATCAGATAAGGATAGCACAGTGATCAAGTCCATACCCTAGTTCGGCGATGGACTCGCTACTGCGGCAACAACAGATTTGAATTCCGTTCATGGCGGCGGAGACCAGCGGTGGGAGGCAGCTGGCGATGAGGAGGACGATCCGGAGACCCATGGGAGGCAGAGCAGGCTGAGCGTGGGCGAAAGAGTTCAGAGACATTTCCAAATTTTGGCCCGTGGATATATATAGCCTGACCCTGTTGGTGTGACCGAGTGGAACAACTCGGTGGCACCGAGATGCATAACTGCTAACAGTTACATCAACACAGTGAGACCAAAAAGTTCAAATCGGTTGCACCGAGATTGAAAACCTAGATCGACTTAGTGATCCCGGTATGACCGAAATGGAAGAATCGGTCAGACCGAAACGCACAAAGAAGTTTTGGAAGTTTAAGTCTATGATTTAATCGGGACTCGAAAGTGCTCCTCACACGAGTGGTTTGAATCGACGTGATCAAATTTGGTGATGTAGCATGAATAGAGTTTGAGACAAGAAAAGCATAGATAGCCAGAGAAGGTTCTTAGGCATTCTTGTCCATCCACTTGGCAAAAGAAAAGGAAACCAATCAATCAAAACAACAAATGGATGTCCTCGAATGAGTAAAATATGCAACCAACATGCTCACACAATAAAATGGCAAATGAAATATGTGGCAAAGCATGCACAACCAATTCTAGCATCTATCAAGCAATTGGCGATGACTAGGTCATCTATATATGAGTATATTTACTTAGGAGTCAAACGAGAACATCTGATCATAGGTCATACTCATCGTTTAAGCTCAAGTTGGGTTACCACTTTTACATAATGCATTGATGTGTTCACGCCATTAGAGTTGCTTTGACTCAATTCTTAGAGTAAAGCTCCCCCTAGATGTGAGATCCCCCCTTAGAGGGATGAACTAACCTTGGGTTTTGTCGATGATGACTTCATGTAGGTGTTGAAGATGTGGATTCTCAACGTTGATGTAGATCATTTGGAGCAATCCTTTGGAGTGAGTTGCACTTTCAATACCTACACGGGTTAGTCCCACAGGGAACAAACAAGGATATCCATAGACATAGAGTGATGCACACACAAGATGATGTCTATGAAAGCTTTAGGTTACCTTGTCCCTTGTCTTACCAACAAGAGGGTTTGTGACTCATTGAACTAGTGCAAGATGTGGAAGTTGATTGCACTTGTTATTGCCAAAATGATATGAGTGAAATATGTTGGCGGAGTCACCCTCAAGAACTCTCTAGTTCTTCTTCTTCGGGATCCACATCATCTTGATGGGAATCCTTGGAGTTGTAGTCGTACTTGATGAAGTAGAACTTGATGTAGTCTTGGGAACCCACTTGACCAAGGCCTTAGGAGCTTCTTCAAATGCATCAATCTCCTCTTGAAGCTTATCCTTGCCTTTTTGCTTGTGGTCTTGTGGTGGAAGTTCATCTTGAGCTTGTGTCCCTTTGAAGGAAGTAGGATCATACTTCTTGTTGAGGGACAAACTTCGTCTTGGGGTATTGATCTTCTTCCCACTCAACTCCATTGGCATTGAACTTTCGTTCAAACGCAACACTTTGGTTCTTCCGGGGCCTTCCTTGCTTGCGTACAATTTCCTCGAATTGCTTACTCCCGGCAAGGCTCTTGTAAACGCCTTTCTCTATAATTCCCTTCGATAAGCTATTTTCTTGCTCAAGTGTAACTTGGCTAAGAGAAACATTAGTGGAATCAAGAGAACTACTAGAAGCAACAACATTGGATTTAGCATGATTATTGTTACTACTAGAGGAAGAATCCTTCTTGTTCTTGTTACTAGACTTGACTTGAGGCATGTAAGTAGATAAGAGTAAACGCTTGGCAATGTAAGAAGAACTTTTCTTACGAAGATCATCATTGATTGCCTTTAAGAACTCATGCTCTTGCTCAAGGTTGAGCTTTTCAAAGTGTAACTTTTCATGAGTCCTTAAAAGTTCTCGATGATCTTCTAAGATAGTTTCATGAGCTAACTCAAGAGTGTTTAGTTCTTTAGTTAGAAGCTCAATATTCTCCTTATCATTGTCATTCGTTTTATCCTAATTAGCATGATTAATTGACGTTTCATCATAGTATTCATCACTAGAGTTTTCAACAAGTAAATTATCATCACCTAACAAGTCATCTTCATCACTATTGAAATCAACATACTCGGGGTGTGTTACCTTTGGGCCTTTAGCCATGAAGCATCTTCCAAGTGCTTCATTTGGTGAATCAAATACGCCGTAGGAGTTGGTTGACACAAGTGCTAGACCGGCAACACCTTCATCTTGAGTATATTCGGAGTCGGAGTGATAGCTTCTCTCGGAGTGATTGTCGGAGTCTGAGCCGGATACCCATTCACCAACATGAGCTTGATGTCTTCGTTTTGTGTAGCTCCTTGATGACTTGTCCTTCCTTTCCTAATCCTTGCTTCTCCGGATGTTCTTCGCTCATAACGATCATCTCTACTCCTCCTCTCTCTTGGTGGTGATTCTTCTCTTCTACTTCTCCTCTTAGGTGATTCTTCTCTTCTTTTTTAGGGTACCGTACACTCATTGGAATAGTGTCCAGGTCTTCCACAATTGTAGCAATTACGCTCTCGACTAGAAGATCTTTTGTCATTGTAGGACCTTGACTTGGAGCTCCTCTCTTTGCTTCTACTCTTGTAGAATTTGTTAAAGCTCTTCACCATTAAGCTCAATTGTTCATTGAAAGTTTGTTTCTCACTTGATGATGTGGGGGCTTCACATGAGGCTTTGTAAGCACCACTTGACTTGTTGTGAAGTTCCTCCTTATCCTTGAGTGACATCTCATGAGCAACAATTCTTCCAATGACTTCTGTTGGCTTGAGATCTTTGTAATTGGGCATCATTTGGATCAATGTGCACACGGTATCATATTTTCCGTCCAAAGATCTAAGGATCTTCTTGATGATGAATTTGTCGGTCATCTCTAAACTTCCTAAGCTGGCAATCTCATTTGTGATAAGAGAAATCCTAGAGTACATTTCAGCAACACCTTCACCATCCTTCATTTTGAACTTGTCAAGTTGACTTTGAAGCACATCCAATTTGGATTCCTTGACGGAGTCGGTACCGTCATGCATATCAATCAAAGTGTCCCAAATTTCCTTTGCATTCTCAAGACGGCTGATTTTGTTGAATTCTTCAGGGCACAATCCATTGAAGAGGATATCACAAGCTTGAGCGTTGTATTGCAGCATCTTCAACTCTTCCGCGCTAGCTTCACGGTTTGTTTCTCTCCCATCAAAGAATTCAACTTGCAAGCCAATACACACAATAGCCCAAACAGCGGGGTTATGTCCAATAATATGCATTTTCATCTTATGCTTCCAACTAGCAAAATTAGTACCATCAAAGTAAGGACCTCTACGGTGATAATTTCCCTCGCTAGACGCCATACTCTCCTAGGTTGGGAAACCAAGGCTATGACTACCAAAAGCTAGGGAAATCAAAAGCAAATGGAGACCAAAGCTCTGATACCACTTGTAGGATCGAAAGTATGTCTAGAGGGGGGGGTGATTAGACTACTTGACCAAATAAAAAATTATCCTTTTCCCAATTTTAGTCTTTGGCAGATTTTAGCTAACTTAGCACAAGTCAAGCAATCTTAACACAATTCAAGCAAGCATGCAAAGAGTATATGAGCAGCGGAAAGTAAAGCATGCAACTTGCAAGAATGTAAAGGAAGGGTTTGGAGAATTCAAACGCAATTGGAGACACGGATGTTTTGTTGTGGTTCCGATAGGTGGTGCTATCGACATCCACATTGATGGAGACTTCAACCCACTAAGGGTAACGGTTATGCTGAGTCCATGGAGGGCTCCACCCACGAAGGGTCCTCGAAGAAGCAACCTTGTCTAACCCACCATGGCCGTCGCCCACGAAGGACTTGCCTCACTAGCGGTAGATCTTCACGAAGCAGGCGATCTCCTTGCCCTTACAAACTCCTTGGTTCAACTCCACAATCTTGTCGGAGGATCCCAAGTGACACCTAGCCAATCTAGGAGACACCACTCTCCAAGAAGTAACAAATGGTGTGTTGATGATGAACTCCTTGCTCTTGTGCTTCAAATGATAGTCTCCCCAACACTCAACTCTCTCTCACGGGATTTGGATTTGGTGGAAAGAAGATTTGAGTGGAAAGCAACTTGGGGAAGGCTAGAGATCAAGATTCATATGGTAGGAATGGAATATCTTGGCCTCAACACAAGAGTAGGTGGTTCTCTCTCAGAAAATGTAAGTTCGAAGTGTAGGTTCATTCTGATGGCTCTCTCCACGAATGAAGAGGAGGTGGAGGGGTATATATAGCCTCCACACAAAAACTAACCGTTACACACAACTTGCCAATCTTGGTGGGACCGAATTGAAAAACTCGGTCGGACCGATTCAGCAAATCTAGTGACCGTTAGGATTTTCGGTGGGACCGACATGCAACTCGGTAGGACCGATATGGTTAGGGTTAGGGCATAATGTAATCTCCGTGAGACCGATTACACAAACTCGGTGGGACCGATTTTGTTAATAAGCTAACCAGAGAGTTGGTCAGGTAAACTCGATGGGACCGGTTCGCTCATTTTGGTGGGACCGAAATGTTACGAAAGGGAAACAAAGAGTTTACATTGCAATCTCGGTGGGACCGATCGCTCATATCGGTGGTACAGAAACATTAGGAAGGGAAACAGAGAGATTACAATCCCATCTCGGTGAGACCGAGATCCCTATTGGTGAGACCGATTTGCCTAGGGTTTGTGGCTGTGGCTATGACATGTGAACTCGGTGGCGCCAGATAGAAAGAATCGGTAGGGCCGAGTTGACTTTTGGTTTAGGTCATATGTGGATGTGGGAAAGTAGTTGAGGGTTTTTGGAGCATATCACTACGCACTATGAAGCAAGAATCTCATTAAGCAACACCTCATCCCTCCTTGATAGTATTGGCTTTTCCTATAGACTCAATGTGATCTTGGATCACTAAAATATAAAATGTAGAGTCTTGAGCTTTGAGCTTGAGCCAATCCTTTTATCCTTAGTATTTTGAGGGGTCCACTTTTCTCATCCATGCCATGCCATTCATTGAGCTTTTCCTGAAATATTTATCTTGGAATAATGTTAGCTCAATGAGCTATATGTTGTTAGGAATTACCAAAACCACCTAGGGATAGTTGCACTTTCACCTACACGTGCCTCCGTGGCCGATGCCATCATCAACAGTGGGCCACCAACCGCCGGCGCCAACCCCATCCAGATCAGTCGCGCCGGCGGCCTGATGCAGCTGCCTTGCTCCGAGCATGACGCGAGCTCGGAGGCTCGTAGCTGTCGTCGCTTGTCGCCGGAGTCACGAGAAGCTCGGGGGAGATGCCGGACTCCCCAGCATCTCCGTTGCTGCTGGAGGAGCCGCTGAGGAAGCGGATGGCAGGCCAAGCCCTTGCCACACGGCCGCCCTGGCCGCCTCCTCGGGGGCAGCACTCCAGCCGGTGTCCTTCCGCGTCGAAGACCTTGAAGAGCATCAGGGAGGCGCCATCGTATCCGAGATGAATCACGAGGGCACCTCCTGCTCGGCAGACCCGGGCGATCTCGCCCCAGCCCCGGGTCATGTAGACCTTGCCCGGAGCAACGACCTCAACCTCCGCTCTGCTCGCGGGGGTACCGCAGTCGGCGTGCTGCAGCCAGAGCTCAAGAGGCCCCCTCGGTGGCATCTCAAAGGCAAAGGAAGGAGGAAGGCGTATCCAGGAGCTTGGAGGCATGGCGGCGTGAAGTACGAGCTCGCGAGAGGAGTCCGCAGCATGGACTCCAGGAGCGATGGCGCGCACCGCCACAACTCGTCGTCATCGCCGACGGCGCGGTCGGCGCCGCTCGACGTCTTCCTCTCCAGGGCCCTCAGCCCGGGCGTACAGAGGTAGCGGAAACCTAGGGGGTGGCCGCTCGTACCAAGGCCTTGACGTCTCCGGCCGAGCAACCTCGTCACGGTGGCCGGGGACCGGGCGCTTCTTTGGCGGGAGCGGGTCGGGCCCCTCTCGGGGGGCCTTTCCTTTCTCCTCGGCTGAGAACCGGTGAATCGGCACCATTGGAGTCAAGATGGAGGAGGAACGAGGAAGAAGGAGCGGAGCAAGAAGAGATGGACTGCGGGGGTCACGCCTCTACGTACTTATAGCCCATAGGAGGCCAACCGTCGGCCTCCACGATCGCAGGTAATCATGACTCATTTTTGCATGCAGAGACTCGTCAAATCGGGCAGTTGCCGAGGCAACGTGGGGAAGCGGAGACGCCCATGTCCAATCAACCGCCACGTGGTGACCAAGGCCGCAGGATGTTGGGGCCCGCGGCGCTCTGCACTTGCCCTTTCGCTTCGTCGCTAAGCCAAGTCCGAGCACGCCTTGGGCCCAGGGGCTACTGTCGGCATTCTTGGAATGGGGGTCCCCAGACTTGCCTGCCTGCGGCCTGCGGCGTGGCTCAAGGGGTGGCCAACTACGGCCCATCTTCATCAACTCAAGCTCGAGACCATCGCGAGGGGCCAAGCCTCACGGGGCGGATGACGCAAGGCTTCCTCAGGAACGACCTCACCAGGCCAGCTCGTGAGGAGGCGGAGAGATCAAGGCAAG
Organism: Aegilops speltoides; assembly: GCA_021437245.1. Lineage (NCBI taxonomy): Eukaryota > Viridiplantae > Streptophyta > Magnoliopsida > Poales > Poaceae > Aegilops > Aegilops speltoides. The sequence continues at coordinate 51,916,061 of CM038144.1, forward strand.
GGTACCTCGCAAGGTGCCCATGACGAAAGCCATGATGATCGAGACCGGGCGGGCACCGGCCTGCGCAGTGTCCTTGTTTCCTCTTTGGTGCAAAGGGGGCAAGCGCAGGCGTGGAGTACCGAGGCATCAAGCAAAGGTTACCATTTCGGTGCAATGAGACAAAGACCAGCAGAGCGGCAGGACGGAGGTCACTGTGCAGCCCAAGGTAGTGTCCTCGCCAGTGCCTTTGGCAGCCGAAGACCAACTTTAGTCAGGATAACTTGTACTAGATGTTCCCCTTCAAAATGGCCGTTGTTGGCTCCCTTCCCGCTCAATATTTGGGAAGAGGACCATGGCCTCTATATATAGAGAGAGCCATCACACTAGGAGGCATCTGATCTGGATCTCACCCAGAGCCAACAGAGATGGAGCAATTCCTCTCCAAGCACACCACCACAAGAACACCCCTCGCGAGGTTGTTCTTCCTCTATACTGTTCATCATCAGCCCCAGAGGCAATCCACCACATCACACACTGGATTAGGGTATTACACCTCAACGGTGGTCGAACCAGTGTAAACCTTGTGTCCCTTGTGTTGTTCATCGTGTAGCTTAGATTCTCAGCGAGGCGTTGGGACGTGGATCGGTAGGGGGAAGATCTTCGCGCGCACCCCAGAGTTCGAACCTTAAGGGTTTTGCCGGAACCCCATATCCGACAGTGTCCTATGCAAACATATCACACATGCATATTTGACAGCAGAAGCGAGGTGAGGAGATAGTATGTGGTTGTTTGCAACCGAGAGAGAAAGAGCCCTAACACGTGGCCAAGAGAGGTCTGACAAACAAGGGAGAGAGGTCGAGAGAGACGTATGGAGAAAATGCAGACATGGGGAGGAGAGAGTGTATGTTTATGACAGAGAGATCCCCTGGAGATCGTTTTGGCACTACATGGGTGGGAGAACGATTGACAAGGTGTGTGCACGATAGAAGATACCCCGAGAGATATTGAGATAGACGTATGGATGGAAGGAAACAATATGTGTGTTCCTGATGGCTAGTGAGAGATAGTCATACTTAGGGGGGAGTGCGTGTGCCTATGATGTAGTGAGGGATTATGGTACCTAGGGGTGCGTGTCACATATAGTGAGAACAAGGGCGGAGAGTGTTAGATGGGTCTATGTAGCATGAGCCAGATATGTTCATGTGTGAACAAGGGATATATAAAGTTTGAGAGAGATAGAGGAGCCCTGATAAAGCTAAGTGGTGCGTCAGACAACTGAGAGGGGGAAAGAGATATAAATTTTGTAGAAGTCGAACTTTGGAAACTTTGACCAGGTTTACGCAAATATTATTTATATCTACAATACCAAAGATACATCATATGAAACTACATCTCATGATGAATCTAATGATATATGTTTGCCGTTCTAGATGTAAATGTTTTTCTCCACGTACATGGTCAAACTTTGTGATGTTTGACTTTTCAATAAATCTATATGCTATGGACCGAAGAGAGTGCCTAAGTCAAGAGAGATCAAGTGCGTGTGAAGGAGAATGAGTGAGCGTGCAAAAAGAGTGTGTGTGTGAAATAGAAAGGGACAAGAAACGATAAATTAGAGAGAGAGTGTGTGTATGTTCGTTTCTTATGCAAATATATCATGCGTGCATCTCCGAGATACAAAAGCGAGGTGAGGAGATACACGAAGATAGCTAGTGCGTGATTCTTTGCAATGGAGAGAGACACCCCTATAGCACATGTCCAGTAGCGGTCTGTCCAACAAGGGACAAAGGTCGAGAGGGACACATGGAGAAGATGGACGCATGGGGAGGGAGAGAGGGTGTGTTTGTGATAGAGAGATCCCTCGAGATCGTGAGGGGACTATATGGGTGGGAGATCGAGGGACGAAGTGCGTGTGCGATAGAAAGATGCCCCGAGAGAAATCGAGATAGACCATGCACATGTTTGTGATGGAGACTAAGAATTAGCTAGTCATATACATATAGGGGGGACTGCGTGTGCCTACAATTGAGTGAGAGACCATCATACTTGGCTAGGCATGAGATTGTGTGTGTGTGTGTGATATGGAGAGAGAACGAGGGAGAGAGAGAGAGAGTTTTAGATGGGTCTATCGAGTGCGAGTGAGATATGCATGTGAATGTGTGACCCAGGGAGATGGAGAGTTTGAGAGAGAGAGAGGGAAGAGCTCCGAGACGGCAGAGTGGTGCGTGAGAGAGTTACGGGCAACGAGCCAGGGAATTTGTGTGTGTGCGATGAGTGCACCCAAGATATTTAGCTTGGACTAGAGAATCATACATAGTGTGCATGCAAACTAGAAAGACCACCTCCCCCACACACACAGAGAGAGATAAAGAGAGGGAGGGAGAGGGACCAACAAGGTTTGTGTTTGGATGCGTGCAATAGAATTGAAGATTGTCGGCGCGCGCGCGCGCGCGAGAGAGAGATAGATAGATAGATAGATAGAGAGAGAGAGAGAGAGAGAGAGAGAGAGCAGGAGTATGGGAGAGCGAGAGGTCACGTTTTATGCATTAAAGAATGATATAAACCAGGTTTCGATATAAACTTGCATTCAAATATTTAAATTGGAGAACATGTTGTGTGCAATCCACACATGAACAGAGATATGCGTATCAAACAAGTTCATTAATTTGACTTTCAACATGTTCATGGAGTACTATAATATTGTATAAAATGCTACTCGATTGAGGCGTTCAATTTTGGATTTAATTCACTATTTTGACCACGTGAACGAGCTATTTCATTGAATCGAGATATTTCATTTTGGGTTTGATTCCCGTTTTTGAGTGGGTCAACTATTTGTCACATAGTAAATCATTAGCAACGAGCATGTAAAAACACATTAGTCCCGAGCATCATCTCTCCATCTAAAAAAGAAGTCGCAAGCTAATATTTCAAAATTTGATTGGAATCGACTTGGTAACGTATACATGTTCTCCCAAAATTTGAACGAGCCACTAAACACCCTCTGCTTGGTGGAATTCGCCCGAGAAAATAAATGGGAGACGCGAAATTACCGGCCTATGTGGGACACGCATCAAGTGGCCCGTTGTACATCGAGGGTAGTTTTGTAACTTCATCCAAGTGCGCCTTCTCCTCGGCCGAAATGACATGTAGCGAATAATTCATAAACCATGGACTGCAAAACACCCTCTCCTCGCCCAAAATCGCTCGCGCTAATTATTTCAAAACACGCCCTCCTTGCCCAAAATCGTCAGACCGACTATTTCAAACACGCCTCCGCTTCAAATCACTCACACGACTATTTCAAACACGCCCCTCCTCAAATCGCTCGCGCCCACTATTTTCGAGAAGCAAAGTTACTCTACTATCCCCAACCCTCTGTACACATACCCAAGCCCGATGGCCTAAAGGCAGGGATAGAACTGCAACTCCCCCCACATTTCATACAAATGCGTCCGTAAAACATGGTTCCCCCTCCCAATTCCCCATTCATACCTCGTGGGTGCTAAATCACCTTCTCCCCAGCCACGAAACCTTAGCCCTCCACCATGGCACCCCACACCACACCAAATTCACCGCCTCCCTCCTCCCGAATGCCGGAGACGCTGTCCGTTTGCCGTCGTGCACTGGGTCATGTGCCTCTTACTCCATGCTGCCGGAGCTACCTAGACGACGGCCATGTGAACCGTACACGAGCCGATTCAACCCAGCAGATGTGCACGGCGCCGGAGCAGCTCCAACTTTGGATGCGTCCAGTAGGACCCCCGCGCTGCTTCCCCGTAGCCGTCGACCGTCATGACATCTCTGCTTTCCTGCCGCCGGTAGCCACCGCACCTGCCTCACCGACTCAGCAGCTGGAGCTGCCTACTTCACCGAGCCGCAAGATAGGTCATACACTCATCTCAAATCACTTTATTTAGGCGTCACTTGTCTGAATTTTTATTCTGGGCCAATCGATTCCCAATGGGAAGCAGCACCGCTCGAGGCGGTGGAGCTCCTAGGTTGCCAGTTGGCTGGTGTCTAACGTAAGGTCGTGGGGGCGCAAGTTCCCCGTGGAAGTAGCGCTTACATGGCTATCTTAGAGTTGCATGGCTTGAAGGTACTGCCGCCGCCAGATCTAGATAACGACGAGTCTTTGTGGATTGGCGGGGGCGGCGCAACCACTGCAGTGCGGTGGGGCAGGGAGCGGGGTTTTGGTCAGAGTTCTCATGGCCACGGACGATGAGGGTAGGCTGCTCTGCGTGTGGTCGCTAGCTCTTCAGGGAAGATTCTAAACAGTGTCATCTAGGAGGCACAAGACGGCCATCAAGCCATCCGGCGTAGATCGGACGGTACCAGAATTAAATTAATTTGTGTGACCCCAATTTAGCCTTCAGTCAACAGACGTGTGACCACTCTCGTACCTTACTGTTGATCTCTTAGGGTATTTCTTCAGATCAGGGATATGCGTCGTTCTTAACATTATGTGTTTTCTGCATATTCAGCCACACTGTCTTCCTTCTCACCGGAGCTGCTCCAACAAGGGAAGGATACACCAGAAGGGAGCTATGGTCCCCACTCAACAGTTCCCTGCATCGAATGCGCGTGCCCGACATGGACAACCACAACAACTGCAGGGCCATCGACAAGTCAACACATGATGCTCACTCCTATGGATGGCGACCAAATAGGTTGTACCCTCATCTTACTTATGTGCAACATTTATTGCTTTGTTATTCATCTAAGCATGGAAATTAGATTATCACATTTCACTGTATATTCATGTTGATCTCTTACGGGTCTTGTTCAGGAGTTAACATTGTTCCATAGTTCAGCTAAGAGACTTGTTCTTTAGGTAACGTTGTTCCATAGTTATCATCCATCAGCCAATGTTATCCCATAGGCTGGTGATTATAGTATTATACCACTTCTAGTATTACCTATTTGTTCTTTAATACTTTTGTGTGCCACCTAGTTAATCTCGAGTACAAACGATACATATTCTATAGCTTTCATCTGCGTTCTCCCTTTAGTTTTTGAGACATGTTCTTGCGAGTTAACCCCAATCCTACTATTTATGTCGTCTCCTACATGCACTCATTACATAAATCTAACTATTAGTTGTCTTCCATGCATGTCAGATATAACTGCATGCACTGATATATCCACAAGAACCTCACGGAGCAATGTAACGGCCAACAAACTTGATGTCAATGATACCCAATATGATGGAACATGTAAAGGCCGTTCTTTAGAAGACTTGCAGAAAGATGATGAATCCTCTTCACTCCACAAGGTCCTTGCTCTAACTTGGCCAATGATATGGGTACATCATGCATATAATGTCCTGGAGTGCATACTCTGTTGCAATGCCATGTGCTTAGCCTACTGATCATGCATGTAAATATGTCATGCCTTCCTGTTTTTCAGTACCTATTCCATTCATGATAACACGTTTTCAAATTCAAGTACTGTCATTCTAGTCTATCGCAATGCCATCTGCTTAGTTTGAACATCATGCTTCTGAATATCTTATGCATTGTTATTCATCAGTATGTACTTCATTTGTCTACCATACCTTGTTTTTTTACATTGAAGTTGTTCTAGTGGTCAGTTGCATGCCGTCTTAGTTTCCCAATCATACACGCATATGTTGCCTTAGTGTTTTTCTATATGCATTCCGCTAGCATATAGTTTTACATTCAACTAGTGTTTCTTTACTTTGTTGTCCTGTCGTACCATATCTCTTACATCATACTCCCTCCTTCCGGATTACATGTTGCCGAAATGGATACAAATGGATGTGTGTAGAACTGCGATACGCCTAGACCCATCCATTTATTTCCGGATGGAGGGAATACATGTCAATATGTCATGCCTTTCTATTCTTCAGTACCTATTCCATCTCTCCGTTGTAGCATGTTTTATAATTGAAGCACCATTTTTCTATATAAGGCATGCAAGGGGAAGACGACTATATTAGAATCTGAAGGGTTACAAACAAGGTCTTTGCAAAAGATCCAAACGCCAAGAGATAGTGTAACATCCCAATTTTCAATTTGGATTTTATACATAGATCATCATATGCATATCATATTTATTCTTGCATTTTGGTTGAGATCCTAAAAATCTTAAGCAACTCAAGGACCCACGGAGAGAGTTGAAGGTTTCACAAATTTCATATTTGTGTTTTATTCAAATTTGAAGAAAGGATCAATTTGATTATTATTATTTTTCTTTCCAATTATTTCCAATATTAAAAATAAATGAGAGAAGATAATATGACTTCTTCAAATTAAAAGAAATATTGGAGAGAGAATTTTAGAAATCAAATTAAGATTTTTCTAGTATTTTACTTGAATTAGAAAAAAGTGCATTTTTGAAAATTGCATTTTAGGCCGGAAAAATGTTCATTTTGTTCTAAATATTCTATTTAGACGGTGAAAATTGTTTTTGGCTTTTTTAGAAAGAAATTATATTTTATTAGGATTTTATTTTTGGGCGAAAATTATTTAAAAAAAACCGTCGCCCGACTCGGCCAACGGCCCAGCCGAGCGGGCCGAAGGCTAGCCCCATGCCGCCCTCCCTCGCCGACTCACGATGAGAGTCCCGAGGTTCGCCGCGCAACCGCTACCGTGTCCGGCTTGACACGCGACGCCGCCGCCCCTCCCGCAAGCAAGGCCCCCAGACCCCTTTAAAATTTGCCCGAGGCCGCCACCACCGCCTCGGCCGCAGAAGCCGCCGCCGCCGCTTGTGTCGCTGCGCGCCGCCCTCGCCATCGCTGCAGCCGCCGCCGCCTTGCCGCCACCGCCGCACCACCCGCCGCCGCCCGCTTGCCGATCGCCGCCACCGCGGTCTCGTCGGAGGCGCCGCTGTTGACAGTCGGTTTTCTTCGGTTAACCCTGTTTCTTTTTTTAGGTTTTTACGGTTTTTGTTCTAGATCAGTTTTCGTGGGTTTATTTTATTTAGCGGACGTTCATCCGTCTGCTCGTTTTAACGAACGTTATTTGCCGGTTAGGTTCAGACAGCGAACGTTCGTTCGTTAGTATTTTCTTTTTTCTTTTATTTTTAGCGAGGCACTTATTCGCGATTATTTTTATCGCGATTCAGCCCGTGATTTTCAAATTAGTATAACTTTTTACTCGCTTATCCAAATTAGATGAAACCAATGCCAAAATCTTTGTCTCGAAGCCCTTTTTCCGGTTAATCAACTTGAACATGATTTAGGTACTATGAAATTTAACTTTAGTCTAGATTGGTAACAATCTTGTTTCATTCGTATTTTGAGTTTCGTTCCTCCATTTGAGTTGAATGTTGTTGCAAACCGTAGCTAATCACATGTACCTACTGTTAAGATCTAATTCACATGATAATATTGTGGTTAGGTTTTGACTCTTGTAAGTTTAAGCCATTTGCTCGTTTCGTGTTTTATTTGGGTCTTTTCTCGGTTTCTCTCGTGTTTTGATTGAGTGATTGCTTATGTATGCTATTGTTTGTCTATGCTAGATTACCCGGAGTGTGAAGCTTGTTTCTACGAATCTCTAGAGTTTGCAGATCGTCAGCAAGGCATGTTATACTTTGATCATACTCTTCTAAACCCAGTTTTTACTATGCATTAGATCTGCCCCGCAAATAATTGCATTGGTAGGATTGGGAACATGTGGTTTTGGTTGTAGTGCTTGAGGTAGGAACCTAATACCTTTTGATCATTCCGGGAATATACGTTATGCTTATTATTGTTTAGCCATGCTCGTAGATGGGGATTGGATCGTGATTCACACATGGAAGTTTGAGAGTTATTTAATCATGGATAACATTAAGGTGGCAACTTAAATACACATCTGGGTGGATTGGTTGAGGCACCTGGAGTACCCAGTGTTGTCGGTTTTGGAAATCCCGGAGTACCCATGTGATTATCCTATGGAATGTCAGCCAGGCTCAAAGGGATCATAAGATTATTCATGCTAGAAACTTCTGTGTGCAGCCACAAGCCATTATGGGCTCTGGCATAGTTGAGTAAGTTGTGTGAGCTCTTGAAGAGGTAGACTAGGAGATGTAGAGGGATGTAGGTGGTACTGTCTACCCAGAGTAGAGAGTTAATGCTTCAGAAAGGCTATGTCTAGATCATCTGATCATGGATGTGGTCGAGTCTTGTGGGGAAATGTGCGCAAACCTCTACATAGTGTAGAAACTAATCATGGTTAGCCGTGTCCCCGCTTATGGAAATCTTGAGTATCTAGTACTTGAATCTACTAATGTGATCTCATCACGTTACTCTAATTAATTGTGATGTTGGGTTAATGATGATACTTTTAATTGGGATTTGAGTTGGGGTTACCTTCTCAAATAATGGGAAACATGGGAGTAGTTAAATAAATTTATTCCTTTATTGTAGGGAAAAACTAGCTTTATGCAAAACCATGAAACTTACAGCCTCCACTAGCCAAATATTGCATGTACATATAGTTCTTGCATTATCATTGCTTTACAATGTAACTATGCCAGCATATTCCATGTGCTGATCTGTTTCGGGCTGCAACATCTTATGTTGCAGACTACTCAGACGACGAATAAGGTGCGATAGGTCATTGTTTTGCACTCAGCTGTGCTGTTGGAGTTGATGGACTCATTTACCTTTGAAGCTTCCGCAGTTATTCTAGTTTAGATGGCCTTCAGCCATGATTTATTTATGTAATAATACTCTTTATGAGGACTCGATGTAATAAGTGTGTGATTGAAACTCTGTTATAATTCCTCGAGTACTGTGCGTGTCACCATTATCGATCCAGGGATGACACTGATGCACAGAGACTTGACCGTTTGAGGTCTAGTCGCTACAAGATGGTATCAGAGCACACACTGACTGTAGGACGCGACCACTAGAATGAGCCACATGATTTCTCTTCTCTACTCATTTCTAATTCTCCTCTCTTTCTACTCTATAGATGGCGGATCCCAGGAACAAGTTCACCCAGCCGGATGATGACACCCCTTTTGGAAAGCACTTGAAGGAAGTCACTAAGTATCCAAACATCGGACTACCAAGCTTCACGGGGACTTTCTCTACATTTGGACCAGAAGAGGAGCATTGGAAGATTAAAGTCTGGATACCTGGAATGACCTTTGCGCCAACAATGGAGCCTATTGATTTCTACCTGGATGCACCAAGCTGGAGTATTGGAAAGAGCATGGCCACACATATCACCTTTGGATGCATATGTGAGGTGTACCACAAGGAGATGGAGAATACCGTCTACCAGATATGTGGCCGCTGAGATGACAAATGGGAGATGATCCGCACCCGGAGGGATGGATCAATTGCAGCTTACATTCAAGAGATGGGAGATCATATTCGTCGACAGGAGAATCAACAAATTATCCACATGAAGAAGATCAAGAAACTGGTAAGGAGAAATAACAAGCTGGAAGAGGAGATCAAGTCTACACGCGATGGATACGAGGAGGAGATTGCTATACTAGTAGAAAAGAATGACGACCTGACAAGGAAGGTAGGAGCATTCATGGGAGACCCTGCACCAAAGAAGGACAGCCAACCAGGAGGCTACATCATCCTTGATGACACCGACTCTGACCCTGATAGCGACTACGTTGATGAAGCTGGAGCAGATATGATGGAGTCTTCTTCTGATGAAAATTTCTAGACGACCACCATTGTAATTAGTAGTATTATCCCTCCAAGTAGTTGCAACGATCGAGTTTGTAGTTATTGGTAGACCGCTCTTCTGTGACTTGTGTGCTATTGATTGAATTGAAATTGATTGTGTTTATCTCATGAGCATTATGGGCAGTGAATCTCTCTTAGACCCCTATTCTATTTCTGTTTTCTCACCCCTTCTAAACCCATCAGATGCCTCTGAGACGTGACAATGGATTTGCGTTCCCACCGGAGCTCACTCAGTCGATCCAGCAGCAGAATACCTTGATGCAGCTTTTAATACAGAATCAGAACCAGCGCAACAACAACTACAACCCACCACCACCACCCCCTGTTGATCACCTAGCCCATTTCCTAAGGTTGAATCCACCGGTGTTCTCTAGTAGCACCGAGCCGGTTGTTGCAGATGATTGGCTCCACAAGATTGGAAGGGAGCTGAACACTGCAGGATGCACAGATGCAGATGCGGAGAGAGTGTGTTTTGTCGCACATCAGCTTGATGGACCCGCAACATCATGGTGGGAGAATTTCACAACCACTTACACCATTGACACTGTTACATGGGATCATTTTCAGCAGGCTTTCCGTACTGCCCATGTTTCAGCAGGAGCTATTAGCATGAAGAAGTGTGAGTTCCGCAACTTGCGCCAAGGAGGACGTACAGTGGGCCAGTATGTCGATGAGTTTAGCAAGTTAGCACGTTATGCCCCTGATAACATAGCTACAGATGCCGCTAAGAAGGAGAAGTTTATGGAAGGACTAAATGATGAGCTGAGCATGCAGTTGATGGTGGCAACATTCAACAACTACCAGGAGTTGGTAGATAGGGCTGTTATGATGGAGGCAAGCAACAACAGATTGATAATCGCAAGAGGAAGTATGGACATGGGAGGTACAATTCTGGAGCCCAGCAGAAGCCCCACTATTCCCCGTACTCGGGAGGATATACCCACAACCATGGAGGACACACGCACAACGGATCAAGTTCGCACAACCATAATGGCCCCAAGAATGGCAATGGGAATGGAGGAAGCAACAGCCAGAACCGTTCCAACCCTTCAACACTAGCCAAGAGGGATCCAAGCCACATTACCTGTTTCAAGTGCCAGAAGACCGGACATTATGCCACTGAGTGTCCTAAAGCGAAGAATGGAAATGGCAATGGAGGTTATGCCAAGAAGCCCAACCCCTTCACCAAAAGTCAGGTGAACCACATCAGCGTGGAGGAGATAGCGGATCAACCCGACGTAGTTGTCGGTAAGTTTTTGATTAATGCATTTCCCGCACTTGTTGTTTTTTATAATGGTGCATCGCATTCATACATATCAAGGGGATTTATGGATAAGTATAAATTGCCAACCCAAGCCCTTAGGTCACCCATGTTAGTAAGCTCGCCAGGAGCAGAGTATATGGCCAGCCGATGGTGTGATCGGTTACCCCCTAGGCATTGGTAGCCATGTGTTTCCCTCTAACCTAATGATTTTGGAGTCACAAGGATTGGATATAATATTAGGCATGGATTAGTTATTGAAGTATGGAGGAAACATTCATTGTGCTAGTAAGTCGATTCCTCACAATCCCAGAAGGAAGAAGGATCAAGTATGTATCCCCACATGTGCCGAAGAGGAGTCAAGTGAATTCCTTATCGGGAGTTGTATAGGAGGAAGGACCGGTGGTAAAGGATTACCCCGACGTATTTCCAGAGAAGTTACAAGGCATGCCACCGAAGCGAGACATTGGGTTTTTGATTGAGATATTGGCAGGCACCGGGCCAATATCAAAGAAACTGTATCGGATGCCCGCACAGGATCTGGAGGAAATTAAGAAGCAGATTAAGGAGTTACTAGATAAAGGTTACATTCGACCAAGTTCATCACCTTCGGGAGCCCCAGTGCTTCTAGTGGAGAAGAAGGATGGATCTTTAAGGACGGTTGTTGATTATCGTGCGTTGAATGAGGTGACAATCAAGATCAAATACCCACTGCCGATGATCAATGATTTGTTTGACCGGTTGCAAGGAGCTAAGGTTTTTTGTAAGATTGATCTTCGATCAGGTTATCACCAGTTGAAGATCCGAGAGCAGGATATACCTAAGACAGCTTTTACCACAAGGTACAGGCTATATGAGTATACTGTTATGTCATTTGGTCTGACTAATGCACCTGCCTATTTCGTGAACATGATGAACAAGGTGTTTATGGAGTTTTTGGATAAGTTCGTCATGGTGTTCATTGATGATATATTTTGGTCTACTCGAAGAACGAAGAGGAGCATAAGGAGCTTTTGCGTTTGGTTCTTGAGAAGCTCACAGAACATCAGTTGTATGCCAAGTTCAGCAAGTGCGAGTTTTAGTTAAAGGAAGTTGGATTTCTCGGACATGCTATATCCGGAGAAGGAATAGCAGTAGACCCTACCAAGGTTGCTTCTGTGACTAAATGAGTGGCACCCACATTAGTTGGAGAGATCAGGAGTTTTGTTGGACTCACAGGATATTATCGGAGGTTTATTGAGAATTTCTCCAGGATTGCAAAGCCCATGACGGAGTTATTAAAGAAGGGCACCAAGTTCAAATGGACCGAGGAGTGTGAAGCCAGTTTTCAGGAGTTGAAGAAACTTTTGGTTACAGCCCAGGGCTGACTCTCCCAGACCAACGGAAGGATTATCAAGTGTACTGCGACGCTTCACGTCGAGGACTTGGAGCAGTACTTATGCAGGAAGGAAGAGTCGTTTCATATGCGTCACGACAATTTAAACCTCATGATTTGAGTTATGCTACGCATGATTCGGAGTTAGCAGCCGTAGTGCACGCGCTGAAGACATGCACACATTTCCTCATCGGAAACCACTATGAGGTATACACGGATCACAAGAGTTCGAAATATATCTTCACACAGAAGGAGTTGAACCTCAGGCAAAGGAGATGGTTGGAGCTCATTAAGGATTATGATATGAAATTGCACTATCATCCCGGGAAATCCAATGTAGTAGCAGATGCGTTGAGCCGCAAGAGTTATGTTAATACGCTCATGACCGAAGGATTACCCAAGGAGTTAGCAGATGATCTCCGAGAGTTATGTTTGGAGATAGTCCCGAGAGGTTATGTAGCAGCATTGGAAATTCAGTCCACTTTGATGGGTAAGATCAGAGAAGCCCCGAAGACTGACAAAGAGATTGCCGAGATAAAGGAAAGGATGAGTAAAGGAAAGGCTAAAGGATTTCGTGAGGATGAGCACGACACTTTATGGTTTGAGGATTGCGTATATGTGCCTAATGAACCCGAGATCACGAAGTTGATTCTGCAGGAGGCCCATGACTCGCCGTATTCAATTCACCCAGGAAATACTAAGATGTATCTGGATTTGAAGGAAAGTTTCTCGTGGATAGGAATGAAGAAGGATACTGCGGAGTATGTAGCAGTATGTGATGTATGTCAGAGAGTTAAGACAGAGCATCAGACGCCCGCGGGATTGCTACAACCATTGCCGATACCCGAATGGAAGTGGGATAAGCTTGGCATGGATTTTATCACTGGATTTCCCAGGACACATTCAGGCTATGACTCTATCTGGGTTGTAGTCGATCGTTTGACGAAAGTAGCTCATTTCATCCTGGTGAAGACCACTTATATGAGTGCTAAGTTGGAAAAGATATACATGACCAGGATCGTATGTCTGCACGGAGTTCCAAGGACTATTATATCAGACAGAGGAACCCAGTTCACTTCAAAGTTTTGGAATCAGTTGCATGAAACTTTGGGTACTAGACTAGAGTTCAGTACAACCTTTCATCCATAGACAAATGGACAGACCGAGAGAGTCAATCAGATTCTGGAGGACATGTTGAGAGGTTGTGCACTAGATCATGGATCTACTTGGGATGGCAATTTTCCGTATGCAGAGTTCTCTTATAACAATAGTTATGAAGCCAGTTTGAAGATGGCCCCTTTCGAAGCTTTGTACGGAAGGAGCTGCAGGACATCGTTATAACGGGATGAAGTTGGAGATCCACAGTTGTTTGGACCAGTAATCAAAGACTCTGAGGAGAAGGTTAAGTTGATTCGCGATAGACTCAAGGTAGCCCAGTCCAGGCAGAAGAGTTATGCGGATTTGAAATGCAAGGAGACAATTTACGAAGTCGGAGATAGAGTATATCTTCGTGTGTCCGCACTTCGAAGGGAAAGCTAGCACCATATTTTGCGGGACCATACCGAGTTTTTGAACGCATGGGAGAAGTTGCATACAAGCTGGAATTGCCAGAAGGATTGTCAGGAGTTGACGATGTGTTTCACGTTTCCCAGTTAAATAAGTGCCACGCAGAGATGGCCGATATTCCTCTAAGAGATATAGTGCCACTAGAAGCGATTCAGTTAGACAGTGATTTGACTTATGAAGAGAAGCTAGTCAAGATTCTCTAGTTTTCTCGTTACTCGCAGCAAGGTTATCAAGTTTTGCAAAGTTCAGTGGAGCCACCATACGGAGGAGGAAGCCATCTGGGAGCGAGAGGAAGACCTTCATAGAGACCATCCAAACCTTTTTGCTGACCAACCCGAATCTTGAGGGCGAGATTCATCTTAAGGGGGGTAGATTTGTAACATCCCAATTTTCAATTTGGATGTTATACATAGATCATCATATGCATATCATATTTATTCTTGCATTTTGGTTGAGATCCTAGAAATCTTAAGCAACTCAAGGACCCACGGAGATAGTTGGAGGTTTCACAAAATTCATATTTGAGTTTTATTCAAATTTGAAGAAAGGATCAACTTGATTTTTATTATTTCTCTCTCCAATTATTTCCAATATTAAAAATAAATGAGAGAAGATAATATGACTTCTTCAAATTAAAAGAAATATTGGAGAGAATTTTAGAAATCAAATTATGATTTTTTTGGGTATTTTTTGCTATTTTATTTGAATTAGAAAAAATTGCATTTTAGGCCAGAAAAATGTTCAATTTGTTCTAAATATTCTATTTAGACGGTGAAAATTGTTTTTGGCATTTTTAGAATTTTTTATATTTTATTAGGATTTTCTTTTCGGGTGAAAATTATTTTAAAAAAATCCCGTCGCCCGATTGGGCCAACGGCCCAGTCGAGCGGGCCGAATCCCAGCGCCGCACCGCCCTCCCTCGCCGACTCGGGACGAGAGTCCCGAGGTTCGCCGGACCAGCACTGCCGTGTCCGGCTTGGACTCGTGCCGCCGCCGCCCCTCCCGCAAGCAAGGCCCCCCGGCCCCTTTAAAAGCCGCTCGAGGCCGCCGCTACCGCCTCGTCGCCGCCGCCTCCACTCCTTGGCCTGGCCGACGCTTGCCGCCCCAAGGCTGCGCCTGCCGCCGCCAAGACCACCCAAGCCGTCGACCGCCGTCGCCGCTGATCTCGCCGGAGCCGCCGCCGTTGACCCCATTTTGACCGGTCGGTTTTTCTTCGGTTAACCCCAGTTATTTTTTTAGGTTTTTACGGTTTTTGTTTTAGATCGGTTTTCGTCGGTCTATTTTATTTAGCGGACATTCGTCCGTTCGTTCGTTTTAACGAACGTTATTTGCCGGTTAGGTTCAGACAGCGAACGTTCGTTCGTTAGTCTTTTCTTTTTAATTTTATTTTCGGCCAGGGAATTATCTGCGATTATTTTTATCGCGATTCAGCCCCTGATCTTCAAATTAGTATAACTTTTTACTCGCTTATCCAAATTTGATGAAACCAATGCCAAAATCTTCGCCTTGAAGCCTTCTTTCCAGTTAATCAACTTGAACATGATTTTGGTACCGTAAAATTTAACTTTAGTCCAGATTAGTAAACAATCTTGTTTCTTTCGTATTTTGAGTTTCGTTGCTCCGTTTGAGTTGAATCTTTTTGCAAACCATAGCTAATCACATGTACCTACTGTTAAGATCTAATTCACATGATAATTTTTCTATTAGGTTTTGACTCTTGTTAGTTTAAGCCGTTTGCTTGTTTCGTGTTTGATTTGGATCTTTTCTCGGTTTCTCTCATGTTTCGATTGAGTGATTGCTTATGTATGCTATTGTTTGTCTATCCTAGATTACCCGGAGTGCGAAGCTTGTTACTACGAATATCTAGAGTTTGCAGATCGTGAGCAAGGCAAGTTACACATTGATCATACTCTTCTATACCAGTTTTTACTATGCATTAGATCTGCCCCACAAATATTTGCATTGGTAGGATTGGGAACATGTGGTTTTGGTTGTAGTGCTTGAGGTAGGAACCTAATACCTTTTGATCACCCCGGAAATATACGTTATGCTTATTATTGCTTAGCCATGCTCGTAGACAGGGATTGGATCATGATTCACACATGGAAGTTTGACAGATATTTTAATCATGGATAACATGAAGGTGGCAACATAAATACACATCTGGGTGGATTGGTTGAGGCACCTGGTGTACCTAGTGTTGTCTGTTTTGGAAATCCCGGAGTACCCGTGTTATTATCCTATGGAATGCCACCCAGGCTCAAAGGGATCATAAGATTATTCATGCTAGAAACTTCCGTGTGCAGCCACAAGCCATTATGGGCTCTGGCATAGTTGAGTAAGTTGCGCGAGCTCTTGAAGAGGTATACTAGCAAATGTAGAGGGATGTAGGTGGTACTGTCTACCCAGAGTAGAGAGTTAATGCTTCAGAAAGGCTATGTCTCGATCATCCGATCATGGATGCGGTCGAGTCTTGTGGGGAAAAGTACGCAAACCTCTGCAAAGTGTACAAACTAATCATGGTTAGCCGTGTCCCCGGTTATGGACATCTTGAGTATCTAGTACTTGAATCTATTGATGTGATCTCATCATGTTACTCTAATTAATTATGATGTTGGGTCAATGATGATACTTTTAATTGGGATTTGAGTTGGGGTTACCTTCTCAAATAATGGGCAACATGGGAGTAGTTAAATAAATTTATTCCTTTGTTGTAGGGAAAAACTAGCTTTATGCAAAACCATGAAACTTACAGCCTCCACCAGACAAATATTGCATGTAGATATAGTTCTTGCATTATCATTGCTTTACAGTGTAACTATGCCAGCATATTCTATGTGCTGACCCGTTTCGGGCTGCAACGTCTTATGTTGCAGGCTAGTCAGACGACGAAAAAGGTGCAATAGGTCGTTGTTTTGCACTCAGCTATGCCGTTGGAGTTGATGGACTCATTTACCTTCGAAGCTTCCGCAATTATTCTAGTTTATATGGCCTTCAACCATGATTTATTTATGTAATCATACTCTTTATGAGGACTCGATGTAATAAGTGTGTGATTGAAACTCTGTTATAATTCCTCGAGTACTGTGCGTGTCAGCATTATCGATCCAGGGATGACACTGATGCACAGAGACTTAACCGTTTGAGGTCTGGTCGCTACAGATAGTAAACTAACTCCAATTTTAATAGATACTGCTCCAGTACAGAGAAACCCAACTCCTACTGATAATAAGCAGATTCCAGTGGCCAAAGAACTAGTCCACTCCAGTCCAGCAAAAATATGTCAACTCCATTCTAAGAAGCGTGTGCGTATCCTCGCATCATGGAATTTTATAGCATGCTGATCATATTTTCTTCATGTTTCTTACCCATCTCTCTTCTAGAAAATAAGTTTAGCAGATAGAAGAATTTCTGCACTAGCATCGTCTTTGAGGAAAGTATCTTGCGGGAATTCTTTGTGCTCCAATGCCGATGTAAGTACGTGTTGTATATCACTATATTTTTACATCAGCATGTATTTTGTTAATCGGCAGGAATCCAACCTTTATCTGATCTAAATTTAGTTGTAGCAAAATGTATAATTAAAGGCGACAATGTTGATTTTTGTAAGGAAAACTTCCTGGTAGTTTTGCATACTGAGCTGCATGAGTGTACTATCTCATATCATGCACATTACTGAACTGTATTGCTGCTCTGGTTGCCCATTCATTCATTGTGTCAATGTTGCTTTCATTTTACCTTACCTGGCCGATGGTAGCTGTGCCATATTGTGTTAATTTGGTGTAGGCTGGTGTGGTCTGGTTGCCCAAACGTTCGTTGTGTCAATGTTGCTTTCCTATTATCTGACCTGGCCAATGATAGCAATGCTAGCGTGTTAATTTGGTGCAGGCTGCTAAAGACAAGAAGACAAACTCTGAAAGCAGCAACACAACCCCATTGTTTCTTTCCAATAAATCTAGGCCAGGTAATATGGTAATAACTCTTGATTGATCTGTTTGGTTCCCCTCCTTATTTATGTTATGATGCAGTGGTCGAGACACTCTCCACTATCAATAATACAAGCTTGCCAAAATCGCCATCTGAATCTGCTCAATTTCCTCTGTCCCGAATGCAACGGAAAAGATGTATGTTTGTGAACCAATTAATGGCTGAAGCAATGATGGAAATCATGGAGGAATCAGAGGTGCACATTCTTGCGCAACAACAACTGATTGATGTTTTCAGAGATAGTGTAGCAAAGAAGAAAGAACTTGCTCACATGCTTATGGTATCATCCGTGCTGAGGTTGCAGATTGTGATGTTTTAGATCATTAGGTTCTGTTCATTTATTTGAACTAGCATCAATCTTTGATTGCCCTGTGGATGTAATTGCCTGTAATATATGCTGGATGTGCAATGTTTGTCCTTGTATGTCGTACCTTTGCTTAGCGCACCTCGCATTCTAGGTAACTGGTCGCTAGGAAGCTAAAACAACAGTGAAATTATTAGTTAGCACGAACAGTCATGGGCCCTATATAAAGGAAGCAGCCCACTGCCCTTAATGGGCTTCCCTAATGGGCTCTCAGGGGCCAAAATTCTCGTAGGCCTTTGATTGATCGGTTTTGGTCGTGTGCATAATTATCTAATTGGGCATACAGACATGTTCGAACTTTAGTGCCCATTAAGTTAATGGGCCGTAACCAGGCCAAAAGCTCTATCAGGCCGACAGTTAATGCTTGGCCCTGTTACCTCCCAGGTCGTTAACAGGCCGACATCGAAGCAGGCAATAGGTGGGCCCATGTGATTTCACGGGCTGTTAACAGGCCGATACTAAGGTCGGCCTACATATGACCCAACTTACTGTGGGCCTTTAGCAGGCCGAAAGAGAAAGTGGCCTCGTACTAGACCATCAAGAGCATGGGCCACTAAGAGGCCGAAAGTTAGGTCATATTGTATATGGCCCAACTGTGTTGTGGGCCTTTAGCAAGACGAAAGAGAAACTAGGTTGGTACTGGACCATGAAGAGCATGGGCCATTAAAAGGCCAAAACTTAGGTCCGACTGCAAGTGGCCTAGGTCATTTATGGGTTGTTAACAGGCTAGAAGACACACCGGGCCGAAAATTGGCCAAACACTTAAATGGTTCGCTCAAAGGCCGAAAGTCGTACATCCTGAAAATTGGCACATCCATTGGATGGGCCGTTAACAGGTCGAAACCACATCGGGACGATATTGAGACCAAATATATAGCGGCCTGTTAGCGGGCTCGAATTGACGATGGGCTGCAATGGTGTCAAATCGCTAATGGACCGTTGACGGGCCGAATTGGCACATCTCGTATGGGTTGTGGGCTTAAATGGACCTGACACGAGTAGGCCTTATATGGGCCGGCCTGCTAATTTTTACCGGGCCGACATTTTTCACAAGAATGGACCACTGGTGGGTCTTGCCACGTGCCGACGTATCACAGGCGCCTCATGTACTATGAGTGGATGACATTTGTCTCAACGTTGAGCCGACACATGGAAAATCCCCATTGTCGGGGCTGTTAACGAGTTATCGGATCCAAACCGTAACCCGATAGCTTAACGACGCCCCGTTATGGTGGATGCCACGTGTCGGTCACCCTTGACGAAAGCACTTCTATGACGCGTGATTTATCGTCATGGAAGTTGACACTTCCGTGATAATAATTTCGGTAATGTTATGGAACACTTCTACGATAGCACATGTATGACTATCTTGATTCTTTCATAAAATCGTCATGGATGTACATGCATGACAAAAAATGTGACCTACTGTGACAAACACGTATCATCACAGAAGTGTATTTTTTTGTAGTGATCTCTTGCCCTTTTTCATCATACTTACACTCATTGTTGTTTGATTATGTAGCGTCACTCTAAACGTTTGCTTATTTATCCTCCCTTTGCTCGATATTATAAAATCTATATTTACTCTTAGATAGATGTAGAATTAACACAATGGTTATGAAGTTTTGGATTGCTCATGTAAGTACCTGTTGTCATGTACTCCCTCTGTATCGAATTAATTGTTGCTCAATTGGATGTATTTAGAACTTAGTAGTGCTAGATACATCCATTTGAGTGACAAGTAATAACGGGCGATGGTGGTATTACTGTACTTGCATTGTGAGATAGTTGATTGTCTAACATTACTCTGCATCTTATCTGCCCGGCCCTCCACTTTCTCAAAATTATCATATCTACATTTACTCTTACCAAAATGTTGAATAAAGCCAATGGCACTTCACACGTTGATGTCTGCCTTCCTCTTGTCAGTACCTTTTGCCTTGTAACATTGTACTTAATTAATTGCTATTTGATTTTGTATCATCACTGTGCACATGAGCTTCATTATCATCTATTTCTTCCAATATTATTTGATCTATACTTACTCTTTACAAAATGTAGAATAATGGCAACGCTTATAAGGAAGTTTCTTTGGGGAATTTATTGAATTATCCTTCCATCGACATGGAGAAGGGTTTGTCCAGCCTGTGTTAACATGTAATGTAAGTTCATCCTTCTCAAGCCTTCAAACTTTGTTCTAGTATAGATTTGGATAGGCATCATTTCCTCCACTATTGTTTACTTTGGTGTTTAGATCTGCTTAGATGTTTACAACAACTACCAGTTTTAAATTGTAGTTGTAAAAACATGTTCCTTATGCAGAACAGATCCATTTATTTGCTTATATAATTATGAAACCTGTTACGTGTCTCCTTGTTTCTCTTTCAGAGTCATATCTCTTATGCCAGGCAGAACTTTAGGGAAGATAGTGAGCCAAACCATCTTGAAGAGAGAGACATGACCCCAAGGTCCTTTCCTGATGAACATAGTGAGTTAAAGCTACTCAACAGCTATGAGACAACCTATGTGCAGTTGCTGCCTCAATCAGTTCAACTTCTTCAGTCTCAACTTAAAGCGAAAAGGCTTGCTTCAGCTCAGCTCCGACTTGATGTCAATGATGCAATGAATATCTCCGAAGACTTTGTTGTGGGCTTTGGTGTTATAGAGCTAGGGATAGAGCATCTACCATTGACACAACTGAGGTCTCATCGGCTTGTTCGGCTACTTTTGGTGCACGTCCCGGCCAGGCCAAATGCCTTCTGAAGTGTTCTCGGATTTGTATATTCTTTTCTCGGCATGTTTATATGCACTGGTGGCGACCTTTGATGCCAAGTTTATGTAAACCGTGGTCACGTTGCGCTTTATTATCACTGGTTGCGAACTTTGATGCGCAGTGGATGTAATATGCCGTAATTTCTTTATTGTATAGTCTAGGTTTATTATTGGTCGGTATGTTGTAATTTATGCTGGAAGGTTCAATGGGTCTCAATGTTGTCGGTCTTCAGGCCGGCCCTTTACTCGCTATATATGGGCCAAAACGTGGACCTATAACCATCTTGGGCCATTAGCAGGTCTAAATGTATAGTAGTTTTACGCCTTTAGCAGGTTGAGTAAAGTTCTGGCCAGCTGGGCCAGCGAATACCATGGGCTTTTAATAGGCTAAAACCTAGATTGGGCTAGCATTGAGTCGCAAAATTCACGGGCCAATACAGGCTGAAACTGCCTAAGGCCCATGTTTGGCCCAAATAGGACGAGCTATTAACAGGCCAAAATATATCTCGGGCCCTGTTTGGCCCAATAAAATTATGGGCTTTAAGCAGGCCGGTATCCATGCGGGCCATAGGCCCAACAATGTCATGGGCCATTAACAGATGGGCTGTAAGCAGGACGGATTCAACGTGGGTTGTAATTAGGCCCAACTGTTACACGGACCACTAACAGGCCGATAGGCTAGTTGGGCTGAAATTTGTCCACGAAGACTACAGGCTGTTAAGAGGCCTAAAGTTACTTCAGACAAGAAATAGCCCAGTTTCTGCATGGTCTGTTAAATGGCCTAAAGTGAAACCGGGCCGACAACGTCCCAGATGCACCACGGGCCGCTAACAGGCCGAAACTATTATCGGGTCGAACTGGTAAACGGGCATTTAACAGGCTGAAATACAAACCCGGCTTAGAATGTGCCCAAAAGAACAGTGGCCTGTTAACGGGCCTGATCTGACATCGGTCGTAGTTTGTCCCAAAACACGACAGGTTATGAACGGGCCTAGTCTCATATGGTCCTCAATTTGACCAAAACATTGCAGGCTGTTAATGGACCAGCCCACTAGTGTCTAAAAAAATATGGTGGGCCTTTAGCTAGGCTGGCCTTTTTACCTTAAATGGGCCACTATTGGGTTGTGCCACATGTCAACGTATCATAGGCATGTCTCCTCCATTGGACGGGTGACATCTAGCCCACCGAGGAGCTGACACGTGTTTCCTCCAGCCAATGATGATTTTACATGTCGAAAATCCCCATTGGTCGGGGTTGTTCGGATCCAAACCGAAACCCGATAGCTTAACGGCGACCCGTTATGTCGGATTTAGGGATCCGCAAACCCTTGAGAGGCTCGAACTCTGGGGTGCGTGCGGAGATCACAACCTGCCCAACCTGCCTACGCGTGATCCTCCTAGCCTAGCGCGTCGAGCTCAAAGAGACACAAAGACACAGAGATTTATACTGGTTTGGGCCACTATTGCGGTGTAATACCCTAATCCAGTGTGGTGTGGTGGATTGCCTCGAAGGGCTATGGATGAACTGGTACCGTGGATGAACAAGCCTCAGGAGGTGAGGTGTTCTTGGGCTAGTATGGTGTATGCTAGCTCTACTTGTTCTTATCTCGTCGCTCACATTCGTTCTCTCCCTCCTATGGTGGAGAGTAGTCCTATTTATAGTGGCCTTGGTCCTCTTCCCAAATATGAGCGGGAGGGGATCCCACAACGGCCAGATTTGAAAGGGGACAAGTAGTACATTCTATCCTGACAAAAGTAGTCTTCGCCTGCAAAAAGCCTCTGGTCGTGACGTTGCAGTGGGCTCATCGATGACCTCCGTCCTGCCGTCCTGGCGTTCTTGGTCTCATTGCACCAGAATGGAAACCTTTGGCTGATTCCTCGGGAATCTGCGCCTGCGCCCCACTTCCCTTGCACCGAAGAGGAAACCTGCGCTCTGCGCCCGCCTGGCGCCCGCCTGGACTTGGTAATCATGGCTCACGTCAGCTGAGCCTTGTGACGTAGCTGCATAGAACTCTCTACCCTCATGAGCCCTCCTGAGGAGGCAAATTCCTTCAGGGGTCTTGGCGTCGCCCGCCTCGCGAGGCTTGGCCCCTGGCGAGGGTCTTGCTTTTTGATGTTGAAGCTGGGTCGTACCAGGTCGTTGACGAAGCCACGTGGTGGGCCGCAGGCAGGCAGGGCTGGATACCCTCAAATCCAGGACGCCGACAGTAGCCCCCGGGCCCAAGGCGCGCTCGGACTTGGCTTCCAAGCGAAGCCAAAGAGCAAGTGCGGGGCGCCGCGGGCCCTAACCACCAGCGGCCTTGATTACGCATGGCGATTGATTGGACATGGGCGACTCTGTTTCCCCACACCGCCTCGGTAACTGCTCGACTTGACAGCTGCATGCTGCATGCAGAGAGGATCATCATTACTGGAAATCGTGGGAGGCCGACGATTTACCTTCTCCTGGCTATAAATGTGCGAGCGGGCGAAGCCCCTACCCATCTCTCTTTCGTCTTGCTCCCACCAGCTTCTTCTCCTCTCCATCTTGCTCCCATGGTGCCGATTAGGAGGTACTCTGCGGTAGAGAGGGGGAAGGATCCTAGGGAGGGGCTTGACCCTCTCCTACCAAAGAAACGGCTCTGCCTGTTTGACAACGCTGGCGCAGGGCGAGAGGTGGCCAAGCCTTGGTAATCGCGGCCTCTGCCTCGCTTCCCCCTCCCCCTATACACCCGCACTCAAGATGAAGAAGTGCGCCATCGAGTGGCGCCTGATGAAGATGGCAGGGCCACCATTGTCCTGCCAACCGCACCATGGACCCATGCCGAGGGTAGCTCGCGCGAGTTCGTGGTGTGGGCGGCGATGCCTCCGGACACCTTGATCCGACTCCCGCGGTTCTTCGCCAGCGAGTTGCCCCCGAGGGGGCCGGTTGAGCTATGGCTGCAACATGCAGGGTGCCGCAGCCTCGCCACCGGAGCTGAAGTCAAGGTGGTGCCGCCTGGAGAAGTCTTCATGACGCGAGGATTGGGCGAGATCGCCCGGGCTTGCCGCACGGAGGGAGACCCGGCGATCCACTTTGAGTACGAAGGCGCGGCCACCCTGTTCTTCAAGATCTTCAACAAGGAGGGCAAATGGCTGGAATGCTTCCCCGGAGGAGACAGCTCGAGGGACGCTGTAGTGGGTGATGGATATGCCGCTGCCCCCTTCGGCGCTTCGTCCAGCAGTAGTGACGACTCCTGGGAATCCAGCGACTCTCCTGAGCCCAGTGATTCTCCAGAGTCGAGCGACGACAGCTACGTGCCGCCAAGCTCTCGCTTAGGGCCTAGTAGTTGCCTTCCCTGTGTGGAATGGAGATTAGCCCCCGTGGGGCTTGTGAGGATCAGAATGTATTTAATACCAATGTTGTTTCTTTTGGTTTCATGATGGATGCGCATTTTCTAGTTCAGCTAGGACCCTCCCTTTTCTTTTTCCTCGGCAGCGTGGTGCTCTATGCCGACAGGACCCAGTCCCGAGGCAGGCTTCAGCCATCACTGGTATGCCAGGTAGTGATGCCGTGGTCAAGGCTAGGAGGTGAGCGGCCCAAGGTCCGGGAAGAGCTCATGAGACGGATGCTCACGAGGTTCCCTCTAGCGTGCAAGCAGCTGCACAGAAAATCGAAAAGGGGAGTTGAGCTGCCCAAGTGGAACTGCGAGGTGGGGCGTACGGGGAGCGAAGCTGGTGCCGTAGCGAGCCGAGACTTATCTTTTTAGTCTTACGGTCCATTAGGGAGACGACGATTGCCCTTGCGCCTGCAATGCCATTGGGCGCAGCTTGCCTTGGCCACCTTCTTGCCTCGCTCGCCCAGGTGCTCTGCGTCCTCGGGAGCCGGCCCTCAAGCGAGCTCAGCCGCCGCTTGTATAACAGGTCGCAATGCCGTGGTCAAGGCCAGGGGTTAGGGCTGGAGAGCCAGTAGGAGCTCCCGAGACGCGGTGCTCAAGAGGCCCCCTTTAACGCGCAAGTGACTCGCGAGGCCAGGCGGTGGTTGTTCAGGCCGACCCTTGGCCCATAGCCCGGTGAACCTGCAGGTTAGATGACAAAGAAGGTCGGGAACCACAGAGGCACCGAGGACCCTGTGAGGTCGTGTACGCAGGTTTATCAGCGTTGCAGGGATGGACCCGAGCACAAGCGCCATGCCGATGTGAGTATCGTGCGGCGATGCGGGAATGGTGTTAGTCAGCACATATGAAGGTCCGTGAGATGATGGTCATGGAGTGACAATCATAGATAAGCTCATAGAAATGATTAGATAGTCCTGGTGAATGCAAAACGATTCACGCCATAGGGCCAGACCCACATGGCCTGGGGATGATGCAGCCCAAGGGGCACCCCCAAACTGAACGAACTAGAGAGATGTCACCTGGTACCGTTGCTGAAGAAGTGTTGACGTAGCCAAAAAACGCGTGCCGCTGAAGCCGTTTCTCATGAGCCGCTCCGGCGCCGAGCCTCGGGAGACTCGAAGGGGCCAAGAGGCTCCTGAAGGTGCTCCTTCATCTCCGCCAGGACCGCCTGGTGCCTGGCCTCGCAGGCCGCCTGAGCGTCCCTCATGCAGCGCTGGAATGCCTCAGCTGCGCCCGCCAGGCCGAGAGGCATGCGGACATAGCTGTGAGGCGGCCCCTCGCATCGGCTGACACGAGACGGCCACATGAGCTGCCGAGATGGGGCCCTGTTGAGCCCGGGGATGTCGATGCAGACGCGGAACTCCTTACCCTCGCTAGGGCAGTGAGCTCCGCCACACGGCAGGCGACGATCGCTTTGTAGAAACCTTCCTCCGTGAATCTCTTCGATTGCCTTGCTGATGAATTCCTGAACGCATGGTGCCTCACACATGTTGCCTTCTCCTGGGAAGCGTGCTCTGAAGAGTGCCTCCACATGGTGCCCGAGCACCCCTCTCATGATATTGGCTAGAACTGAGGCCCTCCAAAGGAGAGACCCGAGCCCAGCCTGAGAGGAGCGTGATACGTCTCCAATGTATCTATAATTTTTGATTGTTCCATGCTATTATATTACCCGTTTTGGATGTATATGGGCTTTACTTTACACTTTTATATCATTTTTGGGACTAACCTACTAACCGGAGGCCCAACCCGAATTGCTGTTTTTTTTTCCTATTTCAGTGTTTCGAAGAAAGGGAATATCAAACAGAGTCCAAATAGAATGAAACCTTCGGGAGCGATCTTTTCGGAACAAGCACAACCCAGGAGACTTGGAGTGGATGTCAAGCTGTAAACGAGGCGGCCACGAGGGTGCCCGGCACGCCCTAAGGGGGTGGGCGCGCCGCCCACCCTCGTGGGCCCCTCGTGGCTCCACCGACATACTTCTTTCACATATATATACTCCCGTACCCTGAAAACATTGAGGAGCACCGCGAAAACCTAATTCCACTGCCGCAACCTTCTGTATCCGCGAGAACCATCTTGGAGCCTTCGCCGGCGCTCCGCCGGAGGGGTAATCAACCATAGAGGGCCTCTACATCATCTCCAAGGCCTCTCCGATGAGTTGTGAGTAATTTACCACAGACCTTCGGGTCCATAGTTATTAGCTAGATGGCTTCTTCTCTCTCTTTGAATCTCAATACCAAGTTCCCCTCGATCTTCTTGGATATCTATTCGATGTAACTCATTTTGCGGTATGGTTGTCGAGAAACGATGAATTGTGGGTTTATGATCAACTTTATATATGAGAAATAATTGAATCTTCTCTGAATCCTTTTATGTGTGATTGGTTGTCTTTGCAAGTCTCTTCAAATTATCAGTTTGGTTTGGCCTACTAGATTGATCTTTCTTGCAATAGGAGAAGTGCTTAGCTTTGGGTTCAATCTTGCGGTGTCCTTTCCTAGTGACAGCAGGGGCAGCAAGGCACATATTTTATTGTTGCCATCGAGGATAAAAAGATGGGGTTTATATCATATTGCTTGAGTTTATCCCTCTACATCACGTCATCTTTCTTAATGTGTTACTCTGTTCTTATGAACTTAATACTCTAGATGCAGGAAGGAGTCGGTCGATGTATGGAGTAATAGTAGTAGATGTAGAATCGTTTCGATCTACTTGTTGCAGACGTGATGCCTATATAAATGATCATGACTAGATAATCTCATAACTATGTAGTTTCCTATCAATTGCTCGACAGTAATTTTTTCACCCACCGTAATACTTATGCTATCTTGAGAGAAGCCACTAGTGAAACCTATGGCCCCTGGGTCTATCTTTTATCATATAAGTTTTCCATATAATTCTATTTGCATCTTTTACGTTCCAATCTATATCATAAAAATACCAAAAATATTTATCTTATCTTATTACCTCTATCAGATCTCACTTTTGCAAGTTACCGTGAAGGGATTGACAACCCCTTTATCGCGTTGGTTGCGAGGTTCTTGTTTGTTTGTGTAGGTGTGTGGGACTTTTGAGGAGCCTCCTACTGGATTGATACCTTGGTTCTCAAAAACTGAGGGAAATACTTACGCTACATTGCTGCATCACCCTTTCCTCTTCAAGGGAAAACCAACGCAGTGCTCAAGAGGTAGCAAGAAGGATTTCTGGCACCGTTGCCGGGGAGGTCTTTGCTCAAGTCAGGACATACCAAGTACCCATCACAAACTCATCTCCCTCGCATTACATCATTTTCCATTTGTCTCTCGTTTTCCTCTCCCCCACTTCACCCTTGCTGTTTATTCTCCCTTCTTCTGTTCGTTTGCTTTGATGTCTTACTTGGCTCATTTGCTCGTTTGGTTGAAATAGTTGTTTATTTATTGCTAAACAGAGAACCTAAGATCTATGGATCTTCATCCGCTTGCTAATCTTTTTAAGAGATCCAATTATGATGAATCAATTTCTAGTGATTTGAGTGCACTAGATTATCTTTATGAGGTTTTGCTTGAAAATTGTGAATCTGAAAATTGTGATGAAGAAATTTTTGAAGAGATTCACGATAGCTCCTTGAATAAAAAGCATGATTGCAATTATTTTATTATAAATTCTACTAATATCAATTGTGCTAATAATATCCAAAACCCTAAGCTTGGGGATGCTAGTTTTGCTATGTCTACTACTTGTTGCAATGATCATGATTGGGGTGATTCTTCTTATAATATTGAAAAATTATTTAAGCCCCGTGATGAATATGAGATTGATAATAGTGTTTGCAATAATATTGAGAGTGGGTTTGGAAGAGTGTCAACTTTAGATCCCACATATTTGGAGTATGTTCAATCTTATGATATTTTTGATAAAAGTGGGTTTGGACAGGTCATGACTTTAGTTAATGTTAATCCCACTATCTTGGAAGAGTGTCAACTTTTCATGCATGTGGATCATGTTGAGAATATGTTACATGATAGCTATTTTTTTGAATTTGCTTACGATCCTACATGTAATTATTATGAGAGAGGAAATTATGGTCATAGAAATTTTTATCTTACTAAATTACCTCTCGTCATGTTGAGATTGCTATCGTCTCTTTCTTCTTCCTTGCATATGCTAGTTTTTGCTTGCCTTGCAAATGTGTTTGCTTATATTATGCCTATGCATAGGAAGTATGTTATACTTAGATGTGTTTGTCATGTGTTTCATGATGCTCTCTTTGCGCTTCAGTTCTGGTCTTTCATGTGAGCATCATTAATATTATCAAAGCCTAGCTAAAAGGCTTTAAAGAAAAGTGCTTGTTGGGAGACAACCCAATATTTTTCCTTGCTGTTATTCAATAAATAATTAATATAGCCTCTGTTTATATGTGGTTTGATGTTTTAATTAGTGTTTGTGCCAAGTAGAACCTATAGGATAACCTACGGTGATAGTTAATTTGATTCCACTGAAAAACAGAAAATTTTGCACGCACGAGAATAATTTTAATAAATCACAGAAATGTACTTTTGCGTTGATTCTTTTTGCCGTAGATCAATAGACAAATTTCCCCGGACTTCATATTTTAGTAGGATTTTTAGATTTTCAGAAGTATTCGAAAGTTACATATTGCTACAGACTATTCTGTTTTTGACAGATTCTGTTTTTCGTGTGTTGTTTGCTTATTTTGATGCATCTATGGCTAGTATCGGGGGGTATGAACCATAGAGAAGTTTGAATACAGTAAGTTTAATACCAAAATAAATAAAGAATGAGTTCATTACAGTACCTTATGTGGTGGGTTTTTTTTCTTGCACTAACGGAGCTTATGAGATTTCCTGTTGAATTTTGTGTTGTGAAGTTTTCAAGTTTTGGGTAAAGATTTGATGGACTATGGAATAAGGAGTGGCAAGAGCCCAAGCTTGGGGATTCCCATGGTACGCTAGGATATTCAAGTATAACCAAAATCCTAAGCTTGGGGATGCCCCGGAAGGCATCCCCTCTTTCATCTTCGTTTATCGGTAACTTTACTTGGAGCTATATTTTTATTCACCACATGATATGTGTTTTGCTTGGAGCGTCTTGTATGATATTAGTCTTTGCTTTTTAGTTTACCACAATAATCCTTTCTGTACACACCTTTTGGGAGAGACCCACAAATCTAGTGCACTCAAATCACTAGAAATTGGTTCATCATAATTGGATCTCATAAAAAGATTAGCAAGCGGATGAGGATCCATAGATCTTAGGTTCTCTGTTTAGCAATAAATAAACAACTATTCCAACCAAACAAGCAAACGATCCAAGTAAGACATCAAAGCAAACAAACAGAAGAAGGGTGCATAAAACGGCAAGGGTGAAGTGGGGGAGAGGAAAATGAGAGGCAAATGGCAAATAATGTAATGCAAGGGAGATGAGTTTGTGATGGGTACTTGGTATGTCTTGACTTGAGCGAAGACCTCCCGGCGGCGCCGAAATCCTTCTTGCTACCTCTTGAGCACTGCGTTGGTTTTCCCTTGAAGAGGAAAGAGTGATGCAGCAAAGTAGCGTAAGTATTTCCCTCAGTTTTTGATAACCAAGGTATCAATCCAGTAGGAGGCTCCTCAAAAGTCCCACACACCTACACAAACAAACAAGAACCTCGCAACCAACGCGATAAAGGGGTTGTCAATCCCTTCACGGAAACTTGAAAAAGTGAGATCTGATAGAGATAATAAGATCAGATAGATAATTTTGGTATTTTTATGATATATATTAGAAATTAAAAGATGCAAAAGTAGATGGAAAAATTATATGATAAAAGATACACCCAGGGGCCATAGGTTTCACTAGTGGCTTCTCTCAGGATACGATAAGTATTACGGTGGGTGAACAAATTACCGTCAAGCAATTGATGGAAAAGTGCATAGTTATGAAATTATCTAGGCTTGATCATGTATATAAGCATCACGTCTGCAACAAGTAGATCGAAACGATTCTGCATCTACTACTATTACACCACACATCGACCGATTCTTGCCTGCATCTAGAGTATTAAGTTCATAAGAATAGAGTAACACATTAATAAAGATGACATGATGTAGAGGGATGAACTCACGCAATATGATATAAACCCCATCTTTTTATCCTCGATGGAAACTATACAATACGTGCCTTGCTGCCCCTGCTGTCACTGGAAAAGGACACCGCAAGATTGAATCCAAAGCTAAGCACTTCTCCCATTGCAAGAAAGATCAATCTAGTAGGACAAACCAAACTGATAATTCGAAGAGACTTGCAAAGATAACCAATCACACATAAAAGAATTCAAAGAAGATTCAATTATTTCTCATAGATAAACTTGAGCATAAACCCACAATTCATCGGATCTCGACAAACACACCGCAAAAAGAGTTACATCGAATAAATCTCCAAGAAGATCGAGGAGAACTTGGTATTAAGATTGAAAGAGAGAGAAGAAGCCATCTAGCTAATAACTATGGACCCGAAGGTCTGTGGTAAACTACTCACAACTCATCGAAGAGGCCTTGGAGATGATGTAGAGGCCCGCCATGGTCGATTCCCCCTCTGGTGGAGCGCTGGAGAAGGCTCCAAGATGGGATCTCGTGGATACAGACGGTTGCGGCGGTGGAATTAGGTTTTCGTGGTGCTCTTCGATGTTTTTAGGGTACGGGAGTATTTATAGGAGAAAGAAGTACGTCGGTGGAGCCACGAGGGGCCCATGAGGGTGGGGGACGCGCCCACCTCCTCCAGGCGCGCTTTCCTATACGATGGGTGAAGGTGCCGCATCCGGAGACGCAAGGCTCAACGCTGCGTCCTCGAGTGATGCTCCCTCACGAGATCCCTGTCCCAGCTACGGCTTCTTCGTCTTGGGGGCGACCATAGGAGGGAGGGCGCCGTCCTTGCCTTCGGGATTCTCAACTGCTGTAGCCTGGAAGGTGCGCTCGAGGGAGCACAGTGCATCCTTCTTTTGGCAGGCGACTGTGATGATGCCGCCGCTCCCTAGCATCTTGAGGACGTTGTAGCTGTGGTGCGTGGCCGCCATGAACTTGGCCAGTGCTGGGTACCCTAGGATGGCGTTGTGGGGAAGGCAGATGTCGGTGACATCGAAGTCGATGAGCTCGATGCGGTAGTTGTTGCGCTCGCCGAAGGTGACAGGGAGGCGGACCTGCCCGATCGGGTGTGTCGATACGTCGGTCACTCCTGAGAATGGCTTGGTGGGGTGAAGCTGGTAGTATGGCACCTGGAGCCTGTTGAACGTCTGAACGGAGAGAACATTGAGTCCCGCTCCACCATCGATGAGAGTCTTGGTGACGACCACGTTGCTGATGACGGGGGAGCAGAGCATGGGGTGCGCGCCAGCGGTAGCCGCACACTTGAGCCGATCCGAGGAGTCGAAGGTGATGGCGCACTTGGACCACTTGAAAGGGAGAGTTGATTCAGGCTTTGGGAGCGCTGCATTCACCTCGCGCGCAAACTGCTTGAAGACACGGTGGGAAGCCGGGGCCTGTGAGCCGCCCAAGATCTGAGCAATGGCCGAGGCTCTGAAGCCCCAGCCCCTCGTCAGGTGGTGATCTTCATTCCTTCTTGGTGGTGGAGGCAGAGGAGGCAAAGCTGCGTTGCTCTGAGGGTGGTCCTCACGAGGTTGCTCGCTTCAGTTGCCCTCGCGAGGCTGGTCCTGCCAGCGATCCTCACGAGGCTGGTCACGCCACTCTGGGCGACGATCGCGTCCATCCCAGCGTCCTCCACCTTGGCCACCTCTGCGACCGTAGCCTCGATTGTTGCGCTCAGGGCGTCGACCAAGGCGACCGTCACAGAGAGCGCTGAGCTCCTGGCAGTTGCTGGTGTTGTGGCTGTAAACATTGTGGAAGGTGCAGAACGACCGCTTGCCCTTGGATGACTCGGGATGGTCGCACCCGTGCTTCATCTCTGGCTCGGACGCAAGCACGGCTGGCCCCTTGTGCTTCACATCCTTGGTCTTGGTCTTCTTGTCTTCTGGATCAGCATCGGAGAGCTCGAGGAGGGAGAGGCTCCCTTCCTCAACCCTTGCACACTTGTTCGCCATGTTGAACATCTCCAGAGCGGTGCAAAGATCCTCGTGGATGGCGAGCTGATACATCTCCGTCGTATCTACTTTTCCAAACACTTTTGCCCTAGTTTTGGACTCTAACTTGCATGATTTGAATGGAACTAACCCGGACTGACGCTATTTTCAGCAGAACTGCCATGGTGTTATTTTTGTGCAGAAATAAAAGTTCTCGGGATGACCTGAAAATCCACGGAACAACTTTTCAGAATTAATAAAAAATACTGGCGAAAGAATCAGCATCAGGGGGCCCACACCCTATCCATGAGGGTGGGGGGCGCGCCCCTGCCTCGTGGGCCCCCTCGACGTCCACCGACCTCAACTCCAACTCCATATATTTGCTTTCGTGGAGAAAAAAATCAGAGAGAAAGTTTCATCGCGTCTTACGATACGGAGCCGCCGCCAAGCCCTAATCTCTCTTGGCAGAGCTGATCTGGAGTCCGTTCGGGGCTCCGGAGAGGGGGATTCATCACCGTCGTCATCATCAACCATCCTCCATCACCAATTTCACGATGCTCACCGCCATGCGTGAGTAATTCCATCGTAGGCTTGCTGGATTGTGATGGGTTGGATGAGATTTACCATGTAATCAAGTTAGTTTTGTTAGGGATTGATCCCTAGTATCCACTATGTTCTGAGATTGATGTTTTTATGACTTTGCTATGCTTAATGCTTGTCACTAGGGCCCGAGTGCCATGATTTCAGATCTGAACCTATTATGTTTTTATGAATATATGTGTGTTCTTGATCCTATCTTGCAAGTCTATAGTCACCTATTATGTGTTATGATCCAACAACCCCGAAGTGACAACAATCGGGATACTTCTTGGTGATGACCATAGTTTGAGGAGTTCATGTATTCACATGTGCTAATGCTTTGTTCCGGTTCTCTATTAAAAAGAGGCCTTAATATTCTGAGCTCTCGGAACGTGTTCCATCTGTAGGCCGTCAAAATGCTCTTCCAACTTTCTCACTTCGTCAATGTAAGCTTCCATCAACGGACTCTGATAATCTTTGTTTACTTGGCGGACGACAAGTTGCGAGTCACCCCTGACAATGAGCTTCTTGATCCCAAGGTCTGCAGCGATCCTGAGTCCGGCAAGCAAGCCTTCATACTCCGCAGTATTGTTTGTTGCTTGCTCCTTGGGAAAGTGCATCTGGACCACGTACTTGAGGTGCTCTCCGGTGGGTGCGACAAGTAATACTCCCGCACCGGCGCCTTGCAGCGAGAAGGCACCATCAAAGTACATGATCCATTCTTTGCTTGCCTCGTTGACGGGGATGCTCGTCTCCAGAATTTCTTCATCAGGTGTGGGCATCCATTCTGCTATAAATTCTGCCAATGCTCGGCTCTGAATAGTTGAAGTACTTTCAAACTTGAGGCCAAAGCTTGACAATTCCAGTGCCCACTCGACGATCCTGCCTGTTGCTTCTGGATTCTGCAATATCCTCTTCAACGGAAAGCGAGTGACAACTGTGATCTCGTGTGCTTGAAAGTAATGGCGCAGCTTCCTCGAGGCCATGAGAAGGCCGAAAAGCAACTTCTGCACATGAGAGTACCTTGACCTAGCCCCCTGCAGAAGGGAACTGACAAAATAAAATGGGCGCTGCACCATCTTCTTTTGTTTCTCTTCCTCTGGCTGCACAGATCTATCCTTGTCGAGACCAGAGCTTGTCGGGGAAGCCCCCTTCTTGTCGCTGGATTCGCTTGCCGTGGCACGGCTGGCTCATCGTCTGCCTCCCTTTCGCTACTAACGCAGCACTAACCACTTGATTGGTTGCCGCTAGATACAGACAACTTCTCTTGTGGCTTATGTGCGACAAGTATTGAGTGGAGGACAGGTATCTCTTCAAGTCTGCGGCAGCCTCCGCTTCGAGTCCATTTCATTGGACCTGCCTTTTTCAAAATTTTGAAAAATGGCAGTAGCGCTTCAGCAGACTTAGAGATGAACCTCTTGAGAGACAGCAACGCAGCGGCAAGCCTTCGTGACATCCTTGGCGCGCGGGGCTTCAATCTGCTCGATGGCCTTGATCTTGTCGAGATTGGCTTCAATCCCCCCGAGATACAAAGAACCCGAGAAGCTTGCCGGAGGGGACTCCAAACACGCACTTCTCGGGGTTTAACTTGAGATTGATTTTGCGCAGATTTGCAAAGGTTTCGTCCAAATCCTGGATCAAAGTTGCTTTGTCCTTGCTCTTGACCACTATGTCATCCATGTAAGCTTCTACATTTCTGTGCAACTGCGGCTCAAAAGCTTCGTGGACTACCCTTGTAAATGTTGAACCAGCATTCTTTAGTCCGAAAGGCATCCGTACAAAGCAATACGTGCCACATGGAGTAATGAACGCGGTCTTCTCTTCATCCTCTTCTGCCATGAGGATCTGATGATATCCTGAGTATGCATCAAGAAATGAAAGCAAATCACATCCTGCCGTGGAGTCGACAATCTGGTCAATGCGCGGCAAGGGAAATGGATCCTTGGGACAAGCTTTATTAACATCGGTGAAGTCGATACAAAGCCTCCACTTCCCATTAGCCTGCGCGCCGCGACTCTGATATTGGCCAGCCACGTGGGATGGAGCACTCCTCGACAAGGCCTGCTGCTTCAACTTCTTGATCTCTTACGTAATGAATTCTTGGCGCTCCTGCTTGTTTCTGACTCTCTGCTTGGCGGGCGCGCATGAGGCGAGGCGGCAGGTGGTGCTCAATTACTTTCACAGGAGCGCCGGGGATATCGAGGCGGTTGCCATGCAAACACGTCGACGATCGCCCGCGAGGAAAACAGCACGCTTTCCTATTTAGGGTCAAGCGTGGCGATGGTGAAGGTACCACGGTCATGCGTCCTCCTTGGCGACCACTTTCTTGGTCTCTGGTGAAGCTGTCTTTGCCTTCTTGCACTTGCGGTGGAGCTCGATGGTGCGTCCTCGGCAGTAGCGCAGCACTCCGAGGAGTGCGCTTGCGGAGTGGGCATCGAGTTGTCCTTGCGGACTTGGTCTTCTTCTTCCCCGGGAGCTTGGCAAGTGTCTTCGCGATTTCTTTGCGTTGCTTGCTTCGGTAGATCTTGTCGGTCGAGATAAGGGCATCTTTCTTGTCGCCAGGGACAGAAATGACACTTATCGGACCGGGCATCTTGAGCACGTTGTAGGCGTAGTGAGAGGCTGCCATGAACTTGGCGAGCGCTGGACAGCCGAGTATCCCATTGTAGGGCAATGGGAAATCAGTGACGTCAAAGGTGACTTTCTCTGTCTTGAAGTTCAGCTCGCTACCAAATGTCACTGGCAGTGTGATCTTCCCCTTCGGCTTGCTCCTTCCCGGATTGATTCCTTGGAAAGTGCCGGTCTCTTCGAGCTCACTATCGGGGATCTGGAGCTTCTTGAGTACCGCGGAGATCAGATTCAGGCCGGCCCCGCCGTCAACCGGCATCTTTGTGACCTTGAGGTTGCGGATAGTTGGTGAAACCAACATCGGCAAGCACCCGACCGCAGTTATGCGATCAGGGTGATCCTCAACATCAAAGATGATGGGCGTGCTGGACCACTTTAGAGGCCTCATCCTCATCCATCTCTTCATCTTCGTCTTCATCTTCATCCTTGTCGCGGCCGCGGGGAGGCTTGTCTGCTCGCCGCTGCTTGGGCTTGCCGCGGCGCCCTCCCCGGCCGGGACGCTTCTTGCCGGATCCTCCGCCACCTTCCTGGGCCTTCTCCTTGTCGCGTCGCTCGTACTCACCTTTCTGCAGTTCTACAAGCTGGTCAACTTTCTTGCAGGTCTGGAGATCATGGCCCTTAGTGCGGTGGATCTTGCAATCTTGCTTGCGGAGCCGTCTGCTTGTCGGCGGCCTGCAGCCTCACGGATTCTTGGCTTTGGCCTTCTCGGCGCCGCCTCCGTTGTCGGACTGCTCAGCGAGTAGCACATCTTTGCTTTCCTCTTTCTATTGTTCGCGCGCCGTTTTTTCTTTGCGGGGTGGCATCCTCCTTGTCGAGATCATACGCGCTCGTGCATTCTCTCGGGAGTTTCCTCCCCTCTTCATGCGTGCACACTTGTTGCTTGAGGCATATAGCTCGCAGCGTCTCTAATCTTGCACATCGCCATCTCCTCCTCATCCTGCGGTTCCTTGCGTTCGATGAAATCGCGATGGCTGCGGCGGGGTGGGCGTCGGGGATGTTGCCGCACTTGGCTGAATCTGTATGTACTTGCCGCGGGTTCTCCTTCCTTCAGGCGGCAGATGAAGATCGCTTTCATGGCCATGGGGCTTGTGGCGCCTATGAAGCGCCGACAAAGCTGATAGCACAGATCCGCCCATGAGAAGATGGAGTCGTCCGGCAAGTGCATGAGCCACGATCGGCGTTGGGCTTGAGCACCGGGAAGTAGTTGGCGAGATCTTCTCGTCCGCCCCCAACCTTTGCCGCTGCGATGGTGTGAAGCGGTGAGAACTCGGCGGATGTATCCTGCCATCATACTTCTCGGGTACATCGGCAAGTTCTTGGTCTTGAGCCCTTTGGACTTGTCGCATCTCATGAGTGAGCAGCGAGGGCAACCTACGCGTCTGGCAAATCGCTGGTTCCTGGCGCATGCATGTCGACGATGGGCCCGGCGCCTTTCGCTGCGATTGACGTCACGCTTCTCTTGACGCTCGATTCAGTACAAGCGTCCTCTTGTAAATGCGTTCTTGGAGAACTTGGAGTCGATGTCGAGGTTGACCCGGCGAAGTCGGCGATCTTGGCCGGGCGGGGAGTGCAGTGGTGCACCCACGGTCTTATCGCCATCGGCTGCGCCAGGCGTCTTGCCGCTGACCGAAGTGCTTTCGGTTGCTGGGGAGTGTCGCCGTTAGCGGCCGATGAGGCTACGAATGGTGATCCTCGATCGTCGATCTTGTCTGCGGCTGGAGGTAGTCTAAGAGCAGATTGGGCTCGAGCCAGCGCTATACGGGGTTTCGGCGGCGGGGCGAGCGGCGCAAGGCGGGATATGCTCAAACTTCTGCGGTGTTAGAAGGAGCAACATCTCGTCGAGCGACCGTGCCGTGCTTTCGTGCCAACATGTTGGCGCATGCGGCCTTGAGCGTCCCGCGATCCACCAGCTTGGCCTTGTTCTACTTGCTGAAACGCGGTGCTAGGAGCACCATGGCGTTGTCGATCCGCACCTCTGAGAGGGTGCGGTGCATGTCTGGACGCTTGAAGTTTGCGGGGCCTTGTCCTTGGATCTGGTGACAATGTGAGCTCCCCCATCGGTGCCCGTTCCTCCGCCGGCGTCTACCCCACCGGCCGTTTGCTCCGGTGGCGGTGGGATCGACGCGGACGGAGCGGCCACCTCCGAAGCCTTCCTCTTCGGTGGCATGTCGATGAAGATGTTGATGTAGCGTGCGCGAACACCGGATCAGGTTCGCCAGCCTTGGCCTTCTGGCGTGCCAAAGATGTCGTGGCAAATGAACACCTATGGGGCAGGGGCCCTTTCGGTCCGGCGAGGCGGAGGCGCCTGAAAGCGATCGGCCCGGCCGCGAGGATTTTACCCGGCCGGAGCTCTCCGGAGAGATAAAACTCCTCTTGCTTTGTGGTGGTATTATATTCTTGCTCAAGGCGTGGCGTTCTGTGGTTTCGAAGAATTGAGCGCCCTCGTTGGGCACGGGCCTCCTTTATAGGCTAAAGGTCACCGACAGTGCTGCTTGATCGAGGGTAGAGATGTAAAGGAGGGTTGGTACAAGCTCGCTGCTCTGGCGTATCCTACCTAACTCGGCGGTAGGGGACAGGACATTTAATGCCCGTCCGGTCGCCCAAGCAGTCTGAAACGACCGTTTAGGCGCCACCGCTTGCCACGATGGCCTTCTTGTCATCTCCACTGCCACTCGCACCGCTTGGCTGCCTGACTTCCGCCCACGCGCTGGAGCGATCCTCGGCGACCGCGTCGACGGATCTTGCTGGAAGCGTAAAGCGCGAGTGGTGGCCGCATGACAAGCACCTTGCATCGATGCGTTGTCTTGTCGCGCCGGAAGCTTATCGCTCACGGGTCTCGCCGACGCCTTGGCAGCGTCAGCGGCAAGTTTCTTGAAATGCCTTGGTAGGCCTTCCCGGCAAACTCCTCTTGCCGGGGCCTTGTCCTTCTCGGCAAGCTCCTCTTGCCGGAGTCTTGTCTTCTTAGTTAAAACACTTTGTTCTTGAATGGCATAAATAGGAACTACGGAGGATCTTGGCGGACACCCGGCAAGCCTTGCCGCGGAGCGCTGCGACTGCCCGTGCACAAGTTCGGGATACTAAGGTACCCCTACTTTAGTACACCGACAATGGTCGCGCCTTCGCGAGCTCGCGCCCGGCGTCGGCCTGCCCTCGCCGCCGCACTTGCTCGCCTGAGCAGCTCCCGTCGGTGTGTGTCTCGTCGTTCCCGCCGCTTTGCCGCCAATGCCGCCACGGCCTGCGGGGAACGCAGCAGCAGCCTCGTCGCTGCATCCTTGATCTGGCGGGAAGGCGGCTGTCGTGTCAAACCGGGCGGATCTCGGGTAGGGGGTCCCGGCGTGCGTCTAGGCCAATGGTAACAGGAGACAAGGGACACGATGTTTTTACCCAAGTTCGGGCCCTCTTGATGGAGGTAAACTCTACTCTGCTTGATTGATATTGATGATATGGGTAGTACAAGAGTGGATCTACCACGAGATCAAGGAGGCTAAACCCTAGAAGTTAGCCTATGGTATGATTGTTGTTGTGTCCTCACGGACTAAAACCCTCCGATTTATATAGACACTGGGGAGGGCTAGGGTTACCTGAGTCGGTTACAATGGTAGGAGATCTACATATCCGTATCGCCAAGCTTGCCTTCACGCCAAGGAAAGTCCCATCCGAACAAGGGACGAAGTCTTCAATCTTGTGTCTTCATAGTCTTGGAGTCCGGCCCGATGATGATAGTCGGCTATCCAGGACACCCCTAGTCTAGGACTCCCTCGGTAGCCCACGAACCAGGCTTCAATGACAGCGTCAGTCCGCGGCGCATATTGTCTTCGGCATTGCAAGGCGGGTTCCTCCTCCGAATAATTCATAGAAGATTGTGAACACGGGATAGTGTCGGCTCGTAAATAAATTCCACATACCACCGTAGAGAATAATAATTACACAAGTTCAATCTGCTAACGTATTTTGTGGCATGACGTCACACCACAACCAAGCCTTTACTCGAATCGTTTTTAATATACCACCTCAGTGCGTTTAGCGAAGCGGTTTCCTTAGCACGTCTTGTCAAAGCAGAGATCGTGTTCCCCTTATTCCGGGATTCCCATCAATACGGACGTGGGTAACCCAACCGCGCCATTGATTGCGGCGCTTGGGAGATAGCGAGTTTTACCAGGCGGTGGGGGCGCATAGTTTAAATCGCCCATATATAAGGGATAAGGATCCACCTTTTACCTCGCCTTCTTCCTCCTTTGCTTATCCATCTCCGCACACTTTCGAGCTCCGGTGCCCAAGTCCGCACATCTCACCTCGACCTTCTCCGGCCATGTCGGGGCGGGGAGCCAAGTGGATGGCCTCCTCCGTTCTGGAGGGGCACATCAAGCTACGACAGTCTTCGGATATCTGTCTAGCGACATTGCGCACCGGCTCCCCGACGAGGGGCAGCTCATCCCCAACCCCGGGCCTCATGAGAGGGTGGTATTCCTTCCCCATTTCCTCCGCGGACTGGGCTTCCCGCTCCACCCCTTTATCCGGGGGCTCATGTTCTACTACGGCCTGGATTTCAACGATCTGGCCCCGAATTTCATCCTCAATATCTCGGCGTTTATCATCGTGTGCGAGGCCTCCCTCTGCATCCAGCCCCACTTTGGCTTGTGGCTAAAGACCTTCAATGTCAAGCCGAAGGTTGTGAAGGGCAGCCAAGCAGAGTGCAGAGGCGCCATGGTGGGCAAAATTCCCAACGTTACTTGGCTCGAAGGCGCCTTCGTGGAATCCATCAAAGGGTAGCAATCGGGAGGTTCTACATCACGAACGTGACCCTAAATGGGCGGCGACCCCGAATTGAATCTGGCATCCCCATGCAGC
Source organism: Aegilops speltoides (assembly GCA_021437245.1). Classification (NCBI taxonomy): domain Eukaryota; kingdom Viridiplantae; phylum Streptophyta; class Magnoliopsida; order Poales; family Poaceae; genus Aegilops; species Aegilops speltoides. The sequence continues at coordinate 51,956,487 of CM038144.1, forward strand.
TCACCTCCGGAAAAGAGAGGGCCTATTATGGGGTAGTTCGAAGAGTGGCCGGACTCGATCTGTCTCCAAACCCTGGTGAACAGGAAGCTCAAGCTTGTCAACATGATCCAGGTCATGCTCGTCCGCCGGATTCTCCCTACCAGCAACGGGACTTCAATTTGTGGGTGTTTGATCCGGCACAGCACCGGACCTTGAGTGGGCTCTTTGACACTACGTACAAAGATGCCTGGAGGCTGCTGTTCAAGGGCGCCGAAGCTCCCGCATCCGCCACCGAAGATCGCAGATTCAGCTTGCAGCGTCCAGCTGACGAGGCAAGCCATGTTATCCTTTATGGGCACTTGCTTTTCATGTTTTGACTTTATGCGGGAGCTAAACTCCCAATACCTTTAACAGGCCTGGCAGGCGACGTCCGGACAGGTTAACTGTCCGTCTCCTTCCGAAGACCAGCGGATGCCCGTTTAGTGAGGGCTGCTTTGGTCCCGACACTACGTAGTGCGGAGAAGAAACCAAGAAAGAAGGCCACGCGGGAACTCGAAGGAGTTCGGCGTCGGTGTTATCCGACTCATCGTCCGATGACTCAAGCGGACTCTCCCACGAGGGCGAGGAGGAGAAAGAGGACTCTCCCAGCAGGGGAGAGAAGAAGGAAGGCCTCCCTAACGAGGGAGGCGAAGAATCAAGAAGGTAGGACCCTTCCCGGACTATTCCGCCAGCGTCGGGCGACGGCGATGAGGAGTGGCCCTCAAGGGCCAAGCCCTGGCGAGATCGTAAGTATCCGGACTCCTAGATGATTTATAATTTTTTCTTTTTGTCGCATGGTGTCTTTCTAATGCCGCATACAACCCGTAGTCCGCCCAGGGCGATCTTCCCTTCGTCGGCGGGTCCTTGGGCACGTCGGATATGGATTCTCTTCGACCGCCTCCACCCCCGTGGTCTTGGACGACCGAGGTGGGATCCGGAAGGGACCCACCAGAGGAGGAGACCCCGGAGGTGCCGCAGGCAACCTCCGGACTTTGCACAGACTCCGACCGGAACTGTAGTGGTTCCAGAGTCCGGCAGCGCCCCTTAAAGAAGGGCAAGACTATGTGACACCTGACCTCCGCCCAACCGCGCGCCGGATAACTTGTTGAGGCGCTCAACGGCGCTTCCATCGAAGAATAACACCGCACTGTCATGAGTGCGATGATTGTAAGGTTTAGCTCACCAAGAGCGGGGCTGACCAAAACTGCGCAGCCTTCTAATGGGCTTTTGAGGTAAGAATTTTAAGATATGTTAAATAGTACGCATAGAGCAGTAGCCTGATGCTCGGTTCGTGTTCGGAAGAAAAGCTAGACCGAGGATCTAAAAGATATCGCAGAGTCTTAAAAATATGTTAATATGGGATTGCGAGGCTGCCTTTGCCGACTTCTGCCGCACTTTCTTATCTGGGAGGTCAATGCTTTGATGCAAAACCTCGGCGGTCGGGAGCGATCTCGGCCGTGCCAAGAAGCAGCTCGAGGACAAGGAAGGTGAGTAACACCGTATTAAAGTTGTACCTTCTGAGAAAAGGATTTGGTTGCTAGAGAAATAACAAGGATAGCGTGGGTACTCCGGGGCCCTGAGCAGTGGCAACCACAAGGAGGCGGTGTCCATGCTGAGCATAATCGGCCATGAGCGAGCCGAGCGAGAAAGCGAGGCCTTGGTGGCGGAGGTACAGCAAGAGCTCCAAGCTCTTGTGGAAAAGCACGAGGGTTTGGAGCGTTACTCGAAGACTCGAGAGTCCGAGCTTGCGTCGGCTCTTGAGAGTGCCAAAGCCGCTAAGGCCGATGCCCACAAGGCCCTCCAGGAAATCGAGGTTTTGAAGAAAATAGCGGCGGGTAAGGCATTCTTCATGCAGAGCAAGCATGGTAAAGTGAATTAACTGTTACTTACCCGAATTCGGAGCTCTCCAGGAGCATTCGGAGATCTGCCCCACAGCGTGTCCGATGCTGCCGCTTTCTACAGAGCCGAGGAGGGGAGCTCGACGGAGAAGGTATTCTGGTCTTAGTATGCTGAGACCGGACGTCCGGTGCCCCTTAGCGACCAGCTTAAGCAGCTGGTCGAGCTCCACAAGGTGGCCGAACAGGCCATGAAGGGCCTTGTAGTTCGGTTATGGCCCAAAGAGGCCATGCTTGGGAGATACCGGCTGGTGCGGTATTTGGTGGATGTGTGTCCACAGGGTTGAAGTCGTCAAGCACTCGCTTTGCATTGAAGGTGCCCGTCGGGCCCTTGCCCGTGCTAAAGTGCTTGGGGCAGGATGGATCTGAGAAGATTGTGACGACGAGCCACCGCCCGGGCAAGGAAGTATCGCACACCGAGATGTATTATAAGGGTGTCCTAAAGGGTTCCCGCATGATTGCGGGTGAGTGCTCCAAAGATGTAATATTTGAGTAGACTAGCATTTTGTTATCTGTCTTGCTGAAAACTTTGTTCATGTCGCTAAGCAACGCTTGTTAATTTAAAATATTACCTACGTGTGGCCGTTTATCAAATCGAGAGATGGCAAGTCGTAAACTTCGACCCCCATGCCACAGTCTTTGGGGTGTTAGGGATAAATTGAGCACTCTTGTTCCCATTTTTGGGTCCATCTAGGAGGCGCTCAAGACAACGAACGAGGCAAGCGGACTTATAATGCTTGAACACTCTCCTTAGCCATAGAATTCTATAATTTTAAATTTAGTGAAGCCCCTAGTGTTCGATAGGCGAATGAGGCGCTATCACGCTGGGCGGACAAAAGTCGGTTCCTCTCTCTAAGCAGCATAAGTCTTTAGTTTTAGCTTTCTCCTTTGGCGCTCACCCAGCTCAAGCTGGGCGCGATCGAGATGGTTCTCCCAGCTACCTTAGCCGATATAGCGGGCGAAGGTACCAAAACATGGGAGCCAGGCAAACCCAACTATTGACCCAAGACATGATTGAACCGATGCATATAATGCTATAGGTTGAGGTGCCGCACTTGTGAAAGTGTTCGGACTTATCACACCATAATGTGGGGAACTTAAGCCCCTGGTGTATTTAGCCGTACCAAAGTGTACGGATGCAACATGTCACAAATGAACATATGTATAAGAAAGGAATGCAATCATAAGCGAAAAAGCAATGCATTGTTTATTCAAGAAATACTGCCATGAATGCAGAACGATACAAATAGTGCGGTAAGCAAGGGATGGGACTATTAAACATGTCCCCCTCCAGGGGTAGGCTGCGGAATGGTGTATAAAACAGATTTAATGCTCGTAATGGAGACCACCTAGATACTCGTCGTAGCCTTTCTCCTTCCCTGGCTGTTGCATCGTGAGTTCGGCAGGTCTACTGCCGGACAGGGCCTCTGGTGAGCGGAGTCCGGTGGGTAAGAAAAAAAAGAAAAATGAAAAAGATGACACACTTGGGAGCCCCTGGTGTGGTTAAGCCGCTTTCTGGGCCCGTCGTGGTCGTGCCCCTCCCCCTCTGCCCATGGTATCTCCAGGCGTAATAATGTCGCTGAAGGACCGATCTTACAATTTTGCAAGGGCTGGGGTTGAGCCGCATTGCTCTGGCGATGCTTTCGGGCGTGCGAGTGGTCTTGTTGTAGGTTACTCTGGGCGTTTAGCCGTGTCCGATCCTTAATGGCGGACTCGAGAATTGCCTTAGAGGCTGCCTTTACTTCTGCGAGAGCGTTGTATGTTCCTTCGTTCGAAGAAGCGTTGATGTTTAGTTGACCGTTATGACTCCTCGAGGGCTGGCATCTTGAGCTTGAGGTATCGCGTAGTCGCGGCACCGCGTTGAACTTTAAAGCGCGGTCCGTCCGAAAGCGAGCATGATAGCCGCTGCGGAGCAGGCGTGTCGAAGATTAACTCCTCGCTTTGGAAGTTATCAGGGGATCCGAAGACCACTTCTAGTGTGGTGAGCACTGTACAATTGGCCTCTACACGGTATGGCGCCTTTGAAGGTCGTCTTTGTGGGTTTGATCCTTGAGGGTCTATGCCCATCTTGCGCCTTGTACTGATAAAGCGAGGTTAAATTTCTTGCCGCCGTCCATCAGGACTATAGTGAGGTGAAATCCATTGACGATTGGGTCTAAAACCAATGCAGCGAATCCGCCATGGCGGATGTTGGTGGGGTGGTCCCTTCGATCGAAAGTGATCAGGTAGGAGTACCATGGGTTGAACTTCGGGGCGACTGGCTCCATCACGCATACGTCCCTGAGTGCACGCTTCCGCTCCCTCTTGGGTATGTGGGTTGTGTATATCATGTTCACCGTCCGCACTTGTGAAACCATACATCCTCTATTGTTCGTGGTCGGGTCTCTTCCTCGTCATCGCTATGCAGCCCCTTGTCATTGTTTTCGGCAATTAGCTTACCTGCCTGCTTGAATACCCAACAGTCCCTGTTGGTGTGATTAGCTGTCTTTTCGTGGGTGCCGTGTATCTGGCACGAGCGGTCGAGTATTCAGTCCAAATTGGACGGACCCGGAGTAGTTCTCTTGAATGGCTTTTTTCCGCTGACCGGCTTTGGAGCCTCTGAATCCGGCGTTGACTGCTGTATCCTCGGTATTATCGCCGTTAACACGGCGTTTGTTCTTGTTGTGATGCGACCTACCATTGTTGTCCTTAGTATCGGACTGCGAATTTTTCTTTGAGGTTATTCTTTGCGGGCTGGCCAGCAGTCCTCTCCCGCGCAGAAGCGGGTCATGAGTGATGTGAGGGCTGCCATGGATTTCAGCTTTTCCTATCCTAGGTGCCGGGCAAGCCACTCATCGCGGATGTCATGTTTGAAGGCTGCAAGAGCCTCTGCATCCGGATAGTCGACGATTTGATTTTTCTTTGTTAAGAACCGTGTCGAGGAATTGTGCGGCGATTAAATGCAGCTCTTGAATTATGTGGCTTAGGTCATCGGCGTCTGGTGGTCGCACATATGTTCCCTGGAAGTTATCAAGGAATGCGGCTTCCAGGTCATCCCAGCACCAAATTGAGTCTGCTGGCAAGCTGTTAAGCCAATGCCGAGCTGGGCCTTTAAGCTTGAGTGGGAGGTATTTGATGGCGTGAAGATCATCGCCGCGGGCCATGTGGATATGAAGGAGATAGTCTTTGATCCAAACCGCGGGGTCTGTTGTGCCATCGTATGATTCAATGTTCACGGGTTTGAACCCTTCGGGGATTTGATGATCCATTACTTCATCTGTGAAGCACAGTGGGTGTGCGGCGCCTCTGTATTGGGCTATATCACGACGTAGCTCAAGCAAGCCTTGTCTACTGTGTTCGGCCCTGTCGGGGTTGCTGTATCCGGCGCGACGGTCGTCGTCGCGAATCATGGGGCACCCACGCAATCTGTAGATCAATCTTGATTGTCTTGCCTTATCCTCCAATATGTCTCGCAAGTCCGGCGCATTCCCTCGTGGCTTTATGCTTTTCGGCGGTCTTAGAAGTGCGGCTTTAGTGGAGGGCACAGGAGGCCTCTCTGTCGCTGGCCACGAGGTGGTCGGTCAGCCGTGTGTCTTGTTGGTGATGCAGGTTTATATGCCTCCTCCTCTAATCGGGGGAGCAGCTTGCATTTGGAGTAGCTTTTGGAGGCGTTGAGTTCATGCTCTTGGCCGCAAGGACTTGATCCATCTGTCGGCTAGCAGATCTTGATCAGCTCTAAAATTTGTTCTTTGCTTTTTCTTGAGGCTGTTTGCGTGGCCATAAGCCTGCGTTTAAGCAGCTCTTGTTAACGGGATCCTCGGGCACGATGAATTAAATGCGTCGTCAAGGCTTGCCACGTCTCCGGAGGGAGGCATGTAATTATCGTCCTCTACCTCTTTGTCTGCCGCTCTCTCGTGAGGGCTGGCTTCTCCATCCTCTGTCTTTGAATCTTGCTAGAGGGGTTGTCTTGACCTTGTGCAGGGTGTCATTATCTCCGGTGCGAATCTCCATTCTTCTTTGTGGCGGGATTTGGAGCGGCCTTGGCCAGCCGGGCGCTTAGGCTGTTTCTTGGAGGATCCTCCTCCGCATTGTTCCATCGCCATTCCCATCCTTTGGGGTGTCCACCATGTATATGTAGTATGATGAGATGGCTTTCCGGTGCCCGATGGCGCTGGTTCTTGGTCGTCTCGGCATCATCGTCCATACCGTCGATGTCTTGGTCGAAGTCTAGCATGTCGGTTAGATCGTCGGCGGTGGCTACAAAGTGGGTGGTGGGTGGGCTTTGAATTTCTTAAATCGTCGCATCCCAACCGTCTGACCGCAGTCCGGCCAGGGCTCTCCTGATAATGAGAGATATTTTAGCGAATTCAGGATGTCGCCGAAAGGTGAGTGTTGAAAGATGTCCGCGGCGGTGAACTCCACGATCGGCGCCCAATTGGATTTGATTGGAGGGGGCGCGGGAGGTTCGGAGTCCGGCGAGGAGTCCGTCACCTCGGAGTCACGAGCTTCACAAGGGACAAGGTCAGTATTCGGCTCCATCGCCGTAGAGGTTCTGCGATCCCGAGGTGGTGTCTAGCCACCGTCCTCGTCTGCGCCGGCGCCGAATTAAGGGTCGGGCGGACTCGTGTCTTGACCTCGAGCCTTTGTCCGTGCGTGAGCTAAATCATGCCCATCGTGATAGTCTGCGGCGCTCGGTCATGGCTCGAATCCGCCGAAGATCAAGTCTCGCGGATGTCAGCCATGAAGTTCAGACTTCCAAATCTGACTGACGGCGGGCGTAGCTTCGATCTGCTCGGATGGCTGGCGAATTGCCCGCGATGCAAAAGCCTCCGAATCTGAAGATCTGTCTGGGAAGAAAAGTCTCACCCTGGACTGCATCGTTGTTGTTGATGATCGAAGGAGCCATCGAGCCTATTGGTGACGACACAGAGGAACTCTCATTGAAAGCACCAATGTCGGTGTCAAAACCGACGGATCTCGGGTAGGGGGTCCCGAACTGTGCGTCTAGGCGGATGGTAACAGGAGACAAGGGACACGATGTTTTTACCCAGGTTTGGGCCCTCTCGATGGAGGTAAAACCCTACTCCTGCTTGATTGATATTGATGATATGGGTAGTACAAGAGTGGATCTACCACGAGATCAAGGAGGCTAAACCCTAGAAGCTAGCCTATGGTATGATTGTTGTTGTGTCCTACGGACTAAAACCCTCCGGTTTATATAGACACCGGAGAGGGCTAGGGTTACACAGAGTCGGTTACAATGGTAGGATATCTACATATCCATATCGCCAAGCTTGCCTTCCACGTTAAGGAAAGTCCCATCCGGACACGGGACGAAGTCTTCAATCTTATATCTTCATAGTCTTGGAGTCCGGCCGATGATGATAGTTTGGCTATCCGGACACCCCCTAGTCCAGGACTCCCTCAGCCGCCACGCCCCCCGCCAGCGACTCGGCTGGTTCGTCGAATCCACGCCGTCGCGCCCCACGGATCGCCGCCATGTTGCTCTGGCGCGTGAGCTCTGCACTACCGTTCCGTCGGCGACCTCTACGAGGACTGGCTTGCCCGCATCACCGAGCTCGTCAGTGCCGCAAGAGGCTCTCCTGCGCCGTCCTTCTCGCTGCCTCGCCCTCCATCCTGCGCAGGAGGCGTAGATCAGGAGGTGCCTCCGCCACCTCCTCGCCAAGAAGGTGCCTTGGCTCCAAGGCGCGCGGCCCTAGGACGAGATCCACCGCGTTCGGAGCCCGCGCGACAAGAAAGGAGCTGCCAAGATATCCCTCGTCCCAAAGAAGGTGCTCGTGTGCTCCCGGCATCGGTGCGCCACGATCGCATCCCTGCGCCACCACGTCAAGACCCCACGATGCTTCAGGCAGCGGCGCGCGGGAATCCCTAGGAGCAAGCCCAGCATCAGCAGAGGGCTCCGGTGGCCACCGCACGCTGCCGCGCCTTCACCACCGAGCTACGCAGTGTCGCCTGGCCGGGCAAGTTCAAGCCTGACCTGCCCCTCGCTTCGGCAGACCTTTGCCGGCGAAGCGAGTTCTGCAGCTCTACAAGCTAGGCATGGAAGCCGCCAACAGGGACGAAAAGGTCATGGCGAACTGGTTTCCCATGGCGCTCAAGGACGACGCCCGCACCTGGCTCCTGAACCTGCCTCCTGGCATGATCTCCTCCTGGAACGAGATGCGCAATCACTTCATCACCAACTTCCAGGGCACTCGCGACCGTCCGCTGGCCGTGGGTGACCTGCGCTGCATCAAGCAGCAACCCGGAGAGACCTTGCAGAAGTACATCCAGCGTTTCAACAGCGCTCGCCTCAAGATTCCCAAGGTGACCGAGGAGGCCATCATCTCAGTGTTCTCTGATGGCGTCCGCGACGTCACGATGAAGGAGGAGCTAGCGATCCACGAATATCTGTGTACGTCTCTGGAGTTGTTCAACCTGGCGACCAAGTGCGCAAGGGCTGAGGAGGGATGCCTCTCCCTTCTCGAGCTCCCAGCAGCAGACCCGGAAGAGAAGAAAGCCAAGGCCAAGGATGTGAAGCACAAGGGAGCAGCTGTGCTCGCAGTAGAGCCAGACATGAAGCGCGGCAGGGACCAGCCGGAGTCGTCCAAGGGCAGCTGGTACTACGTGTACCATGATCTCCATACCCACAACACCAACGAATGCCAAGAGCTCAGGGCCGTGCAAGAAGGTCGTGTCGGTCGACGTCCCGAGACCGATCGGGGCTATGGCCGAGGCGGAGCAAGAGGTGGAGGTCGCTGGGACGACCGTGGCCCTTGCCAAGGGTGGCGTGATCGACCTCGCGAGGACCGCTGGCAGGATCAGCCTCGCGAGGGGGCTTGGAGAGATCATCCTCGTGAGGATCGCCCGCAAGGCAACGCAGGACTTCCTCCTCTGCCACCACCACCAAGAAGGAATGACGACCACCATCAGGACGAGGGGGCTGGGGGCTTCTAGGAGCCACGCGCGATCGCCTGCATCTTGGGTGGCGCTCGGGCTGACCTCAGCGCATCTTCAAGCAGTTTGCTTTCGCGGTGACGCAGTCCTCCCAAGCTTGAGGCCATCGCCCTCTCGGGTGGTCGCGTCGTCATCACGTTCAACAAGCGGACCAGCTCAAGTCTGCAACGGCGGCGAGTCCTCGATGCTCTGCTCCCCAGTCATCAGCAATGTGCAAGTTACCAGGACCCTCATCGACGGCGGGGCAAGGCTCAATGTCTTGTCCGTCGAGACGTTCAACAATCTTCAAGTGCCATACGATCAGCTTCAACCAACCAAGCCCTTCTCAGGAGTCACTGATGGTTCCACTGTCCCGATAGGGCAGGTCCGCCTCCCAGTCACCTTCGGGCAGCGCAAGAACTACCGCACCGAGCTTCTTGACTTCGACGTCGCCCACATTCTCCTGCCATACAATGCCATCCTCGGGTATCCAGCCCTGGCCAAGTTCATGGCAGTGACTCACCATGACTACAACGTCCTCAAGATGCCAGGAAGTGGCGGGGTCATCACGGTCCCCTGTGAAGATAAGGATGCAGTGTGCTCTCTCAAGCGCGCTTTCCAAGCCGTGTCAGTCGAGGACCCAGACAGCAAGAGTGGAAACCTTCCTGAAGCAGCTCCCAAGAAGAAGAAGACATCACCTAGCTCAAGGCCTCTGGAGGCAGGCACCTCCGGAGATGCCACATCCGGACATGCGCCCATCCAAGGGGCGCCATCCTCCATCGCATATGAAGGCGCGCCCGGTGCCCTCCTCGGGCAAGGCTCAGGGGCTCTCTCCTGGGGTGCCACTAACTTTGCCAAGGTCACAAGGGAGGTGCTCGGGCACCACTTGGAGGCGTGCTTCGCGGCACATTTCCCTCAGGAAGGCATAAGGAAAGGAGGGCCCAACCCTCGGGAGTTCATCACCAAGGTCACTCAGGAATTGCAGGAATCGAGAGTCATGCGCGGCAACCACCGCCTGCCCAGCGTGGCCCCCATCCAGGTGAGGATGGCGGGCTGCGCGTCTGCATCGACTACCCAGGGCTCAATCGAGTCGCGTCTCAGGAGTGCTTCCGACCTTCGCGCGTGGGCCGTTGCGAGGGTCCACCGCACAGCTACGTTCGCATGCCCTTCGGCTTGCCGAACGCGGCTGCTGCCCGCCAGCGCCTGATGAGAAGCATTCTGGAAGCTCAGGTGGCCAAGCATCACGCGCTCCTGGAGGAAATGGAGATGGACCTCACCGAGCCGCCCTGACCTCCCGAGTTTCCCGAGGCTCGGAGCTCCTAGGGCTCGTCAGGATTGGCTTCTTCATCACGCACCGTCAGCTACTCCGACACTCGCTCTGCAATGGTATCACGTGACTTCTTCCAAATTTCGTTTCAGCTAGGAGCGCCCTTGGGACCGCATCATTACCAGGTCGCGTGGGCTTGTCCCCGCAGCATGTATCCATTTTGCTTATGTCTTCAGCTTACCTTGTTGGGGGCGCCCCTCGAGCTGCATCATCCCTAAGCCGCTTGGGCCTGACCCAGTGGCGTTGGCTTTTCTCTGCATCTATTTAAGTTGATTTGCTTCTTCATGCTTGACCTACTCATAATCATCGTCCGCCGCCTACTACGGGCCTATTTTTCCTCATGCAAATCGCTTGCACGTTAAAAGGGGGGCGCCTGAGCATCGCGACTCATGTGCTCTTACTGGCTCTCCAGCCCTCACCCCCTGGCCTTGTCCACGGCATCACGACCTGGCATACCAGCGGTGGCTGAGCTTGCTCGAGGGCTGGGACGTGAGGACGTAGAGCATTTGCATTTTAACCACCTTGCAGGAACATACCACTGACAAAGGCCCAGAGCCAGGCGCAACCCGCCTTGAGGTAGGGCCTCGTGAGTCCCGTGCTGGCTCACGGGTGCCCAGGTACACCTCTCCTAAGCCCTACCGTGCCGGCCACGTGTCAGGGTGGGGCTGACACGCATACTGGGGCTCCTCGAGGGGAGCCCCCCCACGTCTCGATGGAAGCACCATGCTCCTTGTTGGTCGACGTAAACCGCCGAGGAGCGGCTATGCCCGTACACATACGGAAGTGCTATGCTCCACGCTGGTGATAAACAACTGAGGGCAAACCACGCCTGTATCAACCTCAGGCAGCCAAGAGCTCATTGTCTGGCCTCATCGCAAAGCCTCCCCTCGGGAGTGCCGCGCGAGGGGGCTGGACACGGGGGCTGTGCCCGGGTCACACCCGAGCACATGCCACCCAGCCAGGTCCCTCGGACCTCGTCGTCGCGCTCCCCTCCCCGAGCGGAGCCAAGGTATGAAGACTCGTTTGAGCATCAAGGGGGACTCCTGAGCATCGCGACTCAGGAGCCTAACTGGTCACGTAGCCCCTCACTCCTTAGTTCCGAAAGGCTAACAGCGGTTGAGGTATGCGTGGGGTCGGGTCATGCCGACGTAGAACAACAGATCCTCTCTTCTACCCCCTCCCTATTTGTCGTTTGTGCGTCAAGGGGGACTGTCGGTGTCAAAACCGGCGGATCTCGGGTAGGGGGTCCCGAACTGTGCGTCCAGGCGGATGGTAATAGGAGACAAGGGACACGATGTTTTTACCCAGGTTGGGGCCCTCTCGATGGAGGTAAACCCTACTCCTGCTTGATTGATATTGATGATATGGGTAGTACAAGAGTGGATCTACCACGAGATCAAGGAGGCTAAACCCTAGAAGCTAGACTATGGTATGATTGTTGTTGTGTCCTACGGACTAAAACCCTCCGGTTTACATAGACACCGGAGAGGGCTAGGGTTACACAGAGTCGGTTACAATGGTAGGAGATCTACATATCCGTATCACCAAGCTTGCCTTCCACGCCAAGGAAAGTCCCATCCGGACACGGGACGAAGTCTTCAATCTTGTATCTTCATAGTACTTGAGTCCGGCCGATGATGATAGTTCGGCTCTCCAGACAACCCCCAGCCCAGGACTCCCTCAGTAGCCCCTGAACCAGGCTTCAATGATGACGAATCCGGCGTGCATATTGTCTTCGGCATTGCAAGGCGGGTTCCTCCTCCGAATAATTCATAGAAGATTGTGAACACCAGGATAGTGTCCGGCTCTGTAAAATAAATTCCACATACCACCGTAGAGAGAATAATATTTATACAAGTTCAATCTGTCGACGATTTTGTGGCGTGACGTCACACCACAACCAAGCCTTTACTCGAATCGTTTTTATTATACCACCTCAGTGCGTTTAGCGAAGCGGTTTCCTTGGAACGTCTTGTCAAGGCAGAGATCGTGTTCCCCCTATTCCGGGATTCCCATCAATACGGACGTGGGTAACCCAACCGTGCTCGTTGCCACGCCCCCTCCATCAAAGGCGAGTTCCAAACGGTCACGGGGACGGCTCTTGGTATTACCCCTCTTTATAATGAGACCAAGGCCCATTCCTTTTCTTCAATCCTCAATCGAATCCGCCCCTCGCCCCGAGTTCCAACACCCAAGGCTCCAGATTCGGGCGCTTCGGACCTTTGACAATGTCCGGCTCCGACCTACAGGGTCGGTGGATGTCCTCTTCCATCACGGAAGAGGACGTGCTGAAGCTGAGAGACGCCAGGTACCTAACATACGAGATTTCGCATAGGTTGCCCGCCCAAGGGCAAGTCATTCCCACTCCCGAGCCTGGTGAGAGCGTCGTGTTCGTGTCTCACCTCCGTCGGGGTTTAGGCTTCCCGATGGATCCCTTCGTGAGGGGGCTCATGTTTTACTATGGGCTGGAGTTCCATGACTTGGCTCCGGAGTCCATCCTCCACATCTCATCATTTATCGTTGTTTGTGAAGCCTTTCTCCGCACTACCCTCACTTCGGTTTGTGGCTCAAAACCTTCAACGTGGAGCCGAAGATGATTGAGGGGTGTCAGGCAGAGTGCGGCGGGGCGGTTATAAGCAGGAGGGCCGATGCTCCATGGCCCGAGGGCTCTTTTCAGGAGGAGCTCGGCTTGTGGCAACACGAGTGGTTCTACATCACCACTCCCAGGGGCAGCAGGCAGAGGCCGCCGCCCGCCTTTCGCTCGGGTCCTCCATAACGGCTAACGTCGTGGGTCAACAAAGGGCTTGACTGGGGGCCGTCCAAGGACGTACCCCTATTGCAGGGCCGGATTCAAGACCTCCAAGAGAGGGAGATCAACCTAGTCGTAGTGATGGAGGTTATGCTGATTCGGCGTCTTCTGCCCTGCAAACGTCGCCCCCTCCGCATGTGGGAATTCAATCCGGAGGGACCACGAGCTCTCCAACACTTCATGGGTACGACACCTGTGGAGATGTACAAATTGTTCTTCGGATCACAAGAGATGTGTCCGGAATTGACCGAGGACGCTGGTTTAAGCTGCAATCGCCCGGATACTCAAGTAGGTAGCCCTGTGTCCGGACATATCATCCATTTATTTATCATGGATTTGCCTTTTAAACGGCTATCCCTTGGACAGGAGTGGATAGCGCAAGCAAAACTGATACGGTGTCCGGCCCCCCTCCCTGAGACCACGCCGGATCCCGTGTTAATCAAAATGTTGGAGGTAGCGCCCGGAGGAGGCGAAGGGGGAACAGGAAACTACCACCTCGCTAAGGAGGCTTTCAGCAAGGGGGAATCAAGAATCCTCCTCCCTGGGGAGAAGAGGACCGCCTCGAAGACCGGAGGCCAAGGCCTCAAAGCGGGGAAAGAAATCTGCACCGAAAGGTCCTGTGCCGGGAGGAATCCCGGCCGCACAGTCTCCCCAAAGGAATCAGCCCTCCAGCAAGCCGTAAGTAGAAAAAGGGGAGTTTTGTAATAAGGGACATCCCTGTTTTTTATTTTTGAGGATAACCGAAGTTCTTACCTTGTAGTTCGGATCTCAGCCCTTCTCAGCAGAGCTCATCTTCGGGGGATCTTCGTCCGGAGATGATGGAGAGCGAGACGCCTCCATCTGTTGCACCGTCAGGCGGGGCGGGCGACCCTGAGGTGTCGTCACGGAGGGTCTCCCCGAGTCCGGCGGGGCCGGAGAGTTCGGCACCAACCGTGTCGGCGAGGAGTCAAGAATCTGCTCGAGAGGGCGTCTATCTCAGAAGATCACCGTACATTAATGAGTACGGTGTTTGAAAGGATTTCATCCGCTGAGAGCTGGTTGCATGAGGCCATCAGAAGTTTACTGGCGGGGTTTGAGGTACGTAAAAATGACATACCTTTTGACAGTTTTGCACATAGAGTGCGCCCTGTATAGATAGTAGCCCCTGAGACTCGGTGCGTTGTCAGAAGTAACGGCGTGCCGAGGATCATAATCTCAGTGTTAAGATGTCGTCGTTCCTATTCAGGGGGCGGAGCGTTCGGGCAGCCGGACCGATAGAGTTGCTAAAGCGGCAAGAATCGGACGTTGCGGATGCGACATCGCTGGTCAATAAGCGACTTGACGAGTCACAAGGTGGGTGGTTTCTCCGGTCACCGGTAAGGGAGCTTATGCCCACGCCTTACAACATGTATGCTTGATGCAGATGGCGCCATCGCTATGGAGGGTTTCGGGCGAGCTTGCTCGAGCCAAGGAGCAAGCCTTAAGAGTGATGCGGCTGCTTCAAGGCAGCCAAGAGCTAAAAGCGAAAAAGGCTGCTCATCGCCAAGCATGGAGGAGATGGCCGAATGGCCGTGAAGTCAAGGATGCTACCGACCGCTATGAGGTTCTTGAAAGAGAACGCCGAAGCGGGCAAGAGGACTGAAGAAGGCCACCGCCGAAGCCAAGGATGCCCGCTCGCAATGAGGGCTATAAAGGAGGAGCTGCGTCACAGTCGGAGACATTGCGGTGGAAAGCCCTTCTTGCTGCGAGGGAAGTTCACGGATCGGTATGCTCAGCTAGGCGGTTGTAGGTGCGGAGGATCCTTATCTGAATTTGGCGGCGAGTGCGGCGGACGCAGTCGTGCACTTCCGAAGCCAAAAGGATCACGAACGAAGAGCTTTTTTGGTCTCAATTCCATAGTCCGGGGCGTCCACTTCCGTTAACCGATCGGTTGGCTGAGTGGGTTGAGCTGAATAGGCTGTCTGGACTTGCCATGAAGGATGTCGTGGCTCATCTGTGGCCGGAAAGGCCCAAGCCGAATAGTTATTTTGGCTTAGTGCAGCAATTCCTTGATGCGGTGCCGCATATCAAGGCGATGAAGCGGTCGGCATGCATAGAGGGTGCACGGATGGCTCTTGCCCGTGTCAAAACATGCTGGGCAGAGATGGACGCCACCGATGTTGCATACCGGGATTCGGACAGAAGCCGATTACCCGCTGAGCACTATTTTGAGGAAGTCCTGCAGAGCGCTCGTTTAATAGAGTCGTAATGCTCGAAAAACGTTATGTTCAAATGACATGTATGATTTGTAAAACCATCTTTATAATATAAGGGCTTTTTATACTTGTGCGTTCAAGTATTGAAATATCTCCTGTGCGGCCGTTAATGTATATGTGTATATACCCTGAAAGATGGCAGTCTTCGGCTTCAGCCCCCATGCACATGGTGCGGGGGTGTTTGCAAAGAAGCGCATTTTCACACTTAATCCAACGTCTTGGTCCTGTGAAGGAGGTGGTAGCGTAGCAAACTAGGCAACCGGACTATAATGCTTTATCACTTTCACTTAGCCATAGGAGTTCAAGGTGGGCTACGATATAGCCCTAGGGGCACCGCTCTCAATTCGGGCCGCTGTGTGCTCGACCGAAGTGGTCCTTCGTCAAAGCGGAGAATTCTAAACATTCCGAAGTCAATCGAGTGGTTGACCAGCTCTCGCTATATCATGATGATCGGTTTTGGCTTTCATCGAGGTGCTCGCTTGCCGAATCGGGGCACAATGGCAGTAGTTCTCCTGATGCCGCATTAGCCGATGGAGCGGAACGTAAGGCAGCAAAACACAGGAGCCGTGCAAACCCAACATTTGACCAAAGACATGATTCGGAGCTGATGCATATAAGGCCTAACTCGAGACGCCGAACACTCCCTGAGGTATTCGGTCTTTATGATAGCGGGCAGAACAATGCCCTAAGCCCCTAGTGTCCAGGTACGGGCGAGAACTTCTGACGCGGTGGATGCCAAAACGCCAGCCTCCTCCTCAGTTATGGTAGAAAACCGGGGGATGTGTATCAACAAGAGACGGTAAAAAAGGTTTACGCAGGGTCTTAATCTGAAAAGAATCCTTGCAACGGGTCCCTGCTGCACGTCTGCGCCTATGTCTCCGTTGTGCTGTATCCTGGACGGGTGTAGCACGTGGTTCATCTGCAAAAGAGAAGAACTTAGTTTGGAAAGAATATCGTGCAAAAAATGTATTTAAAACAGAGTATGATTTGGAAGATGAATAAAGTTGAGCGTTATTGGCTCTCATTGTTCATGCGTGCAGCCCCTTGTAAAGAGGTATGCGGCTAGGAAGCCCCTTGTTTATTTATACCGGACTCGCCTAACCGTGTCCCGGTCCGAATGACCTGTTTTAGGGCTTTGATCAGCAAGGCCGGATTAGTGTGTGGCTGTCAAAGCAGTCTCACGTTTTCCGTGGTCGAGGAACACTCGAAGTTACCCTTTAATGAGATTATGCCGCATGGACCAGACATTTTAAGTGTAAGAGACGCGTAATGCGGTATTGCATTAAAGCGGGCGAAAGCTTCGCGTCCCAGTAGTGCTTGATGGCTACTTTTGAATGGGGCGATATGGAAGATTAGCTTTTCGCGATGGAAGTTGTCGGATGAACCGAACACAACCTCTAGTAGTACAGAGCCTGTACAATTGGCGTAAGGGCCTGGCGTCACTCCTTTGAAGGAAGTGTTGCTATGGCGAATTTTGGTAGGGTCTATCCCCATTCTGCGGATGGTGTCCTGGTATAGCAGGTTTATATCACTGCTACCATCCATTAGGACTTGTGTGAATTGTAGTCCGTCGATTTTGGGATCCAATATCAAAGCGATCCCTCCTGCGTTTTGAATACTTCTGGAGTAATCCTGATGGTCGAAAGTAATTGGTTTTGACATCCAATTTCGGGACTCCGCTGGGGTGGACCGTGCGGTGGCGATGCTTTAGTAGGTGCCGCACTATTTTTCCTTGTTATCACATGAAGTGAGTTCACTGTTTTGACTTCTAGTGGGAAAGTCTTCTATTTTCTGGCGCGCTGCTTGTGGGGTTCGTCATCGTCTTCGCTTGGTGTGTCGAGCTCCTTGTGTTCGGCGTTAAGTCGGCCAGACTGCTTGAAGACCCAACAATCTCTGTGGGTATAGTTTGCAGGCTTCCCGGGGGTACTGTTGATTTGACATATCCTATCCAAGATTTTGTTTAGGTTGGATAGCTCATCACTGTTGTCCTTAAGGGGTAGTGTTTTGTTATTCGGCCAAGGGCTTTTGAACCTGGCGTTGACCGTCGTGCTATTTGGGCCATTTTCCTTATTCCGGCACTGATCTTTTCTGCGTCGTCATTTCCCATTTCCATCCCTGACCTCGGATGTACTCAGTCATGGTGTTGATCTTGCCACCTACTATCTTCCCCGCGCAAAAGCGCGGTCATGAGGCTTGTTAGCCGCCATTGTTCTTGGTTTTTCTGGCGAGGTGTTCGGCGAGCCATTCGTCTCGAGACGTTATGTTTAAAGGCTGCTAAGGCTTGGCGTCCGAGACAATGACTATTTTGGTTCTTTTGGTGAGGAACCTGTTCTAGAATTTGCGTGTTGACTCTCCGGGCTGTTGAGTTATGTGACTTAAATCGTCTGCGATCCGGAGGCGGACATAACTCCCCAAAAATTTGCTCGAAACGCATCCTCGAGCTCTTCCCAACTTCCAATGGTATTTTTGGGAGGCTTTTGAGCCAATGCCGAGCTGGCCCTTTGAGCTTGAGGGTAAGTATTTTATGGCATGGAGATCGTCTCCTCTATCCATATGTATGTGTAGGATGTAATCCTCAATCCAGACTCTGGGTACATTGTTCCGTCAGATGCCTCTATGTTTACGGGCTTGAATCCCACTGAAATTCATGATCCAAGACCTCATCGGTGAAACATAGTGGGTGTCTTGGCGCCCAGATTTAGGTGTGCCATTATCTTCAACACTCGCGTGTTGTGTTGCTTCCTGGAGCCTTCTTTTTGGCCCATAGATGGACTGACCGGCCACCCTATTTGCGAGGATCCTTATGTGGATCGTGTGCGGCTTGGTGGCGCGCTTGCCGCTTCTTAGCTTTGTCATCTGGTCGCCTATCCGCCCTGGCGACCTCTCTGTTTTTGATTGTGTGGGGCTCTACGCCTCCTCACAAATTCGGGCAACGACTTTCACTTTGGGTAGTCTTTGCTTGGTGACTATCGCCAGATGTTATCTGCGGTCTTGAGTACTTTGCTCCATCTCATTCTCGAGTACGCCTTCCGCTGTTTTGAGCTTCCGCTACGCTTCTTCAAACTTCTTGCGTGGCGGCAGCCTTTTGTGAAGGTTCTTATGCTCGTGATGTGTTGGCGTGAGATCGTCTGGACTGTTGTTTTCGCCGGGGATGGGTTGCTCATCCAATTCATCCTGTTCGGATGGTTGCCTGGTGGCATGTTTGTCGTCCACTGGTTCGCCCTGCTCTACGGCTAGGTCAGTATGGGTGCTGTTGTTATCAAAGCGGGACTTCGGGCAGCGCTTGCGTCGCCGTTTTGGTTGTTTTTCGGGGGAATTATCCTTCGCCGCGTCCCGTTGTTCCTCGTTATCGCTTCCTTTTGGTGTATCCACCATGTATACGTCGTGAGTTGAGGTGGCTTTCCAGTGCCCAGTAGGCGCTGGTTCTTGGTCGTCTCCGGCATCGTCGTCAATACCGTCGATGTCTTCGGAGTTGAAGTCTAGCATGTTGGTTAGATCGTCGACAGTGGCTACAAAGTGGGTGGTGGGTGGGCTTTGAATCCCAACAGTCCTGACCGCAGTCCGGCCAGGGCTCTCCTGATAACGAGAGATATTTTAGCGAATTCAGGATGTCGCCGAAAGGTGAGTGTTGAAAGATGTCCGCAGCGGTAAACTCCATGATCGGCGCCCAATCGGATTCGATTGGAGGGGGCGCGGGAGGTTCGGAGTCTGGTGAGGAGTCCGGCACCTCGGAGTCACGAGCTTCACAAGGGACAAGGTTAGTATTCGCCCATCGCCATAGAGGTTGCAGCCCCCCGAGGGTGTTCAGCCACCCGCCCTCGACCGCTGCGCAGCCGCCCGAATTAAGGGTCGGAGGACTCATGTGCGGCCTCCGTGGCACCGTCCGGAAGACAGCTAAATCATGCCCATCGCGACAAAGGCGGGCGCTCTGCCGTGGCTCAAATCCATCGAAGATCAAGTCTCCGCGGATGTCACCGTGAAGTTCAGATTTCCGTCGACCGACGGCGGGGCATAGCTTCGATCCGCTCAGATGGCTGCTTAATTGCCCGCAAAGGCAAAGCTGCCGAATACGAAGATCTCGCCAGGAGAAAAGTCTCACCTGGATTGTGTCGTTGTTCTTGATGATCGAAGGAGCCATCGAGCCTATCGGTGAGGACACAGAGGAACTCTCAATGAAAGCACCAATGTCGGTGTCAAAACCGGCGGATCTCGGTAGGGGTTCCCTAAATTGCGCCCAAGCGGATGGTAACAGGAGACAAGGGACACGATGTTTTACCTGTGTTCGGGCCCTCTCGATGGAGGTAAAACCCTACTCCTGCTTGATTGATATTGATGATATGGGTAGTACAAGAGTGGATCTACCACGATATCAAGGAGGCTAAACCCTAGAAGCTAGCCTATGGTATGATTGTTGTTGTGTCCTACGGACTAAAACCCTCCTGTCAATGGCCCATTTGACAATCCGGCAGGTGGCGTCCCAATTATTTATAATATCGTTAAGTGGTACTTTGGAAGCCACCGTGATGGAGCACTCTTGAAAGTAGTGCCGCAATTTGCGGGATGACATAAAGACCGCTTATGCTATCTTTTGATAACGCGGATATCGGGATTTACATGGTTTGAGGATACATAGTATACTGGTTTCTGAAGTGGGAATTTATGTCCCTCCTCATCTCGTTCTACGACGAGCACCGCACTCACCACTTGGTGAGTTGCAGATATGTAGAGAAGCATCGGGCCGATGTTTGGTGCGGCCAGGATTGGGTTACTTGCTAACAGAGCCTTTGTTTCTTCCAATCCGGCTGTGGCAGCATCCGTCCACACAAAGTGGTTAGTGCAGCGTAGCAAGCGATATAATGGCAGTGCCTTTTCCCCTAGTCTGGAGATAAAATAGTTTAAAGCTGCCACACACACAGCTAATTTTTGGACCTGCTTGAGGTCTGTTGGTGTTCCCAACTGTGACAGGGCTCGGATTTTAGCGGGATTTGCCTCGTTTCCTCTATTAGAGACGAGAAACCCCAGTAGCTTTCCGGACGGAACACCGAAAACGCATTTTTCCAGATTGAGTCATATGTAATATGCTCGGAGGTTGTCAAATGTAAGGTGTAAGTCATCCACCAATGAATCGACATGTTTTGTTTTGATGACTACGTCATCTACGTACGCCTCCACAGTTTAGCCGATCTGTTTTTCTAGGCATGTTTGAATCATGCGTTCGTAGGTTGCGCCGGCATTTTTGAGTCCGAAAGGCATAGTGTTGAAGCAGAAGGGCCCATACGGAGTGATGAATGTCGTTGCGGCTTGGTCGGATTCTTTCATCTTAATTTGATGATATCTGGAGTATGCATCAAGGAAGCACAGGGAATCGTGCCCTACGGTTGCATCAATAATCTGGTCGATCCGAGGTAGTGGGAAGGGGTCCTTAGGGAAAGCCTTATTAAGGTCTTTGAAGTCGACACACAGGCGCCAGGATTTATCCTTCTTAGGTACCATTACTAGGTTTGCTAGCCGGTCTGGATGTTTGATTTCTCTGATAAACCGACTTCGAGTAGCTTGGCTAGATCCTCCCCCATAGCCTGTTGTTTGGGTTCAGAGAATCGGCACAAAGTTTGTTTGACTGGTTTGTATCCTTTCAGTATGTTGAGACTATGCTCGGCCAGTCTTTGCGGGATACCTGGCATATCCGAAGGGTGCCAAGCAAAAATGTCCCAGTTCTCACGCAAGAATGCACGTAATGCGGCGTCCACCGTTGGATCCAGTTGTGCCCCAATGGAAGCTGTTTTATTGGGATCCATCAGGTGGACCTGAAATTTAACTATTTCGTCTGCCGTCTTGAAGGAGGTAGACTTGGGTCTCTTATCGTGGATTACATAGTCCCTGTTTGCTGTGGAATGTAGAGTGGTCAATTCCTCGGTCGCAAGGGCCTCGAATAATGCCTCAAGCGCCAGAGAGGCGGTTTTGTTTTCGACGCGGAGTGCTATGTCCGGATCACTGGCAATAGTGATAATTCCATTGGGCCCGGGAATTTTGAGCTTCATATACCTGTAATGGGGTACGGCTTGGAAGCGTGTGAATGTGTCTCGCCCTAGCAAAGCATGATACCCGCTGTTGAATGGTGCCACATGGAAGAGTAACTCTTCGGACCTATAGTTCTCCGGCGTGCCGAATACCACATCGAGTTTAATTTTTTCCCGAGCATCTGGCTTCTCGACTAGGAATAATACCGCGAAAGGTTGTGCTACTTTGCTCAATGTGACTTCTGTCCATTTGAATTTTATTGAGCGTGTCCTTGTAAATGAGGTCCAGTCTGCTACCGTTGTCCATGAGCACACTGAGCCGAAAGCCGTATACGATTGGGTTTAGTACCAAAGCGGTTGGTGCCCGGAATGAGCGGGCTCTTGGTTCGTCATCGGCATTGAAAGTGGTCGCTGTGTTGTTCCAAGGATTTACTCTTGCCACATGGCAGACTTCGGCGAGGTCGCGGAGCGCTCTCTTGCGACGATTATTTGAAGAAAAGGTCTCGAAGACCATGAATACTTCGGGATCATTGTCCTCTGAAGAATAGTTCTCTGGAGTGTTGTTAGTGAGGAGACCCTTGCTGCTTTTGGCCACCTGCCGGAGTATCCAACATGCCCGAAGGCTATGCGTTGGTTTGCTGTCCGGCGTCATGTGAATTCTGCAGGGTTTGTCGAGCCATTCCTCGAGGATAGTTTTATGCCCCATAATGGGTTTAATTTTCTTGTCCACGGGATGATGATTGGTACTCGGCGAGGGTGCATCCTCTTTGCCCATCTGGGGGATGGCTTAAAGGCCTGCGGTTCCCAGCGGGCTGCCTTGGTTTTCTAGGCGCTTTCCATTGCACAGTACTTCTGTATTATGTGTGCCAGATCGGCAAAGTGCAGTACACGACGGTGGTTGAGGGCATTAAGGATTCCCTCATCCGTGCAATTGTTGCAAAATACCGAGATCGCGCCGTCGTCACAACAATCCTTGATCTTGTTTTTAACAAGCAGGAATCTAGCCCAAAAGTGGTGGACTGTTTCCTGGGGCCGCTGACGTACGTACATTAAGTCGCATATGTCCGGAGGACTGAAGTTGCTTGGGGAATACTTCTTGTGGTGGGTGGGTGGGATCAAATCTAAACCCTGACCCACTGAGAAATCCGGATTCTGAAGAATTTCCGAGGTTACAGGCTGGGCTCCGGAGCGTCCGGTGTGTTTCTAGGCCTAGTGCCCAATTCACTGTTCGGAGGACAGGAAGTGTCTTCCAGAAGAGGAGAGTCCGGTTCTCCGGGTTCGGAAACCCGAACATACTTTGTTCTCAATGTAGGAGAAGAGTCATTGTCGGCTTGCTCTTCCACAATTGCCACATGATGGGTGATTGGCGGAGATCTGATTGCTCTCTGATCGGGTTTAAGTCCAATCCGATCATAGTCGGTCACGACCGCCAGGGCGGCGATCTGACCTAGCAGTTCATTTAAGGCCGATACATCTGCTGGATCCATCTTGTCATAGTATTCAGGGCCGACGTGGAGGCAATTTTTGGCGGTGAGTTGGGCTGCTTCAGGCTTAATGGTCGGGCAAGCGCCCATGATGAAGCTGCCGAGCCGGAGGGTTTGCCCTAAAGCTAGGGCTTCTCCGGAAGTGATGTTGTCTTTGATGACAAGGCGAGCCATCAATCCTTATGTTGACGACACAAAGGAACTCTCAATGAAAGCACCAATGTCGGTGTCAAAACCGGCTGATCTCGGGTAGGGGGTCCCGAACTGTGCGTTTGAGGATCGAAGGTAACAAGGAGAAAGGGGACACGATGTTTACCCAAGTTCAGGCCCTCTTGATGGAGGTAATACCCTACTTCCTACTTGATTGACTATGATGAGTATATGGGTTACAAGAGTTGATCTACCTCGAGACCATAATGGCTAAACCCTAGTTGTCTAGCCTGTATGATTGTAATTGCCTCTATGGACTAAACCCTCCGGTTTATATAGGCACCGGAGGGGACTAGGGGTGTACAAATTCGGTTTACGAAGGAAGGAAAGTATTCATCTGGACGCCAAGCTTGCCATCCACGCAAAGGAGAGTCCCATCCGGACATGGGAGGAGGCCTTCTATTCTTGTATATTCACGGCCTGTTAGTCCGGCCTATGTCACATAGGCCGGCTATCCGAGGATCCCATAATCCAGGACTCCCTCAGTTGCCTTGAGGAACATACGCCACTTGCCATTTCTGAAGAACTCTCGAGATTAGACCTTAAGAGGAAAGGGGAGGCTTCCGTCGGATTGTCGATAAAGGAGGTCGAGATGCACTTTACCGTAATTCTGGACTGCGTGCCTATTAAATAAAGGGGAAAGGATCGATGCTTCGACGTCCTGCCATAAAGCAGCTCGATTCCCCAGAAGGCGCGATGATCAAGGTAGAGGTCTGGACGCCACGTGCGATGGGACCGGACCCCGAGTAAAGCCTTCGGTCGAACCAACGACTTCAAAGTTGAACCCAGGATAATACGCCGGAACTCGTTTGTAAAGCCGAAGACTCCAAAGCCGAAGTCATTTCGCCAAAGAAGAGTGTCATCCATGGCGTAGAAGACCAGTTCAGGGGCTACTGACGGTGTCCTGGACTAGGGGGTACCAACCTAGTTGGCCCACAATCCTTGTGCTAGGCTTATGGGCCCTCATTCTCATAAGGAAGGACTCCGGAAGCCTCGCACCTCGACGTGATCAAGACAACCTTTTCCAAAGACTTAACGTGTACTCCAGGGACATCTCCGGCCGCCGCCATACGCATCCTTAGATCTACAAGCTACTATGTAACCCTAGGTACCCCTCTGGCGTGTATATAAGCCTAAGGGTTTAGCCTGCAGAGGGGATCCGATCATAATCTCATTCACCTAGCTTTAGGGTTAGAACACAACTTACAATCTCGAGGTAGATCAAGCTTGTACTCGATACACAACCATCAATACAATCAAAGCAGGACACTGGGTATTACCTCTTCGAGAGGGCCCAAACCTGGGTAAATACTCTCTTCTTCGTCCTTGTTACCCACTGATCCGAGATCCACAGCTTGGGACCCCCTACCCTGAGGTCTACTGGTTTTACCACTGACAACATTCGACATGGTTTTACCTCCTGCAGCAGTATCAAGCATTGTTTTTTATATAGGATTTAAGGCATTATAAAACATGTGAATAATTAATCATTCTTCCATTCCATGATAAGGACAATTCATTATAGCCTGTTCATACAATCCCATGCAAGCGCTAGTGGCTCATAATCTTCTTGCTTAAAACTTGTTATCTGCGAACGAAGTTGCATATGTTTTGCAGGTGGGGAAAACATTGATAAAAACTTACTACAACAACGAGTCCATGAAGTTATATTACCTCTAGGGAAAGCTAGAAGCCATTCTTTTGCTTTTTCTCTCAAGGAGAAAGGAAATAGACGCAACTTCCAAGCGTCGGGATCATAATCCTTTATGTGTGTCATGTTACTCAATTAAGAACAATTAAGCAAATGTGTATCGGCATGCTCAAAATAAGAGCCTCCAAATTGGTCATGTTGAACCATAGAGACTAGTTTCGGTTTTATCTCATACTCAACAACAACAACATCAGGTTGTGCAATTGGTTTACGCATGAAACTATTGCTAAGAGTGGCAAAGCTTCCAAGCTTACGAGCCATGGTAATCTTTTTGGCTTTTCTACTGACAAGATTTGCAACAAAAATTAACTAAAAATTGACACAAAACTCTAACAAAAACTCTAAACACAAAGGTAGGTGCGCTCCCCAAAAATGATGCTAGAAAAAGGTTTGATTAGTCCCTTTAGTGATCCAGTAAAGGAGGAGAAAGGATTCTCGCCTTTTTCCCCAGAGGTGACCCCGAGTTATTGAACCCACGAGAGGATAGTGACCTTTAAGCAATGGTTTCTAACAAGCTTTTGCAAGAGAATTAGATTCCAGATTTTGACCGGATCGAAATCATGCTCACAATAAGAACACTTATAATAAAAATAGGCATGGCTGTGAGGCCTTATGCTTACAACCATATATTTGCGTCGGGATCATTATGATCTTAATTTTTGCCCTGGAATTCATCCATTGAGATGTGCTTGCTACGTACCGAAGTGGGGAATGTGTCCAAATTATGTTTATACCAACAACTTCCTGCATCAAGAGTTTGTTGTCCAACCGAAGGCCCTATTCATCATGCGGGTTGTCCCGATAATTATGATAGCAATAACCGAACAAAAGCATTGGGCGTTTAATGACTATACCTCTTGAATTGCCAGAGATAGGATCCGTGTTACCGTACTAAACCTATCTGTCACTGGTGTTCAGAATAACACAACAGGGTCTCCCTGCCCTTAGCCTCCTCATGACTCACTCTGCACGATCATGGGTACCTATAGGGATGAACAACGCGAACGAGACAAGAGACAACAACGAAGAAACTTTATGCTACACATACGGGACGTTAACTCCCAATATTTCCATTGATCCCTCCAACTAATACATTGGGTTGCAAGGCCTTGCCTCAACCCCTGACCTTACCGAACTAAAGGACATGGAGATCAGATCACACGAAGAACTCATTGAAGAACACATCATGAAGATTGATTGATAATATGTCTTACAGTATATGTCGGATGTGATACACGATTACAAGTATGTCTAGATGGCTGGGAACTATGGTGGTAATGACGGTGGTGGCTATGGAGATGGAGGTGGGAAATGGCGGCGGCTAGGGTTGATGGAGATGTCTGTTGTGACGATGACGATGTGGCGGCTTGTTCTGATGCTCATTTGGCGTCAGGCCTTTAATAAAGGTTCTTCAGGTGGATCATACGATTCAGTTAGAATTCCATACGACCATCCATATGAGATGGTCACATGGAACGCCGTGTTTTGCTCTAGAACCTCTGCTACGACTCCCACTTGATCTCCTATATCTCCACTTTACTCCTTTCCAAGTATTTGCTTGATTTCTTCCATAAATAGCCCATTTCCTATGGAAACCTAATAAAGATCAGATATCTGGAATCCTTTGCATTCATTAGTCATTAGTAGCAATATCGGAGTGAATACCTCGGTTTTAATTAAATATACCAGTTTAGACTCCGGTAAGAGGAGTGTAAAAATAATACTCATCATTATTTGAAACAAATTAGCGCAAAAGTGTTAGTCTTTTGTTGGATTTTGAATCATGGTAGTTGAGGATGCAACAATTGTGGTAGTTCTTTGCTATTTACTCGTTTTGCTTGCCAATGAATTGGCCAGCATTGGTAGTGGAGCATTGCCATGCCAACAAATTGGCAATCATCCAAACAAAGACCAATATTTTGGCCATGACCAAAAAGTTGGCAAGGTAGACATTGGTGATAATGAAAACACACTCGCAGTGACCGGTAACCGAAATGGTCGCGTGAGGCAAATTCCCGGCTATTGATGCACTCTAGCCAGCCACCGACTGACCACCGAAATATGGTACAAACTTTTATCACTACTAGCCCTCAGACAATAGTTGGCACTTGAATGGACATATTTTTTTTGATGACATGAAATGTTTGAATGCAAGAAGCATGGTCGAAGCCCCCCATTTTAAACAGAAAAGGTGACATCCTCATGATTCTTTTGTTTGAGTCATTAGAAAAGTCGTATTATAAAAAGGGTTTGTGCTTTGGAGAAAGACGTGGTAATCTACTCATGCACACATACAAAATTGTACCCACAAACTCATCAAAAAGATAAGAAAGAGCTCCTCTATAGTCCCTATCTTTGCAGTTCTTCTGTGTACCCTAGAACCTATGGGTTCAAGAATCTCCGGATTCTCTGGGCCATCCAGAGGCTTGCAACTCTCGATTTACAGCTCGGTATTAAGCCCGTATATTTCCTAGACACTCCGGGGCATGGAACCTCCGAGTTGTCGCCGGATCATTCTACACGTGCAACGAAGTCTTGCAACCCTTGAGTTACAACTCTCTATTTGCCCCGGAGACCCAGATACAAACTATGGTTTCCTGGTTGCAACTTGTTCCACACATCGTGTGTGACTTTTAGGTTTTCTAGTTGTCAAGTTGTTTATGGTGAGCGTTCATTTGAACATGCAATGCGCATTCAACATGTGTAGTTTATTAAATCATGAGGTAAAACGATGTTGGCTTGGCATGTAGGGATTACAGTGTTGGGGCTTCAATTTTGATAATGATACCAAGCTATGGGTTCTTGAGCTTTGGGTTGTGAAAACCCTATGTCTAGTCTTTATTTGGTTGAACCAAGAAATGTCAACCTCCATATGACACTTGAGCCTTCTATCTAGACTGAGAGTTTCTATTTGCCCACCAGTGATTGAAATCGAAAACAACGGCACATGAAGGTTCTTCTCCAAATATGAGGGTTGAAGATCGCTTCCCCATGGCGATACCCACTGCAGCAAGAGAACTTGGTCACTGTGTTTTTTCCGATAATAATTTGGTTGTGTGCATCCTCAACGTCCCCATTGGTTCATCCATCGTATTGTTATAAAATGTTGATATAGGGAAATTGCTAATGGAGCTCAAGCTCCACGGAGCCTGGAATTTCAAAATTCCGAAAGTCAAATTTTGGTGTTTTAAATTTTTTATTGAAAAAATTACACACGTACATAGGGATGTTTTCCACATATGTGCAAAGTTTCATGGTGAAACACATTACGATGTGAACTATACCAGAAAAAATCACGTATTTTTAGCACATGTACTATTCACTAAAAAAGTTCATGATTTTGTTATTCTTGTGTAGATCACATAACAATGTATTTCATATTGAAAATTTACACACCATCCCTGTGCACATGTGTGTTTTTCCATATTTTTGTCAAAACTTTGAAACGTGGTTTTTGAACTGCTCGAAATTTCAGGCTCCGTGTCGTTGGTACATCTTGTTGCCTTCGTAAACGGTGGGTATACAAGATGTAGAGCTACACGCATACGAACAAAGAGAGAGGAGAAGAATTGCATGTGTGGATTATTCTCGTACCGGCCATCTTTCCAACGAGCAGGGATTACAAAAGGCCAGTTCAGTAAGCAGTGCGTGGCAGAATGAACCGCTAAAAACCACATGCAAGTGCAGTGAAGTGCAGCGCTGCTCTGCGAGTAGCCACCACCACCACTACCCACTGGTACATGTGTGCGCGCCCACTTTGTGCAGCAGGGGTGGGGAAGGAAGCAAAAGGCCTAGCCCGCCTTTGAACCAAATCGGAATTTTCAAGGGCGATGGACCATGGTACTTGCTTTGCAACTTGCAACAACAAACGGCACCACCACCACCACCACCATTCTACATCCTCCATATGAATTCAGAGATATTTATTCTCTACTCCTACACTACACCAGCCAGCTGCCGCCGCCGCTGCCGCTGCCGCTGCCCGGGAAGTGGAATCCGACGTGCAACTTTGCAGCCGGCCAGCCAAGCTTTCCCTCCGATCCTGCGCCGCTTTATGCTCTCCTCTCCGTAGGAAAGCTCGGAGGCCTCATCAAGCTCGCCACCTTCTTGATTATTTTTTCGTTCTTTTTCTTCTTCTTGTCTCCACTCGATGGCACGCGGGAATCAAACCAATCCAATCCGGCCGCACTGCCAATAACCGATTATTTGGCGGTGCGCCGATCAAAGAACTAAAAAATCTAGAGAAACGGGAAGGAAATCGAGGGTGAAAATGGCCGGAGTTGCAACTGCTGCGACGACCAACTAATGGATGAAGCTCCGGCCGCGCGGCTGGACACCTAGGGAAAAACAAGCGCGGGCTTGGATCACCGGTGGACGGCCGGCAGCTCCAGCCTCACCCTCTTGTTGTTGTTCATCGCCGCCGCGACGGAGAAGGAGGCGGCGTCCAGGCGTGCGTATGTACTGTCGGCGTCGCCCCGGTCGGACGCCGATCTCTTGGCCGCCTTGCTCGGCGATGATGGATCGCGCAGCATCATGGTGTAGCAGGCATATACATCCTCCTGCGCACAATAACATCGGCCATCAGGCGAACTGGTTTGACGACCCGCTGGACGGAGCGATGAGTATGGTGGAGGGGCAAGTCACCTTCTCGAGGAGGCAGGTCGGGGAGAGGCTGCTGATCTTGGATTCCAGTGGCTCCCTCGTGAGCGCGCCGTGGGTGGCCGCCAAGACGGCGACGGCGGCCACGGTGGACGGCCGGTAGTCGAGCACGCTCGCCACTGCAAGAACAGAGCACGGTCAGTTGATAGAAGCAGAGCATGGTCCATGGATCGATGTGGTTGTCAAGTAACTAACCTTCCGCGGCGGAGAAGATGAGGGCGGCGGCCTTGACGGCGATGAGGCCGCCGCCACCTCCGCGGCCGCCGCCGTTGAATCGCCGGAGCCTGGAGGAGAGGCAGGGGAGGTAGTCGAAGGGCGTGACCGCGCCCATCCGCCAGTCGAGCGTGGAGAGCACAAGCATCTCCATGCGGCGGATGGAGTCGCAGCTGAAATCGTAGTCGTCGTCGGCGCGGAACTCCGACAGCGCCGGCGCCTGGCACTCATCCATCTTCGCCGCCAGCGACACGCACGCGATGGCCAGCAGCCGCGCCGCCCACGGCATCACCGACCTCTGCACGCACGCACGTATATCAATCAGTGACCAGTGTCGATCCGCGTCGTTCAAGAAACAGAGGAAGGTAAGAGGGGATCAACGGATGGCGATTGTGCACGTACGTCGACGCATCGCCGGAGGGAGAAGCGGTCAAAGTAGGCAATCGCCGCGTACGCCGTGCGGTGGGAGAACCCGAAGTGCCCGCGCGTCTGCAATGGCGCCGGCGAGAGATGTCAGGGGCTCTGTTTGTTCCATCAATCAAGAAACCAATGGATGCAGATATATACTAGACGCGTCTGTTGGATGGTTCACCTCAAGGATCCACCGGACGGTGTCGCGGCGCGCGCACTGGAACCAGTCCTCGGACGCCATGGAAGGCGACGGACCGGCGGAGCAGAAGCTACTCTCCTTGGACACCAGGTGGTCCAAGTACCCCTCCTCGTCTTCCTCCTCCCCGTCGTTGTCCTCGCCGGCACTGTGCACCAACAGCAGCCTGCCGGCGTCGTCGTCGGCGAGGCCGTCGCCGAGGTCGGCGCCGTCCTCTTGGCACATGAGGGAGAAGCAGCACCCGGCCGCGTAGTCATCGGCTTCCATTCTCGATCCGCTCCGTGCTTCCGTTATGTACACTCCGCCGGACGGCAGCACTGGTGGGCTTTGTCAAAGTACCATGAGGGTTAGGATCCGGACGGGGTAAGGCCGCCGGAGCTGGCAGTGGGAGCGGAGGAGGGGGGAGGAGAAGGCAGGGCGAGGTGGCCGCGCCTCAAGCGGTCAAGCCGCTGCCATCTATTTAAGTGGCTCTCGCAGCCTCGCCTCACTGCACTGCGGCGGGCACGCACGACGCTCTTCTGATATTTCTGAATTTTCTCTCTCTTTTCAATGACCTTAAGCCTTCTGTTTGGTCAAGATGCATTCCTCAAGATTCGAGCAAATTCATAATGTCACCGTGACTAGGCTGCACTTTCCCGGCGGGTGCTGATTCAGATTCACTGCTGCAAAACCGTGCTTGCTACAGAAATAAATTTCATACACAGTCGAACCATATGGGATTTGGTTTGTTTGATTGCGTCACACGAAAAAACAAAGAATTATTTCTAAGAGGATAGAGGAGCTCTTTGATTCGTAGAATTGTAAAACCGCGGGATTAAAGTGCCACACCCATTCAAACCGTAACTATTTTTTGTTGTTTGATTGCATCACGGGATTATTTCTAAAAGTGGTTTCAGTGAATGTTACAATTCCAATGAAATGAAGTGCAAAGAGATCGGGGGGAAATCCAATATAGTTCAATCCTACAAATCAACTAGATGATGTCCCCTAAAAACCCAGATAATGCAGGAAAAATCTTAATAATTTCAATCCTCTAAAATTCCTATGCAAATCCTTTGAATCAAATAGGCCCGGTGTGGAACCTAAATTTCCTACGAAATGTAGGGCAAATGAATAGGGCTTCTTTGATCCATAGGTTTTTTTAGAGATATGGGTAGCTTTCTTGGGTGGGCGGATGTGAGAGATTAGCGAGTTGTAACTTAGGTGGACGTAGAGCGTCGTTTAGTATGTTTAACTGTATGATGGAGGGGTTCTTTCTCCATCCTCTCTCTTTTCCAAATGACAACGCCCATATGTGTGGCATGTTTGCACATCGCCCACACGCCTTGATCCACGTTGATTCTGTTTTGCACGAATCCTAAAGGAATCTGTTAGAATTTGAGTGTCACGTGAGCGTCATCCTGTGTGTGGGCGTTGGAGAGTTCGCCCACATGGCCCGCAGCACGCGGTTTGCTAGCTGCGCTGTGTGGGAGAACTGGTTTCTGCCCATACAGCCACCACCTAGTTCACGCGCGTGTGGGCGAACTATTTTTCGCCCACACGACACTCGTACGTTGTTGGATGGCAACTGCAGTTGTGCGTACATGGCAACTAGGTAAACACACATGGCAACTATGATTTATTGCTAGACGGCAACTGCAGTTTGTCAACCAGGATAAACACACATGGCAACTGTGATTAATCATACATGGCAACCTTGGTTACACCACACATGGCAACTTGGTAAACACACATGGCAACTATTGTTTGACCATATGTGGCAAGTAGTTAATCACATACTACAATTATGGTTTGATTATACGCGGCAACTACCATAAATTAGACATGGCAACTATAGTTAACCAACACAGAAAGAGTTGTCGTGCTTTTACAACTGCATTTGCCAGCCCGGATAACTACATCTGCCATCCCGCATGGCAACTAAATCGTCATCCCGTCGGTACCTAACGTAGTTGCGCCAGGATGTGTGGGCATACTTGCTTCGTGCCACATGCGCGGGGTGGGGATGAGTAGTACTTGTTTGGCATGTGTCACGAAGTAGCTGCGCCCACACGTGTTGGCAATTCTAATGTTCACCCACAGCTCGTGTGGGCTGCCACCTACTCACGCCACACACGGTGTGTGGGCGGATGTCTAGTATGACACATGTGTGTGCGTTATCAGGACCCCTCTTTTTTAATATAGGATACGCCCACCCATGTGTATTCGACGAAAAAAAGGTTTTGTAGGGTTTTCCAATATTAGGGGATTGAATAAAATACATTTTTAGGGTGGCATGTCCTCTTGGGTCCTACATGATTATAAAACAACAACAATTTGGATCAAAGATTGTAATGCCATGGAAAAAACAAAGAAATTGTAAGCAGAGATTTGAGTGGATGAAATTTTCCTCATAAATAGAGTGTAAAACAATCCGTATAGAGGATACAAATCCTAAGAAATTCCTTTGGATCAAAGGAGGAGTTTTTAGGTATTGAATCATATTAATTAAACAACCTATATAGGAAAAACTCGTAAGGGTTCCAACTCTTCAAAATTCTTATGGACATCTTTTCAATCATAGAGGCCCTCAAACCTGATGATTTCCAATGGAATTTGCACAAGAATAGGTGTTCTTATGTTAACTCTATATATCTTGCCCTTTGTACATTGTGATGCACCAATAAAAAATGGAAACAATGTTGTCAATATTTTTATTTCGAAATACACAAAAAGGTGTAATCTTAAGAAGGGGCGATATTACTCTTAAAATGGAAGTAAACAATCTTGATTTTATTCTAAATATGAAACAATCAACTACCATTCATTTCAGTGTAATTTTTCTCGTTGTGCATGGTTCATCATCCAGATTCCTTCCAATTTCTATATCCACGATGGGGTGTTGCGAATATGTTTGCCTGTGTGACAATGATATGAAACTTAGAACCCCGATCTTGCCAAGGGTGGTGGCATAATGATGGTCATCGTGGCTATGTAGAAATGATGTGATCTTTTTAAACTAAAAAATCTTCACTCGAGGTTATCGACTAATACACGCTCTAACTCTGAACTTGGTGATCTCTTCAATGGTTGGGGCACCAAGAGTTCTTTATGGCTAGTTGTATTCAAGCGGAGTGGACAACCAATGAGTTTTTTCCACATCATGGTTGGCGGTGTAGTTTTAGGATCGGTCCTCCATTACTATAGGTTTCCTTCTCCTATTGATTTAGACTACACTTTTTTAATAGGGTTTTTACCAGTTTTGCCATTAGTTGAGTCACACTACTCAATTTTTTCATTAGAAGTTTCAACTACTCAAAAATGTCATCCTTCTGTTAAGTGTGTGCTCGAGAATGCCACTCGGCACTGTCGTCACCATTTGATCAAAGACCATTGACCATGGTGAAGTGACCAAAATACCCCTTGACCTCACTAGTTACCGTTCCATATACAACTCACTATAACCCGTGGGTCCTAATTTTTAGCATGCAGAGAATGAAATTAGAAGCAAAAATAGCTTCGCACACGGGTAATCGAATCCATGCATGTCGTTATTTTATCTTCTAATTGAGTTCTCGATGTGCTGACAACTAGGACCCGCATGTTATAGAGGAGCGCTGACATGTGGGTTTATAGGGATATTTTGGTCACTTCACCCTAGTCAAAATCCTTTAACCAAATGGTAACAGTGTTGAGTGGCATTTTTTAGCATAGCTTAATGGAAGGGTGGCATTTTTTACTAGTTGAAACTTCTAGGGGCAAAATAAAGTAGTGTGACACAACTAGTGGCAAAACTGATAAAAAAATTGTTTTAATAAGCCGATGTAATAAGTATATTGTATAGGATGTGTGTAAAAGTTAATGCATTGCAACATAGTTTGTGTGTCCTATGCTATAGCAACACTGGTTGTTGGAGCATATGGAAACACACGAACAACATTATATTTGATCATAAACCTAGATGTATGTCCTATGCTATAAGCTGCTTTAAAGACAGTTTGGGACGATATGAAGAAAGCCAAACCTAGCCTGAAGGAAGGGATGCAAGCATGGTTAGACACATTGTAATGTAGAATTGCTACATATACATTAGTATGTTGTACATCCATATGTATATGGCACCACCATTATTAATGAAAGAAGAGTTATATCATGGATTTCCCCTATTGTTTTTGCTCAAAAGAAAGGTTGTATGTGAACTCTATTGGTTGTATCGCATAGATGTTACTTACCGAGTCAAAGTAACCCCCTTTACAAAAAATGCCACGTTGTTATCCTCACATCAGGAGAGCTCCATAAAATGAGTAAAATACCTTGCGTTATCCCTTCATTGCACTCATAATATAATTTTCTCTATTCTGTCCTGAATATACAATAATCCGCACTATACCATTTGGTAGAAAAAATTGCATAGAGTGTTTTATTTTTGGCACTTTTTTTAAAAACATGCACCTTGTTTGGCTCTCATACATTGGGGCTTGAATTCAAGAACTAGAGTTGGGTTATATAAAGGAGCGTTTGGATGCCACGAGAATTGGAGCTATTAATTCTAAAACCAATTTCACCAAGTTGGAATATAACTAAGCCAATTCTTACTACCAAGAAAGACTCAAATGGATTGTGAGTCCGGTGCACGTTGGGACCAAGATACAAATAGTTGTTCCTCCATGCACCAAGTCACATTACAAAATTCAGATTTGGGAAAGAATCTATAACAAGTAAGTGGGACTTATTTGCATGCTTTGGTATGCTAATAAGATCCAATTAGCTCTCGGCACATGGACAATGCCCATCAAAATTCAAATTACTTCATAGAAACTGTATAGTGTGAACGCGAGGTTGATAATTGAAATGCCGAAATTTTATTAAATCATGCATGGGACACACTTGCAAGGACCGGTCTTCCAATATGCTCAAAGTATCTAATTTTCTTGTTAACAATATTAATCAAACTTTAGCTGACTTCAAGCAAAGTATAAGTGTGGCCAAAACTTTCAAATTTGGCATGGCAAAAGTTTACATAATAAATAACATCAATTTTCATGTGACATCACACCATAATGAAGTGGATCTTTCAAAGTCACGTTTTGGTTTTATTAAAACTGAATTGAATTCTTAGAGATAAACAACGTGTTAGATCTTTTTATTTCACTTATGAAGCTCTACTAACCGAAAGTTAATGGAATGATATGGATGAAACTGAAAATCCTTATCTCGTGATATGCATTGAATCACGGACTAATCTGAAGCTCAAAGGCACCCTTGTGAAGAGTAAAAAAATGGTAAAATAATTCAAAAATTTCTGATAGTTTGTCAACAAACATTTTCGAATGTTATACACATATGCCAATTTTTGTGAAGGAAAAACCATTAATAGTGCTCTAAAAACAAATGTTCCAAAACAATTACTTTTAAAGCATTTTGGAGCACTAGTTTTTTTTTGTTAGGAGTGTTACAATTTTTTCTTCACGAATTTGCAGATGTGTAGAACATTCAACAAAGTTTGCCGCCAAAAGAAACATTTTGATTTTTTTACTATTTTTTATTTTGCTATTCGTGTTGGGTGCATTTGAGCTTGGGAGCAGAAGAGTGCCTTCATAGAATAATCCTTTTGCCGACAACAAGGAGGAAACTTAAGTCCTTATGAATTGAATATAGGGAATTATAAAACTGTTATATGCAAACTAGAAGGGGCCACTAAAAAGGAGGCCTAAACCAAGCACTATATATATTCTGTGTGGCTATCATTGTAGTAGAAATCTTTATTTGACAATTTAGCTCATTAAACCAAGGCAGAAGTTGCACCACTTTTGATGTTTATGGCATTTTAGCTGGCAATTCTTTTATGGACATTTTAGCTTAGATTTTCAACTTTAATTTTTTTGTCCAGGGACTTCTCATCGATCCAGACAACGACACAAGGGAGTACATATGATTTGTAGTCAAGGGGACATCACGTCAGGAGACTAGGTGGTATTGGATATAAATCAAAGATGCACACAATTTACCTAGGTTCAGGCCCTCGAGGAGGGTAAAAGCCTAAGGATAACAATGGGTTGGGTTTGGATTGGGTTGAAAAATATCAAATCCGTATCCATCTCCATAGAGACAGTCTTTACCCGCCCATGAAAATATTCACGGGTGAAAATTTGTGTTCATGTGCAAACTCGATGGATATCCACACCCATTGGATATCCATTGGGCCCTCTCAAGATATTAACACAATGTTAACATAAGCTCCCCCGTTCTTCACCTTGGGGCAAGCTAGGCTTCACTTATTGTAAAAATCAACTTATGGTAAATCAACATCCACCAACAACCTAATATAATTTAATATTTTTCTAAAAGATGAGAATGATGAGTCATTTAATAAGGAGAAAAAAATTAAGGGAAGGGGCGCTAGAGTATGTTAGTGGGGATTGAATGTCAACTAATAAAAGTTATGGTGGGGATTGTGCAAATTCTTTTGCATGTTTTACATAACAAAGTGTTAAATTGCAGTGGGACATGTGACTATGCGGTAGGGATAGCAGATTTTTGCCCATTAATGCATGCTATCGGGGTCGGGTTTGGGTATGCCCACGGGTACAAGATTATATCCATGCCCCACAAGCGAGCAGTCGGGTCAGGTTTGGGTGCCGCCCATGGTCACAAAAGGATATCCAAACCCTATCCATTCAGGTCGAATATCCATGGATATCTATGTCCATGGGTAAGATTGCAATCCTTATAAAAGCCATAATTCCTGCCTTGCTCTTTCCTTATATATGTGTGGAATATAAAAAGAGTACACTATCGGGGGTGGGACTCGACAAGTCAGGGTTACTCGACGTGTACTCATGATGGTCGAGATTCAGACGTTAAGTGTTGGAATCCTTCTACGTGATATATGCTAAACTTTGTCCAGGGAGAGGTCCCGCACTACGATG
The DNA here is from genome assembly GCA_021437245.1 of Aegilops speltoides. Lineage (NCBI taxonomy): Eukaryota > Viridiplantae > Streptophyta > Magnoliopsida > Poales > Poaceae > Aegilops > Aegilops speltoides. The sequence continues at coordinate 51,993,494 of CM038144.1, forward strand.
CCCTGACTGTTGGGGAACGTAGTAATTTCAAAAAAATTCCTATGCACATGCAAGATCATGGTGATGGCATAGCAACGAGAGGGGAGAGTGTATGTCCACATACCCTCGTAGACCGTAAGCGGAAGCATTATGACAACGCGGTTGATGTAGTCGTACGTCTTCACGATCCGACCGATCCAAGTACCGAACGTACGGCACCTCCGAGTTCAGCACACGTTCAGCTCGATGACATCACTCGAACTCCGATCCAGCCGAGTGTCGAGGGAGAGTTCCGTCAGCACGACGGCGTGGTGACGATCTTGATGTTCTACCGGCGCAGGGCTTCGCCTAAGCTTCGTGACGATATGACTGAGGTGGAATATGGTGGAAGGGGGCACCGCACACGGCTAAGGAACGATCCGTAGATCAACTTGTGTGTCTATGGGTGCCCCCGCCCCAGATATAAAGGAGGGAGGGCGGAGGAGGCCGGCCCTAGGAGGAGGGCGCGCAAAGGAGTCCTACTCCCACCGGAGTAGGATTCCTTCTTTCCTAGTCCAACTAGGTCAAGGGGGAAAGAAGGAAGTGGAGAAGGAAGGAAGAGGGGGCGCGCCCAAACCCTTTGTCCAATTCGGACTGGGCTTGGGAGGGGCGCGCCTCCCCGGCTCCTTCCCACTAAAGCCCATTAAGGCCCAATACTCTTCCCCGTATTCCCGTAACTTCCCCAGACTTCAAAATATCCGAATCACTCGGAACCTTTCCGAACTCGAATATAGTCGTCCAATATATCGATCTTTACGCCTCGACCATTTCGAGACTCCTCGTCATGTCCCCGATCTCATCCGGACTCGAACTCCTTCGGTACATCAAAACTCATAAACTCATAATATAAGCATCATCGAAACCTTAAGCGTGCGGACCCTACGGGTTCGAGAACTATGTAGACATGACCTAGAACTATTCTCGGTCAATAACCAATAGCGGGCCCAGGATGCCCATATTGGCTCCTACATATTCTACGAAGATCTTTATCGGTCAAACCGCATAACAACATACGTTGTTCCCTTTGTCATCGGTATGTTACTTGCCCGAGATTCGATCGTCGGTATCCAATACCTAGTTCAATCTCGTCACCGGCAAGTCTCTTTACTCGTCCTGTAATGCATCATCCTGTAACCAATTCATTGATTACATTGCTTGCAAGGCTTATAATGATGTGCATTACCGAGAGGGCCCAGAGATACCTCTCCGACAATCGGAGTGACAAAACCTAATCTCGAAATACGCCAACTCAACATATACCTTCAGAGACACCTGTAGTACTCCTTTATAATCACCCAGTTACGTTGTGACGTTTGGTAGTACCCAAAGTGTTCCTCCGGTAAACGGGAGTTGCATAATCTCATAGTTACAGGAACATGTATAAGTTATGAAGAAAGCAATAGCAACATACTAAACGATCAAGTGCTAAGCTAACGGAATGGGTCAAGTCAATCACATCATTCTCCTAATGATGTAATCCCGTTAATCAAATGACAACTCTTTTGTCCATGGCTAGGAAACATAACCATCTCTGATAAACGAGCTAGTCAAGTAGAGGCATACTAGTGAAACTATGTTTGTCTATGTATTCACACATGTATTATGTTTCCGGTTAATACAATTCTAGCATGAATAATAAACATTTATCATGATATAAGGAAATAAATAATAACTTTATTATTGCCTCTAGGGCATATTTCCTTCAGTCTCCCACTTGCACTAGAGTCAATAATCTAGTTCACATCGTCATGTGATTTAACACCAATATTCATATCTGTATATGATTAACACCCATAGTTCACATCATTATGTGACCAACACCCAAAAGGGTTTACTAGAGTCAATAATCTAGTTCACATCGCTATGTGATTAACACGCAAAGAGTACTAAGGTGTGATCATGTTTTGCTCGTGAGAGAAGCTTAGTCAACGGGTCTGTCACATTCAGAGCCGTATGTATTTTGCAAATATTCTATGTCTATAATGCTCTGCACGGAGCTACTCTAGCTAATCGCTCCCACTTTCAATATGTATCCAGATTGAGACTTAGAGTCATCTGGATCAGTGTAAAAGTTTGCACTGATGTAACTTTTACAACAAACTCTTTTATCACCCTCATAATCGAGAAACATCTCCTTTAGTCCTTACTAAGGATATTCTTGACCAATGTCCAGTGATCTACTCCTAGATCACTGTTGTACTCCCTCGCCAAATTCAGAGCAAGGTATACAATAGGTCTGGTACATAGCATAGCATACTTTATAGAACCTATGAGTGAGGCATAGGGAATGACTTTTCATTCTCTTTCTATTTTCTCGTTGTGGTCGGGATTTGAGTCTTACTCAATTTCATACCTTTGCAACACAGCAAGAACTCTTTCTTTGACTACTCCATTTTGAACTATTTCAAAATCTTGCCAAGGTATGTACTCATTGAAAATCTTATCAAGCGCCTTGATCTATCTCAATAGATCTTGATGCTCAATATGTAAGTAGCTTTTATCGAGGACTTTTCTTTTAAAGAACTCCTTTAAAACACTCCTTTATGCTTTGAGAAAAATTCTACATCATTTCGATCAACAATATGTCACTCACATATACTAATCGAGAAAGGCAGTAGTGCTCCCACTCACTTTATTGTAAATACAGCTTCATCGTAAGTTCATATAAAACTATATGCTTTGATCAACTTATCAAAGCGTATATTCCAACTCCGAGATGCTTGCACAGTCCATAGATGGATCATTTGGAGCTTGCACTTTTTGTTAGCACCTTTAGGATTGACAAAACCTTCTAGTTGCATCATATACAACTCTCTTTAATAAATCCATTAAGGAATGCAATTTTGACATCCATTTGCCAGATTTCATAAAATGTGGCAATTGCTAACATGATTCAGACAGACTTAAGCATTGATACGAGTGAGAAAATCTCATCGTATTCAACACCTTTGAACTTTGTTGAAAACCTTTTGCAACAAGTCGAGCTTAGTGGATAGTAACACTACTATCAGTGTCCGTCTTCCTCTTGAAGATCCATTTATTTAACATGGCTTGCCGATCATCGAGCAAGTCACTCAAAGTCCATACTTTGTTCTCATACATGGATTATATCTCGATTTTATGGCCTCGAGCCATTTCGCTGAATTTGGGCTCATCATCGCTTCCTCATAGTCCGTAGGTTCATCATGGTCTAGTAACATGACTTCGAACAGATTACTGCACTACTCTAGTGCGGACTATACTTTGGAAGACCTACGAGGTTTTTAGTAACTTGATCTGAAGTTTCATGATCATCATCATTAGCTTCCTCACTAATTGGTGTAGGAATCATCGAACTGATTTCGTGATGAACTACTTTCAAATAAGGGAACAGTACAGTTACCTCATCAAGTTCTACTTTTCTCCCACTCACTTCTTTCGAGAGAAACTCCTTTCTAGAAAGGATCTATTATCAGCAACAAATTTGCCTTCGGATCTGTGATAGAAGGTGTACCCAACAATTTCCTTTGGGTATTCTATGAAGACGCACTTCTTCGATTTGGGTTCGAGCTTATCAAGTTGAAAACCCTTTTCATATAAGCATCGCAACTCCAAACCTTAAGAAACAACAACTTAGGTTTATTGCTAAACCATAGTTCATACGGTGTCGCCTCAACGGATTTAGATGGTGCCCTATTTTAAACGTGAATGCAATTGTCTCTAATGCATAACCCCAAAATGATAGTGGTAAACCGATAAGAGACATCATAGATCGCACCATATCAAATAAAGTGCGATTCTGACGTTCGGACACACCATAACGATGTGGTGTTCGGTGGCGGAGCTGTGAAACTATTCCACATTGTTTTAATTGAAGACCAAACTCAGAACTCAAATATTTGTCTCGTGATCGATCGCGAAACTTTATATTCTTGTTACGATGATTTTTCCACTTCACTCTGAAATTCTTTGAACCTTTCAACTATTTCGGACTTATGTTTCATCAAGTAGATATACCCATATCTGCTCAAATCATCTTGTGAAGGTCAGAAAATAATGATACTTGCCACGAGCCTTCATACTCATTGGTCTGCATACATCAGTATGTATTATTTCCAATAAGTCGGTAGTTCGTTCCATTGTTCCGAAGAACGGAGTTTTAGTCATCTTGCCCAAAAGACACGGTTCGCAAGCATCAAATGAATCATAACCAAGTGATTCCGAAAATCCATCTTTATGGAGTTTCTTCATGCGCTTTACAACGATATGACCCAAACGGCAGTGCCACAAATAAGTTGCACTATCATTATTAACTTTGCATCTTTTGGCATGAATATATGTATCACTACGATCGAGATCCAACAAACTATTTTCATTGGGTGTATAACCATCGAAGGTCTTATTCATGTAAACAGAATAACAATTATTCTTTAACTTCAAATGAATAACCGTATCGCAATAAACATGATCAAATCATATTCATGCTCAACACAAACGCCAAATAACATTTTATTTAGGTTTAACACTAATCCCGAAAGTGTAGGGATTGTGCGATGATGATCATATCAATCTTGGAACTTCTTCCAACACTCATCGTCACTTCCCCTTCAACTAGTCTCTGTTTATTCTGTAACTCCTGTTTCGAGTTACTAATCTTAGCAACCGAACAAGTATCAAATACTCAGGGGCTACTATAAACACTAGTAAAGCACACATCAATAACCTGTATATCAAATATACACTTGTTCACTTTGCCATCCTTCTTATCCACCAAATATTTAGGGCATTTCCGCTTCTAGTGACCATTTTCTTTGCAGTGTAAGCACTTAGTTTCAGGCTTTGGTCCAGCTTGGAGCTTCTTCGCGGGAGTGACAACTTGCTTGTCTTTCCACTTGAAGTTCTCTTTCTTTCCCTTTGCCCTTTTCTTGAAACTAGTGGTCTTGTCAATCATCAACACTTGATGCTCTTTCTTGATTTCTACCTTCGTCGATTTCAACATCACGAAGAGCTCGGGAATCGTTTTCGTCATCCCTTGCATACTATAGTTCATCACGAAGTTCTATTAACTCGGTGATGGTGACTAGAGAATTCATCAATCACTATCTTATCGGAAGAATAACTCCCACTTGATTCAAGCGATTGTAGTACCTGCATAATCGAGCACATGCTCACTAGTTGAGCGATTCTCCTCCATCTTTTAGCTATAGAACTTGTTGGAGACTTCATATCTCTCAACTCGGTATTTGCTTGAAATATTAACTTCAATTCTGGAACATCTCATATGGTCCATGATGTTCAAAACATCTTTGAAGTCCCGATTCTAAGCCATAAAGCATGGTGCACAAAACTATCAAGTAGTCATCATATTGAGCTAGCCAAACGCTCATAACGCCTCGTGATCCGCTCCTGCAATAGGTTTGTCACCTAGCGGTGCATTAAGGACATAATTCTTCTGCAAAGAATGAGGATAAACCTCGACACGGATCCAATCCGCATCATTGCTACTAACATTTTTCAACACAGTTTTTCTAGGAACATATCAAAATAAACATATGAAAGCAACAACGCAAGCTATTGATCTTACAACATAATTTGCAAAATACTACCGGGACTAAGTTCATGATAAATTTAAGTTCAATTAATCATATTACTTAAGAACTCCCACTTAGACAGACATCTCTAGTCATCTAAGTGATCACGTGATCCAAATCAACTAAACCATGTCCGATCATCACGTGAGATGGAGTAGTTTCAATGGTGAACATCTCTATGTTGATCATATCTACTATATGATTCACGCCGAACTTTCGGTCTCCGTGTTCCGAGGCCATATCTCAGATATGCTAGGCTCGTCAAGTATAACTCGAGTATTCCGCGTGTGCAACTGTTTTGCACCCGTTGTATTTGAACGTAGAGCCTATCATACCCAATCATCACGTGGTGTCTCAAAGACGAAGAACTTTCATAACGGTGCATACTCGTGGAGAACACTTCTTGATAATTAGTGAGAGATCATCTTAAAATGCTACCGTCAATCAAAGCAAGATAAGATGCATAAAGGATAAACATCACATGCAATCAATATAAGTGATATGATATGGCCATCATCATCTTGTGCTTGTGATCTCCATCTCTGAAGCACCGTCGTGACCACCATCATCACCGGCGCGACACCTTGATCTCCATCGTAGCATCGTTGTCGTTTACGCCATCTATTGCTTCTACGACTATCGCTACCGCTTAGTGATAAAGTAAAGCAATTACAGTATGCGTTGCATTTCATACAATAAAGCGACAACCATATGGCTCCAGCCGATTGCCGATAACCGGTTACAAAACATGATCATCTCATACAATAAAATATAGCATCACGTCTTGACCATATCACATCACAACATGCCCTGCAAAAACAAGTTAGACGTCCTCTACTTTGTTGTTGCAAATTTACGTGGCTGCTACGGGCTTAGCAAGAACCGTTCTTACCTACGCATCAAAACCACAACGATAGTTTGTCAAATAGACTCCGTTTTAACCTTCACAAGGACTGGGCATAGCCACACTCGGTTCAACTAAAGTTGGAGAAACTGACACCCGCCAGCCACCTGTGTGCAAAGCACGTCGGTGGAACCAGTCTCGCGTAAGCGTACGCGTAATGTCGGTCCGGGCCGCTTCATCCAACAATACCGCTGAACCAAAGTATGACATGCTGGTAGGCAGTATGACTTATTGAAGGAAATATGCCCTAGAGGCAATAATAAAGTTATTATTTATTTCCTTATTTCATGATAAATGTTTATCATTCATGCTAGAATTGTATTAACCGGAAACATGATACATGTGTGAATGCATAGACAAACAATATGTCACTAGTATGCCTCTACTAGACTAGCTTGTTAATCAAAGATGGTTATGTTTCCTAACCATAAACAAAGAGTTGTTATTTGATTAACAAGGTCACATCATTAGTAGAATGATCTGATTGACATGACCCATTCCATTAGCTTAGCACACGATCGCTTAGTATGTTGCTACTGCTTTTATCCATGACTTATACATGTTCTCGTAACTATGAGATTATGCAACTCCGTTTACGGAGGAACACTTTGGTGCTACCAAACGCCACAACGAATCGGGTGATTATAAAGGAGTACTACAGGTGTCTCCAAAGGCGATGTTGGGTTGGCGATTTTGAGATTAGGTTTTGTCACTCCGATTGTCGGAGAGGTATCTCTGGGCCCTCTCGGTAATACACATCATGAAGCCTTGCAAGCATTACAACTAATGAGTTAGCTGTGAGATGATGTATTACGTAAGCGAGTAAAGAGACTTGTCGGTAACAAGATTGAACTAGGTATTGGATACCGACGATCGAATCTCGGGCAAGTAACATACCGATGACAAAGGGAACAACGATGTTGTTATGCGGTCGACCGATAAAGATCTTCGTAGAATATGTAGGAGCCAATATGGGCATCCAGGTCCCGCTATTGGTTATTGACCGGAGACGTGTCTCGGTCATGTCTACATTGTTCTCGAACCGTAGGGTCCGTGCACGCTTAAGGTTTCGATGGCGGTTATATTATGAGTTTATGTATTTTGATGTACCGAAGGAGTTCGAGTCCGGATGTGATCACGGACATGACGAGGAGTCTCAAATGGTCGAGACATAAAGATTGATATATTGGAAGCCTATATTTGAGTTCGAATGGTTAGGGTGAAATCGGATTTTACCGAGCACCGGGGTTACGGAACCCTCCCGGGGTTATTGGGCCTTAGTGGGCCATGAGGAGAAGAGGAAGGGCGGCCGGGGCAGGCCGCGCGCCCCCCCTAGTCCGAATAGGACAAGGAGAGGGGCGCGCCCCTTCCCTCTTCTCCTCCCCAATCCTACTCCAACTAGGAAGGGGGAGTCCTACTCGGTGGGAGTAGGACTCCTCGGCAGCGCCTCCTTGGGCCGGCCGCACCTCCCCCTTGCTCCTTTATATACGAGGCAGGGGGGCACCCTAGAACACACAAGTTGATCTACGGATCGTTCCTTAGCCGTGTGCGGTGCCCCCCTCCAACATATTCCACCTCGGTCATATCGTCGCAAAGCTTAGGCGAAGCCCTGCGCCGGTAGAACATCAAGATCGTCACCACGCCGTCGTGCTGACGAAACTCTCCCTCCCCGAAGCTCTATTGGATTGGAGCCCGAGGAGTGTCATTGAGCTGTACGTGTGTCAAGAACTCGGGGGCGTCGGAGTAACGGCACCGGGATCGGTCGGATCGCGAGGAGAACGTACGACTACTTCCTCTACGTTGTGATCGCTTCCGCCCGGTCTCACGAGGGTACGAGGCAGCACTCTCCCTCTCGTTGCTATGCATCACCATGATCTTGCGTGTGCGTAGGAAATTTTTGAAATTACTACGTTCCCCAACAAGTGGCATCCGAGCCTAGGTTTTTATGGTTTGATGTTTTGCACGAGTAGAACACAAGCGTGTTGTGGGCGATACAAGTCATACTACCTACCAAAGATGTCATACTTTGGTTCAGCGGTATTGTGAGATGAAGCGCCTGGACCGACATTACGCGCCAGACGCTTACGCGAGACTGGTTTCACCGCCACGAGCACTCGTTGCTTAAAGGTGACTGGTGGGTGTCTGTCTCTCTCACTTTAGTTGAACCGAGTGTGGCTACGCCGGTCCTTGAGAAGGTTAAACGAGTCTATTTGTGAAAGTATCGCTGTGGTTTTGATGCGAGGTGAGATTGGTTCTTGCTTAAGCCCGTAGCAGCCACGTAAAATTTGCAACAACAAAGTAGAGGACGTCTAACTTGTTTTTGCAGGGCATGTTGTGATGTGATATGGTCAAGACGTGATGCTATATTTTATTGTATGAGATGATCATGTTTTGTAACCGAAGTTATCGGCAACTGGCAGGAGCCATATGGTTGTCGCTTTATTGTATGAAATGCAATCGCCATGTAATGCTTTACTTTATCACTAAGCGGTAGCGATAGTCGCAGAAGCATAAGATTGGCGAGACGACAACGATGCTACGATGGAGATCAAGGTGTCGCGCCGGTGACGATGGTGATCATGATGGTGCTGCGGAGATGGAGATCACGAAGCACAAGACGATGATGACCATATCATATCACTTATATTGATTTGCATGTGATGTTTATCTTTTATGCATCTTATCTTGCTTTGATTGACGGTAGCATTATAAGATGATCTCTCACTAAATTATCAAGAAGTGTTCTCCCTGAGTATGCACGGTTGCCAAAGTTCGTCGTGCCCAGACACCACGTGATGATCGGGTGTGATAAGCTCTCGTCCATCTACAACGGGTGCAAGCCAGTTTTGCACACGCAGAATACTCGAGTTAAACTTGACGAGCCTAGCATATGCAGATATGGCCTCGGAACACGGAGACCGAAAGGTCGGCGTGAATCATATAGTAGATATGATCAACATAAGATGTTCACCATTGAAAACTATTCCATTTCACGTGATGATCGGTTATGGTTTAGTTGATTTGGATCACGTGATCACTTAGATGACTAGAGGATGTCTGTCTAAGTGGGAGTTCTTAAGTAATATGATTAATTGAACTTAAATTTATCATGAACTTAGTACCGATAGTATCTTGCTTGTCTATGTTTGATTGTAGATAGATGGCTCGTCTTTGTTGTTCCGTTGAATTTTAATGCGTTCCTTGAGAAAGCAAAGTTGAAAGATGATGGTAGCAATTACACGGATCGGGTCCGTAAATTCGAGGATTATCCTCATTGCTGCATGTAAGAGTTACGCCCTGGATGCACCGCTAGGTGCCGTGCTCTTCTGCAGAGCAACACCGGATGTTATGAACGTCTGGCGAGCAAAGTCGATGACTACTCTATAGTTCGATTGTGCCATGCTTTACGGCTTAGAACCGGGACTTCAACGACGTTTTGAACGTCATGGAGCATATGAGATGTTCCAGAGTTGAAGTTAATATTCCAACAGAATGCCCGGATTGAGAGATATGAAGTCTCCAATAAGTTCTATAGCTGCAAGATGGAGGAGAATAGTTCGTCGGTGAGCACATACTCAAAATGTCCGGGTATTACAATCACTTGACTCAACTGGGAGTTAATCTTCCGGATGATTGTGTCATTGATGTAATTCTTCAATCACCGCCACCAAGCTACAAAGGCTTCGTGATGAACTATAATATGCAAGGGTTAGTAAAGACTATACCTGAGCTCTTCGCAATGCTAAAGGCTGCGGAGGTAGAAATCAAGAAGGAGCATCAAGTGTTGATGGTCAATAAGACCACTAGTTTCAAGAAGAAAGGCAAAGGAAAGAAGAAGGAACTTCAAGAAGAACAGCAAGCAAGTTGTTGCTCAGAGAAGAAACCCAAGTCCGGCCCTAAACCTGAAATCGAGTGCTTCTACCGCAAGCGCATAGTCCTCGGAAGCGGAACTGCCCCAAGTATTTGGCGGATAAGAAGGATGGCAAGGTGAACAAAGGTATATGTGATATACATGTTATTGATGTGTACCTTACTAGAGCTCGCAGAGCACTGGTATTTGATCTTTGGTTCATTGCTAATATTTGCAACTCGAAACAGGGACTACGGATTAAGCGAACACTGGCAAAGGACGAGGTGACGATGCGCATGGGAAATGGTTCCAAAGTCGATGTGATCGCGGTCGGCACGCTACCTCTACATCTACCTTCGGGATTAGTTTTAGACCTAAATAATTGTTATTTGGTGCCTGCGTTGAGCATGAACATTATATCTAGATCTTGTTTGATGCGAGACGGTTATTCATTTAAATCAGGAGAATAATGGTTGTTCTATTTATATGAGTAATATCTTTTATGGTCATGCACCCTTGAAGAGTGGTCTATTTTGATGAATCTCGATAGTAGTGATACACATATTCATAATGTTGAAGCCAAAAGATGTAGAGTTGATAATGATAGTGCAACTTATTTGTGTACTTGCCGTTTAGGTCATATCGGTGTAAAGCGCATGAAGAAACTCCATCTTGATGGACTTTTGGAGTCACTTGATTATGAATCACTTGGCACTTGCGAACCGTGCCTCATGGGCAAGATGACTAAAACACCGTTCTCCGTAATATGGAGAGAGCAACAGATTTGTTGGAAATCATACATACTGAGATGTATGTGGTCCAATGAATGTTGAGGCTCGTGGCGGATATCGTTATTTTCTCACCTTCACAGATGATTTAAGCGAGATATGGGTATATCTACTTAATGAAACATAAGTCTGAAACATTTGAAAAGTTCAAAGAATTTCAGAGTGAAGTTGAAAATCATCGTAATAAGAAAATTAAATTTCTACGATCGATCGTGGAGGTGAATATTTGAGTTACGAATTTGGTCTACATTTGAAACAATGCGAATAGTTTAGCAGCTCACGCCACCGGAACACCACAACAGTAATGGTGTGTCCGAACGTCGAATCGTACTTTACTAGATATGGTGCGATCTATGATGTCTCTTCTGATTTACCGCTATCGTTTTGGGGTTATGCTCTAGAGACGGCCGCATTCACCTGAATAGAACACCATCAAAATCCGTTGAGACGACACCTTATGAACTATGGTTTAGCAAGAAACCAAAGTTGTCGTTTCTTAAAGTTTGGGGATGCGATGCTTATGTGAAAAAGCTTCAACCTGATAAGCTCGAACCCAAATCGGAGAAATGTGTCTTCATAGGATACCCAAAGGAGACAGTTGGGTACACCTTCTATCACAGATCCGAAGGCAAGACATTTGTTGCTAAGAATGGATCCTTTCTAGAGAAGGAGTTTCTCTCGAAAGAAGTGAGTGGGAGGAAAGTAGAACTTGATGAGGTAATTGTACCTTCTCCATTACTTGAAAGTAGTTTGTCGCAGAAACCGGTTTCTGAGACATCTACACCAAGTAGTGAGGAAGTTGATGATATTGATCATGAAACTTCAGATCAAGTTACTACGTAACCTCGTAGATCAACAGAGTAAGATCCGCACGAGTGGTACGGTAATCCAGATTCTCGAAATCATGCTACTAGATCATGATGAACCTACGAACTATGAAGAAGCGATGGTGAGCCCAGATTCCGCAAAATGGCTTGAAGCCATGAAATCGAGATGGGATCCATGTATGAAAACAAAGTATGGACTTTGGTTGACTTGCCCGAGGGTAGGCAAGCAATAGAAAACAAGTGGATCTTCAAGAAGAAGACCGACGCCGACGGTAATGTTATCTTGTCTACAAAGCTCGACTTGTCGCAAAGGGTTTTCGACAAGTTCAAGGGGTTGACTACGATGAGACCTTCTCACCCGAAGCGATGCTTAAGTCTTTCCGAATCATGTTAGCAATTACCGCATTTTATGATTATGAAATTTGGCAAATGGATGTAAAGACGCATTCTGAATGGATTTACGGAAGAAGAGTTGTATATGATGCAACCGAAGGTTTTATCGATCCAAAGGAGCTAACAAAGTATGCAAGCTCCAATGATCCATCTATGGACTGGTGCAAGCATCTCGAGTTGGAATAAACGCTTTGATAGTGTGATCAAAGCATTTGGGTTCATCTGAGACTTTTGGAGAAGCTTGTATTTACAAGAAAGTGAGTGGGAGCTCAGAGCATTTTCGATATTATATGTAGATGACATATTGCTGATCGGAAATGATATAGAATTCTGGATAGCATAAAGGGATACTTGAATAAGAGTTTTTCAATGAAAGACCTCGGTGAAGCTGCTTACATATTGGGCATTAAGATTTATAGAGATAGATCAAGACGCTTAATTGGACTTTCACAAAGCACATACCTTGACAAAATTTTGAAGAAGTTCAAAATGGATCAAGCAAAGAAAGGGTTCTTGCACGTGTTACAAGGTGTGAAGTTGAGTAAGACTCAATGCCCGACCACGCAGAAGATAGAGAGAAAATGAAAGATGTTCCTATGCTTCAGCCATAGGCTCTATCATGTATGCAATGCTGTGTACTGCACTGATGTGTGTCTTGCTATAAGCTTAGCAGAAGGTACCAAAGTAATCCAGAGTGGATCATCGGATAGCGGTCAAGAACATCCCTGAAATACCGAAAAGGACTAAGGATATGTTTCTCGATATGGAGGTGACAAAGAGCTCATCGTAAACGGTTACGTTGATGCAAGCTTTGACACCGATCCGGACGATTCTAAATCGCAGACCGGATCGTGATTTACACTAAACGGAGGAGCTGTCGGTTGGTGCAGTTCTAAACAAAGCGTCGTGGCGGGATCTACATGTGAAGCGGAGTACATAGCAGCTTCGAAGCAGCTAATGAAGGAGTCGGATGAAGGAGTTCATATCCGATCTAGGTGTCATACCTAGTGCATCGGGTCCAATGAAAATCTTCGTGACAATATCGAGCAATTGCCTTAGCAAAGGAATCCAGATTTCACAAGAGGACCAAGCACATCAAAAGACGCTTCAATTCCATCCGGATTTAGTCGGTGGGAGACATAGAGATTTGCAAGATACATACGGATCTGAATGTAGCGAGACCGTTGACTAAGCCTCTTCCACGAGCAAAACATGATCAACACCAAGACTCCAAGGGTGTTAGAATCATTACTATGTAATCTAGATTATTGACTCTAATGCAAGTGGGAGGATGAAGGAAATATGCCCTAGAGGCAATAATAAAGTTATTATTTATTTCCTTATTTCATGATAAATGTTTATCATTCATGCTAGAATTGTATTAACGGAAACATGATACATGTGTGAATGCATAGACAAACAATATGTCACTAGTATGCCTCTACTAGACTAGCTTGTTAATCAAAGATGGTTATGTTTCCTAACCATAAACAAAGAGTTGTTATTTGATTAACAAGGTCACATCATTAGTAGAATGATCGATTGACATGACCCATTCCATTAGCTTAGCACACGATCGTTTAGTATGTTGCTCTGCTTTTATCCATGACTTATACATGTTCACGTAACTATGAGATTATGCAACTCCGTTTACGGAGGAACACTTTGGTGCTACCAAGCGTCACAACGAATCTGGGTGATTATAAAGGAGTACTACAGGTGTCTCCAAAGGCAGATGTTGGGTTGGCGTATTTTGAGATTAGGTTTTGTCACTCCGATTGTCGGAGAGGTATCTCTGGGCCCTCTCGGTAATACACATCACTGAAGCCTTGCAAGCATTACAACTAATGAGTTAGCTGTGAGATGATGTATTACAGAACGAGTAAAGAGACTTGTCGGTAACAAGATTGAACTAGGTATTGGATACCGACGATCGAATCTCGGGCAAGTAACATACCGATGACAAAGGAACAACGTATGTTGTTATGCGGATCGACCGATAAAGATCTTCGTAGAATATGTAGGAGCCAATATGGGCATCCAGGTCCCGCTATTGGTTATTGACCGGAGACGTGTCTCGGTCATGTCTACATTGTTCTCGAACCGTAGGGTCCGCACGCTTAAGGTTTCGATGGCGGTTATATTATGAGTTTATGTATTTTGATGTACCGAAGGAGTTTGGAGTCCGGATGTGATCACGGACATGACGAGGAGTCTCGAAATGGTCGAGACATAAAGATTGATATATTGGAAGCCTATATTTGGAGTTGGAATGGTTAGGGTGAAATCGGGATTTTCTGGAACACCGGGGTTACGGAACCCTCCGGGGTTATTGGGCCTTAGTGGGCCATGAGGGAGAAGAGGAAGGGCCGGCCGGGGGGCAGGCGCGCCCCCTCCCCTAGTCCGAATAGGACAAGGAGAGGCGGCGCCCCTTCCTCTTCTCCTCCCCCAATCCTACTCCAACTAGGAAGGGGAGTCCTACTCCGGTGGGAGTAGGACTCCTCGGCGTGCCTTGGGCCGGCCGCACCCCCCTGCTCCTTTATATCTGAGGCGGGGGGCACCCTAGAACACACAAGTTGATCTATGGATCGTTCCTTAGCCGTGTCGGTGCCCCCTCAACATATTCCACCTCGGTCATATCGTCATAAAGCTTAGGCGAAGCCTGCCGATAGAACATCAAGATCGTCCTGCGCCGTCGTCTTGTGAAACTCTCCTCCCGAAGCTCTCTTGGATTGGAGCCCGAGGAGTGTCATTGAGCTGTACGTGTGTCAAGAACTCGGGCGTCGAGATGCAAGCACGGGATCGGTCGGATCGCGAGGAGAACGTCGACTACTTCCTCTACGTTAGATCGCTTCGCTTGGTCTCACGAGGGTACGAGACAGCACTCTCCCTCTCGTTGCTATGCATCACCATGATCTTGCGTGTGCGTAGGAAATTTTTGAAATTACTACGTTCCCCAACACTTATATCGTCCACAACTCACTTGTGTTCTACTCGTGCATATAACATCAACGATAAAACATAGGCTCGGATGCCAATGTTGGGGAACGAGTAATTTCAAAAAATTCCTACGCACACGCAAGATCATGGTGATGGCATAGCAACGAGAGGGAGAGTGTATGTCCACGCACTCGTGAGACCGTGAAGCGGAAGCGTTATGACAACGCTGTTGATGTAGTCGTGACGTCTTCACGATCCGACCGATCCAAGTACCGAACGTCACGGCACCTCCGAGTTCAGCACACGCTCAACTCGATGACGCCACTCGAACTCCGATCCAGCCGAGTGTCGAGGAGAGTTCCACAAGACGACGGCGTGGTGACAATCTTGATGTTCTATCGGGCGCAGGGTTTCGCCTAAGCTTCATGACGATATGACCGAGGTGGAATATGGTGGAAGGGGCACGCACACGGCTAAGGAACGATCCGTAGATCAACTTGTGTGTCTATGGGGTGCCCCCTGCCCCGTGATATAAAGGAGGGAGGGAGGAGGAGGCCGGCCCTAGGAGGAGGGCACGCCAAGGGAGTCCTACTCCCACCGGGAGTAGGATTCATTCTTTCCTAGTCCAACTAGGTCAAGGGGGGAAAGAAGGGAAGTGGAGAAGGAAGGAAGAAGGGGGCCGCGCCCCAAACCCTTTGTCCAATTCGGACTGGGCTTGGGAGGGGCGCGCGCCTCCTCCTGGCTCCTTCCCACTAAAGCCCATTAAGGCCCAATAATCTTCCCCGTATTCCCGTAACTCCCTGGTACTCCGAAAAATACCCGAATCACTCGGAACCTTTCCGAATTCCGAATATAGTCGTCCAATATATCGATCTTTACGTCTCGACCATTTCGAGACTCCTCGTCATGTCCCCGATCTCATCCGGGACTCCGAACTCCTTCGGTACATCAAAACTCATAAACTCATAATATAACCGCCATCGAAACCTTAAGCGTGCGGACCCTACGGGTTCGAGAACTATGTAGACATGACCTAGAACTATTCTCGGTCAATAACCAATAGCGGACCTGGATGCTCATATTGGCTCCTACATATTCTACGAAGATCTTTATCGGTCAAACCGCATAACAACATAAGTTGTTCCTTTGTCATCGGTATGTTACTTGCCCGAGATTCGATCGTCGGTATCCAATACCTAGTTCAATCTCGCCACCGCAAGTCTCTTTACTCGCTCAGAATGCATCATCCCGTAACCAATTCATTGATTACATTGCTTGCAAGGCTTATAATGATGTGCATTACCGAGAGGGCCCAGAGATACCTCTCCGATAATCGGAGTGACAAAACCTAATCTCGAAATACGCCAACTCAACATGTACCTTCGGAGACACTGTAGTACTCCTTTATAATCACCCGATTACGTTGTGACGTTTGGTAGTACCCAAAGTGTTCCTCCGTAAACGGAGTTGCATAATCTCATAGTTACAGAACATGTATAAGTTATGAAGAAAGCAATAGCAACATACTAAACGATCAAGTGCTAAGCTAACGGAATGGGTCAAGTCAATCACATCATTCTCCTAATGATGTAATCCCGTTAATCAAATGACAACTCTTTTGTCCATGGCTAGGAAACATAACCATCTCTGATAAACGAGCTAGTCAAGTAGAGGCAATACTAGTGACACTATGTTTGTCTATGTATTCACACATGTATTATGTTTCCGGTTAATACAATTGTAGCATGAATAATAAACATTTATCATGAAATAAGGAAATAAATAATAACTTTATTATTGCCTCTAGGGCATATTTCCTTCACTGACACCCCATTATATAGCACCGGTTATGGACTACTTCCATGTTGGTGCGTCAGAGCGTGCAGGGATATAAATCAGACCTGGTGTCAGTTTACAACACATTTACCCATTTTCTCCTATTCGTAGAGTGTTTTGAAGTTCCCTTAGTGTTGAATGATGGCAAGCCTCCTTGTTGGGGCGATGGTGATACTTCCTATGTCAGTGGGGTGTCCTAGGCTTTGTGAGGCCCACCTTGATCTCGAAGGGAGGCAAGCCGACAAGTGATTTGACTTATCATCGGCAATTTTATTCATGCATCTAGTGTTCAAAGGCCGTGAGAGTGTTATCGTTTCTTTTTTTCATCAAGTACTTAGTCAAGGTGATTGCTCCATGACATTGAGTACTTGTACTATTTCTTGGGTGAAAATTGATTGAATTCCTTAATTTATGATGTGTTGCCGTAATGCCTTATTCATGACATCTCATGTCTATGGTTTGTCGTCTTCAATAATGTTGTGACAAGGATGTTTATTGTTTATGATTTGAGTGACCTCATAGTTATGGTACATAATTACTAGGAGGGTAATGGGAGGTTTAGTGGTATTATGTGTATTTTTATTAGTTTCTAAATTACTTTTTAATAATAAAAAATATCCATCATCAACCACTAAATCATCATACAACTATTCCAGTAGAATCTATGTAAACTTTCCAATAAGAGATAAAAGAATGCATACAATTTCTCCTTTCCTTCATCTTAGAGCGTGTGCATGAATTATTTAGTTCTTTTAGATAATATCTCCTTATCTATTCTCTACCACACCATTATAAATCACATGTGAATTTTTTTACTAATAACTATTTCGTAAATACTCTAAGGGTGTTATGGTGTTGGGACTCACTAGCTAGCCAAGGCATTGTGGTGGTTATTCGGGTAACAGAGGAGGAAGAGATGGTGACATATGCGGAGCGGCGAGTAGCCACGGCAAAGAGGTGCTTGGTGCTGGGAGGAAAACACAACCTTGTACTACACGGTGACGATGTCAGGGGTCTCTTAGCCTAAACATGATCATACCCTAGGCCAGGCTTGACAAAGCCTGAAGCGAAAACCCCAAGCCTGAGCCCAGCCTGGCCTGAAACAACCGAACAATGCCATTTATCGATTAAAATAGTTACTTTTACGGTATAAAAATGGCCTGCAATATCTGGCAAACGTTCCCCGAGAGGGATTGGCATTTACGAACGTTTTAGATGGCAAGTTTAGTTGATGGGGTTGACGGTTTTTTCAGAAATGCATGGCAATTCTTGGGAAGAAGAGAAATTGTGTGGCTAGAAAGGAAGGATTTGCCATCTCCTACCAGGTAAAGTTGCCACAAAAAATATGTTTGCTTGTCACCGCCCCTCCCAGCTGATGTTCGCCAGTTATCATTACAGCGAAAAATCAATTTTCAAGATATGGCTTGTCGTTTACAGCTCGTTCGGCTTGGGAATAGAGATTAATCGGAAATCGGCCAATTAATCGATTTTATTGGTCGACTATTAATCACCAGTTCTTTTTGTTTGCAAATCCTAGGTTCCTAGCACTAAAATTTGTTATATTTAACATCAAAACAATATTGCATAGAAGTCTTACCTTGACTTCTTGCCTTTGAATCCCTGAACAATTGAGTGGAAACAACCATCAATGTGTGCTCTAAGCCTTCAAATAACAAATAAATTGTTGAATCTAGAAAGACACACATGTCAAACAATGTCAGTAGAATAGGACAACAATACATATTACATAACGAGGTCCACAAAACATAAATAAATATAGTTCTTGCATCGTGGCATGACAAAGCAACACACATACTCATAGTTCTTAGGTATCTAATTGTCTCACAGTCACAACCAAAATAAATTGCCAGCAAACAATCGTACATCACACATAGTGCCAAGAATATGCCTGATTTATCGGCAGATTCCCGATAAATTGCTTGTCAAAGTGATAAATCACTCCAACCGATTAACAATGACAATATGGTATAATCTTATCGATGCTTTTTGGTCATTTCGGGCTTCAAGTGGACTTTGAGGCCGGGTTGCTCATATATGATTAGGTGTTTACTCTAACCCTCCCTAATTGGCTGAGTCGATCGAGCCAGGGTAGGGCTGTAGATGATTTGGGTAGGAATCTAGATCGTTGACAAATAATACACGTACTATAAGTTTCACACAAAAAAATTCAGTAAACTTCATCGATTAATGGATGTATATGGTCCCTCAGACGGTCATACAATTTCAACATATTTTGGTATACACGTCATATTAGGGAAGCAAATTTGTGACCCTCAGGAAATCGCTGACCCCGAATGTAAATTTACTAAAAATGGTTAGGGGACACTATACCTTTTAGGTACCCAGTTGCACCTGGACTAGAGAAACAAGCCCATAGTAGCCCCTCTGGGATGTAAAATATATCTCTTCTCACCGTTAGGTCAGATCAGAGTTATCTTAATGCGCGGCGAAACCGTGATCCAAAGCTGCATCAAGGAGCAGGCTGCAGCCTGCAGGCGCACATTTTTTGCTATAGAAGAAGATCAGTGAGAGTGTAATCCCAACCACTTCTTTTGTAGCATCTCGCCTAGTCCCATTCATCCGCTAGGGAACCCTTGACGTGGCCAACCACGCCTACGTTTCTTGTGCAAGCGTACTTAGCGTGAGACAAAGCCACTTGGCCGGTAGGGACATAAAAACTTCTACCCGCCAATGCCGACAAGGAGACCTAATCAAAATGCATCTCAACACGTTGCAAATAGTCAAGAGGAAACACATGGCCGGCGTATTCTGCATACGCGTTGATGTGCCGTTGGTTGTGCAAAATTGATCCGAGTCGAAGTGCTATATATTGATACCGAATCTGGACTAACTCGTACTACTAGGGTAGGGCCGGGCTAACGTGTCCATAGTAGGGACATAAAGGCATATTACGGACAAGGAGACTTCATAAAAATTGCATCTCAACACGTTGCAAATAGTCAAAAAGAAACCCAACTCGTAGTAGGGTTGATGTGTGCAAAATTGATCGAGTTGAACTGCCATATATGGATACCGAATCTGGACTAAGATTAACCAACTCGTAGCAGGGCTGGGCTTATCCATGGAGCGGGCAGCAGTAGCCCAGTAGGGTCACTTAAGATCGCCCAAGCAGTACGAGTCTGCAGTCACCTCTTGAGCGATCTGCAGTTACTGTGTGAGCGAACGAGCGATCTGAAGTTGATACTGTATGAGATGTAAATGACGGGACCGTCTCGAGCTGCATCTGAGCGGTCAAAGTTACCAGTACGACTGTAGCATTATTATCGAGGATCTAGCGACAGAAATGCGATCTCACGCGCGCAAAGCCAAGCCCAAGCCCGTTACTCGCACTGATCCCGGACACAGCATTACTGTGCAGCCGTACGCCAACGTAACTACTCCAAAAAAGGGAGATCTCACCGTGTCTCTCCAGATCTAGCAACGTATCGGTCCGGATGAGTGCCATATTTAACCCTGATCCATCCACGCATTGATCGCCGGAGGCCGTGGATGTCATGTCGCGATGTGTAATGCCCGGTTACCTTTTGTACCTATATGCACAGTGCTGCTCTGAGGTCTTAACCATATACTACTATACGAGACTGTTCACCTGCTGTAGGCCATGTGGTGTTGTTTACACTGAGCAGCCGATGGCACACACACACAGCGAAGACAACTGCACACCACCGATGGTTGAATTGGATCGGGCCAGATCAAAGTAACGGACGCCACGGTCGACGTATGTGTATCGGTACGTCCGTTCACAGTACCGTGCGGGCCGTCTTCGTCTACGTCCTCCCACCAACCCGTCCCCGTCCGTTCCTTTGTGGTACACGTACGGTTGCACGACGAGCGGTAGACTTACTACGAAGTACAGCTACTGCTCTCAGCGTTAAGACTGGAAAAGATAAGAGGATCAGGTACTTGTAGTAGATAGCAGTAGTGAAAACGCAAAACAAAAGGTGACTGTGAGCAAGAGCAGTGAAGACCTACGATTTTTGTTTGGCAAACTGAAGCCCTCAAAGAGGGATCTGCTTTATTAATACCAAATCCTAGACAGTGTTCAGAGAGGAGTTCCCTAAGGAAAGAAAATGGTTTCAAAAGCCATTTTGAAATTACACGCAGCGGCTTTGCTGTAAAGGATAGATCGACTAGATGAATATCTCGAGAGAAGCGCTAGAGTTTTTAGGGACAAATCAACGCTGCCCTTCTACATTCTAAAACTAATCCAAGATGAAGCCAAACTTTGGGCCACGGCAGGTGTTAGGCACCTGAGCATCATCATGCCGCGAGAGTAGTTGTTGTTTCCTTTCGTTGACGGACGAGATATGTTGTGGAGCCACTATTATGTACTCTAAATCTTTTCTCCTTTATTAATGAATGAGGCAAGTCTTTTGCCTTTGTTTCAAAAGAAAAAATATCTGCATGGGGAAGCCTCTTTTGCTAATGCACGAGCAAGGAGATTCTTAATCCTTAGTATGTGCGTGACCTTGAAAGAGTTTAGGCACAATGCAATCCCACAAGTATTGGCCTCATTCTCCAATGTCCTAGATTTTCAAGTAAATTCCTTGCTTCGGCAGCATCAACCAATCTCCTACAATCAGAAATTAAAGTAATTAAGTTCCAGCCCAAGGCCTTGACAATCGAAGCAGCTAGAAGCAAGCCGTAGCTTCTGCATACAAAACAGAAAACACATTCGAGGCCACCGCTTGAGTGAAGATTTAGTGAGTAGATTCTTCATTTTTTAGGAATACTCCAAATGAAGCTTCATTTCCTGCTGCGGGGGGATTAAAGGCCACATCAACATAAACCAGAAGACCTGTAGGTTCCAAAGACAGATTTGTGCATCGTATTTTTTTAAATAGGAAAATGATTAAGATCTGGCAATGTGTGGATTTAGCATTGCTTTTGTAGCATAAACTACCTACAAAGGGGTCCAAACTTTCTTTTTGAATAGAAGATTGTTCCTAGCTTTCCAAATAATCCAGAGAAGAGTAAAGAATGTGGCTAGATTTAACTCTGAACGATGAGAATATCTGCAACCAACAACTTCATGTCTAATTCATGTGCCAATTGAATTTCTAAAAAGTGCATTGGGGAAAAGCATAAACGTAGGCTAGGGTATCCGCTAGAATGGCACACCCTATCTTACTATAAAGTTACTAGTAAAGACAAACACTAAGGCGTCACAATGGCACACCCAGATAGACTGGCACAGTCGCCAAGCCACAAAACAATGATGGTTGCGGTACATCCTTCCTCGGGTAGATGTACCCCTTGTCACCCTAGCCGGTTCCCCCACTAGTTCTTGGTGATCTAATACGCGCCATCCTTGGCATCGCTGGATGCGTATGAAGTGTTATCCACTTTGGCCTCCACTAGCTCCGCGCACTCCGTTTGGTCTATCATCCTGACTTGGTTCTTCTACAAGATTCTCACTTAGTTGCACCTGCTTTCAAAGTTCGACAATATCACAAGCTGGTTCTCTATGCCTTTGAAGGGAGATAAACAAGACATATCATCGTGGTTTCAATAGGATGTTCATCTACATCACGTGAAACGTTTGGGAGGAGGGGAACCATGGACCTTCAGGACTTTTCAACAATTGCTCGCTAAGATCAAGGCCAATGTTGGTCAAAACTTTGTGCTAAGAAACCTTTCACCCGAGTCAAGCCATTAGAGCACCATGGTGATATGATTTATTTTTTCTAGAACCGGTTCTAGTATAAGCATCTCGTTCTAAAGATGTTTTACCACAGACGGAGTCCGAGCTCCATTTTGACAATCAGGTAAATAAAAAAACTGGCCTCTTTTAAACCACCGTGAATGCTTGGTTCGCTCCATTTTGTTGTTGAGGACCTTGCCTATGTCTAGTTGTTGGGTTCAAGGACAGCGTAGGCCTTTACCCCCGCAAAAAAGAAATATTTTGTCTTTAATTGATTGCCGCTCCTACCAGCTTGCTTAGGGTATGTTGCTCCACCTTGGACTACTCCCTCCGTCCTCTTGTCTTACATTTGTCTAAATACGGATGTATCAAGTCATATTTTAGTACTCCCTCCGTCTAGGTAAGTAAGTCATCTTAGATTGTGCACCGTGACCAAGGAGGAGGAGAAAACGAGAGAACTTAATGTTCATTTGCTAATTAATAGCATTGCATGCAATGCACTAACCACTGCATGTCGTGTTTGGTAGTCTCAAGTCATTGAAAATATGCACACCCCACTGTTGGGGAACGTAGTAATTTCAAAAAAATTCCTACGCACACACAAGATCATGACGATGCATAGCAACGAGAGGGGAGAGTGTTGTCTACGTACCCTCGTAGACCGAAAGCGGAAGCGTTAGCACAACGCGGTTGATGTAGTCGTACGTCTTCACGGCCCGACCGATCAAGCACCGAAACTACGGTACCTCCGAGTTCTAGCACACGTTCAGCTCGATGACGTCTCTCAAACTCCGATCCAGCCGAGTGTCGAGGGAGAGTTCCGTCAGCACGACGGCGTGGTGACGATCTTGATGTTCTACCGTCGCAGGGCTTTGCCTAAGCACCGCTACGATATTATCGAGGTGGACTATGATGGAGGGGGGCACCGCACACGGCTAAGAGATCCAAGGGATCAATTGTTGTTCTTGTGCCTAGAGGTGCCCCCCTGCCCCTGTATATAAAGGAGCAAGGGGGGAGGGGGCGGCCGGCCTAGGAGGGAGCGCGCCAAGGGGAGTCCTGCTCCCACCGGGAATAGGACTCCCTCCTTCCTTGTTGGAGTAGGAGAAGGGGAAAGAGGAGGAGAGGAAGAAGGAAAAGGGGGTTGCGCCCCTTGTCCAATTCGGACCAGAGGAGGGGCGCAGGCCTCCTTCCTTTTGGCCTCTCTCCTCTATTCCCGTCTGGCCCAATAAGGCCCATATACTCCCCGGTGAATTCCCGTAACTCTCCGGTACTCCAAAAAATACCTGAATCACTCGGAACCTTTCCGAACTCCGAATATAGTCATCCAATATATCGATCTTTACTTCTCGACCATTTCGAGACTCCTCATCATGTCCCCGATCTCATCCGGGACTCCGAACTCCTTCGGTATATCAAAACTCATAAACTCATAATATAACTGTCATCGAAACCTTAAGCGTGCGGACCCTACGGGTTCGAGAACAATGTAGACATGACCGAGACACGTCTCCGGTCAATAACCAATAGCGGAACCTGGATGCTCATATTGGCTCCCACATATTCTATGAAGATCTTTATCGGTCAAACCGCATAACATACGTTGTTCCCTTTGTCATCGGTACGTTACTTGCCCGAGATTCGATCGTCGGTATCTCAATACCTAGTTCAATCTCGTTACCGGCAAGTCTCTTTACTCGTTCCGTAATACATCATCCCGCAACTAACTCATTAGTTGCAATGCTTGCAAGGCTTATAGTGATGTGCATTACCGAGTGGGCCCAGAGATACCTCTCCGACAATCAGAGTGACAAATCCTAATCTCGAAATACGCCAACCCAACATGTACCTTCGGAGACACCTGTAGAGCTCCTTTATAATCACCCGAGCACGTTGTGACGTTTGGTAGCACTCAAAGTGTTCCTCCGGTAAACGGGAGTTGCATAATCTCATAGTCATAGGAACATATATAAGTCATGAAGAAAGCAGTAGCAACCTACTAAACGATCAAGTGCTAAGGCTAACGGAATGGGTCAAGTCAATCACATCATTCTCCTAATGATGTGATCCCGTTAATCAAATGACAACTCTTTTGTCCATGGCTAGGAAACATAACCATCTTTGATAAACGAGCTAGTCAAGTAGAGGCATACTAGTGACACTATGTTTGTCTATGTATTCACACATGTATTATGTTTCTGGTTAATACAATTCTAGCATGAATAATAAACATTTATCATGATATAAGGAAATAAATAATAACTTTATTATTGTCTCTAGGGCATATTTCCTTCAGTCTCCCACTTGCACTAGAGTCAATAATCTAGTTCACATCATCATGTGATTCAACACCAATATTCACATCTGTATGTGATTAACACCCATAGTTCACATTGTCATGTGACCAACACCCAAAGGGTTTACTAGAGTCAATAATCTAGTTCACATCGCTATGTGATTAACACCCAAAGAGTACTAAGGTATGATCAGGTTTTGCTCATGAGAGAAGTTTAGTCAACGGGACTGTCACATTCAGAGCCGTATGTATTTTGCAAATATTCTATGTCTACAATGCTCTGCACGGAGCTACTCTAGCTTATTGCTCCCACTTTCAATATGTATCCAGATTGAGACTTAGAGTCATCTGGATTAGTGTAGAAGTTTGCACCGATGTAACTTTTACGACGAACTCTTTTATCACCTCCATAATCGAGAAACATCTCCTTAGTCCTCACTAAGGATATTCTTGACTGCTGTCCAGTGATCTACTATTAGATCAAAATTGTATTCCTTTGCCAAACAGAGAGCAAGGTATACAATAGGTCTGGTACACAGCATAGCATACTTTTATAGAACCTATGACTGAATGCATAGGGAATGACTTTCATTCACTTTCTATTTTCTGCCGTGGTCGGGATTTGAGTCTTACTCAATTTCATACCTTTGTAACACAGGCAAGAACTCTTTCTTTGACTGTTCCATTTTGAACTACTTCAAAATCTTGTCAAGGTATGTACTCATTGAAAATCTTATCAAGCATCTTGATCTATCTCAATAGATCTTGATGCTCAATATGTAAGTAGTTTTATTGAGGTCTTTCTTTGAAAAACTCCTTTCAAACATTCCTTTATGCTTTCCAGAAAATTCTACATCATTTTCGATCAATAATATGTCATTCACATATACTTATCAGAAAGGCAGTAGTGCTCCCACTCACTTTCTTGTAAATATAGGCCTTTCCAAAAGTCTGTATAAAACCACATGCTTTGATCAATTCATCAAAGCGTATATTTCAACTCCGAGATGCTTGCACCAGTCCATTGATGGATCGCTGGAGCTTGCACATTTTGTTAGCACCTTTAGGATTGACAAAACCTTCAGGTTGTATCATATACAACACTTCTTTAAGAAATCCATTAAGGAATGCAGTTTTGACACCCATTTGCCAGATTTCATAAAATGTGGCAATTGCCAACATGATTCGGACAGACTTAAGCATCGATATGAGTGAGAAAATCTCATCGTATTCAACACCTTGAACTTGTCGAAAACCTTTTGCAACAAGTCGAGCTTTGTAGATAGTAACACTACTATCAGTGTCCGTCTTCATCTTGAAGATCCATTTATTTAACTTGACTTGCTGATCATCGAGCAGGTCAACCAAAGTCCATACTTTGTTCTTATATATGGATCCTATCTCAGATTTTATGGCCTCAAGCCATTTCGTGGAATCTGGGCTCATCATCGCTTCCTCATAGTTCGTAGGTTCATCATGGTCTAGTAACATGACTTCTAGAATAGGATTACCGTACCACTTTGGTGCGGATCTTATTCTGGAAGACCTACGAGGTTCGGTAGTAACTTGATATGAAGCTTCATGATCATCATCATTAGCTTCCTCACTAATTGGTGTAGGAATCACAGGCATTGATTTCTGTGATGAACTACTTTCCAATTCGGGAGAAGGTACAATTACCTTATCAAGCTCTACTTTCCTCCCACTCACTTCTTTCGAGAGAAAACTCCTTCTCTAGAAAGGATCCATCTTAGCAATGAATATCTTGCTTTCGGATCAGTGATAGAAGGTGTACCCAATAGTTTCCTTTGGGTATTCTATGAAGATGCACTTCTCCGATTTAGGTTCGAGCTTATCAGGTTGAAATTTTTTCACATAAGCATCACAGCCCCAAACTTTAACAAACGACAACTTTGGTTTCTTGCCAAACCACAGTTCATAAGTTGTCGCCTCAACGGATTTTGATGGCGCCCTATTTAAAGTGAATGCAACTGTCTCTAATGCATAACCCCAAAACGATAGTGGTAAACCGATAAGAGACATCATAGGTCACACAATATCCAATAAAGTGCGGTTACAACGTTCGGACACACCGTTACGCTGTGGTGTTCCAGGTGGCATGAGTTTGTGAAACTATTCCACATTATTTTAACTGAAGGCCAAACTCGTAACTCAAATATTCATCTCCATGATTAGATCGCAGAAACTTTATTTTTCTTGTTACGATGATTTTCCACTTCACTCTGAAATCCTTTGAACCTTTCAACTATTTTAGACTTATGTTTCATCAAGTAGATATACCCATATCTGCTCAAATCATCTGTGAAGGTCAAAAAATAACGATACTCACCACGAGCCTTAATACTCATTAGTCTGCATACATCAATATGTATTAATTCCAACAAGTCAGTATCTCGTTCCATTGTTCCGAAGAACGGAGTTTTAGTCATCTTGCCCAAAAAGGCACGGTTCGCAAGCATCAAATGATTCATAATCAAGTGATTCCAAAAACTCATCAGCAAGGAGTTTCTTCATGCCCTTTATACCGATATGACCTAAACGACAGTGCCACAAATAAGTTGCACTATCATTATCAACTTTGCATCTTTTGACATCAATATTATGAATATGTGTATCACTACGATCGAGATCCAACAAACTATTTTCAATGGGTGTATGACCATTGAAGGTTTTATTCATGTAAATAGAACAACAATTATTCTCTGACTTTAAATGAATAACCGTATTGCAATAAACATGATCAAATCATATTCATGCTCAACGCAAACGCCAAATAACATTTATTTAGGTTTAACACTAATCCCGAAAGTATAGGGAGTGTGCGATGATGATCATATCTATCTTGGAACCACTTCCAACACACATCGTCACTTCACCCTCAACTAGTCTCTGTTTATTCTGCAACTCCTGTTTCGAGTTACTAATTTTTAGCAACCGAACAAGTATCAAATACTCAGGGGCTACTATACACATGAGTAAGGTACACATCAATAATTTGTATATCAAATATACCCTTGTTCACTTTGCCATCCTTCTTATCCACCAAATATTTAGGGCATTTCCGCTTCCAGTGACCATTTCCTTTGCAGTATAATCACTCAGTTTCAGCTTTGGTCCAGCTTTGGGCTTCTTCGCGGGAGTGACAACTTGCTTGCCATTCTGCTTGAAGTTCCCTTTCTTTCCCTTCGGCTTTTTCTTGAAACTGGTGATCTTGTCAATCATCAACACTTGATGCTCTTTTATTGATTTCTACCTTCGCCAATTTCAGCATCACGAAGAGCTCGGGAATCATTTTCGTCATCCCTTGCATTATAGTTCATCACGAAGTTCCAGTAACTTGGTGATGGTGACTAGAGAACTCTGCCAATCACTATCTTATCTGGAAGATTAACTCCCACTTGATTCAAGCGATTGTTAGTACTCAGACAATCTAAGCACTTGCTCACTAGTTGAGCAATTCTCCTCCATCTTTTTAGCTATAGAACTTGTTGGAGACTTCATATCTCTTAACTCAGGTATTTGCTTGAAATATTAACTTCAACTCCTGGAACATCTCATATGGTCCATGATGTTCATAAACGTCTTTGAAGTCCCGATTCTAAGCTGTTAAGCATGGTGCACTAAACTATCAAGTATTTATCACATTGAGCTAGCCAAACGTTCATAACGTCTGCATCTGCTCCTGCAATAGGTTTGTCACCTAGCGGTGCATCAAGGACATAATTTTTCTGTGCAGCAACGAGAATAATCCTCAGATCACGGATTGAATCCGCATCATTGCTACTAACATCTTTCAACTTAGTTTTCTTTAGGAACACATATAAAACATAGGGAAGCAACAACGTGAGCTATTGATCTACAACATAATTTGCAAAATACTACCAGGACTAAGTTCATGATAAATTAAATTTCAATTAATCATATTACTTAAGAACTCCCACTTAGATAGACATCCCTCTAATCTTCTAAGTGATCACGTGATCCAAATCAACTAAACCATGTCCGATCATCACGTGAGATGGAGTAGTTTCAATGGTGAACATCACTATGTTGATCATATCTACTATATGATTCACGCTCGATGTCGGTGTCAAAACCAGCGGATCTCAGGTAGGGGGTCCCGAACTGTGCGTCTAGGCGGATGGTAACAGGAGACAAGGGACACGATGTTTTTACCCAGGTTCGGGCCCTCTCGATGGAGGTAAAACCCTACTCCTGCTTGATTAACATTGATGATATGGGTAGTACAAGAGTAGATCTACCACGAGATCAAGGAGGCTAAACCCTAGAAGCTAGCCTATGATATGATTGTTGTAATGGTTGTTCGTCCTACGGACTAAAACCCTCCGGTTTATATAGACACCGGAGAGGGCTAGGGTTACACAGTCGGTTACAATGGTAGGATATCTACATATCCATATTGCCAAGCTTGCCTTGCACGCCAAGGAAAGTCCCATCCGGACACGGGACAAAGTCTTCAATCTTGTATCTTCATAGTCTTGGAGTCCGACCGATGATGATAGTCCGGCTATCCGGACACCCCCTAGTCCAGGACTCCCTCAGTAGCCCCCAAACCAGGCTTCAATGACGACGAGTCCGGCGCGCATATTTTCTTCGGCATTGCAAGGCGGGTTCTCCTCCAAATTCCATGTGCTTGCCGAATAGTGTCCGGCTTCCTTACAAATGTTGTGCTCCTTGGCTTCCGCGCCCAATAATGGCCCTCTTCCACGTGTCGCATGAATGTGAAAGGCCAGTGTATTTTTACGTTTTACCCCCTAGTTGCGCAAATAATCTGCCTATAAGAGAGGCAAGAATCCAGATCCAAATCACACCATCTTCCTTCCGCGAGTACTCATCGGAGCACTTCTGACCAAAAATCCATTCCATCATGGACCGTCGATGGAGCTCCTCCTCTCGCGCTGACCCTCGGCCGAGAGATTGGAGGAGATTTTCAGTTCCGCACAAAGAGCTGGTGACGCTCCAAGCCGAGGGATACCTTCCTCCGGCCTTTATGGTCCCGGTTCGAGCCGGGCTGGCCACCTACAAAGGTGGAAAGCAAGCGGAGGCCACCCCTAGTCCCTCCAAAGGAGAGCGGGTGTGCTTCGTCCCTTATCTAATAAGGGGGCTCGGGTTTCCTATACATCCGTTTCTCCGGGGGCTTCTGGAGTTCTACGGACTCCAGCTTCATCACCTCACGCCCGCCTCTATTCTGCACATCGCGGGTTTCGTGGCTCTTTGCGAGCTGTTCCTGGGCATCGAGCCCCATTTTGCGCTGTGGAAGAGACTATTTTGCCTCGTACCCCGTTCTTACAAGGGGTCAATATATCAAGTGGGCGGAGCCGAAATATGGCGCATCGCCGAGACCGGATATCTATCCGGAACCCCAAAGAAGGCGTCCGAAGACTGGCCTTCGGAATGGTTTTATGTAGAAGATGCTCCACTGCCGGACCCAGTTCGGATCGGCCTCCCAGAGTTCAGCAAGGCTCCTATGAAGAAACGCCTAAGTTGGCGCCATGAGCCCTCAGCAGAGGAAGACAGAGCGTCCACTATTTGATGGGCGGATAAGGTTGCTGGCCCATTCGGATTGACCATGATTGGAGTCATGGCCACGTGCATTATGCGAGGGTGCAGCCGCCCAATATAGGGGCCACCCATGTGGGATTTCAGCGGGAGAATGATGCCACCCGTCATGGCATAGCGGCGGGATTGGCCGCAGATCTGGTGAAGATTCTGTCCGGCCTGTACAAGGGGGAGAAGGAGGACTTCCTCCAGACGAGCCCATTGAATGGGTTCTCCATGAATAACCCTCGGAGCTGGGTAAGCGGACGTTTATTTATCCGACCCGTGCTTTCAAAGTTAAGTACCTTACTTTATGGTTTTGACGCAGGAACTGCGCCGGGATGTGGGGAGCATACATAGTCCGGCTCCACAACCCGAGGATCCGGGAAGATCCCTTGATCCGGCCTCCGAAGAGGATCCGGACATAAAGGTGGAGCTAATCGATGGGGTGTTCCACCAACTCAGCATGGACAATGCTCTAGTCGCCATTACGGCTGACTACCCCGGCTTATCTCCGGCTTCCCAGGTAATTATGACTGAAGTCCTGACACCATTATTTCGTCCTTGTGCATTTCTGACCACCGTATACAATAGTGTCTCGCAGGAGGTGCCTTCAAGGCGGGAAGCCGAACCCGCGGCGGCTGACCAACAAGGGTCAGTCCGGCCCAGTAGGCGGAAGAGGGGTGCGGTGCGAATCGAAACGTCGCTGCAACGGTATAGCTTGCGACCGTCATTTAGGGAAAAGACTCCTAGGAGGTGTATTAATGCTCATGACTTTTCTAAGAGGAAGAGCGCTCGCCAGACTGTGCCCGGAGAGGTTGCCAACCAAGCCTCCACCAGCCAGGCTCCACCACCGGTGGGAGGGGAGGCGGCGCAAGGCACGAGCCGGGTACTCCTCCAACGGAGGATGCCGACAGCTGTCCGCCACAGTGCGAGGTGGAGAGCGCCATGAATCATAGGCGCCGCCGGATAGTCTTCGCGTGGCGTGTTTCTCCCAGGCGTTGAATGCCTTTAACACGGAGGCGTGCACCTCCGTGCCGCTCAAGATGGTTTAACGAGAGCTACGAGCGGTATGTAAAAGACATCTGGTAAGAGATTTTAATAGTTGTATATGCCAGTAGCCCCCGAGACTTAAAGTAGTTAAAGTAACTGATTTAAGGATCATTTGATATGCAGGATCTTATAGAGAAGAATACCCAATTGTCCCAGGAGCTACAAGAGTGGAAGCCCCAACTTGAGGCCGCACTAGCCGCCACAGAAGGAGACACAGAGACCCCCTCTGGTAACACATTATTTCAAAAAGATAAGCGGTGTGCGGCGTGCGTATAAGTCTGACAATGATATTGCAGATGTTGCCAGACTTGATCCGGACAAGCAACAGCTACTGCGCCAGTTGAAGGTCGGCGAGAGGGTGCTTACGAAGGTGCAGCAGGAGAGGAACAAACTCCAGGATGCCCACGCCCAGCTTGGAGAAGAGCTGAAAGGTGTTCGGGCCGAGCTGTCTAGCTCCGTGAAGGAGAATCAGCGGCTTCATCGCGGCATCTATAGTAAGTGCTTGAGCGAACTCTTTTGAAAAGAAGAGTTCGGCGAGGAAGTCAATTGACAGAAATATGTCTGTAGGTGTGCTCACAGGTCGCCCTGCGGAGGAAATGCCCGTTTCAACGGGTGGCCAAATTCCCGAGCTGGTGCAACTGCTCGAACGTGTTCGGCAGGCGATGAGTGGCGTTGTCCAGGCCTTATGGCCGTCCGTCTCCCTACCCGAGGGCCTTGGAGAGCTTGCAGAGAAGCTTCAGGGAGCACGGCAGCGCTTCCATTTATGGGAGATATCGGCCTGCCGTCAAGGTGCCAGGGAGGCCTGGGCCATGGTGAAGACGCGGTACAAGAAGGCGGATCCAAACCACATGGCCGAGGTCGGACCTGTGGGCCCCGATGGGAAGGAGATCCCTGTGAGCTTAGTGTACGGCCAAGTAGAGTTGGCCGCTAAGTATTCCCAACGGGACTATAAATTAGACAGCCTGTTAGACGGGATTGAGGAGGAGTACAGTTAGTCAATTTGACGATGTATTTAAAATGACATGTAAAATGCCTTCTAGCCGGATTGTAAATCGTTTGTCTTTGCCGACCTTTTCGCTTCAACCTCGGGACCCTAGAGTCCGGAGTGTGTCCGAATACCCTCTCGGTTATGAAAAAACCGGGGCATGCATGGAGACCAGGCGTAGGGGTCATTAGTGCTTTATGAGACAAGTGCCCAACTATTTATGTTATATTACATGGTCGAAGAAAGCGTCTTCCGGGAGAATAGTTCCGTTAAGGGTTCCTTTCTCAGGAGGCATGCCCTAAAGTGCATGTCGGACTGCGAAAAGAGCAGGAAAACATCCGGGGCAGATAAATAAATATGTAAAAATCATCTTTCAAGTCACCGACCGAATATTCCCTTAAAACGCTAGCTTTCGGCTTCACCCGTCCGAGGTACACATCCGGTGACCGGCAGTAGTAATCGCAGAGGTGCTCCTTTACCTCCTAGCGAACAATCGGGAATGTAGGGTAAGCACAGGAGCCAGGCAACCTAGCTTGGCCAAAACTTAAGTCATATCGATGCATATAATGGTGAATAAAAGGTACATGCGGAAGTTTGACACATGTGTTGGGCATAAAGCCCGTATAAGTAAGCTTGTGTTAAAGAAGCCCCCAGGTATAATGAGTGCGGGTAGCACATCAAGTGTGTGCGAACAATGCGCAAATAGGCCCTCAAGGGCTTTTATGAAAAAGGTGGGAGAAAAGAGAGAAACAAAAGACAGCTGAAGTGTAAAAATGTGGACGGAGGAAGGAGACGAACTCTGAGTCCGGCGCTAGGCGTAGAATCTTCGGAGGCGGGTTGCGTTCCATGGGTTCGGCTCGAGTCGGTTGTCCGATGCATTTCGCAGACGGTATGCTCCGCCGGTCAGGACTTGGTCAATGATGAAGGGACCTTCCCATTTGGTCTTGAGTTTGTCCTTTTTCTTGTCCGGCAGGCGTAGAACTAGTTGGCCAACATTGTAAGTTTTAGCCCGTACTTCTCTGCTTTGATATCTTGAGCTGCTGGCGATAGAATGCGGAGCGAGCCTTTGCCACATCGCGCTCCTCCCCTAATGCGTCCAAGCTGTCCTGCCGATCCAACTCGGCTTCTCTTTCTTCGTACATGCGCACTCGAGGTGAGTCATGAATTATGTCGCACGGCAAAACTGCCTCTGCGCCGTATACCATAAAAAATGGCGTGAACCCGGTAGTACGGTTTGGCGTGGTCTGCAGCCCCCAGAGTATGGAGTCGAGCTCCTCTACCGCACTAATCTGGGTTTGATGCCGCTCATGATTAGACCATTTGCTCGTTCAACTTGACCGTTGGTTTGAGGGTGATAGACTGAAGCGTAGTCGAGCTTAATGCCCATATTTTTGCACCAGAGTTTAACCTCGTCGGCCGTGAAATTCGTGCCATTATCGGTGATGATGCTGTGGGGGACACCGTAACGGTGTACTACCTCGGATATGAAGTCTATCACAGGTCCGGATTCGGCCGTTTTAACTGGCTTGGCCTCTATCCATTTGGTGAATTTGTCTACCATGACCAATAGGTATTTTTTCTTATGGGTTCCCCCTTTAAGGGGTCCAACCATGTCAAGCCCCCAGACCGCAAACGGCCAGGTGATGGGTATAGTTTTGAGGGCGGTGGGTGGCATGTGGCTCTGATTAGCAAAGAGCTGACAACCGACGCATCGTTGGACTAAGTCCTGAGCATCTGCCCGGGCCGTCGGCCAATAAAATCCTGTACGGAATGCCTTACCTACAAGGGCCCGGGCTGCAGCGTGGTGTCCGCCTAGTCCGGCGTGAATTCTAGCCAGAAGATTTCGCCCTTCCTCTTCGGAGATACACCTTTGAAGGACTTCGATTGTGCTTTTCTTATAAAGTTCCCCCTCATGGACCTTGTAGGCTTTCGATCGCCGAACTATGCAGCGGGCCTCGTTTCGGTCTTCGGGGAGTTCCTGCCTAATTAAGTAGGCTAGGAATGGTTCCGTCTACGGGGCAATGACTGCCATTATTTCGTGGGCGGAAGGTATTATGTCATTGGCTGAGCCGCCGGTTGTGTCAGAATGTTCGGTGTTGGGTGGTGCGGTTGGTTCCGGATTGTTGTTTCCGGACTCCTCTTCCCATACAACGGATGGCTTAAAGAGCCGCTCCAGGAAGATGTTTGGAGGGACGGCGTCGCGCTTTGCGCCGATGCGTGCCAACACGTCGGCCGCCTGGTTATTATCCCGGGCTACATGGTGGAATTCGAGTCCTTCGAACCGAGCTGACAGTTTTAAGACAGCGTTACGGTAGGCTGCCATTTTCAAATCCTTGGCATCGAAGTCTCCGTTTACTTGTGATATTGCAAGGTTTGAATGCCCATGGAGATTGCCATCCGGAGACCGTGTAGAAGGGCCTCGTATTCGCTTGCGTTGTTGGAGTCTGTGTACATTATTTGAACTACGTATTGGACTGTGTCTCCGGTTGGGGACGTCAAAACGACGCCAGCCCCCAAGCCGGCCAACATTTTAGAGCCGTCGAAATGCATGATCCAATTGGAGTATGCGCCATACTCTTTAGGGAGTTCGGCTTCGGTCCATTCAGCGACGAAGTCAGCCAGGACTTGCGACTTTATAGCTCGCCGTGGTTTGTAGGTTATGTCAAATGGTAAGAGCTCAATTGCCCATTTTGCGATCCTGCCCGTCGCGTGTTCCGAGGCCATATTTGTTATATGCTAGGCTCGTCAAGTTTAACCTGAGTATTCCGCGTGTGCAACTGTTTTGCACCCGTTGTATTTGAACGTAGAGCCTATCACACCCGATCATCACGTGGTGTCTCAGCACGAAGAACTTTTGCAACGGTGCATACTCAGGGAGAACACTTCTTGATAATTAGTGAGAGATCATCTTAAAATTCTACCGCCAAACTAAGAAAAATAAGATGTATAACAGATAAACATCATATGCAATCAAAATATGTGACATGATATGGCCATGATCATCTTGCGCCTTTGATCTCCATCTCCAAAGTACTGTCATGATCTCTATCGTCACCGGCACGACACCATGATCTTCATCATCTTGATCTATATCAATGTGTCGTCACATGGTCGTCTCGTCAACTATTGCTCTTGCAACTATTGCTGTCGTATAGCGATAAAGTAAAGCAATTATTTGGCACTTGCATCTTACGCAACATAGAGACAACCATAGAGCTTCTGCCAGTTGCCGATAACTTCAACAAAACATGATTATCTCATACAACAACTTATATCTCATCACGTCTTGACCATATCACATCACAACATGCCCTGCAAAAACAAGTTAGACGTCCTCCACTTTGTTGTTGCAAGTTTTACGTGGCTGCTATGGGCTGAGCAAGAACAGTTCTTACCTACGAATCAAAACCACAACGATAGCTCGTCAAGTTAGTGTTGTTTTAACCTTCTCAAGGACCGGGCGTAGCCACACTTGGTTCAACTAAAGTTGGAGAAACTGACACCTGCCAGCCACCTGTGTGCAAAGCACGTCGGTAGAACCAGTCTCGTGTAAGCGTACGCGTAATGTCGGTCCAGGCCGCTTCATCCAACAATGCCGCTGAACCAAAGTATGACATTGCTGGTAAGCAGTATGACTTGTATCGCCCACAACTCACTTGTGTTCTACTCGTGCATATAACATCAATGCATAAAACCTTGGCTCGGATGCCACTGTTGGGGAGTTGCATAATCTCATAGTCATAGGAACTTGTATAAGTCATGAAGAAAGCAGTAGCAACCTACTAAACGATCAAGTGCTAAGGCTAACGGAATGGGTCAAGTCAATCACATCATTCTCCTAATGATGTGATCCCGTTAATCAAATGACAACTCTTTTGTCCATGGCTAGGAAACATAACCATCTTTGATAAACGAGCTAGTCAAGTAGAGGCATACTAGTGACACTATGTTTGTCTATGTATTCACACATGTATTATGTTTCCGGTTAATACAATTCTAGCATGAATAATAAACATTTATCATGATATAAGGAAATAAATAATAACTTTATTATTGCCTCTAGGGCATATTTCCTTCATCCACATCTTTTATTGGTTTATATGTCAAGAAACAAGAAACGAGGTAGAATTTAATGCACCACGCCTAAGTGTTTTGGGATTATTTGGTTTTCGTAAGATGACTTACACACCTAGACGGAGGGAGTATTAGATACATCCGTATCTTGACGAGTTTAAGACAAGAATTTTGGGACGGAGGGGGTATATCTTAGTTATGAGATGGTGGGAGGCCTAGCAAGCAGGCGATATCGGCTTCGCGGTGCTCGTGGCTGATCCCGTACTCGTCGCAGAAAACCGGTCCATCCTAGACTCGATACAGCCTAAGTGGGAGATGTTGATCAATCGCCGCCTAAATCCACCTCGCCAACATGGAGAAGGAGCGACTCTTCACGGACGAGGACGACGAGGAGGAGGCGTCGGAGCTTCGCATTGCCGCCAATGACCACGAGGCCAACGTCTCCGGTCGGCGCTAAAAAAACGGCTCAGTCGCGCGCCCAGAAGCCCATTTTTCGCTGGCTAGGCCCGATTTCGGCGCCGGCAGACCCAGGCCAAACCCGGCGCGCTGGGGGTGCCCGAGGGCGCCAGGGGGAGCGATTTTTGTGCGAAAGCCCGGCGGGGCCGCCGAGTCAGCGACTCGGCGCTTCGCCGTCCTCATCGCCTCGGTTTCCCGCGAGGAATCAATGCCAAAGCTGTCGAGCTGCAGCGCCGGCCAGCCTTCCATTGGTGCCTCACGGGCGCAGTGAAGGCGCTGTGACGCGGGTCCCGCCCGCTCCCGCTACGCGTACACACGGCGCCCATGCGCCCACCACCCGCCTGTGGCTATAAAACCACCCTCCGCCCGCCGATGAAGCTCACACTTGCTCGCCGCAGTACATCTCTTTCCCTCTAACCGCCGACACTTCCGCCATTGCTCTTTCCTCTCTCCTCTCTCCTCGGCGACCACCATGGCGGAGCACTACCCCGGCGATGGTGCGGCGGCCAACGGCTTCGGTCGTTGTCACCTGCACGAGGACGAAGCCCGCCTCCTCTACGAGGCCAACTACCCAGCTCCGCCGGATATGTAGGTGCCTGAGGCGTGGAGGCTGAGCGCCCGTGGGGTCCCAGTGCCCCAGTGTCGGCGCCTCCAACTGGGGCGGAACGGTGGGCGGAGATCGCCCGCATCCGATCCTCGCTGCTGCAGACGGCGAGGAACAAGCCGAGGTACGCCTACGACAACATGTTGTGGGAGTCGTACTTCCAATGGCGCCATGGCGAGCAACTCGCCGCCACCAACGGCACCGAGCCCCGCGGCCGCCACAACTCGGAGGGGCGCCGCCAATGGTGGGGCGTGCCCGGCCGCACGCTGGAGACCGTCCTCGAGTACATCGAGGGCGGCAACACGTCGCGGCTGGAGTACCCGTCGGCCCCCACCTTCTATCGCCGGCGTGGTAGCTCGTGGACGCCGAGGCGCATGGAGACGGCGACCTCCTCCTCGTCCGGCTCCCACTCCCGCTCCTCCGGCTCACCCGCGCTCTGCCTCGTCAAGTCGGAGCCCCAGAAGACGCCACTCTAGCGGAGCGCTCGTCATCAAAGAGCCATCTCCCTCCTCTGCCCGCCTCGTCAGGATGAAGAGGGAGCTGGGGCTCGTCGCCCTCAAGACGGAGCTGGTGCTCCTCGTCGTGAAGGAGCACGAGCTCATGGCCGCCACCGACGAGACCGCCCTGAAATGGGCTCGGGAGGACTAAGTCCGCGAGGAGATGGCCGGTAGCGCCGCGCTCTTTAGGAGATAGCCGCTCGCCGCCGTGGACGCGAGGAGGGCGGCGTCGTCATCCTTGAGGACAACGACGAGGACATGGCCGGGCCGTCCAGCCCCCGTGCATCGGCGACCACAGGCGAGCAACAGGACGGGGCGGCAAAGGTGGCGGCGGCGGCGCAGCGGCGGCGATGGTGGTGACCACACAAAGTTCTACAGGCTTCTCAGCATGTAGGCGGCGCGGCAACGGCGGGCGTAGTTTTCTTTTTTAGTTTCTAGTTTTCCTTTTTTTTTCTAAATCCTGTAAAAAAAACAATGAACTCGTCGAGTTTGCTCGAATTTGCCTCGTGTTTGACTGAATTGTGGCCGAGTTTTTTTTCGAACAAAAGGAAAAACGACGTCTGGGGTCGGCTTTGGGTCGGCGGTTGGGAAACAGATCGCCCCAGGCGATTTTTTTTTGCCGGTCGGCCCCCAGGCGGGGATATTTCAGGCCCCTCCGGAGCTAACGGCTGAAGATGCTCTCATACTTCTCTCACAAAACACAAATGAGAAGTATTTTAGCAGTATGCCGTCGTATCGAAGTCAATCAGCGCTACAGAACAGACGAGGCGATATATTAACCGGAGCATATGGACTGATCTGCACCTCATGCATGCATACACACACACATACAGTACATAATATTGGGTACTGTAATGAACAGGGTGCACATTTGCCTTATTTAGCGAGGGAACAGGGCGCACATTTCGTGGGGACAAAATACGGAGCAGTGGCAAATACCTTTGCTGCTCCTCAAGGGAGGAACCGGCCGGTGCGATGCATTGTCGGCCGGTGGCCACACCACGAGCGAACGCCATGTATAGCCTAGCCATAGCAGCTGCATGCAGCACGCATGAGGAACTCAGTCAGGATCGCCAAAGGACCACCCGCTGCGATCCCTGTGATCTCTCTCGTAGCCGGGTACTAGTACGTGCTACCCTACTACCTAGGGTTTGGATATGTGACCACTCCGCTCCACTCCGGCCCGATCAAAACAAAAAGACAGATCTGGGTACTAGTCGCGCCCGCCCGGGAAAACATATCCGTCCATTTTTGTTGTTTTGCTTGGACAGGCTAGCGGAAACGTTGAGGGATATACAAGAATAAGAAAGAGCCGATGAGATCGCCAACAGTGGTCATATCTCTGCCGACTTCTCCTTGAGCGGTTCAAAAATTTGCAGAAGAATTTTTTTTGAAATAATCCTCCTGTTTGCGGCCATGGTTGGTCGCGGGAGTTCAGACTTGGGATCGAGATCTCGGCCCTCAAGATGTGCTTTTGCATTGCATGCAATGTAATGCATTCAGGCGCAATAACTTCAGTTTCAGGAAGCTTTACGTACGCTGCGGCCAGGCAATGCAAAGCAGGCTGCCATGGAGATGAATCATCGGGCAGGGCTCTCTTCTATCCTTTCACCCGGGGAGGAAATCTTGCCGAGCCGAGACGTGCGAGCGGTCACGTCGACGCACTGTGGACTGTGGCTGACCACGAACCGCATTCATTCATGGCCGCAGGACAGATGCTCGCTCGCAAGCTGTCTCCCCATCGACATCCACCTCCACCTCCCCTGTTTTGTTTTGCCTGTGTTCTACTTCTTCCTCCACGTACGAGCAAGGACATTGATAGGCTGCAAGAGATACAAATATACATGGGTCACCAATCAAATCGTACGAACTAGCAATGCAATGCAATGCAATGCACGCCATGTCCATCGGAGGAGCTTGAATGAATGATGCATCAAATCAAGTTGGTTTCTGCTAGGAGGCGCAGCTTTGAATTTCGGATGGAGACCATCCGCCTCCTTGTTTCCAACATCCAAGGCACATGCTAGCAAGCGGCCTCACTCTACGGTGCTGGTCACCCTCTAGTGCTGCAGCGAGGGGAAAATATCAGGTGCTACGGGAGCACCTAAGTTTAGGTGCTCCAAGAGCTTCTCGGCCATTGGATCTGAAATCCAACGGTCATCTACATATGCAACGGACCTGATTTGCAATACCAAATTTCTGGGGGTGTTCTTTGAATAAAAGCGTGAGCTCTCTCCTCGGTGCTCCCTGCAGCGAGATAAGTACTTGTTTTCGGAGGGACTTTGCCGGTTTGCCCCACCAAAGTCTTGCACAGTGGGTCAAGCTGCTCATAATCTGGACATGGTTGGGCCACGGTTTAATGATCTGAATCAGTTGTTTAAATTGACTAGAACAATGCGCGTGCGTTGCAACGAGATATAAATCTTCTAGTACGCCGGCTTGTGATTTACCTGTCTATAATAATGCGATTGTCGAAATAAATGATCATTAAATTCTGCCCGTGAATTACCTTATATTTTTTATCCAAAGTTTTTTTAGTAAATTGAAATGGAACTGGTTCAGAAGATAAATAAATTAAGTTTATTTATTATCATACAAGAAAGGTTAGACGAAGGAGTGATATGAAGAAATGTGAAATCAGAACCTTACTTTCTTTTTTAGTAGTATAGAGATTTGGCAAGACCATGACGATGAAGATTTAGTAGTATAGTGCAGTTGCATAATACCGCTGGATTTGCAACCGGGGGGTGGGGGGGGGGGGGGGGATGTGGCAAATGATCACCGGTATTTCTTAGAAGGCGATAAAACTCTCCCCGACCACACCAACAAGATACTCCCTCCGATCCATGATAATGTCGTAGGTTTGACGGATGCCAAAGAAGCTAACACTAAGCAATGACCCAGCTCCAAAGCAAGATTTGAGAAGCTTGCACGTTGTTATCGGCCACCACTTTTGGATTCTCAATCAAACGCCATCACAATTCATAAAGATTTAGCTAGCCTTTTCAACCCTGATCCACATTAAATTGGACTTCACCATATAATATGAACCTTGATTGCCACCAAAAAGGAAAGGCGAAGGTGCCGATATCGAAAACCATCCACATGAACTGATCTAGTAGTACAGTATAAAAACCTGTCAATATCAGTGATACAGATCGTTACGCGATGGCTCAATAAATTGAAGGCAATGTATGTTGAGTGTTGTCGGTTTCAGTGTCAGTGTCTTTCCACAGCGAGTAGTGCTATGCAAACGACGAAACAACAGACGATTCATGCACGACGATTACATCCAGCCGGACATACCTAGGATTGGAAGGGCACTGACCGCTGGATTTGCTGGTCGTGCACAGATCGGGCACTGCAGAGTCGTGTGTGGAGCAGTTTCGTTCCAGAGCTTGAGTGAGCTACTACCCAGCTCATCGTCCTCCAATGGCGGGCTTTCGCTTAAGGGAATGGAGCAGGCAGATTCTCTTATCCAAACCAACGTCCTCTCGGCCCTCGATCTAGCTATCAGTGCCATCATCTGATGGGAACCTCTAAAAACATTTCGAACCAGTCATCAACCATCCCAATCTTTGACAAGGAGGTAAGCCGATCGAGAATTTTCTGCACGGGAAACGGAACATGTACTAAAGAAATTGACATTTTTTAGCCCGGAAAATAGAATATGAACCAAAGATTTGCCATTTTTTTAGCCTGGGAAAATGCAATACGAACCAAAGAAGTTGAAACGGAATCTGAACGAAAGAATTTCTGCCCGGGGAAACGGAATATTTTGGGACGCCTCCACGGTAGGAGGCGCCCACGCGTGCTTCTCCAGCTAGTCTAGATGTGGGGGAGACACAACCCCGTGGGTACTGACAGCCATCACCGAGCACACTCGCACAATGCCATGCCCGTGGTCTTCAACGCCGCTCTGCCGACAAATTAGCGGTGTCCCGATCACCACCATCGACCATTGCACCCGCGAGGAGAGAGACTTCATCGCCCGCAGGCACCACCCAGACCGGGCCCACCATCACCTATCCAGAGCGGGACTTTTGACCCGCCTAGGGCCCCAATCTGATCCGCCCGAGCACGAGCCCCAGGTCTTGGCCATCTCCGGCACACAAACAACACGCCGTCGGCCCAAACCCAAGAGAAGTGTAACGCCCCGGATCCGATGTGCCAGGTGTCTGCAAGTTATTCATCGGCGTTGCCATGTCATTTGCTTGCGTGTTGCATTTTATCATGTCATCATGTGCATCTCATTTTGCATACGTGTTCGTCTCATGCATCCGAGCATTTTCCCCGTTGTCCGTTTTGCAACCCGACACCCCTATGTCCTCCGGCATCCCCCTTTTCTCTCCTGTTGCGAGCGGGTGTTAAACATTCTCGGAATGGACCGTGATTTGCCAAGCGGCCTTGGTACACCACCGGTAGACCGCCTGTCAAGTTTCGTGCCATTTGGAGTCCGTTTGATACTCCAACGGTTAACCGGGTAACCATAAAAGCCTCTTTTGTCTTG
Source organism: Aegilops speltoides (assembly GCA_021437245.1). Classification (NCBI taxonomy): domain Eukaryota; kingdom Viridiplantae; phylum Streptophyta; class Magnoliopsida; order Poales; family Poaceae; genus Aegilops; species Aegilops speltoides. The sequence goes on from CM038144.1 coordinate 52,036,358, forward strand.
CAGCCCAACACCCCTCCAAAGTGGCCCAACAACCCATCCAAACCCCCTCCATCCTCTCGGTCGTTCGATCACGATCGTGTGGGCGAAAACCGCACCCCATTTTTACTCTCCTAGCTCCCAGAATCTATAAATAAGTTCCCTCCCCCGAAATTCGCGGTGCAAACCCTAGCCTCCTCTTCCTCTGCGCCGCCGGACACATCTCCCCCGCCGCCCGGACATGTCCGCCGCCGCCCTGCCCATTCCGGAGCCGCCACCTATCGGCCTTGATCGCCCATGCCATGTCCATGCTGAGCCCATCAGCAGGCCCAACGCGCCCGCCGCCCGCGCCATGGTGGCCAGCGCCGCCCGCCGCCGCCGCTCGGGTTCCCTGCGCCTCCGCCGCCGGCCGCCCTGCGCCGTCCGTCGCCCATCGCCCGCCTGCGCGCGCCCGATCGTCCGCCTCGCCCGCCTCCTCCTCCTCTACCTACGCCCTTGCCCTTGCCTCGCTCCGAGAACCAGCGCTCCCGCCGCCAGCCGGACTACGCCGCCGCCCGGGCTCTGCCCGAGACCAGCGTCCACCTCCGCACAGCCGGCAGGGCCGCCTTGCGCCAGCGCCCGCCGCCGACGACCGGCCGGGCCCTCCTCCGGCCTCCTCCGCCGGACCAGACCGGCCCCCTCCGTCCCCGACCTCCGGCCGCCGTCCTCTCCCTCTCCGGCGTGTTCTCCAGCGAGCATCTCCAGCCCCGCCTCGATCCATGTGTCCGATCCAGATTTGGAACGGTTGACTTTTCTCTCCCCTCTTTTATTTTACCAAGTCCCGAAATATTTGCATTTTCATGCCTTGTTCATCGCATCATAACTCCATGCATACTACTTCGTTTTGCGTGCATAATATATCAAAATGTTCATCATGATGTGCTCTACATTTCGTTCCATTGTGCCATGCTTGTTTGATTCCATCTTGATGCCCAAATCATCGTTGTAAGAGTGCTATATGATGTTAACCTGCTGAAAGTGTTATAACTTGTTGTTTTGTCTTTTTCGTTGCATTTTGTGTGTCCATCCTATGAGCTTGATGTCTACATGTGTTTTGTGCTACATCATGCCATCTTTACAGTGGTGCAATCTATGTATTTTTGTGAGTCTTGTAGTGAGTGCATCGAGCTCGTGAAGTAGGGTACTTGCTGTTGTTGTTTTGCTATGCTGAATCTGCTATATCATGATGCTATGTAAACCTGCTTCCACAAGTCATTCTATGCATAATCGGGAGATGTTCACTAAGGATGTTTTTTTATACATGTCATGCTCTATCCATTCATGCCTCTGGTTGCATTTATAGCCTGCTGTAGCTTGTTGTTATCTTGCCCTCAAAATTGCTAAATAATGTTGCTGTCAGCCTGTTAACATTAAGTTCAATGTTGCCATGATTGTTGTTAGTGATCCAAGCACCCTATGAACTTGCTCTTGCCATATTTAGCTTCATAATCATGTCTTCTTACTGTTGGTTGCCTTTCCATGCCATGTATTGATCTGTGGTGAGTGTTTCAAGCTCACCAACATGTCTACTTATTGTTGTTCCTGCCATGTATGAATCTGTCATATCAATTGCCATGTTTACATGGGTGCCATCATATTTTCTGTGCCCTTTTGGCTCATGGTCAGTAAGGGACTTTTGTTCTATGTAATTAGTAGATTCATTCCATACCTTTGTTTGCCATGATAGATTCCTGTAACATGTTGTTTGATAGCTCTAAACATTGCAACCTGATGTTATTTCTGTTAAGCCTGAAACTGTTATTATTTGCAATCTTGCCATGTCCTTTTGAGCATGTTCTTGTGATTTCTGGAGATAGCTCAGTGTACATGTTTTGTTGTGCTTTACCTGTACTTCATGCCCATGCTTTTTGTTCTTATGTTGAGGTGCTGTAGCATAATGTTTTGATGCTTGCTAGATGTCTAGTTGCTGTTTTGGACAACTTGTCCTTTAAACTTGTATAGAGTGCATGTGTTGAACCGTTGCTCCGTTTTGAGTGTGCTCTATATGAAACTTGCTTGAATTTGCATGAAGCTTCATATTACCTTGTTGCATCCATGTTTTGAGAGTGTTTGCTTGATGTTTGTATGCATTTTTCATCAATGCCATGTTTAACTTGTTTTGCTCATATCTTCTAGGCCGTAGCTCCGAACTAAATGAACTTTATATGTAACTTGACTAGAAACTCGTATAGATCATCTTGGTGCATCTTAACTTGCTGTTTAACAACTTGAACATAAGGTTTATTCAGATCTAGACCAACTTCTAAATTTGTATATGAGGACTTACCAGATTTGTTATATGTTGTTTCCGGCCTCATTTAAACTTGCGTTGATGTGTTGCCCTTGTTTGCATCATCTCTTGCCATGAGTAGCTCCATGTAGCTTTGTCATGCATCATGCTTGTTGTGCATCATGTCTTGTCTATGTGTGGTGTGTTTACCATGTTGTGTGCTTCTTCTCGATAGTTCCCGTTTCGTTGCGATCGTGAGGATTCGTTCGTCTACGCTTGGTTCATCTTCATCCGTTCGTCTTCTTCATGGACTCGTTCTTCTTCCTAGCGTGATTTCAGGCAAGATGACTGTCACCCTAGATCTCATTACTATCATTGCTATGCTAGTTGCTTCGTTCTATCGCTATGCTGCGCTACCTATCATTTGTTCCTCAAGCCTCCCAAATTGCCATGTCATCTTCTAACCTTTTTCACCCTTCCTAGCAAACCATTGCTTGGCTATGTTACCGCTTTGCTCAGCCCCTCTTATTGCATTGTTAGTTGCAGGTGAAGTTGAAGATTGCTCCATGGTGGACATGATTATGTTGGGATATCACAATATCTCTTATATTATTAATGCATCTATATACTTGGTAAAGGGTGGAAGGCTCGGCCTTATGCCTGGCGTTTTGTTCCACTCTTGCCGCCCTAGTTTCCGTCATACCGGTATTATGTTCCCGGATTTTGCGTTCCTTATGCGGTTGGATGATTTATGGGACCCTCTTGACAGTTCGCTTTGAATAAAACTCCTCCAGCAAGGCCCAACCTCGGTTTTACCATTTGCCTCACCTAGCCCTTTTTCCCTTGGGTTTCGAGCCGAGGGTCATCTTTATTTAGCCCCGGGCGGTGCTTCTCTAAGTGTTGGTCCGAAACGAAGCAACTCGGGGCCCCTCGGGAAACTCGAGGTCTGGTTTTACTCGTAGCTTGACTTATCCGTGTTGCCACGAGCGAGATATGTGCAGCTCCTATCGGGATTGTCGGCGCATCGAGGCGGCTTTGCTGGTCTTGTTTTACCATTGTCGAAATGTCTTGTAAACGGGATTCCGAGACTGATCGGGTCTTCTGGGAGAAGGAATATCCTTCGTTGATCGCGATAGCTTATCATGGGCTAAGTTGGGACACCCTGCAGGTATAAACTCAAAGCCGTGCCGCGGTTATGTGGCAGATGGAAATTTGTTAATGTCCGGTTGTAGATAACTTGACACCAGATTCGAATTAAAACGCATCAACCCCGTGTGTAGCCGTGATGGTCTATTTTCGGCGGAGTCCGGGAAGTGAACACGGTTTTGGGTTATGTTTGACGTAAGTAGGAGTTCAGGATCACTTCTTGATCATTGCTAGCTTCACGACCATTCCGCTTGCTCTCTTCTCGCTCTTATTTGCGTTGGTTAGCCACCATATATGCTTAGTCGCTGCTGCAACCTCACCACTTTACCCTTCCTTTCCCATTAAGCTTTGCTAGTCTTGATACCCATGGTAATGGGATTCTTGAGTCCTCGTGGCTCCTGATTACTACAACAACGATTCTTGAGTACAGGTTATCACGGTGATCATGACGCGAGAGCGATGTTTGCTTGTTTTTGGAGTTCTTCTTCTGCTTATTCTTCGAATCAGGGGATATGTTCCAGGTCGGCAGCCTGGGCTAGCAGGGTGGATGTCGTTTGAGTTTCTGTTTGTGTTTCATCCGTAGTCGTATGGTGCTCTTATGTAAGATGAGGTTGTATTTGTGTGGCATTGTATGCCTCTTGTATGTATCCCCATCTATTTTGTAATGTTGAGGTAATGATATCCACCTTGCAAAAGTGTTTCAATATGCGGGTCTATCCTTGATGGTACCTTTGAGTTCCTCTTGGATAGGGTCGTATATTGGGCGTGACAAGAAGGGCAAAAAGTCTAGTTTTCATGTGCTATGGTTTTACCAGGCAAAAAGTTCTGTTAGTGTAGCATGTGCTATGGTTTTTGTAATTCCCGTACCAAGCAGAGTCTAGTCGTGACCAATGCTATGATCAGTTCGGTTGTATACTTTGTAGCTCATTTTCATGGACTATTTTGATTGTTCTTGTTCATGCTGACCGGTTTGACAACTTTCCTCATGTTTAATTACTTGCGCATAGGATTAGTAGTAAGTATTTTAGTATTGTTTTCTGGCGTGGGTCTTGAATAGAAATCTACCAGTGGAAAGGTACCATAGTCTTGCCAAGCTTATTCATACTTCCTCAGTTCGAGTTTTATAAGTCTCACTCGTATTTAGGATCAAAATTTGACCATAAATTTAATAAAATATAATTTATATGTAATAAAAAATTAGACCACTGAGAAGTTCTTTCAAATATGAATTCAAGATTATATTTAAAATTAAAGTTTATTAGTCAAATTTATGGTTAAAATTTGAGCCAGAATATAAGAGGGACTACTAAGCCGAAATAGTACTATCCTAATCTAGGTTTGTGTCCATGTTTAGTCAATGAAACCGTCCTAGCAACAACTTAGTTTGTTTTGTGCCAAAAAAAACCTTGGGCCTTTCTAGGACGGCCATAGCCATAGTTTCTAGCCGCGTGTGCCGATGCTCGTGTGAGATATACTCTTCAAATATGAACTTTTCCATATCACATCATGTGTAATACTATTTGTTACTACTATATTGATGAATTGCGTTGGACAGAAATTGCTAATAGAACTCAGGTTCCATAGAGCCAGGAGATGCTCTAAGCCCTGATGTCCAAAGAAGCTAACACTAAGCAATAACCCAGCTCCAAAGCAAGATTTCAGAAGCTTATACGTTGTTATCGGCCACCACTTTTGGATTCTCGATGAAATGCCGTCACAATTCATAAAGATCGAGTTAGCTTTCTCATAAAAGTCTTCAACCCTGATTGCCACCACGGCTCCTTCCTCTCCTCCTCCTCCTTCCTTCCACTTTTTCCTCTTGAGAGTCGCCTCCTGTGCAGGCCCGGCTCGGGCCCCTCTCCTCTCCGACGGCGCTGCCAGCCGGAGTAGGGCAGGGAGAAGAGCTTGGGTTGCTGTACAGAGTAGATGTAAGGTAGTCTTTAGGACTGGCGTTATGCCGATGGGAGGTGTGCGGCTGGTTCAGGCGAGCTGCGTCCAGCACGTGGCGGTGGTGATGCTCCTATTTGTGCTGCTCCGGTGGTCAGAGCCAGAAGCAGAGGTGGTGCTAGTTGCCGTTCCTCCCCCTAATAAGCTCGCGTGTGTCCCAGATCTGAAGCTCAAGTTCCTTCTTCTCTACTTCTTCCTGTGCTGCCATGGTGGTGGACGGAAGGACATGGGAGGAAGGGGATCCTCTAGTAGACGAACTATGTTTCATCTGGCCAGAACACCCAAATGCCAATTGTGCATCTAATTTGGTCAGACCAACGTCAATGATGCCCCGACACCAACGAACTTGCCCACAAGGACATCCTGACAATTCATCTACTATGTCGTGCTCTCAAAAGCTTTGTGTCACACAATGTCCTTCGGCTGTGTTGGACCTTTTCGTTGCCATCCTCCTGGAGGAACATGGCAACATGATTTGGAAAGCATACAGGGAAGGGAGAACAAGAAGTGAATGAGGGGGTAGAAAGCAAGGAAGAGGATAGGGAGGAAGAACTGACCATCCAAGTAGGACGAGCACTATTTGCTTGGTGCTTCATCGTCGCGGTCTCGCCGGAGCGGCCTCCTCTGGCCGAGGCCGAGGCCGTGGCCGGTCGGCCATCGTCCCAAGTCCAAGTCGCACGCGCACGCCGCACGCGGATGGATCTCTACTTCTTGTGTATATAGAGGTGGAGGTTGGTGTGGAGTTGGGAGTTGGGATGAGGAGGAAGTGATCCATGGCCAGAGGGAAAGTCATCCCACGGATCGGTGAGGTGGCGCAAGCCAAACCGTATGATGAAGAATGCGGATCACTGAGGTGGCACAAGCTAGACCGTGTGATGATGATGGTGGCATGCACACATCCTTGCTATTTCCAAGAAAGACCCCTCTTTCTTCAGACTTTGAAATGTTGACAAAAAGGGCATTTTCTTGTTTAACACTGGACATGGAGTACACTAATGATTAAAAGTTTAGTTTTCTTTTGCATATAGCTTGAATCGATGGCCATTCAAATCAGATGCAACCTGCTCATGCAAATTCTCACAGTTTAGATAAAATGGCTGCATCTAGTTTAGATGGCAATGATGAAGCCGCACAGGATTTGTGGACGAACACGCTACTCAACAATGAACAACAACCAATACGTCCATTCATCACCAACTCGTTTCATCTCAAAAAAGAAAATACATATTGTCTTCCACATGTTGCGGACAAAAATCATCATCAGCTTATGACAGCAACTGGAAGGAACATGCACACGATGCTGTACTTTTTGACCGAGAAACAAATAGATTGGCAAATATAGCAACACGGCAGACTATACATACAAGCCAAACTACACATGTTAATTCTGAAACCAAGCACTTCATCTCATCTCCCGACAATGATAAAGGTTGTTTGGCTGATGGTCAGATTTTTCCACACATCTCCGTAATAAGATAAAACATATTCACCATCCCATTCCCAGGTATGAAAAACAAAAGAGCTCCTGGGAGGGGCAAAATCTATATGAACAAGCAGAAACATTACACTAAGGTAGCACAAATTTGCTGTGAAGCTCACAGCAGACTTCACTCATGCAAGTGACCGATAAATTAGGGATTTCCTCGTGTTTTTCCTGGACAGCCCAGATCCTCACACCTGGATTGTCCAAGTGTCGAGCCACTCCAACTTCACAATAGTCTCCACGTGTGTGTCCAGCATACCGTTCCCTTGGCCTGCAACAACCACGACTTCCAGGTTTTTTTGCCCCTTCAGCTATGATCTCCTGTAATATTCAATAAATTGGGTTAGGTCTTTCTCTAATGGGCACAACACAAGACAAGGAAAAGATGATACCAAAATAAGCAATAAGAGGTTCATGTATCTAACAAGGACCTATGAGTTGGAAAAAAGAATAGATTGTTCAAAACTTGTACAACAGTCTAACAAGGACCATGCTTCAGTTGAAACATTGACAATTTTCTCTCAACTAAACAAGACCTATAAATCATTGCCTGGTCACAATATATTCAACTTTGCTCTAATATAGCGGATTGCTCAAATATATACAGAACAGACCAAGCTAATTATAATCTCCAATGTTCTGTCCCTTACAATATTTAAGACAAGTATATGGGCAAAGAACAGCCAAAAGCCAAAATGTCCTAATAGTAAGCTGCCGACATGCATTTTATTCAGCAACCTAGAGTTCTAGAGGCATGAGGTGTCGAACGGACAAATGAATTATCATGATTGTGCAAACAAGGAATGTTACATTCTAAATTCCTGTTGTGTCTAGTCTAGTGTGCATCCTTTGCAGACTTACACAATCAACAAGGATTCAGAAAGAAAGTGGGCAGGGTTGTGGTTCACATGCCTACACGCAAAGAAGCTAGCAATTCATAGAACAAAAAAGTTCTTATCCAGAGTAATGCCACACTTCTTATCAGCAAAACAAGGACCCATGAGTTGGAAAAAAGAATAGATTGTTCAAAACTTCTACAACAATTGTAACAAGGACCACACTTCGATTGAAACACCAGAGAATCTTCTCTCAACTAAATGAGACCTATATATCATTGCCAGGTCGCAAATATATACAACTTCACTAAAATAGCGGATTGCTATACAAGCAGGCCAAGTAAAACAGAAAGTTCATCAAACGACATCCATACAGGATGAGCACCATAGCCGCATGCACCCTGAGAAACTAAATAAACACTTCCTCGTAACTAGGCCTGATTCTATGAACCATATAAAGTTAGCACCTTGTTTAAAAAAGAGCCATTTAAACAAAACACAAGGTTTTCAGTGCATCTGAAGTACCAAAGCACATAAACAAATGAAAAGATCATATACATTCAATGACTCAAATAAATCACAAATCAAAAGGGCAGCAACATCATTAGAAGTTTAACTATAATTTTTCTTTCTTTATTCTAATCCTTTGGGAATCATGAATTCATCCTATTTGTGACAGAAACAACAAAAATTCAGAAAGGTGTAGCATCTTTCCTGGAGGCAGAAAGGAACAATATATTTCATCTAATATGTAGGTCTCAGAACACATCATACAAGGACACACAAGCTTCCATCAATCAACAACATGGAAGCATTGTATCCTCAAGTTATGTGGTCAGCTTTAGTTATTTGGAATAACCAGATTGCACAGAAACAACTAATAATAGTCAAGTTCAAGTTTTTGATGCAGTTAACTTATAAACAAACAATGCAAAAACAAACTCTGCACAGAAAAACATCAAGTACCTTGTGTGCTTTACATCTCTCATTGCTTTTTTGCTGCAGACTATTCTCCGACGATCCAAGATCCGAGAACTAAACTTGGAGATTGCAAAAACATCGACATTGAAGGCTAGAGTTGCAGAAATGACAAGTCTGTAGTTTTGTGCCCAAAAACACTCATTCCCAGGCTAATTTTTTTGCAGAAACCACAAGTGACTCTGTTCGGCCGTTTTAAGTGGGATTATGACAGGTGGGTCCCGCTTGTTGGGGAACGTAGCAGAAATTCAAAATTTTCCTACGTGTCACCAAGATCTATCTATGGAGAAACTATCAACGAGGGGAAGGAGAGTGCATCTACATACCCTTGTAGATCGCTAAGCGGAAGCGTTCAAGAGAACGGGGTTGAAGGAGTCGTACTCTTCGTGATCCAAACCACCGGAGATCCTAGTGCGAATGGGCGGCACCTCCGCGTTCAACACACGTACAGCCGGTGGCGTCTCCCATGCCTTGATCCAGCAAGGAGAGAGGGAGAGGTTGAGAAGACTCCATCCAGCAGCAGCACAACAGGCGTGGTGGTGGTGGAGGCGTGGCAATCTGCGCAGGCTTCGCCAAGCACCACGGGAGAGGAGGAGTACTTGGGAGAGGGAGGCTGCGCCGAGAACTTGTGTGAAGCTCCCATCGCCTCCCACTATATATAGGGGTGGAGGGCTGGTTTCTTGCCCTCAAGTCCATTGGGGTGTTGGCAAGGTGGGAGGAAAGAAATCCCATCGTTTCCTTCCCCACTAATCGTTATCCCCCTTTTAGGGATCTTGATCTTATCCCTTCGGGATATGATCTTATTCCTTCTAAGGGGGAATCTTGGTGCGCCTTGACCAGGGGTGTGGGGCCTTGCCCCCACTACCCACGTTCATGTGGGTCCCCCATGCAGGTGGGCCCAACTCAGGAACCTTCTAGAACCTTCCGGTACAATACCGAAAAATCCGAACATTTTCCGGTGGCCAAAATAGGACTTCCCATATATAAATCTTTACCTCTGGACCATTTCGGAACTCCTCGTGATGTCCGGGATCTCATCTGGGACTCCGAACAACATTCGGTAACCACATACAAACTTCCTTTATAACCCTAGCGTCATCGAACCTTAAGTGTGTAGACCCTACGGGTTCGGGAGACATGTAGACATGACCGAGACGTTTTCTGGTCAATAACCAACAGCGGGATCTGGATACCCATGTTGGCTCCCACATGTTCCACGATGACCTCATTGGATGAACCACGATGTCAAGGACTCAATCGATCCCGTATACAATTCCCTTTGTCTAACGGTATTGTACTTGCCCGAGATTCGATCGTCGGTATACCGATACCTTGTTCAATCTCGTTACGGCAAGTCTCTTTACTCGTTCCGTAACACATCATCCGTGATCAACCCCTTGGTCACATTGTGCACATTATGATGATGTCCTACCGAGTGGGCCAGAGATACCTCTCCATTTACGGAGTGACAAGTCCCGATCTCGATTCGTGCCAACCCAATGACACTTTCGGAGATACCTGTAGTGCACCTTTATAGCCACCCGATTACGTTGTGATGTTTGGTACACCCAAAGCATTCCTACGGTATCCGGAGTTGCACAATCTCATGGTCTAAGGAAAAGATACTTGACATTAGAAAAGCTTTAGCATCTGAACTACGATCTACGTGCTAGGCTTAGGATTGGGTCTTGTCCATCACATCATTCTCCTAATGATGCGATCCCGTTATCAACGACATCCAATGTCCAAGGTCAGGAAACCGTAACCATCTATTGATCAACGAGCTAGTCAACTAGAGGCTTACTAGGGACATGGTGTTGTCTATCTATCCACACATGTATCTGAGTTTCCTATAAATACAATTATAGCATGGATAATAAACGATTATCATGAACAAGGAAATATAACAATAACTAATTTATTATTGCCTCTAGGGCATATTTCCAACAGTCTCCCACTTGCACTAGAGTCAATAATCTAGTTCACATCGCCATGTGATTAACACTCACATGTCACATCGCCATGTGACCAACATCCGAAGAGTTTACTAGTGTCATTAAACTAGTTCACATCATCATGTGATTAAGACTCAATGAGTTCTAGGGTTTGATCATGTTTCGCTTGTGAGAGAGGTTTTAGTCAACGGGTCTGCACAATTCAGATCCGTATGTACTTCGCAAATCTCTAGGTCATATTGTAAATGCCGCTTCCACACTCCACTTGGAGCTATTCCAAATGGTTGCTCCACTATACGTATCCGGTTTGCTACTCAGAGTCACTCGGATAGGTGTTAAAGCTTGCATCGACGTAACCCTTTACGCCGAACTCTTTATCACCTTCATAATCGAGAAACATGTCCTTATTTACTCCAAGGACAATATTGATCGCTGTCCAATGATCCATTCCTGGATCATTCTTGTTCCCCTTGACTGACTCATGGCAAGGCACACTTCTGGTGCGGTACACAGCATAGCATACTATAGAGCCTACGTCTGAAGCATAAGGGACGACCTTCGTCCTTTCTCTCTCTTCTGCCGTGGTCGAGCTTTAACTCTTAACTTCATACCTTACAACTCAGGCAAGAACTCCTTCTTTGACTGATCCATCTTGAACACCTTCAAGATCATGTCAAGGTATATGCTCATTTGAAAGTACCATTTAGCGTTTTTGATCTACTCATAGATCTTGATGCTCAATGTTCAAGTAGCTTAATCCAGGTTTTCTATTGAAAAACACTTTTCAAATAACCCTATATGCTTTCCAGAGATTCTACATCATTTCTGATCAACAACATGTCAATAACATATACTCATCAGAAATTCTATAGTGCTCCCACTCACTTCTTTGGAAATACAAGTTTATCATAAACTTTGTATAAACCCAAAATCTTTGATCATCTTATCAAAGTGCATATTCCAACTCGAGATGCTAACTCCGGTCCATGGAAGGATCATTGGAGCTAGCATACCTTTAGCATCCTTGGGATCGACAAAATCTTTCGATTGTATCACATACAACCTTTCCTTATTAAAACCGGTAAGGAAACTTGTTTTGACATCCATCGCGATTTCATAAATGCAGCTAATGCTAACATGATTCCGACGGACTTAAGCATCGCTACGGATGAGAAAATCTCATCGTAGTCAACTCCTTGAACTTGTGAAAAACTCTTCGCCACAAGTCAAGCTTCATAGACGGTGACATCACCGTCCACGTCCGTCTTCTTCTTAAAGATCCATTTATCTCAATGGCTTGCCGATCATCGGGCAAGTCCATCAAAGTCCATGCTTTGTTCTGATACATGGATCCTATCTCGGATTTCATGGCTTCTAACCATTTGTCGGAATTTGGGCCCACCATTGCTTCTCCATAGCACGTAGATTCATTGTTGTCTAGCAACATGACCTTCAAGACAAGATTACTGTACCACTCTGAAGCAGTATGCATCCTTGTCACCCTACGAGGTACGGTAGTGACTTGATCCGAAATTTCATGATCACTATCATAAGCTTCTACTTCAATTGGTGTAGGTGCCACAGGAACAACTTCCTGTCCCCTGCTACACACTAGTTGTAGTGACGGTTCAATAACCATATCAAGTCTCCACCATCCTCTCACTCAACTTTTCGAGACAAACTTTTCCTCGAGAAAGGACCCGATTCAAGAAACAATCCCTATTGCTTTCGGATCTGAATTAGGAGGTATACCCAACTGTTTTGGGTGTCCTATGAAGATGCATTTTATCCGCTTTGGGTTCGAGCTTATCAACCAGAAACTTTTTCACATAAGCGTCGCAGCCCCAAACCATTAAGAAATGACAGCTTAGGTTTCTCTAAACCATAGTTCATACGGTGTCATCTCAACGGAATTACGTGGTGCCCTATTTAAAGTGAATGTGGTTGTCTCTAATGCCTAACCCATAAACGATAGTGGTAATTCGATAAGAGACTTCATGGTACGCACCATATCCAATAGGGTGCAACTATGATGTTCGGACACACCATCAAACTATGGTGTTCCAGGCGGTATTAATTGTGAAACAATTCCCACAATGTCTTAATTGCGTGCCAAAGCTCGTAACTCAGATACTCATCTCTATGATCATATCATAGACACTTCATCCTCTTGTCACGATGATCTTCAACTTCACTCTGAAATTACTTGAACCATTCAATAATTCAGACTTGTGTTTCATCAAGTAAATATACTCTACATCTACTCGAATCATCTGTGAAGTAAGAACTGTTGGAAATATGCCCTAGAGGCAATAATAAAAGTATTATTATTATATTTCCTTGTTCATGATAATTGTCTTTTATTCATGCTATAACTGTATTATCCGGAAATCGTAATACACGTGTGAATACATAGACCACAATATGTCCCTAGTGAGCCTCTAGTTGACTAGCTCGTTGTGATCAACAGATAGTCATGGTTTCTGGCTATGGACATTGGATGTCGTTGATAACGGGATCACATCATTAGGAGAATGATGTGATGGACAAGACAATCCTAAGCATAGCACAAAGATCGTGTAGTTCGTTTGCTAGAGCTTTTCCAATGTCAAGTATCTCTTCCTTAGACCATGAGATCGTGTAACTCCCGGATACCGTAGGAGTGCTTTGGGTGTATCAAGCGTCACTGGCGTGGCGGGTGACTATAAAGGTGCACTACTGGTATCTCCGAAAGTGTCATTGGGTTGACACGGATCGAGGCGGGATTTGTCACTCCGTGCAAGCGGAGAGGTATCTCTGGGCCCACTCGGTAGGACATCATCATAATGTGCACAATGTGATTAAGGGGTTGATCACGGGATGATGTGTTATGGAGCGAGTAAAGAGACTTGCCGTAACGAGATTGAACAAGGTATCGGTATACCGACGATCGAATCTCGGGCAAGTAAAATACCGCTAGACAAAGGGAATTGTATACGGGATCGTTGAGTCCTTGACATCGTGGTTCATCCGATGAGATCATCGTGGAACATGTAGGAGCCAACATGGGTATCCAGATCCGCTGTTGGTTATTGATCGGAGAACGTCTCGGTCATGTCTACATGTCTCCCGAACCGTAGGGTCTACACATAAGGTTCGATGGCGCTAGGGTTATAAAGGAAGCTTGTATGTGGTTACCGAATGTTGTTGAGTCCGGATGAGATCCGGACATCACGAGGAGTTCGGAATGGTCCGGAGGTAAAGATTTATATATGGAAGTCTGTTTTGGTCAGGGAAAAGTTTGGGGTTTATCGGTAGCGTCTGGGACCACCGGAGGTCGGGGTCCACCAAGTGGGGCCACCTGCCCAGAAGGCTGCATGGGCCAAGTGTGGGAGGGACCAGCCCGGTGGGCTGGTGCCCCCACCAAGGCCCAAGGCGCCTAGGGCTGGGGAAACCCTAAAGGGCGCCTCCCTTGCCTTGGGGGCAAGGCAACCTCGGCCGCCCCCTCCTCAGATTGGATCTGAGGGGGCCGGCCTCCCCCTCCCTTGCCCCTATATATATGTGGGGGGTGGGAGGGCAGCCATACCCATGTTCTGGCGCAGCCCTCCCCCTCTCCCAATTACTCCTCCTCTCCCTTGGTGCTTGGCGAAGCCTGCGGGATGCCACGCTCCTCCATCACCACCACGTTGTCAGCTGCTGCTGGAGGAGTCTTCCTCAACCTCTCCCTCTCTCCTTGCTGGATCAAGGCGGGGAGGCGTCACCGGGCTGTATGTGTGTTGAGCAGCGGAGGTGCCGTCCGTTCGCCTTGGATCATCGGTGATTTGAATCACGGCAATGCGACTCCATCAACCCCGTTCACTTGAGCGCTTCCGCTCAGCGATCTACAAGGGTATGTAGATGCACTCTCTTTCTACTCGTTGCTGGTCTCTCCATAGATAGATCTTGGTGACACGAGGAAAATTTTGAATTTGCCTTTCGTTCCCCAGCGATGGTATCGAGCTAGGTCTATTGCGTAGATTCTTTGCACGAGTAGAACACAAAGTAGTTGTGGGCGTTGATGTTGTTCAATATGCTTACCGTTACTAGTCCAATCTTGTTTCGACGGTATTGTGGGATGAAGCGGCCGGACCGACCTTACGTACTCTTCGTGAGGCGAGTTCCACCGATTGACATGCACCGTGCATAAGGTGGCTAGCGGGTGCCGATCTCTCCCACTTTAGTCGGAGCGGATTCGATGAAAAGGGTCCTTATGAAGGGTAAATAGCAATTGGCAAATCACGTTGTGGTTTTGCGTAGGTAAGCGTTCTTGCTAGAAACCCATAGCAGCCACGTAAAACATGCAAACAACAATTAGAGGACGTCTAACTTGTTTTTGCAGGGTATGCTATGTGATGTGATATGGCCAAGATGAATGTAATGAATGATATGTGATGTATGAGATTGATCATGTTCTTGTAATAGGAATCACGACTTGCATGTCGATGAGTATGACAACGGCGGAGCCATAGGAGTTGTCTTTATTTATTGTATGACCTGCGTGTCATTAAAAAGCGCCATGTAATTACTTTACTTTATTGCTAAACGCGTTAGCCATAGAAGTAGAAGTAGTCGTTGGCGTGACAACTTCATGAAGACACGATGATGGAGATCATGATGATGGAGATCATGGTGTCATGCGGTGGCGATGATGATCATGGAGCCCGAAGATGGAGATCAAGAGGAGCAAAATGATATTGGCCATATCATGTCACTATTTGATTGCATGTGATGTTTATCATGTTTATGCATCTTGTTTACTTAGGACGACGGTAGTAAATAAGATGATCCTTACAAAATTTCAAGAAGTGTTCCCCCGGTGTGCACCGTTGCTACGGTTCGTCGCTTCTAAGCACCACGTGATGATCGGGTGTGATGGATTCTTACGTTCACATACAGCGGGTGTAAGACAGTTTTACACAATGAAAACACTTGGGGTTAACAGCGAGCCTAGCATGTGCGGACATGGCCT
This sequence comes from Aegilops speltoides, assembly GCA_021437245.1. Taxonomy (NCBI): domain Eukaryota; kingdom Viridiplantae; phylum Streptophyta; class Magnoliopsida; order Poales; family Poaceae; genus Aegilops; species Aegilops speltoides. Next base: position 52,051,935 of record CM038144.1, read on the forward strand.
CGAACACGGAGACCGAAAGGTCGAGCATGAGTCGTATAGTAGATACGATCAACATGAAGATGTTCACCGATGATGACTAGTCCGTCTCACGTGATGATCGGACACGGGCTAGTTGACTTGGATCATGTAATCACTTAGATGACCGGAGGATGTCTATCGAGTGGGAGTTCATAAGATGAACTTAATTATCACGAACATAGTCAAAAGACCTTTGCAAATTATGTCGAAGCTCGCTTTAGTTCCTTTGTTTAGATATGTTCCTAGAGAAAATATAGTTGAAAGTTGTGATGGCGATTATGCGGACGAGAAAGCTTATGTCCTTAATGCACCGCTCGATGTGCTGAACCCCAAGCGTCGTTTGTGGATGTTGCGAACATCGGACATACACGTTTTGATAACTACGTGATAGTTCGGTTAAATGGTTTAGAGTTGAGGCACCAAGGCGTTTTGAAGCGTCACGGAACATATGAGATGTTTGAGGGCTGAAATTGAGATTTCAGGCTCGTGCCACGTCAAGAGGTATGAGACCTCCGACGATTTTCTTAGCCTGCAAACCAAGGAGAAAAGCTCAATCGTTGAGCTTGTGCTCAGATTGTCCGAGTGCAACAATCACTTAAATCGAGTGGGAGTCGATCTTCCGGATGAGATAGTGATGTTTCTCCAAAGTCATTGCCACCAAGCTGCTAGAGCTTCGTGATGAACTATAACATATCGAGGATAGATATGATGATCCTTGAGGTATTCGCGATGTTTGACACGCGAAAGTAGAAATCAGAAGGAGCATCAATTGTTGATGGTTGGTGAAACCACTAGTTTCAAGAAGGGCAAGGGCAAGAAGGGATACTTCATGAAGCGGCAAATCAGCTGCTGCTCTAGTGAAGAAACCCAAGGTTGAACCCAAACCGAGACTAAGTGCTACGTAATAAGAGGAACAGGCGCTGAGCGGAACCACCCTAGATACTTGGTAGATGAGAAGGCTGGCAAGGTCGATAGAAGTATATTGGATATACATTATGTTAATGTGTACTTTACTAGTACTCCTAGTAGCACCGTGGTATTAGATACGGTTCGGTTGCTAAGTGTTAGTAACTCGAAATAAAAGCTACGGAATAAGCGGAGACTAGCTAAAGGAGAGTCGACGATATGTGTTGGAAGTGTTTCCAAGGTTGATGTGATCAAGCATCGCACGCTCCCTCTACCATCGAGATTTGGTGTTTGCGTTGAGCATAGACATGATTGGATTATGTCTATTGCAATACGGTTATTCATTTAAGGAGAATAATGGTTACTCTATTTATTTGAATAATACCTTCAACGGTCTTGCACCTAAAGGAATGGTTTACTGAATCTCGATCGTAGTGATACACATTTCATGCCAAAAGATATAAGATAGTAATGATAGTACCACTTACTTGTGGCTTCGCCATGTAAGTCATATTGGTGTAAAAGCATGAAGAAGCTCCATGTTGATGGATGTTTGGACTCACTCATTTTTGAAAAGTTTGAGACATGCGAACCATGTCTATTGGTGTATACGCATGAAGAAACTCTATGCAGATGGATCGTTTGGACTCACTTGATTTTGAATCACTTGAGATATGCAAATCATACCACATGGGCAAGATGACTAAAAAGCCTCGTTTTTCAGTAAAATGGAACAAGATAGCAACTTGTTGGAAGTAACACATTTGATGTGTGATCCAATGAGTCTTTGAGGCATCTGATGAATATCGTTATGTTATTACTTCACAGATGATTCGACTAGATGTAGAGTATATTTACTTGATGAAACACAAGTCTGAATTATTGAATGGTTCAAGTAATTTCAGAGTGAAGTTGAAGATCATCGTGACAAGAGGATGAAATGTCTATGATATGATCATAGAGATGAGTATCTGAGTTCTGAGCTTTGTACATAATTAAGACATTGTGGAAATTGTTTTCACAATTAATACCGCTGGAACACCATAGTTTGATGGTGTGTCCGAACATCATAGTTGCACCCTATTGGATATGGTGCGTACCATAATGTCTCTTATCGAATTACCACTATTGTTTATGGGTTAGGCATTAGAGACAACCACATTCACTTTAAATAGGGCACCACGTAATTCGTTGAGATGACACCGTATGAACTATGGTTTAGAGAAACCTAAGCTGTCATTTCTTAAAGGTTTGGGGCTGCAACGCTTATATGAATCCTTCTTGATTTCTACTTGCGTGTCAACATTGAATACCTCAGGATCATCATATCTATGCCGATATGTTATAGCTCATCCAACGAAGTTAGCAGCTTGGTGGCAATGACTTTGGAGAAACATCACTATCTCATCCGGAAGATCAACTCCACTCGATTCAAGGGATTGTAGACTCGTTGAATCGAGCACAAGCTCAACGATTGAGCTTTTCTCCCTTAGTTTGAGCTAAGAAAATGGCCCGAGGTCTCATACCTTTGACGTGGCACGAGCCTAAAATCAATTTCAGCCCTCAAACATACTATATGTTCAGGACGTTCAAAACGCCTTGGTGCCTCAACTCTAAACCGTTAACGAACTATCACATAGTTATCAAACGGTATGTCCGATGTTCGCAACATCCACAAACGACGTTTAGATTTCAACACAATGAGCGGTGCATTAAGGACATAAGCTTCCAGTCCGCATAATCGCTATTGTCAACTTTCAACTATATTTTCTAGGAACATATCTAGCAGGAACTAAAGGCGAGCTTACAACATAATTTGCAAAGATCTTTTGACTATGTTCAGGATAATTAAGTTCATCTTATGAACTCCCACTCAGATAGACATCCTCTAGACATCTAAGTGATTACATGATCCGAGTCAACTAGGCGGTCCGATCATCACGTGAGCGGACTAGTCATCATCGGTGAACATCTTCATGTTGATCGAATCCTCCATACGACTCATGCTCGACCTTTGGTCTCGTATCCGAGGCCATGTCCGAAGCTAGGCTCGTCGTTAACCCTAAGTGTTTTGATGTAAAACTATCTTACACCTAGCTATGTGAACGTAAGGATCTATCACACCGATCATCACGTGGTGCTTAAACGATAACTTTAGCAATGGTGCAGTTAGGGAGAACATTCTTGAAATTGTTGTAAGGGAACATCTTATTATACTACCGCATTCTAAGTAAACAAGATGCATAAACATGATAAACATCACATGCAATCAAATAGTGACATGAACGGCAATGTCATTTTTTGGGGCCGGGTCCCATGCATCATCGCACCGCATGAACTCTCCATCATCATGATCTCCATCATCGTGTCTCCATGAAGTTGTCTCGCCAACTTTTTACTTCTACTACTATGGCTACCGGTTAGCAATAAAGTAAAGTAATTACATGGCGTTGTTCAATGACACGCAGGTCATACAATAAATAAAGACAACTCCTATGGCTTCCCGTTGTCATACTCATCGACATGCAAGTCGTGATTCCTATTACAAGAACATGATCAATCTCATACATCACATATCATTCATCACATTCTTCTTGGCCATATCACATCACATAGCATACCCTGCAAAAACAAGTTAGACGCCCTCTAATTGTTGTTGCATGTTTTATGGCTGCTATGGGTTTCTAGCAAGAAAGTTTCTTACCTACGCAAAACCACAACGTGATATGCCAATTGCTATTTACCCTTCATAAGGACCCTTTTCATCGAATACGCTCGACTAAAGTGGGAGATCGGCACCGCTAGCCACCTTATGCACCAAGTGCATGTCAATCGGTGGAACCTTCGAGGAAAGTTTGTTAAAATTAGTGGGGATGGTGAACTTAATGGTTATTGAACCACTAAACTAGTGTAGCAGGCAGAAGTTGTTCTGTGGCACCTACACCAATTGAAGTAGAAGCTTTGATAGTGATCATGAAACTTGATCAAGTCACTACGCCCTCAGGGTGACAAGGATGCATACTACTTTAGAGTGGTACAAGAATCCTGTCTTTGAAGGTCATGTTGCCAGTTGTGAACTAAGCAATAAACAGATTGCCATGGCGAAGATTGAAAAAAGGCTGGCTCAGATGGCTCCACTGAGATAAATGATCATTCATATGACAGTCCGGTTTGATCATGTTAGCAATAGTGCATTTATGAAATCGCGATGGATGTCAAAATGAGTTTCTTACTAGTTTTCGAAGGAAAGGTTGTATGTGATACAATCAAAAGGTTTTGTCGATCCTAAGGATGCTAAAGGTATGCTAGCTCCAATGATCCTTATAAGGACCGGAGTAAGCATCTCGAGTTGGAATATGTACTTTGATAAGATGATCAAAGATTTTGGGTTTATACAAATTTATGAAACATTTCAAAGTAATCAGGAGCACCTCTCATTCAGGTATGTTGTTTCAAAGGTCAGGATTGATCAGGGGTGGACATGGCGTGAGCTCAGGTGTCAAAATGAGTTCAGCATACTAATCTCGAAAAGTTGATCACCATCTTGCTCCACCAAAAGAGAGAAAGGATCAAGGTCGCCTCTGTTTATAGTATGTTATGTATCAGTCACATGGTCATCCAGAATGGATCATTGACAAGCCTGTCCTTGAGTAAATAAGGACATGTTTCTTGATTATGGAGGATAAAGAGTTCGGCGTAGTGTTACGCCGATGCAAGCTTTAACACCTATCCGAAAGTGACTCGAGTAGCAAAACCGATACGATAATGGAGCAACTATTTGGAATAGCTCCAAGTGGAGCGTGGAAGCAAAGTGTTTACAATATGACCTAGAAATTTGTAAAGCACCTGCAAAACTACACTATGATTCTGAAGGTTATTACGTTGACAAATCAAACCAGAGGCTCATTGTTGATATTGATCACATGAAATTGTGACTGTCAATGTGGGAAATCACATAGCGATGAACAGATAACTCTGGTGAAATAAACCCACACCAAACCTCCTGCAATGATCAAACCTGTCAGTTGATTAGCTCACAGATCAACAGCATAGTCATGCTCTCTCGCTATGGACATTGGATGTAGATTGATAACGGATCACATCATTAGAGAATGATGATGTGACAAGACCCAATCCTAAGCATAGCACAAGATCGGTAGCTCGCTTTGCTAGAGTTTTTCAATGTCAAGTATCTTCCCTTAGACCATGATCGCACCCCGGGGACACCGTAGGAGTGCTTTGGTATCAAACGTCACAAACGTGAATCTGGGTGACTATAAAGGCATCACAGTATTCCAAAGTGTCTTGGGTCGACACGGATCGAGACTGGGATTTGTCACTCCGCAAACGGAGAGGCATCTCTGGGCCCACCTGCAGGACATCATTTTTTTTTTTTTTTTTTTTTTTTTTTTTTTTTTTTTTTTTTTTTTTTTTTTTTTTTTTTTTTTTTTTTTTTTTTTTTTTTTTTTTTTTTTTTTTTTTTTTTTTTTTTTTTTTTTTTTTTTTTTTTTTTTTTTTTTTTTTTTTTTTTTTTTTTTTTTTTTTTTTTTTTTTTTTTTTTTTTTTTTTTTTTTTTTTTTTTTTTTTTTTTTTTTTTTTTTTTTTTTTTTTTTTTTTTTTTTTTTTTTTTTTTTTTTTTTTTTTTTTTTTTTTTTTTTTTTTTTTAAAAAAAAAAAAAAAAAAAAAAAAAAAAAAAAAAAAAAAAAAAAAAAAAAAAAAAAAAAAAAAAAAAAAAAAAAAAAAAAAAAAAAAAAAAAAAAAAAAAAAAAAAAAAAAAAAAAAAAAAAAAAAAAAAAAAAAAAAAAAAAAAAAAAAAAAAAAAAAAAAAAAAAAAAAAAAAAAAAAAAAAAAAAAAAAAAAAAAAAAAAAAAAAAAAAAAAAAAAAAAAAAAAAAAAAAAAAAAAAAAAAAAAAAAAAAAAAAAAAAAAAAAAACATATCTAGCAAAGGGAACTAAAGCGAGCTTAAACATAATTTGCAAAGATCTTTTGACTATGTTCAGATAATTAAGTTCATCTTATGAACTCCCACTCAGATAGACATCCTCTAGACATCTAAGTGATTACATGATCCGAGTCAACTAGGACGGTCCGATCATCACGGAGCGGACTAGTCATCATCGGTGAACATCTTCATGTTGATCGGATCCTCCATACGACTCATGCTCGACCTTTCGTCTCGTGTTCCGAGGCCATGTCCGTACATGCTAGGCTCGCTAGTTAACCCTAAGTGTTTTGCATGTAAAACTATCTTACACCCTTGTATGTGAACGTAAGGATCTATCACACCCGATCATCACGGGTGCTTCAAACGATTAACTTTAGCAATGGTGCAGCTTAGGGAGAACACTTTGAAATTGTTGTAAGGGAACATCTTATTTACTACCGTCATTCTAAGTAAACAAGATGCATAAACATGATAAACATCACATGCAATCAAATAGTGACATGATATGGCCAATATCATTTTGCTCCTTTGATCTCCATCTTGGGCTCCATGATCATCATCGTCACCGCATGACACCATGATCTCCATCATCATGATCTCCATCATCGTGTTCCATGAAGTTGTCTCGCCAACTTTTTACTTCTACTACTATGGCTACCGTTAGCAATAAAGTAAAGTAATTACATGGCGTTGTTCAATGACACGCAGGTCATACAATAAATAAAGACAACTCCTATGGTCTCGCCGTTGTCATACTCATCGACATGCAAGTCGTGATTCCTATTACAAGAACATGATCAATCTCATACATCACATATCATTCATCACATCTTCCTTAGACCATGAGATCGTGTAACTCCCGGATACCGTAGGAGTGCTTTGGGTGTATCAAACGTCACAACGAATCGGGTGACTATAAAGGTGCACTACGGTATCTCCGAAAGTGTCATTGGGTTGACACGGATCGAGGATGGGATTTGTCACTCCGCAAACGGAGAGGTATCTCTGGGCCCACTCGGTAGGACATCATCATAATGTGCACAATGTGATTAAGGGGTTGATCACGGATGATGTGTTGCGGAACGAGTAAAGAGACTTGCCGTAACGAGATTGAACAAGGTATCGGTATACCGACGATCGAATCTCGGGCAAGTAAAATACCGCTAGACAAAGGGAATTGTATACGGATCGTCGAGTCCTTGACATCGTGGTTCATCCGATGAGATCATCGTGGAACATGTGGGAGCCAACATGGGTATCCAGATCCCGCTGTTGGTTATTGATCGGAGAACGCCTGGCCATGTCTACATGTCTCCCGAACCCGTAGGGTCTACACACTTAAGGTTCGATGACGCTAGGGTTATAAAGGAAGTTTGTATGTGGTTACCGAATGTTGTTCGGAGTCCCGGATGAGATCCGGACATCATGAGGAGTTCCGGAATGGTCCGGAGGTAAAGATTTATATATGGGAAGTCCTGTTTTGGTCACCGGAAAAGTTTCGGGTTTATCGATAACGCTGGGACCACCGGAGGGTCCTGGGTCCACCAAGTGGGGCCACCTGCCCTGAAGGCTGCATGGGCCAAGTGTGGGAGGGACCAGCCCCTGTGGGCTGGTGCGCCCCACCAAGGCCCAAGGCGCCTAGGGCTGGGGAAACCCTAAAGGGGGCGCCGCCTTGCCTTGGGGGCAAGGCAACCTTCGCCGCCGCCCCTCCTCGATTGATCCGAGGGGCCGGCCTCCCCTCCCTTGCCCCTATATATATGGGGGTGGGAGGCAGCCATACCATGTTCTCGCGCAGCCCTCCCCCTCCCATTACTCCTCCTCTCCCTTGGTGCTTGGCGAAGCCTGCGGATTGCCACGCGCCTCCATCACCACCACGCCGTTGTCTGTGCTGCTGGAGGGAGTCTTCTCAACCTCTCCTCTCTCCTTGCTGGATCAAGGCGGGGAGACGCCACCGGGCTGTATGTGTGTTGAACGCGGAGGTGCCGTCTGCTCGCATTGGATCATCGGTGATTTGAATCACGACGAGTACGACTCCATCAACCCTGTTCACTTGAACGCTTCCGCCAGCGATCTACAAGGGTATGTAGATGCACTCTCTTTCTACTCGTTGCTGGTCTCTCCATAGATAGATCTTGGTGACACGAGGAAAATTTTTGAATTTCTGCACGCTCCCCAACAAGAACATAACGATATTCATCAGATGCCTCAAAGACTCATTGGACCGCACACATCAAAATGTGTTACTTCCAACAAGTTGCTATCTTGTTCCATTTTATCGAAAACGAGGCTTTTTAGTCATCTTGCCCATGTGGTATGATTTGCATATCTCAAGTGATTCAAAATCAAGTGAGTCCAAATGATCCATCTGCATGGAGTTTCTTCATGCGATACACCAATAGACATGGTTCGCATGTCTCAAACTTTTCAAAACGAGTGAGTCCAAAGATCCATCAACATGGAGCTTCTTCATGTGTTTACACCAATATGACTTACATGGCAAAGGCCACAAGTAAGTGGTACTATCATTACTATCTTATATCTTTTGGCATGAAAATGTGTATCACTACGATCGAGATTCAATAAACCATTCCTTTAGGTGCAAGACCATTGAAGGTATTATTCAAATAAATAGAGTAACCATTATTCTCCTTAAATGAATAATCAGACATGTATAGACATAATCCAATCATGTCTATGCTCAACATAAACACCAAATCTCGATGGTAGAGGGAGCGTATGATGCTTGATCACATCAACCTTGGAAACACTTCCAACACATATCGTCACTCACCTTTAGCTAGTCTCCGCTTATTCCGTAGCTTTTATTTCGAGTTACTAACACTTAGCAACCGAACGGTATCTAATACCCCGGTGCTACTAGGAGTACTAGTAAAATACACATTAACATAATGTATATCCAATATACTTCTATCGACCTTGCCAGCCTTCTATCTACCAAGTATCTAGGGTAATTCCGCTCCAAATGGTTGTTCCCTTATTACGAAGCACTTAGTCTCGGGTTTGGGTTCAACCTTGGGTTTCTTCACTAGAGCAAGAGCTGATTTGCCGCTTCATGAAGTATCCCTTCTTGCCCTTGCCCTTCTTGAAACTAGTGGTTTCACCAACCATCAACAATTGATGCTCCTTCTGATTTCTACTTTCGCATGTGTCAAACATCGCGAATACCTCAAGGATCATCATATCTATCCTCGATATGTTATAGCTCATCACGAAGCTCTAGCAGCTTGGTGGCAATGACTTTGGAGAAACATCACTATCTCATCCGGAAGATCAACTCCCACTCGATTCAAGGGATTGTTGCACTTTCGGACAATCGAGCACAAGCTCAACGATTGAGCTTTTCTCCCTTAGTTTGCGGCTAAGAAAATCGCCGGAGGTCTCATACCTCTTGACGTGGGCACGAGCCTAAAATCTCAATTTCAGCCCTCAAACATCTCATATGTTCCGCGACGCTTCAAAACGCCTTTGGTGCCTCAACTCTAAACCGCTTAACCGAACTATCACATAGTTATCAAAACGTATGTCCGATGTTCGCAACATCCACAAACGACGCTTGGATTTCAACACACTGAGCGGTGCATTAAGGACATAAGCTTTCTACTGTCCGCATAATCGCTATTGTCAACTTTCAACTATATTTTCTCTAGGAACATATCTAAGCAGTGGAACTAAAGCGCGAGCTTACAACATAATTTGCAAAGATCTTTTGACTATGTTCAGGATAATTAAGTTCATCTTATGAACTCCCACTCAGATAGACATCCCTCTAGACATCTAAGTGATTACATGATCCGAGTCAACTAGGACGTGTCCGATCATCACGTGAGACGGACTAGTCATCATCGGTGAACATCTTCATGTTGATCGCATCCTCCATACGACTCATGCTCGACCTTTCGGTCTCGTGTTCCGAGGCCATGTGCGTACATGCTAGGCTCGCAAGTTAACCCTAAGTGTTTTGCATGTGTAAAACTATCTTACACCCGTTGTATGTGAACGTAAGGATCTATCACACCCGATCATCACGTGGTGCTTCAAACGATTTAACTTTAGCAATGGTGCACGCTTAGGGAGAACACTTCTTGAAATTGTTGTAAGGGAACATCTTATTTACTACCGTCATTCTAAGTAAACAAGATGCATAAACATGATAAACATCACATGCAATCAAATAGTGACATGATATGGCCAATATCATTTTGCTCCTTTTGATCTCCATCTTCGGGGCTCCATGATCATCATCGTCACCGCATGACACCATGATCTCCATCATCATGATCTCCATCATCGTGTTCCATGAAGTTGTCTCGCCAACTTTTTACTTCTACTACTATGGCTACCGTTAGCAATAAAGTAAAGTAATTACATGGCGTTGTTCAATGACACGCAGGTCATACAATAAATAAAGACAACTCCTATGGCTCCTGCCGGTTGTCATACTCATCGACATGCAAGTCGTGATTCCTATTACAAGAACATGATCAATCTCATACATCACATATCATTCATCACATTCTTCTTGGCCATATCACATCACATAGCATACCCTGCAAAAACAAGTTAGACGTCCTCTAATTGTTGTTGCATGTTTTACGTGGCTGCTATGGGTTTCTAGCAAGAAAGTTTCTTACCTACGCAAAACCACAACGTGATATGCCAATTGCTATTTACCCTTCATAAGGACCCTTTTCATCGAATACGTTCTGACTAAAGTGGGAGAGACTGGCACCCGCTAGCCACCTTATGCACCAAGTGCATGTCAATCGGTGGAACCTATCTCACGTAAGAGTACGTGTAAGGTCGGTCCGGGCCGCTTCATCCCGCGATGTCGCCGAATCAAGATTGGACTAGTAACGGTAAGCATATTGAACAACATCAACGCCCACAACTACTTTGTGTTCTACTCGTGCAAAGAATCTACGCAATAGACCTAGCTCATGATGCCACTGTTGGGGAACGTAGCAGAAATTCAAAATTTTCCTACGTGTCACCAAGATCTATCTATGGAGAAACCAGCAATGAGGGGAAGGAGAGTGCATCTACATACCCTTGTAGATCGCTAAGCGGAAGCGTTCAAGAGAACGGGGTTGAAGGAGTCGTACTCTTTGTGATCCAAATCACCGGAGATCCTAGTGCCGAACGGACGGCACCTCCGCGTTCAACACACGTACAGCCCGGTGATGTCTCCCATGCCTTGATCCAGCAAGGAGAGAGGGAGAGGTTGAGGAAGACTCCATCCAGCAGCAGCACAACGGCGTGGTGGTGGTGGAGGAGCGTGGCAATCCTGCAGGGCTTCGCCAAGCACCGCGGAGAGGAGGAGTACTTGGGAGAGGGGAGGGCTGCGCTGTAACTTGTGTGAAGCTCCCATGCGCCGCCCCCACTATATATAGGGGTGGAGGGGCTGGTTTCTTGCCCTCCAAGTCCATTGGGGCGTTGGCAAAGGTGGGAGGAAAGAAATCCCATCATTTCCTTCCCCACCGATTGTTATCCCCCCTTTTTAGTTATCTTGATCTTATCCTTCGGATATGATCTTATTCCTTCTAAGGGGAATCTGGTGCGCCTTGACCAGGGGTATGGGGCCTTGCCCCACTACCACGCTCATGTGGGTCCCCCATGCAGGTGGGCCCCACTCCGAACCTTCCGTAACCTTTCCAGACAATACCGAAAAATCCCTAACATTTTTCTGGTGGCTAAAATAGGACTTCCCATATATAAATCTTTACCTCCGACCATTCCTAACTCCTCGTGACGTCCGGGATCTCAGTGGGACTCCAACAACATTCGTAACCACATACAAACTTCCTTTATAACCCTAGCGCCATCGAACCTTATGTGTAGACCCTACGGGTTCGGGAGACATGTAGACATGACCGAGACGTTCTCTGGTCAATAACCAACAGCGGGATCTGGATACCCATGTTGGCTCCCACATGTTCCACGATGATCTCATCGGATGAACCACGATGTCAAGGACTTAATCGATCCTGTATACAATTCCCTTTGTCTAACGATATTGTACTTGCCCGAGATTCGATCGTCGGTATACCGATACCTTGTTCAATCTCGTTACCTTCAAGTCTCTTTACTCGTTCCGTAACACATCATCCCGTGCTCAACCCCTTGGTCACATTATGCACATTATGATGATGTCCTACCGAGTGGGCCCAGAGATACCTCTCCGTTTACACGGAGTGACAAATCCCAGTCTCGATTCGTGCCAACCCAACAAACACTTTTGGAGATACCTGTAGTGCACCTTTATAGCCACCCAGTTACGTTGTGACGTTTGGTACACCCAAAGCATTCCTACGGTATCCGGGAGTTGCACAATCTCTGTTGGGGAACGTAGCAGAAATTCAAAATTTTCGTACGTGTCACCAAGATCTATCTATGGAGAAACCAGCAACGAGGGGAAGGAGAGTGCATCTACATACCCTTGTAGATCGCTAAGCGAAGCGCTCAAGAGAACGGGGTTGAAGGAGTCGACTCGCCATGATCCAAATCACCGGAGATCCTAGTGCCGAACGGACGGCACCTCCGCGTTCAACACACGTACAGCCCGGTGACGTCTCCCATGCCTTGATCCAGCAAGGAGAGAGGGCGAGGTTGAGGAAGACTTCATCCAGCAGCAGCACGACGGCGTGGTGGTGGTGGAGGAGTGTGGCAGTCCTGCAGGGCTTCGCCAAGCACCGCGGGAGAGGAGGAGGACTTTGGAGAGGGGGAGGGCTGCGCCTGTAACTCGTGTGTAGCTCCCATGCGCCTCCCCCACTATATATAGGGGTGGAGGGCTGGTTTCTTGCCATCCAAGTCCATTGGGCGTTGGCCAAGGTGGGAGGAAAGAAATCCCATCATTTCCTTCACCATCGATTGTTATCCCCCTTTTTAGGGATCTTGATCTTATCCTTGGGATATGATCTTATTCCTTCTAAGGGGGATCTTGGTGCGCTTGACCAGGGGTGTGGGGCCTTGCCCCACTACCCACGTTCATGTGGGTCCCCCATGCAGGTGGGCCCCACTCCGAACCTTCTAGAACCTTCCCAGACAATACCGAAAAATCCCTAACATTTTCCGGTGGCCAAAATAGGACTTCCCATATATAAATCTTTACCTCCTGCACCATTCCGGAACTCCTCGTGACGTCGGGATCTCATCCGGACTCAACAACATTCGTAACCACATACAAACTTCCTTTATAACCCTAGCGCCATCGAACCTTAAGTTTGTAGACCCTACGGGTTCGGGAGGCATGTAGACATGACCGAGACGTTCTCCGTCAATAACCAACAGCGGATCTGGATACCCATGTTGGCTCCTACATGTTCCATGATGATCTCATCGGATGAACCACGATGTCAAGGACTCAATCGATCCCGTATACAATTCCCTTTGTCTAACGGTATTGTACTTGCCCGAGATTCGATCGTCGGTATACCGATACCTTGTTCAATCTCGCACGGCAAGTCTCTTTACTCGCTCCGAACACATCATCCCATGATCAACCCCTTGGTCACATTGTGCACATTATGATGATGTCCTACCGAGTGGGCCCAGAGATACCTCTCCATTTACACGGAGTGACAAATCCCAGCCTCGATCCGTGTCAACCCAATGACACTTTCGGAGATACCAGTAGTGCACCTTTATAGTCACCCGATTACGTTGTGACGTTTGATACACCCAAAGCACTCCTACGGTATCCGGAGTTACACGATCTCATGGTCTAAGGAAGAGATACTTGACATTGGAAAAGCTCTAGCAAACGAACTACACGATCTTTGTGCTATGCTTAGGATTGTCTTGTCCATCACATCATTCTCCTAATGATGTGATCCCGTTATCAACTACATCCAATGTCCATAGTCAGAAACCATGACTATCTGCTGATCACAACGAGCTAGTCAACTAGAGGCTCACTAGGGACATATTGTGGTCTATGTATTCACACGTGTATTACGATTTCCGGATAATACAGCTTATAGCATGAATAAAAGACAATTATCATGAACAAGGAAATATAATAATACTTTTATTATTGCCTCTAGGGCATATTTCCAACAGTCTCCCACTTGCACTAGAGTCAATAATCTAGTTCACATCGCCATGTGATTAACATTCACAGGTCACATCACCATGTGACCAACATCCAAAGAGTTTACTAGTGTCATTAAACTAGTTCACATCATCATGTGATTAAGACTCAATGAGTTCTGGGTTTTGATCTTGTTTTGCTTGTGAGAGTGGTTTTAGTCAACGGGTCTGCAACTTTCAGATCCGTATGTACTTCGCAAATCTCTAGGTCATTCTCAGAATGCTGCTTCCACGCCCACTTGGAGCTATTCCAAATGGTTACTCCACTATACGATCCGGTTTGCTACTCGAGTCACTCGGATAGGTGTTAAAGCTTGCATCGACGTAACCCTTTACGCCAACTCTTTATCACCTCCATAATTGAGAAACATGTCCTTATTTACTCCAAGGACAATTTTGATCACTGTCCAATGATCCCTCTGGATCATTCTTGTACCCTTGATCGACTCATGGCAAGGCACACTTCCGGCGGTACACAACATAGCATACTATAGAGCCTACGTCTCAAGTATAGGGTCGTCCTTTCTCTCTATTCTCGCCGTGGTCGAGCTTTTAAGTCTTAACTTCATACCTTACATCTCGTGCAAGAACTCCTTCTTTGATCGATCCATCTTGAACTCTTTCAAGATCATGTCAAGGTACGTGCTCATTTGAAAGTACTATTAAGCATTTTGATCTATCTTATAGATCTTGATGCTTATTATTCAAGTAGCCTAATCCAGGTTTTCCATTGAAAACACTTTTCAAATAACCCTATATGCTTTCCAAAATCTACATCATTTCGATCAACAATATGTCAACAACATATACTCATCAGAAATTCTATAGTGCTCCCACTCACTTCTTTGGAAATACAAGTTTCTCATAAATTTGTATAAACCCAAAATCTTTGATCATCTTATCAAAGTACTTTCCAACTCCGAGATGCTTACTCCAGTCCTTAGAAGGATCATTGGAGCCAAGATACCTTTTAGCATCCTTAGGATCGACAAAAACTTTCGGATTGTATCACATACAACCTTTCCTTACTAAGACTGGTAAGGAAACTCGTTTTGACATCCATCTGCCAGATTTCATAAATGCAGCTAATGCTAACATGATTCCGACGGACTTAAGCATCGCTACGGATGAGAAAATCTCATCGTAGTCAACTCCTTGAACTTGTGAAAACTCTTCGCCACAAGTCGAGCTTCATAGACGGTGACATTACCGCCCACGTCCGCCTTCTTCTCAAAGATCCATTTATCTCAATGGCTTGCCGATCATCGGCAAGTCCACCAAAGTCCATGCTTTGTTCTCGATACATGGATCCTATCTCGGATTTCATGGCTTCTAACCATTTGTCGGAATTTGGGCCCACCATCGCTTCTCCATAGCTCGAGGTTCATTGTTGTCTAGCAACATGACCTTCAAGACAGATTACTGCATCACTCTAAAGTAGTATGCATCCTTGTCACCCCACGAGGTATGGTAGTGACTTGATCCAAGTTTCATGATCACTATCATAAGCTTCTACTTCAATTGGTGTAGGTGCCACAGAACAACTTCCGTGCCTCGCTACACACTAGTTGTAGTGACGGTTCAATAACCATATCAAGTCTCCACCATCCTCCCACTTAACTTTCCGAGACAAACTTTTCCTCGAGAAAGGACCCGATTCAAGAAACAATCCCTATTGCTTTCGGATCTGAATTAGGAGGTATACCCAACTGTTTTGGGTGTCTTATGAAGATGCATTTTATCCGCTTTGGGTTCAAGCTTAACAACCTGAAACTTTTTCACATAAGCATAGCAGCCCCAAACTTTTAAGAAACGACAACTTAGGTTTCTCAAACCATAGTTCAAACGGTGTCGTCTCAACGGAATTACGTGGTGCCCTATTTAAAGTGAATGTGGTTGTCTCTAATGCCTAACCCATGAACAATAGTGGTAATTCAATAAGAGACATCATGGTACGCACCATATCCAATAGGGTGCAACTATGATGTTCGGACAGACCATCAAACTATGGTGTTCCAGCGGTATTAATTGTGAAACAATTTCCACAATGTCTTAATTGCGTACAAAGCTCAGAACTCAGATACTCATCTCTATGATCATATCATAGACATTTCATCCTCTTGTCACGATGATCTTCAACTTCACTCAAATTACTTGAACCATTCAATAATTCAGACTTGTGTTTCATCAAGTAAATATACTCTATATCTACTCGAATCATCGTGAAGTAAGAACATAACGATATTCATTGATGCCTCAAAGACTCATTGGACTGCACACATCAAAATGACTTACTTCCAACAAGTTGCTATCTTGTTCCATTTTCTTGAAAAACGAGGCTTTTTAGTCATCTTGCCCATGTGGTATGATTTGCATATCTCAAGTGATTCAAAATCAAGTGAGTCCAAACGATCCATCTCGCATGGAGTTTCTTCATGCGATACACCAATAGACATGGTTCGCATGTCTCAAACTTTTCAAAACGAGTGAGTCCAAAGATCCATGAACATGGAGCTTCTTCATGCTTTTACACCAATATGACTTACATGGCGCCACAAGTAAGTGGTACTATCATTACTATTTTATATCCTTTTTGGCATGAAAATGTGTATCACAACGATCGAGATTCAATAAACCATTCCTTTAGGTGCAAGACCATTGAAGGTATTATTCAAATAAATAGAGTAACCATTATTCTCCTTAAATGAATAATCAGATTGCGATAGACATAATCCAATCATGTCTATGCTCAACGCAAACACCAAATCTCGATGGTAGAGGGAGCGCGATGCTTGATCACATCAACCTTGGAAACACTTCCAACACATATCGTCACTCACCTTTAGCTAGTCTCCGCTTAATCCGTAGCTTTTATTTCGAGTTACTAACACTTAGCAACCGAACCGATATCTAATACCTCGGTGCTACTAGAAGTACTAGTAAAGTACACATTAACATAATGTATATCCAATATACTTCTATCGACCTTGCCACCTTCTCATCTACCAAGTATCTAGGGTAATTCCGCCCAAGTGGCTATTCCCTTATCACGTAAGCACTTAGTCTCGGTTTGGGTTCAACCTTGGGTTTCTTCACTAGAGCAGCAGCTGATTTGCCGCTTCATGAAGTATCCCTTCTTGCCCTTGCCCTTCTTGAAACTAGTGGTTTCACCAACCATCAACAATTGATGCTCCTTCTGATTTCTACTTTCATGTGTCAAACATCGCGAATACCTCAAGGATCATCATATTTATCCCTGATATGTTATAGCTCATCACGAAGCTCTAGCAGCTTGGTGGCAATGACTTTGGAGAAACATCACTATCTCATCTGGAAGATCAACTCCCACTTGATTCAAGTGATTGTTGCACTCAGACAATCTGAGCACAAGCTCAACGATTGAACTTTTCTCCCTTAGTTTGCAAGCTAAGAAAATCGTCGGAGGTCTCATACCTCTTGACGTGGGCACGAGCCTGAAATCTCAATTTCAGCCCTCAAAACATCTCATATGTTCCGCGATGTTTCGAAAACGTCTTTGGTGCCTCAACTCTAAACCTTTAACCGAACTATCACGTAGTTATCAAAACGTATGTCCGATGTTCGCAACATCCACAAACGACGCTTGGGGTTCAAAGACATCGAGCGTGCATTAAGGACATAAGCTTTCTCGTCTCGCATAATCGCTACTATCAACTTTCAACTATATTTTCTCTAGGAACATATCTAAACAAGGAACTAAAGCGCGAGCTTATGACATAATTTGCAAAGATCTTTTGACTATGTTCAGATAATTAAGTTCATCTTATGAACTCCAACTCAGATAGACATCCCTCGGTCATCTAAGTGATTACATGATCCGAGTCAACTAGGCCGTGTCCGATCATCACGTGAGACGGACTAGTCATCATCGGTGAACATCTTCATGTTGATCGATCTACTATACGACTCATGCTCGACCTTTCGGTCTCCGTGTTCCGAGGCCATGTCCGTACATGCTAGGCTCGCAAGTTAACCCTAAGTGTTTCGTGTGTAAATCTGTCTTACACCCGTTGTATGTGAACGTAAGAATCCATCACACCCGATCATCACGTGGTGCTTAGAAGCTTATTTAACTGTAGCAACGGTGCACGCTTAGGGAGAACACTTCTTGAAATTGTTGTAAGAGATCATCTTATTTACTACCGTCGTTCTAAGTAAACAAGATGCATAAACATGATAAACATCACATGCAATCAAATAGTGACATGATATGGCCAATATCATTTTGCTCCTTTGATCTCCATCTTCGGGCTCCATGATCATCATCGTCACCGCATGACACCATGATCTCCATCATCATGATCTCCATCATCGTGTCTCCATGAAGTTGTCTCGCCAACTTATTACTTCTACTACTATGGCTACCAGTTAGCAATAAAGTAAAGTAATTACATGGCGTTGTTCAATGACACGCAGGTCATACAATAAATAAAGACAACTCCTATGGCTCCTGCCGGTTGTCATACTCATCGACATGCAAGTCGTGATTCCTATTACAAGAACATGATCAATCTCATACATCACATATCATTCATCACATTCTTCTTGGCCATATCACATCACATAGCATACCCCGCAAAAACAAGTTAGACGCCCTCTAATTGTTGTTGCATGTTTTACGTGGCTGCTATGGGTTTCTAGCAAGAACGTTTCTTACCCACGCAAAACCACAACGTGATATGCCAATTGCTATTTACCCTTCATAAGGACCCTTTTCATCGAATCCGTTCCGACTAAAGTGGGAGAGATCGGCACCGCTAGCCACCTTATGCACCAAGTGCATGTCAATCGGTGGAACCCGCCTCACGTAAGTGTACGTAAGGTCGGTCCGGCCGCTTCATCCCACAATACCGTCAAACAAGATTGGACTAGTAACGGTAAGCATATTGAACAAAATCAACACCCACAACTACTTTGTGTTCTACTCGTGCAAAGAATCTACGCAATAGACCTAGCTCGATACCATCGCTGGGGAACGAAAGCAGAAATTCAAAATTTTCCCACGTGTCACCAAGATCTATCTATGGAGAAACCAGCAATGAGGGAAGAAGAGTGCATCTACATACCCTTGTAGATCGCTAAGCGGAAGCGCTCAAGAGAACGGGGTTGAAGGAGTCGACTCGTCATGATCCAAATCACCGGAGATCCTAGTGCCGAACGGACGGCACCTCCGCTGCTCAACACACGACAGCCGGTGACGCCTCCCATGCCTTGATCCAGCAAGGAGAGAGGGAGAGGTTGAGGAAGACTCCATCCAGCAGCAGCACGACGACAAAGGTGGTGGTGGTGGAGGAGCGTGGCATCCTGCAGGCTTCGCCAAGCACCGCGGAGAGGAGGACGACTTGGGAGAGGGGGAGGGCTGCGCCAGAACTTCGTGTGTAGCTCCCATGCGCCTCCCCACTATATATAGGGGTGGTGGGGCTGGTTTCTTGCCCTCCAAGTCCATTGGGGCGTTGGCCAAGGTGGGAGGAAAGAAATCCCATCATTTCCTTCCCCATCGATTGTTATCCCCCTTTAGGGATCTTGATCTTATCCCTTGGGATATGATCTTATTCCTTCTAAGGGGGATCTTGGTGCGCTTGACCAGGGGTGTGGGGCCTTGCCCCACTACCACATTCATGTGGGTCCCCCATGCAGGTGGGCCCCACTCCGAACCTTCTAGAACCTTCCCAGACAATACCGAAAAATCCCTAACATTTTCCGGCCAAAATAGGACTTCCCATATATAAATCTTTACCTCCGGACCATTAGGAACTCCTCGTGACGTCCGGGATCTCATCCGGACTCAACAACATTCGTAACCACATACAAACTTCCTTTATAACCCTAGCGCCATCGAACCTTATGTGTAGACCCTACGGGTTCGGGAGACATGTAGACATGACCGAGACGTTCTCCGGTCAATAACCAACAGCGGATCTGGATACCCATGTTGGCTCCTACATGTTCCATGATGATCTCATCGGATGAACCACGATGTCAAGGACTCAATCGATCCCGCATACAATTCCCTTTGTCTAACGGTATTGTACTTGCCCGAGATTCGATCGTCGGTATACCGATACCTTGTTCAATCTCGTTATCGCAAGTCTCTTTACTCGCTCCGTAACACATCATCCCATGATCAACCCCTTGGTCACATTGTGCACATTATGATGATGTCCTACCGAGTGGGCCCAGAGATACCTCTCCGCTTACACGGAGTGACAAATCCCAGCCTCGATCCGTGTCAACCCACAGACACTTTCGGAGATACCGTAGTGCACCTTTATACTCACCCAGCCACGTTGTGACGTTTGATACACCCAAAGCACTCCTACGGTATCCGGAGTTATACGATCTCATGGTCTAAGGAAGAGATACTTGACATTGGAAAAGCTCTAGCAAACGAACTACACGATCTTTGTGCTATGCTTAGGATTGTCTTGTCCATCACATCATTCTCCTAATGATGTGATCCCGTTATCAACTACATCCAATGTCCATAGTCAGAAACCATGACTATCTGCTGATCACAACGAGCTAGTCAACTAGAGGCTCACTAGGGACATATTGTGGTCTATGTATTCACACGTGTATTACGATTTCTGGATAATACAGTTATAGCATGAATAAAAGACAATTATCATGAACAAGGAAATATAATAATACTTTTATTATTGCCTCTAGGGCATATTTCCAACAATCTCATGGTCTAAGGAAAAGATACTTGACATTAGAAAAGCTTTAGCATACGAACTACACGATCTCTGTGCTAGGCTTAGGATTGGGTCTTGTCCATCACATCATTCTTCTAATGATGTGATCCCGTTATCAACGACATCCAATGTCCATGGTCAGGAAACCGTAACCATCTATTGATCAACGAGCTAGTCAACTAGAGGCTTACTAGGGACATGGTGTTGTCTATGTATCCACACATGTATCTGAGTTTCCTATCAATATAATTATAGCATGGATAATAAACGATTATCATGAGCAAGGAAATATAATAATAACTAATTTATTATTGCCTCTAGGGCATATTTCCAACACCGTTGTTGTCGACGTGGCGTCACTGTTGATCCGTTTGGCTCGTTAGACGCCGTCAGAAGCCGTTCGCGGACCGTCTCGAGCCGGAACCCATTTGACCGGTCCACCCCCGCTATCTCTCTGTCCGCATCCTCCCCCGCACCCTCTCTTTCCCTCCCCCACACCCTTTCTCCGCACCCCCTCTCTCCTCAGACATGACGACGGCGAGTGGCGGCGGCGACTGCGGTGGGCCTGCCGGTGGCGGAGACGACAGACCACCGGAGGCGGATCCCCTTCGGAGAGCAGCCCCAACCCCAGCCCCCGGCACTCGCTCGAGTTCGCAGCGGCTAGATCTTGGGCCAGGGCCGTGAAGGAGGATCTGACGCAAAGCCACCAGTGGGGCTCGTCATTTGGCGGCGTCTAGTAAGTTTACCTCATTTGTACAGATTCTAGGGTTAGGGTTAGAGGTAGGGTTAGGATTCAGCGGCTGGATCTTGGGCTGTATCTATGTGTGGTTATTTTGATTAGCAGTGTTAAACCCTAGTTTGGGTTGTACTGAAATAGTCCATTTGATTATTCGACAGCTGGATTTTGGGCTGTACTGAGACACTGCATTTGATTTTAATTAGTTGATATGTAGCAATGTTAGTTGTTAATTAGAGCAGTGCCAATTGAGAACACATTAGAGTAGCTTATTTTGTTAATATGCACTGTTAATTATGTACATTACAGTAGAAAATTAGTTTATCTACATCTGTAGTTATGCACTAAAACACTGAATTTGATTTTATTGTGGGCAGTACATTAGAGTATCTACATCTGTAGTTATCCATTGTTAATTAGAGCAGTGGCAATAAATGTCAAATTATAGTAGCTTATTTTGTAGTTTTGTATTGTTAATTAGAGCAGTGCCAATAAGAGCAAAGTATATTAGCTTCATTTCTAGTTATGCATTGTTAATTACAGCATTGTTAACTAGAATTTTTGTTTTATCTTGTTGTGTAGTTTGGATGATGCTATTTGGGAAGTTAGAATGCACTTCCATGAAAGAGATAACTTGGAGAGATCCCTATGCATTTCAGACATCACATATCACAATTTGGTAGCATTAATAGAGACAGAGGGATATGGGGTGAATGATTACATTTACTTTGTGAAGGAGCCTGGTGTGGGTATTGAAGGATTGGTAGAAATTACTGATGATGACATGGTCGATGAAATGCTTGACCATATTGCTAGTAAGGATGAGACTGTACTAAATTTGACAGTGATTAGGGCCACTAATCCAAGACCTGTAGATTTGAATTCAGGTTATTTGTATGAGGAGCAGGTTCCTTTGAGTCAATTAGGAGAAAAACCTGTCTATGAAGTCAACCCTTCTGGAGTTCTTTTCAGATCACCTGAGAAATAGTGGCAGTCAGAGACACTTCAGTTCTTTGCCACACAGCAGAGCTCAAACCTACATATTGCTATGGAGCAAGATGAGCAGGAGACACTAATGGAGCTCAAGAGGAGAACCAATATTGAGAACTTTAGGAAACATAAGGAGGCATTTGAGCATGTTCAAATGGTTAAGCAAAAACTACCGGTTCTTCTAACTGAAGATGACTCTGATATGGATGCAGATGAGGACTTTCTTAACAGGCTTAATGAATTTAGGAGGCAGAGAGAGGACCCACTCCTTCATTTTGAAGGAGACACTGATGTGGATGAAGTTTATGGGGAAGATGAGGAGGAGCAAGTGGAGCAAGTGGAGCAAGTTGAGGAGGATGAGCAGATGGTGCATGAGGAGGAGGAGCAAGTTGAGGAGCAACAACAGGATCCACCCAAGAGGAAGGAAAAAAGAAAAGGGCCAACCAAGAGGTCACATTCAAGCTTGGAGCAAAGATTCGAGGATGTGTGGGCACCATCATGAGATGAGGAGCTAGATGTAGGTGATTTGAAGGAGGAATATGATGATGGAGCTGAGAATGCACCTTATATTCTGCCCAATGGAAGGAAGAGCAGAGCATATAAAGCACAACCAAGGAAGTGGTACAGTGAAGAAAGAGAGAACCCAGAGGAGCAGCTTTGTAGAAAGCTTTGTTTCCTTAATGTGTACCAATTTAGGAGAGCACTCTGCACATTTCACATAAGTCGAATAGGAACTATGAGTTCCATGTAAACTGCAATGACAACATCATAGTCATCTGACTAATGTTAAATGTCCTTTCTACATTGCAGCTTATGTTCTTGCAAATGAAAGTACTTTTGGAATAAGAAAGGCTAATTTTCGCACACATGCCCAAAGAAGAGCAGAGAATACCAAGGTCACATCAAAATGGGTGGCACACCGGTGTGAGGATATCTTTGAGAATTGATATTGGCACACCAATCACCACAATTATGCAGAATTTGAAGAAGAAATATGGAGTAGAGATCTCAACCCATATGGCCTCTGTGGCTAGGAAACAAGCATTGAAGGTTGTCCAAGGAGACCAGAGAGGTCAATACATTAGGATTAGAGATTACTTGCAGGCTGTTTTGGACACAAACCTGTGAAGTAGATGTGTTGTGACCACTAAGCATCCGCCAGAGCACCCAAGCAAGAACCCAAGGTTCCATGGCCTGTTCTACTGTCTTAATGCTTGCAAAGAAGGGTTTTTAGATGGATGTAGGCCATTCATAGGTACATTGTGTTGTAAATTGTGTACTGTATTTATTATTTGGCCACATTAAATACACTGTCTTCTCACAGTTGTCACTTTGCAGGGGTAGATGGTTGTTTTATCAAGCTGTCAACAGGTCAGCAGATCCTTGCTGCAACAGGAAGGGATGGAAACAACAACATATATCCTATAGCATTTGGAGTTGTTGACAAAGAGGACAAAGACAGCTGGACCTGGTTCTTAACTCAACTGAAAGATGCACTTGGTGGAGAGAGTGGAAAGTTTGGGTACTATACTATCATTAGTGATAGGCAAAAGGTAAACTTCTCTTCTCATATTTCATTGTTCTATTGTTCTACACCTGGTTCTATTGTTCTGTCAGATTTCATGTGCACATTGCTTTGTGAACTATTCAATTGGCCAAATATTTAGCTCTAGTTCATATTCTGTCAACAAGGCCTTTTAAATGCAGTAAACCATGTATTTCCCAATTGTCCACAAAGATTACGCCTTAGACACATATATCGTAATTTTGACATACCTGGTTTTAGAGGTGACGAACTAAAGAAACACATGGATGCAGCTAGCTACTCTTATACTAAGAATGAACACCTAGCTGCAATGAATGATTTGAAAAGAGAGTGTAAGGTAGCTTGGGCATGGCTTAATAAAGTACCAGTTTATACATGGGCTAGACATGCAATGGATTTAACTCAAGAAGACAGACCTAGTTGTGAACAACATCGGTGAGGTGTTTAACAAAATGATCCTAGATGTTAGAGGCAAGCCAATAAAGACCATGCTGGAAGGAATTAGGACTAAATTGATGGTGAAGTTTAACACCAATAGAACCAAGACAGAGACAGCAAATTGGGAGATTTTCCCAACATATGCAAAGATGTTAGAGGAGGCAAAGTACAACTCAAGGTGGTGCCAATCTTTGATGGCTGGTCCTAACATTTACCAAGTTAGTAGTGGAGATAACACCTACTCACCAACTTGCTGCAGTAACATGAGGATGTAGGAAATGGATATGACTGCTATGCCTTGCAATCATGCAAGATTCTGCAATTGTGAAGGCTAAGTTGCAACCTCAAGACTTTGTTGATGATTTCTTCAAGAAGGCAATGTACCAAAAAGCATATGGGCATATCATATTTCCTGTCCCTGGTCCAAATCTGTGGCCAAGGACAAGAACTCAGGACATAGAGCCTCCAGTTTTCATAGACAAAGTAGGGAAGCAACAAACAAAGAGGAGGAAAAACCCATTTGAGAAGCCAGCACCAAGAGATACATCTAGGATGGCATCCATTACTTGTAGCAACTGCAAACTTGTGGGGCACTTATACACTTTGTGCTCCAAGCCCTTGAAACCAGCTCTTGCAATGAGACAAAACCAACATCAGGTTAGCTAAGAATCTTTGTTTGTGTTTTTGCAGTTATGTCTCAATGTGGGCACAAATAGAATTGTAGTTATGTCTGAATGATTGTTTTTGTTTTTTAAATGCAGCCAAACAGGTCAAATGCTTCTGCTTCATCTACAGCTGCTGCACCAACAAGGAAGAGGCCATCTCCATCTACAGATGTTGGGACTGCTCCTGCCAGGAAGAAAGTTGCACCTGCTGCAAGTGCACCTACTACTCCTCCAAAGAGGAGAGCTGCACCTGCTGCTACTGCACCTACCGCTCCTCCCAAGAGGTCTCCAAGGAAGAATGCTACCCCAGCACCTACTGCTCCTCCAAGGAGGTCTCCCAGGAAGAAAACTACCCAAGCTGGTGCATCTTCTACATCTGCTGCAGGCCATAGGGGAACATTTCATGCTCCAAGACAGACTGGAAGGAAGAGGACAGTTTCCTACAAGATGAAGGAGTACCTATATGCTTCTGGGAACTAGATGCCTTTGTTGGCTGTTGAACTAGATGCCTATGTTGGCAGGTTTATTGAATTTGATGCCTATGTTGGCTGTTGAACTAGATGCCTTTGTTGGCAGGTTTGTTGAATTTGATGCCTATGTTGGCTGTTGAACTAGATGCTTTGTTGGCAGGTTTGTTGAATGTGATGCCTATGTTGGCTGTTGAACTAGATGCTTTGTTGGCAGGTTTGTTGAATTTGATGCCTATGTTGGCTGTTGAACTAGATGCCTTTTGTTGCCTTCTGATGGTTGTTGAACTTGAATGCATGATGTTGATGCTTGTTGAACTTGAATGCATCTTGTTGATGCTTGTTGAACTTGAATGCATGATGTTGAACCACCTAAATGAGTCTAGGGTGCCTCGACGTCGAAAAAACCACCCAAATGAGTCTAGGGTGGCTCGACGTCGAAAAAACCACCTAAATGAGTCTAGGGTGGCTCGACGTCGAAAAAACCACCTAAATGAGTCTAGGGTGGCTCGACGTCGAAAAAACCACCTAAATGAGTCTAGGGTGGCTCGACGTAAAAAAACCACCTAAATGAGTCTAGGGTGGCTCGACGTCGAAAAAACCACCTAAATTAGTCTAGGGTGCCTCGACCTCGAAAAAACCACCTAAATGAGTCTAGGGTGCCTCGACGTCGAAAAACCACCTAAATGGGTCTAGGGTGCCTCGACATCGAAAAACCACCTAAATGAGTCTAGGGTGCCTCGACGTCGAAAAAACCACCTAAATGAGTCTAGGGTGGCTCGACATCGAAAAAACCACCTAAATGAGTCTAGGGTGCCTCGACGTCGAAAAAACACCTAAATGAGTCTAGGGTGCCTCGACGTCGAAAAAACACCTAAATTCATCACATTAATCTTATTGGAAGATCCATAGATAAGCAATACATAACTAATAAGTACCTTAATTGGGGGGTCCATACATGACCATTACATAACTAATTAGTACCATAACTGGGAGATCCATACATGAACATTACATAACTAATAAGTAGCATAATTTGGAGATCCATATATAACTAATAAGTAGCATAATTGGGAGATCCATACATGACCATTACATAACTAATGAGGAGATCCATACATGACCATGAACTCCATGACCATTACTGCCCAGTGTGGCTCATTCAGCTAAGATTGCCTTGATCCCATTCATCTTGGCCTTGCTCTGCTCCACAACCTTCTCAAGCTCATCAATGCGGGCCTGCAACTTAGTCTTCTCTTCAGCAAGCTTCAACTTCATGTTCCTAATGACAGTGGCTTGAGATACTGTCAGCTGCTTAACCATGTCATACTTTTCCTGGAGCTTGCTCTCATCAGGCTTCCTTTCCATCTGGGCCCTCCTCTCATTCTCATCCAAAAGGGATTGAACATCTCCAACCAACTTGTCATAACTGGCCTGCAGCTTGATCTTCTCTTGTGTCAGTGAGTGAACAGCAAATGAGTTCATCAGATTGTCCTCAGTCCTGTCTCTCTTGGACTGTTCATACATATCCCACAACTTGGACAGTGCATTCATTCTGGCGAACAATGTGCATGCGCGCAGCACGCAGGCGAGAGAGAGAAGCCCATCGGCAGGCCAGTGGAGGTTCATCCGGTGGCGATCTCTCTCTCGCGCGCGTGAGGAGAAAAAGACAGCTTTTTTTGACGGGGCGGCAGCATGAGGAGATGTGGTCGGCGAGGTACGTATAGTAGGACTCCCGGCGGCGACAAAGCCACGATCGAAGATGGTGGATGGGGAGAATTTGGGTTGAAGAAGAAGAAGAATCGACGGCGGCCATGCATGCATGAATGCATGGTGGTCGATCGGAGGCGAATTAAGATGATTGGGAGAGAGGAGGAGGAGGAGATGGATTTCCTGTTGCTGTTGGTGGGGCGACGGCAGAAGCCTGCCGGAGGCGGGGAATTAAGACGGTGACGATTGCCTGCTCCTTAATGGCGTCTGGGAGCTCCGGCGAGTCCGTTTCTGGCGGACGGCGGCGACGATAAAGCTAGGGACGGACTTTGCCGGAATCCCATAGAAGATAGTGCTGCGCGCGTGTCTTGTGATTTCACGAGGAGAGAGATAGAAGAAGAAGAAGAGTCGGTTTGAGTGGAAGCAGGAGGGAGCGCGCGTGCAAAGTGTGAATCGGTCGATCTCAAGAGTGCGTGAGTGCGTGCGTGCGAGGGAGCGAATCGTTGACTTGCGTGCATGTCATGCATGCGGGCGGGACGGACGGAGGTTAAACAAACAAACAAACAAACAAACGTTACTCGAGGATTAAACGCGGAGGGCGAATCGCGGGGCACGTGGACGTGGGAGTTCAGACTTGGGATCGAAATCAATCAGGCGCTACAGAACAGGCGACGCGATATGTCAACCGGAGCATGGACTGATCTGCACCTCATGCATGCATACACACACACATACAGTACATAATATTGGGCACTGTAATGAACAGGGTGCAAATTTGCCTTATTTCGCGAGGGAACAGGGCGCACATTTCGTGGGGACAAAATACGGAGCAGTGGCAAATACCTTTGCTGCTCCTCAACGGAGGAACCGGCCGGTGCGATGCAGTGTCGGCCGGTGGCCACACCACGAGCGAGCGCCATGTATAGCCTAGGCATAGCCAGCTGCATGCAGCACGCATGAGGAACTCAGTCAGGATCGCCAAAGGACCACCCGCTGTGAATGATCCCTGTGATCGATCTCGTAGCCGGGTACTAGTACGCGCTGCCCTACCTAGCGTTTGGATATGTGACCACTCCGCTCCGCTCCGGCCCGATCAAAACAAAAAGACAGATCTGGGTACTAGTCACGCCCGCCCGGGAAAACATATCCACCCATTTTTGTTGCTTTGCTTGGACAAGCTAGCGGAAACAGGGAGGGATATATAAGAAGAACAGCAAGACAGAGTGCGATGAGCCGATGAGATCGCCGACAGTGGTCATATCTCTGCCTGCCGACTTCTCCTTGAGCGGCGGAACAAATTTGAAATAATCCTCCTGTTTGCGGCCATGGTTGGTCGCGGGAGTTCAGACTTGGGAATGGATCGAGATCGCGGGAGTTCAGGCGCAATAACTTCAGTCTCAGGAAGCTTTACGTACTCTGCGGCCAGGCAATGCAAAGCAGGCTGCCATGGAGATGAATCATCGGGCAGGGCTCTCTTCTATCCTTTCACCCGGGGAGGAAATCTTGCCGAGCCGAGACGTGCGAGCGGTCACGTCGACGCACTGTGGACTGTGGCTGACCACGAGCCGCATTCATGGCCGCAGGACAGAGGCTCACTCGCAATCGCAAGCTGTCTCCCCATCGACATCCACCTCCACCTCCCCTGTTTTGTTTTGCCTGTGTTCTACTTCTTCCTCCACGTACGAGCAAGGACATTGATAGGCTGCAAGAGATACAAATATACATGGGTCACCAATCAAATCGTAGCAAGCAAGCAATGCAATGCACGCCATGCCGTAGAGAGAGAAAGAGAGGGGGTTGAATGAATGATGCATCAAATCAAGTTAGTTTCTGCTAGGAGGCGCAGCTTTGAATTTCGGATGGAGACCATCCGCCTCCTTGTTTCCAACATCCAAGGCACATGCTAAGCTAGTACCCTCACTCTACGGTGCTGGTCACCCTCTAGCGCTGCAGCGAGATACTGCACTTGTTTTCAGAGGTGTTGAGTATATTGTGTACGTGTATATGTGTGTGTAGGGCCCACCTCCTGTTTTCCCTGTATAGTTGAGGTTGTGGCCACCTCAGATTTATATATACGCGCACAGTGCACCGAGTAATACATCGCGATTGCACAGCCCATAATCTCTCTCTACATGGTATCTATCGCAGACGTTCCTAGCCCTAGCCGCCGCCGCCGCCGCCGCCGCGCCATGCATGCTGCGCCGCCGCCGCCGCGCGCCGCCGCCGCCGCCGCCGCCGCCGCCGCCCACACACGAGCCGCCGCCGCTCGCTCGTCACCGCCGCGCGCCCGCCCGCGCCGCCGTCGCGCCTCCCGACCAGACGCGCGCGCCGCTGCGCTCGCTCCACCACCACGACGCTCGCCGCCGCCAGCGCGCCGCGCCGCAAGACTCTCTCCCATCGCCCCGCCCTTTCCCCTACCAAGGCCAAGGCCAACGCCGCCGCCGCCGCTTCTCAAGGCCAAGCGCCCTAACCCCAACACCGCCATCATCATGAGCTCCTCCTCCTCCACCGTCTCCAACCCGTTCGCGGTCCCGACGCCACCCTCGTCTGTGATCTCAACATCCATGAGCGCGCCCGGCCAAGCTCGACCACACCACCGCCTCCTACTCGCGTGGAAGCGGTACTTTTCGCCGTGTTCCGTGAGTACCTCCTTCACGCCACGTGGACGGCACCGCCGACTCGCGCCATGATCCACGACGAGGAGTGGATGATCCTCGACGCCACCATCATCCGCTGGTTCTACCTCACCATCTCCGGCGACATCTTCCACACCGTGGTGAACGACGAGGACGATGCCCATGCGGTCCGGACCAAGCTCAACGGCCTCATCACCGACAATCGGCTGCAGCGCAAGGTCCTCCTCTATGGTGAGTTTTACGGTGCCAAGAACTTGACTCGCCCATCGATGATTTTTGCATGCGCCTCAAGAAGCTCGCCGATGAGCTCCGTGATCTGGGGAGAAGATCGGCGACGAGCTCCTCATCGGCACCCTCTCCGGCGGCCTCAACGAGGACTTGAACGCCGCCCAACCTCACCTCATCCGGAGCCCACCTTTGGCAAGGTGGTCGCAGACTCAAGCCGAGGAACGCCGGATGCGGGCGGCCCGGACGCGCGCCACCCACACCGCCTCGTTGCGGCACCATGGGTTCGCCCGCCACCGCCCGTCGGCCGCCGCCGCCCCAGCGGCGCCCACCTTCCCGCTGGCTTTCGCCCCACCGCCACCTTCCCGCCGCCACCGGCGGCCAACGGAGGAGGCCGTCGCGGCGGCGCCGGGTGGCTGCAGGGGAGGTGGAGGCGGCGGTGCTCGTGGAGGAGCACCGACAAGAAGCAGCCGCGCCCGGCCGGCGGCCCTGCGGTACGCCGGTCGAACTCGTGGACCGGCGTCGCCCACGCCTACTCTATGCGGTTCCACGGGCTCTGCTCCGGCCTTCTTGGCCCCGCCTCCGTCACACCAGCGTACTACGCCGCGCCGCAGCCCTATGCGGCGCCCTTTACGGCAGCAACCGCCGCCAGCGGGCGCCGCTGCCGCCTCTTGCCGTCGTCTGCGCCGATTTTCCCACCGGCGCCGTGGGACCCGGCTCTCCTAGCGGCTCTCCACACCGCCTCTCCGTCCACCTACACCGGCGGCGGCGGTGGTACATGGACACTGGCGCCACCGCCATATGGCGGCGCACCCCGTAACCTCCATACTTGCTCATCCTGTCCACACCTCCAACCGCATCACCGTCGGTGACGGCTCTTCTCTCCCTATCACCCATATTGACATGCATTTTTTCCGCCTAACTCCACTCCTATATCCATGTCTAATATCCTTGTTTCTCCCGATCTTATTAAAATCTTGTTTCGTTCGTTCTCTTACACGTGAAAATCCGGTGACCGCTGAATTTGACGATTGTGGTTTTTCTGTTAAGGACGCTCGCACGCGGATGGTGCTCCACCGATGTGACAGCCCCGACGAGCTCTACCCGGTTCACTCCGCCACCTCCACCACCTCCGCCGCCCCCGTCGCTCTCGCCACCGGAGTGGATCTTTGCACGCCGCTGGGTCATCCTAACCACGCCACCCTTCGCCACATACTTCGGAGTTTTTCTTTCACGTGTAATAAGAACGAGGATCACTCGTGTCATGCATGCCGCCTTTGGCAAACATGCTCGCTTTCGCTTAGGCCTTCTTCCTTTGTTGCATCGCACCCGCTTGAGTTGATTCATAGTGATGTTTGGACATCTTCGCTGCCGAATACGGGTTTTCTTTATTATCTTGTTATCCTTGATGATTTTTCGCATTATGTGTGGACCTTCCCGTTGCGCCGCAAGTCGGACGCCATCTCCACGCTTGTCGGTTTTACTCTTATGTTCGCACGCAGTTTGGCGGCCCATTCTTGCGTTGCGCATGCACAACGGAAGGAGTTCGACAACACCGCTGTCCGCGATCTTCTCGCCACACATGGCACGATTTTTCGTCTCACTTGCCCGTACACCTCGCAGCAGAACGGTCGTGCTGAGCGCATCCTTCGAACTCTTAATGACTGCGTTCGGACTCTTCTCTTTCACGCCAACGTGCCCCCGCGCTTTTGGCCTGACGCTCTTGCCACCGCTTCTCTTCTTGTCAACATCCGTCCGTGTCGTACTCGCGGGAACTTTACACCTCACCATCTTCTCTTCGTGCACCTCCTCTTATGAAGGGCTTCGATCTTGGCTGCTGTGCTACCCTAGCATCGCTGCCATCGCCTCATAAGCTTGCACCCCGCTCCGTCGCCTTGATCTTCCTCGCTACCCACCTAACACTAAGGGTTATCGCGCCACGATCCAGTCTCTCACCGTGTTTTCACCTCCGCACATCGTTTACTTTGATGAGATGGTCTTCCCGCTTCAGCAGCGAGCACCCTCGTCGTCTCGTCACCGCCGCCACCGGCGCTCATCGACGACCTCGTCAGTGGACGAGCCCGCGTCGCTCGTGGACCGCCTCGGGCTTTGGCGGTCCACGGCCCTCTTCAGCGCCCTCGCGGCAGCGCCCGCCGTCACCCGCCGCCCCGACTTCGGGCGCCGCGCTGGTCGGCGCTTCTTCGTCGCCGCCGTCCCGGCTGCCTCGCCCTGCCTCACTGTCGGCCTCTTCGTCGCCGCCGTCCCGGCTGCCTCGCCGGCCTCGCCGCCGGGAGCCTCGCGGCCTCGGCCCCGCCGCTGAACCTCGCCCGGCCTCGCCGGCGCCTCGCCGGCATCGCCGCCCTGCCGCTCGCCGGCTCTTTCGCGGTCTCGGCGCCGCGGGTCGGCCGCCGCCTCGCCTGCCGCTCGACGCGGCCTCCTCGCCGGCTGCCGCGCCCGGACTTCGCCGGCCCGGTGGCCCCGTCTGCCTCATCACCCGAGCTCGTGCGGCATTCATCGCCCGAGCCTCCGGTACTCGCGTGATGAGTATGTCTCGCCGCCTCTGCCGCGGAGCCGTCACCCATTCTGCGTCGCCGCGCCGCCCTACGTGATCCTCATCGGCTCGCGGCGATGCAGAAGAGTTCGACGCTCTCGGCGGAACCGCACTGGACTCGGTGCCCGGCCTCCAGCGCCAACGCTATCACCGGCAAGTGGGTCTTCCGCCATAAGACCCGCCAGACGGTTCACTTGAGCGCTATAAGGCTCGCTGGTGGTCGCGGTTTTCGCCGGCCGGAGTTGATTTCACGGAGACGTTTGCCCGGTTGTCAAACCGGCACGATCCGCACTGTCCTCCGGCTTGCCGCCTCTCGCGGCTGGCCCGTTCACCGATGGATGTCTCCAACGCCTTCCTCCACGGCCACCTTGAGGAGCAGGTGTTTTGTGAGCAACCCACGGTTTCGTCGACGCCTCCTTGCCCGCCACGTGTTCTGCCGTCGCGCTCTCTCTATGGGCTCAAGCAGCACCCATACCGTACCAGCGGATCGCCGGGTTTCTTCAGACATTGGGCTTCAGCGTCACTCGCCGGATGCCTCACCGCTTGTCTATCGCCACGGTGACACTCTGCATATTTGCTGCTCTACGCCGACGACATCATCCTCGACAGCCTCCTCCGCAGCCGTTCTTCGCCAGATCACTCTGCGGCTGCGTGACGAGTTCGCTATCAAGGATTTGGGTGCTCTCCACTACTTCCTTGGCATTGAGGTCGTTCGCGCCGGACGGCTTCTTTTTCTTCATCAATGTAAGTATGCCCATGAGCTTCTTGAGCGTCTTTGGCATGCTCAATCGCCATCCGGTTGCTACTCCTGCTGACACGAAGGCCAAGGTCTCCGCTCTTGAGGGATCGCTGCGTCGGATGCTCCGTTCTACGGTCTATTGTCGGCGCTTTCTTGATTTTGACTCTCACCCGACCGATCTTCAAGATGCTGTCCAGCAGTGTGTCTCCACATGCACGCCCTCGTGACTCTCACTGGACTCTCGTGAAGCGGATCCTTCGCTACATCCGCGGCACGATGGCCCTTGGGTTGACACTCACGGCGTCCGCCTCTTTGGAGATGGTGGCCTACTCCGATGCAGACTGGGCCGGCTGTCCTGACACTCGCCGGTCCACCTCTGGCTCTGCGTCTACCTCGTCCTCGCTCGTCTCGTGGTCGCCCAGCGACAGCCCACGGTGTCGCGCTCTAGCGCCGAGGCCGAGTACCGAGCTGTGGCCAACGCCGCCGCCGAGTGCACCGGCTTCGACAGCTACTTCAGAGCTACATCACGATGTTTCCTGTGCTACGGTTGTTCATGTGACAACGCTCTCTGCGGTGTACCTCTCCGCCAACCCGCTCATCATCGTCGGACGAAACACATCGAGCTGGATATTCACTGCGGCGCGAAGCAGGTGGCCCTTGGACGCATGCGGGTTCTCCATGTGCCCACCGCCGCCATTCACTGATGTGATGACGAAGGGACCGCCGACTTCCACCTTTGAGGAGTTTCGTTCCGATCTCTGCGTCATTTGGCGCCGCTCGATCAATGGGGGTGTTGAGTATATTGTGTACGTGTATATGTGTGTGTAGGGCCCACCTCCTGTTTTCCCTGTATAGTTGAGGTTGTGGCCCACCTCTGTACTTATATATACGTGCCTGGTGCACCGAGTAATACATCGCGATTGCACAGCCCATAATCTCTCTCTACAAGAGGGACTTTGAATGCCCCACCAAAGTCTTGCACAGTGGGTCAAGCTGCTCATAATCTGGACATGGTTGGGCCACGGTTTAATGATCAGAATCAATTGTTTAAATTGAATCGGCAAGAGCATGACGATGAAGATTTACCACACACGTACTAGTGCAGTTGCATAATACCACTGGATTTGCCACCGTAGGCTTGTTGAATCACTACAGTCGTATGAGTTGGGGGAAAGTGTGGCAAATGATCACCGGTATTTGTTAGCAATTACTAAGCTCCCACGAAATGGAGCCCTCTTGTTGATCGTGGACTTTGGTCAAATGGTGGACCCCGCCAAAGCTGGCTTCCTAGCCAATGATTATTAGGTGAATGTATCAGTACAAGCGAAAGTAAAACTGATTTTTTTGACTTGATTGTCCGTTTTTTTTGTTTGGGTCTACCGCGTGGTCCAACGATGCCCAACACATTTTTTTCGCATCCATTTAAAAAACAATTTTGAAAACATGTTTCAAATTAAACATAAATAAACATTAAATGGACGGTCAACCGCCGGCAAAAATCCACTTAAACATTAATCAAACATGTTTCGCGCCCTTTTTTTGTTTGGGTCAACCGCCAGTATCTTTCCACAGCTTGAGCTACCCAGTTCATCCTCCTCCAATGGCGGGCCTTCGCTTATGGGAATGGAGCAGGCCTCCTGTCCAAACCATCGTCGTCTCGGCCCATGATCTAGCTATCAGTGCCATCATCTGACGGGAACCTCTGAAAAAACATTTCGAACCACTCATCAACCATCCCGATCTTTGACAAGGGGGTAAGAGCATCTTCAGTCACGTATCTCTAATTCGACCGTTTTGAGCCCCTTCTCCTCGGATCTGTTTGTCTTTCGTTTACGTTCATATGCCTTCAGGTTAGATCCCTCCGATCTACGCTACTCTTCAGCGATGACGGTTGTTGTTCTGGTGCGCTGGTCCTATGGGGTCTTAGCACGACGACTTTCTGACTGTTTACTACAACGAGTTTTGTCTGGCTCTGATGAGGGAGGGGCAATAATGGCACACCTTCGACTCGCTTAAGTTTAGTGGTCTATGAATCTGGATTTAATTTTTATTATTTTTAATGTTCGTTGTACTGTCATTATTGAGAATGAATATATCGAAAGTTTTCCCAAAAAAGAGAGTACTAGACTATTTTATTAATGCTTCAATGTCATTGATGCCACGTATAGTTCAATTTGTGTGCTCTCCTGCACTATTATTTATTTCATCTACTTAATTATATGTCCAATTTATTTTATCTGTTTAAAGAAAAACACAATTAGCACATTCACACAACATCAATGGTGTTGTCCAAGAATTTCAAATCCAAATTTGAAACATAGCTGGAAAACAAAAATGACAAATTTGATATTGAATAGTACATGAAATAAGTTGGTGAGGGAACGAGGGCGAAGGAGCTGGCATTGTTACTACACACTTGGCAGAGCATAGGAACCCGCTCATGCCCGCTCCTGCGACAGCGCTCCTCCTCCCCCACTCCCCACCTTCCCCCACCGCCGCCACCGCCGATGGCTCTCCCCCCACCGCCCCCTCGACCACCGTTCGACGCCCCCGTGCCTCGCCAGACCAGATTCACTGGCTCGCCCCCCAGGTCTCTCCCTCCCGGGATCCCGCAGGGCTCGTCGGTGATTCAAATGCCCCTGCCATTTGTTTACCAGGCTTTCCCAACGAAGCTGCGCCAGATTGGATCGGTCTCCCCCGCGATGCTTCAGGCGACGAGGATGCAGAGGTGGACGAAGAGGGCGATGCGGATCCGCGACGACGCCGACTCGTGGATGCAGTGCGTGAAGGAGTGGAGAGAAGCGGATCTAGCAGCGGCGATGAATCTGGATCAGTTCCAAAAGCTCTGCAAAGTGAGGTACGCCCAGACATGCCAGATCCAGGCAGATCGAGAGCTGCTCAACCTCGCTCGGAGGATCTACTTCGAAGGCTCAAGGGAGGAGAAGACCCGGATGCCCAGTCCGAGAGAGCAGCCAGAAGCGTTCGTGATTTGGGCGAAGGCAGAGGCGACATGCAGCGACGCTCGCTGCAGGGCGCGCTGGGGAGGGATCCTCGGGCACCTGCCTTCAAGCCCCCCTTCAGACTCGGAAGAGGTGGATCCATGGCCTTACCTGTCTCCAACACCAGATCGGGACTGTGGCGACTACAGCCCCGAACATCAATGCTCTGGTTTCGCGGTCACGGAGGATGTGTATGCGCGCGCAGATGAGAACTGTGGTATCAGGTTTGGAGTGAACAGTGAGCAGGCCGAGTGCATTTTCTCGGTGGAGGGGGCCTGGAAAGAGGTGCACAAACAGAGTGAACCCATGCCCCCGTCCACACCTGTTCGCCATGAGAAGCCCTCGAGAACCTGTGTTTCTCCAACCTCAGATCTGCGAAGAGGGAGAGATTGCAGAGGTGATGCAGTCGGTGGCAGCATCGATGAGGATCCCAAGGAGAGGCAGTGTAACGCCCCGGATCCGTTGCGCCAGTTGTCTGCCAGTTATTCGTCGTCGTTGCCATGTCATTTGCTTGCGTGTTGCACTTTGCCATGTCATCATCTGCATTTTATCATGTCTTCAAGTGCATCGCATTTGCATACGTGTTCGTCTCATGCATCCGAGCCTTTTCCCCGTTGTCCGTTTTGCAATCCGGCGCTCCTATGTCCCCCGGCGTCTCCCTCTTCTCTCTTCTCTTGTGCGGGTATTAAACTCTCTCGGAATGGCCCGAGGTTTGCCAAGCGGCCTTGGTATAGCACCGGTAGACCGCCTGTCAAGTTTCGTGCCATTTGGAGAGAGTTTGATATACCAACGGTTAACCGGGTAACCGTAAAGTCTTCTTTTGTGCAGCCCAACACCCCGTCCAAAGTGGCCCAAAGCCCAGCAAACTCCCCTCCATGCTCTCGGTCGTTCGATCACGATCGCGTGGCCGAAAACCGCTCCTCATTTGGACTCCCCTAGCTCCCTCTACCTATAAATATGTGTCACCCGTCCAAAAATCGCAGATGAACCCTAGCCCCTTCTCCACCGCGCCGCCGGACATGTCCATCCGCGCCGGACATGTCCGCCGGCCACGTCCCTTCGTCCAATGGCGTCGCGCCACGTCTGCCTCGCCGCCGCCCGCGGACAGTGGCGCGCTGCCACATGGCCCGCCGCCTCTCTCTCTCTCTCAAGGCCATGGACCGGATCGGCTCGCGCGAGCCCGCGCGTGCCGCCGGCCATCCGTCTCCTGCTCCGGCCCGCGCTGCGACCTCGCCATCGCCGCTTTCTCCGCCGCCCGCCACGGCGCCTCACTCGCCGGCGGGCGACCGCCGCCGCCTTCCGCACGGCGCGCCGCGCCTCCGCCGTCCGCCGTCTTTGCCGCGCCAGCCAGCAGCTCCGCCGTCCGCCGCCCGGCGTGCCTCGCCCGACCGACCGCCGCCGCCGCTGAACGGATCCGGCGACCACGCCCGGATCCCGCCGGTCCCTGCCTCGCCGCCGCCGCCCTCCTCCATCCCGCGCCGGGATCCTTGCCGCCGCCCCTGCACCCACCTCCCTCGATCCAGTCGGGATCGAGGAGAGGGACGACCGCCGCCTCGTGGACCCCGCGGCCCAGCCCAGCGTCGGCCGCGGCCCCGGCCTGCTAGGCCTGCTCCATCTTCCCTCCTAGGCCAAGCCCACTCTGGTGAGAGGCCCGCCTAAACCCCGCCCGTGCGACATTTAGTTATCCCGTGCGCCCATCTGTTTTTTTTCCTGAAAACTGCTAAGTCCCCAGTTTTTGTATTAAACATGCCATGTTCGTTGCATCGCATCTTCGCACCCGTAGCTCCGTTTTGCGCGTATAATATGTCAAATTGTTCGCCTCGACGAGTACATCATTTCATTCCATTGCATCATTTTCATTTGAGCTCATCTTGATGCCCGAAATGCTGTTGGAAGAGTGCATGTAGATGTTAATCTGCTGAAACTGTTATAACTTGCTGCTTTGTCATTTTTGCCATGATTTATGTGTGCATCCTATGAGTATGAGCTCTACATGAATGTTGGACTATGCCATGCCATCTTTCCAGAGGTGTTGACCTTGTATTTTTGTGATTTGTGTGCTGAGTGTATCATGCTTGTAAAGTAGGGTAGTTGTTGTTGCTGTTTTGCTAGACAGATTCTGTTATAATTTGATGCCATGTTAACATGCTTCCACTAATCATTATATGCATAATCTGGAGATGCTCTATAAACATGTTTTTATATACATGTCTTGCTCTATCCATTAATGCCCTTGGTTGCAATTATAGCCTGCTGGAACATGTTCATTTCTTGCTCCAAAGTTGCTTGAAAATGTTTCCTGACAGATTGTTTGTATGAGATTCAATTTTCACGAGGTCGTTGTAGTTGATCCGTGTATGCTATGACCTTGCTCTTGCCATGCTTAGCTTCATAAACATGCCTTCTTACTATTGGTTGCCTTGCCATGCCATGTATTGCTCTGTAGTGAGTGGTTCGAGCTCACGAACATGCCTGCTAATCGTTGTTCCTGCCATGTTTAAATCTGTAATTGAACTTGCCATGTTTACATGGGTGCCATCATATTTTCCGTGCCTTTTTGGCTCATGGTCAGTAAGGGTCTTTTGATATATGCTATTAGTAGTTTCATGCCATGCCTTTGTTTGCCATGATAAGTTCCTGTAACATGTTGTTTGATAGCTCTAAACATTGCATCTTGATGTTATTTCTGCTAAAGTCTGAAACTGTTATTACTTGCAATATCTCCATGTGTTTTTGAGCATGTTCTAGTGATTTCTGGAGATAGCTCAGTGTTCATGTTTTGTTATGCTTTACGTGAAATTCATGCCCATACCTTTTGTTATTATGTTGGGGTGCTGTAGCTTGTTGTTTTGATGCTTGTAATATGCCTAGTAGCTGTTTTGGACAGATTGTTGTTAGGACTTGTATAGTGTGTGTGTGTTGCACCGTTGCTCCGTTTTGAGTGTGCTCTATATGAAACTTGCTTGTTTTTGCATGTAGCTTCATATTATCATGCTGCATCCTTGTTTTGGTGTGTTTGCTTGATGTTTGGGTGCATTTTGCATCAATGCCATGTTTAACTTGTTTTGCTCATATCTTTTAGACCGTAGCTCCAAATCTAATGAACTTTATATGTAACTTGACTAGAATTTCGTGTAGATCATCATGGTGCGTTTTAACTTGCTGTTTAACAACTTCAACATAAGTTTTATTCAATTCTGGACCAATTTCGAAATTTGCATATGAGGACTTACCGGAATTGTTATATGTTGTTCCCGGCCTCATTTAAACTTGCCTTGATGTGTTGTTCTTGTTTGCTTCATCTTTTGCCATGAGTAGCTTCATATAGCTTGGTCATGCATCATGCTTGTTGTGCATCATGCCTTGTTCATGTGTGGTGTGTTTACCTATGTTGTGTGCTTCTTTTCGATAGTTCCCGTTTCGTTGCGATCGTGAGGATTCGTTCTTCTTCGTGTGGTTCGTCTTCGTGGTTTCATCTTCTTCATGGACTCGTTCTTCTTCCTTGCGGGATTTCAGGCAAGATGACCGCTACCCTGGATCTCATTACTATCATTGCTATGCTAGTTGCCTTGTTCTTTCGCTATCTTTGCGCTACCTATTACTGCTTGTCCGGCCATCCCATATTGCCATGAACCCCTAACCTTTGACACCTTTCCTATGCAAACCGTTGTTTGGCTATGTTACCGCTTTTGCTCAGCCCTCTTATAGCGTTGCTAGCTGCAGTGAAGTTGAAGATTTCTCCATGGTGGGCAGGGTTTATGTTGGGATATCACAATATCTCTTATATTATTAATGCATCTATATACTTGGTAAAGGGTGGAAGGCTCGGCCTTATGCCAGTGTTTTGTTCCACTCTTGCCGCCCTAGTTTCCGCCATACCGGTGTTATGTTCCCGGATTTTTGCGTCCCTTACGCGGTCGGGTGATTTATGGGACCCCCCTGACAGTTCGCTTTGAATTAAACTTGTCCAGCAAGGCCCAACATTGCCTTTTACCATTTGCCTCACCACCACCTACTTTTTCCCTTGGGAGTCGCTCTCTTGAGGGTCATCTTTATTTAGCCCCCCCCCCCCGGGCCAGTGCTTGTCTAAGTGCTGGTTCGAACCGAGTAGACTTCGGGGCCCCCTCGGGGCAACTCGAGGTTTGGTTTTACTCGTAGGATGTCTCATCCGTGTTGCCTCGAGAACGATATGTGCAGCTCCTATCGGGATTGTCGGCGATCGGGCGGCTTTGCTGGTCTTGTTTTACCATTGTCGAAATGTCTTGATGTACCGGATATCGAGTCGATCGGAGTGTCTCGGGTGAAGGTTTATTCCTTCGATGATCGCGAGAGCTTGTCATGGGCTGTTGGGACACCCTGCAGGTATAAACTTTTGAGAGCCGTGCCGCGGTTATGTGGCAGATGGGAATTTGTTAATGTCCGGTTGTAGACAACTTGACACTTGATCCGATTTAAAACGCATCAACCGTGTGTGTAGCCGTGATGGTCTCTTCTCGGCGGAGTCCGGGAAGTGAACACGGTCTTTGGGTTATGTTTGACGTAAGTAGGTGTTCAGGATCACCTCTTGATCATTGCTAGCTTCACGACCGTTCCGCTTGTTTCTCTTCTCGCTCTTATTTGCGTTGGTTAGCCACCATATTGTGCTTAGTCGCTGCTGCAGCCTCACCACTTTACCCCTTCCTTTCCCATTAAGCTTTGCTAGTCTTGATACCCATGGTAATGGGATTGCTGAGTCCTCGTGGCTCACCAGATACTTCCAAAACCAGTTTGCGGTGCCTATGTTACCGCGGTGGTGATTTAATCAAGCTCAAGGAGGAGCTCGATGAAGATCTTGCCCTTTGTGTTGTTTCGTTCTAGTTGATCAGTAGTGGAGCCCAGTTGGGGTCGATCGTGGACTTTGTTGCATTTGGGGTTCTTCTTTTATTTTGGTTCCGTAGTCGGACCTTGATTGTATCTGGATGGTGTAATGCTTTATTCATGTATTTGTGTGAAGTGGCGATTGTAAGCCAACTATGTATCTCTTTCCCTTATGTACTACTTGGGTTGTGTGAAGATTACCTCACTTGCGACATTGCTTTCAATGCGGTTATGCCTCTAAGTCGTGCTTCGACACGTGGGAGATATAGCCGCATCGAGGGCGTTACAGGCAGCGAATCAGAACAGAAGCTGGTCACCAGGATCCTGACATTCGCCATGGATCACGAGAGGTCCTTGATACTGACAAACAGATCGACGCCGGCAAGGGCAGTGATCACTTGGGCAAGGGCAGCACGGGAATCGCCACGGAGAGAGAGGCAAATCCGCTGGCAAGCTTTCTAGAGATTGCAACTGCAGGAGAGCGTCGCAATCACCGTGAGGCTGATGGCGCAGCAGTGACCAATTCTGGATCGAGGCAGAAACCAGGGGCGCTTCTGATCATGGAGGCCTCTGGCGGGTTCAGATTCGTGACATCGGACAGAAACAGCAGGATTCAAAGATCTGCGTGTCGACGCGAACAGCCAACTCACCCTCCAGCTGCCGGATGATCACCTTGACGAGGCGTATAGGCGCATGCAGTCAGCTCTGGGAGCCTATAAAAGGTGGGTTAGGGGGGAAGAAGCTAGGGTTCCTTCTCTCCCAACCACCCTCGCCACAGTGGCGGCTACCAACCCCGACCCTGATCTCATGGCAGACGGAGGGCATGGGCGCGGCCGAGCCAAGAACAGAGGTGGTAGAGGAGATCCAGCTTGGAATTGGCCCCTAACACCAGCCAGATCAACCAAGGGGCGGAGGCAGCAGCAATAAAGAACTGTTCTTTGGTTTCGGATACGGGGCCGCCACCGCCATGGGCTTTCCTGTGTCGGTTCTGTGTCCTTTCCCCGCCATGGGGAGGGCCTCAGCAGCAATGGTTCACCCCCCCGCAGCAGTCTCAAGGGCAGTCAAGCGGGCCGGGGGGAATCAGGGTGAAGCTCATGGCGGTAACCAGCAGCAGATCAGATCTCAGCCCAAGAATCAGCAGAAGAAAAGCAAAGAAGCTAACCAGAGAGCCATTGTTGCCAACCCGGGCCTAATGTCTTACTCTGGGGTTACTTGTTACAATTGTGGTGATCCTGGGCACCACAAAAACAAGTGCACAAAGCCCAAATGCTGCTTTATCTGCAAAATGATCAATCACAAGGTGGAAGACTGCCCAGTCAGGAAAAAGCCACACTCTACGGCGAAGTTTGTGGGGAGTGCGCGCCAGGACTCGGCTTTTATCACTGGATGCTCTGATGTGAATGCCCAACACACCGGGTGGTGAAGAATGTTGGGATTGTGTTTGTAGAATCGGGGAGGTCTCAAAGTGAACTGCAACGGAGTTCGCCAAGATCTACAAAACCAATTGGCCCCGCCCATCAATGCTCTAGATGAGTGGACATTCCTTGTCAAATTCCCTCCTGAGATAGATGTGGAACAAGTGGCTGGATATCCCTGCTTTGGCCTGTCTAAAGAGAATTCTATAGTGAAAGTAGAAGTATGGAAAGGAGAGATCACTGCTGAAGAAGAACTACAGAAGGTCTGGATCAAGCTAAGAAGCATGAACCCAAAGTGGTGTGAATGGTC
This sequence comes from Aegilops speltoides, assembly GCA_021437245.1. NCBI lineage: Eukaryota > Viridiplantae > Streptophyta > Magnoliopsida > Poales > Poaceae > Aegilops > Aegilops speltoides. The sequence goes on from CM038144.1 coordinate 52,094,934, forward strand.
TCTGCTGGACCAGATCACATCCACTTTTGGGGTGCTGCTGGATGTTGACTGGCAACACAATTTCCAGAATTTCTATGAAACTATCAGAGTCAAAATCGCCTGTAAAGACCACTCCAGGGTGCCAAAGGAGAGAATTTTTGGGATCCATGGGAAGCTGTACAAAATCAAAGTGGAGGTAGAGCCACCAACTGCTGCTGTGGAGGAACAAGCCCAAGAGCAAACCACAGGTGACCAACAGAGTGGAGGGACTGACAATAACCACAATAGCAAGAACAATGATGATACTGCTTCCCATAGAAGCTCCAAAAGTTCAGACAATGGATCCAGAACCAGCTCTAGCAGTGGGATGAACAGGAGATCAAGTGATTACTGCCAAGAAGAGATGGAGCACTCAACCCCAACTACTCTCCTAAAGAACAAGTTACCAGATTCTTTGCAGAACCTCAAAAGCAGTGCACTTGGTAAACTAATTGATGGGGGGGACCTAAGAGATGGTTTCAACCTCCTGAGGGAAATGGAAAGCTGGGAGGATGATGGTATTAGCACTGAAGATGGAGATGATGACATGCCAACTGAATCCTTGCAACTACATGGAAGCAATGTGGAGGGAGCAGTGGAGATGGATAGTTATGAGGAAAACTTTCCACCAATCCAAACACGGGACAATGCTAAAAATTGGGGCCCTGTCCAAGCTACCAGAATGAGTGCCAGGGTTGTTGGAGATGCCAGAACCATACTTCAGAAAGCTCAACAATACAAAAGTGCTCAGGATGCAAGAACCACCAAGGAAGGTACTAGCAAATCCTTCTCACTTTTCAATAATCCTAGTTTCCTTTCTGTTGCTAATAAAATAGGTATAGATGTTATTTTAGAAGAAAGTATGGACACTGACCCTTCTAATAATGTAGCTGATAGAGGTAGAGAGGGAGGTGTGAGCCACATGAACCAAGGTTCTGCTTGCACTTCATTACCCCCAGGAAAATCCCTAGTGATGTTAGTGTTGAGGAAAGTAATAGTGAGCTGTGGTATTTGGTTTGTAAGAATAGAAGGGGCAAGCACCCCAGAACTAGACTTGTATCATGAATGCCCTGTTCTGGAATGTGAGGGGGATTGCAGCCCCTGGTAGGAAAACCCTGATTTTAGAAACTATGGCTAAAACCCATGCTTCCATTGTAGGGTTTCAAGAGACTAAGAAAGAGGAGTTCTCGGACTCATACTTAAAGTCTCGGTAGGTAGTAGAAACTTCTCTGGCATCACTTGCCGCCCTGTGGCTCACTGGAGGCATCCCTGATGGGAGTAGACTTGGACATATTAGATGTGATCTCCTGGTCCACTTTAGATTCTTCTGTTAGCTGTGTTATGAAACTGAAAACCAATGATAGCCCATTTAGAGTTATTACGGTATATGGGTCTCCCTATGAAGAAGGAAAAGAAGGTTTTATTTTTGAACTGCATTCCTTGTTCTTGGAAGACCCTCTCCCCACTCTGATAGGGGGAGATTTCAATTTAGTAAGATATGCCAAAGACAAGAGTAATGGCAATATTAACCATAGATGGAGTGAAAATTTCAATGCCTGGGTTGAAATCTGGAGCTTGCTTGAGATTAAGTTGTCTAGCAGGAGATTTACTTGGGCCAACAACCAGGTGGACCTCATCATGTCCACAATAGATAGGATATTTTGCAATACTGAAATGGACATGATCTTCCCCATGGCATCCTGTAGGGCTTTGCCTAGATGTGGGAGTGACCATGTTCCTCTAATTTGGGACTCTGGTGTAAACCAAGCCCCTAAATGCAGTAGTTTTAAGATGGAGAAGTGGTGGCTACTTAGAGAAGACTTCTCCAACCTAGTCTCTGATATTTGGAATGAAGCCACCAATTCCTCATCCCACATTGAGAATTGGCAGATTAAAATTAGAAAACTCAGGAGAACCACCAAAGGGTGGAGCTCCAATGAGGAGGCTCAGCTTAGAAGATACAAAAAGATCCTACTAGAGGACTTTGATAAGCTGGACATCAAGTCCGAAACCTCAAATCTCTCGATGCGTAAAATACTAGAATTAGATTCATCCACTCGAGCCCGTAAAATCTGCTCCAAGAAGAGGTTAAAGCTAAACAGAGATCTAGAGATAGAGAGAATAAAGAAGGTGGCAGAACACCGCATATTTTCATGCGTTGGCCAACCGAGAAGGAGGAAAACTATTATCCACTCTCCGGATGGGCCACGATGGTCGATCATGGATAATCTTTGAGATGCTTAGGATTGCTAGTGACTATTATAAGGATCTTTTTAGAAAAGAAGATAGGAATGGGTTTAGAATGAATCAAAACTTTTTCTCTGAAGAAGAAAAAGTAACCACTGAAGAGAATATTAATTTAGAAGCTCCATTTTCAGAGGATGAGGTCAAGAAAGCTATCTTTGACTCGTATTCTGATGGAGCACCTGGGCCTGATGGGATCCCCTTCTTCTTCTACCAACATTTTTGGGAGCTAGTGAAGGAAGATCTGATGAATATGTTTTCAGACTTCCACAAAGGGGAGTTTGACATACATAGACTCAACTTTGCTATGCTGACCCTAATACCTAAAGAACCTGATGCATCTTCTATGAAGAAATTGTTGGGAAACGTAGTAATTTCAAAAAATTTCCTACGCACACGCAAGATCATGGTGATGCATAGCAACGAGAGGGGAGAGTGTTGTCTACGCACCCTCGTGAGACCCAAGCGAAGCGATCACAACGTAGAGGAAGTAGTCGACGTTCTCCTCGCGATCCGACCGATCCGGCGCCGTTACTCGGCGCCCGAGTTCTTGACACACGACAGCTCGATGACGCCCTCAGACTCGATCCAGCCGAGTGTCGAGGGAGAGTTCCGTCGACGACGGCGTGGTGACAATCTTGATGTTTCATAGCAGGGTTTCGCCTAAGCTGCATGACAGTATGACCGAGGTGGAATATGGTGGAGGGGGCACCGACACGGCTAAGGAACGATCCGTAGATCAAACTTATGTGTCCTAGGGTGCCCCCGCCCCGTGATATAAAGGAGGGAGGGGGAGGCCGGCCGGCCTAGAGGAGGCGCGCCAGAGGAGTCCTATTCCCACCGGAGTAGGACTCCCCCCTTCCTAGTTGGAGTAGGATTGGGGGGGGGGGAAGAGGAAGGCGGCGCCCCCTCCTGTCCTATTCGGATGGGGGGGGGGGCTTGGCCACTCTGGCCGCCCTTCCTCTTCTCACTCGAGGCCCATCGAGGCCCATTTACCCCGGGGTTCCGGTAACCTCCCTGTACTCAGTAAATTCTGTTTTCACCGGAACCATTCGAACTCCAAACATAGGCTTCCAATATATCAATCTTTATGTCTCGACCATTTCGAGACTCCTCGTCATGTCCGTGATCACATCCGGGACTCGAACTTCTTCGGTACATCAAAATATATAAACTCATAATAAGCGCCATCGAAACCTTAAGCGTGCGGACCCTACGGTTCGAGAATAATGTAGACATGACCTAGAACTATTCTCGGTCAATAACCAATAGCGGGACCTGGATGCCCATATTGGTTCCTACATATTCTACGAAGATCTTTGTCGGTCAGACCGCATAACAACATACGTTGTTCCTTTGTCATCGGTATGTTACTTGCCCGAGATACGATCGTCGGTATCCAATACCTAGTTCAATCTCGTTACGGCAAGTCTCTTTACTCGTTCCGTAATACATCATCTCACAACTAACTCATTAGTTGTAGTGCTTGCAAGGCTTGATGATGTGTATTACCGAGAGGGCCCAGAGATACCTCTCCGACAATCGGAGTGACAAAACCTAATCTCGAAATACGCCAACCCAACATCGCCTTTGGAGACACTGTAGTACTCCTTTATAATCACCCGATTCGTTGTGACGTTTGGTAGCACCAAAGTGTTCCTCCGTAAACGGAGTTGCATAATCTCATAGTTATAGGAACATGTATAAGTCATGGATAAAAGCAGTAGCAACATACTAAACGATCGTGTGCTAAGCTAATGGAATGGGTCATGTCAATCAGATCATTCTACTAATGATGTGACCTTGTTAATCAAATAACAACTCTTTGTTCATGGTCAGGAAACATAACCATCTTTGATTAACAAGCTAGTCTAGTAGAGGCATACTAGTGACATGTTGTTTTGTCTATGCATTCACACATGTATTATGTTTCCGGTTAATACAATTCTAGCATGAATGATAAACATTTATCATGAAATAAGGAAATAAATAATAACTTTATTATTGCCTCTAGGGCATATTTCCTCAAGTCTCCCACTTGCACTAGAGTCAATAATCTAGATTACATAGTAATGATTCTAACACCCATGGAGTCTTGGTGTTGATCATGTTTTGCTCGTGGAAGAGGCTTAGTCAACGGTGCGCAACATTCAGATCCGTATGTATCTTGCAAATCTCTATGTCTCCCACGGACTAAGTCCGGATGGAATTGAAGCGTCTCTTGATGTGCTTGGTCCTCTTGTGAAATCTGGATTCCTTTGCTAAGGCAATTGCTCAAAGATTGTCACGAAGATTTTCATTGGACCCGATGCACTAGGTATGACACCTAGATCGGATATGAACTCCTTCATCCGACTCCTTCATTAGCTGCTTCGAAGCTGCTATGTACTCCGCTTCACATGTAGATCCCGCCACGACGCTTTGTTTAGAACTGCACTAACCGAGCAGCTCCTCCGTTTAGTGTAATACGTATCCGATCTGCGATTTAGAATCGTCCGGATCGGTGTCAAAGCTTGCATCAACGTAACTGCGTTCACGATGAGCTCTTTGTCACCTCCATATACGAGAAACATATCCTTAGTCCTTTTCGTATTTCGGGATGTTCTTGACCGCTGTCCGATGATCCACTCTGGATTACTTTGGTACCTCCTGCTAGGCTTATAGCAAGGCACACATTAGGTCCGGTACACAACATTGCATACATGATAGAGCCTATGGCTGAAGCATAGGGAACATCTTTCATTTTCTCGCTATCTTCTGCAGTGGTCGGGCATTGAGTCTTACTCAACTTCACACCTTGTAACACAGGCAAGAACCCTTTCTTTGCTTGATCCATTTTGAACTTCTTCAAAATTCTGTCAAGGTATGTGCTTTGTGAAAGTCCAATTAAGCGTCTTGATCTATCTCTATAGATCTTAATGCCCAATATGTAAGCAGCTTCACCGAGGTCTTTCATTGAAAAACTTTTATTCAAGTATCCCTTTATGCTATCCAGAATTCTATATCATTTCCGATCAGCAATATGTCATCTACATATAATATCGTAAATGCTACAGAGCTCCCACTCACTTTCTTGTAAATACAAAGCTTCTCCAAAAGTGCAGACAAACCCAAATGCTTTGATCACACTATCAAAGCGTTTATTCCAACTCCGAGATGCTTGCACCAGTCCATAGATGGATCATTGGAGCTTGCACACTTTGTTAGCTCCCTTTGGATCGACAAAACCTTCTCGTTGCATCATATACAACTCTTCTTCCGTAAATCCATTCAGAATGCGTCTTTACATCCATTTGCCAAATTTCATAATCATAAAATGCGGCAATTGCTAACATGATTCGGACAGACTTAAGCATCGCTACGGGTGAGAAGGTCTCATCGTAGTCAACCCTTGAACTTGTCGAAAACCCTTTGCGACAAGTCGAGCTTTGTAGACGATAATATTACCGTCGCGTCGGTCTTCTTCTTGAAGATCCACTTGTTTTCTATTGCTTGCCTACCCTCGGGCAAGTCAACCAAAGTCCATACTTTGTTTTCATACATGGATCCCATCTCGCATTTCATGGCCTCAAGCCATTTTGCGAATCTGGGCTCACCATCGCTTCTTCATAGTTCGTAGGTTCATCATGATCTAGTAGCATGATTTCCGAACAGGATTACCATACCACTCAGTGCGGATCTTACTCGTTGATCTACGAGGTTCGTAGTAACTTGATCCAAGTTTCATGATCAACATCATCAACTTCCTCACTACTTGGTGTAGGTGTCTCGTAAACCGGTTTCTGCGACAAACTACTTTCAAGTAAGGGAGAAGGTACTATTACCTCATCAAGTTCTACTTTCCTCCCACTCACTTCTTTCGAGAGAAACTCCTTCTCTAGAAAGGATCCATTCTTAGCAACGAATGTCTTGCCTTCGGATCTGTGATAGAAGGTGTACCCAACTGTCTCCTTTGGGTATCCTATGAAGACACATTTCTCGATTTGGGTTCGAGCTTATCGGGTTGAAGCTTTTTCACATAAGCATCGCATCCCCAAACTTTAAGAAACGACAACTTTGGTTTCTTGCCAAACCATAGTTCATAAGGTGTCGTCTCAACGGATTTCGACGGTGTTCTATTCAAGTGTGAATGCGGCCGTCTCTAGAGCATAACCCCAAAACGATAGCGGTAAATCAGAAGAGACATCATAGATCGCACCATATCTAGTAAAGTGCGACATGACGTTCGGACACACCATTACGCTGTGGTGTTCCGGGTGGCGTGAGTTGCTTAAACTATTCCGCTTTGTTTCAAATGTAGACCAAACTCAGAACTCAAATATTCACCTCCACGATCGATCGTAGAAATTTAATTTTCTTGTTACGATGATTTTCAACTTCACTCTGAAATTCTTTGAACTTTTCAAATGTTTTGGACTTATGTTTCATTAAGTAGATATACCCATATCTCGCTTAAGTCATCTGTGAAGGTGAGAAAATAACGATATCCGCCACGAGCCTCAACATTCATCGGACCACATACATCAGTATGTATGATTTCCAACAAATCTGTTGCTCTCTCCATAGTACCGGAGAACGGGGTTCTAGTCATCTTGCCCATAAGGCACGGTTCGCAAGTGCCAAGTGATTCATAATCAAGTGACTCCAAAAGCCCATCAGTATGGAGTTTCTTCATGCGCTTTACACCGATATGACCTAAACGGCAGTGCCACAAATAAGTTGCACTATCATTATCAACTCTGCATCTTTTGGCTTCAACATTATGAATATGTGTATCACTACTATCGAGATTCATCAAAATAGACCACTCCTCAAGGGTGCATGACCATAAAAGATATTACTCATATAAATAGAACAACCATTATTCTCGATTTAAATGAATAACCGTCTCGCATCAAACAAGATCCAGATATAATGTTCATGCTCAACGCAGCACCAAATAACAATTATTTAGGTCTAAAACTAATCCCGAAGGTAGATGTAGAGGTAGCGTGCCGATCGCGATCACATCGACTTTGGAACCATTTCCCACGCGATCGTCACCTCGTCCTTTACCGGTGTTCGCAATCCGTAGTCCTGCTTCGAGTTGCAAATATTAGCAATGTAACCAAGTATCAAATACCCAAAGCACGCAAGCTCTAGTAAGGTACACATCAATAACATGTATATCACATATACCTTTGTTCACCTTGCCATCCTTCTTATCCGCCAAATACTTGGGGCAGTTCCGCCAAAGTGACGATGCGCTTGCGAAGAGAAGCACTCGGTTTCAGGTTTAGGGCCGGACTTGGGTTTCTTCTCCGAGCGACAACTTGCTTTGTTCTTCTTGAAGTTCCTTCTTCTTCCCTTTGCCTTTTTCTTGAAACTAGTGGTCTTATTGACCATCAACACTTGATGCTCCTTCTTGATTTCTACCTCCGCAGCCTTTAGCATTGCGAAGAGCTCGGTATAGTCTTTACTAACCCTTGCATATTATAGTTCATCACGAAGCCTTTGTAGCTTGGTGGCGGTGATTGAAGAATTCATCAATGACACAATCATCCGGAAGATTAACTCCCAATTGTGTCAAGTGATTGTAATACCCGGACATTACGAGTATGTGCTCACTAATGTAACTATTCTCCTCCATCTTGCAGCTATAGAACTTATTGGAGACTTCATATCTCTCAATCCGGGCATTCTGTTGGAATATTAACTTCAACTCTGGAACATCTCATATGCTCCATGACGCTCAAAACGTCGTTGAAGTCCCGGTTCTAAGCCGTAAAGCATGGCACATCGAACTATAGAGTAGTCATCGCTTTGCTCGCCAGACGTTCTTAACGTCGTTAGTTGCATCAAGAAGAGTCTGCACCTAGCGGTGCATCGGGACGTAACTCTTCGTGCAGCAATGAGGATAATCCTTAAGTTACGGACCAAATCCGTGTAATTGCTACCATCATCTTTCAACTTTGCTTTCTCAAGGAACGATTAAAATTCAACGGAACAACAAAGACGAGCCATCTATCTACAATCAAACATAAACAAGCAAGATACTATCAGTACTAAGTTCATGATAAATTTAAGTTTAATTAATCATATTACTTAAGAACTCCCACTTAGAAAGACATCTCTAGTCATCTAAGTGATCACGTGATCCAAATCAACTAAACCATAACCGATCATCACGTGAAATGGAGTAGTTTTCAATGGTGAACATCTTATGTTGATCATATCTACTATATGATTCACGCTCGACCTTTCGGTCTCCGTGTTCCGAGGCCATATCTGCATATGCTAGGCTCGTCAAGTATAACCCGAGTATTCTCGTGTGCAAAACTGGCTTGCACCCGTTGTAGATGGACGAGAGCTTATCACACCCGATCATCACGTGGTGTCCGGGCACGACGAACTTTGGCAGCGGTGCATACTCGGGAGAACACTTCTTGATAATTTAGTGAGAGATCATCTTATAATGCTACCGTCAATCAAAGCAAGATAAGATGCATAAAGGATAAACATCACATGCAAATCAATATAAGTGATATGATATGGTCATCATCATCTTGTGCTTCGTGATCTTCATCTCCGCAGCACCACCATGATCACCATCGTCACCGGCGCGACACCTTGATCTCCATCGTAGCATCGTAGTCGTCTCGCCAATCTTATGCTTCTCGACTATCGCTACCGCTTAGTGATAAAGTAAAGCATTACGAAGCGATTGCATTGCATACAATAAAGCGACAACCATATGGCTCCAGCCGATTGCCGATAACCGGTTACAAAACATGATCATCTCATACAATAAAATATAGCATCACGTCTTGACCATATCACATCACAACATGCCCTGCAAAAACAAGTTAGGCGTCCTCTACTTTGTTGTTGCAAATTTTACGTGGCTGCTAGGGGCTTAAGCAAGAACCAGTCTCACCTACGCATCAAAACCACAACGATACTTCGTCAAATAGACTCGTTTAACCTTCTCAAGGACGGGCGTAGCCACACTCGGTTCAACTAAAGTGAGAGAGACAGCACCCACCGGTCACCTTTAAGCAACGAGTGCTCGTGGCGGTGAAACCAGTCTCGCGTAAGCGTCACGCGTAATGTCGGTCAGGCCGCTTCATCTCACAATACCGCTGAACCAAAGTATGACATCTTTGGTAGGTAGTATGACTTGTATCGCCCACAACTCACTTGTGTTCTACTCGTGCAAAACATCAAACCATAAAACCTAGGCTCGATACCCTTTGTTGGGAAGCGTAGTAATTTCAAAAATTTCCTACGCACACGCAAGATCATGGTGATGCATAGCAACGAGAGGGGAGAGTGTTGTCTACGTACCCTCGTGACCCGGCGGAAGCGATCACAGCGTAGAGGAAGTAGTCGACGTTCTCCTCGCGATCCGACCGATCCGGCGCCGTTACTCGGCGCCCGAGTTCTTGACACACGACAGCTCGATGGCGTCCCTCGTACTCGATCCAGCCGAGTGTCGAGGGAGAGTTCCACAAGACGACGCGTGGTGACGATCTTGATGTTTCACCGGCGCGGGCTTCGCCTAAGCTTGCGACGGTATGACCGAGGTGGAATATGGTGGAGGGGCACCGCACACGGCTAAGGAACGATCCGTAGATCAAACTTATGTGTCCTAGGGTGCCCCCTGCCCCCGTATATAAAGGAGGGAGGGGGGAGGCCGGCCGGCCTAGAGGAGGCGCGCCAGGAGGAGTCCTATTCCCACCGGGAGTAGGACTCCCCCTTCCTAGTTGGAGTAGGATTGGGGGAGGGAAGAGAGAAGAGGCGCGCCCCCTCCTGTCCTATTCGAACTGGGGGGGGGGGGCGGCCACTCTGGCCGCCCTTCCTCTTCTCCCTCGAGGCCCATCGAGGCCCATTTACCCCGGGGTTCCAGTAACCTCCGGTACTCGATAAATTCTGTTTTCACCCGGAACCATTCGAACTCCAAACATAGGCTTCCAATATATCAATCTTTATGTCTCGACCATTTCGAGACTCCTCGTCATGTCCGTGATCACATCCGGACTCGAACTTCTTGGTACATCAAAATATATAAACTCATAATAAGCATCGCCATCGAAACCTTAAGCGTGCGGACCCTACGGTTCGAGAACAATGTAGACATGACCTAGAACTATTCTCGGTCAATAACCAATAGCGGACCTGGATGCCCATATTGGTTCCTACATATTCTACGAAGATCTTTGTCGGTCGGACCGCATAACAACATCGTTGTTCCTTTGTCATCGGTATGTTACTTGCCGAGATTCGATCGTCGGTATCCAATACCTAGTTCAATCTCGTTCTACGCAAGTCTATTTACTCGTTCCGTAATACATCATCTCACAACTAACTCATTAGTTGTAGTGCTTGCAAGGCTTGATGATGTGTATTACCGAGAGGGCCCGAGATACCTCTCCGACAATCGAGTGACAAAACCTAATCTCGAAATCGCCAACCCAACATCGCCTTTGGAGACACTGTAGTACTCCTTTATAATCACCCGATTCGTTGTGACGTTTGGTAGCACCAAAGTGTTCCTCCGTAAGCGGAGTTGCATAATCTCATAGTTATAGGAACATGTATAAGTCATGGATAAAAGCAGTAGCAACATACTAAGCGATCGTGTGCTAAGCTAATGGAATGGGTCATGTCAATCAGATCATTCTACTAATGATGTGACCTTGTTAATCAAATAACAACTCTTTGTTCATGGTCAGGAAACATAACCATCTTTGATTAACAAGCTAGTCTAGTAGAGGCATACTAGTGACATGTTGTTTTGTCTATGCATTCACACATGTATTATGTTTCCGGTTAATACAATTCTAGCATGAATGATAAACATTTATCATGAAATAAGGAAATAAATAATAACTTTATTATTGCCTCTAGGGCATATTTCCTTCAGAAATTTAGACCTATCAGCCTCCTGAATTGTAGCTTCAAGATCTTCACTAAGGTGCTTACTAATAGACTTTCTAGGATCCTACAAAGGTTAGTAGCTAGTAATCAATCTGCCTTCCTCAAAGGCAGGTACATCCTTGAAAGTGTGGTTACAGCACATGAAGTGCTGCATTCTATTCATTCTAGCAAAAGGCAAGGGCTAGTGCTGAAGCTGGACTATGAAAAAGCCTTTGATAAGGTCAACCTAGAATTCTTAGAGGAGTTACTTAGGTTTAGAGGTTTTGGGGGGAAATGGATTCAATGGATCAGGCAAATTACCCATGGGGGGTCCATTGGAGTCAAGATGAACAACAGTGAAAGTGACTTCTTTCTCACAGGGAAGGGACTCAGGCAGGGGGACCCCATCTCTCCACTGTTATTCAATCTAGTAGTTGATGCTCTCACCAGAATGCTGATGAAGGCAGCCAATCAAAATATGATTGCTGGGCTCTGCCCAGAAGCCTGCCCAGGTGGGATCATCTGTCTGCAGTACGCAGACGATACCATCCTCTTCCTGGATAAGGACCTTCAACATGCCTTGAACCTGAAGATAGTTTTGAACTGCTTTGAGCAGGTCTCAGGCATGAGAATTAATTACAGTAAAAGTGAGCTGATCCCCATTAACATGGATAGTGTGGAAACGGCTAGTTTCACCCAAACCCTAGGATGTGTCGAAGGGGTTTTCCCCATTAAATATCTGGGAATTCCCCTCCACTACGACAAGCTTAGAAGGGAGGATATACAACCCCTTATAGATAAGATCATGAAAAGGATTGCTGGATGGAGAGGGAAGCTACTCTCCTATAAAGGCAGACTTGTGCTCATCCAAGCTTGCCTGGCCAGTATCCCCATCTACCTTCTTTCCTTTTTCAAATTTCCTAAGTGGGCCATAGAATTGATCAACTCCCAGATGGCAAACTGCCTATGGAATGACTTTGAAGGGCATAGAAAACTCCACCTAGCTAGCTAGAAAATGATATGTATAAAAAAAGAATTTGGAGGTCTTGGGATCCCAAACCTTCAAGGATAAACACATGCCTTTTAGGGTCCTGGGTCAAGAGATTCTATGAGGAAGGGGAGAAACCATGGAAGTCCATTATAGACCAGAAGTATGTTTCTGGGAAACCTAATCTATTTGCTGTTAACCCTAACCCAAACTCCTCCGTGTTACGGAAGGAGTCAATCCATCATCCAAAACCTCAAGTTTGGATTTAGATGGAAAGTGGGCAATGGTGAGAAAATTAGATTCTGGGAAGATACTTGGTTCGGGACCTCCCCCCTAGCCACACAATTCTGGCCTGTGTAATGAACAGTCTAAAACCATTAAAGATATCTGGGATGGAGAAACCCTCAAGCTGACCTTTAGAAGGAATTTCGATGATAAGCTCATGGAGCAATGGCACCATTTAGTGGAATGCGCCAAAAGCATTGCTTTGAATGAGGACATTGACTCACTGATATGGCAGCTTGAGAGCAAGGGTGTGTACTCCTCAAGCTCCCTATATCATGTAATCAATTTTCGTGGGGTGCAACCAGTTTATATCCCAACAGTGTGGAAACTTTATGTACCCCCGAAGATTCATGTTTTCTGTGGCTCTTCTCATATAACAAGTGATGACAGAGACAAACGAGGAAGAGACAAATCCTTAAACCTCTGGATTGTGTCTTTTGCTCGAACAGAAACTATCACCCATCTGTTTTTTGAATGCATTGTAGCGAAAAACATTTGGTCATTTGTGGTGACCATTTTCGGTCGAGATAGGAGTTGGGTATGAATCATTGCTAGATTTTGGATATCCAATAAAAGAAATTCTGCTCTAAACATTGTCTCATCGGTTGTCCTCTGGTGTTTGTGGAAGTATAGGAACTCTATCATCTTTAACAACACCGTTTGGACATCGATTTTGCAGTGTTTGAGATCGATCCTCGAACCCTCAAGTTTCAGGCGATCTTGGCGCCGAGAAAATGGCAAGGCTCGTCGGAGACTTTCCGACAGCACTAACGACGTTCTTCTTTGCAGCCATTGAGAATAACAAGTGGCTAATGCTGGGAGGCTGCACCAAAGATGGGGTCGTGAATCAATGGGACAAGCTGAAGATCTCTGACGACGACTGGCGCTTCCACTCACCTAAGAAGCAGGGTCCCCTGAAGAGCAAGAACGTGACGTGCAGCCCAGTATCAACACTTGCATGCTGGTCTCCTCAAGCTGCCTCGGCACCACCGTTCAAGCTCAGGAAAGCTGCGGAGATGGAAGCGAAAGTAAACCTGGAGACGCTAGTCTGATCACGGTAGTTGGGGCCTGCGTGCCATTTGGATCTTTCAAAGATCTGTATCCCCTGGTCTCTCTCTCTTTTTCAGTATTGTAGTGCCGTTTTTAGGCGGGAACTGCTCCTCTTAGTGAGCTGTTGTAAAACTGAAGTTCGTGTTCTGGTTTCATTCAAGTAATGGAACCGGGGAGGGGAGGCCTCCCTGTTCATCTAAAAAAAATGAAATAAGTTGGCCTTTAGATGTGGCCCATTATCACAATGATGTCAAATTTGACATTTGTGTATCTCAAGCAATGTTTCAGATTCTTCGCAAAAAAAGAAGAAGCAATGTTTCAGATTTTTATATGAAATTTTGTGACAACATACATTGATGTTGTGTTAGCTTATCTCTTAGATTTTTGCAGACATTTTAAAATAATATGCTTGGGTTATGGACACGGTGATGTTAGATATATTGCTTAAATATATGTGAGGTGAAAGTTATCATAAAATGGCTCTAGGGATCGAGATGCCTGACAAGACAAGGATGGCTAGTTTTTTTTTTTTTTGATTTTGTATTTTTCATCTACTTCCATTCTCTATTATCTAGATCACCACTTAAATAAAGCCTCATAACTAAACAACATCATTTTAAATATGAAATTGCTTACCACACATACCATGTGGTATGGCTAGGCTGGTTTGGATTGCACATTTTGCTTGCGTCGTTGCTGATTGCTCAACAGTTGCTCAACTCAAGGACATGCCCGTACGTTTGGGTGACCGGAGACCGCACGCACCACGCAGCAGAGCAGAGGCAGCCAGCCAGCCCGCCTGCCGGCAGATTTTGCGTCGTCAGGCATGCGTGCTGCCTGAACATGCCGATGCGATCATAGTGGTTCGGATGAGGTTGGGTTCCCAACGCAACATTTGACCTGAATTCAGCAACGAGGACCCTCTCGCGTCTCCTCCTGATTCAACCTCTCCGGAAAACTTTCGATAGACACACACAACGCAAGCATTAACTACTCCCACCGTCTCATAATATAAGAGCATTTTTTATACTATTCCCTTCGTTCCTAAATATTTGTCTTTCTAGAGATTTTAACAAGTGACTACATATGAAGCAAAATGAGTGAATCCACACTCTAAAATATGTCTACATACATTCGTATGTGGTAGTCCATTTGAAATGTCTAGAAAGACAAATATTTAGGAACGGAGGGAGTAGTACTCAATTGATGTATATCCTCCGTAAATTACAGCAGTGTCTAAACGTTCTTACATTGGATTTTAGCGCATAAAACGTTGCAAAAAAAAAAAAAGAGGTCCAGAACTGTGCAATGATATCAGGCAACACACGTACGCACGTAGCAGTTTGCACTGATCGTGCATGGGTTCCCGCCGTTCATCGCAAGAATGGGCCTCAAAGATGTCAGGAAAGAAACAGAGTCGACGATGCTACGACCGATGGATCATGGATGTGACCAGTTCAAAAGGACGCACGGTGACGTTTGAACAATTATTAAAACTCAGTGTGCTATCGAGTACTACTACTTTCGTTAATAATCACATTATTTTGGCAGAGATCAAATTGTCTGTTGGGCTTATTGCCTTGTGCCATGTCGTTATGTTCGGAGCTACGACTCAAACCCTCCGGGGAACTGGGATCCAGCGCCACTGGTTCTATATGAAACACCCTAGCTGCAGCACGCGGAAGAACATCCTGAGAGCTATTCCTCGCTTAATGCGAGCTCTAAGATAGGCTCGTCTCTGGCGTGGGTCGTGTGTCGGCCCAGTACTGTAGCATTGGTTTTCTCTGTTTCCAATTTTGCATCGGTTTTCTTATTTCTTTTTTTCTTTCCTTTTTTCCTTCTCTACGGTTTTCTGTGTTGGTTTTTTTTTTTGTGTGTGTGTGTGTGTGTGTGTGTGTGTGTGTGTGTGTGTTTTCTGTCTTTTTTCAACACATCTCTACCTTTTTCAAAAAATGTTTCCATTGTGTAAACATTATTTTTAAAATATCACGAACAATATTTTGAAATGCCGTAAATATTTCTTAAAAGTTGCTGACCGGTTTCACAACTTTCCTCATGTTTGATTACTTGCGCATAGGATTAGTAGGAAGTGTTTTAGTATTGTTTTCTGGCGTGGGTCTTGAGTAGAAATCTACCGGTGGAGAGGTACATAGTCTTGCCAAGCTTATTCATACTTCCTCAGTCCGAGTTTTATAAGTCTCACTCGTATTTTGGATCAAAATTTGACCATAAATTTAATAAAATATAATTTATATGTAATAAAAAATTAGACCACTGAGAAGTTCTTTCAAATATGAATTCAAGATTATATTTAAAATTAAAGTTTAATAGTCAAATTTATGGTTAAAATTTGAGCCAAAATATAAGAGGGACTACTAAGCCCGAACGGAGGTAGTACTATCCTAATCTAGGTTTGTGTCCATGTTTAGTCAGTGAAACCGTCCTAGCAACAACTTAGTTTGTTTTGTGCCAAAAAAACCTTGGGCCTTCCTAGGACGGCCATAGCCATAGTTTCTAGCCGCGTGTGCCGATGCTCATGTGAGATATACTCTTCAAATATGAACTTTTCCATATCACATCATGGGTAATACTATCTGTTATTACTGTGTTGATGAATTGCGTTGGACAGAAATTACTAGAACTTGGGCTCCATAGAGCCTGAATTTTGAAAACTTCAAAAATTAACATTTTAAATTTCACAAATTGTCAAAACAATTACACATATACATAGGAATATACACTCCATGTTTATAAAGTTTCATGATGAAATATGTTTTGACGTGCTAAAAATCATGAATTTCTTGGAAAAAATATGTAGCTCACATCAAAACATATTTCATCAGAAAAAATTATAGACATTAAGTATACATCCTTTGATCCTTATGTAAATGGTGATTTTCTGAAACTTAAAAAGTTGGTTTTCGACTTTCGCAAATCCATTACTCAGATTTGGGGCACTATATTGCAGGTGGCACTCGGAACTAGAGATCCAAAAATCACCATAGTGGAATGTTTGTTCACTCAGGTGTAACTCTTCTCTGAATCGGATGTATATAAACATGTTTTACTGTATTTGTTCCTCAGTTCAGCCGTATGTAGTTCATATTGAAATATCCAAAACATCTTATATTTGTGAACAGATTGAGTACAAGACAAGCATCATGGGCTGTAATGCCTATGGAAACAGGGTAAAAGGGACCGGAAAATTTAACCAATTAAAGAAACATGAACCAACAGGTGTACCAAATAATGCCGGGCCAATGATTTGATGACACCAGCAATGTAACAATATACAAGCATTCCACTAACGTCCAACGATGAAAAGAATATGAGGAAGGCACCACGCTTTGTCACGACAACAGCAAGAATTGAGGTTTCAACACAAACTGTATAGCAGAAAATGATGTGATCACAGTAATCATTACAAAACATGTTATATGACAACTGCCACATCATGCCACGATCTTGCATTATTAGCTGTCTGACAACCGCCAAGTTCCAGCTAACACACTATATTACCCTATATAAACACTGTATTTCAGTGAAGACACAAATTTGCTACTAGAGCAAACCTGAAAAAAGAAGAAGAAGAACGACACAGCCTTCTCATGCGAAGTCGCATCTGAAGTAAGGAGAAAAAGAACAGGTTGCCCTTCCTTGTCTTCACAAGTTGCGGAGCCTCTTCCGACATTCAGTATCCGTCTTTTTCGCGTACTTTTCGGGCCAAACATACATGCCACTCCTTTAGTAACCGAAGTTACAAAAAAGCTTCTGAAGGACATTGTATTCTGCCTCTATTTACGCCTGAGAGAGATACAGCTGCCCGGCATAGCTTATTGATCAGAAACCACTTGCACGTTAGTAATGGACACTTTTGAGCCAATTAACCCAAATTCACGTTCTCATGTATATAACTGCTGTCTTTTTAGACTGTTAGAAGTGTCTTATCAGTGCTGAGAGAGGTTCAAGTCGATTCCAATGTTCATCCCGTTGTACGCAATTGGCGCATACATCCACATTTCATCGGAGCTGAGCAGCTGCACATGGTAGTAAATAAAGCATTAAGTAACTCTGAAGTCTTAACACATGCATTCGAAATGGATGAAGTTCTGAACTGAACTGTGGAAAGGTCTCACCTTGATTTGAAGCTGCAAGAACTTCACATACTCCACTGCCTCTTCAAGCATAGTGCTGATATCTACCTGCAAGAT
The DNA here is from genome assembly GCA_021437245.1 of Aegilops speltoides. Lineage (NCBI taxonomy): Eukaryota > Viridiplantae > Streptophyta > Magnoliopsida > Poales > Poaceae > Aegilops > Aegilops speltoides. The sequence continues at coordinate 52,112,628 of CM038144.1, forward strand.
AGCACAAGTGTTGATCTTTGAGTTGTTGCCCTTCATTTTACAGTAATTTCCCCCCAAAAGCTATGAAGGACATGTTGCTGAGATGCTTACTTTGGTTCCATTCGGAACAAGGTTCTGTAGTACCTTCAGCCTCTCATTGATCTTTTCCCTTCTTTTCTGTATCCAACCAACAAGAGCATGAGTAACTGTTAATTTAATTAACAGTAAAACATTGGTCAGCAGAAAACTGAGAGGATGATGTGTAGCTTACCCTTGCATAGAGGCTCTGGGGATCTGTTGTCTGGCGGCCAGCCTGAGCCTTGCCCTTCGGCTTAGAGGCAACAGGAGGCTCTTGAAAAGCATTTGAGTCAATTTCAGACGTGCAGCAGCTCAAGCTTTGCTTGGTTGTGTCAGCAGTGGTGCCATCGTCGCCTTCACATTGCATGGCCTTCTTTGTCCGCTTTGAGTCGGCCTTCCTTGAGTATTTCCGACCCTGCATTTCAAAAAGATTCAAGCAGTAAGCATTCGCACCGGGAAACTAAAACGACCCTTGTACAAAAGAGAGCAAAATCATTGAGCACTCACACTTGTTTGGTCAGCTATTTTCCCTTGATCCTGGCGCTTTCTCTTGTTGGACGTGTCGATGGAGTCAAGCAGGTTCATGCTCGAGTCTCCAAGATCGTCGCAGCTTGAATCGCCATTCCCATATGAAGGGTTGAAGATGGCATCCATAAACTGAGCCGCACCTTGCTCCTGAACCATGTTCAGGTCAAGTGCTGCTGTGCAGGAGGCCATCCCATTTGAGTCGCCCAAATAGAAGCCCCCATAATCCGATGGCACATCAAGGATGAGACTACCAACACTGTTGCTACTAGCGGAACTGTATGCATTAGAGCTACCATTACAGTGGGCATAGTATGCATGTGTGGCCTGAACAGACCAAGGTAGCTCCTGGTGTTCTTCCTCGACGTTGGAGGGGAAGGTGCCAAGCAGCTGCTCCATCATCTCCGACTCCTCGGCCTGCGACGTCAGGCCAAGCGAGTCCCAGCCCGCTTCAGCAATCACCCCTCCAGACTCCATCCTGATATAAGTGTAGGGTGTGAGAGAGGACTTGGCTGTTTGATACACTTGTGCTTCCTGAAGCAAAAATGCAGGTTAGGACAGGTGCATTTATACTGATGAGAATGCTGAAGGAAAACAGAGCAGCTGCAGGATTAAGAAATGCAGGATCATGCTTAGAGAAATGGACACCCACGGCTGGGTATGACCTGTGCTGACAACGACCCTTCCAAGTATGGCCTGGGGATGGGCAAATAATGAGTTTAGAAAACTTCAACTGCTAGTTGGTAGACAACAAGATAGTGAATCATCCAAGATCACACATCTTCAGAAGTCAAGCCAATCAGAGCTCGAGTGGCAAGTGTCCCAAGGCCGGTTACAATGATTGCAGAGAATTCTCCCGCAGCGTCGATGCACCAATAGGACAAGGAAAAAACATGCCTCTGAGGTTCAAATCAAAGCCAGGGCAAACTGGGCTTATCTTAGCAATTAATACAGGATCAGGCATTATGAATTGTGGAGAATGTTGTTGGAATGGAATAATCCACTCCCAATAAATTAGAGAGCTGCAAGGAGAGGCTTGCACGACCATGATGGAGGGAATCTGGACATTCTTAAAAGCTTAAAAGGGATTGGACAATGCCTCCAGTCCTCCGTGTATCCCGATTGCTTGCCATCTTATACTCAAAATGTACAGCTTTCCATCACCCCTATTTCAACAGCATCTGCCCGCAACCTTCGTGTCTGTTTCATACTTATGATACTACATCATCAAATTGAAACAAAGCCACTGATACACAAAAATTGCACCAATCATTTACCTTCCGTGAAGGTGTGTATAGAAGAAAGAAGCTCCGAGCACCCAAACAGTGCAATATAGATCTATACAAACTGAGGACTGAGAAAACCTGTACATAGTTATAACTATCATCAGTATAATATGACATTTGTCTGGTGGTCAACCAAGTGATAGTTTCAGCCAAGATTACCATATCACAGATTCACATGTGGGCACTTCCAATCTTCTTTTCAGATTATGGCATATCTTCAAAATCAGAGAGCATGTGAAATACAAATGACTCTGCACAACATCGGTCTTCAATGACCCGACAAATCTGAGTCATTGGGTGATCTGATGCCGATATCCTCATCAATCGGAACTGATTTTCGTATATTCAGGGAATTAGGAGCTGCACATGACTCGAATCTACCAGTCGTGCAAGGAATGAGCTGTACTTTTGCACTGCCCCTTCGCCACCAAAAAAGGACTTATTCTTCTTGCCTCTTTGTTCCACACAGAGGATCAAGGAGAGAATAAACAATGATATCTAAGATGCTGGCAAAGGGAAATGAATTGGAAGGAGCAAGATAATGTGTTTTGTTTATAGACCTGTTTGTTGTTGCCCTTTTAGCTGCATGAAAGAATCAGGAACTTCCAAACATTCTGCAGCCAAATTGCCAAATGATTTGTGAAATACCTACATAGTAATCTTGTGTCTCTGATAGGCATAGAAATGAAGAATATGGAGTATTAGAACATACCCAAAATACAAAGTAACTTTCCGACTTCTAGAAGGTCCAATTGCATCATGAGGAAGCGAAATTACAAAATTGTTTCCTTTGAACCCATTCAAATCTGAAGGGACAAACATGAAATTCTCCTTAGCCCTCAGATCAAGCATAGGACTACCACTAATAAAATATGTATGGAGAAATAACCTTGTTGTTGTCTTATTAAGATTAAATAACACTAATAAAGTTACTTATGTATGGAGCTTGAGTATGAGTACTGCTCATGCGCACAAATATTACTATCCCTTTTTTTCTAAATGATCACTATCCCCTTTTTGGTTCTACATACCAAGGACGAATTTCATATTATTATTTTTGCATGTTAACTTGGATAACTTTATGTGCACTATAATAATGGATTTTTTGGAACACTGTATCATGGAAGTTTACCCAATGGGGATGGCAGCTTCACTTGGCAGCAAATTCTGATTCTTTGCTCAAATGTTTACACAACATATTTCTCATTGTTATTTTCAGTTTATAAAATGGTGTGTCACTTTCAATTGAGAAAAAGGATAATGGCAAGTCGAACCAAATAATGGAATATTACTGATTGACTTGCATAGAAGTGTCAATATGATAAATACCCAGGAACACAACTTTCAGAAGTATTCGATTAACTAGTCAGACAATAACATGTAAGACTTTTGATACATGGAAAGTTTTTACTTATAAATACTAATTTACTGAACTATATGCATTGTGAACAACCTGCTAATTAACTAGTCAGACAATAACATGTACTCCCTCCGTTTCTAGATAAGGGCAGTCCGGTGCATGTAGCTCCCGCTTGCGCAGGGTCCAGGGAAGGGTCCGACCACTTTGGGTCTATTGTATGCAGCCTGTCCCTACATTTCTGCAAGAGGCTGTTTCCAGGACTTGAACCCGTGACCTCATGGTCACAAGGCAGCAGCTTTACCACTGCGCCAAGGCTCCCTCCGTTTCTAGATATAAGACCTTTTAGAGATTTCGATACGGACTATATTCGGATGTATATAGACGTATTTTAGAGTGTAGATTCACTCATTTTGCTCCATATGTAGTCCGTATTGGAATCTCTAGAAAGCCTTATATTTAGAAACGGAGGAGCAAGACTTTTGATACATGGAAAGTTTTTACTTATAAATACTAATGTACTGAACTATATACATTTACGTAACAAGCAATGGTGAAGAAAAGTATATCGACCATGTGAAATAGCATCCAAAACAAAGACCTTACCTGCAGAGTCGCTGCTACAAAAAAAAGTTTGCTCCAGCCATGCCACAGGAAAATTAACTAGTACAGTAACATAACTCAAATGAAACTGAGGTCAAAGTGTTTATAAGTAAAAGTTCCAGTAGGTTCTGCTGCAGGTTCTCGTGCTGCAGCATGCACTTGTAACCTATCTACCTTAGTTAATACGAATATTCTCAATAAATATACATTATAATAACTGCATAAACATACTTTTAGATAACATGAATATCCTCAATAAATATACATTAAAATAACTGCATAAACATTCCTTACCTATTTAAGTTCAAGTGGATAAAATATGATGATATTATCATGAAAATAAAGCAACAGAAAATGAGAAAAACATGAAGGCTGGTTTCATTTTATCTTGTAGGTAATATCAAATAAGTGTGAAACACAGACTATAAAGACTTGCAATGATCTTGGCTAACCCAAAGCCCATCTGAATTTTACCACTCCCGAAAATACTCCCAAACAAGTTGATTAAAAACAGAAGGAACATGTATCATCCTTTCATATTTCATATGCATTGTGAATGCAAAAAACTGAGAAGTCAAACAAAACAAAATACATTAATAAACCAGAGAACGAACCAGAAGTCAGAGAATATGCATAAAGACCTGAAGCCTGAAGGTCAAAGGTTAATAAAGTAGTGCAGAAGTGTTTCCAAGCCTACAGCCATTTCAAGTCAAAACAGAACATAGCATCTTCGATTAGCACAACCAAAAAAGAAAGCATCAACAGTTAATTTTTAACTCAAAACTTTGCTAGGAGGGCCTAGATACATCTCCTAACAAGACCAAGTAGCAAGAAAATTGAAGAATAAGTGGTACTGAAGAAGTGAAGAGTTAAGAGCCCTTGAAGAACAATACTCAAAATGACAACTTAATATTCCTATTTCACCATTAGGCTAACCCACCTTAATGCAATGAACAACTTAAGACTTATCATTGCAGCCTCCCTCATAGTCATATATTTACCAATTGATATTTTGTAAAGATCGATATATGTACCTATATCTTAGACAAGTTTGTACAGTCGCATCAAATTATTATGTTTTTCTTAGATTTTGCAACATTAACATCAGATTGACCAGTAAAAAAATGACAAAATTATAATATTTGGAGCTATATTTTTTTTATCATCGCTCCAGAAAATGAAGAAAGTAATTAAAACTTCTGGCTGAAGAACTACTGAAACCTGACCATACCTTTCTAAATCAATTTAAAAGTTCAGAGTTCGTGACAGGCTTGCAGCCCCTAACATATTACATATGTCAAAATAACAAAGATCTATTGTGTGGATAGCACCCAACAGCATAACGAAAGAATCACCCAGACATAGAAGAACAATGGGAAATAAAAATAATAATCTCTGGGCTCCTCTTTCGATGCATCTACACACATTTATCATGTAAATATGAAATCAAATGAACACAAGCAATTCTCAAATAAAATTTATGCTGCCAGGCTCCTCTTGAGTCACAACTGCATACGGTACGGGCCACACAAAGTCAACCTTATTGCAAGCCCATTTACATCAACAGAACTAACTGCTGGAGCTTTACCATGGCATTCCAAACAACAGATGGTAACTAATTAGATAGATTCAAAGTTGACTCAGAAATAAATCATGGTATTTTGATAGGCTAGAAAGGACAGAAACACAATTGACCAGTCAGTTGCATTATTGTGGTAAAGTTTAGGATCTGGTCACGTCACACAAGATAAAATTTGACAAAGAACTTGAAAACTAATTTATCCTTTAATATTTAAAAGTAGCACACTTCTAACTATATCCAATGCTGACAGCAATGGTTGATGTCTCTGAATCGGGTTTTACACTGCTTTATTGATCTCATGACAACAATCCACTATAGGATATAATAGCCTTTGGACTTTCATTACACCAAGCCACTCAGTTCACTCTCTTATTCAACTGCTAATTGTTGCACATCTCTAAATACTACACCAGCACAAACCAAGTTTTGCTGTTGAGCGAGTTTGGTTACACTCCGACATTCAGTTCTTTGCTTCTCAACGGAAAACAGAGATGGGTGCTTAACTCCAAAGCATCATCGAGAAAGAGCACAGCAAAGGCACAACATATCAAGGAAATAGGGGCTGATATTGCAGCCCCATGTTCTCAGGCAGTCCCATCATCAGATTGAGGTTCTGCACGGCCTGGCCAGATGCTCCTTTCACAAGATTGTCTATCTGCAGTGTTGAAGAACAAGAAAAATAAGGATTTTGCATCTTTAAGTCTGCGACATTTCGCTAACGTTGAGCAACTTATAGATTGATGCAACACTTACGACAGAGATGATGATGGCCCTTCCAGGAATTCTGTCCTCGAAGACATTCATGAAACAGTAATTTGATCCAACAACATGGCGTGTGTGAGGAACATTGCTTCCATTTAACAGCTTGACAAATTCTTCACCCTGAAAAGATGCACACGCAGAATGATGCTAACAAAAGAAAAAGCATTTATGTGGTAAAACTGTAAAATAGGAGAGCTCTCTGCAGATAGATAATTTAATCCACATGGTCAAACAAACAAACCTCATAAGTAGACTTGAGATGCTGATACAAATCACTGACAGTCACTCCAGGTGCCATTTCAACAAACATAGTAGATTGCATCCCACGTTTCTGTTCATCATACAGATAAATGATTTGATTTAACAACTGAACTCCACACATTTTTTTTATGCCTTTATTAGTGCAGGTGCAGCACAGAACAAACTGCAGAACCTGGAGTTGTCTTTGAGTATGTGCTTACCATGCAGATAAGATTTGGAGTGAAGCTGATAGTAACTTTGGATTCAGCAGCCTCTGACAATCCTTGTTCAACCTCAGGAACTGAAATGGTTTTATCTCATTGTCAGTAAGGCCATACTAAAACCACTTTACCAAAGGGAGAACAAATGTCAGACTTGAGATGTTTGGAAAAAAGGATTACCATGACGGTGGCCTTTTATTCCATAAGCATGAATGCCTTCAGCTATCTCGGTGTAAAGATTTGCTTCCTTAGCTCCACGCCCTAAAGAAATACATGTCATGGGGAGCAGTTTCGTTATTGATCCAGTCATTACAAGCTTATATTTTGAAGTCATCATATCTTCAAAAAATACCTGCCCCGGTAACCCCAGATTTTGCATCAATTATTATATTGCTCAGCTTGATCAGTTTTGCCTGCAAGGTAAAATAAAATATGGTTAGAACCTCTGATCCTGTTCTGAATCCCATGTTGAGACAAGGTATGTCCATAACCTAGATACTAAGAAGACTACTCCCTCCGTTCCAAATTATAAGATGTTCTAACTTTTTTCTGAATCGGATGTATATTTGTGTGTTTGCTCACTCATTTCAGTCCATATGTAGTCCATATTGAAATATCCAAAACATTTTATAATTTGGAATGGAGGTAATATTAAACTGATGACATTTTTAAATTTACATAAAGGAGCGTGCCTTAGAGGCAGAATATTTTGATAAATTTACTTCCTTTGCTACAGAAAATGGAGATTCTTTGTACATTTGTAAATATATCACACGAGTGGGGGCTATTGAGTCTAAACTTGTGTTGCCTTGATCAAAGAATGGGAGGACTAAGAACTTTTATTGATTCTAACCTTTATTAGAGGAACAAGAGGGAGCTGAATAGATGTGGGATAACATCCCGGGTTGGCAACAAGCCGTGCATTTCTTATTTCATCTCGAAGAACCTCCGTCAAACCATAAACAGCCTCTTCCTGAATATAAAGATACACAGAACACAAAAGGAAATGAGTTCATAACAAACACACATAATGACAGGAGAGGAGTAAAAAACATCATAGGCTACAAAGGAATCTAACTGAAGCCCCAAATGTAATATATAAAGAAATCGATGGAACATGTCAATAGGAATCCAAGTTGGTAATTAAATGTCGAAACTGGAACTTCAGAACTTGGTAGCTTCAAAATCTGTGTGACCAATGGCTGGTATATTAAAAAATCTGTAGGGTATAATAGTCAAGAAAACCTGAAGTTCTGGTGCCCTATGAGCATGGCCATACCACTCAGCATACTCATTGATGTCACGCAATCGGAAATCCTGCAAGCATGGTAAGTCAGAATGATTGGATGTTCAATAGCAACCGAGGACCTATGCAGATAAAGCATGAGTTTGTGTAGAGCATACCGCAGAGAGATCAACAATCTTCAGTTGCTGGGGTAAGCCTTTAATAATTTCCTGATAAAAAACTTGCGATCAGACATTGCTCTTAGTGTGCCCAGTACAAAATCTGATCTCCCAATTGACAGCAGAGCATATAACTGGATTCCTTCATAAGTTCAGCAATTGATAGAAAATATCTCAGAAAAATCATGATGAAGATACCAACCTGTGTTGTTCCATGTGGCAAGCAACAAAAAACAGCATCAACATCTGAAAAATCTGCATCTTTAATTGCAACTAAATTTGGCAGGTCCTGCAATATTAAAAGAGGATCAACATAAGCCAGCACAAATACATATACAGAAATGTGCTACTGCTGAAAGGTTTCGCTAATTCTTGATGTACAAGAATGATGCATCAAATGTGGAGGAAGTGAAGAAAAGTTCTTACTTGTGTTATCAAGTGAGGAAATACAGATCCAAACTGTTCACCAGCTTTTCTGTCCGCGGTCATCACTGTGATACGGAACTGAGGGTGGTTTGCTAGAAGCCGCACAATCTGTTGGCAAAAATGTACCATACCACATTAGTAACTGAACCATAAGAGGATCAGAATATCGGAATCCGAGCACCGGAATGTTGCATCGGAAAAAAAGGAGATAAGTGCATAGGAGTGAAGGCACTGGCGGAGCTAGGCAACATCTTTTGGGGGGGCCAAACGTAAATACGGATGTTTGGGGGGGGGGGGGGTCAAATGAATCTACTTTTCCTAATTTTTCTCTTCAACTTTTTTTTCCTTCACATATTTTGCCAAAACTGGGGGGGCCATGGCCCCTGCAGCTCACCACATAGCTCCGTCACTGAGTGAAGGTGGGTTGTCCTGTTGGATTTGCGACCAAACTAACCCTACCCTGCCAGATTTTTGGTAATAGTGGCCAAGAATGTGCCCCTTGTATATATGGTTGCCGGTGAAACAATCTACCCCTGGACCTGGATGATAAGCAGTCAACACGAATGGAAAATGACAGGGAAAAAATAACAACCTCAGCTCCAGTATAACCGCTGGCTCCTAGCACTGCAATGCGCACTTCCTCCCCTGATTTAACTGCTGGTGTCTTAGGAGAGTACTGTTTTTGTGGTGAAGAAGCAATGGATGCTCTCACACAGACTGAAGAGTGCCCAACCTTCAATGTCGACCTTTCTATTAGTACGTGGAGTACAACAGTAAACAAACATATCTTTATTAGAAAAATAAGAGGACAAAAAATTCACCTTAGGAGTTGTTTTGAGCTTGAAACCACCACATGGCTTGAAAGTAGATCCAAGGACTCCATTCTACACGTGAAATAAGAAATCACCTCAGCGCTTAAGTTAAAAAATAAGCAATCTCATGAAGAAACAGAAACAAGATGCAATTGCTGGAACGATGCCACAGTCGGGTCAGAGGACCACCCGTTATGACCAACAGAAACAGAAACAGGATTTTGAAAATGTAGGAGTAGGAAAGTATAGGATTGGGGTGGCATGTCAACTTGAATCCTATAGGATTAGCAAGGAGTGTTTGATGTTACATGGAAAACAAAGGAAATGTAAAAAGAGGTTGGAGTGGATGTTAGGTTTCCCATGAAATGTAGCACAAAAGACTCCATAGGGAAAAATTCCTATGGGATCCAATCCTATGAATCAAAGGGCCAACATAGGAAAAATTCCCAAGGATTTCAATCCTCTAGAAATCCTATAGAATTCCTTTGAATCAAAGGAGCCCTAAGATATACAGTTTCGTTAGCAAATTCAAAATTGCGTACTGGTACCGAAGCAATCAGTTTCACTAAAACCTTACTGTAGTTCCATGAAATTCCCATGCTATGCTTCAGGCATATGTTCATTACATCCTCTACAAAGCGGAAAAAGCGACCGCGCTAGAACAGCTAATCGGGTTCAACTGACAGGTGACTAGGTGAGAACCAATACACCACATAGACGGCCAGAGCTAGGCAACACAGTCCGGACCAACTCAGGCACGCCCCTATTCAATTCCCAGGCAATCAGTGAATCAGAGCTTGCACAGGATAGGAATGGAACAAAAGAGCGGGCGTCACCTTGGGGGCCAATCCGGCGCGCGCCGGAGCCGCACCACCGAGCGCCGTCGATCCCATGTCCGCTACGGGGGGTAGTCGGGCTCGCCGGCGTCGCGGAGGGCTGGCAAATCGAGATTGACGGGGGTCAGCTGAGAGCGAGAGTTACAGCAAGTGTGAGGAAGCTGTGGGAGCGTATAAATGCACCTCGTGGTCGTGGAGAAAGGGAAGGGGGGCCGGTCGCTGGGGACGGCGGCGGCGGCTACGGGCTTGGTTGGTGGTCGCGGCGCCGTTCCTCGCGGTCGTGGATTGGGTAGGTGGAGCTGGGGGGTCTGGTGGGCCGGAGGGTGGGCTGTCAGCGGGACTGAGGGCACTTTCGTGGGAACTGTTCTTGGAGTGACCTGTATGGAGCCTCGAAAAAAAATGGAGTGACCTGTATGGCATTGGTTGGGGCACCGGGGTCCGGGGGCGAGCCCAGCTGCAGCAACGGGGAGGGTTCGGAGCCGGGGGAGTCTGGTGACGGAGCAATCGCGGTGGGGGGCGGTGCGTGGCGCGCCCGGCCGGAGGAGACGAGAGGCTGGGCCTGGAGTGCGGCGGCGCGGCTGGAGGCATGCTGCGGCGCATGTGTCACGCACGTATCCCTGACTAAGCAAAGTCGGACTCCCCAAACCCGCCTCAAACGTTCAAATAGATACCAACGTCGGCACCTGCCTCTGGCACCGCCACAACATCCATCAAAAATAAAAATAAAACGACTTACCTTCATGCTTGAGCTCGACACGGCTCCATCGTTGACACGCGGCTTTACGGACCTCCAAGATGGCTCACTAGCTCGCTAATAGAGGTGAAACCATTGTCGTTGAACGAATCAGTTCGGGGTGAGGCAACACCTCGAACATGCCATCAAACTCCAAATCTGGCACCCCGCACCACTAAAACATCGGAGAAGAAAACCATATCTGCCTCCACGAATCATGAACCCAGCACATGACCCACCATTTTTCATATGCCGCCAACGCAGACCACAATCTGCATCCGCTCCCGAATTACCTCCCAAGCTCCACGCTAGCGTTGGAACAAACGGCATCGTAACGGCGGTGCCCGAGGACACAAATCCACCACGAAAACGCCGCTGCCAACAAAGTCCTGAGACTATGTGATCTGCCTCAACAACCCGGAGAGACGTGAGGAGGGGTGCTTTTTTTAGATCTGTGTCGTTTCCCAAAGAAAGTAGTATACTTTTTTTTGCGAAAAAACTTCCAATCTATTCATTTTCAATCATGGCAATACAACAAACACCAGAAATAATAAAAATTACATCCAGGTCCGTAGACCACCTAGCGACGACTACAATCACTGAAGCGAGCCGAAGGCGCGCCGCCGTCATCGCCTCTCCCTTGTCGGAGCCGGACAAAACTTGTTGTAGTAGACAGTCGGGAAGTTGTCGTGCTAAGGCTCCATAGGACCAGCGCAGCAGAACAGCAACCGCCGCCGATAAAGAGCAGCGTAGATCGAATCCAACCCGAAGAAACAAAAACATAGACGAACTACGACTAGATCGGAGCAAATCCACAAAGGATAGATCTGCTGGAGACACCTCCATACGCCCATAGACGAAGCTAGACATACCACCGGAACAGGGGCTAGGCAAGGAAGACTTATATTTCCATCTTTAGGAAGCCGCCTCCGTCTCGTCTTCCTGAGCAGTATACTATAACCAACGTATTTCCAACGCTAGAAAAACTGCACCTACGTGCCATGCGAGCACTAACATGTACTCCCTCCATCTCATAATATAAGACCATTTTACAAGCTTACTTATAAATACTCTCTCATTAAAAATATGAGTGGGTGGTCACTTGTTGGTTTGATTGAGCTGGCGCAGCTTGCGGTTCAAGGCTCCCCAACGCCATTATTTTTGTCTAATTTTTGTAAACCAAAGAGATCTGATGGGTACTAGATGCATGGATGAGGAAGACAGATGGAATCGGGAGTGAACTCGTTCAAAGCCAGGGTCCAATGGACTGTAGATATATGAGTAAGATTAGGATGAAGTGGGGATTGAAGTCACGTGAGACTATTTTCAAGATTTGAACCCGTGACTTCATGATCCCAAGGCAACAACTTACCGCTACACCAAGGCTCCCCTTCAAGATAGGAATAGAAAAATCATAAAAAGTGAGATCACATGTATCTCAATTCCTATAGAAAAAAAAAATGTCTCATTTGATGCATAGAATATTTTTTTTTTCATTGAGTCTAGGCTAATGTTATTTTTTCCTTCAAAATATGAAAGATTGATTTCTATCATACATAGGAATAGAAATCCATTTCTATAAACCAAAGGGATTCAAAGGAATTTTTTCCCCTTTGAAAATCATATCCTATAGAATCCCTATAAAATTTCTACAAACCTACAAAGCAAAGGAGGCCTAAAGGAATTTTTCCTATAGAAATCCTATCTTGTTGAATTCCTACAAAATTCCTCCAAACAAACGAAGGCCTTAGTTTCCAGCAGCTCCATTTTCTAACAATAATTATTGCGTGGTAAAAAGGAAAACCTCCACACTTGACAAAAGAAGAAGATCCATGTTCAATGCACATGAGGTTATAGCTTGAGAACTTTACATCGGACAGATTCTGTACTTGATACACGCACAAAACAGCATAATGCCTAAATCACTATGGCTATAAACAGTAGAGAAAGCTTCCTCATCCCTCCACCTTTAGAAATGAGACGACATGTATCTCATATCCTAGATGTCTTTTGGTTCACATCATATGAATTTTTTTATTTGAGTCTAGGCTAATGTTTATTTTCCTATGAAATGTGGAGGATAGGAAAAAGTCCTCCATAGGAATAGGATTCTATTCCTACAAACCAAAGGCCTCCAAAGGAATTTTTCCTATAGAAACCCTATCCTATAAAATTCCTACAAAATTCCTCCAAACCAAAGGAGGCCTTACTTCTGCAGAAGTGCAGATATGACTACTCTCTAAATGCTACTCCCTCCGTCCGGAAATACTTGTCATCAAAATGAATAAAATGGGATGTATCTAGATGTATTTTAGTTCTAGATACATTCCTTTTTGTCTATTTTGATGACAAGTATTTTCGGACGGAGGGAGTATGATGGCTTACCAAGAGAATGAATTATTTCGCTTTTATAGCAGCTTATCACAGAACAAAACATTTTTGGTGAAAAATTGTCCGTGATGACATGTTGTAGCTCACCAATCAGAAGTTTGAATCCCCCTAGTGTTTCCTTAAAGCAGCAATGCATCAACAACCTATCTTTCCTTGAATGTGAAGTGAGGGCATCTTTCAATGTGCCCATGGGTTCAACACTAAGCTTTCAGCAAGCTAATATTCTTCGAAAGGTAAAACTGTACCCAAACCAGAATCTTCATACAACAGGACATTGCCAATGCAATAACCAGAAATACAAAACTAAATAAATAATATACTTTATGTCATAGATCACAAAAAGATCAACTTCTGAACGTAAACTGAAAATTTCCACGGACAAAAAAGTATTAAATGAGTACACTATTATTGATATTGTGCATTGAGGACAATGAGCACTACGACAGATAGAAACAGAGGTCAGCTTTTGCGATTCAAAATAACAAAGAGTCATATCTCCTGTATTTCATATGTACGGGAAATGGCAACAATCAGCTTGGCGTTTCCTATGAAATAATAATCTAATAGAGAAAGAGTTAGGATCTATAGCACATTAGCTGGAGAGAATGTCAACCCTGTTACACAGTATTAGTGTATTACTGACCGACAGATACAAGTTAGGAAACATGACCATTTTACAAATACTACATCCTCTGTGCTAAATAGATCATGCAAGAACCAGCAACAAAATCATACTACCTGAGTACCTGTGATTTTTTTCTCACTTCTAATGACAATATTAAAACTGTGTATTAGCCTCGCTGCTGTTTTCTTCTTCCAGGTCCATCACTTTTTGCTATCATCTGCCATCTTCGTACACAAATTCCAAGCAAAACAGCACACATTCTGTCATCTGCTTATTCATACAGTTTGATTTTGCGAAAACTTCAGGTGAAAAATTAGCCGCCTATGTAATTTGTATCACAATAACCTTTCTCCAAGAAGACCACCAAGTTCACAAGTCTTCCAACATCAATAATCATTTTCGCAACCTATCGAGTATTTTCCCCCGATGATCATTGATTACTCAAAATATAGAAAGAATGCTCTCTTACCTATTTGTCAGTAACTTGAGATGAGCCTTCCATAAGTTGCCAGATTTCATCAAACTATTATCTTGTTTGCTTCCTGACGAGACCAGCTCTGATCACCATATAATGATGGGGTCATTATAATTGACCTCAACCTTAAGCTAGGAGCCTAGGGCTCGATTTACTTAATCTTGCAGATTCCAATTGGTTCCATGTTTGATCAGCACAGATGACATTTTGCTGGCAGAATGCACTGCAATTCAAACATACGCTTTCACAATACGAACCACATTGTTACCACCACAAATATCCCCAGAATCATGAGCAGCCCAATTCAAAATCGGTACCAGTTGGTGTTCTGAACAGAGCTAATGAAGTGATTCAACAACCAACTTCATGTCCTTCACATTCTCCTCAGTGCTCTCATACTTCGTCGGCTTAAACAGCTTCCACAACCCCACCGGATGGTGGCGCCTCACCTCATCCTTTCTCTCCCTGACCAGGCCCCCGAAAATCCTCTCGCACTCCGGGTATGGCTTCACGAACAGATTGTAGAACTTGAGGCGGCTGAATCTCACATAATGCTTCATCTCAATGGGGTCCCCAAGCCCACCAACCGACGCCAAATACTCCACCACATTGTGCCGCGGGATGATCGACCTGTCGAGATTTATCCCCAAGAACTCCGGGTACTCCACCAGCCAACCAATCTCAAACCCCATCCTGCCCACCAAGAACTCCACCTTCCTCTCCACATCCTCCAGGCTATATAAAATTGCCCGAGGCTCAACGGAGATCACCCTCAGTGCGTCCCGCCGGCTCAGCCCGCGCTCGTGCAGGAGCTCTACTCGCCGCCTCGCGGAGATTGCGGCGCTGAGCACGCCGTGAGCAAGGACCTGGTCCTTGATGGCCGCCCGGCAGCGGAGCTCGTCCAGGAGCTCGACAAGGCGGGACGGCTCGCCCGGCTCCATGGAGAGGAGCCCGTCGGGGTCGGACCCGAGGGCGTTCCTGATCTCGTCCGCCGGGAGGCGCAGGCCACGAAGTTCTTGGAGAAGGTGTTCCAGACGGTGGGTGTTAGGGACGCGGCGGAGCAGGGAGGTGGCCTCGGCGGCGGTGAGGCCGGTCGCGCGGTGGAGCAGACGGTGCAGGTCGGCGGTGGCGGCGGCTCGTGGGCGTTGTTGCGTTGGCGGGGGTTGGGTGGTTGCTGCGGGGTCACCGAGGATGCGTTGGATGCGGAGGAGCTCGCGGAGGTCGTGAGATGAGGCGGAGGTGGAGAGGGGATTCGAGTGGTGGAGGGAGCGTGGTAGGCGGTGGTGAAGGGCGCGCAGAGCGAAAGCCATGGCGACGGCGGCGGCAGGCGGCGGCGACGGAGATGACCACGGTACTGATTTCCGAGTGGAAATTGAGAAACCTGACCTCGTATGGCTGTACGGTACTGGTCGGGACGCAGAAGAGGAGCCCCGGGGTTGAGCCCAGTGGGGGTAGGAGGCGGAGGTCGAGCGCTGCCTCGCCCTGCTGCGGCGACGAGGAGGGCGCCGCCGCGTCGACCGGCTGGACTGACGAACCAGGCAGGAGGGGATCCGGATCGCACGAGCAGGAGGAGCAGACCTGACCAAATGGGTCGGCCCGGCCCGGACCCGGTTAAACATCCTGGCACGGCATGACCCACGGCGGCCCGTTTATAAATGGGTCATGCCTCTCGGAAAAAAAAGTTTTAAAAAAAACTTACATGACAAATGCCTAAAAAACAGGGCAAATCCTAACCGGCACCTTAAACGCTTGTTTCTTTCTTATTATTCGAGAACAACTAATTGAGGAGCGCTCCTTCGGAAGACTTCGACTTGGGGTGGGCTGAGAGCGCTACTTGATGCGCTCTCAACCGCCGCCATATGTTACGTTTTAGGTGCTTCCTTCGGAATTTGTTTTTTTTTGCACGCATTTTTGACTTTTTACATGGGGTTTTTCGATTTTTTTGGCTTTCCACCGGCCTTTCTTAGCTTTTTGACTATTTTTTTGGCAAAAAGACAATTTTTTCTTTCGCAAGAGGCACGACCGTGCCTCTCAAAAATGAAAAAAAAATATTTCTTTTTTTTCTTCCGTGAGAAGCACGGTCGTGCCTCTCGGAAACGGAAAAAGAATGCATTTTCTTTTTTTCTCTTCCGCGAGAGGCACGGCCGTGCCTCTTCAGAAACAAAAAAAATGTGTTCTTTTTTCTTACATGAGAGGCACGGTTTTGCTTCCATTAGAGGTACAGTTTTACTTTCGTTAGAGGCACGACCATGCCTTTCGAAAATGGAAAAAATGTGTTTTCTCCCTTTTCCCTTTCACGAGAGGTGCGGTATAGCTTCCGCGAGAATCATGGATTCGCTTCTGCGAGAGGCACACCGTGCCTCTTCGGAAAGGGAAAAAACGTGTTTACTTTTTTCCTTATATGAGAGGCACGGTTTTGCTTCGGCGAGAGGCACGACCGTGGCTCTCCGAAACGGGAAAATAAACATATTTTCTTTTTTTTCTTCCGCGCGAGGCATGATTTTGGTTTTGCGAGAGGCAAAGATTTGCTTTCCCGAGAGGCATGGCCAAACCTCTCAGAAACAGCTTTCGAAAAGGAAAAAACGTGCTCCTGGTTCGGTTTTTTCGTCTGATTTTTTTTGTGATTTTTTTTCCTGTCAAAACCTATCAACATGGGATCTAGTTTTGAAAATCTCATTGCGAGGAATCCAACGGTGAAAAAGGTTCCAGATTTGGACGCACAGATTTAAGACATAAAATGTTTTGAATAAACGAATCTACAAAAAAAGGAACACTCCCAATGCGTCACTCGTTACAATCTGGGAAAATGGGAGTGATCTTTGGAAGGAGTACTCCTCAATTAATGATTTTGTCCTTATTCATAAAAGGTGCACAGCCCCCTCTCGATCTAAATGGGCCGACTCATTTTAAAGCAAGAAGCGAATCTCTTCTCCCCGATTTTAGGAACTTCCAAGAGGCTTCCTAGGACGGTTTGGCGAAGCTTATGGAAGTTTTCAGCCGGTCTTTTCTTTCTTTGTTATTTGTTTTTTTGGACCGGGTTTTTTCTTTCTTTTTCTTGTTTCAAATTCGTTTATTTTTTTCAAAATTGGTGTCTTTTTTGAAATGGAATGAACTTTTTTTGGAAATAGACGAACCTTTTTAAATTTGATGAACTTCTTTTAAAATTGCTGAACCTTTTTTTGAATGGAACGAACTTTTTTTGGAAATAGATGAATTTTTTCAAAATCGATAAACTTTTTTTCAAAATTGGTGAACTTTTTTTGAAATCTATGAACTTTTTTTCAAGTTCATGAACCTTTTTGGAAATCGATGAACAATCACAAATTTGATGAACTATTTTTCAGAACTGGTGAACTTTTTTCGAAATCGGTGAACTTTTTTTCAAGTTCATGAACTTTTTTTTGGAAATTGATGAACTTTAAGTTCACGAGCGTGAGGTGACCAGGCACAACGGAGGGGACACATCCTCCTCAAGGTTCACCACATCCTTGTCTGAAATTCCTTGCCATCGCTTCCCTTTTGCACTACTTCCATGGCAGCTCCCTCGGGGCGATGATCTCCGGCTTGCAGCTCGGTGCCACTGACGTGAGGCCCACGGACAACGCCGAGGCAACATCCGTTGCGGCGGTGGGGGAGGGGGTACCCGGTGACAACATCTAGGGAGGCAGGTAGGGGTGGCAGCGTGGGTGGGGGAGCAAAGGGTGGAGGACGGTGACAGTTAGGGCGCAAAAAATGAACGAGGGATGAGGGTTGTGGATTTGGTGTACATGATCAATTTGGTGCAAATATGGTGGGTCCTACCTATCGGATCCGATATGGCAGACGCGTCCCGACCTTTCTATATCCGCCTCAGATTTGGATGGGATATGAGGGGTACCAGTGAGCCCGGACACATAGGGGCTGTTTGGTTTGTGCCCTTCTCAGCCCTGCCAAATCGTTGGCGCTGTTGGCTAGCCAAAAAATTGGCAAACGATTCCCTCGCCGCGATTCTGCCAACTAATTGGCGCAAAAGGAGGGAAGGCTGAGGCAGGGCTGGCATGCCAATTATTTGGATCCGATCCAAACGCCACCACCAGGCTAGTCAACGACCAATTTTTCGGTCGGGCAAGTCACGACTCTAAACCAAACAGCCCCATAGAACCGGTTTGAGAAGCCCGTTTGAGTCATGATTTTGTGACCGGTCGGTCACTTCGCCTCGCCGTCCACCCCGAGGTATAACAAGGGTTTGGGGAGCCGACCGTAGATGCTCTAACAGAGTCAGCACACCTCCGGCCACCGGCGGCCGTTTCAAACATTGGTGGACGTGGTTTGGTCTGGGCGCCAAGGTACCGTTCCAGGCACTAATCATACCCCTGGTGATAGCAGCATACATTCATCCTAGACTCCTAGTGATTGGTGCAGGTCAACAGTTCACATCATGGAGGATGTCTTACATCGTCCTCAAGAATCTGCTCACTAGACCCTGTCTCCCAAGATTGGCTGACTCTGGATATCCTGAAAACAATATTGGCCACAAGGAAACAAACAGCACAAGCAAGTCTCCTCTCCTGAGAGTGAGAGTACCCCCTGATCCTATCATATATTCGCAATCATGAGAAGTATGCCCATCGACGCACCGCGTCCTGTCCTGACTGAAACGATTCATCCCATCCACTTTGCCCTTGATTTGCTCATACGGAGTACTCCTCCGTTCCAAAATAATTGTCTTTCTAGAGATTTGACAGTATTACATACTGAATGAAAATGAGTAAATCTACACTCTAAAACATGTCTACATACATCCGTATGTTGTAGTCCATTTGAGATGGCTAGAAAGACAATTATTTCGGAACGGAGGGAGTACATGCCAAGTGTGTGCCCTAACTGCTGATTCCTCCACACACACACACACACACACACGGGGCCTATTGGCCACGGTAGAAAGGAGGTGAAGAAAGAAGAAAAATATGCTCATTTCCATTACTCAGAGCAAGAAAACAAAAGGAAAGGAAATAGAGCACCAACTATTTCTCAGGTGACAAAAAAAGCTTAGTATCAAAAGCTGCATTTCTCATGCCGTATTTCCACTCCCATTATGGCAAAAGCTAGAGATAAATCCGCAAAAACATGACCTTGATTACCGATCTAATCCATCCGGTCATTGCGAAAATTGAAGAACCCCACGAAAAACACGGCTCTGATCGTGGTTACGCTCTCCCTGCATAGTCCAGAACTGCAGATGAACTTTCTCCTATTTGGAAGAATCGAAAGGCTTCACCGCCAGCTCACCTAAGCCTGAAAAGGAACAGGATGCAAAACTCACACCTAGGGGACGTGGTGGTCATCTCGTTCTCCCCGGTTCTGACTGTGCTCACCTTTCTCAGCGTCCTTGATGCTAGCCATGGCAACCATAGACACCTTCTTCTCTTCCTCTTCTCCCTTGCCGCTACGGTCTCTGCTTGACATGGGCGTGGCCAGGTACGTCGGCTCCACGTCCCCGGCCATGACCACCAGTATTTTCTCCTCCCACGCTGGTGGTGGAGGGTCCGAGGCCACCGGCTTGGCGATGTCGGTGGCGGAACCTTCATGGTCACCGCGGCCGGCGCTGCCCTCCAGGTACCCGGACAGCTTCCAGTACGAGCAGGCGAGGATGAGAAGGGCGAAGGCGATGAGTCCGAGCATCGCGGCCAGGCCACCGAAGAGGTACGGCACCGGCGAGTGCCACGCGGAGTGCGCGGCGCCGGCGGCCAGAGGGGCTATCGCAGCCTTTGTTGCTGTCGCCGTCGCATTGAAACCTGCTCCTGGTCTCATTGTTTCTGCACTTGTTGTCGATATGTTGCTCCTCAGCACTGGGAGCAAGTATGTCTGAGTTGGTTTTCTGCTGTTCTTGACTGGTTCTTGCTTGGTAGTATAATAGTGTGGGAGCGTAGTGATGCGTTAGAGGGTCATTTATAAGGAGGGAAAGGGAAAAGGGGGACGAATTTGTTGTAGCAAGAGTGGAATTGCTAAAAGATGCGTTTTAAACTCATCTAGATGGGATATAATTATGTCTCAACCGCCTGACGTCGCACCACATCCCTATGTTGTGGCTGAACATTGTCACTAGTTCTTTTTGGGCACGCGTATCGTTCTTTCTTCCTCGAAGGAAAAAGCGATCTCGACATCACCTGTCACAAGGGAGTTCCTCCTCCGCCGTCCTCCGGCGGCTCTCCTCCGCCGACGACCTCGGTCGTCGGTGGTGAGGGGGGTCGCCAGATCCACGCGCGTGGATAGTTTTAGGTCAAAGTAGCTTAGGTTTTAGGTTGTTCATCGTCTTGCCTTGGGCGATGGTGATGGCGGCGCTGAATAAGGTCTCTTCAGATCCTACTCCGACGAGGCAATTAGTCCTATGGTTGGGGATGGATTTGGAATCCAGTCTATTCAAGCAAGGATGGTGCGACGGCGGCGGCATCCTCCTGGTGGACCTATATCCTCGGGCTCTGTCACTGCGACGACGTTTGATCCAGCACCGATGCGGAGCTTGGGAGGTAGTCCAGGAGTGGATGCAGATTGTGGTTTGCATTGGCGGCATCTGAAATATGGTGGATCGTGTGCTGGGTTTGTGATACGTGGATTGCAGGTATGGTTTCCTCCTCCGACGTCATAGTCATGTAGGGGGGCCAGATCTGGAGTTCGATGGCATGTCTAGGGTGTTGTCCTGGTCTGATTCGTTCAACTGTAAAGGTTTCGCCTTAGGCGAGCCATGTCTGAAAAGCTGTATATCAGCGATGGAGCCTCGTCGAGCTCGGGTGTGGAGGTCATCTCTTATCTTTTTCGTTTGATGGCTGTTGTGGTGGTGCCAGAGTCACGTGACAGACGTTGGTGTCATACTCAGAGGTTTCTTCGATTTTGTTTGTAATTTTACTTCTTGGCTGGTGTTCCTTCATGCAAAGACTAGTGTTTTGTTATTTTTTCAATTTTACCATGTCAATATGTACGTCCTTACAATATGAATGAGACACGTATTACCATAAAAAATAATATCCTTTTGGCCCGTTCCTTGTTTGTTGTTTGTTTCTTGGACCTGGTGCACAACGATTAAGGTTCAACGCGACACATGGGCTTTCGGGAGCAACTAACGAGGGAGCGATCCTTCGGGAGCCTTCCCAAGGGTCACTTGAGGTGGCCTGAGAGCACGCCAGTTTGGCGCCCTATCAGCCGCCGCCATGTGTCACGTTCTGGGCACTCCTTCTGATTTTATTTTACTTTTTCGCATGCGTTTTTGGCTTTTTAGATGGTTTTTTTCGCGGTTTTTTGGCTTTTTGATTTTCACCGGCTTTTCTTAGCTTTTGGATAAAAAAATTTTGGAAAGAATGTTGCGTGAAAAACATGTTTTCCTGCTTCCGCGAGAGGGACGGTCGTGCCTCTCAAAAACAAAAAAAACATTTTTTTCCTTCCGCGAGAGGCATGGACGTGCTTCTCGGAAACAAAAAAACATGTTTTCTTTTTTTTTTCTTCCTTTCGTGAGAGGCACTATCGTGCCTCTCGAAACGAAAAAAATGCTTCTTCTTTTTTCCTTCTGCGAGAGATACGATTTTGCTTCCATGAGAGGTATGAATTTGTTTCGCAGAGGCAGGTACGGCCGTGAATATCGGAAACAAAGAAACATATTTTATTTTTTTCTTCCGCGTGAGGCATGGGTTTACTTCTTGTGGAGGCACGATTTTCTTCTGCGAGAGGCACAGTCGTGCCTCTTTCGGAAAGGAAAAAAACATGCTCCCAGTTTAATTTTTTCGTCTGACTTTTTGTGAACTTTTTTTGGTCAAAACCTATCAACATGGGATCTAGTTTGAAGATCTCAACACGAGAAATCCAATGGTAAAAACGGTCCGATATTTGCACGCACAGTTTAAGAGATACAACATTTTGAATAAATGGATCTTAGAAAAAAATACTCTCCGGTTATAACAAGTGACGTACATGCAGTGCACCACTTGTCGCAACATCGGGAAGTGGCTGTGACCTTGACAAAGAGTCCTTCTTAATTAGTAATTTTGTGGGCTTCCAACCTGTTTTTTGAGTTGCTCATGGGCTTCCAAACTGTTTTGATGCTTAGACATAACCTAAGGCAGTTTTGCTTGACCTGCGCTTGCGCCACGAGAACTATATACCGCTTTACGCGAGATGGGGGAGAGCTCCTCCTCGGCGCCTATAGCGCCAGGAGAGAAAAGCTGGCGCTCACGCGCGCGTTAAGTGGGGCCCATTAAGCGCTTCAATTTTCGCTGGTCTTCGCTCACTCGTGTGTTCGCTCGCTGGCGAAGGCTCATAGCTCTTTGTTCAGGTCTTCGTGGTTGACTGGCCTCCTGTTGACTCTCTGATAATATTTTTTCAAAAAAATCAAAGAAAGATCGCAAAAAACAAAAAAATTCACCGAATTTGAAGAGACTTGGCAAATTTGAAAAAAGTTCATCAATTTTTAAGAAAGTTTCCGAATTTGAAAAAAAAGTTGATTGATTTTGAGGAAAAGTTCATAAATTTTAAGAAAAGTTCATCGAATTTGAAAAAAGTTCATTGAAGTTGAAAAAAGTTCACCGAGTTTCAAAAAAAGTTCATCGAGTTTGAGAAAAAGTTCTTCAAGTTTCAAAAAAAGTTCATCAAGTTTGAAAAAAGTTCATCGAGTTTCAAAAAAAGTTCATCGAGTTTCAAAAAAGTTCATCGAGTTTCAAAAAAGTTCACGAGTTTGAAAAAAGTTCATCGAATTTGAGAAAAAGTTCACAAAATTGGAAATATAAAGTTCATTGAATTTGAGAAAAAAACTTCAACCTGATAAGCTCGAACCCAAATCGGAGAAATGTTTCTTCATAGGATAACCAAAGGAGACTGTTGGGTACACCTTGTATCACAGATCCGAAGGCAAGACATTTGTTGCTAAGAATGGATCCTTTCTAGAGAAGGAGTTTCTCTCGAAAGAAGTGAGTGGGAGAAAAGTAAAACTTGATGAGGTAACTGTACCTGCTCCCTTATTGGAAAGTAGTTCATCACAGAAACCGGTTTCTATGACACCTACACCAATTAGTGAGGAAGCTAATGCTATTGATCAAGAAACTTCAGATCAAGTTACTACCGAACCTCGTAGGTCAACCAGAATAAGATCCGCGCCAGAGTGGTACGGTAATCCTATTCTGGAGGTCATGTTACTTGACCATGGCGAACCAACAAACTATGAGGAAGCAATGATGAGCCCAGATTCCGCAAAATGGCTTGAGGCCATGAAATGAGATGGGATCCATGTATGAGAACAAAGTGTGGACTTTGGTTGACTTGCCCGATGATCGGCAAGCCATCGAGAATAAATGGATCTTCAAGAAGAAGACTAACGCTGACGGTAATGTTACTGTCTACAAAGCTCGACTTGTTGCGAAAGGTTTTCGACAAGTTCAAGGGGTTGACTACGATGAGACTTTCTCACCCGTAGCGATGCTTAAGTCTATCCGAATCATGTTAGCAACTGCCGCATTTTATGATTATGAAGTTTGGCAAATGGATGTCAAAACTGCATTCCTGAATGGATTTCTAGAAGAAGAGTTGTATATGATGCAACCAGAAGGTTTTGTCGATCCAAAAGATACTAACAAAGTGTGCAAGCTCCAGCGATCCATTTATGGACTGGTACAAGCCTCTCGGACTTGGAATAAACGTTTTGATAGTGTGATCAAAGCATATGGTTATATACAGACTTTTGGAGAAACCTGTATTTACAAGAAAGTGAGTGGGAGCTCTATAGCGTTTCTAATATTATATGTGGATGACATATTGTTGATTGGAAATGATATAGAATTTCTGGATAGCATAAAAGGATACTTGAATAAGCTTTTCAATGAAAGACCTCGGTGAAGCTGCTTATATATTGGGCATCAAGATCTATAGAGATAGATCAAGACGCTTAACTGGACTTTCACAAAGCACATACCTTGATAAAGTTTTGAAAAAGTTGGATCAAGCAAAGGAAGGGTTCTTGCCTGTGTTACAAGGTGTGAAGTTGAGTCAGACTCAATGCCCGACCACTGCAGAAGATAGAGAGAAAATGAAAAATGTTCCCTATGCTTCAGCCATAGGCTCTATCATGTATGCAATGTGTACTGGACTGATGTGTGCCTTGCTATTAGTTTAGGAGGGAGGTACCAAAGTAATCCAGGAGTGGATCACTGGACAATGGTCAAGAACATCCTGAAATACCTGAAAAGGACTAAGGATATGTTTCTTGTTTATGAAGGTGACAAAGAGCTCGTCGTAAATGGTTACGTTGATGCAAGCTTTGACACTAATTCAGACGATTTTAAATCGCAAACCGGAACATGTTTATATCGAACGATGGAGTTGTTAGTTGGTGCAGTTCTAAACAAAGCGTCGTGGCGGGATCTACGTGTGAAGCAGAGTACATAGCTGCTTCGGAAGCAGAAAATGAAGGAGTCTGGATGAAGGAGTTCATATCCGATCTAGGTGTCATACCTAGTGTAACGCCCCGAGACCGACGCTCCAGAAGACTTCCAGCTACTCCGAGTTTCGTCATGTGATTTGTTTTGTTTGTTGCTTTCATCATTGCGCCATTTGCATTGCATCATGTCGTCATGCCATCATCTCATAAATCTTTTGCACCTCAACTAAATAAATTGCCTAGATCTTTTGATCTATTTAAATCGAGGGAATTCACGATGGTGATTTCTCTTTATAATATATCCTCCCGATATTAGTGGAGCTATTATAAAATAATCCATTCTTTGGAATCACCATAACACACTTGCAAAATCCCAATGCCCTTTATTATTTCAATTTTTGGCCCTAACTTTGCCATATATCCTTTCGTCATTTTCGGAGCTCCTCCTAAATTCTCAACATTTTGGACACTTCAAAACCAAGTCCTAGTTCAAACCCATTTGAATTAAATTCAAATGAGTTTGAATTTAAATCTTTCAATCATGCCTCTTTCTATTTTCTTGGAGCGAGCATATTTTTTGCGAGTCAGGAAAATTGTCCCCATCACAAATCCTTTCCCTAACCCTCTCTTTCTTTTCTTCTCTTTAATTGTTTTCTCCTAAAGAAAATATAGAGAGAGAGAAGAGAGAGTAAGCCAACCAGCCTCGGCCATTTCCTCTCCACCTGGGCCGACCCAACCGGCCTCTCAGGCCCAGCCGCCCCCACCAGCTCTAACCCTAGCCCCAGCGCTCTCTCCCGATCCCATCTCTCCCTCTCGTTCCCGTGCGCGCCGCCAGACCCAGGAGCCCGATCCCCATCTCTCCCACCTCCTGCGCCTGATCCCATCTCCCTCCTCTCGATCCCCATCTCCACCTCGCGACGCCTCCCTTTCTCGAGCGTCCCCGCGCTCTGCCGTGCCCTGCTGCCGCTGCCTCCTCGCCGTCCAACCGTGCCGCGCCCTCAAGCGCGTCGCCTCCCGCAGCCGTCGACCGAGCCGACCCTCCTCGTAGCGCTGCCGCCTCGTCTCCCCATCGCCATGGCCATGTCGCCTCGCACCTCCGTCTTCGCCTTCGCGTCAGCGCCTCGTCGCCGGAGCTCGTCCCGAGCTCGGCTAACTGGCGGCCGGAACTGCGCCAAGCTGCCGTCAGGCCCGCGTCGCCATCCAAGACCCCGAGCCGCTCCTTCCGTTGCCAGGGGAGGAGCCCCTCGTCCAGATCAGGATGGCCTCCGCCGCCCTTGCCGTTCTCCGTCGTCGCAGGACCCGTGCCGTCCTCTGCTTCCTCTACGGTGACCAGGAGCCACCTCACCCGCGCGTCTCCTCCACCATCGCCTCCTTGCTGGCATCCCGAGGCACTTGTGTTGTTTTGTGTTGGACCGTCAAGGCCGGCAAGATCGACTACTTGGACGCCAAGACCACACCAGGACCGCCAAGCATCGTCTCCGGGAGTTTTTCCCCAAGTACCACTACGGTCGTCATCCGCCAAGTACCCCTTCGGATCACCAAGTTCGACTACCATCGTCGTGAACCGCTTCCGAAATGTGTAACACTACCGTCGACCCTCGAAGACCCCGTGGACCCCGAACATCCACGGGACATGAACAACTACTTCCACTACCGTCGCCGCGAACGACTACTTCCACGACGTCCGAGAACAACTACTTCCACTACCGCCGCCGTGAGAACGACTACTTCCACGACGTCCCGTGAACGCCTACTTCCTCTACACCGCTCCGAACGCGAACCGTCCCGTTTGAGCGCTTCGAAGGTATAACCCGAGACGACCGCGATGAGATGCCCTTGCACGTATGAGATGTACGATATGTTTGCATCGTGCCCGTTTGTTTCGTGCGCGTTCCTTCCTCGTTTGCCATGCCGCCGTCCCGTGGGAACCCGAAATCCGGGATCACCCCACCATCCTTGCATGACACGCTCATGCCCGCTTCCTTTTGCACCGGCATCTCCATGAGCTACCGGAACCGATATGTTGCCGTGGCATCATTTTCGGATATGTTGCCGTGGCACCATTTTTGTTTCGCCGCCGTGGCACCTTTTTCCTTCCGTCATGGCGACAAATGCTTCATAACATGCTCATGTTAACGTTTTCATAAAATTGCATAAGTCTTGCATATGTCATCCGCATCATGATAACAACAATTAAAATGTTTAAAATTGTTGTTGCATTAATTTGCTAAATAACATGGGGATTTTCCGGAAGTGTTGTTTGTGTTTCCGGCCTCACTTAAATTTGCCTAAATAGGTAGTTTAATTATGCTTCACCCCTTGCCATGTTTAATAACATTTAATATTGTTGGTTAGCCTTAACGAGAGAGAACTAAATAATTGATGTGGTGTTTCCTCAATATGCAACTCGTTGCATATTGAGCTCCACTTAATTTGTAGTATTGTTTGTTGCACTTTGCCATGCCATGCCTCATTAAACCGGACATGCATCATACTTGTTTGTGCATCATGCCATGTTTATGTGATGGTTGATTACTATGTTGTTTGTTTCTTTCCGGGTTGCTTCTCTCGTTAGCTTCGGTTTCATTCCGGAGTTGGTGAGGATTCGTTCGACTACGTCCGTTTGCCTTCTTCTTGGACTCGTTCTTCTTCCTTGCGGGATTTCAGGCAAGATGATCATACCCTCGAAATCACTACTATCTTTGCTATGCTAGTTTGCTCGCTCTTTTGCTATGCCAACGCTACGATGCCTACCATTTGCTTGTCAGCCTCAGAAATTGCCATGAACCTCTAACCTTTGACACCATTCCTAGCAAACCGTTGTTTGGCTATGTTACCGTTTTGCTCAGCCCCTCTTATAGCGTTGCTAGCTGCAGGTGAAGTTGAAGATTGCTCCATGGTGGACGGGGTTTATGTTGGGATATCACAATATCTCTTATATTATTAATGCATCTATATATTTGGTAAAGGGTGGAAGGCTCGGCCTTATGCAGTGTTTTGTTCCACTCTTGCAGCCCTAGTTTCCGTCATACCGGTGTTATGTTCCCGGATTTTGCGTTCCTTACGCGGTCGGGTGATTTATGGGACCCCTTGACAGTTCGCTTTGAATAAAACTTGTCCGGCAAGGCCCAACCTTGGTTTTACCATTTGCCTCACCTAGCCCTTTTCCCTTGGGTTTCGGAGCCGAGGGTCATCTTTATTTTAGCCCCGGGCGGTGCTCCTTCGAGTGTTGGTCGGCCTGAGCTACTGCGGGGCCACCTCGTGGCAACTCGAGGGCTGGTTTTACTCGAGCTAGTCTCATCCGATGTTGCCACGAGAGCGAGATATGTGCAGCTCCTATCGGGATTTGTCGGCACATCGGGCGGCTTTGCTGGTCTTGTTTTACCATTGTCGAAATGTCTTGATGTACGGGATACCGAGTCGATCGGAGTGTCTTGGGTGAAGGTCTATTCTTCGTTGATCGCGAGAGCTTGTCATGGGCTAAGTTGGGACACCCTGCAGGTATAAACTTTCGAGAGCCGTGCCCGCGGTTATGTGGCAGATGGGAATTTGTTAATGTCGGTTGTAGAAAACCGAAGTTGACCTTAATTAAAATACATCAACCGTGTGTGTAACCGTGATGGTCTCTTTCCGTGAGTCCGGAAGTGAACACGGTGTTGGAGTTATGCTTGACGCAGGTTGCTATAGGATCACTTCTTGATCATACTTTTATCGACCGTGCTTTGCCTTCTCTTCTCGCTCTCATTTGCGTATGTTAGCCACCGTTTATGCTAGTCGCTTGCTGCAGCTCCACCTCATGCCTTTACCTTACCCATAAGCTTAAATAGTCTTGATCTCGCGGGTGGGAGATTGCTGAGTCCTCGTGACTCACAGATACTTCCAAAACCAGTTTGCAGGTGCCGATGTTACCGAGCAGGTGACGCTACCAAGCTCAAGGAGGAGCTCGATGAAGATCTTGCCCTTTGTGTTGTTTCGTTCTAGTTGATCAATAGTGGAGCCCAGTTGGGGTCGATCGGGGACCTTTGTCGCATTTGGGGTTCTTCTTTTATTTTGGTTCCGTAGTCGGACCTTGATTGTATCTGGATGATGTAATGCTTTATTCATGTAATTGTGTGAAGTGGCGATTGTAAGCCAACTATGTATCTTTTCCCTTATGTATTACATGGGTTGTGTGAAGATTACCTCACTTGCGACATTGCTTTCAATCGGTTATGCCTCTAAGTCGTGCTTCGACACGTGGGAGATATAGCCGCATCGAGGCGTTACAAGTTGGTAATCGAGCCTTCCCGACCTTAGGAGCCCCCTTGCTTGATCGTTTTTAGCGGCGAGTTGTGTCTAGAAAAATGTTTTGAGTCATTTAGGATTATATATATCGGAGAGTTAGGAATTCTTTTTACTCCTCGGTCCTTAAATCGCTCTGGTGAGGTCTCTGACGTAGAAGTTTTGACTCTTCTCTTCTCAAATTTCACTAAAATTTTTTAGGATCACGGGTATCTTAGAATCGTTCGATGGTTTTATGATGACAACATTGTCTTGGTTGCCTCCGTCGTGAGGGTTTTTTTTTGGAGGTGTCCGGGAGTTGAGCTCCGAGGTGTTGTCGTCATAATTTTATCGTTGCGATTCTGGAATACACGAGTTTAATGCGCCGACATCGAAAATCTCTTTTATGCGGTTGTTGGTGAGATAACCCGATAACCCGATCTTGAGGTGAGTACGGGAGTATTGCCATGACTCATATAACGGATGCTTTTGAAGGTTGAGGTACCACGATTTCGAAGGTTTCTTGGTTATGTGTTGACGGATGGATCTGCTTGGATGTAGGTATTGTTAGTTTGGGTGAGATATATTGCTTCCCTGTATCCCCAACACCAGATTGCATAACCGAGAAAGTTTGGGAGTATTATAGGTGGGAATTCAAGTAGCTCCTAGAATATCTTTCCGACGGATGCATGATATGGGATTGGGTAAATCTCTATCATATGTTTGTTCCGCTTATTCGCAAGCCAGTCCTTTGTTTTTGTTTTGAGTTGTGGTATTCGAGTTGCTTCAATGTCAAGTGTTGATTCCATACCTTTCGAAATGGTGTTCTCATACTCCGATGTGAATACCAATCCTTCTCGACAATCGAGATTGTCATGTCAATCCTTTTCAACGGCGTGTTTCTCTTCAAGTGGATCCGATCACTTCAACATCAGCAAGACCAATTATCATTTCTTCTCAGCGGTGTTTGTTTCATCCGTCTCTAAGTTGCCTTTGTTTTTCCGCCCACCCACCCTTTTTCCTCAAGGACTAAGATTTCTTTACCAAGTATCCTTTTATTTTTGTGAAGTTTCTCCATTCTTTTCCGTCAATGTTCTTACCCGGTGGTTCTCAAGAAGATGTTCTACTAGTTCGTCATTCCTCATTCCTTTCTCTTCTCCGGTGGATTCAAGTCAAGTTTTGTTGATCATACCTTTTCCTCATTTCAATGTCTTCTCATACGGTGCACCTCATTATTATTCTACTTCTCGCTATTTGTTATTCTGGAGTGCTCAAGATATCTCGAAGATTCGTGTTTCCACTCTGCATTCGTTCAAGCTCTTCCGAGATTGGTATCTCATTCAAGTCATTTAATTCAACCGGTGCAACATCTCTTTTAAATCTTTTCAATGGTGTTCTTTTGAGTGGGCCCTAACCCACAGGTCTTTTCCCAGGATCTTACCTAACTCTTCTATTTTTCCCAGAGCTATCCTAAATTCTTCTCCAAGTTTGACGTAAGAATGAGTTGTCATCAGTCAAATGCTTTTCTCCAAGATCTTTCAAATTCTGGCTCAACCTCTTCGCTTTTAATTCTTCTGGTGTGCCTCAATAATTCTTGGTGGTGTTTTTCATTGTCATTCTCATCATTTGAAAACCGAATAAGAGTTTCTCTTTAATCTTGCTCTATTCTCTTCAAGATTCATGGTGCTAGCTTGTTGCCATCCTCTCATAATTGTTTTTGATTGTGAGAATCTTTTTCACCCATCAGGAGATATTCAAGAGTCTTCTCAGTTTGTCATCCGAGTCCATCAATTCAGGTTTATTCATTCTCATTTATCGGTTATCATTCTCCTATCTTGCCGGTGCATCAATCGAATATCCTCTAATCGGTTCACGATCTCTTTGTTCTCATGTATTTAAATCCCCTCGAGTATCTTCATTCATTTTTCAATTATTCCCGGTGAATTGTGCCTTTGCTACTTTCATTTTCAATTCTTACGGTGGTTCGTTCAAGATTTCACCTCTTTCGTTATCATTTAATTCATTCGTTCTTTCCAATCCTACCGGTGGTTCGTTGAAGACCTTCCCAAGCTTGCGCGTATCTATCTTAATCCTTTCTACGAGAATAAGTAGTATGCCAAATCCGTTGATTGTCATCAATTTAATTGGTGAAGGATACGCATAACATAATTCTTGTTCTTGTTTCATCCAAGTGATTAATTCTTTATTCTGGAGGCCCTTAAAATTCTGGGTTTCAGTTGCTTCATCTTTTCTTTTCCGGAGTTCCAAGTTTTCCGCTTTAGCTCGTCGCGAAGCTCCATCTAAATCATCACAAGGCTTCACCTTGTGTTTTCAACTTCTTTTTCTTTTCAGCATCCTTTTATTACCGGAGTTCTTCATGGAGGCTCTACATGGTGGTTCATTAAGGATTCTCTTCATTTTTCAATTGTTCTTCAAGTTTTCTCTCGAAGTTATGACCCGCCAAGCTATACTCAAAAATTAAACATGGTGCTCAACACATGTTTTGTTTTGAGGAGCTCAAGTATTCTTCATCTTGCATTCCAAAGTGCAATTTTTTTTCTACCTTATCTTTTGAGATGGTGTTATGTCACTATTGACAATTTCCCTTGGTTATTCATGTTGTCAAGAATGAGTTATTTTTAAAACCGTCAATCTCTTCATTGGATTTATCTTGGTATAGATTTCACCTAAAGCCTTCCCTAAGGAATGTTGCTATTTTGGTGCTTATTAATGACCCAAGTTATCTCTTTTCCATCTTGATGGAACAAGCTTTCATCTCTTCGTTAATCTCAAGCAATTGTTTCCGTTAGTGGCCGTTTGTCACCTCATAATTTTGAGATGTTTCCATAAGCCCACTACAAGCTTATTCTTTTTGTTTTGTTGTTGGTTCTCGAACAACTCCGTTCAATCCTTCTTTTTAAGGAGGCTCTTCCAAATTCAATTGTGGTAGAAGTTGTCATTTTCTTCTCCGTCCCTTTATCCCAATGGTCTAACTTCTATTCTTTCGTTACAGAGGCATTGTGATGTTATGCTCTTCACACATCACCTCGTTTGGTGAGGATCGTCTTCTTTTCTTGCTTATCCAGTTAACCGGAGTGTTGTGTAATCTCTTCAAGTTCTTTTCATCTTATCAAGTTTTCCTTCTTTCGACCGGAGTCTTTGCCCAAATTATATCAATCTTATTCCTTCTCTATCTAGTTTTAACCGGAGTGGTTTCAATATCTATCTTATCACTAAACCTCTTGGTTCTCGTCGTATCCCTTGTTCCTCTTTTCTAACGGAGTGTTTTCAACTTTGTTCATCTTCGTTGTTTTCTTTCATTCATTTTGCTCAACCTCTCAAGGTTCATGGTTTCACTCAGTTTGTCGAAGAAGCAACTTAGTTCTACATCTTCTCTTCCTCTTCCGTTTCTCTCCGGTGCCATTCTAGATCTCGGGACGAGATCCTCTCATAGTGGTGGAGTGTTGTAACGCCCCGAGACCGACGCTCCAGAAGACTTCCAGCTACTCCGAGTTTCGTCATGTGATTTGTTTTGTTTGTTGCTTTCATCATTGCGCCATTTGCATTGCATCATGTCATCATGCCATCATCTCATAAATCTTTTGCACCTCAACTAAATAAATTGCCTAGATCTTTTGATCTATTTAAATCGAGGGAATTCACGATGGTGATTTCTCTTTATAATATATCCTCCCGATATTAGTGGAGCTATTATAAAATAATCCATTCTTTGGAATCACCATAACACACTTGCAAAATCCCAATGCCCTTTATTATTTCAATTTTTGGCCCTAACTTTGCCATATATCCTTTCGTCATTTTCCGGAGCTCCTCCTAAATTCTCAACATTTTTGGACACTTCAAAAACCAAGTCCTAGTTCAAACCCATTTGAATTAAATTCAAATGAGTTTGAATTTAAATCTTTCAATCATGCCTCTTTCTATTTTCTTGGAATGAGCATATTTTTGCGAGTTCGGGAAAATTGTCCCCATGCACAAATCCTTTCCTAACCCTCTCTTTCTTTTCTTCTCTTTAATTGTTTTTACGCTAAAGAAAATATAGAGAGAGAGAGAGAGAGAGTAAGCCAACCAGCCTCTGGCCATTTCCTCTCCACAGGCCGACCCAACCGGCCTCTCAGCCCCACCGCCCCACCAGCTCTAACCCTAGCCCCAGCGCTCTCTCCCGATCCCATCTCTCCTCTCGTTCCCGTCTTGGCCGCTGACCCAGAGCCCGATCCCCATCTCTCCCACCTCCTGCGCTGATCCCATCTCCTCCTCTCGATCCCCATCTCCACCTCGCGGCGCCTCCCTTTCTCGGCGTCAAGACTCTGCCGTGCCCTGCTGCCGCTGCCTCCTCGCCATCCAACCGTGCCGCGCCCTCAAGCGCGTCGCCTCCCGCAGCCGTCGACCGAGCCGACCCTCCTCGTAGCGCTGCCGCCTCGTCTCCCCATCGCCATGGCCATGTCGCCTCGCGCCTCCGTCTTCGCCTTCGCGTCAGCGCCTCGTCGTCGGGAGCTCGTCCCCGAGCTCGGCCAACTCCGGCGGCCCCGGAGCCTGCGCCAAGCTGCCGTCAGGCCCGCGTCGCCATCCAATAACCCGAGCCGCTCCTTCCGTCGCCAGGGGAGGAGCCCCTCGTCCAGATCAGGATGGCCTCCGCCGCCCTTGCTGTTCTCCGTTGTCGCAGGACCCGTGCCGTCCTCTGCTTCCTCTACGGTGACCAGGAGCCACCTCGCCCGCGCGTCTCCTCCACCGTCGCCTCCTTGCTGGCATCCCGAGGCACTTGTGTTGTTTTGTGTTGGACCGTCAAGGCCGGCAAGATCGACTACTTGGACGCCAAGACCACACCAGGACCGCCAAGCATCGTCTCTGGGAATTTTTCCCCAAGTACCACTACGGTCGTCATCCGCCAAGTACCCCTTCGGATCACCAAGTTCGACTACCATCGTCGTGAACCGCTTCCGAAATGTGTAACACTACCGTCGACCCTCGAAGACCCCGTGGACCCCGAACATCCACGGGACATGAACAACTACTTCCACTACCGTCGCCGCGAACGACTACTTCCACGACGTCGAGAACAACTACTTCCACTACCGCCGCGCGCGAGCGACTACTTCCACGGCGTCCGTGAACGCCTACTTCCTCTACACCGCTCGAACGCGAACCGTCCCGTTTGGCGCTTGAAGGTATAACCGAGGCGACCACGATGAGATGCCCTTGCGTATGAGATGTACGATATGTTTGCATCGTGCCCGTTTGTTTCGTGCGCGTTCCTTCCTCGTTTGCCATGCCGCCGTCCCGTGGGAACCCGAAATCCGGGATCACCCCACCATCCTTGCATGACACGCTCATGCCCGCTTCCTTTTGTACCGGCATCTCCATGAGCTACCGGAACCGATATGTTGTCGTGGCATCATTTTCGGATATGTTGCCGTGGCACCATTTTTGTTTTGCCGCCGTGGCACCTTTTTCCTTCCGCCATGGCGACAAATGCTTCATAACATGCTCATGTTAACGTTTTCATAAAATTGCATAAGTCTTGCATATGTCATCCGCATCATGATAACAACAATTAAAATGTTTAAAATTGTTGTTGCATTAATTTGCTAAATAACATGGGGATTTTCCGGAAGTGTTGTTTGTGTTTCCGGCCTCACTTAAATTTGCCTAAATAGGTAGTTTAATTATGCTTCACCCCTTGCCATGTTTAATAACATTTAATATTGTTGGTTAGCCTTAACGAGAGAGAACTAAATAATTGATGTGGTGTTTCCTCAATATGCAACTCGTTGCATATTGAGCTCCACTTAAGTTGTAGTATTGTCTGTTGCACTTTGCCATGCCATGCCTCATTAAACCGGACATGCATCATACTTGTTTGTGCATCATGCCATGTTTATGTGATGGTTGATTACTATGTTGTTTGTTTCTTTCCGGGTTGCTTCTCTCGTTAGCTTCGGTTTCGTTCCGGAGTTGTGAGGATTCGTTCGACTATGTCCGTTTGCCTTCTTCTTGGACTCGTTCTTCTTCCTTGCGGGATTTCAGGCAAGATGATCATACCCTCGAAATCACTACTATCTTTGCTATGCTAGTTTGCTCGCTCTTTTGCTATGCCAACGCTACGATGCCTACCATTTGCTTGTCAGCCTCCGAAATTGCCATGAAC
The DNA here is from genome assembly GCA_021437245.1 of Aegilops speltoides. Taxonomy (NCBI): domain Eukaryota; kingdom Viridiplantae; phylum Streptophyta; class Magnoliopsida; order Poales; family Poaceae; genus Aegilops; species Aegilops speltoides. The sequence goes on from CM038144.1 coordinate 52,147,782, forward strand.
CTCTAACCTTTGACACCATTCCTAGCAAACCGTTGTTTGGCTATGTTACCGTTTTGCTCAGCCCCTCTTATAGCGTTGCTAGCTGCAGGTGAAGTTGAAGATTGCTCCATGGTGGACAGGGTTTATGTTGGGATATCACAATATCTCTTATATTATTAATGCATCTATATATTTGGTAAAGGGTGGAAGGCTCGGCCTTATGCCTGGTGTTTTGTTCCACTCTTGCCGCCCTAGTTTCCATCATACCGGTGTTATGTTCCCGGATTTTGCGTTCCTTATGCGGTCGGGTGATTTATGGGACCCCTTGACAGTTCGCTTTGAATAAAACTTGTCCAAGAAGGCCCAACCTTGGTTTTACCATTTGCCTCACCTAGCCCTTTTTCCCTTGGGTTTCGAGCCCGAGGGTCATCTTTATTTAGCCCCGGGCGGTGCTCCTTCAGTGTTGGTCCGAATCGAGCTACTCTGGGGCCACCTCGTGGCAACTCGAGGGCTGGTTTTACTCGGAGCTAGTCTCATCCGATGTTGCCACGAGAGCGAGATATGTGCAGCTCCTATCGGGATTTGTCGGCACATCGGGCGGCTTTGCTGGTCTTGTTTTACCATTGTCGAAATGTCTTGATGTACCGGGATACCGAGTCGATCGGAGTGTCTTGGGTGAAGGTCTATTCTTCGTTGATCGCGAGAGCTTGTCATGGGCTAAGTTGGGACACCCTGCAGGTATAAACTTTCGAGAGCCGTGCCGCGGTTATGTGGCAGATGGGAATTTGTTAATGTCGGTTGTAGAAAACCGAAGTTGACCTTAATTAAAATACATCAACCGTGTGTGTAACCGTGATGGTCTCTTTCCGTGAGTCCGGAAGTGAACACTGATGTTGGAGTTATGCTTAGCGCAGGTTGCTATAGGATCACTTCTTGATCATACTTTTATCGACCGTGCTTTGCCTTCTCTTCTCGCTCTCATTTGCGTATGTTAGCCACCGTTTATGCTAGTCGCTTGCTGCAGCTCCACCTCATGCCTTTACCTTACCCATAAGCTTAAATAGTCTTGATCTCGCATGGTGGGAGATTGCTGAGTCCTCGTGACTCACAGATACTTCAAAACCAGTTTGCGGTGCCGATGTTACCGAAAGCGGTGGCGCTACCAAGCTCAAGGAGGAGCTCGATGAAGATCTTGCCCTTTGTGTTGTTTCGTTCTAGTTGATCAATAGTGGAGCCAGGTTGGGGTCGATCGGGGACCTTTCGCATTTGGGGTTCTTCTTTTATTTTGGTTCCGTAGTCGGACCTTGATTGTATCTGGATGATGTAATGCTTTATTCATGTAATTGTGTGAAGTGGCGATTGTAAGCCAACTATGTATCTTTTCCTTATGTATTACATGGGTTGTGTGAAGATTACCTCACTTGCGACAATGCTTTCAATGCGGTTATGCCTCTAAGTCGTGCCGACACGTGGGAGATATAGCCGCATCGAGGCGTTACAAGTTGGTAATCGAGCCTTCCCGACCTTAGGAGCCCCTTTGCTTGATCGTTTTTAGCGGCGAGTTGTGTCTAGAAAAATGTTTTGAGTCGTTTAGGATTATATATATCGGAGAGTTAGAATTCTTTTTACTCCTCGGTCCTTAAATCGCTCTGGTGAGGTCTCTGATGTAGAAGTTTTGACTCTTCTCTTCTCAAATTTCACTAAATTTTTTTTAGGATCACGCTGGTATCTTAGAATCGTTCGATGGTTTTATGATGACAACATTGTCTTGGTTGCCTCCGTCGGCGGGTTTTTTTACTAGAGGTGTCCGGGAGTTGAGCTCCAAGGTGTTGTCGTCATAATTTTATCGTTGCGATTCGGAATACACGAGTTTAATCGCCGACATTGAAAATCTATTTTATGTAGTTGTTGGTGAGATAACCCGATAACCCGATCTTGAGGTGAGTAGGGAGTATTGCCATGACTTCGTATAACGGATGCTTTTGAAGGTTGAGGTACACGATTTCGAAGGTTTCTTGGTTATGTGTTGACGGATGGATACTGCTTGGATGTAGGTATTGTTAGTTTGGGTGAGATATATTGCTTCCCTGTATCCCCAACACCAGATTGCATAACCGAGAAAGTTTGGGAGTATTATAGGTGGGAATTCAAGTAGCTCCTAGAATATCTTTCCGGCGGATGCATGATATGGGATTGGGTAAATCTCTATCATATGTTTGTTCGGCTTATTACGCAAGCCAGTCCTTTGTTTTTGTTTTGAGTTGTGGTATTCGAGTTGCTTCAATGTCGGTGTTGATTCCATATTTTTCCGAAATGGTGTTCTCATACTCGATGTGAATACCAATCCTTCTCGACAATCGAGATTGTCATGTCAATCCTTTTCAACCGGCGTGTTTCTCTTCAAGTGGATCCGATCACTTCAACATCAGCAAGACCAATTATCATTTCTTCTCAACGGTGTTTGTTTCATCCGTCTCTAAGTTGCCTTTGTTTTTCCGCCCACCCACCCTTTTTCCTCAAGGACTAAGATTTCTTTACCAAGTATCCTTTTATTTTTGTGAAGTTTCTCCATTCTTTTCCGTCAATGTTCTTACCCGGTGGTTCTCAAGAAGATGTTCTACTAGTTCGTCATTCCTCATTCCTTTCTCTTCTCCGGTGGATTCAAGTCAAGTTTTGTTGATCATACCTTTTTCCTCATTTCAATGTCTTCTCATACCGGTGCACCTCATTATTATTCTACTTCTCGCTATTTGTTATTCCGGAGTGCTCAAGATATTTTGAAGATTCGTGTTTCCACTCTGCATTCGTTCAAGCTCTTCCGAGATTGGTATCTCATTCAAGTCATTTAATTCAACCGGTGCAACATCTCTTTTAAATCTTTTCAATGGTGTTCTTTTGAGTGGGTCCTAACCCACAGGTCTTTTCCCAGGATCTTACCTAACTCTTCTATTTTTCCCAGAGCTATCCTAAATTCTTCTCCAAGTTTGACGTAAGAATGAGTTGTCATCAGTCAAATGCTTTTCTCCAAGATCTTTCAAATTCTGGCTCAACCTCTTCGCTTTTAATTCTTCTGGTGTGCCACAATAATTCTTGGTAGTGTTTTTCGTTGTCATTCTCATCATTTGAAGACCGAAGAAGAGTTTCTCTTTAATCTTGCTCTATTCTCTTCAAGATTCATGGTGCTAGCTTGTTGCCATCCTCTCATAATTGTTTTCGATTGTGAGAATCTTTTCACCATCGGGAGATATTCAAGAGTCTTCTCGGTTTGTCATCCGAGTCCATCAATTCAGGTTTATTCATTCTCAGTATCGGTTATCATTCTCCTATCTTGCCGGTGCATCAATCGAATATCCTCTAATCGGTTCACGATCTCTTTGTTCTCATGTATTTAAATCCCCTCGAGTATCTTCATTCATTTTTCAATTATTCCCGGTGAATTGTGCCTTTGCTACTTTCATTTTCAATTCTTACGGTGGTTCGTTCAAGATTTCACCTCTTTCGTTATCATTTAATTCATTCGTTCTTTCCAATCCTACCGGTGGTTCGTTGAAGACCTTCCCAAGCTTGCGTATCTATCTTAATCCTTTCTACGAGAATAAGTAGTATGCCAAATCCGTTGATTGTCATCAATTTAATTGGTGAAGGATACGCATAACATAATTCTTGTTCTTGTTTCATCCAAGTGATTAATTCTTTATTCCGGAGGCCCTTAAAATTCTGGGTTTCAGTTGCTTCATCTTTTCTTTTCCGGAGTTCCAAGTTTTCCGCTTTAGCTCGTCGCGAAGTTACAACGGTACGTGGACGGCACTTTCCCTTCTCGTTGCTATGCATCACCATGATCTTGCGTGTGCATAGGAATTTTTTTTAAATTACCGCGTTCCCCAAAAGTTGGTAGTCGAGGAAGAGCAGCAGCAATATAAAAGGTGGGTTGTTCTACTACTCCTTGTAGCATGAGCAAACAGATCAACAGTGTGCGCGCTCACCCACTTCATGCCAAGCCACGCAATGAGCAGATGCCGCGTTCTCGAATTAAGTTTGAGTTTGGGCTAATGTTATGTGCCTCATTGGAAACTTGGAATAACTAAAATTTTGCATGGTAGTGCATTGCTTTGCTCTGGGTGTATGTGCTAATACTTGAGCTCATTGAGACACTTTCTACTTCCAAAGAGTTTTTCCATCATGTGCCAGTTACATCTCTTCACTATAGCATGCGTCCGCCTTTATGCGGAGGTTCCTAGTCCCGGCGGTTGCGTGCACAACCATCAAGGATAGCAGGCCTCCGAAACCGCGTCTCTTGAGAACCTACACCGGGTGAGGGGTGATAATGTTTTTGGGGAGCGTCTTGGCGCGACGACTTATTCAAGACGTGGAAAGACCATATCGTCTTCACCACAATGGCCTGTTGTAGTACCGGGGTTTCCGATGAACTTGTATTTTCTAGATGATCCTAACCTGTCGTATGCACTTTCTATGTCAGTAATCTTGTGATGATGCTAATCTCAATTATGGCTAACCAAAAAGTACCTATTTCCTAACAGAAAGTCGGTGAAATTTGTCCTCCATAGGCCATGGGTTGGGAAATTATTTGTCTGAATGGGTTCTTATCCTCTTCACTCTTTTGTTGGCATGATGACATGATACAGGACGCAATGACTCGTGAGAACCAATGACAGGGTCTAGCGGCCATGTTCTCATACACAAGCTGATGCTCTGTGGGTGTTGCTCAAACCTTGGCTACGGACAGTGGGGAGGAGCGTGACTGTGGCCAAGGATGACATGGAGGGGGTGGCATTGGCTGGGACTTGGGAAGACGAGAAATAGAAATCTCACTGGAATCTTGCCGAAGGTCGACAGGAATGCACATGCGTAGGGACATTGGCTGTTGAGAGCAGGGAGGAGCGCGACCGTGGCATCTATGGAGGAGAGGGGGGGGGTTGCGCAAGGAGAGAGGATTTGAGGAGAACGCGTCCTTCCTGTTTAAATTTGAAGAGTAACTTCTCAATGTTAGAGGATGGGCTTCAAGTGAGCTAAGAGCATCTCTAATGACCCCCTACAGTTTAGAGGAGAAAATGGTCAAGTATCCTTTAGATGAGTATATTTGCTCCACTAAAAAAGTGTGGTTTCTAACCCAATCCCTAAACTAACTCCGTTAGAAAAATGAACACAAATTCAGTACAAATTTGATCCAAACTACGTCATCAAACTTTATTCGATCAACCACTTGCATAAACTATTTTAATATTAAATGAAATTTAAACTAAAACTAAAACTAACTAGTCGATGTCGGCCTCGTTCAACATCCTTTCCTAGCCCGATTTGGTCATGGGGCATGGGTCACCGCCCTCACCATCACCGTTGTTGTTGAATCCAAAGTCGTCACTGGAGCAAAGATCGATGACTATGGCCGCTCCGCCTTGTAGAGCTCATACTGCCAACGTTCCTTGACGCGCTCCGGGTACACGCGACGGAGGTCCGACATGTACACCTTATCGGCTTGCTCCTTCTCGAGGTGCTCATGTGCCTCATTGTCTTCCGGAATCTTGCGTGAGGTGTCCACTCGGGGGTTGACGGGCTCCAACTACAGCGGGCCGTCGGGAAAGTTCTGTCGCTCGTCTGCGCTATAGAGGCGCACCGACATAATGTCGTACTCCCGCACCGCTTGCACCACCGAATGGAATGAGCCAATCCAAATCTTCTCGTGGGTCTCGCAGTTGGTGATCTCCGTCACCCACGTCTCCCATGCCAGTTGTTGCACGCCTACGTGTATCCTCTGCACCATTGGCAATGGTGGGAGATCGGAGAAGCGGGAAGCACCGCCGCGGGAGGAGGAAGCATCATTGCCGCCACGAGCTTGGAACCGCGTGTGATGGCGTGGATGTGTGCTTGTAATCGGCGGCGGCTGGATCCGGCCATTTTGGGCGGCAGGGGCGGCGATAGAGTGGATAGGGGTGTGCCGGCCGGGGGATGCGGGTGCTGGGCCACAACGGAGTAAATAAGGTGGAGCGGTGGGAGATGTGATTTTTTTACTTCGGCCATGGGCGGCCAAGCATATTTAAGAGTCGAGCGGTGCGTGGAGTAAATTCTTTGCTCCTCTAAAGGAGATAAGAGATCGGTTGGTGCGCTTTAGAGGAGTAAAACTGAATTTCTACTCCTGATTTGAGGATTGGTTAGAGATGTTGTAACACCTCAAGTCGTAAAATTTGAAGGAGTTATGGGTTTTCATCCGGAAGTTTGGCATTTTTAAGTAGAGACGTCAACTGACACTTGTGCGGGTGAGGAACAGTGATATTCCGTGACAAATGCAGTAGTAATGTTCTGCTCAAATGCCCATGAAGCATGGTGGTATGGGTTTAGACAAAAGGGTTATAGCGACCCATACCCTACTCATTGGCATCCCTAGCAAAGCTTCTTATTAGATTTTTATGAGTACTTATTGCATGATGTTTTTTTGAAATTTCAAAATAGTGTTTGGGAACGTCTGGAAAGACGTGAAAGTGGAGGAAAAATCTCACCGGAGCTTGGCAGGGATGCACATGCATCGAGACAATGGCCAGGAAGAGCGGGGAGGAGCACGGTTGTGAATTTGACGACAACCCGCAGCGAATCTAGAACATAATTGTAGGGCAGGCTCGAACAAACGAGGAGGCACTTAGATGGGCCAAAAAGCAGCCAATTTGTTGGGCTGGGCCTGTATCATGAGCAGCAAAGGCCTAATTGATCCAATTGAAGGGCAGGCTTAAGCCTATTAAAGCCTATACAGTAGATTCGCCCCTGACGACAACGCCTGCTTCCTGCTTAAATTTGAAGAGTAGCTTACCAAATTTAGAAACAAGGGCTTGAAGCGGTCTAACTTTTCAGAATTGAAATTTTTGAGGAGTTATAATTTTTTGATGGGTTTTCATCGGCAAGTTTAGCATTTTGCATTTCTAGGTAAAGATGGCATCTATCAATTTGTGCCCGTGAATCACGGTGATATTAACACTTACAAATCAGTAATGTTCTGCTCAATTGCGCGAAATCATATCGAAATACACACACATAAATACAATACTTCCTCCGTCCTAAAATATCCTTTTTAGTTGCCTCCGTCCCAATTTGAACTAAAACCACGTCATCACTTATAAAGTAATTATTAATACTTATTTTGAGACAGAGAAAGTAATTATTAATTATTAATACGCACAATACTTATTTAGTACGCCCTCCGTCCGAAAATACTTGTCATCAAAATGAATAAAAAGGATGTATCTAGACGTATTTTAATTCTAGATACATCCATTTTTATCCATTTTGATAACAAGTATTTTCGGACGGTGGAGGGAGTATATATTACTGTCACAAACGGGGAGATGCTTGTAGCACTAGGATGACTGAGGAGAGCGGTAGGATCACGAGGGGATCCTTCATTTAAGGTCGGTCCTTTCTGAAGTGTGCGATCTGGACGTTTTCGACGTCGAGCTTCCTGAAGTTGCTGTTCTTCCTGGTGCTGAAGAAGTTGCCCCAGTTGTAGGCGTCGTACCTGGCCGGCCTCTCGTCGCTCACCATCTCCTCCAACGGCTCGATCATGGCGTCGCTCCCGGGGTTGAAGAAGTAGGGCATGGAGAACCTCTCCTTCTGCGAGTTCACCGACACCCTGTGCTCCGCGCTCTCGTACCTGTCGTTGCTCCACACCTGGATGATGTCGCCGACGTTGATGACGTAGGAGTCCGGGACAGGCCTGACGCGCACCCACTCGCCGTCGGACCGGCGCCGGACGTCGAGCCCGCCGACGTCGTCCTGGTAGAGGATGGTGAGCGCGCCGGCGTCCTTGTGGCGGCCGACGCCGAGGGCGAGGTCGGGGCTCGGGCAGGGCGGGTAGTGGTTCAGCCGGATGAAGGTGGTCTGGTCCTTGAAGAAGCCGCGCAGCCGGTCCGGTCTCAGGCCCAGGCTCCGGGCGATCAGCTCCAGCAGCATGAACGCCAGCTCCTCCATCGCTTTCTCGTACTCCTCGAGAGCCTCTCTGCATGCACAAATCAATATGCATCGAGATTAACATCTGAATCATACGTATGAACCACGAATAATAGTGAACCATTTCTCTCGGGGTCGCAGAATTGATTGAGTTGATGACCGTACCTGAACCCCGGCAGGTCCTCGGGCCACTTGTTCTCGAACACGAGCTCGCCGTCGGCAACCGCGGCAGGCAGCGGCGGCTCGCGGGGGACGAGGTCGAACACCTCCTTCCAGTCCCTGACGTTCTTGGTGTGCTCCGACTCGTAGTACCCCAGCGGTGCCGCCTCGTCCCTCCGCACGGCCGCCTTCCTCTCTGACGGCAGCGCGAAGAAGGCCCTCTGTGCCTCCAGCGCCCGCGCCACCGTCTCCGCCGGCACGCCGTGGCGCACCACCACGAAGAACCCCCAGTCCCGGCTCGCCCTGCCCACCTCGGCCGCGAGGGCGTCCAGGCCGGCCTTGTCGCCGGCCGCGAGAGGGGAGAGGTCGATGACCGGGATGCCGTCCGCGTCGGCGAGGTTCGCCTTGGTGCGATGCTCGGGGGCCTGCACGAAGGCCTGGTCCATGGAGAGGCCTACCATGGCGATGTCGCGGTCGATGATCAAGTTCTCGATCTCACGTGTACGGTGGCGACTGCCGATCGAGTGCGTTGTGGCCTTGAGTGTGCGGGTGACGAGGGGGTTAAAAAGGGTCTTTATGCAGGTTTGATTCGATGAATCTGGACGGGTTTCTAGGTGAGGTATGTTTGTAACCTTGGAGCTGGCGTGCGCTTGTCCTGGTACACTGGAAGAACGAAACGCACCTCCCGCTTTGGCGTGTTCGGTGTGTTCTATGTTCGTGGCGTCACGGATGATCTTCGGTGTAGGCCGCAAGCACAAGATGATACTGCTATTCACATCGGGCACACTTGAATCCCATCTTTTCTGCCGCGAAAACAGTTGGAATTTCACGGGAATATGCACAGAAATCACTCCCCCGGCGCGGTTCAAAAGAGCCTGTAATTTCACGAACAATCTACTGTATTACAGTATTTCCCTCTCGTGGTTTTTGCGCCGGGCCCTAGAATGTTGCTCCATGTTCGAGCAGATCCATCATCAGCTGCTCAGCGCAAACACGCAATGTAAGCAGGCCACAAGTGATCCCCGGTGATCGAGGACATGACGCCAGGGCAGGCGTTGCAACGTCCGTTTCGCGGCTACCACCGAGCGCAAACAGACAAACATCACTTAATCAATGCCTCGCCTGGTCCATTCATCATCCCGCACCGTCCTCTAATTTCACACACATGTCGATAGCGGCTAAAAATCACACTTCTCATCCTTTGTTGAAAGTTTAGCACGATACGATCAGTTTTCGTTGGCTCCCTGGATGTTTACGGCGGTGGACCTACTTCTTCCTCCTATATATACCCACATACCCCGAAAACATCCAGGGAGCCAACGAAAAACAATTTCCACCGCCGTAACCTTCTGTATCTGCGAGATCCCATCTTGGAGCCTTCGTCGGCGCTCCGCCGGAGGGGGAATCGACCACGGAGGTCTTCTACATCAACACCATAGCCCCTCCGATGAGTTGTGAGTAGTTTACCACAGACCTGCGGCTCCATAGTTATTAGCTAGATGGCTTCTTCTCTCTTTTTGGATCTCAATACCATGTTCTCCCCCTCTCTTGTGGAGATCTATTCGATGTAACTCTTTTTGCGGTGTGTTTGTCGAGATCCGATGAATTGTGGGTTTATGGTCAAGTTTATCTATGAGAAATATTTGAATCTCCTCTGAATTCTTTTATGTATGATTGAGTTATCTTTGCAAGTCTGTTCGAATTATCAGTTTGGTTTGGCCTACTAGATTGATCTTTCTTGCAATGGGAGAAGTGCTTAGCTTTGGGTTCAATCTTGCGGTGTCCTTACCCAGTGACAATAGGGGTTGCAAGGCACGTATTGTATTGTTGACATCGAGCGAGGATAAAAAGCTGGGGTTTATATCATATTGCATGAGTTTATCCCTCTACATCATGTCATCTTTCTTAATGTGTTACTCTGTTCTTATGAACTTAATACTCTAGATGCATCTTTGGATAGCGGTCGATGTGTGGAGTAATAGTAGTAGATGCGAGGCAGAGTCGGTCTACTTGTCACAGACGTGATGCCTATATACATGATCATGCCTAGATAATCTCATAATTATTCGCTTTTCTATCAATTGCTCGTGAGAATTTGTTCACCCACCGTAATACTTATGCTACCTTGAGAGAAGCCACTAGTGAAACCTATGGCCCCGGGTCTATCTTTTATCATATAAGCTTTCAATCTACTTTTATTTGCATCTTTACTTTTCCAATCTATATTATAAAATACCAAAATATATTTATCTTATCATACTATCTCTATCGGATCGCACTTTTGCAAGTGGCCGTGAAGGATTGACAACCCCTTTATTGCGTTGGTTGCGATTTCTTTGTTTGTTTGTGTAGGTGCGTGGGACTTTTGAGGAGCCTCCTCTTGGATTGATACCTTGGTTCTCAAAAACTGAGGGAAATACTTACGCTACTATTGCTGCATCACCCTTTCCTCTTCAAGGAAAACCAACGCAAGCTCAAGACATAGCAAAAAGGATTTCTGGCGCCGTTGCCGGGGTGGTCTTCGCTCAAGTCAAGACATACCAAGTGCCCATCACAAACTCATCTCCCTCGCATTTACATTATTTGCCATTTGCCTCTCGTTTTCCTCTCCCCCACTTCACCCTTGCTGTTTTATTCGCCCTCTCTTTCCCAACCTTCTCCTCTCTTTTTCGCTTGCCTTTTTATGCTTGCTTGTGTGTTGGATTACTTGTCGCCATGGCGCAGGATAATAAAAAATTGTGTGATTTCTCCAATACCAATAATAATGATTTCCTTAGTACTCTGATTGCTCCTCTTAATGATGTTGAGTCTTGTGAAATCAATACCGCTTTGCTGAATCTTGTTATGAAAAATCAATTCACCGGACTTCCTAGTGAAGATGCCGCTACCCATCTAAACAACTTTGTTGATTTGTGTGATATGCGAAAGAAGAAAGATACGGATAATGATATTGTTAAATTGAAGTTATTTCCGTTTTCACTTAGAGATCATGCTAAAGTTTGGTTTTCGTCTTTGCCTAAGAATAGTATTGATTCATGGAATAAGTGCAAAGATGCTTTTATCTCTAAGTATTTTCCTCCCGCTAAGATCATCTCTTTTAGGAATGATATTATGAATTTTAAACAACTTGATCATGAGCATGTTGCCCAATCTTGGGAAAGAATGAAATTGATGATTTGCAATTGCCCTACTCATGGTTTGAATTTATGGATGATCATACAAAAATTTTATGCCAGATTGAACTTTGCTTCTAGAAATCTTTTAGATTCGGCCGCGGGAGGCATGTTCATGGAAATCACTTTAGGAGATGCTACAAAACTTCTTGATAATATTATGGCTAATTATTCTAAATGGCACACCGAAAGATTTACTAGTAAAAAAGTGTATGCTATAGAAGAAATTAATGTTTTGAGTGGAAAGATGGATGAACTTATGAAATTGTTTGCTACTAAGAATGCTCCTCTTGATCCCAATGATATGCCTTTGTCTACTTTGATTGAGAATAATATGAATCTATGGATGTGAATTTTGTTGGTAGGGATAGTTTTGGAAACAATGCTTATGGAGGAAACTTTAATCCTAGACCATTCCCTAGTAATTCCTCTAATAATTATGGAAATTCCTACAATAATTCTTATGGTAATTTTAATAAGATGCCCTCTGATTTTGAGAATAGTGTGAAAGAATTTATGATCTCTTAAAAGAATTTTAATGCCTTGCTTGAAGAAAAAGTGCTCAAAGTTGATGATTTGGCAGGAATGTTGATAGCCTTTCACTTGATGTTGATTCTCTTAAACTTAGATCTACTCCTCCTAAGCATGATATCAATGAGTCTCTCAAAGCCATGAGAATTTCCATTGATGAGTGCAAAGAAAGAACTGCTAGATTGCATGCTAAGAAAGATTGCTTTGTAAAGGTGTGTTCTTCTAGTTTCCATGAAAATAATGATGAAGATCTTAAAGTTATTGATGTGTCTCCTATTAGATCTTTGTTTTGCAATATGAATCTTAATAATAATGGGACTGGAGATGAGTCAACTTTAGTTAGAAGGCGTCTCAATAATTCGGAGTTTTTAGATCTTGATGCTAAATTTGGTAAAAGTGGGATTGGAGAGGTCATGACTTTAAATAGCATTGAACCCACTATCTTGGATTTCAAGGAATTTGATTATGATAATTGTTCTTTAGAAGGTTGTATTTCCTTGTTGCAATCCATTGTGAATTCTCCTGATGCTTATAGTCAAAATAAAGCTTTTACCAAACATATCGTTGATGTCTTGATGCAATCTTTTGATGAAAAACTTAATTTGGAAGTTTCTATACCTAGAAAACTTAATGATGAGTGGGAACCTACTATAAAGATTAAAATTAAAGATCATGAGTGTTATGCTTTATGTGATTTGGGTGCTAGTGTTTCCACGATTCCGAAAACTTTATGTGATATTCTAGGTTTCCATGATCTTGATGATTGCTCTTTAAATTTGCACCTCTCGGAGGTCCCCATTAAAAAGCCAATGGGAAGGATCAATGATGTTCTCATTTTTGCAAATACCAATTTGGTGGCCGTAGATTTTATCGTTCTTGATATAGATTGCAATCTTTCTTGCCCTATTATTCTTGGTAGACCTTTCCTTAGAACGATTGGCGCAATTATTAATATGAAGGAAGACAATATTAGATTCCAATTTCCATTAAGGAAAGGCATGGAGCACTTTCCAAGAAAGAAAATTAAATTACCTTATGAATCTATCATGCAAGCTACTTATGAATTGAGTGCCAAAGATGGCACTACTTAGATCTATCTTCGCTTTTATGCCTAGCTAGGGGCGTTAAACGATAGCGCTAGTTGGGAGGCAACCCAATTTTATTTGTTTTTTTGTTTTTGTTTCTGTTTAGTAATAAATTTGCATCTACCTTCCATTGACAGACATGTGACTTTGTTGCATAAAGATGGCTGGCGGGTGTCTGTCTCTCCCACCTTAGTTGAATAAGATACAACAAAGGCGGCCCTTGTAGAAGGTTAAATAGCAACTTGCATATCACCGTTGTGGCTTTGCGTAGGTAAGAATTGTTCTCACTAGATACCCATAGCAACCACATAAAATATGCAACAACAATTAGAGGACGTCTAACTTGTTTTTGCAGGGTATGTTGTGATATGATATGGCCATGGGATGATCATGTTTGTAATAGTTTATATCGACTTTCATGTCGATGCATCCGGCAATTGGCAGGAGCCATAGGGTTGTCTTTAATTATTGTATGACCTGTGTGTCAATCATTAAGCGTTATGTAATGCTTTACTTTATCGCTAAGCGGTAGCAATAGGAGTAGAAGCATGGTTGGCATGACAACACCGATGGCAACACAATGATGGAGATCATGGTGTCATGCCGGTGATGATGGAGATCATGTCGGTGCTTTGGAGATGGAGATCAAAAGCACAAGTTGATGGCCATATCATGTCACTTATGATTTGCATGTGATGTCAATCCTTTTATGCATCTTATTTTGCTTAGGACGACGGTAGCATTATAAGGTGATCCCTCACTAAAATTTCAAGATAAAATTGTGTTATCCCCAAGTGTACACCGTTGCGAAAGTTCGTCGTTTCGAAGCACCATCTGATGATCGGGTGTGATAGACTCTACGTTCGCATACAACGGGTGCAAGCCAGTTTTGCACATGCGGAACACTTGGGTTAAACTTGACGAGCCTAGCATGTGCAGACATGGCCTCAGGACACAAGAGACCAAAAGGTCGAACACGAGTCATATGGTTGATATGATCAACATGGAGATGTTTACCATTGAAACCACCTCATTTCACGTGATGATCGGACTTTGGTTGGTGAATTTGGATCGTGTTACACTTGGACAACCGGAGGGATGTTGATTTGAGTGGGAGTTCTTAGGTAATATGATTAATTGAACTCATTATCCTGAACAAGTCTAAGTTATCTTTTCAAATTTATGTTGTAGATCAATGGCTCCCGTAGTAGCTCCCCTGAATTTCAATGCATTCCTAGAGAAAGTTAAGATGAAAGATGATGGAAGTAACTTTGTGGATCGGGCCCGTAATCTGAGGATTATCCTCACGGCTGCCCCAAAGGCTTATGTCCTTGATGCACCGCTTGGCGTGCCATCCCTCCAGCGACTGTGGATGTCGTGAATGCTTGACAGTCGTGTGTTGATGACTACTCAATAGTTTAGTGCGCCATGCTGTATAGCTTAGAGCCGGGACTTCAAAGGCGTTTTGAACATCATGGAGCATATGAGATGTTCCAGGAGTTGAAGTTTATCTTTGAGAAGAATGCCTGGATCGAGAGGTATGAGACCTCCGATAAGTTTTATGCCTGCAAGATGGAGGAGAATGGGCCTGTCAGTGAGCACATACTCAGAATGTCTAGGTACTACAACCGTCTGGCTGAGTTGGGAGTTGAGCTCCCGACAGAGGCTGTCACTGACATAGTTATTCAATAGATACCACCTAGCTACAAGAGCTTTGTGTTGAACTATAACATGCAAGGGATGAACAAGTCAGTCTCCGAGCTGTTCACGATGCTAAAAGTTGCTGAGTCAGACATCCAGAAGGAGCATCAAGTGTTGATGGTGAATAAAACCACTAGTTTCAAGAAAGGCAAGGGAAAGAAGGGAAACTTCAAAAAAGGTGGCAAATCAGTTGCTCCTCCCGTGAAGAAACCTAAGGCTGGACCCAAGCTGGAGACCGAGTGCTTCTATTGCAAGGGAACTGGCCACTGGAAGTGGAACTGCCCCAAGTACTTGTCCGACAAGAAGGGGGCCAACGTCAACAAAGGTATATATGATATACATGTTATTGATGTGTACCTTACCAACTCTCATTGTAGTGCCTGGGTATTTGATACCGGTTCGGTTGCTCACATTTGCAACTAAAAGCAAGAACTATAGAATAGACGGAGGTTGGCGAAGGACGAAGTGACGATGCGTGTGGGAAATGGTTCCAAGGTTGATGTGATTGCCGCCGGCACGCTCGCTCTTCGATACCATCGGTATTAGTGATGAACTTGAATAATTATTATTTAGTGCTTGAGTTGAGCATGAACATTATATCCGGATCTTGTTTTATGCGAGACGGTTACTCATTTAAATCAGAGAATAATGGTTGCTCTATTTATATGGGTAATATCTTTTATGGTCATGCACCCATTATGAGGGGTTTATTCTTATTGAATCTCGATAGTGATGATACACATGTTCATAATATTGATGCCAAAAGATGTAGAGTTGATAATGATAGTACCACTTTCTTGTGGCATTGCCGCTTAAGTCATATTGGTGTTAAGCACATGAAGAAACTCCATGTTGATGGGCTTTTGGAGTCACTTGATTTTGAATCACTTAACACATGCGAACCATGCCGCATGGGCAAGATGACAAAAACACCATTTTCTGGAACAATGGAACGGGCAAGTGACTTGTTGGAAATCATACATACCGATGTGTGCGGTCTGATGATTGTTGACGCGCGTGGTGGATATCATTATTTTCTCACCTTCACCGATGACTTGAGTAGATATGGGTATGTTTACTTAATGAAGCATAAGTCTGAAACATTTGAAAAGTTCAAGCAGTTTTAGAGTGAAGTTGAGAATCATCGTAACAAGAAGATCAAATTACTATGATCTGATCGAGGAGAGAGTATCTGAGTTATGAGTTTGGTAATCACTTAAGACAATGTGGAATCGTTTCAGAGTTGACGCCGTCTAGAACACTACAGCGTAATGGTGTGTCCGAACGTCATAATCGTACCTTATTGGATATGGTGCGTTCGATGATGTCCCTTTCTGATTTGCCACTATCCTTTTGGGGTTATGTGTTAGAGACAGCTGCATTCACTTTAAATAGGGCACCATCTAAGTCTGTGGAGACGACACCGTATGAACTGGGTTTGGCAAGAAACCTAAGTTGTCATTTCTTACGATTTGGGGCTGCGATGCTTATGTCAACAGGCTTCAACTGAAAAAGCTCGAACCCAAAGCGGACAAATGCGTCTTCATAGGATACCCAAAGAGGCGGTTGGGTATATGTTGGGGATATGACTATTTGTGTAAGCCGCCCAGGAGGGGCCGGGTGACGCAAAGAGGACTCATCAGAGGAAGCCCAAGACCAAGCATGAAGATGGCGGTTCAATAAAGGGCTTAAGGCCCACGGGCGGCTTAAGCCTGTCGTAGTAAACCGCCATGATGGCATGACTTGTAATGTAAGGTAGATTTAACTGGTCACCGAGCCGGACTCTGTTTATAAGCCGGCCGGGACTCTGCAAGCCGCAGGGCGCCAACCCGTGTATATAAGGGGCGACACCTTTGGCGGCTTAGGGCAAGAAACAACTCATCGAGAGCCGGGCATAGCGTATCTCGCTCCCTGGTCATCGAAACATCAATACCAACCCAACTAGACGTAGGCCTTACCTTGACCATAAGGGGCCGAACTAATATAAACCCTCTCGTGTCCCTTGTCCCGATTTAACCCCTTCAAGCTTCCGTGACTATTCCACGACAGTTGGCGCCCACCGTGGGGCCAGCGCACGGTGGATTTGAGTTCTTGAAGGGCAACTTCGAAGGGCTCAAGGGATACGTAGTGGGCCGGATGACCAAGAGTCGTCGCGGCAAGGTATACATCGACGACGAAGGCTGGGGTCCCGACGCCGGCTCAATTGAGTACGGATACCGGGTCCCCTTCGGCGGAATCCACGTCTTCATCGGCCGGATCGGTGAGCCGGGCCCTGAGCCGGACAACTGCACCGACCTCGTCGAGACGGCTCAGCATGCGAGGAAGACCCGGAGTCAGCCGGTCATGAGGCGTGCCTTCGTGGGCTGCGTCCACGGAGAAGAAGTTTCTGAAGGATCTGAAGATAAGGGTGAGACGGTCATCCTCTCGGACGAGGATTCATCCGCCAGTTCAACAGATTCGTTGTACCAAGTGCAAGATGGCGTGCTCAGGGGCTGTTCCGATGGCATCAGTATTCCAGACCCCGATGAGCCGCCAAGATGGGCCGGAATCTTCATGGCTGTAACTCAGCCCAGTTCAAACTCTACGGCAGCCGCAGCGATGCGTCCGGATCAGGAGCAGCCGGGCAAAGGCCCCCCGTCGCCCACCGCTCGAGTCTTGATGGATCTCATGGACAAGCTTACGGCCCTGTTAACCGCCACGGTTATTCCGGCAGACAAAGATGAGCATGACGCAGCGGTGGCACAGGTGTGTGAGGAGATACCTCAGGCCAAGGAGGCCTTGGCAGCTGAGGATACTAGACTAGCCACAAAGCGGGCGGCTCGGCGCCCGGCACGGCGCTGCGATCGAAGCTTACCAGCTCATGATGAGCTTAAACGCATCCAATGAGGTAATGAGGAGGAGACATCAGAAAACACAGTCCCGTCTACCTCCGAATTACGACCCCCAGGTTCTCTTTGCTACACCTGGAGCCGGCCCTAGTAACCCGCCAGATGCCGATCAGCTTATGACAACCGGAACAGGAGGACTGGCTCAGCCTCGGGATATGGTGCCGCCTCACGTGAGCATGCCACCGCCGCGTTATGTGCCGATTCCACCGGGTCACTTTTCTAACCCCATGGAGACCCGGAAGGTGATGACCCGACGGCAGTGGAAACCCGGAGGGTCAGGGAGCTCCTCCAGACAGCCCTGGCTCAGCAGGAGACATATTCTTATAGCCGGGACATGATTCATTCAACTCCCCCACCCTGGGTAGCACCACCTCGCCAGAACCGGAGCCCGAGTTACAGCAGACACATGGAGTCGGAAGCTTTGTCAAGCAATGCCCAACGCCGTAACCAGCCCGGGGGCTATAATCCGGTACAGGACTGAATACGTTAGGAGAACGAACGAGCGGCTCAGGCAGCGGCTTATCAGGATCACCCGGAGTATCCAATGACGTCCGTTGAGGCGGGGGTAGCCACTAGAACCGGCGGTGTCCCTTGCCTGGTGCCGGCTCTGCGCGATGTACATCTGCCCAAGGACTTCAAGGGACCTCGAAAGGTACCAAATTACACGGCCGACCTACAGCCCGGGGCATGGATCGAGAGTTATGAGATGGCCATGGAGCTGTTAGAGGTCAGTGACGCGGCGATGGCTAAATATTTCAACATGATGTTAAATGGAACAGCCCGGTCGTGGCTGAAAGGCTTGCCACCCAATTCCATTAGTTCATGGGGCGAGTTAAAGGCCCGGTTCATCCAGAACTTCAAGGACACCTGTAAACAATCTATGTCGATTGTGGACTTACCGGATTGCAAGCAAGAGGAAGGTGAATCCACCACCCATTGGGTGAGCCGGGTCAAGGAGATAATTCATTCCTCTGATAAGATGGACGCTGCTCTGCAGTTCTTATGCTGGAGAAAAATTGCTGTTTTGAGCCGCTAAGGCAGAAACTGGGGCGCCTTAAGCATGACCTCACAGATATGGGTACGCTGATGGCGGCTTTAGTCAAATACGCCGATTCTGATAGTACCAAGGATCCCGCGTCTGATGATGAGAAGACAGGGAAGGGAAAAAGGAACGGCAATGGAAAGGGTCAGCAACATAACCCGGTGTCGTGGAATAGTCACGTCAGATGTCCTCGTGAAAGGGCTTAGTTGTGGATCCATCGCAACTAGGAAGCTTGAAGGGGTTAAATCGGGACAAGGGACACGAGAGAGTTATACTAGTTCGGCCCCTTACGGTGAAGGTAGGCCTACATCTAGTTGGGTTGGTATTGATGTTTCGATAACCAGGGAGCGAGACACGCTATGCCTGGTTCTCGATGAGTTGTTTCTTGCCCTAAGTCGCCAGCAGGTCGTCCCCTTATATACACGGGTCGACACCCACCGGCTTACAGAGTCCCGGCCGGCTTATAAACAGAGTCCGGCTCGGTGACCACTTAAATCTACCTTACGTTACAAGTCATGCCATCATGGCGGTTTACTACCATGGGCTTAAGCTGCCCGTGGGCCTTAAGCTCCTTATTGAACCGCCATCTTCATGCTTGGTCTTGGGCTTCCTCTGATGAGTACTCTTAGCGTAACCCGGCCCCTCCTGGGCGGCTTACACAAATAGTCATATCCCCAACATTAGGCCCCGGATTGATTTGAACCTGTTCATGTCAATCTAAAAAACATTTGTAAATAATTAAATCTTCCATCTTCTGACTATACAGAGGGTTTTTTTTAACCCGCCATGACGTCATCTTCTGGATCCGTCTTAACCCGGCGTGACGTCATCCTTCCTTTAACTCATTTTTTATTCCACCGAATCCTTCAACGGGTCTCTTCTTTACTGACTGTTCCGAAAATCGAGGCATCAGAGCCGCTGGATAATAATTGTTATCTCCTCGTTTCTCGCGCCGTCTCAGTCATCTTCTCCCTATAAATAGCCATGACCTAGGTCTTTTCCTTTTTACCCTTTCAGTCGTCTTCTTCCTCTCCTCTCTGCCGCTCAAGCTCCACCGCCGTCACCCTCGACTCCCTCGTCTTCGTCGACTCAGGCCGCTGCATCAACCTGACCTTTGACTAGAGATCGACGGCGAGCCTCCGCGGTTCATCTACATCTGTGAGTTCCTTTCTTCCCTTTTCTTAGATCTATCTCGACGCTCTGCCAAGTTCGTCGGGTTCATCACCGCCCAATTTAAACCCTCGTTAGTCCGCACTTCCACTGCCTGTTTAGATCGTAAAACCTGTGCAGAACTGCTGCGGTAGCTGTTTGCATCGATCTTGTATATAAATAGATCTCATTTTTCTTGTTTGGAAACCTCCCTTGAATACATGAACTTCTCTGCCCTGTTTTTAGGTCTAGAAATTTTCTCTTTTAGGACAATAGTTTGATCCATAATAAAAGCTGTTGTCCGTGAAACTTGTTTCTATCACCCGGAAAGCTTCTTCTGGAGAACTTACTTTATCACCACTGTCTAGGTGTCCGGTTTAAAAATCCTTGAATGATTGTGGATCCTGATAGCGGCTTAAACTTTTTCCGCACAGTCACCCTTATATCATTAGGCCCCTTGCTTAAGCCGCCATTTTCAATAAATTTGAATATTTCTCCCGGATTAAACTTGAACCGGAACTTTCTTACTTTGTCGTAGGCCACTGCCGTTATGGCTCCTAAGGCGGCCAAGGCCCCTGTGACTTGCAACTGGGTTCCATCCACAGTAACCAAGACCAAACTTGCCGAGCTTGTAACGTCTGGCCATCTGCCAAAAAAGGAGGTCATGTCCTATCGTGCCCCTCACCCGTCAGAGGAGATACCTCAACCCAAAGACGGGGAGGTAGTAGTATTCACAGACCATATGACCCGGGGATTTGCCCCTCCCGGCTCAAAATTCTTCAGGGAAGTTCTGGATTTCTTTGACCTGAGGCCTCAAGACATTGGACCCAATTCCGTGTCCAATCTGTGCAATTTCCAAGTTTTATGCGAGGTTTACTTAGGAGAGGAACCAAGCCTGCTGCTGTTCAGAGAGATTTTTTACTTGAACTGGCAGAATGAACGCGCCAACGGGCCTAGTCTTGAGCTTGGCAGCATCTCAATCCAGCGGTGGAGAGACTGCCTTTTTCCTTACGCTGAGCTGCCGAGTCACCCCAAAGACTGGAACCAGACGTGGTTCTACAGCCAAGACACCTCTCCGGCTAACGAGAAGCCTCTGCCCGGCTTTCGCGCCCTGCGTCTTGAGTCTAATCATCATCTAGCGGACAAGTTAACTGCTGTTGAGCGCGTGCCTCTTAACTCCACCATCAGAAAGATCAAGGCCCTCTTAGGCAACGAGTTAACTGGTATTGATTTGGTCCGGGTCTGGGTCACCTGGCGGATACTACCATTAAGCCGCCGCTCCGGCTTAATGTGTACTTATACAGGCGAAAAGGATGACTCAATGCGTCACAGCCCCGAGGACTTACCAGATGATGTGGTAGATGCTACAGTCCAATCGCTATTGAAGGAGGGCACTGTAACCAGTAATACTTTCAGTTTGCTTCCCTTCTGCAAGAAGAATCCGAGTCCTGCAGTAAGTTACTAGTCTTCACAAATACTCTTTAATATGTTACCTTCTGGTACTTATGATTCTTTGTCTTTTCCCACAGGCCGATGACAACTTTTGGAAAGTCAAGTATGACCATGAGGCTGCAAAATTGGCCCGAGCGGCCAGGAAGGCCGAAAGGAAAGCCGCCAGGATGAGCACCTCTAAAAGGAAGAAACCCAGCGCCTCTGATATGTTTAAATTGGACGACTCTTTTTCAGATGAGGAAGAGGTAATCTTTTGATTTTCTTTAACTCCTTTGCCGTTACCTTACTGACATTTGATCCTTTCAGGAGGATACTGGGAACAGTCAAGCAGCGGGCGAAGAGGTAACTATAATTTCCTCCGACTCAAAGCCTTTGCCAACACAAAGAATCCGAAGGGTGACCCGGAAAGTAAGGTTTTCACACCCTCTCACTTACCAAGATCCTCAATTTCTTTTGAAGCAACAGCAGCTTGAGAACCGGCGACAGACTCGGGCCAACCAGGACGCGGAGCTTTCCTCCGGCTTACCCGACGTAACCAGGAAGCGTCGGACCGAGGTTATATCCGACTTACATTTTGCTTTACCCTTGATGGGTTTGATTCGCCAACCTCTCAATTCATTTGACTCCAACTATCAGGATACCTCTCCTTCTGATGAGTCGATGCAATCGAACATGCCGGCTTTCAAAACGGCTCCCGGGTAATACAACCTTTCTTACTTTGAGTTTATCCATACTTATGCTTTGATACTTATCTTTCCACTTTGACTGACAGCGGGCAAGTAAAGCCCAGCAAGAAGGCAAAGAAGAATAAGCCGTCCCAAGACCCGGTGGTTACTGAACCGGTGCTTGACTCATCCGTTCCAAACAGCTCCGCTCATCAGCCACCACCTGAACCGGCTTCTGACATCCCGCAGCCAACCGACCGCTGCGAAGACGTGATTCACAACTCGGATGACCCGGGAACTCCTAGCCCGGCCAAGACAATTGACCCGAAGGTTGAAATTGTGAAGAGCCAATACGTTGAACCGGGCCGGCCTACTGCCCTTGCCCAATGCACCGCCAAGGAGGAATTTGCCCAGCGTCGGAAGTCCAAACAAGACATTACCGATTACTCTCACCTAAGTATTGGTGATATAGTCTCAGGTTATCTGAACCAAGTGCACAGTAGTCGTGACCTGGAAATTGACATGGTGAAGCAAATACAGCATAAATCCGAGGTAAACTTTAAGCTTTTACTCTGAATCTTACTTACTGTACCAGCCCCCAAGTCTATTGCTTATGAATGAATATGCTGTAGACTTAATAATCTGCCTGTCATTAGTTTGTCCGGTTTAAATTGAATACATTTAACCGGGAGATATTATGAAACTTTGAATTCTGGGTTACACATTAGCCCCCAAGTGTCAAGTACTTTTACTTGTAAAGTGCTTCAGACTTAATATGTGTGACTCGGTAAAATAAATTAAAAATTCTTTAAGCATACATTAGCCCCCAAGTGCTAAGTATTTTACTTGTAAAGTGCTTAGGACTTGAATATTATCTTACCAAGATTCTTACCAGAGCCTGATGTCAAATGCAGGCCACCATAAGTCAATTTGAGGCGGAGATTGCTGATCTAAAGAGTCAGTTGAAAACCCAAGAGCTCGAAACCCAGAAAGCCAATTCCAAGTTTGAATTCAGTGTCTCTGAACAAGAGAAGCTGAGGAAAAATTTTGAATCAGAAAAGAAGGCTTGGGTTGATGAGAGGGCTTCACTGGTGACTCGGGCTGAAACGGCGGAGGCATCTCTTGCCGAGGCAACAAATGAGCTGTCCGACTTAAAACGGCACATATCCCAAATGGTCTCAGCTATCTTTGGTAAGCCGTTCGTAAATATTGTAACCCTTCAAAAGTTACTGTAATAGTTGCCTCCGGCTTACTGTTATACATGTGAATATGCAGGCCCCAGGAGTACCAACCTTAAGGAAAATATGCTGGTCAAGCTTAAGGCAGTGTATGCCTTGGTAGAGCATTGTATTCGGTCACTGACGGCGTGATCGCTGTGGCTTTATCAAATACCTCTCCCTGGCTCCTGCAAGACGTTTTGAGACATCTGTCAGTGCTACCGTAACGCATTCAAGACTTAAGGCGGGCATCCGCGAGAGCCGGAGCCGGGGATGCGTTGAGTCGGGCAAAAGCATGGGTGCCAGAGCTTGACCTTGCTGACCTCTCTCTTGGATATCCAAGTCTTAAGGAGGACGACACTGCTTTTGGCGAACAGGACTTCACTGCCTGTGTTAAAGTCGTACACCCCCTGGCGACTCTTATTGGAGAGGATACTGATCTCACCAAGTATTCTCCGGGTTATGACAGCGAGAACCAGAGAATCCCAAATGTCCCATATGACCAAGTCAGCCTGATCCCTCCAACGCGTAAGCATACCTTTGCCCCTGAAGTGGACCCGACCAGTTTAATAGATGATGAAGCTAAATTTGAAGCTTTGAGCGGCATTGACTGGGCCTCGTCCACCTTCCAGGACAAAACAACCGAAGGAGAGGCGGGGAAGGATAATCCGGAGTCATCAAGCCAACCAGAGGAATGAGCCGCCAGCCGGGTTATAATTCCGCAAAGAACAATGCTTCACTTATTCAGACTCGGGGAGTCTTGTAATAGGATAGAAAAACTCCTTAATGCCTGTCATGCCTTATGGTACTTATTGCTTTTGTTAAGCCGCCAGTACTATTTCCATCTTGCTTATGTTAATCAAGTGGTTCCTTGATATTTCACCTTGCTCCGTTTTAATCTGCACGTAAAACAGGCAAGGCTTTCTGGACGATTTACTGCATCAGCGGGTTATAGAATATTGATAACCCGGACATGATCAGAAAATCATATGTATAAGTCGGTTTATGATTAGTTAAAACATAATCTTAACAGCATACATGCACCCCTTTTGATAACCTCTCCGGCTCATATAAGTGTTTACCTGGCACTTGTTAGAACCTGAAGTAACTAATATAAAACCGGAAAGATCAAGAACCATCTCCTCAAGAAGGTTCCCATGATAGTTAAAATAATCATGCTTGCAAATGTTTGCAGGCTCCTAATTCGGATACGATCAGAGAACCGTCCCAAAGGGGTTAAGCTAAGATTCGGATACGATCATATAGCCCCCAGTGGCTTTGGCGATGCCGATCAAGTGGGTATCGACAGCTATGTTCTCTTTGGTTCGAATATGACCTATGTTTGAACAGGAAGCCCCCAAGTGAACATTAGAGTTGTTTAATGACGCTGATTCGAATACGATCCACGTCAGACCCAAAGGGGTTAAGCTATGATTCAAATTTGATCAGGAAGCCCCCAAATGGGTTTGGCAATATGCCGATCAAGTAGGTATCAACAGCTATGTTCTCTTTGGTTCGAATACGACCTATGTTTGAACAGGAAGCTCCCAAGTGACCAAGGCTAGATTCAGATATGATCATAAGCCGGACCAAAGGGAAAGCCGGATTCAGATATGATCCGTCCCCTGTTGGCAGTGTCCATCACCTGATAAATAAAACAAGAAACATTTCTTTATGGGAAAAAAGGACAGAGGTCCTGCTTTACTGCTTTATAAAATATGTACATTATAGAAAGTATCTTAAAAAAGAAACTTAAGTATAGTAAGGCCGGAGATGAGCTATGTTCCACGGCCGGCGGGTCTCCTCCTCCGACTTAAATGAGTCCTTGCGCTCTCGAATGTCGATGAGATAATATGACCACAGTGCGATTCTTCGACCACAAAGGGCCCTTCCCAAGGTGGGGATAGCTTGTGCATATCAGACTGATCCTGGATGAGCCGGAGCACCAAGTCACCTTCTTGAAAGTTCTGCTCTTAACCCGGCGGCTGTGATAGCGGCGCAGGTCTTGCTGGTAAATCGCCGGGCTATTGCCAAGTCTCGCTCCTCGTCCAACAAGTCGAGTGCATCTTGACGAGCCTTTTCGTTATCCGCCTCGACGTAAGCCGCCACATGGGGTGAGTCGTGCCGGATGTCACTTGGTAGGACCGCCTCTGCTCCATAAACCATGAAGAAAGGTGTGAATCCCGTAGATCCGTTAGGCATAGTGTTGATGCTCCATAACACGGAGAGTAACTCCTCCACCCAACAACCCGGAGTCCGCTGTAAAGGGACCAAGAGCCGGGGCTTGATGCCTTTCAGGATCTCTTGATTAGCTCTCTCTTTTTCATGAACTGAACCGCCGAGGCTGCATCACATTTACTGACCGGCTCTACCTCAACCCACTTAGTAAACTTGTTTACTGCCACCAGTAGATGTGTCTTTTTGTCCTTAGACCTTTTGAAAGGTCCGATCATGTCAAGCCCCCAGACTGCAAACGGCCAAGTAATTGGGATCATCCTCAATTCTTGAGCCGGCACATGAGCTCGTCGCGAGAACTTTTGACACCCATCACATTTACTGACCAGATCCTCCGCATCAGCGTGAGCCGTCAACCAATAGAAACCATGACGAAAAGCCTTGGCCACGAGAGATTTTGACCCGGCATGATGGCCACAATCTCCTTCATGGATCTCACGGAGTATTTCTTGGCCTTCTGCAGGTGATACACAGCGTTGAAATGCCCCGGTGATGCTGAGGTGATGTAACTCGCCGTTAACAATCGTCATGGATTTGGAGCGCCCAACGATTTGTCTCGCCAATGTCTCATCCTCCGGTAATTCACCCCGGGTCATATAAGCCAAGTAAGGCACCGTCCAATCCGGGATAACATGAAGAGCCGCCACCAGCTGTGCCTCCGGGTCTGGCACAACTAAGTCTTCCTTGGTAGGCACCTTGACAGAAGGGTTATGTAAGACATCAAGAAATGTGTTGGGCGGCACCGGCTTACGTTGGGATCCCAACCGGCTTAAAGCATCAGCCGCCTCATTCTTCCTTCGATCAATGTGCTCCACTTGATAACCCGTGAAGTGACCAGCCACTGCATCTACCTCACGACGATAAGCCGCCGTGAGGGGGTCTTTGGAATCCCACTTGCCCGACACTTGCCGAGCCACCAAACTGAGTCGCCCAAGCATCGCACCGGCTTAAGTTCATCTCCTTAGCCATCCGGAGACCATGGAGTAATGCCTCATATTCAGCTGCATTGTTAGTACAGGGAAACATAAGCCGGAGTACATAACAAAATTTGTCACCTCGAGGGGAAGTTAACACTACTCCAGCCCCCGAGCCTTCTAGCTGCCTGGACCCGTCAAAGTGAATAGTCCAATACGTGTTATCCGGCTTCTCCTCAGGGGCCTGCAATTCTGTCCAATCATTGATGAAGTCCACCAAGGCCTGAGACTTAATAGCCGTCCGGGGCATGTATTTCAAGCCATGAGGCCTAAGCTAAATAGCCCACTTGGCGACTCGTCCTGTGGCCTCCCTGTTCTGAATAATGTCTCCCAAAGGGGCAGAACTTACCACAGTTATAGGATGGCTTTGAAAATACTGCTTCAACTTCCGGTTTGCCATGAACACCCCATAAACAAGCTTCTGCCAATGAGGGTACCTTTGCTTGGATTCAATGAGCACCTCATGATGTAGTAAACCGGCCGTTGAACCGGATGCTCCTTACCGGCTTCCTTACGCTCCACCACGATGGCAACGCTGACGGCCCGTGAATTGGCAGCCACATATAATAGCAAAGGCTCTTTGTCAATTGGAGCCGCAAGGACCGGCGGCTCAGATAATTGTCTCTTTAAGTCTTCAAAAGCAGCATCAGCGGCCTCACTCCAAACAAAAGTGTCAGTTTTCTTCATCATCTGATACAATGGTAGGGATTTCTCACCGAGCCGACTTATGAATCGACTTAAGGCAGCCACGCGACCCGCCAGTCGCTGAACATCATTAATGCACGCCGGTTTAGCCAGGGAGGTAATCGCCTTGAACTTCTCCGGGTTAGCTTCGATGCCTCTGTTGGACACCAGAAAACCCAAGAGCTTGCCCGCAGGAACGCCAAACACACACTTGGCCGGGTTAAGCATCATCTTGTAAACCCGGAGATTATCAAAGGTCTCTTTTAAGTCAGATATCAGAGTCTCCTTTTCTCTAAACTTCACCACAATGTCATCCACATAGGCATGGACATTACACCCAATTTGGTAATGCAAACAGTTTTGCACACACCGCTGATAAGTTGCCTGGGCACTCTTGAGCCCAAATGGCATAGATACATAGCAGAAGGCTCCAAACGGAGTGATGAAAGCCGTCTTTTCCTGGTCCTTAACTGCCATCTTAATCTGATGATAACCGGAGTAAGCATCCAAAACTCAACGCCACAACCCGCCATAGCATCAATGATTTGATCAATACGGGAGAGCAAAAGGGTCACCGGACAAGCCTTGTTTAAGTCCGTAGTCCACACACATCCGCCAGGTGTCATTCTTCTTGAGGACAAGCACCGGGTTAGCCAACCACTCCGGGTGAAAAACTTCAATGATAAACCCGGCTGCTAAGAGCCGGGCGACTTCTTCCCCAATAGCTTTCTGTCGTTCTTCATTAAAACGGCGAAGAAACTGCCTGACCGGCTTGTACTTTGGATCAATATGGAGAGTGTGCTCAGCGAGTTCCCTCGGTACACCCGGCATGTCAGAAGGTTTCCATGCAAAGATGTCCCGGTTCTCACGGATGAACTCGATGAGCGCGCTTTCCTATTTGGGATCCAAGTTGCTGCTAATGCTGAACTGTTTAGAAGAATCACCCGGGGTGAAGTCAACAAGCTTCGTCTCAGCCGCCGACTTACACTTCAATGCCGGTTCGTGCTCTGTAGTTGGCTTCTTCAGGGATGTGCATTTCCGCCGGGTCAACATTATCTTGATAAAATTTGAGCTCCTCACGCGTAAGCCGACTCAGATAAGCCGCGCCACCTTCTTCACACTCCAATGCTACTTACGATCGCCATGTACGGTGATGGTGCCCTTGTAACCCGCATCTTGAGTCAGAATAAACGTAACACGGCCGGGCCATAAACTTAGCATAAGCCGCCGTCCAAACAGAAGCGTGGTATGGGCTCTCGATCTTGACCACTTCAAACATCAACTTCTCAGCTCGGGAGTCATGTTCGCTCAAAAGCCACCTCCAGCTCAATCCTACCAACTGGTAGGCCGACTTATCGTGGACAACTCCGTGGAAAACAAAGTGTTGGATGTTCTCGATTTTTATCACCAACCCCATGCGCCGAAGGTCTCGTAGTAAAGGATGTTGATGCTACTACCCCATCCATGAGCACTTTGGTGAACTTATACCCACCAACTTGAGGCGCCACTACTAAAGCCAATCGACCGGGTTATCGACCGCGGAGGATGATCCTCCTCGCCCATATGATGGGCTGGTCGACCACCTTAGATAACGAGGAATTGCCGGCTCAACAGAATTCACGGCCCTCTTATGAACCTTCTGGTCACGTTTGCACAAGCTAGTGGTAAACACGTGATACTGTCCACCACTCAACCGCTTCGGTGGCATTGATAACCCGACCGTTATCAGGCTGTTGCCCACCTTGTCCGACATGCCGATTGTTACCACCTGAATGCCCCTGAAAACCGGAATTTGAACCTCCGCCCGGGCTATGAAAGCCGCCGGCCCTTGAGCCGCCGCCAGATCCTTGGCCGCCATCGAAGGTGTTGGAATTTTTAAACGCCTTCATGATCGCACAATCCTTCCATAGATGGGTGGCTGGCCGCTCCCGGGTGCCGTGTCCCGGGCAAGGCTCATTGAGTAATTGCTCCAGCGACGGGCCAGACCCGCCGGATCGCGGCGGCTTACCTTTACGTCTCGGATTGTTACCTCGTACGTTGGCATTGGCCACAAACTCCGGGTTACCGTCCGCCTTATGCTTATTGTCGCCTTGATTCCCCGAGTTATGCTGCTAACCCTTTCCATTGTTGTTCCTTTTTCCCTTCCCTGTCTTCTCATCGTCAGACGCGGGATCCTTGGTACTATCAGAATCGGCGTATTTGACTAAAGCCACCATCAGCGTACCCATGTCTGTGAGGTCGCGCTTAAGGCGCCCCAGTTTCATTCTCAGCGGCTCAAAACGACAATTTTTCTCCAGCATAAGAACTGCAGACCCGGCATCCATCTTATCGAAGGAATGAATTATCTCCTTGACCCGGCATACCCAATGGGTGGTGGATTCACCTTCCCCTTTCTTGCAATCCGTCAAGTCCACAATCGACATAGATTGTTTACAGGTGCCCTTGAAGTTCTGGATGAACCGGGCCTTTAACTCGCCCCATGAGCTAATGGAATTGGGTGGCAAGCCTTTCAGCCATGACCGGGCTGTTTCATCTAACATCATGGTGAAATATTTAGCCATGGCCGTGTCACTGACTTCTAGCAACTCCATGGCCATCTCATAACTCTCGATCCATGCCCCGGGCTGTAAATCGGCCATGTAATTTGGTACCTTTCGAGGTCCCTTGAAGTCCTTGGGCAGACATACATCGCGCAGAGCCGGCACCAGGCAAGGGACACCGCCGGTTCTAGTGGCTACTCCCACCTCAACAGATGTCATTGGATACTCTGGGTGATCACTCTCCTGACGTACTTGGTCCTGCGCCGGGTTATAGCCCCCGGGCTGGTTACGCCGTTGGGCATTGCTTGACAAAGCTTCCGACTCCATGCGTCTGCTGTAACTCGGGCTCCGGTTCTGGCGAGGTGGTGCCACCCAGGGCGGGGGAGTCGAGTGAATCCTGTCCCGGCTGTAAGAATAGGTATCCTGCTAAGCCAGGGCTGTCTGGAAGAGCTCTCTGATCCTCCGGGTTTCCACCGCCGTCGGGTCATCACCTTCCATAGGAAGAGCCGCTAGGCGCTCTGAAGCTGCGATTAAATTCTCCATGGGGTTGGAAAAGTGACCCGGTGGAATTGGCACATAATGCAGCGGCGGCATGCTCACGTGAGGCGGCACCATATCCCGAGGCTGAGCCGGCCCTCATGTTTCGGTTGTCATAAGCCA
This sequence comes from Aegilops speltoides, assembly GCA_021437245.1. Taxonomy (NCBI): domain Eukaryota; kingdom Viridiplantae; phylum Streptophyta; class Magnoliopsida; order Poales; family Poaceae; genus Aegilops; species Aegilops speltoides. The sequence continues at coordinate 52,177,866 of CM038144.1, forward strand.
ATCGGCCTCTGGCGGGTTACTAGGGCCGGCTCCGGGTGTAGCAAAGAGAACCGGGTCGAATTGGAGGTAAACGGACTGCGCTTCGATGTCTCTCCTCATCACCTCATTGGATGCATTTAAGCTCATCGTGAGCTGGTAAGCTTCGACCGCAAGCGCCAGTGCCGGCGCCGAGAGCCATCCGCCCGCAACTAGTCTGGTATCCTCACCGCCAAAGCCTCCTTGGCTCGAAGCTATCTCTTCACGCACTCGAGCTACCGCTGCGCCATGCTTATCTTTATTGCAGGAATAACCGCGCGGTTAACAGGCCGTAAGCTTGTCCATGAGATCCATCAAGACCGAGCCGTGGGTGCACGGGCCGCCGCTCGGGCTGCTCTCGATCCAGACGTGATTGCCGCCGCCAGAGATTTGAACCAGCTGAGTTTCAGCCATGAAGATTGCGCCCACCTTGGCGGCTCATCGGGTCCGGAACATCGATGCCATTGAATAGCCCCGAGCACGCCGCCTTGTACTGACATAATGAATCTGTTGAGCCGGCGGACGAGTCACCGTCTGAGAGGACGGTCATCTCACCCCCATCTTCAGATCCAGAAAGTTCTTCTCCGTGGACGCAGCCCACGAAGGCACGCCTCATGACCGGTTGAGTCCGGGTCTTCCTCGCACGCTGAGCCGTCTCGACGAGGTCGGTGCAATTGTGCGGCTTAGGGCCCGGCTCACCGATCCGGCCGATGAAGACGTGGATTTCACCGAAGGGGACCCGGTATCCATACTCAATTGAGCCGGCGTCGGGACCCCAGCCTTCTTCGTCGATGTAGATCTTGCCGCGACGACTCTTGGTCATCCGGCCCACTACGTACCCCTTGAACCCTTCGAAGTTGCCCTTCAAGAACTCAAATTGATCGTGCGCTGGCCCCACGGTGGGCGCCAACTGTCGTGGAATAGTCACGTCAGATGTCCTCGTGAAAGGACTTAGTTGTCGAGCCATCACAACTAGGAAGCTTGAAGGGGTTAAATCGGGACAAGGGACACGAGAGAGTTATACTAGTTCGGCCCCTTACGGTGAAGGTAAGGCCTACGTCTAGTTGGGTTGGTATTGATGTTTCGATAACCAGGGAGCGAGACACGCTATGCCTGGTTCTCGATGAGTTGTTTCTTGCCCTAAGTCGCCAGCAGGTAGTCCCCTTATATACACGGGTCAACACCCACCGGCTTACAGAGTCCCGGCCGGCTTATAAATAGAGTCCGGCTCGGTGACCAGTTAAATCTACCTTACATTACAAGTCATGCCATCATGGCGGTTTACTACCATGGGCTTAAGCTGCCCGTGGGCCTTAAGCTCCTTATTGAACCGCCATCTTCATGCTTGGTCTTGGGCTTCCTCTGATGAGTACTCTTTGCGTAACCCGGCCCCTCCTGGGCGGCTTACACAAATAGTCATATCCCCAACACCCGGGGAATCAAGGCGGCAATAAGCGTAAGGCAGACGGTAACCCGGAGTTTGTGGCCAATGCCAACGCACAGGGCAACAATCCGAGACGAAAGGGTAAACCGCCTCGATCCGGCGGGTCAGGCTCATCTCTTGAACAGCTACTCAATGAGCGCTGCCCGAGACACGGCACCAGGGAACGGCCTGCCATGCACCTATGGAAGGATTGCGCAATCATGAAGGCGTTTAAAAATTCTAACACCTTCGGTGGCGGTCATGGATCTGGCGGCGGCTCAGGGGCCGGCGGCTTTCATGGCCCAGGTGGTGACTCAAATTCCGGTTTTCAGGGGCATCCGAGGGGTAATAGCCAGCAGCAATCTGGTCAAGGTGGACAGCAGCAGCTGCAATCATGCTATCAAAGCCATCCGAAGCAGTTGAGTGGTGGACAATATCACGTGTTTACCACTAGTTTGTGCAAACGTGACCAGAAGGTTCATAAGAGGGCTGTGAATTCTATTGAGCCGGCAATTCCTCGTTATCTAAGGTGGTCAGAGCAGCCCATCATATGGAGCAGGGAGGATCATCCTCCGCGGGTCGATAACCCGGGTCAGTTGGCTTTGGTAGTGGCGCCTCAGGTTGGTGGGTATAAGTTCACCAAGATGCTCATGGATGGGGGTAGTAGCATCAACATCCTCTACTACGAGACCTTTCAGCGCATGGGTTGACTGATAAAAATCTAAGAACATCGAACACTGTTTTCCATGGAGTTGTCCCTGGTAAGTCGGCTTACCCAGTTGGTAGGATTGAGCTGGAGGTGGCCTTTGGAGATGAACATGACTCCAGAGCTGAGAAGTTGACATTTGAGGTGGTCAAGATCAGGAGCCCATACCACGCTCTGTTTGGACGGCCGGCTTATGCTAAGTTTATGGCCCGACCATGTTACGTTTATTTACAACTCAAGATGCCGTGTTACAAGGGCACCATCACTGTACAAGGCAGTCATAGGGTAGCACTGGAATGTGAAGAAGGTGACGCGGCTTATGCTGAGTCGGCCTGCGCAGCAGAAGAGGTCAAATTTTATCAAGACAATGTTGACCCGGCGGATACGACATCCCTGAAGAAGCCAACTACAGAGCACGACCCAGCGTTGAAGTTTAAATCGGCAGCTGAGACAAAGCTTGTTGACTTTACCCCGGGTGACTCTTCTAAACAGCTTCAAAGATCGCAAGAAGCAACTTGATCCCAAATAGGAAAGCGCGCCATCGAAGTTCATCCGTGAGAACCAGGACATCTTTGCATGGAAACCTTCCGACATGCCGGTGTACCGAGGGAACTCGCCGAGCACACTCTCAATATTGATCCAAAGTATAAGCCGGTCAGTAGTTTCTTCGCCGCTTTAATGAAGAACGGCGGAAAGCTATTGGGAAGAAGTCGCCTGCTCTTAGCGGCCGGGTTTATCATTGAAGTTTTTCAACCGAGTGGTTATTAACCCGGTGCTTGTCCTCAAGAAGAACGGCACTGGCGGATGTGTGTGGACTACACGGACTTAAACAAGGCTTGTCCGGTCGACCTTTTGCTCTTCCCCGTATTGATCAAATCATTGATGCTACAGAGGGTTGTGAGCGTTTGAGTTTTTTGGATGCTTACTCCGGTTATCATCAGATTAAGATGGCAGTTAAGGACCAGGAGAAGATGGCTTTCATCACTCCATTTGGAGCCTTCTGCTATGTATCTATGCCATTTGGGCTCAAGAGTGCCTAGGCGACTTATCAGCGGTGTGTGCAGAACTGTTTGCACGGCAAATTGGGCGTAATGTCCATGCCTATGTGGATGACATTGTGGTGAAGTCCAAAGAAAAGGAGAGCTTGATATCTGACTTAAAGGAGACCTTTGATAATCTCCGGGTTTACAAGATGATGCTTAACCCATCCAAGTGTGTGTTCATGCGTTCTCGGGCAAGCTCTTGGGCTTTCGGTGTCCAACAGAGGCATCGGCTAACCCGAGAAGATTAAGGCGACACCTCCTGGCTAAACCGCGCGGCATCAATGATGTTCAGCGATCAAGGGTCGTGGTTGCCGCCTTAAGTCGATTCATAAGTCGGCTCGGTGAGAAAGCCCTCCCATTGTATCAGATGATGAAGAAAACTGACACTTTTGTCTCGAGTGAGGCCGCTGATGCTGCTTTTGAGGACTTAAAGAGACAACTGTCTGAACCGCTGGTTCTCGCGGCTCCGATTGACAAAGAGCCCTTGCTGTTATATGTGGCTGCCAATTCACGAGCCGTCAGCGTTGCCATCATGGTGGAGCGTAACGAAGCCGGTAAGGAGCACCCGGTTCAACGGCCGGTTTACTACATCGAGTGAGGTGCTCATTGAATCCAAGCAAAGGTACCCGCATTGGCAGAAGCTTGTTTACAGGGTGTTCATGGCAAACCGGAAGTTGAAGCAGTACTTTCAACGCCACCCTATACCTGTGGTAAGTTCTACCCCTTTGGGAGACATCATTCAGAACAGGGAGGCCACAGGACGAGTCGCCAAGTGGGCTATTGAGCTTGGACCTCATGGCTTGAAATACATGCCTCGGACGGCTATTAAGTCTCAGGCCTTGGTGGACTTCATCAATGATTGGACAGAGTTGGAGGCCCCTGAGGAGAAGCCGGATAACACATACTGGACTATTCACTTTGACGGTTCCAGGCAGCTAGAAGGCTCGGGGGCTGGAGTGGTGTTAACTTCCCCTCGAGATGACAAATTTTGTTATGTACTCCGGCTTATGTTTCCATGTACTAACAATGCAGCTGAATATGAGGCATTACTCCATGGTCTCCGGATGGCTAAAGAGATGAACTTAAGCCGGGTACGATGCTTGGGCGACTCAGATCTGGTGGCTTAACAAGTGTCAGGCAAGTGGGATTCCAAGGACACCCTCATGGCGGCTCAACAAGTAGATGTTGTGGCTGGTCACTTCACGGGTTATCAAGTGGAGCACATCGATCGAAGGAAGAATGAGGCGGCTAATGCTTTAAGCCGGTTGGGATCCCAGCGTAAGCCGGTGCCGCCCAATACCTTTCTCGATGTGTTACATAACCCTTCTGTCAAGGTGCCTACCGAGGAAGAATTAGCAGTGCCAGACCCGGAGGCACAGCTGGTGGCGACTCTTCATGTTATCCCGGATTGGACAGTGCCTTACTTGGCTTACATGACCCGGGGTGAATTGCCGGAGGATGAGACATTGGCGAGACAAATCGTTAGGCGATCTAAATCCATGACGATTGTTAACGGCGAGTTACATCACCTCAGCGTTACGGGGGTGTTTCAACGCTGTGTGTCACCTACAGATGGCCAAGAAATACTCCGCGAGATCCATGAAGGAGATTGTGGCCATCATGCCGGGTCAAAATCCCTCGTAGCCAAGGCTTTTCATCATGGTTTCTATTGGTTGACGGCTCATGCTGATGCGGAGGATCTGGTCAGTAAATGTGATGGGTGTAAAAAGTTCTCACGATGAGCTCATGTGCCGGCTCAAGAATTGAGGATGATCCCAACCACTTGGCCGTTTGCAGTCTGGGGACTTGACATGGTCGGACCTTTCAAAAGGTCTAAAGACAAAAAGACACATCTACTGGTGGCAGTGGACAAGTTCACCAAGTGGGTTGAGGTAGAGCCGGTCAGTAAGTGTGATGCAGCCACGGCGGTTCAGTTCATGAAAAAGGTGATCTTTCGTTTTGGCTTTCCACATAGCATCATAACTGATAATGGCACTAATCTCTCTAAGGGTGCCATGGAAGAGTTCTGTCAAAGAGAACATATCCGGCTTGATGTTTCGGCCGTTGCTCATCCTTAATCCAATGGTCAAGCAGAGAGAGCTAATCAAGAGATCTTGAAAGGTATCAAACCCCGGCTCTTGGTCCCTTTACAGCGGACCCCGGGTTGTTGGGTGGAGGAGTTACCCTCCGTGTTATGGAGCATCAACACTACGCCTAACAGATCTACGGGATACACACCTTTCTTCATGGTTTATGGAGCAGAGGCGGTCCTGCCAAGTGACATCCAACACGATTCACCCCGTGTGGCGGCTTACGTTGAGGCGGATAACGAAAAGGCTCGTCAGGATGCACTTGACTTGTTGGACGAGGAGCGAGACTTGGCAATAGCCCACTCGGCGATTTACCAGCAAGACCCGCGCCTCTATCACAGCCGCCGGGTTAAGAGCAGAACCTTTCAGGAAGGCGACTTGGTGCTCCGGCTCATCCAGGATCAGTCTGACATGCACAAGCTATCCCCGCCTTGGGAAGGGCCCTTTGTGGTCAGCAAGAATCTGCACAACGGGTCATATTATCTCATCGATATTCGAGAGCACAAGGATTCACTTAAATCGGAGGAGGAGACCCGTCGGCCGTGGAACATAGCTCATCTCCGACCTTACTATACCCAAGTTACCAGTTTTTAAGATACCTCTTTATGATGTACATATTATATAAAGCAATAAAGCAGGACCTCTGTCCTTTTTACCCATAAAGAATGTTTCATGTTTTTTTAACGGTGATGGACACCGCCAATGGGGGACGGATTTTATCTCGAATCTGCTTTCCTTTGGTCCGCTTATGATCATATCTGAATCTAGCCATGGTCACTTGGGGCTTCTGCTCAAACATAGGTCGACTCAACCAAAGAGAACATAGCTGTCGATACCCACTTGATCGGCATAACGCCAAACCCACTTGGGGGCTTCGATCATATTTGAATCATAGCTTAACCCCTTTGGGTCCGACGTGGATCGATTCAATCAGCGCCATTAAACAACTCTTATGTTCACTTGGGGCTTCTGCTCAAACATAGGTCGATTCGAACCAAAGAGAACATTGTTGTCGATACCCACTTGATCGGCATCGCCAAAGCCACTGGGGGCTATATGATCGTATCCGAATCTTAGCTTAACCCCTTTAGAACGTTTCTCTGATCATATTCAAATCAAGAGCCTGTGAACATTGCAAGTATGATTATTTTAACTATCATTGAAACCTTCTTAAGGAGATGGTTCTTGATCCTTCCGGTTTTATATTGGTTACCTCAGGTTCTAAAAAGTGCCAAGTAAAAACTTATATGAGCCGGAGAGGTTATCAAAAGGGTCGCAGGTATGCTGTTATGATTATGTTTTAACTAATCATGAACCGGCTTATACATGTGGTTTTTGATCATGTCCGGGTTATCAATATTCTATAACCCACTGGCGCAGCGAACCATCCAGGAAACCTTGCCTGTTTTATGTGCAGGATAAAGTGGAGCAAGATAAAATATCAAGGAAACACATGATTAACATAAGCAAGAGGAATTTAGTGATGGCGGCTTAACAAAAGCAATAAGTACCATAAGGCATGACAGGCATTAAGGAGTTTTCTCTATCCTATTACAAGACTCCTCGAGTCTAAACAAGTGAAGCATTGTTCTTTGCAAAGTTATAACCCGGCTGGCGGCTCATTCCTCCGGCTGGCTTGATGACTCCGGGTTATCCTTCCCCGCCTCTCCTTCGGTTGTTTTGTCCTGGAAGGTGGACGAGGCCCAGCCAATGCCGCTCAAAGCTTCAAATTCAGCTTCATCATCTATTAAACTGGCCGGGTCCACTTCAGGGGCAAAGGTATGCTTACGCGTTGGAGAGATTAGGCTGACTTGGTCATATGGGGCGTTTGGGATTCTCCGGTTCTCGCTATCATAACCCGGCGAATACTTAGTGAGATCAGTATCATCCCCAATGAGAGTCGCCAGGGGGCGTACGACTTTAACACAGGCAGTGAAGTCTTGTTCGCCAAAAGTAGTGCCGTCCTCCTTAAGGCTTGGATATCCAAGAGAGAGATCAGCAAGGTCAAGTTTTGGCACCCATGCTCTTGCCCGACTCAATGCAGCCACGGCTCTGGCTCTCGCAGATGCCCGCCTTAAGTCTTGAATTCGTTGAGGTAGCACCGAAAGATGCCTCAACACGTCTTGCAGGAGCCGAGGAGTGGTATTTGATAAGGCCAGAGCGGCCAACGCATGCTGTGACCCGGAGTACAGTTGCTCAACTAAGGTATACACCGCCTTAAGCTTGACCAGCATATTTTCCTTCAGAATGGTACTCCTGGGCCTGCATGTTCACAGGCATAACAGTAAGCCGGAGGTAACTATTACGATAACTCTTGAAAGATTACAATATTTACGAGTGACTTACCGAAGATGGCTGAGACCATTTGGGATATCTGCCATTTTAAGTCGGACACTCACTTGTTGCTTCAAAGAAGAGATGCCTCATTGCTTCAGCCCGAGTCACCAGTGAAGCCCTCTCATCAACCCAAGTTTTCTTCTCCGATTCAAATTTTTTCTTCAGCTTCTCTTGTTCAGAGACACTGAATTCAAACTTGGAGTTGGCTTTCTGAGCTTCAAGCTCTTGGGTTTTCAACTGGCTCTTCAGATCAGCAATCTCCACCTCAAATTGACTTATGGTAGCCTGTATCGACGTCAGGTTCTGGCAAGAATCATGGTACGATCACATTTAAGTCGCAAACACTTTACAAGTAAAGATACTTGGCACTTGGGGGCTAATGTATGATTAAAGAATTTTTTAACCTATTTTACCAAGTCATATATAGTAAGTCTCAAGCACTTTACAAGTAAAGGCACTTGACACTTGGGGGCTAATGTGTAACCCAAATTCAAAGTTTCATGCTGTTACCGGGTTAAACATACTCAATTTAAACCGGGCAAAACTAACAGTAAGTCAATTATTAAGTCTACAACATATTCAGTCATAAGCAATAGACTTGGGGACTGGTACAGGAAGTAAGGTTCAGAGTAAAAGCTTAAATTATACCTCAAATTTATGCTGTATTTGCTTCACCATGTCAATTTCCAGGTCACGACTACTGTGTGCTTGGTTCAGATAGCCCGAGACTATGTCACCAATACTTAGGTGAGAATAATCAGTGATGTCTTGTTTGGCTTTACGGCGCTGGGCAAACTCTTCCTTGGCAGTGCATTGGGCAAGAGCAGTAGCTCGGCCCGGTTCAACATATTGGCTCTTCACAATTTCAACCTCCGGGTCAGTCGTCTTGGCCGGGCTAGGAGTTTTCGGGTCATCCGAGTTGTGAATAACGTCTTCTACAAAGGGTCGGTTGGCACCGAATATCGGAAGCCGTTCAAAGCGGTGGTCGATGAGTGGAGCTGTCAGAACGGATGAGTCAAGCACCGCCGACCACCACCGGTCATGGGACGGCTTATTCTTCTTTGCCCTCTTGCTAGGCTTTACTTGCAAGCTGTCAATCAAAGTGGAAGGATAAGCATCAAAGTATAATTATGGAAAAACTTAAAGTAAGAAAGGTTATATTACCCGGGAGCCGTTTTGAAAGCCGGCATGTTCGATTGCATCGACTCATCAGAAGAAGGGGAGGTATCCTGATAGTTGGAGTCAGATGAATTGAGAGGTTGGCGAATCAAACCCATCAAGGGTAAAACAAAACGTAAATCGGAGATAACCTCGGTCCGACGCTTCCTGGTTATGTCGGGTAAGCCGGAGGAAAGCTCTGCGTCCTGGTAGGACCGGGTCTGCCGCCGATTTTCAAGCTATTGTTGCTTCAAAAGAAATTGAGGATCTTGGTAAGCGAGAGGGTGTGAAAAGCTTACTTTCCGGGTCACCCTTCAGATTTTTTGTGTTGGCAAGGGCTCTGAGTCGGAGGAAATTATAGTTACCTCTTCGCCAGCTGCTTGACTGTTCCCAGTATCCTCCTGAAAGGATCAAATGTCAGTAAAGCAATGGCAAAGGAGTTAAAGAAAGTCAAAAAAGATTACCTCTTCCTCATCCGAAGAAGAGTCGTCCAATTTAAGCATGTCAGAGGCGCTGGGTTTCTTCTTCTTAGAGGTCCCCGTCCTGGCAGCTTTTCTTTCAGTTTTCTTGGCCGCCCTGGCCTGTGTGGCAGCCTCATGGTCATATTTGACCTTCCAGAAATTATCATCGGCCTGTGGAAAAAGATAAAGAATCATAAGTACCAGAAGTTAACATATTAAAGAATATTTGTGAAGATTAGTAACTTACCGCAGGAGCCGGGTTCTTCTTGCGGAAGGGAAGTAAACCGAAGGTATTGCTGGTTCTGATGTTCTCCTTCAATAGCGATCGGATCTGTAGCATCTACCACATCATCTGGTAAGTCCTCCGGCTATGACGCATTGGGTCTTCCTTTTTTCCTGTGTAAGTACACATTGTCGAGCGGCGGCTTAATGGTAGTATCCGCGGGTGACCTGCACTGACCAAATCGCTGCCACTTAACCCGCTGCCTAAAAGGGCTTTGATCTTCCGGATGGTGGGATTAAGAGGCAAAGCGCCAACAGCAGCTTAACTTGTCCGCCAGATGATGGTTGGACTCAAGGCGCAGGCACGAAGCCGGCAGAGGCTTTTATTAGCCGGAGAGGTGTCTTGACAAGAGAACCACGCCCCGTTCCGCCTTTTGGGTGACTCGGCAGCTCAACAGAAGGAAAAAGGCGCCTCCGTCGCTGGATTGAGATGCCTCCAAGCTCAAGACTAGGCCCACATGCTGCTCACCTGCCGGTTCAAGTAAAAAGTTCTCTAACAGCAGCAGACTTGGTTCCTCTCCTAGGTATACCTCGAGAAGACTTGGAAGTTACATGATTTGACATGTAATTGGGTCCAATGTCTTGAGGCTTGTGTCAAAGAAATCCAAAACTTCCTCAAGAATTTTGAGCCAGAGGGCAAATCCGGTTCATATGATCTGTGAAAACTACTACCTCCCCATCCTTGGGTTGAGGTATCTCCTCAGACGGGCGAGGGGCACGATACGACATGGTTTCCTTCTTTGGCAAATGGCCAGACTTTACAAATTCGGCAAGTTTGCCTTTGGTTACTGTGGATGGAACCCAATTGCAAGTCATAGGGGCCTTGGCCGCCTTAGGAGCCATAACAGCAGTGGCCTACGACAAAGTAAGAAAACTCCGATTCAAGTTTAACCCGGGAGAAAAATTTAAAATTATTTAAGGTGGCAGCTTAAAGGATGGGGCCTAATGATATAAGGGTGATTGTGCAATCATATTTAAGCCGCTAGGTGGTATCAAGAGCAATTCAAGATTTCTTAAGATCATGAGAAGAAGTTTGTCGGGTGATAGAAACAAGTTTTATAGATGACTGCTATTATTCTGGATCAAAGTATTGCTCTGAAAAAGAAATTTTCTAGACCTAAAAAATGGGCAGAGAAGTTCATACACTCGAAGAAGGTTTCTAAAACAAGGGAAAGGAGATCTAATCCTATGAAGATTAGTGCAAACAACTACCACAGCAGTTCTGTACAGTTTTTTCGATCTAAATAGGGCTTTGGAAGTGAAAACTAAGGAGGGTTTGCATCGGGCAGTGATGAACACCGATGAACTCGGCCGAGCTTCAAGGTAGATCTAAGAAAGGGGAAGAGAGGAACTTACGGATGAGGACGAGCTGCGGAGGTTCTCCGTCGATCTCTGGTCAAGACAGGTCGATGCAGCGGTCTGCATCGATGAAGACGAGGGGGTAAATGGCGACGGCGGCGGAGCTTGAGCGGCAGAGAGGAGAGGAAGAAGACGACTGAAAGGGTAAAAAAGGAAAAGACCTAAGTCGCGGCTATTTATAGGGAGAAGATAACTGAGATGGCGCGGGAAACGAGGAGATAAGAATTATTATCTAGCGGCCCCGATGCCTTGATTTTCGGAGCAATTAATAAAGAAGAGATCCGTTGAAGGATTTGAGGGAATAAAAAATGAGTTAAAGGAAGAATGACGTCACGCCGAGTTAAGACGAATCCAGAAGATGACGTCGTGGCGGGTTAACAAAACCTCTCAGATAGTCAAGATCAAGATTTAACTCAGAAAATATTTTTTAGATTGACATGAACAGGTTCAAATCAATCTGGGGCCTAATGTTGGGGATATTACTATTTGTGTAATCCGCCCAGGAGGGGCCGGGTTACGCAAAGAGGACTCATCAGAGGAAGCCCAAGACCAAGCATGAAGATGGCGGTTCAATAAAGGGCGCCCACGGGCGGCTTAAGACCATCGTAGTAAACCGCCATGATGGCATGACTTGTAATGTAAGGTAGATTTAACTGGTCATCGAGCCGGATTCTATTTATAAGCTGGTCGGGACTCTGCAAGCCATGTATGCCAACCCGTATATAAGGGACGACCCATCTGGCGCTTAGGGCAAGAAACAACTCATCGAGAACCGGGCATAGCGTATCTCGCTCCCTGGTCATCGAAACATCAATACCAACCCAACTAGACGTAGGCCTTACCTTCACCGTAAGGGTCCAAACTAGTATAAACCCTCTCGTGTCCCTTGTCTCGATTTAACCCCTTCAAGCTTCCTAGTTGTGATGGCTCCACAACTAAGTCCTTTCACGAGGACATCTGACGTGACTATTCCACGACAGTATACCTTCTATCTCAGATCCGAAGGCAAAGTGTTTGTCGCTAAGAATGGGTCCTTTCTCAAGAAGGAGTTTCTCTCGAAAGAATTGAGTGGTAGGAAGATATAACTTGATGAGGTTGTTGAACCTTTACTTCAAGCAGTGAGTAGTGCAGCGCAGAAAGATGTTTCTATGACACCTACATCTGTTGAAGAGGAAGCTAATGATAGTGATCATGAAGTTGCAGATCAAATATCGGACCTTGTAGGTCGACAAGGGTACGTACAGCTCCTGAGTGGTACGGTAACCCTGTCTTAGATGTCATGTTGTTGGACAACGATGAACCTACGAGCTATGGAGAAGCGATGATGGGCCCCGATTCTGACAAATGGTTAGAGGTCATGAAATCCGAGATGGGATCCATGTATGAAAACAAAGTATGGACTTTGGAAGTAGTACCTGAAGGGCGAAAGGCCATTCAGAATAAATGGATCTGCAAGAAGAAGACGGACGCGGACGGTAATGTCCTTGTCTATAAAGCTCGACTTGTGGCAAAGGGTTTTCACAAGTTCAAGGAGTTGACTATGATGAGACTTTCTCACCCGTAGCGATGCTTAAGTCCATCAAAATCATGTTGGCAATAGTTCATTTTTCGATTATGAAATCTGGCAGATGGATGTCAAAACAACGTTCCTTAACGGTTTCCTTAAGGAAGAGTTGTGTATGATACAACCGGAAGGTTTTGTCGATCCAGAGAATGTTGATAAAGTGTGCAAACTCCAGCGGTCCATTTATGGACTGGTGCAAGCATCTTGGAGTTGGAATCTTCGCTTTAATGAGGTGATCAAAGTGTTTGGGTTTATACAAGTTTATGGAGAAGGTTGTATTTACAAGAAAGTGAGTGGGAGCTCTATAGCGTTTCTAATATTATATGTGGATGAAATATTGCTGATTGGAAACAATATAGAGCTTTTGAAAAACGTGAAGGAATATTTGAACAAGAGTTTTTCATTGAAGGACCTAGGAGAAGTTGCTTTCATATTAGGCATCAAGATCTATAGAGATAGATCCAGACACTTGATAGGAGTTTCGCAAAGCACATACCTTGATAAGATTTTGAAGAAGTTCAAAATGAATCAGTCCAAGGAGGGGTTCTTGCCTGTTTTAGAAGGTGTGAAGTTGAGTCAAACTCAATGCCCAACGACTACAGAGGATAGAGACAAGATGAGTGTCATCCCCTATGCCTCTGTCATAGGCTCTATCATGTATGCGATGTTGTGCACAAGACCGGATGCCAGCCTTTCCATAAGTATGGCCGGAAGGTTTCGAAGTAATCTAGGAGTGGATCACTGGACAACGGTGAAGAATATCCTTAAGTATCTGAAAATGACTAAGGAAATGTTTCTCGTTTATGGAGGTGATCAAGAGCTCGTCGTAAAGGGTTACGTCGATGCAAGCTTTGACACTGATCCAGATGACTCTAAGTCTCAAACCGGATACATTTATATTCTAAATGGGGGAGCGGTAAGCTGGTGCAGTTCCAAGCAAAGCGTGGTAGCTGATTTTTTATGCGAAGCGAAGTACATAACTGCCTCGGAGGCAGCAAAGAAAGCTGCCTGGATGAAGCAGTTCATGACAGATCTGGGAGTTGTGCCCAGTGCACCGGACTCGATGACTCTGTTCTATGACAACACTGGTGCCATTGCTCTAGCCAAGGAACCAAGTTTTCACAAGAGGACCAGACACATAAAGCGACACTTCAATTCCATCCACGATTACATCAAGGAGGAAGACATAAACATTTGCAAGATACATATGGATCTAAATGTTGCAGATCTGTTGACTAAACCTCTTCCATGGGCAAAGCATGATCAACACCAGAACTCTATGGGTGTTAGATTCATTACCATGTAATGCTAGATTATTGACTCTAGTGCAAGTGGGAGACTGTTGGAAATATGCCCTAGAGGCAATAATAAAGTGGTTATTATTATATTTCCTTGTTCATGATAATCATTTATTATCCAAGCTTTACTCTTATGCACCAGGTGTTTGAGCTATATTGGTTATGGTGTGATGGCAATGAGGGGGTTCGCTTGGGGGCGTCGTTCCGAACGAACGAATATTTTGCTCTATCATCCCACCCCTGGGAATGATTAGTTTGCGGGGACGACACCCTAGAGTACAGTCGCTTCACCGGCGGGATGGGCGACTGCGACGGAGGGGGACGGCGGGGTCGGCGGAGTCGGACATGGCCCGGGCGGTGCTCGGCGGGCGGCGGGTGGGGGACTGGCGGGCAAACCGAAGGAAAATGAAAGCGGTTGAGCAGTTGGCGCACGGCCTCCGTTTTTCATCTGCCGTAGGTGAAGATGTATATTTGCACCGTGAAGTGTTGTAGTTTATATCTCCGGGAGTGTAACACCCCGGACACACGCGCCGGTGTTCATTACTCCTGACGGGATCTAGAATGGCCCCACAGATCAATACTAGTCTTTTCTGCGCACTATGTCCTCACTCATGCGCACCCGGGAGCAACTTCCCGGTCTGTCACCCATCCTGAAATTACTCCAAGCTGAGCACACTTAATTTTGGAGTTATTTCCGAATAGGCTCTCGGAAAAGAAGGAATTCCTTATTGATATCAGTAGTCTATCATCCCTATTAAGCTGAGCACTGAGAGGAACCGACGTCCTCGTCGGGCCACAGGAACGTTCCCTGTTGGCACATACGTCTGTGCATCCAGTCCGGTACATGTGCCATGCCGTATGCCACGATCACAAATGTCATGAACAACATGACCGTGCACCTGTCCGCAAACATCCGTATAACCGCGAGGGTCGGCTCTGATACCAACTTGTAACGCTCCGGACACACCCGTTGGTGGTCGTTACTCCTAGCGGGATCTAGACTGGCCCCACAGATCAATACTAGTCTTTTTTGCGCACTTTGTCCTCGTGCGCACCTGGGAGCAACTTCCTGGTTTGTCACCCATCCTGAAATTACTCCAAGCTGAGCATGCTTAACTTTGGAGTTCTTTTCGAATAGGCTCCCGGAAAAGAAGGAATTCTTTATTGATATGAGTAGTCTATCATCCCTATTAAGCAAAGCTATCATAGGGAGGCAGAGATGTAATTTTTTTAATCTACACATCTGTTGGAGAATTGTTTTTGGACCTCGGAGATGCAATATCTATATCGTCTATTGGAAATGCTATAAAGAGGTTATTATGCACCAGATTTTTTAGCTATATATTTGTTGGTTATGGTGTGATGGGATGAGGGGGTTCGCTTGGGGGTGCCGTTCTGAGCGAACGAATATTTCCCTCCATCGTCCCCTCCCCTGGAACGATTAGTTCGCCGGGACGACACCCTAGGGCACGGTCATCAGATATTGGCGTCCTTATATATAGGTAGTGTTTTTTAGGGATATATTTAGGAAGTATGAATTAGGCATTAATTGAGTTCTTATCCTGCTATATTCCTTGATCATCTATACATACGCACATAAGCCCTCGAGTTGAGCACATCAGATCTTCCTATAATATATACCATGACGTGCTACAGCGGCCAGATGACCGCGAAGGCAGTAGCGATTCTGCTCCTTGTGGTTCTTGGATGCCACGCGTACTCCGCACACTGTAAGTATGCATATAAGATTACTCTGAGATTCTGCTCCTGTTGGAAATATGCTCTAGAGGCAATAATAAATTAGTTATTATTATTATATTTCCTTGTTCATGATAATCATTTATTATCCATGCTATAATTGTATTGATAGGAAACTCAGATACATGTGTGGGTACATAGACAACACCATGTCCCTAGTAAGCCTCTAGTTGACTAGCTCGTTGATCAATAGATGGTTATGGTTTCTTGACCATGGACATTGGATGTCTATCACATCATTAGGAGAATGATGTGATGGACAAGACCCAATCCTAAGCCTAGCACAAAGATCGTGTAGTTTGTATGCTAAAGCTTTTCTAATGTCAAGTATCATTTCCTTAGACCATGAGATTGTGCAACTCCGGATACCGTAGGAATGCTTTGGTGTACCAAACGCCACAACGAATCGGGTGGCTATAAAGGTGCACTACGGGTATCACCGAAAGTGTCTCATTGGATTGGCACGAATCAAGCGGGATTTGTCACTCCGTGTGATGGAGAGGTATCCTGGGCCCACTCGGTAGGACATCATCATATGTGCACAATGTGACCAAGGACTTGATCACGGATGATGTGTTACGAACGAGTAAAGAGACTTGCGGTAACTAGATTGAATAAGGTATCGGATACCGACGATCGAATCTCGGGCAAGTACTATACCGTAGACAAAGGAATTGAATACGGATTGATTGAATCTCGACATCGTGGTTCATCCGATGAGATCATCGTGGAACATGTGGGAGCCAACATGGGTATCCAGATCCCATTGTTGGTTACCGTCAAGAGTTGTCTCGGCCATGTTCAGATGGTTCCCGAACCCGTAGGGTCTACACACTTAAGGTTCGGTGACGCTAGGGTTGTAGAGATATTAGTATGCGGTAACCCGAAAGTAGTTCGGAGTCTCGGATGAGATCCCGGATGTCCCTAGGAGTTCCGGAATAGTCCGGAGGTAAAGATTTATATATAGGAAGTCCAGCTGCCACTGTGAAAGTTTGGGGTCATCAGAGATACTGGGACCACCGGAAGGGTCCCGGGGGTCCACAGGGTGGGGCCACCTATCCCGGAGGGCCCCATGGGCTTAAGGGGCGTGGGAACCAGCCCCTGGTGGGCTGGTGCGCCCCCCTTGGGCCTCCCATGCACCTAGGGTTAGAAACCCTAAGGGGTGGGGGCGCCTCCACTTGGCTTGGAGGCCAAGCCACCCCTAGGGCAGCCGCCCCCCTCCCTAGATGAGATCTACAAGGGCCCGGCGCCCCCTAGGCCCCTATATATAGTGGAGGGGAGGGAGGGCAGCCGCACCTGAGTCCCTGGCGCCTCCCTCCCTCCCGTGACACCTCTTCCTCCCTTGCGCTTGGCGAAGCCCTGCCGGGATCCCGCTACTTCCACCACCACGCCATTGTGCTGCTGGATCTCCATCAACCTCTCCTTCCCTTGCTAGATCAAGAAGGAGGAGATGTCTCTCCCAACTGTATGTGTGTTGAACGCGGAGGTGTCGTCCGTTCGGCGCTAGGATCATCGGTGATTTGGATCACGACGAGTACGACTCCATCAACCCCGTTCACTTGAACGCTTCCGCTTAGCGATCTACAAGGTTATGTAGATGCACTCCCCTTCCCCTCGTTGCTAGATTACTCCATAGATTGATCTTGGTGATGCGTAGAAAATTTTAAATTTCTGCTACGATCCCCAACAGTGGTATCAGAGCTAGGTCTATGCGTAGTTTTTATGCACGAGTAGAACACAAAGCAGTTGTGGGCGTCGATATTGTCAATTTACTTGTCGTTACTAGTCTTATCTTGATTCGGCGGCATCGTGGGATGAAGCGGCCCGGACCGACCTTACACGTACGCTTACGTGAGACAGGTTCCACCGACTGACATGCACTTGTTGCATAAGGTGGCTAGCGTGTGCCAGTCTCTCCCACTTTAGTCGGATCGGATTCGATGAAAAGGGTCCTTTTGAAGGGTAAATAGCAATTGGCATATCATGTTGTGGTTTTTGCGTAGGTAAGAAACGTTCTTGCTAGAAACCCATAGCAACCACGTAAAATATGCAAACAACAATTAGAGGACGTCTAACTTGTTTTTGCAGGGTATGCTATGTGATATGATACGGCAAAAAGAATGTGATGAATAATATATGTGATGTATGAGATTGATCATGTTCTTGTAATAGGAATCACGACTTGCATGTCGATGAGTATGACAACCTGCAGGAGCCATAGGACTTGCCTTAATTTATTGTATGACATGCGTGTCAATGAACAATGCCATGTAATTACTTTACTTTATTGCTAAACCGTTAGCCATAGTAGCAGAAGTAATAGTTGGCAAGACAACTTCATGGAGACACGATGATGGAGATCATGATGATGGAGATCATGGTGTCATGCCGGTGACGATGATGATCATGGAGCCTCGAAGATGAAGATCAAAAGGAGCAAAATGATATTGGCCAGCATTGTATCGGCCCACCTAGATGTAGCCGAAAAGGATCGTGGGCACTACGTATGCACAACATTGTATCTCGCGCCTTAAGTGTCAAATAGTATTTACCTCAAATTCATCACCCATTCATTTTAGGGCATCTTTTTCTAATGACTAACCTGCACCATCGTGTGCTTCGGTGAAATCATTAGTTAAGGAGTACTCTTTGCAAAGGTCATTCCCAACTTCCTAGGTTGCGACAAGTGGCGTACTTCATGTGCGTCAGTTGTCACAAACTGGGAGTTTTCACTTTTTTTAGATTCATTTGTTCAAAATGTTGTATCTCTTAAACCGTGCATCCAAATCTCGAACCGTTTTCTTGGATACTTGGGTTCGTCGTATCGAGATCTTCCAATTACATCTCATGTTGATAGGTTTCGACGAACCTTTTTCACGAGAAACCCGAACTAGGAGCACTTTTTTTCTTTTCGAAGAGGCACTACTGTGACTCTTGCGGAAGCAAATTCGTGCCTCCACGAGAAGCAAATCCGTTCCTCGAGAGAGAGAAAACATATTTTTTTTTCTTTTTTGAGAGGTTGTGCCTCTCGCGGAAGTAAATCTGTGTCTCCACGGGAAGTAAATTTGTGCTTCTTGTGGAAAAAGCAAAAACATTTTTTTTTCCTTTTTCGAGAAGCCCAACTCGCGGGAAGAAAATTAGTGCCTCGAGGAGAAGTAAATCTTTGGCCCTACATGAAGAAGAAGAAAATAAAAACTATTTATTCCTTTTCCATGAGGCATGACTGTATCTCTCGTGGAAACAAATCCATACCCCCATGAGAAAGTAAATGTGCCTCTTGAGGAAGCAAAAAAATTTCCTTTTTTGGAAGGCACGACTATGCTTCCCGCGGAAGCAAATCCGTGCCTCCACGAGGTGTAAATATGTGCCTCTCACGGAAAGAAAAAAAAAGAGTGTGTTTCTTCCATTTCTGAGATGTACGATCGTGCCTCTAGTGGAAGCCAATCTGTGCCTCCACGAGAAGTAAATTTTTGCCTCTCACAAAAGGGAAAAAATGATAACGCGTTTTTTCTTTTTTGAGAGGCATGACTGTGCCTCTCGCGGAAGCAAATATATGCCTCTCGAAGAGATAAAAAGCGTTTTTCGCTCAATTTTTTTTCAAAACCTAAGGAAAATCGGACAACAATAAGAAAGTCTTTAGTCCCAAGCAAGTTGGGGTAGGCTAGAGGTGAAACCCATAAGATCTCGTGATCAACTCATGGCTCTGACACATGGATAGCAAGCTTTCACGCACCCCTGTCCATAGCTTGTTCTTTGGTGATAATCCAATCCTTCGAGTCTCTCTTACCGGAGTTCTCCCATGTCAAATTCGGTCTATGTACCCCCGACCTCTCTTAACATTCTCTGCACCCTTTAGCCGTCCGCTATGCACTGGAGCTCCTGGAGGCCTACGCTGAATATGCCCAAACCATCTCAGACGATGTTGGACAAGCTTCTTTTCAATTAGTGCTACCCCAACTCTATCTCGCATATCAGCATTCCAGACTCAATCCTTCCTCGTGTGGCCACATATCCATCTCAACATACGTATCTCCACCACACCTAATTGTTGAATATGTCACCTTTTAGTCGGTCAACACTCACCGCCGTACAACATTGCGGTCGAACCGCCATCCTGTAGAACTTGCCTTTAAACTTTTATGGCACTCTCCTGTCACAGAGAATGTCAAAAGCTTGTCGCCACTTCATCCATCCGGCTTTGATTTGATGGTTCACATCTTCATCAATACCCAAATATCGAAAAGTGTCCCCAAATATCGAAAAGCCCATCCTCCTGCAGCATTGACCCCAAATATCGAAAAGTGTCCTTCTGAGGCACCACCTGTTCATCAAGGCTAACCTTCTCCTCCTCACACCTAGTAGTACTGAAACCACACATCATGTACTCGGTTTTAGTAAATCGAAAAGCTGTTTTTTCGAAAAAACATTTAAAAGTTGAAAACACGTACAAAAAATAAAAATAAACAAAATCTGGAGGGAACGCAAGCACGCGACATGTGGCAGTGGCTGAGAGCACGCCAAGTGGTGCGCTCTTAGCCCACCAAAATTGACCCTTGCTAGGACTTCCCAAGCAGTACTTCTTTGACTAGTTGCTCGCGGGCTTCGGCTCGCTGTTTCTTCCTGGGTTTGCTTCGGAATAGAGAGAAAAATACTAGTTGTACATGGCAACTAACGGCGCAATGCATTAATGTATAAGGCATTAACGGTTCCAACAACGGTCATAGGTCACTGGGTATCGACTTAAAGCATAGCCCCCTCAAGCGCTGGAGTTTCTCTGGGCCGGCCCATTAATGGGATTCACACCCAACCGGTTTTGGGAAGGTTCCAGAACCTTCCCTGAACCGGTTTTCTACTTTTTATTGTTTCGGTTTTTCTTTCTTTTTCCTTTTTCCTTTTTATTTTTGGTTCCTTTTCTGCTTTTTATTCTTGTTTTTTCAATTCGCAAAGAACTTTTAAATTCGTGATTTTTTCTGTTTATTTTCCTTTTTAGTTTTAAATTTACAAATATCTTTTTCAAATTCATGAACAATTTTTCAGATTGCGAACAGTTTTTTAAAATCATGAACAAATTTCCATATACATAAACATTTTCTTCCAAATTACGTACTTTATTACTTTTACCATTTTGCGAATTTCTTTATAAATTCGTGAACATTGTTTTGTTCATGGAATTTGGAAAAAAAAATCATCAATCTAAGAAAAAATGTTTAACAAAAAATGTTCATTGAATTCATTTTTGTTCATCGGATTTAAAAATGTTCATCAAAAGTTAAAACTTGTTTGTCGAATTGCAAAAATGTTCATCAAATTAAAATTTTGTTCTTAGATTTCCATAAAATGTTCATCAAATTTAAAATTTGTTCATTGACATTAAAAAAATTTCATCCTTTTTTTCAAAAAAATATTTTTGAAACAAATTTTGTTCATAAATTTCAAAAATGTTCATTGAATTCAATATTTGTTTATGAAATATAAAAAATGTTCATCATTATCAAAAATGTTCATAAAAATTCCAAAAGTGTTCATTTTCTGAATCACGTACATTTTTTATTCAAGAACTTTTTTGAAAATTCACAATTCAAAAAGTTTTAAAATTTTAGAACCAATCCTGTATTATATTAATATATAATAAAATAAAAACAAAAATGAAAAGTAAAAAATGAAAGGAAAAAGGGTGCGCCCCTCCCCGCGCATGGGCCGGCCCAATAGGGTGCTCATGTTGGCGCGAGCGTACACGCTGCCGTGATGGGGGCGCCCCCCACGCGGTATAGGAGTTCCCTGCCTGCAATCAGGGAAGGAGCCAGGAAAATTGTATGAGGGGGGCCTTTTGTTGCTGCTTCACGGGGAGGGCCAGAACCACTAAAATACAATTATTTGTTCCCAAAATGTCATATTAGTAGCTCTAACAATGTAATTTTATCTATGTTGGCCCAGGCCATGGCCCCAGCTCGCCCCCACTGCCTGCAATATCATTTGCCTCTTTACGAAGGCGATCCCCTATTTATCATGTAGGTCTTTTTTAGGGAAATTTATCATGGAAGTCGACGTTTGTCAACCAAACGTGACCCTGTCTCCCCCGGTAGTTGCTAGGTGAACTTGGGATGGCCCAACTAGCGTAGGCTCCCCTTCCGGTTCTAGAACCTTGCCAGACCGGTTTATGTGTTATTTTTTGGGGGGTTTTGTTTTTTATTCTTCTTTCATTTTTGTTTCTTGTTCATGTTTCTTTCCTATGGCTTGGATGGGGGTCCTCAACAAGATCTATATCGGTGTCATTATTTACTTATTTAGACGATAGGTGATGATAGAGAGCAGCAAAATCGCCTGGATCAACGAAAGATTTTTGAAATTCACAAATTTTCCATATATTTTTTAATAAATGTTTATTTTTGGTGATTAGCAAACATATTTTGAATTAACGAACATTTTGTAAATTTTATTAACTAATTTTAAATCCACAATTTTTTTTACCAAATCAGTAAATATGTTTTAGAATTTGGGATATTTTTTAAAACTTGTGATTTAATATTCATGAACATTTAAAAAAGTGGGATTTTTTTTAAAAAAATTGAGCCTTTTTTGACATCCCGAACTAGATTTAAGGAAGCAGAAAATGAAAAGAAACAGAAAATATAATTTTTTGAAAGAGATGCCCTGCAAATGGGTTGCCCAAAAGGGCGTGTGGGCGGTGCACGTTTCAGCTCTTTCCATCACACCAGTCGATGAATAGGAGGTCCCTTTTCGAATATAGTGCAATAAACGAGCAAGAAAATGCTATCTTCATAAGAAAATGATTTTTTGAGAACTAAAAGGAATTTTGTTCCTCCATCATCTGCATCAAGTAATACTTCCCCTGTACATAAATGTAAGACATTTTACAGAGGGAGTATTTTTCTATGAACGAAGTAATGCAATACTATTACAGACTGTCCGCTCGTGAAAAAGTGGGATATATTCAAAGTTATGAAACTATTAGATTCAGTTAAGATCGTTTGGACACTTCTTTTTTCAGTTGGATCAATTCTTTGAAGATCCTTAATGCACCAAACTTTGAAACTCTCTCTCTCTCAAAAAAAAAGAGCAAATTCAATCTATAGATAATAATGTAAATTATACAATCATAACAACAACATGCATGTAAACAAGTACCCAACAAATAACATCATCAGACCTGTAGAAAAACGCACGCTATAACACACATGAGAGACCATTCTACCCCTGTGGAACCAAAACTGTAAATTAGACAGGCCTCTCCTCGTACCACTACGTACTACGTAAACAAGACACGACACGAGCCATGCACTTGCGCAACAAATTAACACCTACACACACAATCCAGCAGACACATGCATGAGCCATCACGTACGCTACGCACACAACTACTGACCACTCTCACAGTTGTCCCATTATCTGGGCCCCGCCATGAAACATGCCATTGCCGCCGACCTGTGCTACCGTCGGCGCAGAAGGGAACTCCGGCGCCCACATGGCAGCCGCCCCGCCGCCGGACACCTTCCACGTGTCCGCATTGCCGTTGTCCAAGAACGCGGTCGGCCAGAGCATCGGCGCCGACGTCCCTGCATGCCCGCCCCGGAGCCCGAGGGAGTGCAGGCCGAACTCCCCGGCGCTGCCTCCGAGCCCCACCTGGCTCAGCCCGGGCAGGCCGAGGCCGAGGTCGAACCCGACGCGGCCCTCGAACAGCGGCGCCCCGCCGAGCACGAACAGCGAGCTGAGGAGGCCGCCTTGCGGAGCCTGCTGGGAGTGCGACTGCGCCGGCATCGGCGGCGGAGGCGCGCCGAAGTGGACGGGCGGGCGGCGCATCGCCTGCTGGGGCGCCGGGCGCAGGCGCTTGCGCGTGGAGCCCCCGATGGGGACGTTGCGGAGGGAGCCCCCGAGCGTCCAGTAGCGGCGGCAGGCGCGGCAGAAGTGGCGCGGCTGCGACGTGTTGTAGTTGTTGTAGTAGCAGAACTTGGTGTCGTGCGACGCGCACCGCGGGCACTGCTCCCGCGCCGCGCCCGAGGGCGTGTTCGGGTTCGCCGCCGCCGGCTGCAGCTGCAGCAGCTGCTGCTGCTGCTGCTGGAGGCACGCCATGTCCGCCGCGGCCATCGTCGCCGCGGCGTCGTGCTTGCAGTTCTGAGGATGGGCGAGCAGTGCTTGCTGCATGGGGGCCAGCTGGTGCAGGGGAGCTTCCATGGCGTCCGAGGCTGGCCCTGCAGGTGCAATGTGGGTGTGTAGATGCTCGTATTGTGACAATGGAACTCGAGCTAACTTGGCTAGATACCAGTGAGTTTTGCTGTTTTGGGATTGAAGTGCGAGGGCGTATATATACACACGGCGTGAGCCAGAGTGAGTGAGTGAGCGAGAGAAGGTGTGTGGACAGTGGGGGTGCTGGATAGGCGTTGTAGGTGATGGTACGGTGGGTGACAGAAGGCTGAGGGGATGAGTACACAGGGTGCAGGGACTGACCATGTAGAGTTGCTTTCGATCTTTGCAGGACAAGGAATCCTGTGAGCCTACCTGAATGCTGACGTGTATGCTCCCCGCACCAGACAGTTTTGAAACCCAACAGTAAAAGTAAATGGCTTTTCCCCCATTCTATACAGTGTTTTGCTTGCATAAGTATTATTCGTGATGCATTTCCCACGGCTAGCTTACTACTGCTACGTAGGAGCTCTGCCAAGCTAGTAGTACTACAGCAATATGCTACTGCTAGCTATACTACTGTTACCATCTGCAGCGTGTTTCTGCCTCTGGCTTTTATTGAGAGCATCTCCAACAGCCACAGCTATAGCGCATGGTAAAAACGTTCGTTAAGCGCTGGGGCTGTTTTTTATACCAACCATGTTGGCTCCAAACAATGGCGCTATATATAATATATTGCAGCATACGCTTCAAAGAGTCAAGGCATATAATGAATGCTACACACAAGACAAACCACATATACATTTGCAAGAAAATGATCAAACGAACAAAATAAAAATCAATACAAATAATTTAAAATAAATCATTACAACACAAACAAATAGTTTATCGCTCAAGACAACAACAAATAGTTCAAATATTACAACACAACAAATAGTTCATGAAGTTCATGCTCTTTGTCTGTCCATGCAATGCCCACCACTCTTCAATTAGATCTTTCGAAGTTCATTGTGCGTATGGACGCCGAATGGCATGATAGGAGGCAACAAAACGGGCTACCCTTTTCAGCCCTCCGCCAAGACTCGCACGGATGTCCCAAGAGCTCATATCTGTGAGTAGTCTAAATCTTGGCCACGCCATTCTCGATGATCATGTTGTGCATGATCACACAAGCGTGAATGATGTACCAAAGCATTTGTTGATCCCAAAATCTTGCCGGTCCTCTCACAATAGCAAATTGGGCTTGCAAAATCCCAAATGCTCTCTCCACATCTTTTCTAGCCGCTGCCTGAGCATTGTGGAAATCAAGATTTTTCTTACCTTCCGGTTTTTTCAACGGCTTCACGAAGGTTTGCCACTTTGGGTAGATGCCATCCGCTAGATAATAGCCATAGTTGTACGTATGGCCATTTGCTACAAATCGCATGTGGCAACTCACCGCTTGCAATCTTATTCATCGGTGGTGACGGTTGAGAACATTGATATCATTCAAAGATCCGGGCATTCCAAAGAATGCATGCCAAATCCAAGTCTCCGATCGCCACCGCTTCAAGGATTATAGTGGAACCCTTTTTGGCCGTGGAATTGCCCATGCCATGCCTTTGGACAATTCTTCCAACTCCAATGCATGCAATCTATTGAGCCAAGCATGCCAGAAAGCCGCGCTTTGTTCATCGCCAATAGCCTTGCGACGCCTTCAGCGATGGGAGCTCTCAAACACTCGCCAAACACTTGCACAATTCCCATCGCAAAGCGCTTGACACATATGATGGCTTGGCTCTCACCCATAGCCAAATGATCATCAACTAGATCACCGGATACCGATGCCAACATACGCAAAGCGGCCGTCACCTTCGTAAAAGTGCTATGCCCGAGCTCTCCGCGGCATTCCTCCTTTTTCGAAAACCGGTCATGGCTCGCTAGTTTCTCGCAATGCGCTGAACAACTCGGTGCTCATCCTAAACCGCATTTAAAATACGACTGGTACGTGGGATTCTCCACGAAATAGTTCTTCATCAATCTATTATGGGCATCAATCCTATCTCTCCAAATTTTCTCTCGACCCATAACCGAACCACCGTGCTTCGGTTTTTTATTGATATGCATAGCTACGATCATTGCAATATCCTCCTCCTCTTCCATATCAAATTCTTCTTGGAAGAATCATACTGACTAACTCATCTACAATGTTCAATACTATACTATAAAACTACAATTCAAAACATGCACCAAATTCATGAAGTTTGAGCAATACATACCTTGTAGGCGTTTTGTCAAACACCTTGCGGGCGCGGCTAGGCGGCGAGCGCTCGGGCGCTGTTCCTCGGACGACGGAGGCGCGCGGGCGACGGCGGTACTAGGAGGATGGGCGAGCCTTGGGCGCGAGGATAGGCCGGGAAGCTTGGAACGGTCGCCGGGGGGCGGGCGGCGGCGGCGCGCGCTGCCGGTCGGGATTGAAGCGAGAGGAAGAGATGGCGCGAAGGCCGAGTGTGCCACGCTACCGCACTGGCGCCAAATACGCCGCGTGTAAGTGCTTTACGCTACCAACCCGTTTAAGCCAGCGCGCCGTTTTTTTGCGCTCATTGGAGTGCCCCGACGCGTTCTTGCAAGGCTTAAAACGCCTATTTTGCGGCGCGGCGCTAGTTTTGCGCGGCCGTTGGAGATGCTCTGAGTGGCAAGGTAGATTCACTCGAAACTTCGAAAGACGACACTGAGGGTAAAAAATGGACAAGATTTTACCACTCCCCACGTCTACACTCGTTAAAATCTACGCAGGGTGAAAGTCATGATTAAGAGTATGGTTAATAATATAGCCAATCATCAGCTATGAAAAGTTGTCATGTCATCTACTTGCTCTTTCTAAATGTATAAGTCATCTTACGAAAATTAAATTATTCTAAAACACTTAGACGTTGTGCATTCACTCTTACCTCGTTTCTTTTTTCTTGACATATCAACCAATAAAAGATGTGCGGTATGCATACTTTCGATAACTTGAGACTACCAAACACGGCATGCAGTGGCTAGTTCATTGAATGCAATACTATTAATTAGCAAATAAACATTAAGTTCTCTTGTTTCCCCTCCGCCTTGATTGCGATGCACAATCTAAGACGACTTATGCACCTGGACGGAGGGAGTAGAGTCAACCTAATAGCCGGCTTGTACAATAGTAAGTTTTAAATATATACGTATTACTTTATTAATAGTTGGCCCATCTTACAACTCAGGAAACACTTGTGTTCACCCGACAGATCTATCCGCTCGCGTCGACCGCCTCCCTGGCCGTCAGATGTGTTATTGATTAGGTGGTGGGGAGCCAACCTCCGTTACTTCACTTTCCTACAACTTGACACGTGTTTCAGAAGCGTTTTCGTAACCCGATTCCTGTTGCAGACAGCGTCGTTGCCGGGCTCTTTTGAAACATTCTTCATGTTGCGAGAAAGATTTCTACAACATGAGTGGTATTGCAAAACTTTCTTCCGGAGCAATAATTTTTTTTTGCAACATTAGCTTCATTGGAGAACAACTTCTGCAACAATATCTCTGTTGCAAAAATTCTGAACGCAACATCATGCTTGTTGCAAAGCTGGCAGCTCAATCTAACGACCACCCAACATTTAATCCAGTGGCGGGAAAATTTTGTGTTTTGACCCTTTTCGCATACCAAATCAGGATCTGACCCCGGCTGGATTTTTTTTTGGGATTTAGCCCTTTTTCTTACCGCCTGGGGTGCTGGCGGTAGGGTTAGACATCCTACCGCCAGGGTCCCTGGCGGTAAGGTACTTATCCACGTCAGCTAGTAGAAACGGCCGCCGTCCCCCCTCCATTGTACCCTACCACCACAGACCCTGGCGGTAGGGTGCGAGCAGTTATTTCGCCCGAGCCCGCCCCTGCCCATCTCCCCCCACCCCTCCCTCTCCCTTGGCAGTTCTTCTTTTCCCCCTCGCCCCTCTCTCCCTTTCTCATCTCCTCCACTCTCCCCCTCGGATCTTCACCGTTTCTTCATCGTTTTTGCGGATCGAGATGGCCCGAAGAGAGAAACGTAAGCTCCTCCAATCCCTCGAAGTAGTTTTTGCAAACTTGCTTCCGATTCGACGCATTATTTTCTTGAAATCCCTCATCTTTTTAAACTTATATTGGATTTCACCTAGGACTGTTTTAGCTTGATTATAGTTCTAGTTCTTAGTTCTTTAGTAACTAGTGGTGTTGAATATGAACTCTAATCAATAATTCATATGTTAGTGTGAAGATGAACCCTAGTTCATAAATTTATTTGTTAAAAAAAGTATGATGTAATGCATGTGGGAGGACTTGTTTGTTTTATGATGCATGCTGATATGATGATATGAAGATGTTGTTTGGAGGAAATACATTCAAGATGAACTCTATTTCAAAAAAAAATTGTTAATTTTTTTTGATGATATGATGCATGTTGGAGGATTTTATTTTGATATGATGCATGTTGATATGATGTGATCCATCTTGTGTAGTAGATGTTGTTGGAGGAATATGCTTAAGATGAACACTAGTTCATTTTTTTGTTTATGTATGCTTATGCTTATGATGCTTTTGTTTATGAAATTTTATTAAGGCGGGCACCTCTTGCGAACAACATCGGCCCACGGTACTTCTTGCTTGACTACGCATTGGACAAGGGTCATCGTGCCCGTTTCATAGAGAACGGAGTGGTAAGTAATATGAAGGAAATATTGATCAAAGTTTTCGGGTTGATGAAAATAAGTTCCTAACTCTTGTCGTCCACTTTTTGACAGATGCTCCAGCCACTGCGCATGAGGGGGCACGGGGTTGCCGGGAATATGGACTACGACGAGCGGTACGCGCTGTACTTCAAGAGAACCCGACTGTTGGGTTTCGTGTTGCAGTTCAAGCGTCAGCCGCCGACGCTTGTCCTCGCAGCTCTGACAGCTTTGATTGACCGGTGGCGGCCGGAGACCCATTCTTTCCATCTCCCATGCGGGGAGATGACGGTGACACTCAAGGATTGGGCGATGATTACTGCCATGCCAATCATTGGTCAAGCACTCACCGGGCGAGTGGAGAGGACCAACTAGCAGCAGATGGTTACCATCCTCATCGGCGACTGCCCCGGTGCTAAGGGTAACCGTACATCCGGTGTACCGTTGCCCTAGCTCTCGGAGCACCGGAAGACATGCCCCAAAGACCCCGATGAGGCGACTGTGCAGTGGTACGCAAGGGCCTACCTGTGGTATCTTCTCATGGAGGTCGTGTTTCCAGACAGCTCCGGGAACTCTGCCAACTGGTCGTATCTATTCTTCCTAGCCAACTGGGATGCAGGGTACAGTTGAGGGACCACGTCTCTCGCCTACCTATACCATTCGGTAAGAGAGTATCTCATTGCCTACCTACTAAAGTATGTCCACGGCATTTTGTTATATCTGATCCTCATTTGAT
The DNA here is from genome assembly GCA_021437245.1 of Aegilops speltoides. Classification (NCBI taxonomy): domain Eukaryota; kingdom Viridiplantae; phylum Streptophyta; class Magnoliopsida; order Poales; family Poaceae; genus Aegilops; species Aegilops speltoides. The sequence goes on from CM038144.1 coordinate 52,206,935, forward strand.
GTTTTGCAGCTTGACGACGCAACTTAGAGGACGAAAGACAAGTCCAATATGGGTGGCTTTGTCCGGGCCTCTCCATTTGGATGTGGGAGCGGCTGCCGGTGGAGCATTCGGAGAAGCTGCCAAGACGCCCATGGGGTGCCTATAGTGAAGACGGCGATGCTACTCGACACCCCACCGTAGCTTACGAGTGGGACATTGTCAAACTCTACACGGGCCTAAACAAGACTTCGTACAAGACCTACACCAACGAGATCGACGCTTTGACGATTACGCAGGTATATGAACTCGCTCACCACCTTTCTCTTTGATTCCACTTTTGACCGAGAGTGGGAACTTACCAATGTATATGTAATAGGTAAACTGGTGGCCGTATCATGACCGAGAGTGGGACTTTGATCTGGACGTGATGTGCGGACTGTGGTCTTTGGCGGTGCATCGTGCCCATGATCTGTGTGTACGCTGTCGAGTGGCACTTGCCACACCGCGTGGCCGCGCAGTTTGGGATGCATCAGCATACCCCACCGGGCCCACCGACCGATACTGGCGGCCACACGCTCCACTTGTGAGTGCCCGTGCTTGTTCTTCGTGCCCATGATTTTATTGCGTTCAACTTTATTATGATGTTTCTTGTTGCTAACGCCTTGCAGGATGAGCCGGCAGAAGAATCAGTCAATCACAGACTAGGGAGAGGAGCATAAAACTCATGTGACGGAGTGGAACCGGCGGAAGTTCCATAAAGATGGGGAGAGGAGAGTGACTGACTAGAATGCTTATGAGGTCCAACACATGAGGTGGTACGATGATGGCCATAAGCACTGTCTTCGTCTCAGGCCTCGGTGGACGGCAGAAGACATCACGGAGCAAGAGAGGGATGACCCCGAGGAAGAGGCCTACCAGACCGGCATCAGAGACATGCATAGTGGATTTAGGGAGTTTGTACCCCTCATCAACAGAGTGGCAAGTTTGAACCGACGGTTGTATTTAAATTATTTTATTCGTCATCGTGACTGACTTATTCCTCTACAGTCCGGTGAGCTGAACAGATGCATCTTTGAAGCCTCAGGTGCACTAGGTGATATCCCCGGGAGCGTACAATCTGAGAACAAATTGAGGGGGATGATGAAGGTACAATTTCAGCCTCCTCGAAACAGAGGCATCTTGTTCACTTGCAATCATAAATCTGATACTTATTATGCCCTTGTTTCATTGTGAGTGCAAAAGTTCGTGAAGCGTTGTCGCAAGCTGGTAGGCCTGCTTGGGTGTGCTAGAGCTGGGTCGGTTGAAGCTTATCATCCTGCAGCCACACAGGGTCACATCGGCTCATCGAGCTATGTTCCCTCATCGTCTAGGTTGGTTGAGGAGGAGGAGGAGGAGGAGGAGGCCACACATAAAGAAGAGGAGGAGGAGGCCTATCATGAGGAAGAGGATGATGAGAGCAATGGGGAGGAGGAGTACGATGAAGATTACGGACCTCCACCAACTCAATCATCTCAACCATCTCAGCTGCCGGAGAGGAATCCGAAGAAGAAGGATTTGCTGAGTCCAGAGCCTTTCCAGAGACCGATTACTCGACGACCCAAGAAGAAGACTGAAGAGACTCGTTCAAAGAGGAACGAGGACCGTACCTCCAAGAGGGGAAGGATCAATCAAATTCTGCTCTTGGATACTTGGCTCTTGTAGTTGGGTTGTCTAGTGGTTGTGAAACTATATGTTTGCTATTTGAACTATGTGTTTGCTATTTGTTGAACTATGTGTTTGCTATTTGTGAAACTATGTGGAACTCCGTTTGCTATGTGAAACTAAGTAGTTGAACTTCATTTGTCATGTCTATTTAGTTCAACTTTTATTAATGTGTATGTGATCCCCAAGTTTAATTGTTTGAGATTTGTTTTTTAGACACTATATCATTGCTGTGATATTGTTTGAGATCTTTGCTGTGATATTGTTTGAGTGTTTTTGAAAATAGGCAAACACAGGACCCTACCGCCAAGGACCCTGGCGGTAGGGTCAGACAGCCTACCGCCAGGGCGGTGCGTTTTTTGGTCACAGAGAGCATTCCCCCTTTTCCATGACCCTACCGCCAGGTCGCTGCGATTTTTTGTTACATAACTTTTCAAAGGCAAAAACCCAAGCCACCCCTACCGCCAGGGGTGCTGGCGGTAGGTTTAGACAGCCTACCGCCGTAGACCCTGGCGGTAGGGTACTTATCCACGTCAGCACGCGGAAATGGCCGTCCTCCCCCTCGGTCGCACCCTACCGCCAGAACCCCTGGCGGTAGCGAAAGGGTCAAATCCCGAAATTTTTTCCAACCGAGGTCAGATCCTGAATTTGTATGCGAAAAGGGTCAAAAAAACGAATTTTTGCCTCCAGTGGCTTGCGAGGCGGCGGATTTTTTTAAAAAGATCCGCCGGCCGACACGTAGTACTCCCAACTCACACTGTCTTGGGTCTCGTGCTATAACGACTCTTATTCTATCACCCGCTTTTCTTCTCTCTTCTTCAACTGAACAAAAAAGATATACTAATACTTTAGTCCTTACAGCACTGTTTATGTCCCTATTTTACTTGTTCTAAGTGCTGCATTGGTAAGGCGACGGTGAGATCTTAGTTGAGTTCAGGACCTTTCTCTGAATCGCATTTACCTTTACCCGGAACCAGTTCGGCGAGACGGAAGAAGATGCATGTGAGAACCTCGGGAGCCGGGCATGTAAAGAGGACAAGGGTTCCCGGACCGAGGCGGCGGCAAATAGGCGCCTATCTTAGATCCATAGCCCTGGCCCGAGCTCAGCTGATGTGTTCCTGTCGCTGCCATGCCATGCCGGTGCCCCCCGGCGACCGCGACCAGGACTCCGCGCCTCCGCTCCACGCCGTCGATCGCATGCAGCTGGCCCCGCGTCGCGCCTGTGCCGGGCAGCTGCAGCGGCAGCAGCCTTTGACGCGCCCTATCACATCTGATCGCCGACGACTCGTCCCTCTCCCCGGGCCACGCCACGCCGAGACAAGCCCGGCATACGCCGGCGCCGGCTCCGATGTGTCCGCCCGTCCCGATCGCGCCTGCCCGACTGACCGCGGACAAGTATTCCAGCGCGTGGGCCCCCAGCCTGACCCTGCATGGACCGGTCGGCATGCGGGGGCGAGGCGGCCTTGGCTCCTTGCGCTTGGATCCCACCGATGTGCATATGCATGCTGTTCCTTCCCGTACGTAGCATGCATATGCCGAGCCCGGCACGCCGGCCGGCCGGCCTAGCCCTGCATGCGTGAACAGCATTACATATGCGTAGTAGCAGTACGACATTCGCTGTGGTACGTCGGAGGATGTCACGTTCCGGCACCTAGACTAGGCTACAAGCACATGTCTCGCTCTTTGTTGCTGCTGCGCTAGTAATACACACTGTGTGCCTACGGGTTAGAAGCATGGCTCAAAAGTTCGCGATGGCTGGTCCTGTTCCTCTCGGTAAGCCGTGAAAGTGCCAGGTCCAAAGTGAATTTGTTGATTAGCATGGTCACTGGATCATTGCTCCTGTAACTTTTTGTTTAGTGATGATCATTGCTCCTGTGCCTTTTTGTTTAGTTCTCCTGGCTCCTAAGACGCGGTGTTACATAATCGCCCAATAATTGGTTCGTTTGGATTTGCTCTGTGGGTATCCTCTCCATAGAATTAGGCCAACTCCAGCGCACGACTCCAAACGGACGTCCGTTTGGCCCGGATTCTATCCATTTGGGTAGGACAATGGGGTCGTGCCCGGACCATTTCTGGGATGCGGTGGCCGTGCGCCCAACGCGCTGACGCATCTCGGCCGCATCCTGTCCGCCTCCTTTTTCAACACCAAATTTCGAATGAACCATCCTCTAGTTCATGCCAGCGGCCCTAGTTTTACGCCGGCAATACAACCCGCCTACACATCCTCGCCGGCAACAGAGCCAGCCTACAAAATGAATAGTTTTGTCGCCGGCAACACAACCAGCGACCGGCAACACAGTCAGCCCCCAAAATGAATAGGTTTCTCGTCGGCACACAACCAGCGGCCTAGCGGCAGGCACCCATGCCAGCCTCCAAAAAGAACGGCCACGACCGAACAGACTACCTAGTTGAGGCTGTCGGCGTCGAACATCTCCTTCTGCCTGGCCTCGAACCAGCTCCTCGTCTTCTCGCTCATCTTGGTCAAGTCCGCACTCATGATCGTTAGGGCCACCTCCTTTGCTTTGGTTGCAGCATTGGTGGCCTCGATGTCGAGCTGCCTCTGCCTGGTCATGACATTGGCGGCCTCGATATCGAGCTGCCTTTGACGGGACGCCTCCTCCGTCGATCTTCCTCTTCTTGGCCGCCTCCTCCATCTCAAGCTTCTTCCTTTGAAGCTCTAGGTATTGCTTCATTTGCTCGTCCTTACTTTGTCGCTTTTTCTCGCCCCTCACATTCTTTTGAGACATCATGCCGTGCAAAGTCTCATGCAAGGCCATGGATGACGCATCACGTATGTCATCCACCTTGAAGTTGGTCTTGCCCCTCGACCTCTTCAACGTCTCACCATCTCCACCTCCGGCCAACGCGGCCGTTTTCTTGCCTCTCTTCCTTTGAAGTTTCACGGTATTGATCTTTGAACTTATGGCAATTGTTGATGAGCGTCCAGCAATGCGTAAGAGTGAATGGCTTGTCGTTGTGCCGAGCCTTGAATGCTTCCAAAGATTGAAATGCCTACACGACCAACAACAATTGAACATGCAAACATATAGAAGGCCGAAGTCTCATGGCCGTAGCAACAAAAGGTAAGAGAGCATACCATGTCCCCAATGCCGAGACCACTCACGGGATGGGCTTCAACGCTCTCAAGTGCGGCACAATACTTGTTGCATTCTTGTTGGATTAACAACCACCTCTTTTGAATCGAGGTGATGCCACAGTCGCTCGTAAATTGGTAGGGCGCAAACAACTTTCTTTCATGGAATGTTTTGTGAACTCTTGTCCAAAAAAAAGTCACTTTTGTTGCGCACCCGTCCTCGGATCTTTACTAATCTTCATCCAACTTTGGCAAATCAACTTGTCCTCTTTTTGTGAGTATGATCCCGTACGAATGCTCTTCTTACTATTTTGTGCTTCCGCTCTTTGGGTGAGCTTGTCGATGAACAATGGATCGCCCCCAATATCAATGCCTTCTTCTTCATCACCATCACCTTCGCAATAGATATCATCATCTTCATGCCACAAGCCAGCATGTTCGTAGTCAGCATGGTCTTGGGCCTCATTGTCTTCATCGGCAACGTACTGGGCGCGGCCATCCTGACTTTGGGTCTCGTCGGGATCGTAGGCACCGCCATGCCCACCCTCGTAGATGACTTTCTCCACGAACTGGTTGTAGAAGGGGTCGTCGACCGTTAGCGTTGGTGTTGGCATTTCGTCGAACAGGACGCGGGGCGACGACATGGTGCCCGTAGACAGCGGTCGTGCTTGCTTTCTTTGCATCTCGATGGACGGACGACCACCGCTGCTGGACCCCAGCGTGACGTTGAGGTTGATGACGACTGAGGGGCGCGGGGTGGACGGCGCGATCACGCTAACGTCCAGCGAGCCCAAAAAATGGGTCTGGCCTTCGCACCTTGGCGGAGGAAAATCGGGTGACAAAGGCGTGGTCCGCGACATCGGCGAGGGGTAGTGCAGAGGCCTGGCAACCGACGAGCCTATGCACGCAGGCCGACTGGCGCTGCAAAGAAACCCACCGGACGACAAATGCCAAGCATGAGGAGGGCGTGCGCTTTGTTGACAATGTCCTCCGTCTCGTCGACCTCGACCTTCCGCCGCGCGGCCTCCAACGCATCACGCTTGGCGGCAAACTTGGCCGCGGCGTTCTTGCCCTTGACGACCGTCCTTCGGTTCCTCCTCTCTGCCGATTCCGCGTCCAGCTTTGCGACCTCCGTCGGCGTGCATTCCGACTATGACTTTCTCAGACCCTTGGCCGCCTTCTTCTTCACCTTTCCGGGCGGGTCGATTGCCTGGCCGCCGGAATTCAGCGGGCGTCGACCATGGACGGGGAGGCTGGTGGGCGGGATGTGGGAGAGTTTGGGGGGAAATGGCGTGTGATACATCTGCAACGTATCTATAATTTTTTGTTGTTCCATGCTATTATCTGTTTTGCATGTTTTATATGCATTAATATGCTATTTTATATTATTTTTGGGACTAAACCTATTAACCTAGAGCCCAGTGCGAGTTCCTATTTTTTCCTTGTTTTTGAGTTTCGCAGAAAAGGAATACCAAACGGAGTCCAAATGGAATGAAACTTTCGTGATGATTTTTCTTGGACCAGAAGATAACCAGGAGACTTGGAGATGAAGTCGGAGGAGCCACGAGGTGGCCACAAGGACGGTGGGCGCGCCCAGGGGGGTACGGCGCTCCCCCCACCCTTGTGCCCCCCCCCCCGCCCGTGATCCTCCTGACCTAATTCTTTCGCCCATATATTTCCATATATCCCCAAACCAACAGGGGCATCCACGAAAATACTTTTCCGCCGCCGCAACCTTCTATACCCGTGAGATCCCATCTAGGGGCCTTTTCCGACATCCTGTTGGAGGGGGATTCGATCGCGGAGGGCTTCTACATCAATTCTATTGCCCTTCCGATGAAGCGTGAGTAGTTTACCACAGACCTATGGGTCCATAGCTAGTAGCTAGATGACTTCTTCTCTCTCTATGATTCTCAATACCATGTTATCCTCGATGTTTTTGGAGATCCATTCGATGTAATACTTTTTTGCGGTGTGTCTGCCGAGATCCGATGAATTGTGGATTTATGATCAGCTTATCTATGAATATTATTTGAATCTTCTCTGAATTCTTATATGCATTATTTGATATCTTTGTAATTCTCTTCGAACTATCGGTTTGGTTTGGCCAACTAGATTGGTTTTTCTTGCAATGGAAGAGGTGCATAGCTTTGGGTTCAATCTTGTGGTGTCCTTTTTCAGTGACAGTAGGGGCAGCAAGGCACGTATTGTATTGTTGCCATCGAGAATAAAAAGAAGGGGTTTTCATCATATTTCTTGAGTTAATTCCTCTACATCATGTCATCTTACTTAATGCGTTACTTCGTTCTTTATGAACTTAATACTCTAGATGCATGCTGGGTAGCGGTCGATGTGTGGAGTAATATTAGTAGATGCAGAATCATTTCGGTCTACTTGACACGGAGGTGATGCCTATATTCATGATCATTGCCTTAGATATCATCATAACTTTGCGCTTTTCCATCAATTGCTCGGCAGTAATTTGTTCACCCACCGTATTATTTGCTATCTTGAGAGAAGCCTCTAGTGAAACCTATGGCCCCCGGCTCTATTTTCCATCATATAAGTTTCTGATCTACTATTCTTGCAATCTTTTAATTTCCTATCTATAAACCAAAAATACAAAAAATATTTACTTTATCATTTATCTATCTCTATCAGATCTCACTTTTGCAAGTAATCGTGAAGGGATTGACAACCCATCGTGTTGGGTGCAAGTTTGTTTGATTGTTTATGCAGGTATTAGGTGATTTGTGCGTTGTCTCCTACTGGATTGATACCTTGGTTCTCAAACTGAGGGAAATACGTATCTCTACTTTACTGCACCACCCTTTCCTCTTCAAGGGAAAAACCAACGCAAGCCGAAGAAGTAGCAACGTGAAATGGGGCGCCGGGGTGATGCTTTGTGCCACCAACGGGCAGGCCAGAGGAGGACAAGCGCGCGCGTCCTGCCCGTCCGCGCGTTATCCGTTTCACCCCCAAAGCGACCCAAACATGGGTCGGAGATGGGTCGAAAGCGAACATAAAACAGACAAAATTCCGTTTGCGCCCGCGCGCTAGGCCGTCTGGTTTGTTCGTCTTGCCCCAAACGGATGCACTCAGACAGAATGGGGTCACGCGCTGGAGTTGGCCTTAGCGCCAGGAGCATGCCACAGATTAACTCGATCATTTGCCTTACGTGTGGTATGTAATGCCAGATTCTGACGTTTCCTTGTGCAGTGCCTATGCTTTGATCAATAGCAGGCAGGGTCGTAGTACGATGTATGTGTATGGAGAAGAGCATGCACACATGGTTTTGCTGGAGGAGTATTCTGCGCTGCGCTGGGGCTTAACCAAGGCAATGGGTATCCGCGGTGCTGTCAGTTTCCGGTAACACATTTGGTAAAGCACGTCTAGATGTTTCATAAGTATTGCACATCTGGGTTTCAAGTCATTGATCTTACACGAAGATTCGTGTAAGCATTTTTTTCTTTTCTCGAGCCTTCCGATAAATTGGTGTCAGCTGCAATAATGCTACACCTACATACGTCCTACTAAAGTCTACGAAACTTCCATCTCAAACTAAGAGCATGGTTAATAGTATAGCCAACTGATGGCTATAAGAAAGTGTCATGTCATCTAGCCAATCTTATAGCCAACATGTATAACAATTAGCTATAAGTATGTGCTACTTTAGTAATACATGGTCCACCTTCCACTCTCACATAGTGCCTATGAGCACGTGCTGCAGCTGGCTCTTGCATGAGAGCCCGCTTACATTCTCTCTTCTATCCTCTCTCCTCCGACTAAGCATAGAAATATTATTTTACTTCTTACAGCCTGTTGACTATACCTTATTGTACTTGCTCTAATCTTCCCCTGATTTTAATTAGGATGGGCCCCAACTACTAATCCCAATAAAATGAAATACATCCACATCAGCCTTTACATAAAATGTACACGTAAGTTTTCATGAGTCTAACATTAATCTGTCAGCTGCGGCCAAAATGCTACACCTATGTACGTCCTAAAGGCCACGAAACATCCATCGCAAACTATTATGCCCCCTGAATTCAACCAGGCTAGGCCCCAACTACTAATCCCGATCAAATTAAATACAACCACACCAGCCTTTATGTAAAATGCCCACGTAAGTTTTTGTGGGTCTAACATTACTCTGCCAGCTGCGGCGAAAATGCTATACCTACGAGCAGTTTTTACTTAATTTGCAAACACTAATCAAACCACCTTAGAATTTCAGGGTGGGCCCATGCCCTCAACTAATACTCCCTACGATCCAAAATAAGTGTCATGGATCGGAGGAACTAAAATCACGACACTTATATTTCTAGCAGGAGTACTAGGTGTAGCAGGTGATTCGTAATTTTCAGTAAATTCAGTTTCTTTAGCTTTAGCAATATGAGCATATAGTTTACCAAGTGGCACAATACTATCAAGAAAAGTAGAAGCATCATCAATAAAATAAGCTGAGACTATTGTTTGTGAAATATCAGTATGTGAAGTAGGTGGTGGTGGTGTCACAAGCTGGCTCACAACAGTAGGTGAATCAAGGGTAGAGCTAGTTGACCGTTTCTTACCTCCACTCGTCTTAGAGGGCATGATCTTGACCTTAGAATCATTGAGATTCTTCATAATGAATATAAATTGCAGTTGGTAATTGACTCACAACTAAACTCAATAAATAGAGCTATGCTCCCTAGCAACGGGCCAGAAAACAGTCTTGATGACCCACACATATAGGGATCGCAACAGTCTTCATGGTTAGCATTTCATCCAAATTTATTGATTCGACACAAGGGAAGCCAAAGAATAATTATAAGCCTTAGCAGTTGAGTTGTCAATTCAACTACACCTGAGAGATAACTTTTCTTGAAGCAATTTATTAATATCATAGTAATATGCTACTACCTCTGTCTAGGTTTTTAGGTCCCCTCGACCAGAGCGCATGGACCAAGGCGGCTTCGAACGTGGAGATCCTACTTGAATTAGAGCAAGTAGTTAGGCGCGTATTTAATGCCGATAAACCAGGCCACGAGGCTCGCAACAACTACGCACGCGCTTTTCCCTGCATGCGCGCGGTAACCGTGGTTGCATGGCCAATCAGGCGATTAAAGATGCATGCACTAACTGTTTCCCACACATTAAATCTGCATGTGAGATTAATTCGGAGAGAAAATCTAGGGGCTTTCCTCGTAGGGGGCTTGTAAAATTGTTACACAGATATGGTGCTGATGGGACCAATAAACCAGGACAGAGGTAGTAGTAGTGATAGCAATAGTGATGAAGTAACAATAGCAACAGGTGTAGTAACAAGTTTGCTGAACATTAGTAGTAGTGAAGACAATAGCAGTAAAGTGTAGGCACGGAGTGGCGATGGATATTCAGTTGAGACTCAATATGTAGCTGTCGCAACCTTGAGCGACACATACTAGCTCTAATTCATCAATCATATGTAGGCATGTATTTCTTATATAGTCAGACGTGCTTGTAGTAAAAGCTTGACATCTTTTGTCCTACCCTTCGGTGGTAGCGGGCTCCTAATGGGAACTAAGGGTAGTTAACACACTCCTTTTAACAGAGAATCGAAACAAAGCATTAAATCACCATGAATACATGAATTCCTTAAGTTAAAGTCATCCCCGATTGATATCCCAATCATTATCACCCGTGGTTCTAGGGTTTAGAACAATAAAACATGTGCATACAACTTGTAGATAAGATCAAGAACACAAGTATATTCATGAAAACATAAAGGTTCAGAATATGAGGTCATGGCACTCGGTCCCTAGTGACAAACATTAAGCATAACAAAGTTAAAGCAACATCAATCTCATAACATAGTGAATACTAGGGATCAAGCCCTAACAAATTGCCATGATTACATATGAAATCGCATCCAATCTCATCTACCTCCAGTATGCCTATAAGGGGATTACTCACACATGATTGTGAGCATCATGAAATTGTTGATGGAGAAGGGTTGGTGATGACAACAGCAATGAATCCCTCTCTTTGGACCCACAACCATACTCTAGATCACGACTTCTGACAAAGAACAGGAGGTGGCGGCGGCTTCGTCTCGTAAATGCGATAAAACTTTTTTTCTTAATTTTTTTCTTGGAGGATGTGAATATATAGCGTTGGAATTAGGTCAGACGATGGTCGGGGGGCACATGCCTGGGTGGTGCGGCCAAGGGGCGGCCGTGCTACCCGCCCTTGTGGCATCCAGGTGGGGCCCCTCCTGTAAGTCTTGGCTCTAGTATTTTTTTAGTCCAAAATAATTCTCTAGGAAGTTTTGTCCAATTCCGAGAACTTTTTATTTCTACACAAAAATAACACCATGACAGTTCAGCTGAAAACAATGTCAGTCTAGTTAATTTCATTCAAATCATGCAAATTAAAGGTCAAAACAAGAGCATAGGTATTTGAAAAAGTAGATATGTTGGATATATATCGAAGCCTACTCCGTCTGTTGCATCGCATCGAAGTCGGCTTGCAATCCCTTTGCTTGGCCGTCGTGCTTATTTCAACCGTGCTTTGGCTCCTTCCACACTGCACCATTCTCCAATTCTATCTGCTCCTACCCTTTCCAAACCTCTCAGCTCCTACCCTGTCCTCTCCTCTCTGTTCCGGTCGGTGACACACTGTCTTCAGACCATGCCAAGTCGTGTTTCTCCATATTGGTAGGCGGCGATGGCAGCTCCGAATCTCCCTCAAGATCTTGGCTGTACCGCCATCGCTCTCAGGGGCCAGCTTCCTCAATGACCGCCTGTTGGTGCAATATCTGCCTACCTTGTGTTTTGGAGATTATTGACAGAAAAAAGTATGGACTAATTTGTTTGCTAGTGCACACAGAGAGAAAAGTCCATACACAACCGAAGAGAATGCTATCTTCGGTGCCGAGTTCGAGGAACTTCACCGAAGCATATCTCCATTGCAGAGAAGAACGAGCTATGTCTGTTGAAGTGATAGAGTCGAGAAGATTAATGTGAAGAAATCGACCCCTCGAAAGTTTTCTGCTATAGCAAATCTTTCTGTTTCGGTAATATCATCCGAAGAAATTAACTGCAGTGATTGAAGTCGAAGATAAAGTGAAGACGTAGTATTCATTAAGTTTTTCTTCTTTGAATCTTTTGAGTCATAGGACCTCCGTAGTACTAAGAGGGGTATAGGTTCTTGATTCTTAGATCAGCTGTGATGCTTAGCTACAACCTATGAAAGATGTGAGAGAAATCTCTTTGTGCTCCGAGTAAATACTTGCCAGCAAGATACTGTGATCTTCTTTGCTACGAGAGATATGCATCGGACCGAGGAGTTAGCATTTCTTATTGTTCAAGGAATGTTACCGTTGTGCTCAAATCCGACCATTGGAATCGTGTCATTAGGCCATTGGCTGAGGCTGATGTCCAAATTGGCCATTTCCCTTATGGGAAGGCTACATCTATAAATAGCCACCCCGCTCCAACGTTATCCGTTGCCTGCTCCGCTTGAGATTTCTGAGAAGATTGATTTGAGCAACCAATCTCCTAGTGATTTGAGTTTAAGATCGACTAAGAGAAAACCAAGAGCCCAGACTTATACAGTGGTTTAGCATCACAACAGTTCTAAGTGAGAGTTCTTGTACCTGTTACTCTTGAGAGCTGTGCACTCTCTAGACGGATAGGCTAGGCTTCGAGTGTTGAAGAGTTGTTGTCTTTATCGAGCCTGATCTTTAGCAACCAAGAGTGATTGTTGTTCGCGAAGGTCGACCGAAGGTTTGGAGATCGCTGACAAGGATCTACCACAAGTGAAATCAACCTGAGTCTGATCAGCTCCACGTTGAAGGAGAATAGGGTGAAGAGAGTTTATCTTTCGTGTTAAGTCACAACCACTCCAACCAGACGTAGCCCTTTGGGAGAAGGGTGAACTGGTCAACCAAATCTCTTGTCACCATCGAGCACCACTAGTTATATCTATCTTACTGCATTTCATTCAGTAATTTTCATTCGTGCCTGGTGCCGATTGATTCTTTGATCTTTGTTTTGTTCTATGTATTTCATCATGTGTACTCGTGCTAACTACTTTCATTTTCCTTGCCTATATCTCTTCGTTGATAGTCTGTATCCTTGTTCCCTATGTATCCCTCCTGCTGCATTTACGTCAGTTTCAGTTATGTTTTGCCTCATTATGTTCCACATGTTTGCCTATTTCATAACCCTCATCGTAGTTAAAACCGTTATCAATCAAGCTCACTCTGTTGTAAATGCTTTCCTCGATAAATATGCCTCTGATGAAGAATACTGATTCAGTGTATCTCTTTCAATTCTCAATTTTGTTGTTGTGTTTGGATTAAGTTTCAAAGCTTTCGAAAGAAAATTTGAATCTCCCATTCACCCCTCTCTGGTCGATATACTCTTGGTCCTAACAATTGGTATTAGTGCAAGTACTCCTTGTCTCTATTTATTAAAGGTCTAACGTCCTTGGAGGTTTGAGTATGTCACTTGCAGGGAAATCCTTGCACTCTGAAAGGTTTCCCATCTTTGACGAAAATGACTATCTATACTGGAAGGAACGAATGAGAATTAGAATTCAAGCCGTCAACTATGATCTGTGGCAGATTGTGGAGGAAGGCTACACCATTCAGCAACAAAACAATCTGTCCTCCGATGATAAGGAAAATCTGCAGTTGGATGCTAAAGCAAAAGATATCATATGTGGAAATCTATCTAAAGACATATTCCTTCGATTTCACCAGCTCAACACTGCAAAGCAAATCTGGGATGCTCTTAACAGTGCTCATGAAGAATTTGTCACCCGATCAGATCCTCACATCAAAATGCTTCGAGCCATGTTCACTGGTTTCAGAAGCCTGCGCAAGGAAAGTGTTATGGAACTCACTAATCGGTTGACAAACATTGTTGAAAGGATACATCAGCGAGGAATAACTGATATCACTGATAGAGATGTAGTCAACAAGCTTCTGAGTGCTCTTGATGAATCCTTTGATCTTATTGTGTCTGAAACCAAACAAAGACCAGACTATGAAGAGCTTCACTATGTCGAGGTCATGACACTGCTGTCGATTCACAAAGAAAAGATGGAGTTGGAAAATGCAAATCAAGAATCTTCTTCGGAAAGTGAAGGAGAAATTCTCTCACACTATGGCAGTTCTAAAGAAGAAGAAGATGTCAAAAATTGATACGTCTCCAATGTATCTACAATTTTTGATTGTTCCATGCTATTATATTACCCATTTTGGATGTTTATGGGCTTTACTTTACACTTTCATATCATTTTTGGGACTAACCTACTAACCGGAGGCCCAACTCGAATTGCTGTTTTTTGCCTATTTTAGTGTTTTGAAGAAAAGGAATATCAAACGGAGTCCAAACGGAATGAAACCTTCGGGAGCGATCTTTTAGGAACAAACGCAATCCAGGAGACTTGGAGTGGACGTCAAGCAGCGAACGAGGCGGCCACGCGTGCCCGACGCGCCCTAAGGGGGTGGGCGCCCCCCCACCCTTGTGGGCCCCTCGTGCGTCAACCGACATACTTCTTCCTCCTATATATATCCACATACCCCGAAAACATCCAGGAGCACCACAAAAAACTATTTCCACTACCGCAACCTTTTGTATCCGCGAGATCCCATCTTGGAGCTTTTGCCGGTGCTCCGCCGGAGGGGGAATGAACCATGGAGGGCCTCTACATCATCTCCAAGGCCTCTCCGATGAGTTGTGAGTAGTTTACCATAGACCTTCGGGTCCATAGTTATTAGCTAGAAGGCTTCTTCTCTCTCTTTGAATCTCAATACAAAGTTCTCCTAAATCTTCTTGGAGATCTATTCGATGTAACTCTTTTTGCGGTGTGTTTGTCGAGATCCGATGAATTGTGGGTTTATGATCAAGTTTATCTATGAGAAATATTTGAATCTCCTCTGAGTTCTTTTATGTGTTATTGGTTATCTTTGCAAGTCTCTTCGAATTATCAGTTTGGTTTGGCCTACTAGATTGATCTTTCTTGCAATGGGAGAAGTGCTTAGCTTTGGGTTCAATCTTTATGTGTCCTTTCCCGGTGTGATGAGGGGCAGCAAGGCATGTATTGTATTGTTGCCATCGAGGATAAAAATATGGGGTTTATATCATATTGCTTGAGTTTATCCCTCTACATCATGTTATCTTTCTTAATGTGTTACTCTGTTCTTCATGAACTTAATACTCTAGATGCATGCAGGAGTCGGTCGATGTGTGGAGTAATAGTAGTAGATGCAGGCAGGAGTCGGTCTACTTGTCACGAACGTGATGCCTATATACATGATCATGCCTAGATATCTCATAACCATGCACTTTTCTATCAATTGCTCGACAGTAATTTGTTCACCCACCGTAATACATATGCTATCTTGAGAGAAGCCACTAGTGAAACTATGGCCCCCGGGTCTATCTTTTATCATATAAGTTTCCCATCTACTTTTATTTGCATCTTTTATTTTCCAATCTATATCATAAAAATACCAAAAACATTTATCTTATCTTATTATCTCTATCAGATCTCACTTTCTTAAGTTACCGTGAAGGAATTGACAACCCCTTTATCGCATTGGTTGCAAGGTTCTTTTTTGTTTGTGTAGGTACGAGGGACTTTTGAGGAGCCTCCTACTGGGTTGATACCTTGTTTCTCAAAAACTGAGGGAAATACTTACGCTACTTTGCTGCATCACCCTTTCCTCTTCAAGGGAAACCCAACACAGTGCTCAGGAGGTAGCAAAAATCAACACACCATCACTCGAAAACTTGAAATGCTCACACAAAGATTGAGTGATCTAAAGAGACACCATCTTTATCTTGTCAATTATGAAGAGTTTCATGCACCAGAATCATCAAGAAGACGATTGCCTCTGAAAGATATGAAGTGCTTCAAATGCAAATTATATGCCATGTCATCCTTGATTGCCCTCGTTGGGAAGGAAAACCTAGCAGCAGATGGAAATATCTTCACTACAGTTGATTCACTCGAATGGATCTTCATACTAAGCTCTCGAATGAAAATGCATCTGCGCCATCTTCTTTGATAAGACCAGTCACTGACGTGAAAGCCAGAGCAGTTATCGAATCAAATATGAAGAGGATGTCACGGCTAAACAGAGCATATGCATATTTGACAGTAGAATCTGAAGATGAAGTCACGGACACTAATTCCGATGAAGAAGAACTCTACAAAAGAATTGGGAGAAGCAATGCATATGTTGCTATTGGATCATCAAAGACATTCAGCGAATCAAACACTGATGATGATGATTCAAGAGATGATGACTCAAGCGATGATGAACCAATCGCCTTTTGTCTCATGGCAAAATCCTCTAAGGATCAGGTATCTGCCATACACCTAAGGTCCATGAATGAATACTCTCCTGAATACATATCTTATGCCAAGCTGGTCAAAATTGCTAATTTTCAACATGATGAACTTGAAATGCTTGAAAGAAATCTCAGAAAAACTGAAGGATTATTGGTCGAAGAGATGGAGAAGAATCAAAATTTCATTGAAGAGCAAGATGCTTTTTCATCAACTATTGATAATCTTACCATACGATATGATTCACTTGTAGTTGACTATGAGAGTTTATCAAATGAACTCCTTAGAAGGTATCAAGAACTCATGTCACTGAAAGAGTCTCATAAAGAACTGGCTTTAGAAAAAGCTTCTCTCTTCGCTGAGCAACTTCAACTTCCTGATGGTTTTGTACCCCCATGCTTAACTTGTCTAGAACGTAGCAATGCAGATTCTCATGCTGAAACTTCCAATGTTGTGAAAGAGAATACTGCTACTACAAATGGTACCACTAACCACTCCTCTGAGGATTTTGCTACTCTTACTACAGAAAATTGCAGGTTAAGAGGCTTACTTGAGACTGGAACGCTAAGGAGCCTAAAAGGGCATCAAACCTTATGTGATGTGCTCAAGAAGTCTATACCTCACAAAAATCCTCAGAAGCAAGGATTAGGTTTCGAAAATAAACTCAATGTGGATGGTTTGTACTGGACTCCCAAACAATATCCTCGTACAACTTGGATTCGAGCAAATAGTAAAATCCTCGAACCCGAAACTCTATCTGGTTACCTTTCGTCCATTTCTGTTGACTCTGACAAGTCAAATGACTCAAATTACAAACTCTTCAAGCAACAGAATGGTAAAGTTTTCACTCGATATGTTGGAACTAACTGCAGGGCAGGTTCACCCAAGAAGCAAATTTGGGTGAAGAAAAATACCATTGAAAATCCATCTGTTACAGCTAATTTGACCGTGCAGGACAATCCGCGACGAGGAAATGGCTACCATTCAAATCCTAGTCAAAAGTCATATTCAAATGATTATCACCCTCATTTGCGTCAAAAGGAGTACGTGCGCATATCTTCTAATCATTACACCCATGCATCTGGAAACAACTTCAATGCCTATTCATATGATTATTATCATAGTGCTTAGGTGTCACGCAGAATACGACGAAGAAATATTCCAAGCCAGGCGAAGCAAATGAGATCATCACCTCCCACACAGGTGTGGGTTGTGAAGAAGAACTAATCATTTCTTGCAGGAAACACTCTCAGGGATATCACACTCTCATCTTATGCCCTGAGTCCAATCATTGTTGGTGCTCTCGTATTCCCTATTTTTATTCGTAGTATTTTTGCCTTCTCCTTCAGTTTATTTTGTGTTTTTGATTCGGTTCCTCTTCTATTTTTCACTCTGTTCTTCATGTCACAAAGATGCACTTGATCTGAAGAAGATTTATTTCTGAAGTCCTTGGTCGCTAATTAAATCATCCTCAATATTACTATCTATTTTGGCGCTTGCCCTTCCTCAAACCCTTCGTCATCTAGTTCAATTACCAAGAATTTCGCAGGAAACGGTTGACACGTGCCCATGATCTCGTCCCTTGAATGTGGAACATCACAAGTTTTTCGTTTGTAGATTTCGGAGTGGGCGGTTTGTCCTTCAGGATATATAAACCCCCTCTCTAGGTCTCTTCTTCCTTAGCTCTTTCCCTGTTCAGCCTCAAACCCTACTGTCCTTCTCCGCCCGAGCCCGAGTTGGAAACATCGTCGACGTCAAGCATTGTCATGCAACTCCGGCGAAGCTCCGTCACTGTTGATCGCGCTAGTGAGGTAACTTCTCCTTCCCATTCTGCCGTAGTTGATTTGTCTCACCAAGTTAGGGCATTCAGATCTGGTACTTACTCTACTCACCTCCTGTTCTAGAGCAGTTCCTCCCGACGCAATTTATCTTGTGTTATTTCCTTGTGGTAGATCTTCTAGGTTCTGTTAGTTTTGACTTGAATGGTTTGTAGTTGTTCCTCGTACTAGTCTCTTGGATCTAGGGTTCACTGTGCATGTTCTTTGAAAGATTAGAAAATTGGTTATATCGCCATTAGGCATACTGGAATTTACTCGATGATATCTTGCCAATGCGTGATTTGAATCCCTTGGCTCTCCTGTAAACCGTCTGTTTTAAGTTAAAATTTCCTCCATGCATGCTTGTGACTTATTCTGTGCTTTCTTTTGAGTTTGTGTTTTTCTCTCAGGAGTGGTCATGGCAAATAGCTCAGATGAGCATTTTGGTTCAGAGGAAGAAATCCCTTAGCAGCCATTGGTGGTTGTCAAAGCAAAAATGGTCGAAGGAAAATCAGCAAAGCCACCAAGAGCACCAAAGAAAAAGGCTGAACCGGAATCTGCTGATGAAGTTGATGATGATATTCCTTTGCTCACATTCAGCCAGAAGATGAGCTAGTCATAGATTCCAAGACCATGTTCTCAGACGGAAATCCCAAGAAGGGTGGCCGAGGAAGAGAAAGAAATACTTGAGCTGAGATGTCTGATCAGGAAACGTACAGGACACCACCTGGCGTGGAAAGTGCTCAAGATAGGAACAATCGACTACAAAAGATTCGCCATCATTGGTTGAAGAAATGGTTCAACTATGAGAACATCCAAAGGAAATACCAGATTCTGTTTGCATTCACTCACCCTAGAATGATTGCATTGCATAAGGATGCCTAAGGCAGGAAGGTGAGAAAGTAAGGCCAGCACCACCTCCCAATGCTCATGCCGATTCTTTGAAAACCATAGATGATTTTCCCGAAGAAGTTGAAAAGAGGGAAAAGGCAAAGGCTAAGAGAGAGGCTAGACTTGTGAAGAAGAGCCAAGTTGAACAACAGAATGTTGAGTTGACTCAATAGGATGTGATGGAAAAGAAGGAAAGGGCATCTTCCCAAAAAGAGAAGAAGAAGAGGATGTCAGTTTCTCCTCGATCTCTGAAGAAGAAGTCTATTGCAAGTAAATCCAAAAAGGTTGCATCTCCCTCGTCTGATGAGGAATCTTCTGATGATAATGCTGGCGAAGAAATTCCCATTTATGATCAACGAGCATTGCTTGATAAGCCATACCAAACTCCATCACCTGCCAAGAAGTCACCACCATTGAGATCTTCACCAAGGCTTGGACCTGTTCCCTCAGATAAACCTTTGGGTTCTGCTGCCCTAGCTGCCAAGAGAAAGTTGGTCACTGATGAACTGATGTTTCTGCCAAGAAGGCGAAGAAAATTATTCCTGCTTCCAGAGAGGAATATGATTTTGAGATGATATTCGACATCATTGAAGGTGTCTCCTATGATGCCAATCCAGCTGAGTTGGGTAATTTGGGTCTACCAAAAGATGTTAGCAAGATGGTAGCAAAGCACTTCACTGATGTGAAGGAAATCTCCAAAGAACTCAATCAAGATTTCGATGATAAGAAGCTTCTGGAGAAGATGAGAAGGGAAGCTAAGTCTGAGACTGAAAGAAAAGATGTGAACAAGGCTATTCTTGAAACGACCAAAGCCCTCACTACCATGAGAAACAACAAGATTTAGTGGCACTCCAGGATGAAGATGGATGTCTCTCAGCTTTGTGATCGCAGAATCAATGAGATTAAGTGTCAGGAAGATCTTGCTCGACGCAGGGAGAAAGAAGAAAAACGTCAGAGAGCTCATGATAGAGCGAATAATCCAAAAGAAGTCAAGGACCATTGTGTCCAATCTACTCCTGCTGATGCTCCCATTGAGTCAAGTGCTCCATTACAGCAGATTCCACCATCCCCTCATCCCGAGGAGGTAACCGAGCAACAAGTTGAGGCTGTGGTAGTTCCTACCTTAGTCAAACAAGAAGCTAATGATGTGAACAAATATCTTGTCAATCCTGATGAAGTAAAGGTTGTGCCTGAGAAAAATGCTCCTGAAGAAAAGATTGACGAAGAAATTGAAATGTAAAAGCAAGTCTCGTTGCCTGTGAAGAATATTAATGCTGAACCCTCCGGACCCACCAAGGAGTCAGAAATGTTTGAGGGGGAGCAAGTTGCTTCCAAAGGTTCTACCCCTACGGTCTTCTCATCTAGCGCACCTGCCCCAATGGAGGTTGACCTTGCTCCTGGTTCTTTGGCTTCATAGCTAGAACAAGAAGATAAGAAGTTTGAAGAGCCCATGGCTCATGAGAGAAAGACGAAGAAGTTGCACTACTAGTTCCGTCTCACCAAGTCATACCACTAGTGCTAGCGCATCAGGCTGAAGATGTTTTTGTGCCACCTCCAATTGCTGAGTCATCGAAAGAAAAGGCCCTCGTGCCTGAGTCTAAGGAAGCCGTTGAAGGAGTTCCAGCAAAGAAAAATGATTGTCAGTCAAATGATCACATGCCATCTGCTTTTAGAGAAAGTTATTGTACCACATGCTCCAGCGTAGCCCTCTGATGAGAACGCATCTGCTGCTGATGATGTTCAGCCGGTGCAACGAAGTTTATCAGAAAAATCCTCAAGAATCATTTCCGCTATTTTCATCTGAGTATGGCCCCAATGGCCCAGCTTTCAATGAGTAGCTTCATTCGTCGAAGCTTTCTTTCTTTGGGGTGAGCCCCTATGAAGGAGAAAGAAGATCTTTGTCTCCGAGGTTTTGGACCGAGGAGCAGGCAATATATTATGCTAGGATCTTGTTTGGCAAGCACATGATTTTCAATCACAAGATGTCGAACTTTGCTAAGCTCGAATATATGTGATGTTTCCACAATACTCTTAACCACATTGAGCATGCGCTTCTGAAGGGATTTCTTAGATTCAATCATGGATGGAACAAAGAGATCATCCTTCAATTCTATGCGATGTTGTACATGACAGGGCAGATGGACACAAATCAAATGCTCAACCGATCATTTTCTGGCCCTGATAAACTTGCCTCAGTGTGAATTTGAGAATGATAGAGAACACAGACTGCATTTCAGGGAAGTGTCTGATGAACAACTCCATATCTTGATGAATCCCGCGATGGTGGGCGATGAATGCGTTGAAGTTGACCCAAAGAAGTTGGCCTACGAAAACAAAGTTCTGTTCCACATTTTCGTCGTGCAGCTACGATGTCAAGCAGGAGCCGGCGTTGCCTCAACATCACTTGAGCCAGTGTCCCCCCAACTATGGCGTCCAAATTGGGCACCGCGTGAAGGAGGAGTCTCCCTTGTCACTGCACAACTATTACGCCCGGATCAACAGGCCGATCTCGCCGCCTTGCTGCAATGGGGGCAACAATGTCGTCAAGAAGGAGCTACTGCCGGCCGATCCAAAGGCACGCCGGTGCATCCTCCATTACCTCGGTGGCCGCAGTGTCTCCTCGTTGTTGTGAGCCACCATGTCGACCGAGAAGAGGGCAACCAAGGAGGTGACTTGGCGGGAGCGGCGTAACGTGGCATGCCGCTCCACAATCGCCAAGTCTGACGAGGCGCCGACCTGGGTCCATGAGGAACCCAATCTCGCGGATGCCTGTGCCCGCGGCCGCTCGCTCACCAACGTCTAAATGCACCCGCTGCGTGATACGTCTCCAACGTATCTATAATTTTTTATTGTTCCATGCTGTTATATTATCAATCTTGGATGTTTTATATTCACTTTATAGCAACTTTATATCATTTTTTGGGGCTAACCTATTGATATAGTGCCCAGTGCCAGTTGTTGTTTTATGCTTATTTTTTACTTCGTAGAATATCCCTATAAAACGGAGTCCAAACGTAGCGAAACTTTTTGGAGATATTTTTTGGACCAGAAGACAACTTGGGGGACAAGGAAGGACTAGAGAGGAGGCCCGTGGGGGCCACAAGACACTAGGGCACTCCTAGGAGCCTAGGCGCGCCCTGGTGGGTTATGGGGCCCACGGAGTTCTCTTGCTCCGCCTATTCGCCCTATAAATTCCCAAATATTCCAGAAACCCTAGGGGAGTCAACGAAACACAATTCCAGCCGCCGCAAGTTCAAAAACCACGAGATCCAACCTAGAGCCATATTCCGGCACTCTGCCGGAGGGGAACACGATCATGAAAGGGTTCATTATCCTCATTGGTGCCTCTTCGATGATGCATGAGTAGTTCACCATAGACCTACGGGTCCGTAGGCAGTAGCTAGATGGCTTCTTATCTCCTTTTGTTTCTCAATACAATGGTCTCCTGGAGATCTATTTGATGTAATGACTTTTTGCGGTGTGTTTGTTGGGATCCGATGAAGTTTGAGTTTATGATCAAATTTTTATCCATGAATATTATTTGAGTCTTCTTTGGTCTCTTATATGCATGATTATTTATAGGCTCATATTTGTTCTTCGAATCTTTGGTTTAGTTAGGCCAACTAGATTGATTTTCCTTGCAATAGGAAGAGGTGCTTTGTGATGGGTTTGATCTTGCGGTGTCCTCTCCCAGTGACAGAAGGGGCAGCAAGACAAGCATGTGTCTTTGCTATTAAGGATAACCAGCATGAATAAGTATAGTTCATAAGTAAAGGCCCAGGTAAGAGATAACTGAGGCATGCAGAGACGACAATGTATCGCTAAGTTCACACCCTTGTCGATGCTAATCTCCGTTTGCAGCGGTGTGGAGGCACAATGCTCCCCAAGAAGCCACTAGGGCATTGTAATATCCTCATGCCCTCGCACAATACAAGGTGTCGTGATTCCACTAAGGGACCCTTCAGGGCGGTCACCTAATCGGTACAAATGGCAACCCTTGGGGGCGATCACCGAACCCATACACTTTGGCAACCCTTGGGGGCGGTCACTGGAACCCGTACAAATTGCTCAAGCAATTTATTGGAGACCCCGACGCTCGCCCGGAGCTTTACACCACAATGATTGAGCTCCAAAGCTCCTCAAACCGTCTAGGGCGCCCAAGCACCCAAGAGGAACAAGCTCTAGGTACCAAGCACCCAAGAGTAATAAGCTTCTCAACTTCACTTCCACGTATCACCATGGAGAACTCAAACCGATGCACCAAATGCAATGGCAAGGGCACGCAGAGTGCCCAAGTCCTTCTCTCCAAAATCCCACCAAAGCAACTAATGCTAGGGAGGAAAATGAGAGGAAGAACAAAGAAGAGAACACAAATAACTCCAAGATCTAGATCCAAAGGGGTTCCCCTCACATAGAGGAGAAAGTGATTGGTGGAAATGTGGATCTAGATCTCCTCTCTCTCTCCCCCCCAAAACTAGAAAGAATCCATGGCGGGATTGAGAGATAGCAAGCTCGAAGGAGGTCAACAATGGGGGGCAAATACAAGCTAAAATGATAGATACCATTGGGGAAGAATGGCCCCTTAAATAGGCCTCCCGAAATCCAACCATTATGTGCAAAAGTCATGCACAAGCGGTACTACCGCTGCCTAGAGCAGTAATACAGCTTATAAGCGGTACTACCGCTGCCTAGATCGGTACTACCTCTTATAAGCAGTACTACCGAGTGGTATTACCGCTTAAAAACTGACATGCGAATGAAACTGCCATAACTTTGGCGTACGAGATCCGAAATGAGCAAACTCAAGCTTGTTGGATAGAGGACGACAAGAGCTATCCAACAACTAGAGAAAAACATAGAAGAGGCAATAGAAAAATGCCAATGATATAGAGGTGTGAAACCTCTATGAATGAAGAACCGGCAAAAACTCCAACATCGAAAACATCATAGAAGATGCATAAGTGAACTCCGTTTTCGATGAACTCGAGCTTGTCATGAAGATGACCAAAAGCTCTAAAACTCACAAAGAGAAACACCAAACAAGAACCAAGAAAGATGATGCAAGGATGCAATGGTTTGAGCTCTCTACGAACGATACAATCAAGCTACTAACTTGAGAGCCCCCCTTGATAGTACGATAATTGATCCTATAACCCGGTCTCCCAACTACCACCATGAGATCAGTAAAATAGAAAACCTATCAAGGGCAAACCTTTGCCTTGCACATAGTCCACTTGATCTAGATGATGATGATCTTGACTCCCTCAAGTTGGACCATGTTTCTTGATTGTGTTGGCTCGATGAAGACTAGTAGATTGCTCCCACATACTCCACTATGGGTGAGACACTCTTCGGAACATCTTCACAAGTCCATTGTCACCCCAATGGATGGAAATCTTCAAGTACTATCTCTTCGTGATGCTCCACTTGAACTTGGACACCGGAATCTTGATGACAATCACCACTTGATGTCATCTTCGATATGTTGTATGAGATTTTCCTCTTGACGCAAGCCATGGAAATATACCTAACCCCACATAAAACTCTCACCTAGACCATGGGTTAGTACACAAAGCATAATGGACAATGCTTACCATACCATGAGATCACTTGATCCCACTCAGTATATCTTCTACGCTTTGTGTGTTGATCAACCTGAATCACTCTTGTACTTAGTCTTGACCAACCTTGAATCTTTCCAACTCCCTTCATTAGGATGATGTCTTGAAGGTAAACATGAATGTTCACACAATCTTCTTCTTCAAGACATGCTTGCAATAGGCTCAACTCTCACATGGCCAACCCAATCTTTGGATAATTCCTTGAAAAGCGCCTTGGCCAACACATAAACTCCTTGAAACCAAAAAATGGACTTCAAGAAAAGCCAATCCTGTGAATATAACTCAAGGCAACCATTAGTCATAGAGAATGTCATTAATTACTAAAACCACACATGGGGGCACCACATGTTCTTTCAATCTCCCCCATTTTGGTAATTGATGACAATCACTTTCAAGAGAGTTTATATAAGAAATTAAGCATCACCATGCAAGGCAACAACTAATAATGCATGAGCATGAGATGCAAGTGCTTAGGAACAAAACCAAGGCAAGGTACCAAAAGCCCTCTACGCTCTCCAAAGTAAACTCTTGAAACTTCTCCCCCATTGGCATCAATTGCCATAATGGGCGAAAAACTTAGGAGGCCAATATAATATGTGTTCCTCCAGAAAGTGTGTATTTCTCAACATATGAGTGCAATGAAATACACATATCCCATGATAGCTAGTTGGAGGAAGATAAACTATATTGAGGATCCACTTGACACAAAGATTGCAAAAGTATGATATGGCAGATAGACATACCAAAGAGAGAAGCAAGCAAGCAAAAGATACTAATTGACACAAGCAGTCAAAAGATCCTATGAGCCACAAGAAAGAAAGCTATTATGATATGAGCATAGGAGTTTTCTAAAGAACATAGAGAAGCTCCCCATGATTTGTGCAATATTTATTTTTGTATATGGATACAACATGCACAAAATAGGATCATCACTCCCCCAAAGTCAATAAAAACTCACAACAAGTGCAAATGAGCAAAAGGTAATAAACAAGGCATAGCACTTGCAATAAGCACATGGTTGAGCAACTTGAAAAAGAGGCAACTTAAGAATATGCTAAACCAAAATGATGTCTGTGAGTCATGGCAAAGCACTTGAGAAGACTAATATAAGGATGAGCATTAAGCATCAACATAGTCTTGAATGAATGAGATACAAGGTGCAAGACATGTCCTTCCCCCCCACACACAACTATCAAATGGATTCAAAGCTCACTAAAAAGCGAAAAAACAACCAAGCTTGTGACAACCCATGGTGAAGATAGAAAACGATGGCCTCATCAAGACGAGGGATACCAATTAATTAAGATGGCAAAGCCTCGTTAAGACAAGCATGAGAAAAAAGATCTTCACCACAAATGAGTGCATCAAGAAGCAACGATATAAGATCCGCACTCAAGATAAATCCTTTCATGGAACCACCTAAGAAAAGGTGGACATGAAAGAAAAAGGATATCAACTAGAGATGTAACTTCTCTCAAATGTATAAGATTCTAGGTAGATGAAATTCATTTTGATATCAATCCACAAAGAAGGATGTACACATGAAATAGTTAGAAAAAGGAGAGAACAAGATATCCACAAGGAAATCATAAATATACCAATAAGATATTTGCTTGAAAGCATAGCACATGGCTAGATATGGTATTATTGTGTATAAATGAACTCCTACCACACATCCATCAAAGACATCACAACTAGCAACAAGAGATCATCGTTGGGATGCTTTGAGAAAGGAAACAAGTATCACAGGAACGAATCAAGAAATTCATGCCATGAGCACCCTACACAAGGTTGAATGCAAGAAATGTATGCATGAATAGACACTTGTTACAGAGATAGCATTGGAAGGATGTAGATATACCAATTGAATGTAGTTGGTAGTAGTTCATTAATCATCGTAGCTTGACTCCAAAAAGCACATAGTGACACCGCTTTCCTTGTGAGCGAGCCGAGCATCCAATGCATCTCCAATTGTTCCTAGAACAATCAACACAAACAAAATGGTATCCAAACTCATTGGGACCAAAGAGTTAGAGAACCAACAATACATAGGACAAACTCCACAAAAATATGTGCCTATAGATATGAAATTGAATTTCATGCACATCTCATCCAATTTGTGACTTGATGGAGTTTCCCCTATATATTTGGTCAAAGAAAGAAAGCATGCCAAAGAAAATACATGAAGTAAATATGCATGCTCAAGACTTTCAAGTACCAATACCAAATGAAAAAGAAATACCAAGTGAAAATAGGATACCGAATGAATAAATCATCACTTGGAAGATATCAAATAAAATATATCGAACTCCCAAAAGAGAGGATGGTTCCAAACAAACCAAGCCCTCTACAAAGTTTCATGATGGCACAAAGTACCAAAAAGAAATGGCTTGCCTTCCACCAACACACACTTGATAAGGATCACGAATAGTGTTCTAAAGAAAATATGACAGCTCCCCCAAGCGTTGTGCATTATAGAGAATTTGCATTTGAATACAAAATGCACAATATAGGATCACCGCTTTCACTTTATCTATAGACACACTAGAGGAGATGAAGAAGGAAACAAGATCCACAAGTGGCATGGAAGACACTGGAGTTGACACATTCTTTGGCAAGAGATAAGGCAAATAAAGCAAAAGCCAATGTAAAGATGATGAGAAATTTCTACCACATAAATGAGTACTAATTTTCAAGATACAAGAAGTATTTCGGAAATAGTTCCTGGTGGAAGATAGCAAAGATATTGATAGCCCACAAGTATAGGGGGTCGCAACAGTTTTCGAGGGTAGAGTATTAAACCCAAATTTATTGATTCGACACAAGGGGAGCCAAAGAATATTCTCAAGTATTAACAATTGAGTTGTCAATTCAACCACACCTGGATAACTTAGTATCTGCAACAAAGTATTTAGTAGCAAAGTAGTATGGAAGTAACGGTAACACTAGCAAAAGTAACAGTAGCAGTTTTGTAGTAATTATAACAGCAGCAGTGGTAAAGTAAATAAGCAAAGCACAATATGTGAAAAGCTCGCAGGCATTGGATCAGTGATGGATAATTATGTCGGATGCGATTCCTCATGCAATAGTTATAACATAGGGTGACACAGAACTAGCTCCAGTTCATCAATGTAATGTAGGCATGTATTCCGAATATAGTGATACGTGCTTATGGAAAAGAACTTGCATGACATCTTTTGTCCTACCCTCCCGTGGCAGCGGGGTCCTAATGGAAACTAGGAGATATTAAGGCCTCCTTTTAATAGAGTACCGGACCAAAGCATTAACACATAGTGAATACATGAACTCCTCAAACTACGGTCATCACCGAGAAGTATCCCAGTTATTGTCACTTCGGGGTTGTCGGATCATAACACATAATATGTGACTATAGACTTGCAAGATAGGATCAAGAACTCACATATATTCAAGAAAACATAATAGGTTCAGATCTGAAATCATGGCACTCGGGCCCTAGTGACAAGCATTAAGCATAGCAAAGTCATAGCAACATAGATCTCAGAACATAGTGGACACTAGGGATCATACTCTAACAAAACTAACTTGATTTAGGAGTTGGTTTTGGAGTTGGTTGAGGAATTGGTTCAGGAATTGGCTCAGGAAGAGTCCAATTATTTTCATTAGTCAACAGATTATTCAATAGCAATTCAGCTTGATCGACTATTCTTTCCCTGAAAACACAACCAGCACAACTATCCAAGTGGTCCTTGGAAGCATCGGTTAGTCCATTATAAAAGATATCAAGTATTTCATTTTTCTTAAGAGGATGATCAGGCAAAGCATTAAGTAATCGGAGAAGCCTCCCCCAAGCTTGTGGGAGACTCAACGGGGATATGCACATCCCCAATAATAAGAATATCATATTTATTCTTGACAGTAGGAAGAGGAAATTCAAAACCTCCAATAATAATCGATGGAATTTTTCCAATAGAATTGATGCTATGAACTTGAGGTCGTTTCCTCGGAAAGTGTACCATATGCTCATTACAATTAACAAGAAAAGTGACATTGCCGTTGTTGCAATCAATAACATCCCCTGTAGTATTCAAAAAGGGTCTACCAAGGATAATCGACATACTATCATCCTCGGGAATATCAAGGATAACAAAGTCTGTTAAGATAGTAACGTTTGCAACCACGACAGGCACATCCTCACAAATACCGAGAGGTATAGCAGTTGATTCATCAGCCATTTGCAAAGATATTTCAGTAGGTGTCAGGTTATTCAATTCAAGTCTACGATACAAAGAGAGAGGCATAACACTAACACCGACTCCAAGATCACATAAAGCAGTTTTAACATAGTTTCCTTTAATGGAGCATGGTATAGTTGGTACTCCTGGGTCTCCAAGTTTCTTTGGTATTCCACCCTTAAAAGTATAATTAGCAAGCATGGTGGAAATTTCAGCTTCCGGCATCTGTCTTTTATTTGTAATAATATCCTTCATATATTTAGCATAGGGATTTACTTTAAGCGTATCAGTTAAGCGCATACATAAGAATATAGGTCTAATCATTTCAGCAAAGTGCTCAAACTCCTCATCATCCTTTTTCTTGGATGGCTTAGGAGGAAAAGGCATGGGTTTCTGAACCCATGGTTCTCTTTCTTTACCATGCTTCCTAGCAACAAAATCTCTCTTATCATAACATTGATTCTTTGATTGTTGGTTATCAAGATCAACATCAGGTTCAATCTCTACATCATTATTATTGCTAGGTTGAGCATCAACATGAACATTATCATTAACATTATCACTAGGTTCATGTTCATCACCTAATCGTGTTTCAGCATCAGAAATAGAAATATCATTGGGATTCTCAGGTGTGTCTACAAAAGGTTCACTAGAAGCATGCAAAGTCCTATCATTTTTCTTTTTCTTCTTTTTAGAAGGACTAGGTGCATCTAAATTATTTCTCTGAGAATCTTGCTCAATTCTCTTAGGGTGACCTTCAGGATACAAAGGTTCCTGAGTCGTTTTGCCAGTTCTAGTAGCCACTCTGACAGCAAAATCATGTTTATTATTTAATTCATCAAGCAAATCACTTTGAGCTTTAAGTACTTGTTCCGGTTGAGTGGTAACCATAGAAGCATATTTACTAATGAGTTTAAGTTCACCTTTAACTCTAGCCATATAATCACTCAAGCGTCCAATCATGTAAGAATTAATCTTTAATTCTCGACCAACATAAGCATTGAAATTTTCTTGTCTAGCCATATAGTCATCAAATTCATCTAAACATTGGCTAGGAAACTTAGTAGATGGGATTTCAACTTTATCATATCTATAGAGAGAATTTACCTTTACTACCTGTGTCGGGTTATCAAGACCATGTGTTTCTTAAATAGGTGGTATAATAAGATCATGTATTTATTCAACAAGAGGTAAATTCTTAACATATTCAGCTTTAATACCTTTCTCTTTCATTGATTTCTTTGCCTCTTGCATATCTTCAGGACTGAGAAATAGAACGCCCCTCTTCTCCAGAGTTGGTTTAGGAGTTGGTTCAGGAATTGGCTCAGGAAGAGTCCAATTATTTTCATTAGTCAACATATTATTCAATAGCAATTCAGCTTGATTGACTGTTCTTTCCCTGAAAACACAACCAGCACAACTATCCAAGTGGTCCTGAAGCATCGGTTAGTCCATTATAAAAGATATCAAGTATTTCATTTTTCTTAAGAGGATGATCAGGCAAAGCATTAAGTTATCGGAGAAGCCTCCCCCAAGCTTGTGGGAGACTCCCTTCTTCAATTTGCACAAAATTATACATTTCCCTCAAGGCAGCTTGTTTCTTATGAGCAGGGAAATATTTAGCAGAGAAGTAATAAATCATATCCTGGGGACTACGCACACAACCAGGATCAAGAGAATTAAACCAACTTTTAGCATCACCTTTAATGAGAATGGAAATATCTTAAGGATATAATAGTAGCGAGATTTCTCATCATTAGTGAATAGGGTGGCTATATCATTCAACTTAGTAAGATGTGCCACAACAGTTTCAGATTCATAGCCATAAAAAGGATCAGATTCAACCAAAGCAATTATCTCAGGATCGACAGAGAATTCATAATCCTTATCAGTAACAAATATAGGTGAAGTAGCAAAAGCAGGGTCATATTTCATTCTAGCATTTAGAGATTTCTGTTGAAGTTTAGCTAATAACTTCTTAAGATTAGATCTATCATTACAAGCAAGAATATCTCTAGTAGTTTCTTCATCCATAACATAACCCTCTGGAACAACAGGCAATTCATATTTAGGGGGAGAACCTTCATCATCACTATCTTCAATAATTTCATTTTCAATAATTTCATTCTCTCTAGCCCTAGCAAGTTGTTCATCAAGAAATTCACCTAATGGCACAGTAGTATCAAGCACAGAAGTAGTTTCATCATAAGTATCATGCATAGTAGAAGTGGCATCATCAATAACATGCGGCATGTCAGAATTAATAGTAGTAGCAAGTATAGGTGTCGCAAGCTTACTCATTACAGAAGGAGAATCTAGTGCAGAGCTAGATGGCAGTTCCTTACCTCCCCTCGTAGTTGAGGGATAAATCTTAGTTCTTTTGTCTTTCAAGTTCCTCATAGTGACCAGCAGATATAAATCCCAAGTGACTCGAAGAATAGAGCTATGCTCCCCGGCAACGGTGCCAGAAAATAGTCTTGATAATCCATAAGTATACGGGATCACAACAGTTTTTGAGGGTAGAGTATTCAACCCAAATTAATTGATTCGGCACAAGGGGAGCCAAAGAATATTCTCAAGTATTAGCAGTTGAGTTGTCAATTCAACCACACCAGGATAACTTAGTATCTGCAGCAAAGTATTTAGTAGCAAAGTAGTATGGAAGTAACGCTAATAGTAGCAAAAGTAATAGTAGCAGTTTTGTAGTAATTGTAACAGTAGCAGCGGTAAAGTAAATAAGCAAAGCACAATATGTGAAAAGCTCGTACGCATTGGATCAGTGATGGATAATTATGTCGGATGCGTTTCCTCATGCAATAGTTATAACATAGGGTGACACAGAACTAGCTCCAGTTCACCAATGTAATGTAGGCATGTATTCCGAATATAGTCATACATGCTTATGGAAAAGAATTTGCATGGCATCTTCTGTCCTACCCTCCCGTGGTAGCGGGGTCCTAATGGAAACTATGGGATATTAAGGGCTCCTTTTAATAGAGTACCAGACCATAGCATTAACACATAGTGAATACATGAACTCCTCAAACTACGGTCATCACCGAGAAGTATCCCGATTATTGTCACTTCAGGGTTGTCGGATTATAACCCATAATAGGTGACTATAGACTTGCAAGATAGTATCAAGAACTCACATATATTCATGAAAACATAATACGTTCAGATCTGAAATCATGGCACTCGGGCCCTAGTGACAAGCATTAAGCATAGCAGAGTCATAGCAACATCAATCTCAGAACATTGTGGATACTAGGGATCAAACCCTAACAAAATTAACTTGATTACATGGTAAATTTCATCCAAACCATCACCGTCCAGCAAGCCTATGATGGAATTACTCACGCACGGCGGTGAGCATCATGAAATTGGGAATGGAGGATGGTTGATGATGACGATGGCGACGAATCCCCCTCTCCGGAGCCCCGAACGGACTCCAGATCAGCCCTCCCGATAGGGATTAGGGTTTGGCGGCGGCTCCGTATCGTAAAACACGATGAAACTTTTTCTCTGATTTTATTCTCCGCAAAAGCAAATATATGGAGTTGGAGTTGAGGTCAGTGTACGTCCAGGGGGCCCACGAGGCAGGGGGCGTGCCCTAGGGGAGGGGGTGCGCCCCCCACCCTCGTGGACAGGGTGTGGGACCCTTGAGGCTGATTCTTTTGCCAGTATTTTTTATTAATTCTGAAAAGTTGCTCCGTGGATTTTTAGGTCATTCCGAGAACTTTTATTTTTGCACAAAAATAACACCATGACAGTTCTGCTGAAAACAGCGTCAGTCCGGGTTAGTTCCATTCAAATCATGCAAGTTAGAGTCCAAAACAAGGGCAAAAGTGTTTGGAAAAGTAGATACGACGGAGACGTATCAACTCCCCCAAGCTTAAACCGTTGCTTGTCCTCAAGCAATCCAGTTGACAAACTGAAAGTGATAAAAAAAACTTTTACAAACTCTATTTGCTCTTGTTGTTGTAAATATGTAAAGCCAACATTCAAGTTTTCAGCAAAGATTATGAACTAACCATATTCACAATAACACTTAGGTCTCATTTTTACTCATTTCAATGGCATAATCAACTAGCGAGCAATAATAATAAAACTCGGATGCCAACACTTTCTCAAAACAATCATAATATGATATGACAAGATGGTATCTCGCTAGCCCTTTCTGAGACCGCAAAACACAAATGCAGAGCACCTTTAAAGATCAAGGACTGACTAAACATTGTAATTCATGGTAAAAGAGATCCAGTCATAGTCATACCCAATATAAACTAATAGTAATGCATGCAAATGACAGCGATGCTCTCTAGCGGGTGCTTTTTAATAATAGGGTGATGACTCAACATAAATGTAAATAGATAGGCCCTTCGCAGAGGGAAGCAGGGATTTGTAGAGGTGCCAGAGCTCAATTTTGAAATAGAGATGAATAACATTTTGAGCGGTATACTTTCACAGTCAACATAAAAAACTAAGAGATCTTGATATCTTCCATGCTACACACATTATAGGCGGTTCCCAAACATAATGGTAAATTTTATACTCCCCCACCACCAGCAAGCATCAATCCATGGCTTGCCCGAAACAATGGGTGCCTCCAACTAGCAACAATCCCGGGGGAGTTTTGTTTAATTATTTGGATTTGATTTGAGCATGGGACTGGGCATCCCGGTTACCAGCCATTTTCTCGTGAATGAGGAGACGAGTCCACTCCTCTTGAGAATAACCCACCTAGCATGGAAGATACAGACAACCCTAGTTGATACATGAGCTGCTCGAGCATATAAAACATAATTTCATTTGAAGGTTTGGAGTTTGGCACATACAAATTTACTTGGAACGGCAAGTAAATACCGCATATAGGAAGGTATGGTGGACTCATATGGAATAACTTTGGGCTTTATGGAGTTTGGATGCACAAGCAGTATTCCCGCTTAGTACAGGTGAAGGCTGGCAAAAGTCTGGGAAGCGACCAACTGAGAGAGCGACAACAGTCATGAACATGCATTAAAATTAATCAACACCGAGTGCATGAGTAGGATATAATCCACCATGAACATAAATATCGTGAAGGCTATGTTGATTTTGTTTCAACTACATGCGTGAACATGTGCCAAGTCAAGTCACTCGAATCATTCAAAGGAGGATACCACCCTATCATACCACATCACAACCATTTTAATAGCATGTTGGTACGCAAGGTAAACCATTGTAAGCTCCTAGCTAATTAAGCATGGCATAAGCAACTATAATCTCTAATTGTCATTGCAAACATTTTTAGGCTGAATCAGGAACGATGAACTAATGATATTTACAAAAACAAGAGAGGT
Source organism: Aegilops speltoides (assembly GCA_021437245.1). Taxonomy (NCBI): domain Eukaryota; kingdom Viridiplantae; phylum Streptophyta; class Magnoliopsida; order Poales; family Poaceae; genus Aegilops; species Aegilops speltoides. The sequence continues at coordinate 52,240,928 of CM038144.1, forward strand.
CGAGTTCATACCAGCTTCTCTCATCTCAGCCAGTCCATCATATATCATCATTATTGCCTTTTACTTGCATGACCGAACGGTGTGGATAATAATAATAGTGCACGTGCATTGGACTAAGCTGGAATCTGCAAGCATTCAATTCAAGGGAGAAGACAAGGTAATATGGCTCTTGGTTAAATCAACAATCATGCATATGAGAGCCACTCAAACATTTTCATTATGGTCTCGAAGGAAAGAAAAGAAATAAAACTATTTACACGGGAAAGCTCCCAAGAAGCAAAAGAAGAACGAGAAAGCTTTTTGGGTTTTCCTTTAATTACTACTACTACAAACATGGAAATTAAAATAAATATTTTTTTTGGTTTTTCTTAAAGTTTATTAAACACACAAGAAAGCTAGAAAAAGAAATTAAACTAGCATGGATAGTACAATGAAGAGTATGAGAACCGACAACTAGAATGAGTGTGTGAACATGAATGTAATGTCGGTGAAAAATATGTACTCCCCAAGCTTAGGCTTTTGGCCTAAGTTGGTCTATGGCCATGGGTAGCCTGACTGATATCCGAAGTTGTAACTGGGGTCGTACTGAGATACAACAGCCATTTCCTCTTGAGCTGCAGCCTGGTGGCGAGCTGCCTCCATCCTCCTCTCGTACTCATTTGCCTCCTCCCTGGTGATAACATATCTTCCTTTTGCCTGATAATCAAAGAGGGCAGGAGCAGGGAGAGTAATATGGACAGTGTGATGTCTGTCAAAGATTAGTCGATGCTGGAGGAATTTTTCATTCCTCTCAAGAAAATGATGACTGACCATGGCATTATAATCTAAATAATCGGGAGTCAACTCCCTATCATCTTCATGTATAGGTATACCAAGATAATTAGCCACACGGGTCGCATAAATCCCTCCAAACAAATCTCCAACTAAACCATTGTTATGCAACCTACGTGCAATAATTGCCCCCAAGTTGTATTGTTTATCACCTAATACAACACTCTTGAGAACACAAAGATTAGGAACACACATGTGACATGCTTCATCCTTACCGTCAATGCATCTACCAATGAAGAGAGCAAAATAATGTATAGCAGGAAAATGAATGCTCCCTATGGTAGCTTGTGCTATTTGTCTACATTCTCCCACAGTGATACTAGCAAGAAAGTCTTTATATTCAGATTTACGGGGTTCATTAACATTGCCCCACTGCGGGAGTTTGCAAGCAGTAGTGAAATCTTCTAGGTCCATGATATATGATTTACCATAAATATCAAACAGGACACTTGGAGAATTATGCGAAGATGTAAATTTAAACCTTCTCACAAATGAACCAGTCAAGTAGTAGTACTGAGGACACTTATCTTGCGTGAAGTCCTCAAGATCGGCATTATGCACATATGCATCAAATTCATCCTTGATGCTGCATTAACCATAAACTCTTCTGACGGCCATTCACAAGGCCGCATGTCAGCTTCCCTTGGTGGTTCATCGTCTGGCTCACGCATTGCGAGCCTGGGTCGTTTCTTTCTTGAAGAACCACCTTGGTACATTTTCCTGGACATATTTCTTCCTCTGAAAAATTTCTGAAATTTTTAGTAACTCAAAATAAAAGTGAATCAAACTCAACAAAACTGATAGCAACTACTCCCACAAGTGCCTAGAGCCTATATCATGCATTAGAATTACTTGGGACCTCATAAATTTGACATGCAAGCTCAAGAACAGGGTCACCTAGGCAGCAAAAATTTGCAATGAATAAAGCACTAGAACAAAAACTAATTGGACCAATGGAGGAGTTACATACCAAGGAACAATCCCCCAAAGCCGTTTTGTGAATGGAGCTTTGAGCAAGGAGATTGAAAATGGCAGCAAAGTGAGCTAGAACTCGTGCTTGAGCTGGATGGTGATTTTTTTGGGAGGAAGATGAAGTGTGTGGGTGCAGGAATAAGTGGAGGGGGGCCACCGTGGGCCCATGAGGCAGGGGGCGCGCCCTGTAGGGGTGGGCGTGCCCTGGACCCTTGTGGCCAGGTGCCAGCTCCCCCTGCTGTGTTCTCAGTGCCAAATATTCTCAAATATTCCAGAAAAAAATCATATTAAATTGGCAGGGCATTTGGTGAACTTTTATTTTTGAGGTATTTTTTATTGGATGGATAATTCAGAAAACAGACAGAAAATACTATTTTTGCTTTATTTACTCTAAATAACAGAAAGTAAAAAAAAGGGTACAGAAGGTTGTGCCTTCTAACTTCATCCATCTCATGATCATCAAAAGGAATCCACTAACAAGGTTGATCAAGTCTTGTTAACAAACTCATTCCGAATAACATGGAACCGGAGAAATTTTGAATAACACTAGGTTACCTCAACGGGGATATGCACATCCCCAATAATAAGAATATCATATTTATTCTTGACAGTAGGAAGAGGAAATTCAAAACCTCCAATAATAATCGATGGAATTTTTCCAATAGAATTGATGCTATGAACTTGAGGTCGTTTCCTCGGAAAGTGTACCATATGCTCATTACAATTGACAAGAAAAGTGACATTGCCCTTGTTGCAATCAATAACATCCCCTGTAGTATTCAAAAAGGGTCTACCAAGGATAATCGACATACTATCGTCCTCGGGAATATCAAGGATAACAAAGTCTGTTAAGATAGTAACGTTTGCAACCACGACAAGCACATCCTCACAAATACCGAGAGGTATAGCAGTTGATTCATCAGCCATTTGCAAATATATTTCAGTAGGTGTCAACTTATTCAATTCAAGTCTACGATACAAAGAGAGAGGCATAACACTAACACCGACTCCAAGATCACATAAAGCAGTTTTAACATAGTTTCCTTTAATGGAGCATGGTATAGTTGGTACTCCCGGGTCTCCAAGTTTCTTCGGTATTCCACCCTTAAAAGTATAATTAGCAAGCATGGTGGAAATTTCAGCTTCCGGTATCTTTCTTTTATTTGTAATAATATCCTTCATATATTTAGCATAGGGATTTGCTTTAAGCATATCAGTTAAGCGCATACATAAGAATATAGGTCTAATCATTTCAGCAAAGCGCTCAAACTCCTCATCATCCTTTTTCTTGGATGGCTTAGGAGGAAAAGGCATGGGTTTCTGAACCCATGGTTCTCTTTGTTTACCATGCTTCCTAGCAACAAAATCTCTCTTATCATAACATTGATTCTTTGATTGTGGGTTATCAAGATCAACATCAGGTTCAATCTCTACATCATTATTATTGCTAGGTTGAGCATCAACATGAACATTATCATTAACATTATCACTAGGTTCATGTTCATCACCTGATTGTGTTTCAAAGATCGTAAATAGAAATATCATTGGGATTCTCAGGTGTGTCTACAATAGGTTCACTGGAAGCATGCAAAGTCCTATCATTTTTCTTTTTCTTCTTTTTAGAAGGACTAGGTGCATCTAAATTATTTCTCTGAGAATCTTGCTCAATTCTCTTAGTGTGACCTTCAGGATACAAAGGTTCCTGAGTCGTTTTGCCAGTTCTAGTAGCCACTCTGACAGCAAAATCATGTTTATTATTTAATTCATCGAGCAAATCACTTTGAGCTTTAAGTACTTGTTCCGGTTGAGTGGTAACCATAGAAGCATATTTACTAATGAGTTTAAGTTCACCTTTAACTCTAGCCATATAATCACTCAAGCGTCCAATCATGTAAGAATTAATCTTTAATTCTTGACCAACATAAGCATTGGAATTTTCTTGTCTAGCTATAAAGTCATCAAATTCATCTAAACATTGGCTAGGAAACTTAGTAGTCGGGATTTCAACTTTATCATATCTATAGAGAGAATTTACCTTTACTACCTGTGTCGGGTTGTCAAGACTATGTGTTTCTTCAATAGGTGGTATAATAAGATCATGTATTTCTTCAACAAGAGGTAAATTCTTAACATATTCAGCTTTAATACCTTTCTCTTTCATTGATTTCTTTGCCTCTTGCATATCTTCAGGACTGAGAAATAGAACGCCCCTCTTCTTCAGAGTTGGTTTAGGAGTTGGTTCAGGAATTTCATTTTTCTTAAGAGGATGATCAGGCAAAGCATTAAGTTATCGAAGAAGCCTCCCCCAAGCTTGTGGGAGAGTCCCATCTTCAATTTGCACAAAATTATATATTTCCCTCAAGGCAGCTTCTTTCTTATGAGCAGGGAAATATTTATCAGAGAAGTAATAAATCATATCCTGGGGACTACGCACACAACCAGGATCAAGAGAATTAAACCAACTTTTAGCATCACCCTTTAATGAGAATGGAAATATCTTAAGGATATAATAGTAGCGAGATTTCTCATCATTAGTGAACAGGGTGGCTATATCATTCAACTTAGTAAGATGTGCCACAACAGTTTCAGATTCATAGCCATAAAAAGGATCAGATTCAACCAAAGTAATTATCTCAGGATCGACAGAGAATTCATAATCCTTATCAGTAACAAATATAGGTGAAGTAGCAAAAGCAGGGTCATATTTCATTCTAGCATTTAGAGATTTCTTTTCAAGTTTAGGTAATAACTTCTTAAGATTAGATCTATCATTACAAGCAAGAGTATCTCTAGTAGTTTCTTCATCCATAACATAACCCTCTAGAACAACAGGCAATTCATATTTAGGGGGAGAACCTTCATCATCACTATCTTCAATAATTTCATTTTCAATAATTTCATTCTCTCTAGCCCTAGCAAGTTGTTCATCAAGAAATTCACCTAATGGCACAGTAGTATCAAGCACAAAAGTAGTTTCATCATAAGTATCATGCATAGTAGAAGTGGCATCATCAATAACATGCGACATATCAGAATTAATCGCAGTAGTAGGTTTAGGTATCGCAAGCTTACTCATAACAGAAGGAGAATCTAGTGCAGAGCTAGATGGCAGTTCCTTACCTCCCCTCGTAGTTGAGGGATAAATCTTAGTTCTTTTGTCTTTCAGGTTCCTCATAGTGACCAGCAGATATAAATCCCAAGTGACTCAAAGAATAGAGCTATGCTCCCGCAACAAGCGCCTTGAAAATAGTCTTGATAACCCACAAGTATAGGGGATCGCAACAGTTTTCGAGGGTAGAGTATTCAACCCAAATTTATTGATTCGACACAAGGGGAGCCAAAGAATATTCTCAAGTATTAGCAGTTGAGTTTTCAATTCAACCACACCTGGATAACTTAGTATCTGCAGCAAAGTATTTAGTAGCAAATTAGTATGGAAGTAACGGTAACAGTAGCAAAAGTAACAGTAACAGTTTGTACGTAGTAATTGTAACAACAGCAGCGGTAAAGTAAATAAGCAAAGCACAATATGTGAAAATCTCGTAGGCATTGGACCACTGATGGATAATTATGCCGGATGCGATTCCGCATGCAATAGTTATAACATAGGGTGACGCAGAACTAGCTGCAGTTCATCAATGTAATGTAGGCATGTATTCCGAATATAGTCATACGTGCTTATGGAAAAGAACGTGCATGACATCTTTTGTCCTACCCTCCCGTGGCAGCGGGGTCGTAATGGAAACTAAGGGATATTAAGGCCTCCTTTTAATAGAGTACCGCACCATAGCATTAACACATAGTGAATACATGAACTCCTCAAACTACGGTCATCACCGAGAAGTATCCTGATTATTGTCACTTCGGGGTTGTCGAATCATAACACATAATATGTGACTATAGACTTGCAAGGTAGGATCAAGAACTCACATATATTCATGAAAACATAATAGGTTTAGATCTGAAATCATGGCACTCGGGCCCTAGTGACAAGCATTAAGCATAGCAAAGTCATAGCAACATCAATCTCAGAACATAGTGGATATTAGGGATCAAACCCTAACAAAACTAACTTGATTACATGGTAAATCTCATCCAACCCATCACCGTCCAGCAAGCCTACGATGGAATTACTCACGCACGACAGTGAGCATGATGAAATTGGTGATGGAGGATGGTTGATGATGATGACGACGACAAATCCCCCTCTCCGGAGCCTCGATTGGACTCCAGATCAGCCCTCCCGAGAGGGATTAGGGCTTGGCGGCGGCTCCGTATCGTAAAACGCGATGAAACTTTCTGTTTGATTTTTTTTCTCCGTGAAAGCAAATATATGGAGTTGGAGTTGAGGTCGGTGGACAGCCAGGGGGCCAATTGCAACTTGTAGAGCTAACATGCCACCTAGGAAAATGATAATTTACAATATCAACACTAGGTGACAATATCTCAAATTTACACATTATCTAGGCTTGTAATATGCACATAGCATATTACTCCCCCGTAATGTGATACCAAAGAAAACTTAAACAAGAGGCAATAAAAGGATCCAATAAGAGATAATTAATGGACTATTTAGAATTTTAATTTCTCATGAGAAGATATACTACATAGCGACTAGATAATCTTGTAATATCAATACTAGATGCTATTCCTCATGTACACACATTTATAGGATTGTGAGGTGCACAAAGCACATCACTCCCCCAAAATGGTATTTTCCATTAATATCTCACAAGAGCCAACTAAGATACAAACAAGATGCAGAAAGGCTCAACGCACAACACACACGTATATGATGTGCAAACCAACACACACATACTTGATTACTCAAGATAAGCAAATTGGAGGCACAACATATACAAACACATGCAAGTAACAAAACCAAAATAGCAAAGGGGCAAGTAACTTTCAATGTAAACAATTTAAGTACAAGTCACCGCAAGGATACACATTGGATGTAAGATAGAAACTTGATAACCCAATTGACTTGGCTTGAGACAATATGAATGATGAAGATCCCTTAATTCTTCATGATGTAGCCAAGTCTCCAATGCCCTCCAATAACACCTTTTGATCAAGTTTGAGCTTGTTGGTCCCCAACCAAGTTGGGTCCTAAGAGGTTAGTCACAATAGGCTTGGCTACCCAAATGGTTCTTTTCTTGACACCACTTTGAGTACCAATTTTTTTGGCAAACACATTGCCAACCTTATCCTTCCCAAGAGAATAGATGTCATCAATTAGAATAGGGTTGGATAAGGTCCATTGGTGCATGAAGAAGCAAAAGATGACCCTTCTCACGACATTAATAGCAATATATACTGTTTTCTTTCTTCTTAGTTGACTTCTCAACTTGAAGATCATTGCCTTGAGTCTTCTTGTGAAGTGGCCTTTCTTCAACTTGTGTTTGAGCATGAGATTGAACTTGTGGCTATCGGTGTCAAAACCGGCGGATCTCGGGTAGGGGTCCCGAACTGTGCATCTAAGGCTAATGGTAACAGGAGGCGGGGGACATGATGTTTACCCACGTTCGGGCCCTCTCTATGGAGGTAATACCCTACTTCCTGCTTGATTGATCTTGATGATATGAGTATTACAAGAGTTGAGATACCACGAGATCGTAGAGGATAAACCCTAGAAGCTAGCCTATGATTATGATTGTTGTTGTCCTACGGACTAAACCCTCCGGTTTATATAGACACTAGAGGGGGCTAGGGTTACATCAGGTCAGTTACAGAGAAGGGAATCTACATATCCGAATCGTCAAGCTTGCCTTCCACGCAAAGGAGAGTCCCACCCGGACACGGGACGAAGTATTCTATCTTGTATCTTCATAGTCCAACAGTCTGGCATAAGCATATAGTCCGGCTGTCCGAGGACCCCTTATCCAGGACTCCCTCAGTAGCCCCCGAACCAGGCTTCAATGACGATGAGTCCGGCGCGCAGATTGTCTTCGGCATTGCAAGGCGGGTTCCTCCTCCGAATTCTCCAGAGTACCTGTTGTAACGAGCAGTGTCCAGCTTCCCATTTAATGTTGCACTCATCGGCTTCTGTACCTTAATAGTGGCAGCCTCCATGTGTCGAGCGAATGCAAGAAGCCGAAGCATTTTTACACTTGCCACCCTGACCATGTAAATAAACCGTCTATTAAAGAGATGGGGATCCTCAGATCCAAATCACACCATCTTCCCCCAGCGAGGATTCATCAAAGTGCGCCCGAAAAAACCATCCCATCATGGCCGGCCACCGCAGCTCTTCCACTCGCCCCCATAGCGCTAAGCCAGGTGATTGGGAGAAGTGTGCCATATCCCACGGCCAATTGGTGAAGTTGCAGACCCAAGGGTTTCTTCCATCTGCATATCTTATCCCCTTTCGAGCCGGATTAGCCACCTTTGACGGCGGGGAGAAAGCGGAGAGTTTTCCCAACCCATCCAGGGGGAGCGAGTGTGCCTTGTCCCTTACTTGCTGAGGGGCATCAGATTTCCAATCCATCCATTCCTTCGCGGGCTCCTGGAGTACTATGGCCTCCAGCTGCACAAATTCACCCCTGCCTCCATCCTGCACATCGCAGGTTATGTCGCCCTTTGCGAGTTATTTCTGGGTTGCGAAGCTCATTTCGAGCTATGGAAGAGGCTGTTCTGCCTCGTCCCTCGCAATCAAGAGGGATCAATATTCCAAGTGGGCGGAGCCGAAATATGGCGCATCGCCGGGACCGGATACCTGTCCGGCACTCCGAAGAAGACATCCAAAGATTGGCCTTCCGAGTGGTTATATATAGAGGACGTCTCCCTTCCTGACCCTATCCGAATGGGTCTTCTCGAGTTTACAAATGCCCCGTTGAAGAAACACCATAGTTGGCATCCTCGGAGCCCCAAGGAGGAAGATAGCAGAGAGGTCCTTCAATTGATGGGCAAGATAAAAATGCTTGCCCAATCCGGATTGACAACAATCAAGGTTATGTCAATATGCATAATGCGCGGGGTGCAGCCACTCCAGTATCGAGGGCGCCCCATGTGGCACTTCAACGGAGAAGACGATGCCACCCGCTGCGGTCGGAAAGGTCCTGACTCCGCCACCGCTCTGGCGAAAATATTGTCCGATTTATACAAAGGAGAAGAAGAGGAGTTCATCCGCATTAAGCCATGGTATGGATTTTCCATGTACAATCCCCCTAGCTGGGTGAGTCTCTATCTCTTACTCAACTCTATTCATTCCCGCAGTCTTTCATCACAAATATTTACCTCGCTAGTCCATAAAAGGAAATGCGAAAAGCTATGAGGGAGATCCACAGCCCGTCTCCACAGCCAGAGGACCACAACCGGGCCCTCGACCCCGGAGTCAAAGAGGATCCGAACATATTTGTGGAGCTTGGCGACAAGGTGTTTTACCCGGTGAGCTGTGACGGCACCTTGGTGGCCATCATCGCTGACTATTCCGGCCTCCTCCCAGCATCACGTGTAAGTAAACAGGAGACTTATCTTCCGAAAAGGATTAACTCTTTCCACCTTACCCACCACACATATATTATGCTATAGAGGGAAGGCCATCGACGCGCCTGCCAAACTCGCGGCGACTCACCAACAAGGGGTGCCCAAGCCGGGTAGGCTTCCAAAAAGGAAAGCGAGCAGAGACATGGCCGATCCACCATCGAAGAGGTATGGTTTAAAACATTCTCCGTGATTGTCATCTTAAAATATAACAATATCCGCTGTGTCTTGGTAGAAAGAACATCCGCCGGACTATGTCTGGGGATCCTGCCCGTCACGGCTCTACCAGCCAGATTCTAGCACCGATCTCGAGGGTAGAGGCTAACGCGGGGACGACACTGGATGGTCCTCCTATAGAAGATTCGGATAGAATATCCGCTACAAATTCCGAGGTGGAGAGCGCTATGAATCATCGGCGTCGGTGGGCCGCACTCCACAACCCTAGTTTTTCTGAAGAGGCTTTCAATGCCTTCAACTCGGGAGACGCGTACATCCGAGCTGCTCAAGATGGGCTTCCTAGAGCCACAAACCAGTATTTAAAAGATATACGGGTAAGCAAAATCTGAAAATTATGTATATCAATAGCCCCTGAGACTTGAAACAGTTGGTACAACTGATTTAAGGATCATTGTATGAACATGTTCTTACAGAGAAGAATACCCTTGTGTCTCAAGAGCTGGAGAAGTGTCAAGCCCAGCTAAGGGCCACAGCTGCCGAAATGGAGGAATCCAAGAAGGCCTCATCTGGTAATATTTCTCTCGATCGAGAAAAAAATGTAATTACGTGTACCATTTGTTGTTCGGCACGTTGCATATCTAACAATATATTCCGCAGACAATCCCGGAGTGAATCCACAGATCCTACAAGAGGATGAATAAAGAGCTCAACAACAACTAGACGCTGGCGAGCGTGTACTTACACGGGTCAGGCGGGAGAAAAACAATCTCCAGGATGCCAATACCCGGCTGAGCGTAGAATTGAAAGATGTTCGGGCCCAGCTAGTTGACTCCGTGAAGGAGAATAGAAGGCTTCAACGCGGCATTTTTAGTATGTGCTCAAACGAACCTTTATATAATTTGGAGAAGAAATGGGCTAACAGAGTTATGTCTGTAGGTATGCTGACTGGTCGTCCCGAAGAGGAGATGCTCGGATCCTTAGGCGATCTTCTGCAAGAGCTTTCGCAACTCCACAAACAAGTTCGGCAGGTGATGCAGGGTGTCGCCAAGGCCTTGTGGCCATCCGCCTCCCTGCCAGGAAGCCTGGGGGAGCTTGTACAGCTGCTCAAGGGAGCGTGGCGGTGTTTCCAACTATGGAAGATATCTGCCTGTTGACAAGGTGCGAGGGAAGCTTGGGCCATGGTAAAAACACGGTATACCAAGCTCGATCCGAATCACATGGCCCGGGTCGGACCTGTAGGGTCAGATGGGACTGAGATTCCCGTTAGTCTGGTATATGACCAGGTAGGATTAGCCACAAAGTATTCCCAACAATATTGTAGGCTAGACAGCCTGGTGGATGGCATAGAAGAAGAAGTATGTGAGTCTAAGTGACTATGTACTTCAATTGACATACTTGCCCCTAGCCGGATTGTAAATCATTTGTCATGGCAGACCTTTTCGGTTCAGCCTTCGGACCCAACAGTCCAGAGTATTTCCGAATACCCGCTCAGTTATATTAATCGGGGTACGCATGGAAACCAGGCATAGGGGTCATAATTGCTTGAACAGACAAGTACCCAACTAGCTATGTTATATTACATGGATAGTAAGAAACATCTTCCAGAGAGAATAGTTCCGTTAAGGGTTCCTTTCCCTGGGTACGCATGCATTAATGTGCACGTCCTAACTGTGAGCAAAAAAGCAGTATATGCAACATCTGGGGGTTTGTATTGTAATAGGTAAAAAATATCTTTAGGTCATTGACCGAATATTCCCTCAAGAACGCTAGCTTTTGGCTTCATCCAGTCTGAGGTACACGTCCGGAGTACCTGGCAGTAACAATCGCAGAGGTGCTCCGCTTATGCCCTAGCCAAACTAACGGGAACGTAGGGCATAAACATAGGAGCCAGGCAACCCAGCTTGGCCAAAACTTAAGTCATATCGATGCATATAATGGTGAAGAAAAGGTAAATATGGGAAAGGGACACATATGCAGTGGGCGTGATGCCCGGAAGATAATTATATTAAGCTTCTGTATAGGAAGCCCCCAGGTATAATGAGTGCACATACTTGAGGATTAGCGCGTCACGAGTGTGTAGTCGAGTCACACTTAAAGCCTTAGAGCCATAAAAAGAAACAGAGAGGATATAACTAAAAAGTAAAAAAAGGCGTAGGGAGGAGACGAACAAAGAGTTCGGCACTAGGCGTAAAATCTTTGGAGTCTGGCCGTGTTCCATGGGTTCGGCTCGGGTCGACTATCTGATGCATCACGCAGGCGGTGTGCTCCTCCGGTGAGAACTTTATCAATGATGAAGGGACCCTCCCACTTGGGCTTGAGCTTGTCCTTTTTCTTCTCCGGTAGGCATAGAACGAGTTCGCCTATGTTATAAGTTTTGGCCCGTACTTCTCTGCTTTGATACCTGCGAGCCTGTTGCTGATAAAATGCGGAATGGGCTTTTGCGACGTCGCGCTCCTCCTCCAGGGCATCTAAATTGGCATGCTGATCAAGCTCGGCTTCTCTCTCTTCATGCATGCGCACTCGAGGTGAGTAATGAATAATATCGTAGGGCAATACCGGCTCTGCGCCGTACACCATGGAGAAGGGTGTGTCTCCGGTAGTGTGATTTGGCGTGGTCCGCAACCCCCATAGTACGGAGTCAAGCTCCTCGACCCAGTGCGTGTCTGATTTCTTCAGAGAGCGCACTACTCTGGGTTTGATGCCGCTCATAATAAGACCATTTGCTTGTTCGACTTGACCGTTTGTTTGAGCGTAATAGACAGAGGCGTAATCAAGCTTAATTCCCATGTTGCCGCACCAAGTTTTCACCTCATCGGCTGTGAAATTGGAGCCATTATCGGTGATGATGCTGTGGGGGACACCATAGCGGTGCACGACCCCTGATATGAAGTCTATCACTGGTCCAGATTCGGCCATTTTAACTGGTTTGGCCTCTATCCATTTGGTGAATTTATCCACCATGACCAACAGGTATTTTTTATTATGGCTTCCTCCTTTAAGGGGTCCGACCATATCGAGCCCCCAGACCGCAAAGGGCCAAGTTATGGGGATTGTTTGGAGAGCGGTGGGCGGCATATGGCTTTGGTTGGCGAAGAGATGGCCACCGATGCAATGTTGGACGAGGTCCTGTGCATCTGCTCGGGCTGTCGGCCAGTAGAAACTTGTACGGAAGACCTTGCTTACAAGGGCCCGAGCTGTGGCGTGGTGGCCGCCGAGTCGAGCATGAATTTCGGCCAAGAGCTGCCGCCCTTCCTCTTCGGAGATACATCTTTGAAGTACTTCGGTAGCACTTTTCTTATAAAGCTGTCCCTCGTGGACCTTGTAGGCTTTAGAGCGCCGCACAATGCAGCGTGCCTCATTTTGATCCTCGGGGAGTTCTTGCCTATTTAGGTAGGCTAAGAAGGGTTCGGTCCATGGGGCGATGACAACCATGATCTGATGGGCCGAAGGTGTTATTTCGGTGGCAGAGCCTCCGATTATGTCAGTGTGTTCGGGATCTGGGGTTGTGGTCGGATCCGGACTAGTATTGCCGGTCTCCCTTTGCCACACCACGGATGGCTTGAACAACCTTTCCAAGAAGATGTTAGGTGGGACGGGGTCGTGCTTAGCGCTGATGCGGGCAAGGATATCCACCGCTTGATTGTTTTCTCGAACCACATGATGAAATTCAAGCCCCTCAAATCGAGCTGACATTTGGAGGACGACATTACGATAAGCCGCCATTTTTGGATCCTTGGCGTCGAAGTCTCCATTTATTTGAGATATTGCAAGGTTTGAATCCCCACGCACTTCTTGGCGTTGGATGCCCATGGAGACAGCCATCCGAAGACCATGCAACAGAGCCTCGTATTCGGCTGCATTGTTGGAGTCTGCGTATAGTATTTGGGGTACGTATTGGACTGTATCTCCGGTGCGGGATGTCAAGACAACACCCGCTCCCAAACCAGCCAGCATTTTAGAGCCGTCAAAGTGCATGATCCAATTGGAGTATGCGCCGTACTCTTTAGGGAGTTCGGCTTCTGTCCATTCGGCGACGAAGACAGCCAGTACTTGCGATTTAATGGCTCGCCGTGGTTTATATGTAATGTCGAATGGGAGGAGCTCGATGGCCCACTTAGCAATCCGGCCCATGGCATCGCAGTTATTTATATCGTAGAGTGGTACTTCAGAGGCCACCGTGATTGAACACTCTTGAAAGTAGTGTCGCAGTTTCCGGGATGCCATGAAGATCGCCTATGCTATCTTTTGATAATGTGGGTACTGTGACTTGCATGGTGTGAGGACAGTGGATACGTAGTATACCAGCTTTTGAAGCAGGAACTTATGTCCGTCCTCCTCTCGTTCGACGACGAGCACTGCGCTTACAACTTGGTGTGTTGCAGCTATATATAACAACATGGGTTCACCAATGTTTGGTGCGGCCAGGATTGGGTTGCTGGCTAGGAGGGCCTTTATTTCTTCCAGTCCAGCTGTCGCCGCATCCGTCCACTCGAAGTGTTCAGTGCGTCGAAGAAGGCGATAAAGAGGTAGTGCCTTTTCTCCCAATCGGGAGATAAAGCGGCTTAAGGCAGCCACACATCCGGTTAATTTCTGGATTTGTTTGAGGTCTGTTGGGGTAGCCAACTATGACAAAGCTCATATTTTAGCCGGGTTTGCTTCAAGTCCTCTGTTGGAAATGATGAAGCCCAGCAACTTTCCGGCGGGAACGCCGAAAACACATTTTTCCGGATTGAGCTTGATGTCATATGTTCGGAGGTTGTCGAACGTGAGCCTCAGGTCGTCTATTAAAGATCCAATGTGTCTGGTCTTGATGACCACGTCGTCCACGTATGCCTCAACTGTTTTGCCGATTTGTTTTTCCAGGCATGCCTGAATCATGCGTTGGTAGGCTGCACCGCATTTTTGAGCCCGAAAGGCATGGTGTTGAAACAGAAAGGGCCGTATGGGGTGATAAATGCCGTTGCGGCTTGATCAAAATCCCTCATTTTGGTTTGATGGTATCCGGAGTATGCGTCGAGGATGCACAATGAGTCGTGTCCTGCGGTAGCGTCGATGATTTGATCGACGTGGGGGAGGGGGAAGGGATCCTTGGGGAAAGCCTTATTGAGGTCCTTGAAACCGACACATAGGAGCCAGGATTTATCCTTCTTGGGTACCATCACCAAGTTTGCTAGCCAGTCCGTGTGTTTTATTTCTCTGATGAATCCGGCCTTGAGTAACTTGGCTAGCTCCTCTCCCATAGCTTGTCGTTTAGGCTCTGAAAAGCGCCGTAGTGTCTGCTTGACCGGCTTGTATCCCTTCATATGTTGAGACTATGCTCGGCCAGCCTGCATGGGATCCCTGGCATATCTAAAGGGTGCCAGGCGAAGATGTCCCAATTCTCGCGTAAGAACGCCCGCAGTGCGGCGTCGATTGTGGGGTTCAGCTGTGCCCCGATGGATGCTGTTTTGTAGAGTTCGTTGGGTGGACTTGGAATTTGACTATTTCGTCCGCTGGTTTGAAAGAGGTGGACTTGGATCTCTTATCGAGTATCATGTTGTCCCTATCCACTGTGGAGCGTAATGCAGTTAATTCTTCGGCCGCGAGGGCTTCGGATAATGCCTCAAGGGCCAGGGCGGCAGTTTTATTTTCAGCGCGGAGTGCTATGTCCGGATCACTGGCTAGAGTGATGATTCCATTGGGCCAGTGCATCTTGAGCTTCATCTACCCATAATGGGGTATAGCTTGGAAGCTCGCAAATGCGTCCCGCCCTAGAAGGGCGTGGTATCCACTACTGAACGGGGCCACTTGGAATGTTATCTCTTCAGACCTGTAATTTTCCGACGTGCCGAATACCACATCGAGTGTGATTTTTCCCGCACATCGTGCCTCCCGACTAGGGATAATTCCTCGGAAGGTCGTGCTGCTTTGCTCAATGCGGCTCTTGTCTATTTCCATTTTGTTGAGAGTCCTCGTAGATGAGGTTTTATCCGCTGACGCCGTCCATGAGCACTTTAGTAAGTCGGAAGCCGTCCACAATTGGACTAAGGACGAAAGCGGCTGGTGCTCGGCCTGTTCGGAATTGAGGTTCGTCACTGGCACTAAAGGTTATAGCCGTGTCGTTCCAGGGATTTATTGCTGCAACGTGGCAGACTTCAGTGAGGCCGCGGAGTGCTCTCTTGCGCCTATTATACGAGGCGAAAGTCTCGAAGACTGTCAACATTGTATTGTTGTTTTCTACAAGATGATGCTCTGCGGTATTGTTAATGAGGAGATCCTCGCCGCTCTTGGCCACCTGCCAAAGTATCCAACATGCTCTAAGGCTGTGTGTTGGTACGGTATCCGGTGTGGTGTGAGTTTTGCATGGCCCATTGAGCCGTCCCTCCAATACGGTACCACGCCCTGTAGTGGGATTTGGTTTCTTTGTGATTGGATTGGGTGACTTGTGAGAGTGCACCCTTTTGGTTCGGACGAGGGGTTTAGTGAGAGCCAGAGGATCCCAGAATGTTTCCTGGGTTTTCCAGGCGCTTTCCATCGCACAATACTTCTGTACTATGGCCGCCAAGTCAGCGAAGTGTGATATGTCACGGCGACTTATGGCGTTAAGGATTCCCTTGTCCGTGCAATTTTTGCAAAAGAATGATATTGCGTCTTCCTTGCGACAGTCCTTAACCTTGCTCATTGCAAGAAGGAATCTGGCCCAAAAGTGATGTATTGTCTCTTGGGATTGTTGTCTAATGTGGGAAAGATCGCTTGTATCTGGGTGGGTGGGTGGATTTAAGTCCGAACCCTGACCCGATCTGGGACCCAGAGGCTGAGGAGCTTCCGAATTTGGTAGTCTGGGTTCCAGGATGTTACCCAATTTTTCTGGCCCGCTGCCTGATTCTAATTTCAGAGTTTGGGTCATGTCCTCCCGCGAGTGGGTATACGGCTCAAAGAGCTCGGGAATCCGGACATAGTTCGTCCTCAAAATAGAGGAAGAGTTGCTGCATTGCTCCTCCACCACCGCTATTTGATGGGTGATCAGCGAAGAGTCAATCTCTCTTTGATCGGGTTTAAGCCCAATCCGATCATAGTCCATAGCGACTCCCAAAGCGGCGATGTGATCCAGGAGCTCGTTCAAGGACGAAAATTCCATTGGATCCATCCGCTCGGCGTATTCCGAGCTGACGTGGAGGCTGTTTTCGATGACACGAGAAGTCATCGTCGGCACGATGGCCGAACGGGCGGTCATGACGAAGCCGCCTAGCCGGAGGGTTTGGCCTAAGGCCAAGGCTCCCCTGGAGGCGATGTTGTCCTTGATAACAAGGCGAGCCATCGAACCTTTTTTCGACGTCACACTGGAACTCTCAATGAAAGCACCAATGTGTGTGTCAAAACCGGCGGATCTCGGGTAGGGGGTCCCGAACTGTGCGTCTAAGGCTAATGGTAACAGGAGGCGGGGGACACGATGTTTACCCAGGTTCGGGACCTCTCTATGGAGGTAATACCCTTCTTCCTGCTTGATTGATCTTGATGATATGAGTATTACAAGAGTTGATCTACCACGAGATCATAGAGGCTAAACCCTAGAAGCTAGCCTATGATTATGATTGTTGTTGTCCTACGGACTAAACCCTCTGGTTTATATAGACACCGGAGGGGGCTAGGGTTACATCAGGTCGGTTACAGAGAAGGGAATCTACATATCCGAATCGCCAAGCTTGCCTTCCACACAAAGGAGAGTCCCCCCGGACACGGGACGAAGTCTTCTATCTTGTATCTTCATAGTCCAACAGTCCGACATAAGCATATTGTCCGGCTGTCCGAGGATCCCTTAATCCAGGACTCCCTCAGTGGCCTCTTCCCTTGTTTCTTGTCACTAATGTGCTTCTTGTTCAACGGGCAAGATCTAACATGACGCCCTTCAATTTTGCACTTGAAACAAATAATCTTGGCTGAATTCTTGACTTGTTCTTGGCCCTTCTTCTTGTTGATCTTGGACTTCTTCCTGTCGATTTGAAACCAAGTCCACCTTTGTCATTGGGGGATTTTTGCATACTCAAGATATTGTTGAGAGTGAACTTCCCTTCATGATACATTTCCAAGTCTATCCACTACAAAAAAAGGACACATCCGTGACATTTTGGGCCGAATGAATTTTTTTCTGTCATACATATGACACTTCTATGACGATAATTGTGACAGAACCGGTATCATCATAGATGTGGTGGGCTCCTACTTCTATGACAAAAATCATGATGAAAATGGGCTTTTCGTCTGGCGGGCCGGAGACATAATCGCATGCCATTCTTTGGGCCGTCCATGACGGAAAAACCGTGGTAGAAGCGAGGGGAGGAAAATTTTGGGGAGTTGCGATGCACGGTGGGAGGTCGGGGCGAGCCATGCGCGCTTTCTCTCTGCTGGCGTGTGTGCGAGTGTTGGCTCTAATCGAACCCGAAGCGAGGCGTTTGGCTCTAATCGAACGGCGATGCCTTTGCAGCTACGCGTTACTAAACACGAGCGATCGATCGATGGTCGTTAATCGAACCCGATCGGCGATTCCTTCACTCTGCCGCTAATCAAGCCGATCGATTGGATGAGCGATGGCGTTGCGGGTGGGGGTGGTGGTGGATGAACAATGGCGGTGGCATTGCCTCTCGGATGAACATGACCCGTGGTGTGGAGGGCTGGATGAGCGATGAGCGATGGAGGGTGGCCGTGGAGGGTGGTTGAGCAGGACCCCGGTGTGGAGTCTTTGGATGAGCATGAGACGGTGGAGGGGTGCCCGTGGAGGGGTGGTTGTAGAGTAGCCGGTGGAGTAGCGCGCGGTGGAGGCTGGATGAACAGGATCCCGTGGAGGCTGGAGGAGGTCGACGGTAGCGCATGGAGGCTGGAGGAGGTCGACGGTGGAGATGAACAGTATCCCGTGGAGTCCCGTTTTGCGGTACGCCACACCCCTCCCGATGAACAGGACCCCCATTTCGATCGTAGCGCTCCAACACAAGTCCGCTTCATCCGTTTTGCGGTACGCCACACCCCTACCAATCAGGAGGACCCCCGTTTCGACCGTAGGAGGTCCGTTTCGTCCATTTTGCGGTACGCCACACCCCTCCCGATCAACAGGACTCCCGTTTCGACCGTAGGAGGTCCGTTTCATCCGTTTTGCGGTACGCCAGACCCCTCCCGATCAACAGGACCCCGTTTCGAACGTGGCCGGTCGAACACAAGGCCGTTTCCTCCATTCTGTGGTACACCAGGCCTCATTTCCATCGCCTGTTCTGTCCAAGCCGGTTGGCTCCCACGCGTTCCGTTGCCTCCCAATGAACACGACGCATTCCGTTGCCTCCCCATGAACACGACGCATTCCGTTGCCTTCCCATGAACACGACGCATTTTGTTGCCTCCCCATGAACACAACGCATTCCGTTGCCTCCCCATGAAGACGAGCCCTCACTGTACGTATGCGCGAGTAGGCGTTCGACACCCCGCCCGTATGTACACATACGTGGCCGTATTTTCTTTCTTGCACCTTGTCTGCTGTACGTACGTGTACATGCTACGTGCGCGCCTCTACTACAACACGTGCACGCCTCTACTACGACACTTGCGCGCCTCTACATCGACCAGTATGTACGTACACGTTCGCGACCAGGATGACAATGCTACATACGCTTCGACAAGGTGGGTCCCGATTGTCAAGCACTTCCTTGCCTGCGAAGATGTAGCTGGTGGGTCCCAGCAGTCAGGGGGGCGAATCTTTTTTTTTTGCCCGGACGCACTTCCTTATGTGCGAAGGTGTAGTAGCTGGTCCCGGCGATCCACGAAGCGAACCGTTTTTTTTGCGACGACCGACACGTCCATTTTGCATCATGCTTTTATATCAATATTCATTGCATTATGGGCTGTTATTACACATTATATCTCAATACTTATGGCTATTCTCTCTTATTTTACAAGGTTTACCATGAAGAGGGGAATGCGGTATTTGGAATTCGGCCGAAAAGGAGCAAACGTTGAAACCTATTCGCACAGACTCAAAAGTCCCGAGACTCCACGAAACAACCTTTTGGATTTAATAAGAATTTATGAGCGAAAGAAATAGGCCAGGGGGCCCACACCCTGTCCAGGAGACAGGGGGCGCCCCCCCATAGGGCGCACCCCTATCTCCTGGGCACCCTCGTGGGCCTCCGGCGTCCATCTTCTGCTATATCATCACTTTTACCCTGGAAAAAATCATGGGCAATCTTATGGGACGAAACTCCGCTGCCACGAGGCGGAACCTTGGCGGAATCAATCTAGGGCTCTAGCGGAGCTGTTCTGCCGGGGACACTTCCCTCCGGGAGGAGGAAATCATCACCAATGACCCTCTTATCGGGAGGGGGTCAATCTCCATCAACATCTTCACCAGCACCATCTCCTCTCAAAACCCTAGTTCATCTCTTGTGTCCAATCTTGTATCAAAACCACAAATTGGTACCTGTGGGTTGCTAGTAGTGTTGATTACTCCTTGTAGTTGATGCTAGTTGGTTTACTTGGTGGAAGATCATATGTTCAGATCCTTTATGCATATTATTACTCCTCTTATTATGAACATGAATATGCTTTGTGAGTAATTATGTTTGTTCCTAAGGACATGGGTGAAGTCTTGCTATTAGTAGTCATGTGAATTTGGTATTCGTTCGATATTTTCCTCTAGTGGTGTTATGTGAACGTCGACTACATGACACTTCACCATTATTTGGGCCTAGAGAAAGGCATGGGGAAGTAATAAGTAGATGATGGGTTGCTAGAGTGACAGAAGCTTAAACCCTAGTTTATGCGTTGCTTCGTTAGGGGTTGATATGGATCCATACGCTTAATGCTGTGGTTAGGTTTACCTTAATACTTCTATTTGTAGTTGCGGGTGCTTGCAATACGGGTTAATCATAAGTGGGATGCTTGTCCAAGTTAGGGCAGTACCCAAGTACCGGTCCACCCACATATCAAATTATCAAAGTACCGAACGCGAATCATATGAACTTGATGAAAACTAGCTTGACGATAATTCCCAATGTGTCATCGGGAGCACTTTTCTCATTATTAGAAATTGTCCAGGCTTATCCTTTGCTACATAAAGGATTGAGCCACCTTGCTGCACTTTATTTACTTTATTTACTTTTTACTCGTTACCATTTATCTTGTCACAAAACTATCTATCACCTACAATTTCAGTGCTTGCAGAGAAAACCTTACTGAAAACCGCTTATCATTTCCTTCTGCTCCTTGTTGGGTTCGACACTCTTACTTATCGAAAGGACTATGATAGATCCCCTACACTTGTGGGTCATCAAGATTCTTTTCTGGCGCCGTTGCCGGGGAGTGTAGCGCTTTTGGTAACTGGAACTTGGTAAGGAAACATTTATATAGTGTGCTGAAATTTTCTGTTACTTGTCACTATGGAAACTAATCCTTTGAGGGGCTTGTTTGGGGTATCTTCACCCCAACCAGAAGAGCAAAGAGTTGCTCCTCAACCTACTGAACTTTATGAAAATATTTACTTGGAGATTCCTTCGGGTATGATAGAAAAACTGCTGGCTAATCCATTTGCATGAGACGGAACATTGCATCCTGACTTACACCTTATCTTTGTGGATGAAGTTTGTGGATTATTTAAGCTTGCAAGTATTCCCGATGATGTTGTCAAAAGGAAGGTCTTCCCTTTATCTTTGAAGGGAGATGCATTGACATGGTATAGGCTATGTGATGATACGGGATCTTGGAATTATAATCGATTGAAGTTGGATTTTCACCAGAAGTTCTATCCTATGCACCTTGTTCATCGTGATCGTAATTACCTATATAATTTCTAGCCTCGCGAAGGATAAAGCATCGCTCAAGCTTGGGGGAGGCTTAAGTCAATGTTATATTCATGCCCCAATCATGAGCTCTCTCGGGAAATGATTATTCAGAATTTTTATGCTCGGCTTTCTCTTGATAATCGCAACCTGCTTGATACTTCCTGTGCTGGTTCTTATATGCTGAAGACTATTGATTTCAAATGGGACTTATTGGAAAGAATTAAACGCAACTCTGAAGATTGGGATTCCGACGATGGTAAGGAGTCAGGTATGTCACCTAAGTTCGATTGTGTTAAATCTTTTATGGATACCGATACTTTCCCTAGATTTAGCTCTAAGTATGGACTTGACTCTGAGATAGTAGCTACTTTTTGTGAATCTTTTGCTACTCATGTTGATCTCCCTAAAGAGAAGTGGTTTAAATATAATCCTCCTGTTGAAGTGAAAGTAGTTGCACCTATTACAGTCGAAGAAAAGACTATTACCTATAGTGATCCTATTATTCCTACTTCTTATGTTGAAAAACCTCCTTTTCCTGTTAGGATAAGATATCATGCTAAAGCTTCGACTGTTGTTCGTAAGAGTAATACTAGGACTTATACACCGCCTGAGCAAATTAATGTTGAACCTAGTATTGCTATGGTTAAAGATCTCTTGGATGAGGACTTAGATGGGCATGTTATTTCTTTCTTGGGTGAGACTGCTAATATTGCTAGACCTGATACTAAGACACGTAGACCTGTCGTAGGCATGCCAGTTATTTCTATTAAAATAGGAGATCATTGTTATCATGGCTTGTGTGATATGGGTGCTAGCGCTAGTGCGATACCTTATGATCTTTATAAAGAAATTATGCACGGCATCGCACCCGTTGAATTAGAAGACACTGATGTTACTACCAAGCTTGCTAATAGGGATACCATTAAACCTATTGGGATTGTTAGAGATGTTGAAGTTTTGTGTGGGAAGGTTAAATACCCTGCTGATTTTCTTGTTCTTGGTTCCCCACAAGATGATTTTTGTCCCATTATTTTTGGTAGACCCTTCTTGAATACTATTAGTGCTAAGATTAATTGTGCAAAGAATATTGTCACTGTTGGCATAGATGGTATGTCTCATGAGTTTAATTTCGCTAAGTTTAGTAGACAACCTCATGAAGAAGCACCGAGCAGCTATTGGATATACTCTGGATGATCTTAAGGGCATTAGTACCATATTGTGTCAACACAAAATTTCAGTGGAGAAAGATGCCAAACCAGTTAGAGATCCTCAAAGACGATTAAATCCCAAGATGAAAGAAGTGGTAAGAAAGGAGATACTAAAGCTCCTTAAGGCAGGTATTATTTATCCTGTTGCTGATAGTGAATGGGTAAGCCATGTCCATTGTGTCCCTAAAAAGGGAGGTATTACCGTTGTTCCTAAATGATAAAGATGAATTGATCCCGCAAAGAATTATTACAGGTTATAGGATGGTAATTGATTTCCGTAAGTTAAATAAAGCTACTAAGAAAGATCATTACCCTTTACCTTTCATTGATCAAATGCTAGAAAGGTTATCCAAACACACACAATTTTGCTTTCTAGATGGTTATTCTGGTTTCTCTCAAATACCTGTGTCAGCTACGATCAATCTAAAACTACTTTTACTTGCCCTTTTGGTACTTTTGCTTATAGACGTATGCCTTTTGGTTTATGTAATGCACCTGCTACCTTTCAAAGATGCATGATGGCTATATTATTTGATTTTTGTGAAAAGATTTGTGAGGTATTCATGGATGATTTCTCCGTCTATGGATCCTCTTTTGATGATTGTTTGAGCAACCTTGATCGAGTTTTGCAGAGATGCGAAGACACTAGTCTCGTCCTGAATTGGGAAAAGTGTCACTTTATGGTTAATGAAGGCATTGTCTTGGGGCACAAGATCTCCGAGAGAGGTATTGAAGTTGATAAAGCCAAAGTTGATGCTATTGAAAAGATGCCATGTCCCAAGGACATAAAAGGTATAAGAAGTTTCCTTGGTCACACCAGTTTTTACAGGAGATTCATTAAGGACTTTTCTAAAATCTCTAGGCCACTAACTAATTTATTGCAAAAAGATATTCCTTTTGTCTTTGATGTTGATTGTGTAGAAGCATTTGAAGTACTTAAGAAAGCTTTGATCACTGCACCTATTGTTCAGCCGCCTGATTGGAATTTACCTTTTGAAATTATGTGCGATGCTAGTGATTATGCTGTAGGTGCTGTTTTAGGGCAAAGAGTCGATAAGAAATTGAATGTTATCCAGTATGCTAGTAAGACTCTTGATACTGCCCAGAGAAATTATGCTACTACTGAAAAAAAGTTCTTAGCAGTTGTGTTTTCATGCGATAAGTTTAGACCTTATATTGTCGATTCCAAATTTACTATTCACACTGATCATGCTGCTATTAAATATCTTATGGAAAAGAAAGATGCTAAGCCTAGACTCATTAAATGGGTTCTCTTGCTCCAAGAATTTGACTTGCATATTATTGATAGAAAGGGAGCTGAGAACCCTGTTGCAGATAACTTGTCTAGGTTAGAGAATGTTCTTGATGACCCACTGCCTGTTAATGATAGCTTTCCTAATGAACAATTAGCTGTCGTCAATGCTTCTCGTACTGCTCCTTGGTATGCTGATCATGCTAATTACATTGTTGCTAAATATATACCACCTAGTTTCACTTACCAGCAAAAGAAAAGTTCTTTTATGATTTAAGACATTACTTCTGGGATGATCCAGACCTTTATAAAGAAGGAGTAGATGGTGTTATTAGACGTTGTGTGCCTGAGCATCAACAGGAACAGATCCTAGCAAGTGTCACTCTGAATCCTATGGAGGACACCACAAGGAGACAGAACTGCACACAAGGTACTACAATCTGGTTTTTATTGGCCTACTCTCTTCAAAGATGCTCGTAAGTTTGTCTTATCTTGTGATGAATGTCAAAGAATAGGTAACATTAGTAGACGTCAAGAAATGCCTATGAATTATTCTCTTGTTATTGAGCCGTTTGATGTTTGGGGCTTTGATTATATGGGACCTTTTCCTGCCTCTAATGGTTATACACATATTTTAGTTGCTGTTGATTACGTTACTAAGTGGGTAGAAGCTATTCCAACTAGTAGTGCTAATCATAACACTTCTATTAAAATGCTTAAAGAAGTTATTTTTCCAAGGTTTGGAGTCCCTAGATATCTTATGACTGATGGTGGTTCACATTTTATTCATGGTGCTTTCCGTAAGATGCTTGCTAAGTATGATGTCAATCATAGAATCTCATCTCCTTATCACCCGCAGTCTAGTGGTCAAGTAGAGTTGAGCAATAGAGAGCTCAAATTAATTTTGCAAAAGACTGTGAATAGATCTAGAAAGAATTGGTCCAAAAGACTTGATGATGCATTATGGGCCTATAGAACTGCATACAAAAATCCTATGGGTATGTCTCCTTATAAGATGGTTTATGGAAAATCATGTCATTTACCTCTTGAACTTGAACATAAGGCATATTGTGCTATTAAAGAGCTCAATTATGACTTTAAACTTGCCGGTGAGAAGAGGTTGTTTGATATTAGCTCACTTGATGAATGGAGAACCCAAGCGTATGAGAATGCCAAGCTATTCAAAGAAAAAGTCAAACGCTGGCATGATAACAGGATACAAAAGCGTGAGTTTAACGTAGGAGATTATGTGTTATTATTCAACTCTCGTTTAAGATTGTTTGCAGGAAAACTTCTCTCAAAATAGGAAGGTCCCTGCGTTATCGAGGAGGTCTATAGTTCTGGTGCTATAAAAATCAACAACTTCGAAGGCACAAACCTGAGGGTGGTAAACGGTCAAAGAATTAAACATTATATTTCAGGTAATCCTATCAATGTTGAAACTAATATTATTGAAACTGTAACCCCTGAGGAATACATAAGGGACATTTTCCAGAATGTTCCAGCCTCCGAAAAGGTATAGGTATGTGGTACGGTAAGTAAACCGACTCCAAAACAACTCTAAAGGCAATTTTTATCAGTTTTGGATTAATTAAGAATTTTAGGAAGAAAGAAGTAGTCCGAAATTGACACGAGGCCGCCACGAGAGTGGAGGGCGTGCCCCCTGTAGGGCGCGCCCCTGTCTCGTGGGCACCTCGTGTGCCTCCCAGACTCCGTTTTCTTGTACGTTACGTATTTTGGTCGGTAAAAATTCATTATACATACTCCCGAAGGTTTTGACCACCGTATCACGCAAATATCCTCTGTTTTTGTTTTGAGTTGTTCCTGTTGCAGAATAGAGCAAGATGTCGTCCCAAGATTCGGAGGGGGAGAGCTACATGGCTGATTATATCGCAAACCCAAAAGTATATGGGGATGTGGAACATTATGTCTGGACCACGGAGGAATAAGAAGACTATGATCCAAAGGGGAAGGAGGAGACAAGCTCCGATGAAGAGGATGATCCACTACCTCAACCTGGCGATATGCATGTGGAGTTCAAGAAGTCAAGCCTCCCTAAGGTCCAATCTATCCCACCACGTTTTTTGCAAGACAACAAGGCAGCACTATGCAAAAAGATAATGAAACTTGAGCTCGAGAATGAGGATCTGAGGGAGGAAAATTTTAGCCTCAGACGCAAGCTAGAGAAGAAAAATGCAACAACTCCACCATCACCACCTCCGAGGACATAATCACATGGGTATGGGCACTCCCCTTGACAACTGCCAAGCTTGGGGGAGGTGCCCCGGTATCGTATCACCATCACACTCCTATCTTTACCGTTTTATTTAGTTCGATCTTTTAGTAGTATGTTGATCTAGTAGATTCAAGTTTTTATATCAATTAGTTTCGAGTTTTGCTTTGTGATCTCTTTATGTAATCGAGTCCGTGTGCTACCTATAATAAAGATTAGTGTTGAGTCAAGGGCTTTGCTATGTTGCTATGATCTTGAGAAAGTAGAAAGAATAAAAGAGTTCATATTGAGCTTATGGATAGTAATAACTTCACACATAGAAAGTATGAGGCATAAAAATTGTTGAGAGTTGATGAACGTAGCCTTGGTCATCATTGCAATTAATAGGAAGTGATAAGGGAAGAGGGGTTCACATATAAATATATTATCTTGGACATCTTTTATGATTGTGAAGCACTCATTAAGTATGGCATGCTAAAAGAGTTGATGTTGGACATGGAAGACAACGTAATGGTTTATGTTTTTCCGACATCTCAATTAAAGTATATTGTCATTGACCTTCCAAACATGTTGAGCTTGCCTTTCCCCCTCATGCTAGCCAAATTCCTCGCACCTAGTAGAGATACTACTTGTGCTTCCAAATATCCTTAAACCCAGTTTTGCCATGAGAGTCCACCATACCTACCTATGGATTGAGTAAGATCCTTCAAGTAAGTTGTCATCGGTGCAAGCAATAAAAATTGCTCTCTAAATATGTATGACTTATTAGTGCAGAGAAAATAAACTTTGTACGAACTTGTTGTGGAAGTAATAAAAGCGACGGACTACATAATAAAGGTCCACATACAAGGGGCAATATAAAGTGACGTTCTTTTGCATTAAGATTTTGTGCATCAACCCTAAATGCGCATGACAACCTGTGCTTCCCTCTGCGAAGGGCCTATCTTTTACTTTATGTTTTTACTTTATGCTTGAGTCAAGGTGATCCTCACCTTTCCCTTTTTCATTTTATCATTTGGCAAGCTCCTCATGTTTGAAAGATCATGATATATATATCCAATTGGATGTACGTTGGCATAGGTTATTATTGTTGACATCACCTAAAGGTGAATACGTTGGGAGGCAACACAATAAGCCCCTATCTTTCTCAGTGTCCAGCTGAAACTCTATAACAACAAGTATTGCGTGAGTGTTAACAATTATAGGAGACTACGGGATAGTTGAGTATGTGAGCTTGCTGAAAAGCTCTATTGTTGACTCTTTCTGATGTTACGATAAATTGCAATTGCTTTAATGACTGAGATTGAAGTTTGTTAGTTCTCAATGAAGTTTTTGAACCATACTTGACATTGTGAATCGCTTATCACTTGAGCATAGGAAATCATATGACAAAATCTATATATGTTTCTGTTATTAGAATGATCATGGTGCCCTCATGTCCGTATTTTATTTTTATCGACACCTCTATCTCTAAACATGTGGACATATTTTTCGATTTCAGCTTCCGCTTGAGGACAAGCGAGGTCTAAGCTTGGGGGAGTTGATACGTCCATTTTGCATCATGCTTTTATATCAATATTTATTGCATTATGGGCTGTTATTACACATTATATCTCAATACTTATGGCTATTCTCTCTTATTTTACAAGGTTTACCATGAAGAGGGGGAATGCAGGCAGCTGGAATTCTGGCTGGAAAAGGAGCAAACGTTGGAAACCTATTCTACACAGCTCCAAAAGTCCTGAGACTCCACGTAACAACCTTTTGGATTTAATAAGAATTTATGAGCGAAAGAAATAGGCCAGGGGGCCCACACCCTGTCCAGGAGACAGGGGGCGCCCCCCATAGGGCGCACCCCTATCTCCTGGGCACCTCGTGGGCCTCCGGCGTCCATCTTCTGCTATATCATCACTTTTACCCTGGAAAAAATCGTGGGCAATCTTATGGGACGAAACTCTGCTGCCACGAGGCGGAACCTTGGCGGAATCAATCTAGGGCTCTGGCGGAGCTGTTCTGCCGGGGACACTTCCCTCCGGGAGGAGGAAATCATCACCAACGATCCTCTTATCGGGAGGGGGTCAATCTCCATCAACATCTTCACCAGCACCATCTCCTCTCAAAACCCTAGTTCATCTCTTGTGTCCAATCTTGTATGAAAACCACAAATTGGTACCTGTGGGTTGCTAGTAGTGTTGATTACTCCTTGTAGTTGATGCTAGTTGGTCTACTTGGTGGAAGATCATATGTTCAGATCCTTTATGCATATTATTACTCCTCTGATTATGAACATGAATATGCTTTGTGAGTAGTTACGTTTGTTCCTGAGGACATGGGTGCAGTCTTGCTATTAGTAGTCATGTGAATTTGGTATTCGTTCGATATTTTGATGAGATGTATGTTGTCTTTTCCTCTAGTGGTGTTATGTGCACGTTGACTACATGACACTTCACCATTATTTGGGCCTAGAGGAAGACATGGGGAAGTAATAAGTAGATGATGGGTTGCTAGAGTGACAGAAGCTTAAACCCTAGTTTATGCGTTGCTTAGTTAGGGGTTGATATGGATCCATACACTTAATGCTATGGTTAGGTTTACCTTAATACTTCTTTTTGTAGTTGCGGATGCTTGCAATAGGGGTTAATCATAAGTGGGATGCTTGTCCAAGTTAGGGCAGTACCCAAGTACCGGTCCACCCACATATCAAATTATCAAAGTACCGAACGCGAATCATATGAACTTGATGAAAACTAGCTTGACGATAATTCCCAATGTGTCCTCGGGAGCTCTTTTCTCATTATTAGAAATTGTCCAGGCTTATCCTTTACTACATAAAGGATTGGGCCACCTTGCTGCACTTTATTTACTTTATTTACTTTTTACTCGTTACCATTTATCTTGTCACAAAACTATCTATCACCTACAATTTCAGTGCTTGCAGAGAAAACCTTACTGAAAACCGCTTATCATTTCCTTCTGCTCCTTGTTGGGTTCGACACTTACTTATCGAAAGGACTACGATAGATCCCCTACACTTGTGGGTCATCACACACTTCCTTGCGTGCGAAGGTGTAGCTGATGGGTCCCAGCAGTCGGGGGGCGAATCGTTTTTTTTCGGACGCACTTCCTTGCGTGCGAAGATGTAGCTGGTGGGTCCCAGCAGTTAGGGGGCGAATCGTTTTTTTCGGTCGCACTTCCTTGCGTGCGAACATGTAGCTCATGGGTCCCAGCAGTCAGGGGGCGAATCATTTTTTTCACGAAATACGGTGGCTTGTCCGGTGGGTCCCCGCTGTCAGGTGGAGGAATAATTATTTTGCACATAATAAGGAGGCACATCCTTGCGGCTGCCGTGGACCCAGCTGTCAGCCTCTCCACATACAGTCCACGTCCGATGGAAGTCATTCCTTGACCATGTTGACCATGCTGCACTAAGAGCACCCCGGCGGTGGACGACGGCGAGGCCTAGGAAGGGGACGACGCAGAGCCGGGGAAGACACGGCAGTGGATGCACACACGGAGAGGAGTACGAGGGTTCACTGGTTCGGCTGCGCTGCCATCGCCGCAGAATAACAGGGGGTGTGGGTGAGTGGAGGGATGGCCTGGCCAGCGGTGGGAGTAGAGGGGAAGGTGAGGCCTCCGCGGCAGCACAGCCGACCACGGGAGGCAGGAGCAGGCGGCACGACCGGCGCTGCTTTGGGCGGCTGGAGCAAGAAGACCAGAGGTTGAAGAAGCACGGCGGCCGTTGGATGGACACCGTACGGTCACTGCAGCTAGAATCGTTTATATTGACTAAGTTGACAAAGCCCTTGGTACGTCAACTTAGTAGGCCCACTGGTCAGCTTCCGAAACGGTGCGCCCCAGATGTCAGGGGGAGGAATCATTTTTTGGGCGGGTGAAGCTAGAATATCCGAGATTGAAGAAGAAACACGGCATCCGTTGGATGGACAACCAGCGGCCACTGCTGCTAGTACCGTGTGTTGACTATAAGTTGACAAAGCCTTGCATACGCGTCAACTCTGTTTTTTTAGGGGACGTGTCAACTTAGTAAGGCCAGAAGTGTGTGGCAGAGAACTTATAGCCCATTTGAGATTTGTAAGAATGTGTAGCCCATTTTCGAATTCTAATGGAATTTACTACAGCTCATTTACAGTTTGTTAAAAGTACAGCCCATTTCAACCAACCGTTCAAAACAGAATTCAATAAAATTTCCCACATTTTGATGGGATCCGAATATTTTTATCCCGAAATTTCTAGTCAGATTAAATACAATTTCAATATAAATTTATATTACGTAAAAATCCAACGAAACATTGCGCTCGCAACAGTTCATGAAATTAAAATTTCCAATATCCAAAAATAATATTTTATAAAGTAATCACAGTTTGGTGCATTTTTGTTAGTTACTACCCAGTTTTTATAATTACATCCCATTTATTATTTCTTAAAGCCCATTTTCTTGTGAAGCCTAATGCATCCCTCCTAGGAAAGATTTGCAGCCCAGCGGGGCGGAAAATAACAACTTGACCTTGCCTGGGTATTCCTAAAAAAAGTATAGCTGGGCTAGCCATTTTCAGCTTGAAAAAAATTAATATCTGGGCTAGATATCTGGCCTGGGCTAGACGGGCCACAGCCCGCCCAGTTAATACCTGCTGCGATGTTTTCGTTGTTGTTCAGAGGAGAAAAATTAATATATGGGGTTAACATCGAAAAACTCTGTAGTGCTCACACCTCAAAAACACAAATACTGCTCGAGCTGCTTGGTCCCAGCTGTTGGCCGCTTCTTGTGCAATTCTCTCATTTATTGACTACTCCCTCCTTTCTGGTTTATAATGCTGAATTCAAAAATCTCACCAATCAAGGTAGATGGCGAGTGGTGAATACTTTTTGTAGTTTTGCAAAAGCACCTAATTAATGCTCTTGTTATCCTCAAATATGTTTATCAATGCATTAATTGCAATGCATGCATGCATAAAGTACATGCATTGGTCAATTTTCTCTTAATACTTGCATGCAATGATTTAATGCACCTTGGAATCTGAACATATGATGGAAAACAACCAAATTGAGCCTTATAAAATGGAAAAACTAAAATTTTGAGATAAGCCCTATAAACCGGAAAGGAGGGAGTACATAGGTTGACAATGGTGTGCGACCGTGATGTCAGGAAACCAGGAGGAAGCAAAATAAATTATATATATATATATAAAATAAGGGGGCACTTGCGTACGTGAGCCTATGGACCTGGTGGGTCCCCATTGTCATCCTATCCAAGTAAAGTCATCTCCTCGCGCTGCTGCTTCCGGCCAAGCAGTCGTGCAGAGCCGCCCGCTTCCCGATGCAGGCGATTGCTCCGCCTCCAAACAACACAAGTGCCGTCCGTCCGTCCATCTGCCGCACACATTAATGATACGCGGTTGCCGAGGCGGCTACTCTGGCGCCACACGTCCGTCCCTCCGCCGCCAACTTCTGCGTCGGCCATAGCCGCAGTCATCCGCATCCGTTCCCTTTCTCCTGTCCACACCACTACTACCCACCATGGCTTCCTCGCGCTCCAGCGCTCTTCGGGACGGGCGGACGACGGACCACAAGGAGATGGCAGCCATTGCTGCCGACCGGCTGGCCGGCAGGCAGCCGGAGGACGATGACGTCCCAATGGAGAACATGGTAGTCGACAATCCGGTGCCAACCCCTCCTCCCCGCCATCCTCGCCGGTGCATTGCACCATGACCATCGGCGAGGCCCGTGCCCAATGTATGGACAGGGTGAGGCAGATGTGTGAGGAGCAGTTCCGGGAGGCGCAGGCCGACGCCGCCTACAACCACCATCTCCTCCAGGAGCACCTGCAGGCGGAGGAGCATATCACTTTGGAGCGGGCGGAACAGGAGGCGCTGCTCGACTCGTACCGCTCCGCCCGCAAGGGCCGCCTCGAGCGGTGGCGGTACCGCATGCGGGTGGCGGAGGTTGCGGCCGCCTACAAAGAGGCAAGCAAAGAGGGCGATGGAGCGAGCTAGGCGCTGTTTGGCGAGACCGAGGACGAGGCAGAGGACAATGCCGGCTCCGATGATTCCCCGCTCTGCTGGCGTCGACGACGCCCTGCTCCGCCGAGGCCCCGTGGCGCCAACAACGAGGCAGAGGAGACCCCCGGCTCCGCCGAGGCCCCGCTGCGCCAACAACGAGGCAGAGGACACCGCCGGCTCCTTCGAGGCCCCGCCCCGCCAACAATAAGGCAGAGGACATCGCCGGCTAAGCTGAGGCCCACCCTTCCGGCAACATGGGGGAGGATTTCCACTGCTCCGCTGAGGCGCCGCCCACCGGCAACGAGACAGAGGACATCGCCGGCTCCGCCGAGGCCCCGCCCCGTTGCCAACGAGGCTGCGCCACACAGAAAACAAGGAAGAGTAGAACACGGTAGGTCGCTGCCGCTCGGGTCCAAGTAAGGCCACGGCTGCTACCCTCCGGTTGAAGCCAAGCTAGGCGGTTGACCATTGACGGCCGATTAGCTTCTTGGCGGCGACGTGGAGTCGGAGAGCTGCGCTGGAGAAGAACGCTACTTCTACTTAACTGCTAGTGCAGTTGGCTGACTGACATGTGGGCCCAACAGGCCACATGTCGATTACGCGAATCGCACTGCAGATTAAGTCATCAAGCTTCTGCTCGCTCGGCGAGACACAGTGGGTAACCGGTTAATTAATTATACCTCTAGCGCACCCCTTTTTAGTTGAAGAATGTATGAAATGTAATGATATCCGACATGTTTATATGAAATCCGACCGTGTATGAATGAATCTATTTCGATTTGTTCGATTTCCTGTATCACTGGAATTGGATGAACATGCAAAACAATACGTACTAGCATTATTCCCAGGGTGATCACCTCGTTTGCAGCAGTTTCACATGTACTCCCTCCGGTCCTTTCTAGTCTGCATCCAAGTTTTGTCTGCAGTCAAAGTATCTCTACTTTGACCAATCTTATACAAAAAAGTATGCACTTTCACAATGTACGAAGTAAAAAGGAACAGAAGGAGTACAAAGAGTTTGAGAAGCTTTTTAGCGTTTCTGTACATTGCAATCAAACACACAGGCCTGACAATTCATAGAGAACATTCAAAACAATCGATGATTATGCATCTAAGCGACTCACATGTCAGAGGCAATATTTACTTCACAACTAAAGAAAAAAGAAAAAAATTGATCGACGCTGCTGACAGCAAAGGGCGTCCCATTCGAAAATATCAAACGCATATCTTGCTAAAATCAATGAGCAAAATTTGACAAGGTTGTCCCATTCCAAAATATCAAAAGCCTACGATTGTGGAATGGGCAGGGTTTGCCATCAGTTCGGATATTGACATGGCACCTCGTGCTAAATAAACCAGCTGTTCTTTTTGTGCAGTTCCACCAAAATCAACCAAATTTGCGCGTAGCTTGTATGATTTCGCCCTTATATGTTGCAACACCTTGAACTTATGGGCACCTCCATTCTTGTGGTGGAAATGAATGATTCGATGTATTCATGAACATTTTGTGCAGTTCCCATTGAAATCAAGCTGAGCACCCCTGTTTGCACAAATACAAAAAAGTGATTAGTATAAAGCAAACTGTACTATGAATTGACAGTTTCAACAGGCACATACATGGTCCATGTAGAGCACACTTTTATAAAAATGGAACTCACCAGAAAGAATCCTAGAACAACATTGTACTCGCGCATCACAGCAAAAGAATGGAGATTTTTCAGTCCTTCTGAGCTGAAGTTAGTTTGGTCTTGTGGGGAGTAATGTAACCATCCTTCAACTGCTCCTTCTGATGAGAAGATAGACAGGGCTTCTTCATCCTGGCATAATCGGAACTAGTCACTTCACGTACTCCATATTCTTCTTCAGAGGAAGATGATCCTGTTGTGCAAAGACAAGAGGACTACTAAATGCTAGCATCCCTGTTTGCTCGAAAAAAAGGAAAGGAAATATTTAGAACAACACAAATGAAGCACTTCTCAAGGATAATACCACTTTTTCATGATAGTGTCTAAACAGTAGCACAACACCAATAGAGATGACAAAGCTCAATCATATGGATGAAATCAATGGGCAAGTACCAACCTTTGTCAGGAGGCTGATTGTGTAGAGCATACAGATGAAGCACTTCTCCGGAACCATCTGTTGCTATCTATGGGGGTGGCCATGCTTACTATATACTCCTCGATTAGTTTAATGTTTCCAACATCTTCTTGTGCAGTTCCACTAAAATATATGGTATCTTCAAAGAAGATCCCTGTTTGCACAAGTAGAGATAATTACGTATGGCGTCAAATCAATGGCAAAACAATTGCTCGTTCTAGCCATAGCAATAAATTAAGATGCAAAACTATATCATTACTTGTGTCATCACAGTTCCAGTGCTTCATTACTGACACGGGAGTTGATTTTGTTTTCTTCCGCTTGTTCTTCCCTTCATCACTTGGTTCGAGAATGAGACAAGCCTCGCCTTCAATGTAAGATTTGGCATGTCAATTAGGGAGCACAACTATAGTACTAAACTTAATTTTCGATGAAAGTGGCAAAATACTGAGGCCAGCAGTTGTGAAATATCCTTATCTTACCTCAATGGGATATTACGGTGCACATACAGATTGGAAGTCTTGTCTCCATTTGTGCAGTTCACTAAAATCAAGCAACATTATCGTACAAGTAGCACAACATATGAAAGCACACTGCAGAATCATGTGAATGAAGGCTAGTACTGACCTCTCATGATGCGGAATTCAAACAACTCACAAGAAGAAGATCTAAACCAAATTCACCTTAACGGATAGGAAGTAAGATCTCCTCTTGTGCAGTTCCACTAAGATCAAGCAATCAAGCAACGTTGTCGGTGTGACATTTTGGTTGAACTGCACAAAACACTCTTAAAACAAAAGTGTTTTGTGTAGTGCAACAAAAGGTCACAATGGCAGCGAGGTGAAGTAGATAACCCTGTTTACACAGAGGTGCAAAGGAAACAATTAGTGGTCAATAAAGGTGGATGACACAGAAGCCGACAAAAAGAAGCATCTACCTTATCTAAATGGGAAAGAAAGCAAGACAATAGCATTTCTCAAACGGTGGCATTGATTAAGATTAACATAGAGATTATATTAACAATAAAATCCGTTAAACATGTAATTTGCTTTTAACTGTGGCATTGCATCAATTTTCCAGCGGCATTATTATAGGGTGTTTGTTTACAGGGACCTTTTGGTGTAGGGACTAAAAAAACTCCGTGTCAGTCACATCTAAACCAAACAGGAGGGACTTTTAGGGACTAAAAGTGTGCATTTGGGACTAAAGAAAGAAGACCCCGAGGGAGTCTTTTTGGGACTTTTTCCAACAGTTGCCCCTGCCACGCATCGCACCTTGTTTCTATTAGTTCATTACTAGGGGTAACATGGTCTTTTAGCATGTCATTTAATAACCTCTAGTCCATGTTTAGTCCCTGGAACCAAGCAGGTAGGGACTAGGGAGTTTTTAACCAAACAGGGCCTTAGATTAACAACAGCTAATGAGTTGCACGGGACAGTGGACGCACCAACACCATGTGCATCTACCGATGTACTGTGGTCATGCACAGTCTGTTGCAACAAGTAACAAACAACCAAGGAGCATATTTGTGTTGGTCCCAGTTTTGTTATCTTTAGACACCTTTCCCTATGTGAGCGCGGCAAATCTAGTCATGCTCAAACTCTACAGCCTTGTCCCTTCCTTTCCTTTTTGAACTAGTACTTTCGCCCCTTCCTTTCCTCTTTGAACCACGTCCTAGATTTATGCGATACAACTTTCCCCACTACTTTCCCCCATTCCTTTCCTCTTTGAACCACGTCCTAGATTCATGCTATACAACTTTCCCCCGTCATTTCCACTTTGAACCATGTCCTAGATTCATGATATATACAACTTTTCCCACTACTTTCCCCCACTCCTTTCCTCTTTGAACCACGTCCTAGATTCATGGTATACATGCAGCTAGAGCAATGCATGTGGAGTAAGTAAAATATACCTTAAGGTTCTTGGGGCGTGGTTCGGTGGGCGATGGGACGGCGGCGAAGAAGAAGGGGTCGGAGGCCCTCCCGCGCCGCCGCTGGGTGGAAAGTGAACAACTGCGCCGGTAGTGGATTCCCTCCCTTGCCGACAGCGACAGCGTTAAGCCTCCTTCCCTTCCCGGCGGACGGATCCTGCCGGCTCTTTGAGCAGCAGTGAGGGGAGAGAGAGAGGCCAACGAAGTCTTGTTTAGATCTGGAGAGGGCGAGAGAGTGTGAAGAGAGCAACTACAAGCGCTGAGGCTCCAGCGTGTATATATATACTGGAGAGAGATCGAGTGTGAAGCGTGCACTAGAAAACATTTTGACCAGTCAAAGAATCCTCGTGGCAAAAATTATGCTCAAGTGTAGTTATCGAACCCGAGACCTCAAGTTTGATGAGCGAACAGGCTAACCAGCTACACAACCCTCCCGTTATGTTCAACGAGAGGAAAGTTACCTTTTATACATTGCTGCATTCGTGTGACAAACATGCCGTGTTTTTTTTGTGTGTGTGGGAGTCATTGGGATTTCAATCATAATCGTGTCATGTGGCTTTGGTGGTAAGACTATCCACGGTGGTGCAGAAATAATGCAGCCTTCACTACAAAAAAATACACTTCCGTGATGATACGTGTTTGTCATAGTAGGTCGCGCTTTTTGTCATGCATGTACATCCATGTCAAATTTATGACAGAATCAAGATAGTCATACTGTCTTTGTCGTAGAAGTGTTCCATGACATTACCTAAATTATCATCACGAAGTGTCCACTTCCATGACGATAAATCACGCGTCACGAAGTGCTTTTGTCAAGGGTGACCGACCGTGGCATCCACCGTAGCGAACGCCGTTAAGCTATCGGTCGGGTTTTGGATCCGATAACCCGTTAACAGCCCGACCAATGGGGATTTTCCGTGTAAAATCATCATTGGCTAGAGGAAACACGTGTTGGCTCACCGTTGGGGACAGATGTCATCCACTCATTGGACAGAAGGCGCCTATGATACGTCGACATGTGGCACAGCCCAACAGAGGCCCATTCCTGTGAAAAGGCTGACCCATTTGACTTGGTCAAAAGGTGGCGGGCCGGCCCATGTAAAGTCTGTTAATGGCTTGTTCGCATATAGCCCATTTACAGCCCGCTAACCCAAGGCCCATTCGCCCTATCCGAATTAGGCCCGATGGCGTCATATGGGCCCCCAATATGATTCCCCGTTTTCACCGGCCCATGTATGGCCCATGACGTCTTTCGGCCCATATGAGGCCCTATGTAACTCTTGGCCTATTAACGGCCCGTGGTGAAATTGGCCCGTAATGAACAGTGTATTACTTTACACCCATTAACGGCTCGTGGTGAAACTGGCCCGTAATGAACAGTGTATCACTTTATACCCATTAAGGGTCCGTTATTCCGTTGGGCCGTTTCCAGCCCATGTTATCTTTCGGCCTTCTCAGAGCCCATTTATTCTTGGGCTCATTTCTAGCATTCGTTTACTTACGGCCCGTTACTTTCATTTTCTGCTTATGGGCCAAATTCAGTCCGTGGTTACAGTCGGCCCGTTTGTGGTCCATTAACACGTTGAGCCGTTTTCATAGAGTCATTAAATACGGCCTATTAACGATGGCCCGTTATGGTCAGCCCATGAATGGACGATTCCAACTCTAGCCCGTTTACGACCATAATGCGGCCTGTTATTGGCCCATGTTTGGCCAATCAATCATACTACCCGTATAAGGCCCATTGATGATATGGCCCATAGAAGGCCCATTGTTTCTGCGGCTCGTAGAAGGCCCATTGTTTCTACGGCCCGTGGAAGGCCCACTATTTATATGTCCCATAGAAGGCCCACTGTTTCTACAGCCCGTACGTGCAGTATCACTACACTAAATATTAGCACATGGTTATTGTGGCCTAGTTTTAAAAAATAGGTTATTGCAGCCACTAGCAAACCGCAGAAAAAGAACTGCACTGACTACAAGCAAACAAATAAACAAGACAACAAGGAAATAAATAAGCGAGCAACTTACACTAGGCTATCACGGCTATTACACATATTACATCCACTAGGCATCAAAGTTCGCCACCAGTGCAAATATAGGGAACACAATGACATATAAACACATGACAAAACAAGTCCGAGGCTGAAACCACTTGAAGAGCTCAAGAAACAATATCACAGGTACCCATAATGCTGGCAAGATGCTTAGCAAGCTTATTAACTTTCTCTTGTTTGGCGCTTAAGTCCTCCAGCGCCTGCTATTGCACCAGAAAGTATGCATCTCAATTCTGCAGGGACTTCCTCAGTCCTTCAGCTTCCTGTCGCATAACATCTGATCGATGTCTTTCAACTTGAAGTTGAGACTCAAGAAGCCGAACTGATCCAGGCAACGAGTTCGAAGAGCTGGCGCCAGCAGTGGTAGCCAGTAACTCGAACACTACATCAAGACAGGACTTTGGGGTTGTCTTAGTGTCCTCAATATAGTTTTTATCAGCTTTCTTGGAGACCAACAGGGATGTCTCACTATCTTGAACCTTATCTGCATTACTTCCTTTACCATTGCATAATAGGGTACTCTTGTCCAATATTTTATCCGCGTTCTAAAAGGGAAACAAACAAACACATCTCAGGTTTAAAATGTAGCATATGAAACTCATTTTGGTAAACCAGTTCAGTAGTAAGGTGGACAGGATAACAGTATGAAACAAACATATATCTATGTAGTATGGTCACTGTGTGGTCTATATCATTCTAGTTTATGTTGCCAAATCAAGATAGATACAGTTTGAATCATATCTATTTAAGACAAAACAGCATAGACAGAATATAAGTGTGGCAAACTGCACAACAATAACAACACTTGTAATGTGCATGGCATGAGAACATAACTATTTATTCAATTGAAACTGAAATCAACATAGCAAGTTACAACAGCAAACAACCAAACACGTTGAAGAAACAGGTTTAAAATATACCTGTTGCGCCATTGGAGTTTCAATTGCATCCTTCAAATTTGAAATTGGTTGGTATCGAAGAAATCTGTGATGCAAGAGCAAAGTAGTATGAACCATAGCTACGGAACCTGACCTAAGAACAATTCTTCTTCTGCTTTAAGCGTTGACTTCGAGTTCGGAGTGGTGGTCCTCGTGATTTGGGCACTGCAGTTGCCTTACTAACTGCTCGTGTTTGGGTGCTCTGTGGTGGAGATGGTGTTGTGTCAACGGGAACTGGGTGTCTATCTGCTGGGGTTGGGGTTAGAAGGGGTGTAGCTGGTTCTCTGTCCAACTGGGTAGGGGTACAATCTGCATGAGTGTGGGTTATGTGTGGTGGGGCTGATTCTTGGGCAAGTACAACCGTGGTTCTATCTGCATCGACAGGTAGCACGATCTTTTCTGAAGACCGTGTTTTTACTCCCACAGATACTCCATCACTCCCTCCAATTGAAAAGGCTGATAAACAAGAAAAATAATTTAATGTACAGACATTGTAAGATAGACAGGTGCAATGGATAGTAGGGAAGAAAACATGGCATGAAATAATTCACATTTATGTTGTCTAAGCAAACAGAATAGTAGGATATAATTTCACATATATGATGGCTAATTAAACAGGATAGCATGACACAATTTCACATGTATGATGGCTAACTAAACAGGATAGAATGACATACTTCAAAATATGATGACTATGTAAACAGGATGACATGATATAACTATACGATGTGTCTATTAAAGTGGTTGGCATGCCATAAATCACAAACATGCCGTCGATGAAAACATGATGGCATGATATAATTCACGGATAGAATGACATAATTTAAAATATGATGACTATGTAAACACGATTAGATGATATAACTATATTATGTCTTTAGAAAATGGGTTGGCATGCCATAATTCAGGTACATGCTGTCTATGTAAATATCATGGCATGACATAATTCAAATATATGATTTATATACTAAGGAAGTGAGCATTGGGCAATTGCATATATGATGTGCCAACTAAGGAGATGGCATTCAATATTGTGTACAGGATGTAAAAAATAAGCATTGCAATACCACATATGCATTATATGAGTAATATAACCCTACCAAGTTTGAGCATTCACCTCAGGGGGATAAAAGGACTGGTCATCTGCCTCTGAATCCTCCTCTGAAGAGCTATCTGTAACCTGCAAGATATCTGCTTCAGCAGGTAGCATTGTCTGCTCTGAAAACCTTGTTTTCACTCCAGATTTCTCCATCACCAATTCAAATGGCTGATGCATAGGAAGAGCAGTTGAATATATGTAACGCCCCGGATCCGATGCGACAGGTGTCTGCCAGTTATTCGCCGTCGTTGCCATGTCATGTGCTTGCGTGTTGCACTTTGCCATGTCATCATCTGCATTTCATATCATGTCATCATGCATCATGCCAGCATGTCATTTAACTTTTAAAACCTCAACTAAATAAATTGCATGGATCTTTGATCCATTTAAATTGAGAATTCACATGGTGAGTTCTCTTTATAATATATCCTCCCGATATTAGTGGAGCTATTATAAAATAATCCATTCTTTGGAATCACCATAACACACTTGCAAAATCCCAATGCCTTTTATTATTTCAATTCTTGGCCTCTAACTTTGCCATATATCCTTTCGTCATTTTCGGAGCTCCACCTTTTTCTCAACATTTTGGACACTCCTAAAACCTCGTCCTAGTTCAAACCATTTGAATTAAATTCAAATGTGTTTGAATTCAACTTCACACGCGTGCCCACTTCTATTTTTCCTTGATCAAGCTCATTTTGCGAGTCCATGAAATTTATCCCCATGCCCAAATTCTATCTGCACCTTCCTTTCTTCTCCTTTTTACTCTTTGACATTTTTCTGCTTTTGGGAGTAAGGAGAAGAAGGAGAGCAGCCGGCCCAGGCCACCGTGGCCTCCCTAAGCCTAGCAGCCAGGCCGGCCCATTTGCCTCTCAAGGCCCAGCCGACCCCTCCTGCCCTTAACCCTAGCCAGGCTCTCACCCTCTCGTCCCTCCCTCGTGCCGCCACACACATCCCCAGGGAGAGGAGCGCATCGACTCCTCTCCCGATCCCTTCTGCTCGCACCCCCCTGGCCACGCCTTCGCCAAGTGCAGCCGCGCGCTTCCTATGCACCATGGCCGTGGCCTCGAGCCGGCCCGCCGCCGCCATCGCGACCTCGCCTGCACCCCGCCGGCTCCCGTCGCTGCCCTGCTTCGTTCGTCATCGGAGAACGCCGTCCTCGTCCGGATCCCCGCGCCCTGTCATTTCGTCCACGCCGGCGAGTTCCTCCCGCGTCTTCGTCTTCTCTGCATCAAGCCCGGCGCCGACCTGGCCCGATCCGGCCATCTCCGACGCCTCCTCGCCGCCCGGGTCCGCTTCCTTCGGCCGTCTCCACCGCCCAGGGCCCCGGTGACCTCACCGTTCGGGCCTCCTCCCTCGCGCGCCGACCTGCAAGTTCCTCGCCACCGCGGCTCTGCTTCCTGAAAGACAGAGGACCGCGCCCCTGCCTCGTGTTGGCTCGCACAGCGCCTAGCTCCAGCGCCCGCAGATTTGGACGCGCCAAGTTCCTCTTCAAAATGTACAACTACATCCGATGTGGATTTCGACAAGTACCACGACGCCGGGAGCCCCGGATACGTCAAGTTCGACTACATGTAACGCCGAGTACGACTACACATGTAGATGCGTCAAGTTCTCTACGACAAGTGTACGACTACATGGGACACGTCAAGTACCTCTACATCCTGGAATCGCCAAGTACCGACACCATGTACGACGACCGTCACCGAAGACCTGTGTAACGTGAACGTGAACGTCTACTTCCACTACCGCCGCCGCTGCGTACCACTACTTCCCACTACGACACGAGTACAACTCCTTCCACTACGACCGCTGCAAGAACAACTACTTCCCTCGACGCCCGAGAACAACTACTTCCTCTACTTCCTCTACGAACTCGATTCGCTCCATAAATGCACGCTTCGAAGGTATAACCCCGAGACGACCGTCCGTGAACGAATGCATGTGTTGTATGATATGCACTGCTTGCACCGTGTCCGAATTGTCACGCGTTTCCTTGCCACTAATCCGTGGGAACCCGGTTGCCGGGATCATTCCACCATATTTCGCATGTTCCGCACGCTCCCGTCACCTTTCTTTTGCACCGACATCTCGAGGAGTTGTCGGATCACCGATATGTTGCCGTGGCATCATTTCGGATTTCGCCGCCGTGGCACCCTTTTTGTTTCGCCGCCGTGGCACCCTTTTTGTTCCGCCATGGCTACAAATGATTCATATCATGCTCATGTCAACATTTTCATAAAATTGCATAAAACTTGCATATGTCATCCGCATCATGATAACAACAATTAAAATGTTTTAAACTTGTTGTTGCATTAAATTGCTAAATGACATGAGGATTTTCCGGAATTGTCGTTTGTTGCTTCCGGCCTCATTTAAACTTGCCTAACTAGTTAGTTTGCTCATGCTTCACCTCTTGCCATGTTTAATAACATTTAATGTTGTTGGGTACATAACCGAGATCAAACTAAATAATTCGATGTGGTGTTCCGTCAATATGCAACTCGTTGCATATTGAGCTCCACTTAACTTGTAGTATTGTTCGTTGCACTTTGCCATGCCATGCCTCATTAAACCGGACATGCATCATACTTGTTTGTGCATCAGGACATGTTTATGCTTGTGTGTTTACCATATTGTTTGCTTCTTTCCGGGTTGCTTCTCTCGTTAGCTTCGGTTTCGTTCCGGAGTTGTGAGGATCCGTTCGACTTTGTCCGTTTGTCTTCTTCATGGAATCGTTCTTCTTCCTTGCGGGATTTCAGGCAAGATGATCATACCCTCGAAATCACTACTATCTTTGCTATGCTAGTTTGCTCGCTCTTTTGCTATGCCAATGCTACGATGCCTACCTTTTGCTTGTCAGCCTCCCAAAATGCCATGAACCTCTAACCTTTGACACCCTTCCTAGCAAACCGTTGTTTGGCTATGTTACCGCTTTGCTCAGCCCCTCTTATAGCGTTGTTAGTTGCAGGTGAAGATTGAAGGTTGTTCCTTGTTGGAACATGAAGATGTTGTTCCTTGTTGGAACATGTTTACTTGTTGGGATATCACAATATCTCTTATATTATTAATGCATCTATATATTTGGTAAAGGATGGAAGGCTTGGCCTTATGCCTGGTGTTTTGTTCCACTCTTGCCGCCCTAGTTTCCGTCATACCGGTGTTATGTTCCCGGATTTTGCGTTCCTTACGCGGTCGGGTGATTTATGGGACCCCCGACGGTTCGCTTTGAATAAAACTTGTCCAGCAAGGCCCAACCTTGGTTTTACCATTTGCCTCACCTAGCCCTTTTTCCCTTGGGTTTCGGAGCCGAGGGTCATCTTTATTTTAGCCCCCGGGCGGTGCTCCTTCAGTGTTGGTCCAACTTGAGCGATGTCCGGCGCCCTGGGCAACTGTGGTCTATGCCAACCGTCGTCTTGCTCATCCGGTGTGCCACGAGAGCGAGATATGTGCAGCTCCTATCGAGATTTGTCGGCACATCGGGCGGCTTTGCTGGTCTTGTTTTACCATTGTCGAAATGTCTTGATGTACGGGATACCGAGTCTGATCGAGTGTCTTGGTGAAGGTCTATTCTTCGTTGATCGCGAGAGCTTGTCATGAGCTAAGTTGGGACACCCTGCAGGTATAAACTTTCGAGAGCCGTGCCGCGGTTATGTGGCAGATGGGAATTTGTTAATGTCGGTTGTAGAAAACCGAAGTTGACCTTAATTAAAATACATCAACCGTGTGTGTAACCGTGATGGTCTCTTTCCGTGAGTCCGGGAAGTGAACACGATGTTGGAGTTATGCTTGGCGAGGTTGCTATAGGATCACTTCTTGATCATACTTTTATCGACCGTGCTTTGCCTTCTCTTCTCGCTCTCACTTGCGTATGTTAGCCACCATATATGCTAGTCGCTTGCTGCAGCTCCACCTCATGCCTTTACCTTACCCATAAGCTTAAATAGTCTTGATCTCGCGGGTGCGAGATTGCTGAGTCCCGTGGCTCACGGATACTTCAAAACCAGTTTTGCGGTGCCTATGTTACCGAAGCGGTGGCGCAACCCAGCTCAAGGAGGAGCTCGATGAAGATCTTGCCCTTTGTGTTGTTTCGTTCTAATTGATCGAGAGTGGAGCCCAGTTGGGGTCGATCGGGGACCTTTGTCGCATTTGGGGTTCTTCTTTTATTTTGGTTCCGTAGTCGGACCTTGATTGTATCTGGATGATGTAATGCTTTATTCATGTAATTGTGTGAAGTGGCGATTGTAAGCCAACTATGTATCTCTTTCCCTTATGTATTACATGGGTTGTGTGAAGATTACCTCACTTGCGACATTGCTTTCAATGCGGTTATGCCTCTAAGTCGTGCTTCGACACGTGGGAGATATAGCCGCATCGAGGGCGTTACAAGTTGGTAATCAGAGCCTTCCCCGACCTTAGGAGGCCCACTGCTTGATCGTTTTTAGCGGCCGAGTTGTGTCTAGAAAAAAATGTTTTGAGTCATTTAGGATTATATATATCGGAGA
Source organism: Aegilops speltoides (assembly GCA_021437245.1). Lineage (NCBI taxonomy): Eukaryota > Viridiplantae > Streptophyta > Magnoliopsida > Poales > Poaceae > Aegilops > Aegilops speltoides. The sequence continues at coordinate 52,285,533 of CM038144.1, forward strand.
GTTGGGAAATCTTTTTACTCCTCAGTCCCTTCGTCGCTCTGGTGAGGTATCCTGACGTAGAGTTTTGACTCTTCTCTTCTCAAATTTCACTAAAATTTTTTTTAGGATCACGCGGGTATCTTAGAATCGTTCCGATGGTTTTATGATGACAACATTGTCTTGGTTGCCTCCGTCGGCAGGGTTTTTTTTGGAGGTGTCCGGGAGTTTAGCTCCGAGGTGTTGTCGTCATAATTTTATCGTTGCAGATTCTGGAATACGAGTTTAGTACACCGACATCGAAAATCTCTTTTATGCAGTTGTTGGTGAGATAACCCGATAACCCGATCTCGAGGTGAGTACGGAGTATTGCCATGACTCGTATAACGGATGCTTTTCGAAGGTTGAGGTACACGATTTCCGAAGGTTTCTTGGTTATGTGTTGATGGATGGATACAGTTGGATGTAGGGATTGTTAGTTTGGGTGAGATATATTGCTTCCCCTGTATCCCCAACACCTGATTGCATAACCGGAAAGTTTTGGGAGTTTCATAGGTGGGAATTCAAGTAGCTCCTAGAATATCTTTTCGACAGATGCATGATATGGGATTGGGTAAATCTCTATCATATGTTTGTTCCGGCTTATTCTGCAAGCCAAGTCCTTTGTTTTTGTTTTGAGTTGTGGTATTCGAGTTGCTTCAATGTCAAGTGTTGATTCCATACCTTTCCGAAATGGTGTTCTCATACTCCGATGTGAATACCAATCCTTCTCGACAATCGAGATGGTCATGTCAATTCTTTTCAACCGGTGTGTCTCTCTTCAAGTGGATCCGATCATTTCAACATTCGCAAGATCAATTCTAAGCTTTTCTCAACGGTGTTCGTTTCATCCGACCTAAGTTGCCTTTGTTTTTCCCGCCCACCCACCCTTTTTCCTCAAGGACTAAGATTTCTTTACCAAGTATCCTTTAATTTTTTGTGAAGTTTCTCCATTCTTTTCCGTCAATGTTCTTACCCGGTGGTTCTCAAGAAGGTGTTCTACTAGTTCGTCATTCCTCATTCCTTTCTCTTCTCCGGTGGATTCAAGTCAAGTTTTGTTGATCATACCTTTTTCCTCTTTTCAATGTCTTCTCATACCGGTGCACCTCATTATTATTCTATTTTTCGCTATTTGTCATTCCGGAGTGCTCAAGATATCTCGAAGATTCGTGTTTCCACTTTGCATTCGTTCAAGCTCTTTCGAGATTGGTATCTCATTCAAGTCATTTAATTCAACCGGTGCAACATCTCTTTTAAATCTTTTCAACGGTGTTCTTTTGAGTGGGCCCTAACCCACGGTCTTTTCGAGGATCTTACGACTCTTCTATTTTCCCGAGCTATCCTAAATTCTTCTCCAAGTTTGACGTAAGAATGAGTTATCATCAGTCAAATGCTTTTCTCCAAGATCTTTCAAATTCTTTTCATAGTTGGCTCAACCTCTTCGCTTTTGATTCTTCCGGTGTGCCTCAATAATTCTTGGTGGTGTTTCTCGTTGTCATTCTCATCATTTGAAGACCGAAGAAGAGTTTCTCTTTAATCTTGCTCTATTCTCTTCAAGATTCATGTTGCTAGCTTGTTGCCATCCTCTCATAATTGTTTTCGATTGTGAGAATTCTTTTCACCCATCCGGAGCATTTCATGAGTTGTTTCCGTTTCTTTCCTCCGAAGGCCATCATGTCATAATTCTTCATTCTCAGCGTGTAGCTATCATTCTCCAAATCTTACTGGTGAATCGTTCAAATATCCTCTAATCAGTTCATGATCTCTTCGTTCTCATGTATCTAAATCCCCTCAAGTATCTTCAGTCATTTTGCAATTCTTCCCGGTGATTTGTGCTTTTGCTACGTTCAATTTCAATTCTTACGGTGGTTCGTTCAAGAGTTCTCTTTCTTTGTTATCATATCAATTCATTTGTTGTTCCAATCTTACCAGTGGTTCGTTCAAGACCTTCTCAAGTCTTGATATATCTCTCTTAATCCTTTCTACGGGAATAAGTAGTATGCCAAATCCGTTGATTGTCATCAATTTAAATTGGTGAAGGATACGCATAACATAATTCTTGTTCTTGTTTCATCCAAGTGATTAATTCCTTCTTTCGGAGTTTGTTCATGATGAATAAATTCTCGGTTTCAGTTGTTTCATTTTTTCTTTTCCCGGAGTTCCAAGCTCTCATCACCACGAAGATCCATCTAAATCATTGCAAGGCTTCACCTTGTGTTTTCAACCTCTCCTTCTTTCTATCATCCTTTTATTACCGGAGTTCTTCATGGAGGTTCTAAATGGTGGTTCATCAAGGATTCTCTTCATTCTTCAATTGTTCTTCAAGATTTCTCTCAAAGTTATGATCCGCCAAGCTATACTCAAAATTAAACAGGGTGCCCAACACTTGTTTTGTTTTGAGAAGCTCAAGTATTCTCCGTCTTGCATTTCAAAGTGCAATTCTTTCTACCTTATCTTTTGAGATGGTGATATGTCATTCTCGATAATTTCCTTCATGTTGCATGATTCACATGTTGTCAAGAATGAGGTATTTTAAATCCATCAATCTTTTCTTTGGAGTTGTCTTGGTATAGATTTCACCTAAAGCCTTCCCTAAGGAATATTGCTATTTGTGGTGCTTATCAATGATCCAAGTTATATCTCTATCATCTTGGTGAAGCAGTTTTCATCTCTTCATTGATCTCAAGCAAGCAATTGATTTTGATAGTGGCAGAATTTCACCTAAAGTGTTGAGATGTTTCCATAAGCCCACTACAAACTTATTCTTTTCGTTGTTGGTCTTCCAACAACTCTATTCTAACCTTCTTGCAAGGATGCCTTCCAAATTCAATTGTGGTAGAAGTTGTCATTTTCTTCTCCGTCCCTTTATTCCAAGGATCTATCTTCTATTTTTCTTCCGAAAGCATTGTGATGTTGCTCGTTTCACCCATCACCTCGTTTTGTCAAGATCATGTTCTTTTACATGCTTATCCATTTCACCGGACTGTTGTGTCTATCATTCCTCTTTTAACCGGAGTCTCATCCAAGTGCTTTCTTTTTGCCAAGTTAAAATTCTATTACTTCTATTTCCAACCAGAGTGTTGGGTCATCTCTTCAAGTTCTTTTCATCTTATCAAGTTTTTCTTCTCTTTTCTACCTGAGTGCTGTCCAAATTCTGTCATTCTTGTTCCTTGGCTATCTCATTATACCGAGGTGGTCATATTCTTTTCGATCGTGAAACTCTTGATTCATGTCTTTGCAACCTTCAAATTCTCGTAATACTCCTAGTTCCTCTTTTCTAACGGATTGTTTACAATCTCGTTCATCTCTATTGTACTCTTTCTTTTAAATTGCTCAACCTCTCAAGGTTCGTGGTTTCACTCGTTTGTCGAAGAAGCAACTTAGTTTTACCTCTTCTCTTCCTCTTTCTTTTCCCTCCGGTGCCATCCTAGATCTCGGGACGAGATCCTCTCGTAGTGGTGGAGTGTTGTAGCGCCCGGATCCGATCGCGAGTGTGTCGCCGCTTATTCGCCGTCGTTGCCATGTCATGTGCTTGCGTGTTGCACTTTGCCATGTCATCATCTGCATTTCATATCATGTCATCATGCATCATGCCAGCATGTCATTTAACTTTTAAAACCTCAACTAAATAAATTGCATGGATCTTTGATCCATTTAAATTGAGGGAATTCACATGGTGAGTTCTCTTTATAATATATCCTCCCGATATTAGTGGAGCTATTATATAATAATCTATTCTTTGGAATCACCATAACACACTTGCAAAATCCCAATGCCTTTTATTATTTCAATTCTTGGCCTCCAACTTTGCCATATATCCTTTCGTCATTTTCCGGAGCTCCACCTTTTTTCTCAACATTTTTGGACACTCCTAAAACCTCGTCCTAGTTCAAACCATTTGAATTAAATTCAAATGTGTTTGAATTCAACTTCACACGCGTGCCCACTTCTATTTTTCCTTGATCAAGCTCATTTTTGCGAGTCCATGAAATTTATCCCCATGCCCAAATTCTATCTGCACCTTCCTTTCTTCTCCTTTTTACTCTTTGACATTTTTCTGCTTTTTGGGAGTAAGGAGAAGAAGGAGAGCAGCCGGCCCAGGCCACCGTGGCCTCCCTAAGCCTAGCAGCCAGGCCGGCCCATTTGCCTCTCAAGGCCCAGCCGACCCCTCCTGCCCTTAACCCTAGCCAGGCTCTCACCCTCTCGTCCCTCCCTCGCGCTGCCACACACATCCCCAGGGAGAGGAGCGCATCGACCCCTCTCCCGATCCCTTCGCTCGCGCACTTCGCCACGCCGCCAAGTGTAGCCGCGTGCTTCCTATGCACCATGGCCGTGGCCTCGAGCCGGCCCGCCGCCGCCATCGCGACCTCGCTGCACCCCGGCTCCGTCACTGCCTGCCGTTCAATCATCGGAGAACGCCGTCCTCGTCCGGATCCCCGCGCCCTGTCATTTCGTCCACGCCGGCGAGTTCCTCCCACGTCTTCGTCTTCTCTGCATCAAGCCCGGCACCGACCTGGCCCGATCCGGCCATCTCCGATGCCTCCTCGCCGCCCGGGTCCGCTTCCTTCGGCCGTCTCCACCGCCCAGGGCCCCGGTGACCTCACCGTTCGGGCCTCCTCCTCGCCGACGCCGACCTGCAAGTTCCTCGCCATCTGCGGCTCTGCTTCTGAAGACAGAGGACGCGCCCTGCCTCGTGTTGGCTCGCTGGCGCCTAGCTCCAGCGCCCGCAGATTTGGACGCGCCAAGTTCCTCTTCAAAATGTACAACTACATCCGATGTGGATTTCGACAAGTACCACGACGCCGGGAGCCCCGGATACGTCAAGTTCGACTACATGTAACGCCGATACGACTACACACGAGATGCGTCAAGTTCCTCTCGACAAGTGTACGACTACATGGGACACATCAAGTACCTCTACATCCTGGAATCGCCAAATACCGACACCATGTACGACGGCCGTCACGAAGACCGTGTAGCGTGAGCGTGAACGTCTACTTCCACTACCGCCGCCGCCGCGTACCACTACTTCCCACTACGACACGAGTACAACTCCTTCCACTATGACCGCTACAAGAACAACTACTTCCCTCGACGCCCGAGAACGACTACTTCCTCTACTTCCTCTACGAACTCGATTCGCTCCATAAATGCACGCTTCAAAGGTATAACCCCGAGACGACCGTCCGTGAATGAATGCATGTGTTGTATGATATGCACTGCTTACACCGTGTCCGAATTGTCACGCGTTTCCTTGCCACTAATCCGTGGGAACCCGGTTGCCGGGATCATTCCACCATCTTTCGCATGTTCCGCACGCTCCCGTCACCTTTCTTTTGCACCGACATCTCGAGGAGTTGTCGGATCACCGATATGTTGCCGTGGCATCATTTCGGATTTCGCCGCCGTGGCACCCTTTTCGTTTCGCCGCCGTGGCACCCTTTTTGTTCCGCCATGGCTACAAATGCTTCATATCATGCTCATGTCAACATTTTCATAAAATTGCATAAAACTTGCATATGTCATCCGCATCATGATAACAACAATTAAAATGTTTTAAACTTGTTGTTGCATTAAATTGCTAAATGACATGAGGATTTTCCGGAATTGTCGTTTGTTGCTTCCGGCCTCATTTAAACTTGCCTAACTAGTTAGTTTGCTCATGCTTCACCTCTTGCCATGTTTAATAACATTTAATGTTGTTGGGTACATAACCGAGATCAAACTAAATAATTCGATGTGGTGTTCCGTCAATATGCAACTCGTTGCATATTGAGCTCCACTTAACTTGTAGTATTGTTCGTTGCACTTTGCCATGCCATGCCTCATTAAACCGGACATGCATCATACTTGTTTGTGCATCAGGACATGTTTATGCTTGTGTGTTTACCATATTGTTTGCTTCTTTCCGGGTTGCTTCTCTCGTTAGCTTCGGTTTCGTTCCGGAGTTGTGAGGATCCGTTCGACTTCGTCCGTTTGTCTTCTTCATGGAATCGTTCTTCTTCCTTGCGGGATTTCAGGCAAGATGATCATACCCTCGAAATCACTACTATCTTTGCTATGCTAGTTTGCTCGCTCTTTTGCTATGCCAATGCTACGATGCCTACCTTTTGCTTGTCAGCCTCCCAAAATGCCATGAACCTCTAACCTTTGTCACCCTTCCTAGCAAACCGTTGTTTGGCTATGTTACCGCTTTGCTCAGCCCCTCTTATAGCGTTGTTAGTTGCAGGTGAAGATTGAAGGTTGTTCCTTGTTGGAACATGAAGATGTTGTTCCTTGTTGGAACATGTTTACTTGTTGGGATATCACAATATCTCTTATATTATTAATGCATCTATATATTTGGTAAAGGATGGAAGGCTTGGCCTTATGCCTGGTGTTTTGTTCCACTCTTGCCGCCCTAGTTTCCGTCATACCAGTGTTATGTTCCCGGATTTTGCGTTCCTTACGCGGTCGGGTGATTTATGGGACCCCTGACAGTTCGCTTTGAATAAAACTTGTCCAAAGAAGGCCCAACCTTGGTTTTACCATTTGCCTCACCTAGCCCTTTTTCCCTTGGGTTTCGGAGCCCGAGGGTCATCTTTATTTTAGCCCCGGGCGGTGCTCCTTCAGTGTTGGTCCAACCGAGCGATGTCCGGCGCCCCCTGGGCAACCAGGGTCTATGCCAACCCGTCGTCTTGCTCATCCGGTGTGCCCTGAGAACGAGATATGTGCAGCTCCTATCGGGATTTGTCGGCACATCGGGCGGCTTTGCTGGTCTTGTTTTACCATTGTCGAAATGTCTTGATGTACGGGATACCGAGTCGATCGGAGTGTCTTGGTGAAGGTCTATTCTTCGTTGATCGCGAGAGCTTGTCATGAGCTAAGTTGGGACACCCCTGCAGGGTATAAACTTTCGAGAGCCATGCCCGCAGTTATGTGGCAAATGGGAATTTGTTAATGTCCGGTTGTAGAAAACCCGAAGTTGACCTTAATTAAAATACATCAACCGTGTGTGTAACCGTGATGGTCTCTTTCCGTGAGTCCGGAAGTGAACACGTGTTGGAGTTATGCTTGACGAGGTTGCTATAGGATCACTTCTTGATCATACTTTTATCGACCGTGCTTTGCCTTCTCTTCTCGCTCTCACTTGCGTATGTTAGCCACCATATATGCTAGTCGCTTGCTGCAGCTCCACCTCATGCCTTTACCTTACCCATAACCTTAAATAGTCTTGATCTCATGGTGCGAGATTGCTGAGTCCCCGTGGCTCACGGATACTTCAAAACCAGTTTTGCGGTGCCTATGTTACCCGGCGGTGTGCGAACCCAGCTCAAGGAGGAGCTCGATGAAGATCTTGCCCTTTGTGTTGTTTCGTTCTAATTGATAAGTAGTGGAGCCCAATTGGGGTCGATCGGGGACCTTTGTCGCATTTGGGGTTCTTCTTTTATTTTGGTTCCGTAGTCGGACCTTGATTGTATCTGGATGATGTAATGTTTTATTCATGTAATTGTGTGAAGTGGCGATTGTAAGCCAACTATGTATCTCTTTACCTTATGTATTACATGGGTTGTGTGAAGATTACCTCACTTGCGACATTGCTTTCGATGCGGTTATGCCTCTAAGTCGTGCTTTGACACGTGGGAGATATAGCCGCATCGAGGGCGTTACAAACATTGTCGACAAAAGCAATGAGAAATACAAAAATAGGACAGCATGATATAATTCACATGTATGACGCTTGCCTAAATAGCATGTCATTTCATAATTCACATACATAATGCCTTGCAACAAGATAACATTGCATAATTCACATATATAATGTGTTGCAACAAGATGGCATTGCATAATTCACATATATGGTAATTAGACACTAAACAGGTGGCATTCACACAAAGTATGTCTAAACTAAGCAATTGACATTGCAATGAAAGATACAATACACACGATATGAGTAACGTAACCCTGCCAAGTTAGGGCATGCACCTCAGGGGGGGAATATGACTGGTCATCTGTCTCTGAATCCTCCTCTGAGGAGCTATCGGTAACCAACAAGACATGCGCCGTCACGATAGCATTGTGCGCTCAAGACCTTGTTTCCACTCCAGATTTTTCCATGACCGTGCGAATGGCTGATGCAGGAAGAGTAATTGAATGTACTAAAATTGTTGACAAATTTAACACATAATAAAAAATGATGGCATGATATAATTCACATATAAGATGACTGGCTAACCAGGGTGGCATTGCAAAATTCACATATATGATGCCTAGCTAGACAAGATGGCATTGCATGATTCAGATATACGATAAAGAAACAAAACAAATGGCATTGGCACAAAGCATGTCTAAACTAAGCAGATGACATCTTTAATGTATACAGTAAGCAATGCAAGGCACCATATGCATGATATTACCAACATCAGCATGCCAAGTTAGAGCGAAGACCTCATGGGGTAAATAGGAGTGGTCTTCTCCTTCTGAATCCCCCTCAGAACAATGATCTTCCTCTTAATTACGGTCCGAAATGGGTGGATGGGGGGCTGCCTTTGCGCCCACCATGGAACGACGTCTGCATGAAATTTTATTGCCACGCAAGGATCGTCTCTTTTGCTCTACATGATCAGTTCCATTGTGTACAATAACTGGCATGCATAGGAATAAAACATAGTGAGATTATGTAAGGAGTGCATGCACAAATCCAGAGTGATGGTAGCAAAGCGTGGATAGACCCAAAACCAATGATAGCGGATAATAGCTTTAGTTAAAAATACAGATAATGGCTCCTTTAATGTTTGTTTGCACCCAACATGAAACTCATAGTAGACACCGGAGATTAACAAAATAGTAGACAGATAGTACTGATTGTTGCCCCAATATGTACCCCACAACCATTTAAAAACTCAACTTTCACCATTAGTTTGGACCTGACTCGGAGTATAGGTGAAAACGACGATAATGTAGCATGTCATCATATTAAGCGACGCATAACGTAAGCAGACACGGAAGAGTGCGACCTCTCTTGCGGACCCGTGTAGTACTCAAGGTCATCTGCTCGATTGATGATGGTAATGCGATTATCGTGAGCTGCGGCAAGGGGAAGAAGATCGAGGCGGAAAAAGACGGTCTGGAGCGGATCCTGCTTGTGGTGAACCCTTCCGTCGTTGGAGCGGTGAGCTGGGTGGAACACTGGCCATGCAGAGCAGGACAAACCACACAAGGTTTTCTTTGACACATATCTATAACGAAGTAATTGAGTAAGGGCTTGTTTGAATTTGAGGATTCTAACAATGCGGGGATAGGAAATAGACATGAATAGGATAGGAATGCACGTGCAAAGCAGAGAATTTAAAAACACAGGATTTACATCAACTGGGTGTTTGATTCACAACAATTGGAAGATCACGGGATGCGAAAAGCATGGTGAGATTAAGTCAAACCACAAGAAAATGTACGGTTATAATGCTATTATGCTACTATCTCTTAGTCTTGTGCTTGATGAATAGGAATATGAAAAGGAGGAGAAGTGGGAATTAGAATTCCTACGGGTTTTCTTTCAAGGAGACACTAATGGAACAAATCCTACAGTTTTCCTTTGCTCCATTCCTTTGCACCAAATTCATGAAAAGTAGTACCATAGGAAACTTTCCAATTCCTATGTTTTCCATTTACTTTTCCTTTCAAGCACTGGCAATTCTAGTAGGCAGGATTGAGCAAGGAAAATCCTACACTAAAAAAATGTTTTTGTGCTACTTCTATTACTTTGGACCCAGGCCACTGCCATACTAGCTCAACTCCCAGGCCCATCGACAAATGCACAGCTCAAACGCGCAGAGATAAATAATGATGGCGTTGAATAGAGTCCATCACGGATAGCTAAGTTGCCTGGTACCTCACTGCTTGCCATATAGTAGGATAAAATAATCGTATTTCCCGTTACTACGAGTGCTCAGTGGACAATATATATAACATGTAGAGTAAAAAAGAGATGCAACAAGTGTACAACCTCATTGGCGAAGCCATGTCGATCTCAGCGTGATTGGGTTGGCGGTGAGGATGCTCGGCTGACTTTCTTTGTCGCAGGAGGGAAGAAGATCTTAGGCGCCCGGAGATGGAGCTCGAGGTCTTCGCTCATTTGTGATGGAGGGTTTCGTCGTTGGAGCATCTCCGTGAGTTGTATGACGCCGAGGTGAAGCAGACAAGAGAGACAACGAACAACGTTAACCTGAGTGGAATTCTAATAGCATCTCCAATACATGACGTAAAATACATAACCACAAAGTGCTAGATGTAAAATACATCAGCCACTCATCTCTGAACTTAATCGTTAAAACTGAATCGAATCGTTAAATCGAACTTAACTATTGAAGCTGAACCTAACTGTCCAAACTGAATTTTGTTTGTAAACCGAACACACTAGCAAGGTGAGGCTACACGTCGGTCGACTGACTTTTTCATCTCTGGTCAGTTGATTTTGCAGCCGTTGGATACGAAATCAAGGGCCTGCGGTTCATCTTCAACCTCCACCCCCCTGAGCCGCCAGCCACCACCGGCAAAACAGCAGCCCCCCGCCCATGACGGCGTGGGCGCGCCGCCCGCCGCCCAAGACACATGTAACGCCCTCGATGCGGCTATATCTCCCACGTGTCGAAGCACGACTTAGAGGCATAACCGCATAGAAAGCAATGTCGCAAGTGAGGTAATCTTCGCACAATCCATGTAATACATAAGGGAAAAAAATACATAGTTGGCATACAATCGCCACTTCACACAATGCATAATTAAACATCCATCATACAGATTACACTCAAGGTCCGACTACGGAACCAAAATAAAATAAGAATACCCCACATGCAACACAGATCCCCGATCGCCCCAACTGGGCTCCACTACTAATCGTCTGGAAAGGAAACATAGTATCGACCAAGGGCCTCATCATATTCCCACTTCAGCTTTCGGTTCGCCATCTGCTACTGGCATCACCGTACCGTGATCTGTTTTGGTAGAATCATGAGCCACGAGGGACTCAAACAATCTCACACCCGCGAGATCAAAACTATTTAAGCTTAAGGGAAGGCTGGTGTCAAAAGGAGGAGCTGCTGCAAGTTTATTAGCATATATGGTGGCTACATCGCAAAAGAGAGCGAGAAGAGAAGCAAGGCGCGGTCGTGAAGCTATTAGCGATCAAGAAGTGATCCCGACTACTTACGTCAAGCATAACTCCAACATCGTGTTCACTTCCGGACTCACCGAGAAGAGACCATCACGTTACATACACGGTTGATGTATTTTAATTAAGGTCAACTTCGGTTTTCTACAACCGACATTAACAAATTCCCATCTGCCTCATCACCGCGGGCACGGCTTTCGAAAGATAATACCCTGCAGGGGTGTCCCAACTTAGCCCATAACAAGCTCTCACGGTCAACGAAGGAATAAACCTTCACCCAAGACACTCCGATCAGACTCGGTATCCCGGTACATCAAGACATTTCAACAATGGTAAAACTAGACCAGCAAAGCCGCCCGATTGTGCCGACAAATCCCGATAGGAGCTGCACATATCTCGTTCTCAGGGCACATCCGGATAAGTCAAGCTACGAGTAAAACCAGGCCTCGAGTTTCCCCGTGGTGGCCCCGCAGGTTGCTCGGTTCGGACCAACACTCGAAGGAGCACTGGCCCGGGGGGGCTAAAATAAAGATGACCCTCGGGCTCGCGAAAACCCAAGGGAAAAAGGGTATAGGTGGCAAATGGTAAAACCAAGGTTGGGCCTTGCTGGAGGAGTTTTATTCAAAGCGAACTGTCAAGGGGGTCCCATAAATCACCCGACCGCGTAAGGAACGCAAAATCAAGGAACATAACACCGGTATGATGGAAACTAGGGTGGCAAGAGTGGAACAAGTCACCAGGCATAAGGCCGAGCCTTCCACCCTTTACCAAGTATATAGATGCATTAATTAAAACAATAGATATTGTGATATCCCAAAATATCCGTGTTCCAACAAGGAACAAACTTCATCTTCACCTGCAACTAGCAACGCTATAAGAGGGGCTGAGCAAAGCGGTAACATAGCCAATCAACGGTTTGCTAGGACATGGGTGGTTAGAGGTTGACATGGCAATATGGGTGGCATGATATAGCAAGTGGTAGGTATCGCAGCATAGGCATAGCAAAAGAGCGAGCATCTAGCAAGCAAAGATAGAAGTGATATCGAAGGTATGGTCATCTTGCCTGTAAGGTTCTCAGAGTTGTCGAAGGCTTGATCTTCGTAGGCGTTCTCAACAGGTTCCTCGCTCACGCACTCGCCTCCGGCTCTACCCAAAGCAAGAACACAAGCAACGGAACCACAATCAAACAAGGAACAATGCACAAGCAATATGATGCAATACATGACATGCTATGCGAGATGTGATATGCAATGCATATGTATGCTCTGGAAGGAAAATGATGAACTGGCATCAACTTGGCAAACCAAGTATGCCGCTGAAAGATGGAGTGATTTCGTTGAAATCGATATAAAGATCACCGGAAACGGATGCACGGTTTGCAAATGACAAGCAAAACAAGAATGACGCAAATCTGCGTTTAACAGCCCGATGCTACTTAGCACGCAACACGAAACTATGCTACAGCACCCCAACATGAAAACAAAGCATATGGCAGCGAACTACAGGAGATTCTTAACAAAAGAGGAACACTGAGCTACGGCTAAATCACATCATAACATGTTCAAACAAGCATGGTGAAAGTGCTCAAAATATCAGGTTCACAGACTTAGTGAAAATACTAACATGCCAGGAATTAACATCAGGAAGGCATGTTTAGAGCAAGCAAACAACATGCTACAGGAACTTATAATAGCAAAGCAAGGCATGACATGATTCTACTCAAAGCATATTTCAATAGTCCCTTACTGACCATAAGCCAAAAAGGACTCTAAGAAATGATGGCACCCATGTAAACATTGCAAGTTTTATTACAGATTTCAGACAGTGAAATATCAGGACATGGCAAAAACAGATTCAACATGGCATGTTCGTGAGCTCGATGCACTCACTACAGAGCACCTCATGATAAACTAAGCATACACCCATCAAGAAGACATGGCATAGGAGCTATACATGGCAAGAACAACATCATAGCATGCACGGATCAACTACAACGACCTCGTGAAAATTGAATCTCATGCAAACAGTCTGCCAGGAAACATTTTCAAGCAAAAGTAGAGCACGCAAATGACATGCTAGACTACTCCATAAATGCCAACAAAGGCATGGATGGATAGAGCACATCCATATGTTCAAAACACCCTTACTGATCATGCTCAAAAAGGGCATAGATCTCTCTGTAACAACATGAACATGTGGCATAAAATTAACAGCAGGACAAGACTTAGTGAAATCACTAAGTTCCTGGAATCAGCAACATCATCATCCCTACTTTGCATGCTTGTTCTAGTCAACACATAGCTCACAAAAATACATGGCAAACACCGCTGGAAAGATGGCATGGCAAAGTTCAACTCACATGTAGGACTCAAGTTCATAGGGTGCACACATAAATCATGGCAAAAATAACAAAAGAGCTCGAACTGATAAGATTCTGAAACTAACGATCTGAAGCCACCTTCCAACAGCATTTCGGGCATCAAGATGAGCTCAAATGCAAATGATGCAATAGAATGAAATGATGTACTCTTCGAGGCGAACAATTTGACATATTATACGCCCAAAACGGAGCTCTGGTTGCGGAGATGTGATGCGTTGAAAAATGCACGAAATAATCACAGAAAAGGGACTTAGACGAAAAACGGGGGTCGGGGAAGTCAACCTAGGGTACGTCTGGATCCAGATCGGATCGGAGTTGGGGTCGCCGGAGCTCAGGGAGACGGCCGGAGGGAGGAGCAGCCGGGCGGCGGCCGGATCCGGCGGGCCGGGCGGCGCTGGCGACGGCGCGCCGTGGCCGGAGCTATGGATGGCGGCGTAGGCGCGGGCGAGGCGCGAGCATGGCAGCGGCGGCGGCGGCGGCGGGCGGTTGCGGCGGCGGGCGAAGGCATGTGGCGGCGGCAAATGTGGGCGCGGCGCGGCGGCGGCGGCATGGCCGGGAATGGCATGGCGCAGACATGAGGCCCCTGCAGACGGCTCTCTCAGACCCGCTGGGTCGGGCGGCGATGGGCGCGGGCTGCCCACGTGGCGCGCGCGATTCGCCCAGCGGCGCTGGCGGGCGTGTCCGCCGCCGGATTTCGTCCCGGCGCGGAGAAAGGGGAGACTAGGGTTTGCCCGGATTTTGTGGAGGGTCTTTAAATAGGCATAGAGGAGCTAGGAGAGTCCAAATGGGGTGTAGTTTTACCACACGATCGTGATCGAACGACCGAGAGCATGGAGGTGACTTAGATAGGTTATTGGGCTGTTTTGGAGGGTTGTTGGGCTGCAACTCAAAAGAGGCCTTTATGAGGGTGCGGTTAACCGTTGAGTACCAAACGAACTCCAAATGACCGAAACTTGACAGTGGTCTACGGTGCTATACCAGGGCCACTTGGCAAGGCTAGGTCCATTCCGAGAATGTTCAATACCCGCACACGGAAAAAGGACAAGAGGGGTGCGCCGGGGAACATAGGAGTGCCGGATTGCAAAACGGACAACGGGGAAAAAGCTCAGAATCATGAGACGAACACGTATGCAAATGAGATGCACATGATGACATGATATGAGATGCATGACATGGACAAAATGCAAAACGAAAAACAAAACCCAACCACGGAGGGAATATCATAGCACATATCCGAAAATGGCAATAGTTGAAGTTACAAATATGGAAAGTTACATCCGGGGTGTTACAACACTCCACCACTACAAGTGGATCTCGTCCCGAGATCTAGGACTGAAAGAACTCCGGATATTCGGAACGGAGGTGATCCTCGCGCTCCCAGGTGGTTTCTCGGTCGGAATGGTGTGACCACTTTACTTTCAGGAATTTGATTGACTTGTTGCGAGTCTTGCGCTCGGTTTCTTCAAGAATAGCAACGGGGTGCTCATGATAAGAGAGATCTTCTTTAAGGTCAATTTCTTCAAAGTTGATAGTGCGCCAGAATCTTGAAGCACTTATGAGCTGTGACACGTGAAACACATCGCACGTTTGCAAAGTTGGATGGAAGCTCGTTGATAGGCGAGATCGCCTTTTGCCAATGATCTTGAAAGGACCCACGATCTAGGGGCAAGCTTCCTTTGATACCGAAGCGACGAGTACCTTTCATTGGAGAGACGCGGAGGTAGACATGGTCTCCGATTTCAAAAGCCACATCACGATGCTTGTCATCATAATAGCCCTTTTGGCGCGATTGTGCGGCTTTAAGATTCTCACGAATGACTTTGCACATTTCTTCGGCTTCTGTGATCAAGTCGTTGCCAAGAAGTTGGCGTTCACCTGTCTCGGACCAATTGAGAGGAGTACGGCACTTTCTGCCATATAGAATTTCGAATGGGGCCTTGCCCGAACTTGCTTGGAAGCTGTTGTTGTAGGAGAACTCGGCATATGGAAGACACTCTTCCCACTTCATGCCAAAAGAAATGACACAAGCCCTAAGCATATCTCCAAGGATTTGATTGACTCGCTCGACTTGGCCACTTGTTTGAGGATGAAAAGCTGTGCTGAAACGAATGTTGGTGCCCATGGCCTTCTGAAAGGAGTCCCAGAACTTAGAAGTGAAGATGCTTCCACGATCTGAAGAGATCAATTGCGGAATACCGTGCAAGGAGACAATTCGAGGTGTATAGCTCGCCGGTGAGCTGCTGTGATAGATTCTTTGACAGAAGAAAATGAGCCACTTTAGTAAGCTTGTCAATGACAACAAAGATAGCATCATTTCCACGCTTGGACTTAGGAAATCCAGTCACGAAGTCCATCTCGATATGATCAAACTTCCATTCGGAATAGCAAGAGGTTGGAGGAGACCAGCTGGTCTTTGGTGTTCTCGCTTTCACCCTTCTCGCAGACATCACATTCATTCACGAATTGAGCAATTTCTCGCTTCATTCGAGTCCACCAATACGACTGCTTGAGGTCATGGTACATCTTCGTACTTCCAGGATGAATGGATAGAAGAGAATTGTGTGCCTCATTCATGATGACTTTTCTCAGATCGCCTTTAGGAACCACAATCCGATCCTCGAAGAAAAGAGTGTCTTTGTCATCCAAGCGATAGCACTTGTATTTGGAAATACCCTTGTCAATACCACGTTTCACCTTCTTCACCATGGTATCCAGAAGTTGAGCCTCACGAATTTGATCTTCCAAAGTAGGAGAGACTATGAGGTTGGCAAGAAAGCCTTGAGGAACAACTTGAAGATTCAGCTATGGAAAGCTTCACAAAGATCCGGTTGGAAGGGCTTGAGAATTAAGCTGTTGCAATAAGCCTTCTGCCAGAGCATCTGCAATCACATTCGCCTTGCCAGAGTATATTCAATACTTGGATTGTACTCTTGAATCATTTCGACCCATCGAGTTTGCTCGAGGTTGAGGTTTGGTTGAGTGAAGATATACTTGAGACTCTTGTGATCGGTGAAAATGTCCACTTTCCTTCCCAACAAGAGATGTCTCCATGTTATCAATGCATGGACAATCGCCGCCAACTCAAGATCGTGAGTGGGGTAGTTCTTTTCGTTGGGCTTCAACCGACGAGAGGTATAGGCCACAACCTTCTTCTCTTGCATTAACACAGCACCGAGACCTTGCAAGGAAGCATCACGTAAAACTTCAATGGCTTGGATTCATCAGAGGAGTCAAGACAGAGCTGTGACTAGCTTCTCTTTGAGGGTATTGAAAGCGACATCACACTCAAAGGCGTCGGACATACTTGACATGCTTCGAGGAGGTTGGAAAGAGGCTTTGCAATCTTGGAGAAATTCTCAACGAATCTTCGACAATAGCTTGCAAGACCGAAAAATCATGGAGCATCTTGACATTCTCGAGGAGGCTCCCAATTCGAGGCGAAGACACCTTCTCGGGATTAACAGCGATGCCCTTGGCTGAGATGATATGACCAAGATAAAGAACTTCATCAAGCCGTAACTCACATTTGGAAAACTTCGATAGAATTGATGCTCTCGAGCTTGTCGAGCACCAATCGCAAATGTTTGGCATGATCCCGCTTGTTCTTGGAGAAGACCAAAATATCATCGAGATACACCAAGACGAAATCATTTGTGTAGGGGTTGAAGATAAAGTTCATCATGCGAGAGAAAGTTGGAGGAGCATTGACAAGGCCGAAAGACATGACAAGATATTCATAAGAACCAAAGCTTGTACGAAGTCTGTCTTGGGAATATCTTGTTCACGAATGCGAATCTGATGATAACCCATACGGAGGTCAAGCTTGGAGAATACTTTAGCACCTTTGAGTTGCTCGAATAGCTCATTGATGTTGGGAAGTGGATACTTGTTCTTGATTGTCTTCTTGATCAATGGACGGTAATCAACACAAAGTCGGTCCGTGCCATCCTTCTTCTGGACAAAAAGAACTCCACATCCCCATGGAGATGAACTCGGTCGGATCAAACCCAGACGCTCTTGTTCATCGAGCTGCTTCTTCAATTCTTTCAGCTCCTTGGGTCCAAGCTTGTAAGGACATTTGCAAACGGGTTCAGTGTCAGGCTCAAGATCGATAACGAATTCGACTGGCCGATGAGGAGGCATTCCCGGAAGCTCTTCTGGAAAGACATCTTGGTACTCACAAACGACCGAATCGAGAGATAGCATCCAATTCGCCCTTCTCATTGAGAGAAAACAACCGAATGGTTTCATCACGAGCGCATAGATGATAACATCCTCGGAAGGGTGTGTCAATTGAATCTGCTGGCAAAGACAATCAAGTTGAGCCTTGTGCCGAGAAAGCCATCCATCCCGAGAATTAAATCAATATCGAGTCACCAAGAACAATTGGTTTAGCAGAAATCTATAGTCGCCCATCTTGATTGTGGTATCCGAACCACCAAGCTCGAGCTCAACCGTTTACCCGGAGAAATGACAGCCATGGGTTTATCCAAATGAGAAGAAGTGAAATCATGCTTGGCAAAAACGGTCTTGACATGAAACAATGCGATGCACCAAGATCAAATAAGACTTTTGCAGAATAGAGTTAACTGGAAGGTTACCCATGATCACATCTCAAGACTCCTCCGCTCGAGCTGCATTCATCAAGTTCACCTTTGCATGCTTCGGATTATGCTTGACCACTACATTGCTTGAAGACCTCGCAGGAGGAGGAGGAGGAAGGCGCCTTTGGTTATGGCATTTGTTCGCATAGTGACCTTTCTGCTGGCACTTGTTGCAGTCACCTCTGAGAGCGGACGGTGATAAGGAGCATTTGACCTTGGAGCTTGAGGTGAGACTTGTTCAGTAGCTTGGGTTGGGTGGGTGGGAAGATCCACGACCACCGAGTTCTTCTCGGCGATAAGGCTGCCGGAACGGAGGAGGAGGAAGGTAGAACTTTTGCTGCTTAGCTGCGCCTTGAGAGGAAGAAGAAGACTGAATCTGCATCCCCGATTCTCTTCTTGAAGCCTCACACTTGAGCTGAGCACCTTCTAGCTTGAGTGCCATATTATAGAATTGATCAAACCGAGTAGGCTCGGAAAGAACAAGAGATAACCGCAGATCCTCTCTAAGGCCACCTCTGAGCGATAGATCATACTTTTCTCATCAGAACGTCTTGTTTAGCGAATCGAGCAAGTTTCAAATCAGTATGTTGTATTCAGACATCGACATGTTTCCTTGCTTGAGATTGCAGAACTCCTCACGCTTGCTCTCAACAACACTTGGTAGGAATGTGGTGAGCTTTAAAGTCTGACAGTAAATCAGTCCAAGTAATCACCGACCACCTCTAGAATCCTTGTATTGTTGGAACCAATCACCGCTCGATCCTTGAGCTGAAAAGACGCGAACTTGACGTAGTCCTCGTGTCGACATTGCTGCATTCAAAATGCTTGTTGATATCCACGAGCCAATCATCGGCGTCGTGGCCTCGCACAAGAGCTGAAAGACTTTGGCTGGTTTGCAAGGAACTGGTTGAGTGTAGGAAACTATGGTGATGGAAGAACTGCCCTTGACCTTGATTCCCTTGGTTGCCTTGGCCTTGGTTACGCTCTTGCATCACTGGATCAACAATGGCGAAGGCATGCTAGTGGTTGCCATCAAAGTTTGCCATGCCTCCGGAGGCGGAGGTGGAGGTGGAGGGTTCGCCGACTCCCATCACTGCGTCCGGATTCTCGGCGATAGGCGGAGCCATCTCAAGAGGGTGACATCCGTTAGCATCTTGATAGACAGATAGACAAGTTGAATCAACGGATAGAAATTGCAACATATAGTCTTCACAATAAACATTCAACAGGATGAACAAATGAATTCCAAAGTAAACATCACGTCCATTAAGGTGAGAAGCCACTTGATAAGAGATTGATGAATGAAAATAAAAACAAGGTATGAATGGAACAAATAAGTGGTAAGGATTACCCAATCACAAACCAAATATCTGCGGAAGAAATGCTAGAGCTACTTGAATCCCACCTATAAACTCCCAAAACTTTCCGGTTATGCAATCAGTGTTGGGGATACAGGGAGCAATATATATCTCACCCAAGCTAACAATCCCTACATCCACCAGTATCCATCCTTCAACACATAACCAAGAAACCTTCGAAACCGTGTACCTCAACCTTGAAAAGCATCCGTTATCGAAGTCATGGCAATACTCCGTACTCACCTCAAGATTGGGTTAGCGGGTTATCTCACCAACCGACCGCATAAAAGAGATTTTCGATGTCGCGTGCTAAACTCAGGTATTCGAGAATCGCAACGATAAAATTATGACGACAACACCTCGGAGCTCAACTCCCGGGACACCGCCACAACCCCTAAATGTCGAGGCAACCAAGACAATGTTGTCATCATAAAACCATCGAACGATTCTAAGATACCCGTGATCCTAAAATTTTTTAGTGAAATTTGAGAAGAGAAGAGTCAAAACTCTACGTCAGATACCTCACAAGAAGGTCGAAGGACCGGGAGTAAAAAGAATTCCTAAACTCTCCGATATATATAATCCTAAATGACTCAAAACATTTTTCTAGACACAACTCGCCACTAAAAGCGATCAAGCGGTGGGGGCTCCTAAGGTCGGGATGGCTCGATTACCAACTTGTAGCGCCCTCGATGCGGCTATATCTCCCACGTGTCGAAGCACGACTTAGAGGCATAACCGCATAGAAAGCAATGTCGCAAGTGAGGTAATCTTCGCACAATCCATGTAATACATAAGGAAAAAAATACATAGTTGGCTTACAATCGCCACTTCATACAATGCATAATTAAACATCCATCATACAGATTACACTCAAGGTCCGACTACGGAACCAAAATAAAAGAAGAATACCCCACATGCAACACAGATCCCCGATCGCCTAACTGGCTCCACTACTAATCGTCTGAAAGGAAACATAGTATCGACCAAGGGCCTCATCATATTCCCACTTCAGCTCGCTTCGCCATCTCGCTTTGGCATCACCGTACCGTGATCTGTTTTGGTAGAATCTGTGAGCCAGGGACTCACAATCTCACACCGCGAGATCAAAACTATTTAAGCTTAAGGGAAGGCTGGTGTCGAAAAGGAGGAGCTGCTGCAGCGACTAGCATATATGGTGGCTACATCGCAAAAGAGAGCGAGAAGAGAAGCAAAGCGCGGTCGTGAAGCTATTAGCGATCAAGAAGTGATCCCGACTACTTACGTCAAGCATAAGTCCAACACCGTGTTCACTTCCGGACTCCACGAGAAGAGACCATCACGGTTACATACACGGTTGATGTATTTTAATTAAGGTCAACTTCGGTTTTCTACAACCGACATTAACAAATTCCCATCGCCTCATAACGCGGGCACGGCTTTCAAAAGATAATACCCGCAGGGTGTCCCAACTTAGCCCATAACAAGCTCTCACGGTCAACGAAGGAATAAACCTTCACCCAAGACACTCCGATCGACTCGGTATCCGGTACATCAAGACATTTCAACAATGGTAAAACTAGACCAGCAAAGCCGCCCGATTGCCGACAAATCCCGATAGGAGCTGCACATATCTCGTTCTCGTGGCACATCCGGATAAGTCAAGCTACGAGTAAAACCAGGCCTCGAGTTTCCCTGTGGTGGCCCCAAGAAGTTGCTCGGTTCGGACCAACACTCGAAGGAGCACCGCCCGGGGGCTAAATAAAGATGACCCTCGGCTCGCGAAACCCAAGGGAAAAAGGGTATAGGTGGCAAATGGTAAAACCAAGGTTGGGCCTTGCTGGAGGAGTTTTATTCAAAGCGAACCGTCAAGGGGTCCCATAAATCACCCGACCGCGTAAGGAACGCAAAATCAAGGAACATAACACGGTATGACGGAAACTAGGGTGGCAAGAGTGGAACAAGTCACGGGCATAAGGCCGAGCCTTCCACCCTTTACCAAGTATATAGATGCATTAATTAAAACAATAGATATTGTGATATCCTAAAATATCCGTGTTCCAACAAGGAACAAACTTCATCTTCACCGCAACTAGCAATGCTATAAGAGGGCTGAGCAAAGCGGTAACATAGCCAATCAACGGTTTGCTAGGACATGGGTGGTTAGAGGTTGACATGGCAATATGGGTGGCATGATATAGCAAGTGGTAGGTATCGCAGCATAGGCATAGCAAAAGAGCGAGCATCTAGCAAGCAAAGATAGAAGTGATATCAAGGTATGGTCATCTTGCTCGTAAGGTTCTCGAGTTGTCGAAGGCTTGATCTTCGTGAGGCGTTCTCAACAGGTTCCTCGCTCACGCACTCGCCTCCGGCTCTACCCAAAGCAAGAACACAAGCAACGGAACCACAATCAAACAAGGAACAATGCACAAGCAATATGATGCAATACATGACATGCTATGCGAGATGTGATATGCAATGCATATGTATGCTCCGGAAGGAAAATGATGAACTGGCATCAACTTGGCAAACCAAGTATGCCGCTGAAAGATGGAGTGATTTCGGTTGAAATCGATATAAAGATCACCGGAAACGGATGCACGGTTTGCAAATGACAAGCAAAACAAGAATGACGCAAATCTGCGTTTAACAGCCCGATGCTACTTAGCACGCAACACGAAACTATGCTACAGCACCCCAACATGAAAACAAAGCATATGGCAGCGAACTACAGGAGATGCTTAACAAAAGAGGAACACTGAGCTACGGCTAAATCACATCATAACATGTTCAAACAAGCATGGTGAAAGTGCTCAAAATATCAGGTTCACAGACTTAGTGAAAATACTAACATGCCAGGAATTAACATCAGAAGGCATGTTTAGAGCAAGCAAACAACATGCTACAGGAACTTATAATAGCAAAGCAAGGCATGACATGATTCTACTCAAAGCATATTTCAATAGTCCCTTACTGACCATAAGCCAAAAAGGACTCTAAGAAATGATGGCACCCATGTAAACATTGCAAGTTTTATTACAGATTTCAGACTTAGTGAAATATCAGGACATGGCAAAAACAGATTCAACATGGCATGTTCGTGAGCTCGATGCACTCACTACAGAGCACCTCATGATAAACTAAGCATACACCCATCAAGAAGACATGGCGTAGGAGCTATACATGGCAAGAAAAACATCATAGCATGCACGGATCAACTACAACGACCTCGTGAAAATTGAATCTCATGCAAACAGTCTGCCAGGAAACATTTTCAAGCAAAAGTAGAGCACGAAAATGACATGCTAGACTACTCCATAAATGCCAACAAAGGCATGGATGGATAGAGCACATCCATATGTTCAAAACACCCTTACTGATCATGCTCAAAAAGGGCATAGATCTCTCTGTAACAACATGAACATGTGGCATAAAATTAACAGCAGGACAAGACTTTGTGAAATCACTAAGTTCCTGGAATCAGCAACATCATCATCCCTACTTTGCATGCTTGTTCTAGTCAACACATAGCTCACAAAAATACATGGCAAACACCGCTGGAAAGATGGCATGGCAATGTTCAACTCACATGTAGGACTCAAGTTCATAGGGTGCACACATAAATCATGGCAAAAATAACAGAAGAGCTCGAACTGATAAGATTCTGAAACTAACGATCTGAAGCCACCTTCCAACAGCATTTCGGGCATCAAGATGAGCTCAAATGCAAATGATGCAATGGAATGAAATGATGTACTCTTCGAGGCGAACAATTTGACATATTATACGCCCAAAACGGAGCCACGGTTGCGGAGATGTGATGCGTTGAAAAATGCACGAAATAATCACAGAAAAGGGACTTAGACGAAAAACGGGGGTCGGGGAAGTCAACCTAGGGTTCGTCTGGATCCAGATCGGATCGGAGTTGGGGTCGCCGGAGCTCGGGGAGACGGCCGGAGGGAGGAGCAGCCGGGGCGGCGGCCGGATCCGGGCGGGCGGGCGGGCTGGCGGGCGGCGCGGCCGGCTGGCGCCGAGTCAGGATGGCGGCGAGGCGCGGCCGGAGGCGGGCGGCGGCGGCGGCGGGCGGCGGCGGCGGCTGCGCGCGCGGCGAAGGCGGCGAAGTGGCGGCGGTTGGCGCGGTGAGCTGCGGGCGGCGGCGGCTGGCGGTTGGCGGCGGTATGGCAAGACGGGCATGGGGCCTGCTGACAGGCCTCGCGGGCCTGCTGGGTCGGCAGCGATGTGGGGCGCGGGCTGCCCACGTGGCGGCGCGCGATTCGTCCGGGCGGCGCTGGCGGGCGTGTCCGCCGCCGGATTTTTGTCCGGCGGCGAGGAAGCGGGAGACTAGGGTTTGCCCGGATTTTTGGGAGGGTCTTTAAATAGGCATAGAGGAGCTAGGAGAGTCCAAATGGGGTGTAGTTTTTACCACACGATCGTGATCGAACGACCGAGAGCATGGAGGTGACTTAGATAGGTTATTGGGCTGTTTTGGAGGGTTGTTGGGCTGCAACTCAAAAGAGGCCTTTATGAGGGTGCGTTAACCGTTGAGTACCAAACGAACTCCAAATGACCGAAACTTGACAGTGGTCTACGGTGCTATACCAGGCCACTTGGCAAGGCTCGGTCCATTCCGAGAATGTTCAACACCCGCACACGGAAAAAGGACAAGAGGGTGCGCCTGGGAACATAGCGATGCGGATTGCAAAACGGACAACGGGGAAAAAGCTCGGAATCATGAGACGAACACGTATGCAAATGAGATGCACATGATGACATGATATGAGATGCATGACATGGACAAAATGCAAAACGAAAAACAAAACCCAACCACGGAGGGAATATCATAGCACATATCCGAAAATGGCAAGAGTTGAAGTTACAAATATGGAAAGTTACATCCGGGGTGTTACAACAGTCCCCACCACCGGTCCGCCGCCACCCCTGCCATCCCTCTAGGCCCCCCGTGCTGAGCTTTTTCTCCGGCGATCCCCACGCCACCGCCCCGCCAACGCCCCGCCACCACCAGCGACCAACGCCCCCATCCTGAACCCTAAGATAGATAGTGCGGTACCTCTCCGGCGAGCCCCCCTCCCCGCTGCGGTTGGTTCTTCCTTCACCCCGGCGAGCCCACCCCACGGAAATCGACTGACCCAAAAGTCGATTCAGTCGACTGAAGTGTAGCCAAATCGGAGCAGCATCGCAACCAAGAGCAAGAGCGAGAGCAGCAGCGCGAGCAAGAGCAATAGCAAGAGCAGACCAGGCAGGGGACCGAGAGCAAGTGCAGACCAGGCAGGGGACCGAGAGCTAAAGCAGCAGCAGCTCCTACTGATGTGGACGTTGCCGCCGAGGGAGCGATGCCGTGGAGGTAGTGGCCGGCGACGCCGCCGTGGATGGAGCCGCGCCGTATCGGCTCGGGACCGAGTGTCGGCAGCACCACGATATCGAATCTAGAAGAAAATGCGGCGATTAGTGTACAACCTCTTTCGTGGCGCCGAATAGGCCGCAGCTTCATCCGAAGAAATGGTGATGATGATGCTCTTCCGGTGGTGCAGGTGAAGACGGCGGTGTGGGAATGGAGGTGGCGCGAAAGACGAGGGGAACGTTGGGGCAGCTCCTTGGAGGTGGAGGACGGGATGGCTGAACCGTCTGGAGGATGAGATCGACGACAGATCCTCATTCGGTACGGTGGATGAGGGACGTCGAGGTGTTGCTGTGGACGACGTCGTCGGGGAAGAAGCTCCGACTGGCTGGCGGACGGAGCAGGGTGTGGGGTTTCGTCGCTGGTTTTCGCTGCCTCGGTGTATGAATGGGTGGGCGGATGGGATGGCAGTGGGGAACCATGGCTTAGAGACGCGCTTGTCCGAAATGTGGGGTAAGTTACGAAAGTACCCCCCCCCACCAATTTGAGGCGGTTCTTTCAATTTAGGGGTACCACGGGCATTTCGCGTGTCGGGATTTCACAGGAGGTGGGAGTTTTCGCGCGCGTTGTAATTTCGGAATAGCAAGGCGCGGGTTGAGATGGAGGGAGTTGTCGGAGCACAACGAGACAAATATATATCTTAAATATTTCGGGCTAACAAGGCGCGGGTTGAAGAGGCGGGAGTTTCGCAGCACGATAGACAGAGACGCTAGCTTCAATTTTCGGCATAACATGGTGCGGCTTGAAATT
Organism: Aegilops speltoides; assembly: GCA_021437245.1. Lineage (NCBI taxonomy): Eukaryota > Viridiplantae > Streptophyta > Magnoliopsida > Poales > Poaceae > Aegilops > Aegilops speltoides. The sequence continues at coordinate 52,311,184 of CM038144.1, forward strand.
TCGGAAGAACAAGCTTAACGTGTACCAAAAAAAGACAATTTGCACCTCAACACGCACAACACACACACACAAACACCATTTAGACTAGAGTAAGGTACACGTGCATTGCACGCATGAGATTTGGCAACCAAATTATGAATAAATACCACATTATAGCATGCAAGCTTTGAGTCATATATGCATGATGTAGATGTTCGTTTAATTCTTATAGTTCATTTCATTCAAAATCATCTAGTTTTTATAAGAAAGCTAATCTATTTTAAGATTCATGGAATTGTGCGTTGTAAGACATAAAGTAAAAACAAATAATGGCAAATCATGTAGAAAAACATTTGGGCAATTTCTATATGGAAGATTCTAGAACAAATAAGAAGTGCTTGTGTTTTGATGTTTGTGCATTATGCTTAAGTTCAACCATGGAGTCTTCTAGATTATACATGTGGCGAAATCTGGTGGAATCTAGATGATATCCAACGGCCAATAGTGCTCAAATTTGCCATCTTTGGACCATCGGATTCGCCTCATCCAACGACCATATTTTAAAGTTAAAGTTACCCACACACAATATAAAAAATATATATAATATAATATATAGGGGTATAGATATAGATATGTGATGCGAAAGCCGCCTAGCATTTCCAATTACATGCACGGATGCGACATGGGCAAATGATGTCTGCCATCGGTATCTCAAATTCAAATCAGTCAGACCTTGTTCAATGTGTATACATTACAACATGCTCGTTTCCAAAGCACACCGTGCAGATCTCCGTTATATTCATGCATGCATGGGTTTCAAACATTAGGATCTCTTATTCAAATATTTGAATTCAACTTTACATTGATTATGACCTCACCTATTCTTTGACACCCACACAATAGTCTTCTCTTTATAATTGTATCACTAACTTTCTCTCATGCATGCATGCAGACACACTACCAGTCGGCATTATCTATCGCACGCATGCAATCTTTTTCTTCAGGTCGGTCTCCCATGATGGCACACACCCACACACATCCCCCTCTCCCTCATACCGGGCATTCTTTATCTCTCACGTGTGCATGCGCAACGATCGATGTTCCTCTATGTATGTGTGTATATAGCTAGGTCTTTCATAGTTTTCCACACAAACCGATCAATCAATATATCCTGTGAGGTCTCACCCTCTTTCCCACGTCCACATCGATCAATCTATACCTCTCCCACGTCCACATCGATCAATCTATACCTCTCTATATAGGATTAACGTAAATAGCTAATACACCCACATTAATTATATATCCAACATCCCCCTCGCATCATCCATGCCTTCCGCTTCATCTCTCAGATGCGTGCACAATGGCGAAGACGGGGGGCAGTAAGGGCCCTGGCCCTCCCTAACATCACTATATATCGAGGCTAATATGAATGTGATCATTAGACAATTGCTGCTAAAAAAGGTTTAATTTCATGAATTGACCCTCCTTGTAAAGGATTAGCAATGCTTGGCCCCCTAGCTCATTTATTTTTCATGGCTCCGCCACTACGTGCAAGAACGCACGTGTTCGCCCCCTCTCTCTAAATATCGATCTCGCACTTGTGCATTCCTTCATAGTCTCCCTCCACTCGGCCCCTCGCACCATCTTCTAACCCCCCACCGGATTTTGCCACATGTACAATCTAGCAGACTCCATGGTTGAACTTAAGCATAATGCACAAACCTCAAAACAATAGTGGTTCTCTTTTGTTCTAGAATCTTCTGTATCATAACTGCCCAAACTTTTTTTCTAGTTGAATTGCCATTATTTGTTTTTACTTTATGCTTTACAACGCACAATTCCATGAATTATAAGATAGATTAAGGGCTTCTTTGATTCAAAGGATTCTCAAAGGAATTTTGGAGGATTCTAATCATTAGGAATTTTTCCTATCTTGGTTGTTTGATTCGTAGGATTGTAAACCATAGGAATTTTTCCATATGATTCATTTGCACTAGATTTCATAGGAAACATCCCATCCACTCAAACCTCTTTGAAAGAATTCTACGTTTTTTCTATGCACAATCAAACACTCGTACAATCCTGTAGGATTCAAGACGACATTCCACTATAATCCCATGTTTTTCCTATTCACGCGTTCTTAGCTTATTTATAAAAACTAATTTGATTTTGAATGAGATGAACTATAAGAATTAAACGAAGGGCTACATCACGCATATATGACTAAGAGCTTACATGATATAGTGTGGTATTTATTCATAATTTGGTTGCAAAATCTGATGCGTGCAATGCACGTGTAAATTACTAGTACTTAGAGTATGTGCAAAACACGTAAATTAGAATACCAATGGCAAGCTACGGTGTGTCTCTTCTTAGTTCATGAAGCCACGTGGCACATGTGGAGGCGTTGTCACGACCTCCTTGCGTGGATTGATCACAGTGACGTGCTGCTGGTTCCAGAAGAATGTACTCGTCCTCCCTGAGCCATACTGGCGGTACATGCACGAAGCAAAGATGTGCACGCACGCCACGCACGCACACGCGGGTACACGGGCAGACGCAATTTTGTACCAAGATTCACCCCATGTGATAATTTGACGCATGTAAAGTCGTTCACTTATTGATGGTCTATTAATACAGCGCATGCAAATTGAGTGGACGTGAGGGCGGAAGAAAGACATTATTACTCCACTGCGCGCATGCGAGTAGTTAAATCGTGGGTTGCTAGTAGTACTTCCATTGGTCACCTTCAGATTTTGTGCCAATTTTTGACAAGAATATAATATTTACGATTTGAGCAAAGGTACTCTACTTGAAATTTATGTTCCACTAAACTCATCGGGAGCCGTTTCGGGCCTCGAAACCAAAACCATCAATTAATCTTTACCTTGTTCCCATCACATTCGAAAGCCTGCTCACACCTACTAGTACTACGTACCAAACCTGAACGTGTTCCCACTATGCAGGTATTAGTACTTAGGTTATAAAAAGGGGAACTACCTAACCGAAAATTACTCTATCTTTCCTCCTCATAAGTGCTTCTTCTTTGTCCGTCGTTGCCATGGTCGGTGAGTAGAGCTCTAGGTCGAGAACTACTCGTAACAAGGGAGCGGAAACCAAGGCTACAGAAAAAAGAGAGGGCTCGCCGCCACGCAGAGACCTCGAAAGATCTCTCACGGGCAGGCAATGGCTCCTAGGAGCGCCCTAGCCGCGGAGGCGAACGTGCCGAGCCGGCGGAGCTGGAGTCGTTATCCCTTGATGGCATGCCCGATCAGCTCAATAAGCACCTCAATAACCAGAAGGAGTTCATCCAAGGCTTGACGGAGTTGCTGAAGGAGAGCCTCGACGACATGCCCGCTGAGCTCAATCAGCAGGGTGAGTTGACCGCCGGCTAGGTGATGCTGCTGAAGAAGAGCATTGCCTCGGAGAAGAAGGCGACAAGTGAAATCCTGCGACTTCAGGAGGACAAGGCGAAGCTCTGCCACGAGATCGACCTGTTGAAGGAGAAGAACACCGGCTGGAAGAAGCTGCATGAGAATAGTAGTTCCTCGATGAATATGTTGCAGGCCCTCGTCATGGAATAGAAGGAGGAGTTGGCGAAGCTCTGCATCGAGCACCCGGCTGCTGTCAAGGTATGTAATGCGGCCGTGGAACAGATGATGAAGGCTCGCGTCGAGAAATCCCGCGTCATGCACAGAATGAAGAAGATGGCGGAGGAGACTCGCAAGGAGATGGATGTCGTGGAGGCGATGAAGAAGCAGTTACGACTCCGCGGCGAATTAGATCATTTGGGGTGATAATCTTCCTTCTTCTTTTGCTGCTGTGTTTCATCTTTTGCTTTGGGTGTTTCGCCGCACGTGTCACGTTCTCTGCGAGGCATGAATAGAACAATGGTTTTTGTTTTTTGAGGGAATGAATAGAACAATGCTAACAATGAGATGACTAGCAAATTAGATCATTTTATATTGCCATATGGCACTGGGCTGCCGTGTTTCGTGCTCCTCCGTCGCAGTACTACTCGAGTGGAAAACTTGAGTATACCGCACGGTTCTTTGCTCCTCCTCGATCAGGTCGTCGACGCATTTATACAAGCAGTCAAATCACAAGGCTCCACCTTCCAGCAGTAATCAGCCGTCAAATCACAAAGGCCCTCGCCTCCCGTGAAACCGACCAAGCTAGACTGCCCCGCCCTCAAGCCTTTTAAAAAATGTATACTTTTGTACAGCAGTAGCATCGATGGATTGCGCCATGAAGCAAAACTTGAAATTAGAAAAAAAAGGGGTACACATAGAGAGCGCTCGTCGCCAAATTATGCATATAGTACTATTAAAAAGGCTAGTCACAATAATGGTGTCCAGCACAACCCACCCCTCAAATAAAACTAAGCACCCTGGAATTCTTTGACAAAACTAAGCACCCTGAAATTCTTTGACAAATAAACTGCTAGCTATATGATGTTGGCCATATATATTGTACGTATATAATGTGAATAAACGAGTGGTAGTACTATGCCAACTAAAAGATGAAATGTAAGAAATACTAGTATGTACTTACTGAAGAGTTAAAGTAACAAGAAGAAACATAACACAGTTCTGATTGGGGCTCAACACAACACACCCCTCAAATTAAATTAAGCACAGCTGAAATTAAACTTTGCAACTATTCCGGTAGACACTGCATTAGAACCACCATGCGCAACAACACTGGCACCTTACTCGGAGTCCTCGTCCACGTCCTCAACTTCGTCCTTGTCCCTCGTCCTCTTGGCTGATACTTCTTTGCTTGAACCACCAACTTGGCTGTTGCTCTTCATTCAACCCTTGTAGATATTGAAACAAAGATAGCCATCCATTGCAGCGTATTGGATGTGGTCTATATCTAGTACATTCCGCTGCCATGCATGACGATGAAACGTATGGAGGTTTCTCCAGCCATTGTCTGAAGGATGAACCATGGCTCCTGCCAGGGTCAGCATTGAAGGCTGATGAGAGGACACCAGCCGATTCTTTTGGAGGTCGAAGGTGTTGCCTACAACGAGGCCTATCCGACGCAGGACTTCTTTGTCGTTACCAAAGTCTACAATAACGAATTTGACTAGGTTGCTCTCGAGGAAGTCCTTAAAATCCTGGCACTCAACATCGGCATGACATATGTGGTAGACCAAGCATAAGTCATGCACGCAAACCTGGATCACGGCGGGCTTCTTCCTCTCTTCGTCCTTTAGATCCTTCTCTCATCCCACGACGGTGGTGTACTCAACATCTAGCCCGGCAACCCACTCATCATGTGAGTCTTCGAACATGCGTCCGAAGCAAGAAAGGCATCCTTTCATCGTCGCGGAAGAACGGGTGTAGATGACGTCAAACTCATCGCCGGTGATGGTTCTAACCTTGTACTCACCGCCGATCGGGGAGATTTGGGACGCCATGGATTTGGGAGGATGGTTAGGATTAGTGGAACTGCCGTGATGTGAATGGACGGGACGACTAGGAGCGAACCGCCGTAGTATTAAAGGACGTGCGGGGATGAGTAGGAGCGAACTGCCAGCATGCGAACGGCAGGGTAGTGGCTTTCCATTCTCCCATGATATGGGCTTCCGAGAGCCCTTGGATCGGAGATCGAACGGTTGCATGGCATGATTGTAGACCAATGGGTGAATATCCTATCCTGGAGGGTTATTCTGCGAATTTTCAGCAACTTAGCATGCGACCCTTTGATCTCAGATCCAAGGGCTACCAGCAGCCCGTATCATGGTCGCGCCTACCACGACCGTTGCATCGCTCGCGCAGTCGTGCCCTTGGAGATTTAACACGGTGCGTTAGGCTATCTGATGTTGGCATGTCATACATAGTCATCACTTAGTCACTCATACTATAACAAGGTTGGCTATAAGGTTGGCTATAAGTGTATTTTTTTACTCCTCTCTATCTCTTTCTTCGTACTCCCTCCGTCCCATAATATAAGAACATTTTTGACACTAGTGTAGTGCCAAAAACGTTTTATATCATGGGACACAGGGAGTACTAGTATTTATTGCATTTGCCAAGGAGTGACCTCTTCCAATGAAATGGTGTTGCTAAGTTTGCTTCATTTAATTAGCTATAGACTCAAAATTGTCTTTTCACGTAGGTACACGCGCTTAGCACCATTTCTTCCTTGGGTCACCAAACTAGTCTCTCTCTTCTTGATTAACTTGCCACATCAGACTTTATGCCTATGTGGCAAGCTTAAGCACCTGTAGGAGCAAGTAAGGTGCCCGTCCGTTGCACGGAAGAGTGAAATGCATTGATCGAGGTGTTGTTTATTTTGACAAAGGATGTGGGGGTCATCTCATGTGCAACCGGGTCGACGTGTCAAGCGCCAAATAACAATGCAGAACAGCAGGGGGGACGCACCCCACTCGTACCGGCCCAGTGTTAGTAATGAGCAATGAGACGTCAAATCACAATGCCGCACCTTCCCAAACGGACGAAGCAACCATTATTTCACACTATGGTTCGACATCATCTCAAACCACGTACTAGTATTGCTTCTTCCTCAAGAGGGACACGCGCATCGCCTTGGTACACCATGACACGTGGGACCGCATGACAGGCCATGCTCCCCCGCCGATCGCTGGGTAAAATCACCTCATTTTTACTATACTTCCTCCGGATCGGTTTACTACATGGCATGCACGTCGTTCTAGGTTGAGAATTTAATTGGCTATATATATGTGATGAATAGTACACTAGCCTTTTAAAAAATGTATACTTTTGTACAGCGATACTCCACTATCGATGGATTGCGCCATGGAGCAAAAATTGAGATTTTAAAAAAAGGTGGTACATATAGAGAGTGCTCGTCACCAAATTATGCATATAGTACTATTAAAAAAGCTAGTACGTGCTTAATTGGGGTGCTAAATTCTATTAAAGAAATACTAGTACTAGTATGTACATACTGAAGAGTTAAAGTAACGAGAAGAAACATAACATAGTTCTGCTGGGGCCTGTGACAACACACCCTCAAATTAAACTAAGCACACCTAAAATTAAACTATGCAACTAATCCGTAGACTTTGCATTAGAAGTTTAGAACCGCCATGAGCAACGACATCGCCACCTTACTCGAGTCCTCGCCCACGCCCTCGACTTCGCCCTTGTCCCTCTTCCTCTTGGCCGATACTTCTTTGCTTGAACCGCCAACTTGGCTGTTGCTCTTCATCCAACCCTTGTAGATATTGAGACAAAGGTAGCCATCCATTGCAGCATAGTGCATGTGGTCTATATCTAGTACATTCTGCTGCCATGCATGACGATGAAGCGTGTAATGAGGTTTCTCCAGTTTGTGGTACGAAGGATGAACCATGACTCCTGCCAGGGTCAGCATTGAGGGCTGACGAGAGGGCACCAGCCGATTCTTCTGGAGGTCGAAGGGGTTGCCTCCAACGAGGCCTATCCACCGCAGGACTTCTTTGTCGTTCTTAAAGTCTACAGTAACGAATTTGACTGTTTTGTCCTCGAGGAAGTTCTTAAAATCCTGGCACTCAACGTCAGCATGGCATATGTGGTAGACCAAGCAAACGTTATGTACGCAAACCTGGATCACGGCGGGCTTCTTCCTCTCTTCGTCCTTTAGATCCTTCTCTCGTCCCACGACTGTGGTGTACTCAACATCTAGCCCAGCGACCCACTCATCATGTGAGTTTTTGAACATGCGTCTGAAGCGAGAAAGGCATCCTTTCACCGTCGCGGAAGTACGGGCGTAGATGACGTCGAACTCATCGCCGGTGATGGTTCTAACCTTGTACTCACCGCCGATCAGGGAGATTTGGGACGCCATGGATTTGGGAGGAGGGTTAGGATTAGTGGAACTGCCGTAATGTGAATGGACGGGACGACTAGGAGCGAACTGCCATAGTATTAAAGGACGTGCGAGAAAGAGTAGGAGTGAACTGCCAGCGTGTGAATGGCAGGGTAGTGGCTTTCCATTCTCCCATGATACGGGCTTCCGAGAGCCCTTGGATCGGAGATCGAACGGTTGCATGGCGTGATTCTAGACCTATGGGTGAATATCCTATCACGGAGGGTTATTACGCAAATTTTCAGCAACTTAGCATGCGACCGCTTGATTCAGATCCAAGGGCTGCCAAAGAGTCTGTATCATGGTCGCGCTTTACCACGACCGTCGCGCCGCTCGTGCCCTTGGAGATTTAACATGGTGCGTTAGGCTATCTGATGTTGGCATGTCATACATAGTCATCACTTAGTCGCTCATACTACAACAAGGTTGGCTATAATGTTGGCTATACGTGTATTTTTTTACTCCTCTCTATCTCTTTCTTCGTACTCCCTCCGTCCCATAATATAAGAACGTTTTTGACACTAGCTAGTGTAGTGTCAAAAACGTTTTTATATAATGGGACACAGGGAGTACTAGTATTTATTGCATTTACCAAGGAGTGACCTCTTCCAATGAAATGGTGTTGCTAAGCTTGCTTCATTTAATTAGCTATAGAATCGAAATTGTCTTTTCACCTAGGTACACGCGTTTAGCACCGTTTCTTCCTTGGGTCACCAAACTAGTCTCTCTCTTCTTGATTAACTTGCCACATCAGACTTTATGCCTATGTGGCAAGCTTAAGCACCTGTAGGAGCAAGTAATTACGATAGTGCACTTTACATGGTATTTTTGCATATGTGGAGGAAAGAGAGGCAAGGAAAAAGTGGAGAAGTGGGCTCTCATGCAAGAGCCAGCCTCTACTACTAAATGGTGGAGCATTGGGAGAGGCACCTGTATGGAGGTGGTCAGGAATCGGGAGACTCACACCGGTCGTAGCGCCGCAGTTAAAATGATAATGGCAAGTCAAATCACGGGGCCCCACCTGTCCAGCAGTAACTCATTGTCAAATCACACATCCCTACATTTGCAGCAGCCTACTCCCTCGTCTTCTTGCGTCTCTGTCAAACCAGCTAGGCGGAATTGTCCCGCCGCCTACCGGGCAGGAAAAGCCCCGCCCTCGACTTTTAAATAGTATACAGTATACTAATTTTGTATCCATGGATTGCGCCCGCGCCATGGAGCAAAGCGTCTAGAAAACGGAGGTACACATGTACGGAGTATACAGCACGCCGTCGCGTTCGCGTCGCACCCCAGACGGTCGGTCGGTCTGGCACGCTGCTCTCCGAATGGAACGCGCGTCATATTGCGTTCGCACACACATGTGGGACGACAATTGAGAAGCGACCATAGGCACACTCCCCGGCCCCGCAAGTAGGGTGACTTAATAGAAGAGGGAGACGAGCGATAGTACAAGAGAAGTGTTGTACTACATTGGTGCCTGGACGATCCCTGCAAGACACGGAAGATCAGTTCGTCCATGCATGTGACCAGACTCCAGCAGACACGCCTGGATTGGCTATCGTCTATATATCACGCAGGCTGTGTTGTACACGGCTGTAGTTGTGGTGAGAAATCTAAAAAAAGGTTTCTTGTCATCTCGCTAAATTATGTGTCATGTGCTTCGGATCACTGCGAGGGTTAAACAGCGACAACTGAGTTGGGCTAGTCATTGGGGGCACATGCACGAACAGTGACTACTCGGCTGCCATCTAGGTCAAGCCGGCTATGTTAATTAGGACATCTATCGACGGACCCCTTTTCTACGAGTTTATCTTTAATTTGAGCTTTGTTCCTTGTCTAGTTTGTCCGTCGGGATTCATGTTGTCTCCTTTGGGTAGTGAGGTTATGATTTATTGTCATGTGGCATTTTTTTCGTGTTATATGTTATAATCCGGCTCTTCAGATCAAAATGATGACAACTGCGCCTCCGGGCCACGTGCATGAAGACTTCTCGACAGTCATTGACGAGGTCAAGCCGGCTCGGGTAGATAAAAGAAAACTAAGTACTACTCCACTATATAGGCAGGAGCCTCCGCGCTTGCTTGCTAGTGTTGCTCTCTTCACACTGTCTCGGCCTCTCTAGATATAAACACGACAGCGGTGGCCACTCTCTCTCTCTCTCTCTCTCTCTCTCTCTCTCTCTCTCTCTCTCTCTCTTTGCTCATCGCTAGTCACAGATCCAGCCAGATCCTCTCCGCCAGGGAAGGTGAGAAGTTGCAACGTTCACGCGGTCGTCCTCGGCGACGGCTCTTACCCACTGCTGGGCGCGTCCCGATCAGCCTGCCTTGCCGTTCTCTCCCAAGCACCGTTGGCGAGGGAGGGCCTCCGACCCCTTCTTCCTCGCTGCCGTAGTGTGGGCAGATCCGGCCTCCTGCCGCCCACCTAGTGACATCCCGGCGACAATCAGGTATAACTTCCTTCGAAACCGGCCTTGCTCTACTTCCCAAGCTCCTGACGTTGCTGCATTTGTAACTTTTACTATTTCTCTGGCCCCCTCGTAGATAGGATCGATCGGCTGTTCGAAAACCACCTAATTTTTTTATGTTTAAGAGGTAAAACTAGTTCATGCACTCGAATCTAGTACTACTTGGTTCAAATAAGGAAGAAAGAGGGTGGGGGTGGGGAGGATTTGTTACCTGAATCTAGGACTTGGTCGAAAGAGGAAATAATGGGAGCGAAAAGTAGCAGAGACTAGCTATCCAACTGGTCTCTAGGTCTAATAGGAAATAAAGAAACGCAAAGACAAACTCAATATAAACCCGATCTATTGGTTGAAAAAGGAAAGAAAGTGGGGACTGGGGACAAGTCAACGAGTAAGTCCAAGACTAGATTTGCTAGCCTCACACAAGATAAGGTGGCTATATCGAACAAAAATGGGACCAACCGGATATCCTGCTCGATGTTTGTTGCCCCGAGCCACTCTTATGTAATGCCACTGGTAAAATGTAGCAGTCACACTGTTAAAATTAAGGACACTTTAAACCAATGTTGTTTTCAATGTAATGCCTCCAGTAATATGAATCAGTGGCACCTCTTTACATGTCCTGCTAAAATTTCCCATTAAGATAAGTTGGTTCTTTTCGTTAGAAATGCAACTGTCCTGGTCCACCTACTCTCCCGTGCCCAAAGTAATGTCGTATTTAACGGTTGTCATAGTTAATCCTAATGCCCACACTAATATCTAGCAATGCCACTACTTTAGAAATTGCTACTGTCCTTGTAGGATTGCCATTCAGATAAGGAACATGCTTCTTTTCATTTGATGCATGTTTCATCACTTGTTAGTCACCCTCCTTTCCACCTTTTTTGTGCAAACAGAGATATACATTTCACGCTCGATCTTAGTTGAACTGCACAAATGATATCCAAATTATAGTTGAGCATTCCAGGAGCTTCACAACCAACCTTGATGTTGCTCAATTTTATTGCAACCAATGAAGAAGAAGCTCTGTGGGTTTCGTTTTCTGATGGAAATGGAACCGGGGCTGGAGCCCTTTTCTTAAAAAAATTTGAAGAAGAAGCTGCTAGCTCACGGGACATTGCTTCATTTTAGGTGAACTGCACCAAAAGGTCCCATGAATTGAATCATCCATGTTGGTGACTGAAAGAGCCAGCTTCAGCATGCCAGTCTAAGCACCCCCGGCCTCCATCCTTGCGACGCACGGTACACCTCGTTTGCCACCTGCTCGACCCTAGTGTCACTGATAAAATGAAGTAATAATATAGTTAAAATAGAGCGAGTGTCATCTCTATCATTTCATTTCCAATGTAGATAAAGAAAGTGCTTCTCTTTGTTAAAGTATGTTTCATCAACTAGTCCCATTGTTAATGTTTAAGAGTTTCTGGAAACTGGGGTGCTTAATTTTAGTTGATATGTACAAAAATAGAGATTTGAATGTCTCAAGGCGCCTCCTTGTACTATCGCTCTACACCGATGTTCATCATCGCGAAGGTGTATCTGGGAGACTTGGGACGATGTCCAAGATGAGGCGCATCAGATGAGGTGTCGCAGGCCCATCTCGCCCGCAAAGATGGCATACTATGATACTATCGCAATATTTTCTTCTATTTATTTTGTGTGTTTCATCAACTAGTGCCACTATAATGTAATAACGCTTTTTCATTATCTGTGCAAACAGGGTTATTCAGCTGCATTTTGGTGGAACTGCACAAATGTACGTATGGAACCGGCATATATGCAGAGTGCAAGGTGTGCCAAGTAAAAATTACCGACACCAACCATGCTGCATGCACGCATTGGCATCCACCACAACCAGTGGGATGTGTGGCGCTCTCTATGGATGGATCTTTCTCGGCAGCAAATCCTCTAACCAAATACTAGTAGCTTATATTGGCAGTTTTCTAGCGAGTACTCTTTTATGAAAGAAGCACCAATCTATTTTTCTTTATTTGTACACTGTGTCACAACTTTGACCCAAAGGTCCAGAGCTATTTTAGGGTGATTGGCGTAGTACCTAGAGACTGATTGTAAGCATGATTTTCATTAGTTGTCGCACTAATTGTAAGCATGAGCAGGTGGAAGATTAGGTTAGTGCGAAGCTTACCTTAAACCCTACCGCCGCCGTTGAAACGAGGCGAGCGTCGAGGGAACCGTGGAGAACGTCGGGGAAGCGACGTCGCGCCATCCGGCCTCCTCTTGCGGTGGGAGAATGAATACTCCTGTGGCTCCGGTTGGCTCTGCACCCACACGAACGGCACACCATACTCGATCGATTCGTTATCCTCTGGGTGCTCGACCTTCGACCTATACGCCCACCACCTTCGCCTGACTGTCACCTCGGGCGAATCTGTCTGCTCCATCGCCCATAGGATATACTCGATGAACTCGGAGGACTGCGGCGTGACTGCCGCCGAGGAGTACATGTACATCGCCGCCCTCATCGCCACCATCTCGCTCTTTCGCATACTTTGCCACATGGCCCGCACCGTCCTCGAAATATCCCACTCATTGTCAAATAAACTAAGGATCTCCTTCAACCTGGCTAACTTTGCCTGGGCGCCGCCGGCGATCTGCCTGATTCGCTGATGCATCCTCTCCATAGATGTCGTTCTGAGTGGTCTGATGCTAGGTTTCGAAGATGGGAGGAGAGACGGTGGTCTTGCAATAGAGAAGAGGGAGAGGAGAGGAGGTGGTTTTGGAATGGAGATGATGGAGAGGAGAGGAGGTGGTTTTGCAATGGAGAGAAGATCAGAAGAGGGAGAGGCGAGACGGTGGTTTCGGAATGGAGATGATGGAGAGGAGAGGAGGTGGTTTTGGAATGGAGATGATGGAGAGAAGAGGAGGTGGTTTTGCAATGGAGAAGTTCAGAAGAGGGAGAGGCGAGACGGTGGTTTTGGAATGGAGATGATGGAGAGGAGAGGCGGTGGTTTTGCAATGGAGAAAAGGGAGAGGAGCGTGCCGTAGCGATTTAGGATTGGGAAAGAGGGCCGGCGCGCTGTGACTGGATCAAAATCAAAATCAATTTACCCTTCAATTAAGAAAGCGACCCCACATTAACTAGTCTCCCTTTTATTCAGCGTCATAATTGACCATGATTTTCGCACATAAAATAAATGTTGTACGTTGCAAAAATAATATAATTTGAAAGTACATTCAGATACGAACTAAACGATACAACTTTTGGTGACATGCATTCACATTTTCCTTGTCACATACAATACGTGGTCAAACTTTGACCCAAAATATGCGAAACAACAACAAAAATACTTCCAAGACTAGCACCGCTCTTCCGCTCTTCTCCTGTTCCAATCTAAATCCACCGCCGCTCCTCTCCTGTTCCAATCTAAATCCAGCGCCGCTCCTCTCCTCTTCCATTTCAAAACCACCGCCCCTCCTCTCCTATTTCAGTCCAAAACCAGCGCCGCTCCTCTCCCGTTCTAATGCAAAACCAGCACCGCTCCTCTCCTCTTCCATTCAAAAACCACCGCCGGCAAGTGAAGGTGATGTGGATAAGTAGATCGATGGAGGAGTACAACCGATACATGAGGATCGCAGATGGCGACCCTGTGAAGCTAGCTAGGATGTTGGAGATACAGTCTTGGTTTGACAACAAGGACCAACTAGCGGCGACGGCGACATCCATGGCCAAATATCTGCAACAGAGCGAAAAGGTGGTGATACTCCTGGAGGGAGTCGCACCGGAGTACGTAGAGCTGCTCCTCTGGGCCATGGAGCAAACAGATTCACCGAATCCGATCGTGAGGGAGCGGTGGTGGGAGTATCGATCTCAGATGGAGCATCCACCAGAGATTGAAGGATCGAGCATCTAAAGGGTGCCGTTTGTAGGGTGTCCTGCCAGAGCGAGCCGGTGCAGTCTTCGTTGACCGAAACCAACTACAAGAGGAGAAAAGCAGTTGGCCCGACGACGCTTCCCCGCCATCGTCTCCCTCGCCGTTCACATTGTATCATAGGGCGTCTGTTTGCCGCCGAGGAATAGGAGGGGACTGCCCCCCAGCCCAATAGTCGGGCAAGTTGTGAATTGTCAGGAGGAGCTTAGGGATGTCAGTATTTGCAGGTTGTGAATTGTGTCTTGTGTTGTGTATTTTGAGAGTACTTTCAGATATGAATGTCTTTTGAATTTCAAATTTGCAGTATTGAGCTTATGAAGAATTTTATGAATTCTAGAGATCTATTTTTAGCACTTAAAAAAATGTAGTTTCATAGGAGTATAAAAGTGCAGACGAGAAGAAACTGCAAGTTTCAGTTTCAGATAAGAAACTGCAAGTTCAGTTTTAGATATGAAAGTGCAACTTTCAGAGGCAGAGCATTTATATTAACACGGCCTTTTCAAACAGGGTTAACATCATGTTGGAAGTTTTATTCGTGGTCGAAAATGGAACTACCAGCCAGTTAACGTCATGCTGATCAACATTCATGCATAGCACATCTTCATATGATGCACAGTCAAAATGCCCACACAATGTTGAGTGTGCGAAACACAGAGAAAACGAGGGACGGAGTTTTGGCAAGTGTTGGACGTGGTTTTGGGCTGCCTCGTCTAGGCTTTCATTTTTAATATGCGCAGCCCACAACGTCGGATGGGAGGGCCTGTCTGTATCTTCTTAGGGCCGTCATGTATCGACCGGCCTATGGACCTCCCATCCGAGGTATTATTTTTAGCAGCCCAATTTATGTATTTTTTTGAAGAAAACGCAGAGGTCTATTCTATTTTAATATAGAATAGGAACGCCAGGTGCAACTTATGTTTCCCTTTTAACTATATATATATATTTAAATTATTTCATATGTTATTATATATTATTTTTATTGTCATCATATATTTAACAGATACTTACATATGTAAGAAAATAATATCCCACATCTTATTAACTTATAAAAATAATTTCTTAACAAATAAAATCCTGGATTGTTTTGGCACGAAAATCCAAGTGATTGTGTACAAAAGCTTGGTAAGATTTGAGGACGAATGTAATAATATCACTTATTATTTAAATATATTTATGATAAAATGCTCAACCCTTTTTTATTTTTTGATAACGTTGCTGGCCCAACCCAACATTATAATTAGAATCAGCCCAGCAAAATCGTGTATCTAGAGAAAGTGCAAATGGCCTGTAATTTTTTAGGAAATAAAATAAATGGGCCGCATGAAAGCTACATTAATTGTTCACCCAGCCCAGCTAATGGCTGTAATTCAAAAAAAGATCAAATAGACTGTAAATTCTGAAAAAATGGGTTGAATACGTGCCACATTTTTGGAGGATTAAATGTTGGCTAATAGGTCGATGCCAACGCAAGTCGTTGTAAATTTAGTCAACAAATGATTCTAACATGTTAGCCGTTGGATTTACATCCAACGACCGGCATCCATCTTCAATCTCTCGTCTTCTTCCTCCAGCGCCGCCGGTTTCACCTCCCGCCTGCTGCTGCTAGCAGCTCTGCTTAGCACGCTTCACTATGAAGCGCTACTCCACCATTGGCCAGGCCATCCCTCCAACCCTCCACACCTCCAGTTCTTCTCCACCGACTGCCGAACCACACCGCACTAGAACTAGTTAACCCTCGTACACCTCTCCGTATGCGACTCTACTCCCGCGTCTTCCCATCTCCGGCTCGTTGCTGTCCGGGGCCTCGCTGTCGTCCACCACCTTGGATGCGCTTGGCACGACGTGGTCAACGTGGTCAACGAACGACACCATCAGAAGTAGACTGTGCGAGGCTGACAGCTGGGTTCACGGCCGCACACAAGGAAATGCCTCCTTATTACGTGCAAAATAATGAATCCTCCACCTGACATCTGGAACCCACCGGAAGGGCCTCTGTATTTCGCGAAAAAACGTTCCCCCCGCTGACTTGTCGAACCCACCAGCTATCTTCGCACGCAAGGAAGTGCCTCCTTATTACGCACAAAAAAATGAATACTCCCCCTGCCAGGTGGAACCCAGCATACTGGGAGGCTGACTTGTGGGCCTACCAAGTTCATGGGGACGGAGGGCTTTGTCAACTTAGTCAATATGAACGATTCTAGCTCCTGTTACCGAACGATGTTCATCCAACGGTTGTAGTGCTTCTTCAACCTCTGGTCTTGTTGCTCCAGCCGCCCAAACCAGCGCCGGTCGTGCCACGTGCTCCTGCCTCCCGTGGCCGGCTGTGATGCCGCGGAGGCCTCACCGCCCCCTACTACTCCCACCGCTGGCCACGCCATCCCTCTACTCACCCACACCCCCTGTTAATCTACGGCGATAGCAGCCTCGCACCGCAGCCGAACCAGTGAACCCTCGTACTCCTCTTTGCGTGGGCATCCACTACTGCATCTTCCCCAGCTCTGAGTCGTCCCTTTCCTAGGCCTTGCCGTCGTCCACCGCCGTGGTGCTCTCAGTGCGGCGTGGTCAACATGGTCAAGGAACAACTTCCATTGGACGTGGACTTTACGTGGAGAGGCTGACAGCTAGGTCCACGGACGCAGCAAGGAAGTGCCTCCTTATTACGTGGAAAATAATGATTCCTCCACTTGACAGGGGGGACCCACCGGACGGGCCACCGTATTTCGCGAAAAAAAGTTTCCCCCTGACTGCTGGGACCCACCAGCTACATCTTCGCATGCAAGGAAGTGCGTCCGGGCAAAAAAAACGATTCACCCCCTTGTCTGCTGGGACCCACCAGCTACATCTTCGCACGCAAGGAAGTGCGTCCGAAAAAAATGATCGCGCTTCGAAAGTTTGGGACCCACCAGCTACATCTTCGCACGCAAAGGAAGTGCGTCCCGCAAAAAACGATTCTCCCCTCTGACTGTTGGGACCCACCAGCTACATTTTCGCGCGCAAGGAACTGCCTGACAGTCGGGACCCACCTGGTCCAAGCGTACGTAGCGTTGTCATTCTAGTCGCGAACGTGTGCGTACATATATACTGGTCGATGTAGAGGCGTGCATGTGTCATAGTAGAGGCGCGTACGTGTCGTAGTAGAGGCGCGCACGTAGCATGTACACGTACGTACAGCGGTCAGGGTGCAAGAAAGAAAATACGGCCACGTATGTGTACATATGGGCGGGGTCTCGAACGCCTAGTCGCGCATACGTATGGCGAGGGCTCGTGTTCATGGGGAGGCAACGGAATGCGTCGTGTTCATGGGGAGGCAACAAAATGCGTCGTGTTCATGGGGAGACAACGGAATGCGTCGTGTTCATGGGGAGGCAACGAAATGCGTCGTGTTCATTGGGAGGCAACGGAACGCATGGGAGCCAACCGGCTTGGATGGAACATGCGATGGAAACGAGGCCTGGCGTACCGCAGAACGGAGGAAACGGACCTCCTACGGTCGAACCGGGGGTCCTGTTGATCGGGAGGGGTGTGGCGTACTGCAAAACGGACGAAATGGACCTCCTACGGTCAAAACAGGGGTCCTGTTGATCGGGAGGGGTGTGGCATACCGCAAAACGAACGAAACGGACCTCCTACGGTCGAAACGGGGGTCCTGTTGATCGGGAGGGGTATGGCGTACCGCAAAACGGACGAAACGGACCTCCTACGGTCGAAACGGGTGTCCTGTTCATCGGGAGGGGTGTGGCGTACCGCAAAACGGACTCCACGGATACTGCTCATCTCCACCGCCGACCTCCTCCAGCCTCCACGGGCTACCGCCGACCTCCTCCACCTCCACGGGCTCCTGCTCATCCAGCCTCCATCGCGCTTACTCCACCCGCCATCGCTCAACCACCCTCCACGGGCACCCTCCACCGCTTCATCGCTCATCCAGCCCTCCACACCACGGGTCCTGCTCAACCACCCTCCACGGCCACCCTCCACCATTTACTCTTCATCCAGCCCTCCACACCACGGGTTCCTGTTCATCCAAAGGCAACGCCACCGCCACTATTCATCCAACCCCCCCACCCCCGCAACACTCACTGCTCATCCCAGAGGCAGATCGATCGGCTTGATTAGCAGCAGAGCGGCGAATCGCCCATAGGGTACAGCTTAGCAGCCATCGATCGATCGCTCGGTTCGATGAACGCGTAGCTCGCAGCTGTAATCGCCGGGTTCGATTAGAGCCCAACGCCGCTCGGGTTCGATTAGAGCCAACGCCGCACACACGCGCAGCGACGACGAGAAACGCGATCGCTCCGCCCCGACCTCCCACCGTGAATCGCAACTCCCGAAATTTTCCTCCCCTCGCTTCTACCACGGTTTTTTCCGTCATGGATGGCCCAAAGAATGTCATGCAGCTGCGTCTCCGCCCGCCCAGATTTAAAAGCCCATTTTCTCGTCATGATTTTTTTCATAGAAGTAGGAGCCCACCACATCTATGATGATACCGGTTTTGTCACAATTATCGCTATAGAAGTGTCATATGTATGATGTAAAAAAATCGTTCAGCCCAAAATGTCACGGATGTGTCTTTTTTTGTAGTGCTTAGTCACCTTACCTCTCTCCACGAGTAATGCTGGGTCCCACCAATGAGGATGAAACAAACAAATTAATAAGAAAATTAAAAGCGCCTAACGGTGTATCTTACTACCTCACACATCTCGCCATCGCTGGGGAACACCGTCCAATTGATCCCTCTGTTTGCTCGCGTACTATTTTAAGTGAATCCTTATTATAGCATGCACACAAATTTTGGGCACTTGTATTCGACTTAAGTCAATTGTGCCATCAGATCTCGATACTTACTACTCCCTCCGTCTAGGTGTAATAAGTCACGTTAGAAGGTGCATCGGTACCAAGGTGCGTGCGTGTGCGTCTGTGTGTTTAACATCATGTGCGTGTTAGAGAGTGCAACAGATCGACCTACTCCTATAGAGAGATGGTGTGTAGTGTACGATTTTAGCTACGAGAGTCGGTGCATCCACTCGTTTTTGGGCATATCCGGTAGGAACATGCGGACAGCTGCCACGCCCGCTCCTGACCAGCCTGGCCCACCCAAAGCCACTCCATCGCCCGCACGCGCTTCCCGCCCGAAACGGTCAGCGCTGCTCCAAAGAATCGGTGCCGCATTCATGCCCGGCCAGAGCGGACGCGACCTCTCACTGGCACAAGAGTGATGGTTGCTTCGTCGTCATTCAACTTATCACTGGGTCTATGTGATTTGACGGCTCATTGGTCTTTATTATCGAGGTGGTAGGACTGCTGGATTTCCCATGCCGCGAAAGGAGGTAGTAGATTACAATTTTCTCCATTCTTACAGCGGAGGAGTGCAAGAGCAGTGATAACACGCAGGCTCAGTGATTACATGGCCCACCTCACACTATCACCGTGCGACACCCAACTCTTTACATAGTACTCCATCTGTTCCTAAATATTACTAGATGTGTCCCCGCGCGTTGCCGCGGAACAATGGTATATCTCTCTGTGCAAAATTATCGATTTCATAGAACTAAAAAAACTCTATAACCGCATGACAAATGTGGTAGCCAAACTAAATAAACTCCCATCATCATTTAGATCATCCCACTTAAGGAAAAAAGATCGGCCAACTCCTACTGCATAGTGGGATTATATTCTTCTTTTTGACATATTAATGGGACTTAAAAGCTCACTCACATGCATGCTACCGGTGCATGCTTGCATGCAGGCATGTTGATGTGATTTAAAACCCACTCACATGCATGTGCCACGGTATTTCTGCATGCTTGCATGTGGCTTAGTGCGGAGCCTCTCAACGTCTACATCAGATGGCTATTATGGACTGATTTACATCATCTAACGGCTACATCAATTTTGATGATGTGGCTCAAGGAGAGGATAGAGAATTCCTAGTAGTGGGGGCTAGCTATTACTAGTAGATAAGTCTTTGTAAAGATTCCACTAGGTGAACTACATACGGAACAAAATGAATGAATCTACACTTAAAATGCATCTATAACATCCGCATGTGGTTCATGGTGAAATCTCTACAGAGACTTATATTTAGGAACGGAGGAAGTACTAGTATAGTACTAGTACGTACTATAATTTATCAGCGAGATAAATTTGTACAATGCTATGAAGCTTCCAGCTCCTGTTACATGTATCTTGCGTCCAAGGTTGCCCGTTGCAACATTTCATCAAATACAAAGGAGACTAACATGCATGCTATTGCATCTCAATGATTAATGATCGAAAGAATATGTACTCCCTCCATTCCAAAATAAGTGTCTCAACTTTGTGCAAACTTTAGTAAAAGTTGTACTACTACTAAAGTTGACACTTATTTTGGAACAGAGGCGCTAAAGAAAAAACGATCCATGCAGTCCCTAGCCCTTGAACCGTAAACCCCACTGTGCTTCAATTTCTTGGCAATGTTCGAGCTTCCTAATAAATGATGTTTGCAACCTTTTGACCATCGGATCATTTTGTGCAGTTCCACCAAAATCAAGATGAGCATCCCCGTGGCAAAGAAATTGAAGAAGGGTGATTAGAATAAGATTACTGGGACTAGTTGATGAGACATAAACTCATCACAAATATAGTACGTAGAAGCCAGTAGAGGTATCAGGTATGTGCGGGGCAACAAGTAGAGAAATATCCACAAGGAGTGATGTGGGCAGCTGGAGCAGTGGTGCAAGCTGGCTGTAAAGGGAGTTGTACCTGAGGGACGTAGCTCAACCTTGAGGAGGGCGGTGGGAGGTGGCAACTGCCCACGTCGCGGCAGTGAGCAAGGGACGAAGGCAACTTCACCGGCTTTGTGAGAGAGAACGGCGGGGACCCCTAATTGGGACGTGCCGACGGTGGGTTTTCACCATTGGCGACGGCCACCGCATCTACACTAAGCACCCACGCCTTCCCCAAGCGGACGTGATCCGCTGGGATGTTAGAGATGTGGCCACAGTCGTTTTGTGTGAGAGAGTGTGAAGAGAGCAACCCCAGCAAGCAACCGTGTAGGCTGGCCCGTCCTGACTATGTATATAGTGGAGCGGTTTCCTTTTCTCTCCATATGAACCCATCATATTGCGTACGTGCCACTTAAGAAAAAAACTTTATTTATAAATGACGCGGCAACTACTACTCGTTCTCCTATAACCATGTGCTTGGCATCTCCAAAATATTAACCTTGCGATTGGTTCTTCGCCTCTTCGGGAAGTCGAGCAATAATGGTAGTGCAATATATATCGTTCTAGCTATATGAGACCGAATGAATTGCTGCACGTCCACCACATGGGCGAGGGTCGAGGGGCGAGGGAGAGTGCTACTACACACAGAGCAAAATGAGTGAATGTACACTCTAAAATACGTTTATATACATCAGTGTTTGGAGTATGTACTAGTAGTTCATATTGAAATCAACTAAAGGACATATATATTCCAAACAACATGATATAATATCTATAACCAAGGTAGTAGGGACGAGGAGTAAATGGAGGGAGTAGTAAATTTTTCTCCTCGTCCTGCGAGCCACCGCGCGCATGGGCGAGGGAGCGGGCGTAAGACGGAGCAAGCATCACCTCATCCTGCGAGCCACCACTCCGTGGGCGGGGGAGACGGCGTACTAAGCAAGCTTCTCCTCGTTCTGCGAGTTGACGAGACACATCAAAAGTACTCCAGTGTATAAAGCCTTGCCTCTAAGGTAGGCCCCACATGGGTTGCCTCTTTTTAATTTAACATAACGCGTCAAGTCGCAATTTGTTTGTTCACCCGTGGTTGATGGTCCTCCCTCCACCAAGTGGACAACCAAGACATCGTACAAATTACCACGTGGGCTGCCTTTTTCGCATGTAAATGAGCTCCATCGTGTACCCGCGCGGGTGTGGTTGGGAAAGAGACGGGAGTACGTGCACCATGCATGCACCTCTTCTCTTCGTGCATATCCCCCACCTACGTGGGTGTATGTGAGAGATACAAACCGCGTTCGTGAGTGTTTTTTGTTTTGGGGTGGGGGTGGAGGGTGGGGTGGGGGTTGATTTCGTGAATTATTTGTGGGAATATGTGTCGATGACATCTCAAACAAATTTTTGCATGAAATGTGTGTGAAATGGAGGCCTATCCATATCATACATAGAGGGTCGGGCAATCCACGAGAAGAGAGGGAGGGGTCATAGCTATCGATAGAGTCGAGGAGAGGATCAAGTGGGTGGGTGCTACGTCTCGAGCTTGCGTTGGTTTTCCCCGAAGAGGAGAGGATGATGCAACACATTAGCGTAAGTATTTCCCTCAATTTTTTAGAACCAAGGTATCAATCCAGTAGGAGGTCACACGCAAGTCCCTCGTACCTGCACAAAACGGTAGCTACTCGCAACCAACACGATTAGGGGTTGTCAATCCCTTCACAGTCACTTACGAGAGTGAGATCTGATAGAGATAATATTTTTGGTATTTTTGGTATAAAGATGCATAGTAGAAAGTAAAGGCAAAGCAAGTAAATAAAGTGATGGAGATTAATATGATGAGAATAGACCCGGGGACCATAGGTTTCACTAGTGGCTTCTCTCAAGAGCATAAGTATTCTACGGTGGGTGAACAAATTACTGTTGAGCAATTGACAGAATTGAGCATAGTTATGAGGTTATCTAGGTATGATCATGTATATAGGCATCACGTCCGAGACAAGTAGACCGAAACGATTCTGCGTCTACTACTATTACTCCACTCATCGACCGCTATCCAGCATGCATCTAGAGTATTAAGTTAAAAGCAGAGTAACGCCTTAAGCAAGATGACATGATGTAGAGGAATAAGTTCATGCAATATGATAAATACCCCATCTTGTTATCCTCGATGGCAACAATACAATACGTGCCTTGCAACTCTTTCTGTCACTGAGTAAGGACACCGCAAGATTGAACCCAAAGCCATGCACTTCTCCCATTGCAACAACTACCAATCTAGTTGGCCAAACCAAACGGATAATTCGAAGAGACTTGCAAACATAACTCAAATCATACATAAAAGAATTCTGAGAAGATTCAAATATTATTCATAGATAAGTTGGATCATAAACCCACAATTCATCGGTCTCAACAAACACACCGCAAAAAGAAAATTACATCGAATAGATCTCCACGAGAGAGGGGGAGAACATTGTATTGAGATCCAAAAAGAGAGAAGAAGCCATCTAGCTACTAGCTATGGATCCCAAGGTCTGAAGTAAACTACCCACACTTCATCAGAGGGGCTATGGTGTTGATGTAGAAGCCCTCCATGGTGGATGCAACCTCCGACGAAGCTCCGGAACATGCCCCAACATGGGATCTCGTGGATACAGAAGGTTGCGGCGGGGGAATTAGGTTTTTTGCTCCGTCTCTGGTCTATTGGGGGTACGTAGGTATATATAGGAGGAAGGAGTACGTCGGTGGAGCGTCAGGGGGCCCACGAGGTAGGGGGCGCGCCCAGGGGGGCACGCCCTCCACCCTCGTGACCGCCTCTGGCGCTTCTTGGAGTAGGGTCCAAGTCTCCTGGATCATGTTCGGTGAGAAGATCACGTTCCCGAAGGTTTCATTCTGTTTGGACTCCGTTTGATATTCTGTTTCTTCAAAATACTGAAAAAGGCAAAAAACAGCAATTCTGGGCTGGGCCTCCGGTTAATAGGTTAGTCCCAAAAATAATATAAAAGTGCGTTATATCGACTAGAGGGGGGTGAATAGGCGATTTTTATGAATTCTTCACTGAGGAATTTGCTGATGAGGAAATTCCTTAGCGAAGAACTACTTGCAGCGGAATAAGTACTAAGAAGTAAGCATAACAGAATACAAGCATGGTCATCATGATGAAATGAAGACTAGCACAGAGTACAGAAAGCGTAATCACAGGATAACACAAGACGAAGACAAACAGACTGAAGAAATTAAACTGAGGAAATTGAGAAAGTCTTCAGTCAAAGTCTTCAAGCACAGATATGAACAAACACTCAATACAGTAATGAGCAAATGAAAGGGTTGAGGAAATAGAACCAGTTAGTTGGTGAAGACAATGATTTGGTAACGAGTTCCAACCGCTGTCTCGGTTAGACGTCTGGTTGAGCGGCCGAGTATTTAAACTCGAGGACACGCATCCGGACACCCGCCGGCCGAGCCGCAGCAAAGGACACCCAGTCCTCTCAGATTCTCCTTGAACTAAGACCATGCAGCCTCGCCCAATCACTCGTGGTAAGTCTTGGTGACTTCCAAACCTTCACAGACTTGGTCACTCGGCGATCCACAATTCCTCTTGGATGCTCTAGACCTTGACGCCTAACCGTCTGGAAGAAGCACAGTCTTCAAAGGTAACAAGTGTCGAATCCACGCAGGATCAATTTCTTCAGTGATGCTCAATCACTTTGGGTTTGTGGGGGTTTGGTTTTGGATTTTCCTCACTTGATGATTTTCGCCAAAGTCCCTGAGGATGGGTTGCTGTCAAATGACAAGTGTCAAGTTCTCTCGAGCAGCCAACCAGCTAGTGGTTGTAGGGGGCGGCTATTTATAGCCTTGGGAGCAGCCCGACATGATAAGACATAAATGCCCTTCAATGATATGACCGTTAGGTGGATAGGATATTTTGGGACAGCCGGCGCGCAGCATAGCAACGGTCAGAAATTTGACTCTCAAATTCCTCAGGGCTATCATGTTCCTCATTGTGTAGGCAATTCAAGATGGCGAATTCCTAACTCCTCGATCGAAAGAAGTCCTCAAGGACTGTAAGAACTGCGTCTCTCACATCAAGAAATTGACTTAATCGTATGAGATTTCCAATGGCTTCACTCAAGGGATTGGTAGGTGTAGGATTTTGAGTTGAGCATCACATGGAAATTTTTCCTTAGTATTTCCTCGACCCCCTTTAATAGTACGGTGTTTCCTATGACTCAAGAAGGAGAAAATGAAACTACGAAAACAAAAGTCTTCATGCTTCATGTTCCTCAAATGAATATCAAGTCTTCAAGGTCACACCAATTTCTTCACTTTCAAAGTCTTGTAAAGTCTTCGTAATATCAAAGTCTTGATCGAAGAACTTCATTTTTAGGGTCGACTTTTCTCAGTAAATATCAAACTCCTCATAGACTTATAGACCTGTGTACACTCACAAACACATCATTCCCTTAACCTATAAGTCTTCAATACACCAAAATCACTAAGGGGCACTAGATGCACTTACAATCTCCCCCTTTTTGGTGATTGATGACAACATAGGTTAAGTTTTCAACGGGGATAAATATATGAAGTGTAAATACTGATATTGAGGAATTTGATTGGAAGATATAGAAGAACTCCCCCTGAAGATGTGCATAGTAAGGAATTTGCTTTTGAGGCAATGCACATTTGAAGAGTTGAATCATGGAGAAATCCCCCTATATCTTGTAATTCATACACGCATTTGATATATAATATGACGAATTTGAAATGCATGATGAAATATGGTGCTTGATGAAATTCAGCATGCGTGCAATAATATTAACGAGGAATAAGCATGCCGAAAGCATCAAAAGTATCGGAGCATAGTGCAACAAAAGCACCATCCAAAAGTATCAGAGCACCATCGGGTTTAAGATTACAACTCGATCCAATAAAAGTTTCGGAAGAACGAGAGTTGCAACTTAAAAAAACGCCCTTAATATAGACCCGCTTGAAGACTAACTCAGATTTCTCCCCTTTGTCATCAAATGACCAAAGGGATTAAAACTGAGGACTAACGCCCCTGAAGAATTTCAAGTCGATGGAGGAGCGCCAGCGTTGTCGGGGTTGTTTGTTGTAGCAGGGCCTGCCGCAGTGTCATCCAAATCTTCATACTCATCAGTGTCACGCGAGGAAGAATAAGAGCTGGCCACCAAATCAGGAACTTTGACCCTCTTGAATTTCTTCGGAGGAGGTGCAGACCAGTCAAATTCTTGCTTGAGACCCATAGTCTTCAGTTCTTCAGCGCAATAGACATGAGTGAGGACAGCCCAGGTGCGGTTGAGGGTTTCATGAAGGTAGTAGTGGTTTTTCTTCACTGCATTGTGTGTTGAGGTCATATTGTGAAGAAGAGCACCAAACTGACGCTTCACCCATTTGTGATTGCGATCAACCTTCTGACGAAGATTGAGGAGTAACTCACGATCAGTCATCACCCTGGGTGCTGTGGCTTGAGGATTTTGCTTGGCTGAGGTATTTGCGGCAGAGTCATGTGTAGCAGAATCGTCATTGGTAGAGTAAGACGTAGCCAGGCAAAATTGACCATCCAATGGACGAATGCCTTCATCGATCACAGCAGCTGCCTTGCCTTTGTCATCAGATGATGAAATTGGCCGTTTGAGGACTTCAATGGGAGGCAAGTAGCTACCGTGGTTCAAAGTGTCAGCTTTGTAATTCAGTGAAGATCTTGCCCGGCCCTTATGAATCTCATAATCCAAGGCGCATAGGGCTTTAGCTCGAATGGTGACATAGCAACATTAGCCAGAGTCCTCATGAAGAAATCATGGAAGTTGACGGGAACGCCATGAATGATGTTGAAAAGCATATTCTTCATGATGCCAACGACATCTTCATCATTTGAGTCGTGGCCTTTGATAGGACTCATTGTCTTTGTCAGAATGCGATAGACAGTCCGAGGCACATAAAGCAATTCCTTGACAAGGAATTTGGTTCGTGGTGCCTGCCCAGGCTTCAAAGGCTTCATGAGCACTTGCATGTAGTGATTTGATGATCAGGTCATTATAGATGCAACGTGTAATCGTCATGGGGAGGATCGAGAGGAAGGACACGAAGCAATTCATTGCGGTGCCTTGTAGTGAGTGTTTTCGGTCATCCAATCCAACACCCATGAATTGACATCTTGGCGTCTCGGTGATATGCGAAGTAGCGAGAATTGAAGAATGATTTCTTCATTCCAATCACAGATGTCATTGCAGAAATTGAGTGATCTTGCATCGTGAAGAACACTGAGGACTGGCTCGAAGCATGGCAGAGATTCCATATCCACATGAGGAATATGTTCATGGTCGAAGATTTTGTCCTTGTCAAACAGCACTGAGGAATAGAAGTTGGCTTGACTAGCAGTCCAGAAACGCCTCTTCCTTATGCGAGAAGAGTCATAGGGGTTGTAGTCAGTGAAGAACACATGCTCGGAAAAGAAATCTTCAGCCTTGAACTTCTGTTTGCTTGAGAACGGATTCTTCGCCTTGGCGAGAGGGTGTCGATGATTTGCAAGACCACCTCAGAATCGCGAGCTCGGGTGCTTGAAATGAGGAATTTCTGGTTCCTCTTCTTATGCAATCTGTGGATCAGCAGCAGCAGGTTCTTCAGCACTAGCGGCTGGAATATCTTCATGAACAGAGGAAGTAGGATGAGTTTCTTCAGAGCCCATTTGAACTGTGGTTGCCGGGGACTGAGGAATCTGTAGAATGGGAGTGAAGAGAGGAGTATTGGGATGCTGACTTTCCCAGAAGTCATCGTTCATCACAGGTGTGGTGCATCCAATATCCACATATTCATCTTCAATTTCCTCAACACCTGCCTCTTCAGCTATGAACTGAGGCATAGGTGGGGAATTGACTGTCGTTGAAGGGATTGTGTCCACTTCAATTTCTTCATCAAACTGCTCTGACGAAGCAGCAGAATGATGTTCTTCATCAGATCTGCTTGGGATCTTGTAGTCTTCTCCAAAAGGAACAATTTCCTTTGATGACATGGAGGAAATTGGAACAGCATCAATCGGATTTTCAATTGAGCTGGTCATTGGCTTCATTTTCTTCGCAGTCAAGAATTTGACGCAGGTGATGCCTTCCTTTTTTCATCGCAGCTCGCTCTGCAGCCTTGGTCTTCTTCACTTCATAGGCGAAGGAAGAATTGGAGTTAGTGTAGGCGCGGAGGAGCCGAGGACTTTGGTTGATTTTTTCAGCGAATCGATGCAGCTTGCCTTGATCTCTTTAGTTTCTTCAGGCGCACCACTAGTGGATGCCCTCGCAATTTCTTCAGCGGCTGGGATGGAGTCATCAGCCCTGGGACTTACATTTTCATCAGCAGGCTGAAAGTCATCAGCGGTGCTGGCATGTTCTTCAGCAGGCTGAGCAGAGTCTGCAGCCTGAAGATTTTCTTGCTGCGATTGGGCAGCATCATTTGTCATTTTCTTCGTCAGGTTGACGAATCGCACTTTGGCTCCTTGCCAATCAGCAGAGTAGGCATCGAAGTCTTTGCTGAGGGCTTGGATTTCAGACTGAGCCTGGAGAAGTTCCTCAGGTGTCATTCTGACAACATTTTCTTCAGGAGCTTCTCCTTCCTATATTGAGCTTTCTTGATCTCTCTTGCCTTCTCAAATTTCCATTTCTCTTGAGTGATGAAATGGGTCAGCATATGACTTTGACCGGGAGTCAGAGGCAGATCAGGCATTGGAGTGTTTGGATCCTTGTGCTAGAGATCAATGTAATCGAGGATCTTCTTCGGATCCAAAAGCAGTGGCACAGATGTGCCTTTGGCTCTAGCAGCCTTCACTTGCCTGTCTCTGATGATTTCTGCAAGTTCATCATTAGAAGCTTCATCATCAGAGGGTACTTGGAATGCAACCTGTTTCTTCCTTGGACTTGGCCGAGGACCGCGTCCAGCTGTTGCTTTAGTCTTCAACAGAGTGGGGCTTGATGAGGACATTGGTGCAGCCGAGGAACTTGCTGAGACACCAGAAGCAATTGAGAAACCCGTAGTCCTTTGACATGTAGACAGATGCACAGGAGTTGAGGACTTTGAGGGAGCAGTAGCGGTCTGAGGGATTTGCCGTGAGGGCATAGTTGAGGAACTTGGCCGTGAGGGCGCTGTTGGTGAAGCACTTGGCTTACGAGCAGGCTTCTTTGGCATTGATTTCCTCGGCTTGACCGAGGTCTCAGCAGCAGCAGCGGCGGCAGAATCCTCATTGAATTTCCTCACTGCCTCCTTGGCTTGTCTTGCCAATTTAGCTTGGCGCCTAGCCCATTCTTCAGGAAAGTCCTCACCACGCTTGATGCTGGTGGGATCAGCTACTTGGCCAGGTGCCAATGGAGCTCTTGGGCATGGAGGATTTAAAGCGAATTTCTTCATGTACTTCGGAGTTACATATCTGTACTCCCTCCATTCTCTTGCCCATCTCCGTTCAATCCTCTGAATGCGCACCTTGCGCTGATTTTTGTTCTCTTTGCCAAATTTGGCTTCATCAGGTGTGCAATAATCCTTGTATATGTCATCAGGGATCTCGAAAGCAGTCATGACCTTAGGTTTCTTTCCTCCTTTCTGCGGTCTCTTTCCTTCAGCCATATTCTTCAGATGAGGAATTTGAACAATTGAACACTCTAAGAAGTATGCAGTTTTTCTTTGAGGAATGCTGCAAATGAGTTAAGTTGATGAGAACCTAGTGATTCAGCAGCGGTAATGAGTACCTGTGAACAGAGTGTAGGTGCGAGGAATTTGGAGAGGTCATATGCGTTCTCAGAAGATTTTTTGAAAAGACAAGTTTTTGAGGAATTTGACTAGTTGTGCCTTGAGGAATTTCACTAAGCATTCCTGTCTTAGGTTCCAGAGTTGTACAGATCGAAGATCCACACAATTTAGGAATCTTGACGAAAATGAGTGCTTAGAGAAATGGATCAAGAGCATACAGTGTGTGAGGTGTTCATATATGTGAAGATTTGAAGAATAAACACCTTTGAAGATTTTCAGGAAAGCTTGAGAATCAAAGTGAGTAATAAAAGTAACTTTTAATTACCCGAACTGAAGAACACGACGAACTGAGATGAAGAGAGGTGAAGTTCGTCAAGTTAGATCTCCCACGCCCTAACTTGGCAGAGGGAGACAGCTATGGCGGCGGCGGAGTGAAGATTTCCGCAACCGGCGCGAGTACGACGGCGACAAGGTCGAGGTAGCGAAGCTCTTCCTCACCGGCGACGATGGAGTAGCGGCGGCGCTAGGGTTTGAGGAGCTCGAGCGAGAGACGGCGGCCGAGCGGAGTAAATGAAGTGAGGAAGGGGAGAAGGGTATTTATAGCCACGGTAAAAACTGTTCGCCCGAAGATTTTGGGACGAACATGCCCCTGCCCTTTCTCCTTCACGCGACATGTGTCACCCACGTACTGTGCAGATGAGATCGTGTAAGATCGTGGGTGAATATAATAATGCATCATGGGATGCGGAATGGTTTGAGCGGTAAAACCGAAAATTTGGATAAGATTTGTTTTAAAGTTTCGTTCGCAATTTCTTCAGCTGACAAGGACACAGTGAAGACTTTGAACGAGTTTCAAATAGAACGCACATGAAGAATTTGTGAATAGATTGGGTTGAGTATAGCATAGAGGGGGAAGGGTCCGATCACATTCACTTAGCAGAAAACGCAACTTGAAGAAATAGCCATAAGTGAATGCTGTAGAGGACATAAACTCATATATATATATAGCCAATGAAGAAAAACTACGGAAACCATGAAGATTTTGCAAAGTTGAAGAATTTGAAAAACTGAAGAATTTCAAAAATGAGGAAAAAACTCAAATTGAAGAATTTCAACTTTTTGTGGTGGCGCGACTCACCGTATAAGAATGATGATTTCAGACATCGCGTACAATTGTCGTAGGTTTCTGAGAATCAAATTCTTCATTAATTTCTTCACACTTAGAGTGTTATTCTTCATTGATTGAAGAAAAATGTTTCTTCATGTGTTGCACATCTAAGTCATCAATTTTGCATAAGTGTTAGGATGTGTGTCCTTTTCAAAGAACATTCGAAGATTCTAAGATGTTTAGCTCACACCGCAACTTGCTAAATCTCTTCTTATCCAAGGGCTTAGTGAAGATATCAGCTAGCTATTCTTCAGTCTTCACGTGCTCGATGGAGATGTCGCCCTTCAACACATGATCACGAAGAAAATGATGACGAATCTGTATGTGCTTTGTCTTCGAGTGCTGAACTGGGTTGTGAGCAATCTTGATGGCACTCTCATTGTCGCAGAGGAGAGGCACATTCTTCATGTTGACGCCATAGTCCTTGAGGGTTTGCTTCACCAAAGCGCTTGAGCACAAGAAGAGCCAAGCAGCAATGTATTCAGCTTGAGAGTAGAGCGGTGATATGCGTTCTGCTTTCTTCGAGGACCAATGGACCAAAGATCGTCCGAGGAAATGACAAGTGGCGATGTTGACTTGCGGTCCACACGATCACCAAAGATAGTCGAATCGAATATCCAATGAGATCAAAAGCAGAGCCCTTGGGGTACCATAATCCTAGTGTTGGTGTGTGAGCTAGATATCGAAGAATATGCTTCACAGCCTTATGGTGTGATTCCTTCGGTGCAGCTTGAAATCGGGCACACATGCAAACACTAAGCATTATATCTGGCCTAGATGCACATAAGTACAATAAAGAACCAATCATGGAGCGGTATACCTTGTGATCGAAGTCAATACCATTTTCATCAGTGCATAGATGGCCATTTGTGGGCATAGGAATTTTGACGCCTTTGCAATCTTGCATGCCGAATTTCCTCAGTGCATCTTTGAGGTATTTCTCTTGAGATATGAATATGCCATTGCGCTGCTAACGAATTTGAAGACCTAAGAAGAATTTCAACTCTCCCATCATAGACATTTGATATTCTTCACTCATCATGTAGGCAAATTCATCACTATAACGTTGGTCGGTACAGCCAAAGATAATATCATCAACATATATTTGGCACACAAACAGTTCACAATCATAAGATTTAGTAAAGAGAGTAGGGTCGAGTGAACCGGGTGTGAAGCCATTCTTCACGAAGAATTCCTTCAATGTATCATACCACGCCCGAGGGGCTTGCTTGAGGCCATAGAGGGCCTTATTAAGTCTGAAGACTTTGTCAGGATTCTTTGGATCTTCAAAACCTGGGGGTTGAGCAACATATACTTCTTCCTCAAGCTTACCATTGAGGAATGCACTTTTCACATCCATTTGATATAAGATGATATCATGATGGTTAGCGTAAGCAAGTAGTATGCGAATAGCCTCAAGTCTAGCAACAGGTGCAAAAGTTTCATCGAAATCAATTCCTTCAACCTGTGTGTAGCCTTGAGCTACTAGTCGTGCCTTATTCCTCACAACAAGGCCATTTTCATCTTGCTTGTCGCGGTAGATCCTCTTTGTGCCAATGATATTATGCTTGCGAGGATCTAGGCGATTAACCAGTTCCCAGACATTGTTAAGCTCGAACTGATGTAATTCTTCTTGCATAACCTGAATCCACTCCGGCTCCAGAAATGCTTCATCTACCTTAGTGGGCTCTGTGATAGAGACAAAAGCATAGTGCCCACAAAAGTTAGATAAATGTGAAGCTTTTGAGCGTGTGAGAGGACCTAGTGCGCTAATGTCATCGATGATCTTCTCCACTTGCACTTCTTTTGCAACGCGAGGATGAGCTGGTTGTCGCTGAGGAATTTGATCAGCATTTTCTTCAAAGACCATTTTCCTCATCATGTTCTTCAGTGCATCACCGATGTTCTTCATGAACAGGAATGAATTCTTCAAAGAGATTCTTCAAGAGGAATGACATCCTCGGCTGCCGTGAACTTGATAGAATCCTCGGTGCTGGTTCATCTAACACAGAATGTAGGTGCTCTCTTTGCGAGCCATTAGTTTCATCGAACCGCACATCTACAAAGGTCAACAATCTTGTGAAGAACAATGTTGAAGACTCAGAGGTGTGCGAGTCCTTTCCGTAACCAAGCATGAAACCTTCATGTGCTTTCGGTGCAAATTTAGAGTTGTGGTGAGGATCTCTAATCCAACATTTAGCATCAAGACTTTGAAATAACTCACATTGGGTTTCTTGTCGTTGAGGAGTTCATAGGCGGTCTTCTTGAAGAATTTGTGAAGATATACTGTTGATGATGTGGCACATAATATCAATTGCATCAATCCAAAACGCCGAGGCGTTTTGTATTCATCAAGCATAGTGCGAGCCATCTCAACAAGAGTTCTGTTCTTGCGCCCACGACGCCATTTTGCCGAGGAGTATAGGGAGCAGATAACTCATGACTAATACCAAGTTCATCAAGATAGGCATCAAGACCGAATTCTTGAACTCAGTTCCATTGTCACTTCGATGTGCTTGATCTTCACACCAAAGTTGGTTGAAGCCCTCGAGGAAAATCGCTTGAAGACTTCCGCACTTCATGTTTGTAAGTAACAATGTGTACCCATGTATATCGAGAATAATCATCAACAATGACAAAACCATATAGAGATGCATCATTAGTGACCGCTGAGTAATGATTAGGTCGAAGAGGTCCATGTGAAGCAATTCAATGGACGGGTAGTGGTCATGATAGTCTTTCTTTGGATGCTTGGCCTTGGTCATTTTTCCAGCTTCACAGCTCGTGATAAGTGATCCTTGAGGAATTTGACATTCTCAATGCCAATGACATGCTTCTTCTTCGCAAGCGTGTGCAAATTCCTCATGCCTGCGTGACCAAGTCATCGATGCCATAGCCAGCCTTCTGAAGCTTTTGCAAGTAGGCACACGGCTGGTTGTGGACCTGTAGAGAAATCAACAATATACAAATCTCCTCTCCTAAAGCCTTCGAAGACTTTGGAATTGTCAGCTTCCATAATCACAACACAGCAATACTTGCCAAAGACAACAACCATATCAAGATCACAAAGCATTGAGACTGACATGAGATTGTATCCTAAGGACTCAACAAGCATGACTTTGTCCATGTGTTTATCCTTAGAGATTGCAACCTTACCAAGACCCAATACCTGACTTTTGCCTTTGTCAGCAAAGATGATATGCTTCAGAGGTGACGGTGATAAGGGAGCATCCATCAATAGATTCTTGTCACCAGTCATGTGATTCGTACATCCATTATCGAGGACCCATTCAGTAGTTTTGGGTTGATCATCCTGTAGATGAATTAGTGTAGCTTACAATCTCATATGCTTCATCAGTGAAGAATATGATATCAATTTCATCAGATGAATTTCATCAAGCAGTAAACAGATATAGCAGTATTAGGACGTGTGAAATTAAGGTTCATTTCATGATGATTCGCCTGCATCCTTTCAGGCATTTTCGTCGGGTCCCTAGCAAATTCTTCAGACGTTAAAGCACGTCTGGAGACCTGACCCTGCAAAAGAGATTAGTTCTTTTTCTTCACCACCCACATCTGAAGGGGTGGCAAAGAGTTCATCACCCCGCGAGCACCATATGAGAATGGTGGCAAAGATGCCAAACCATTTCGTTTCACATAAGAGGGGTTAGGGTAATCATATGAATAAGCAGAGAAATTCTTCGAGGACTTATGAACATAATGGTTTGAAGAGTAATGCACATATTCATAGCCCTTAGCTCTACCCTGCGAGACAGAGTGGTTAGCATGATGATAATCATATGAGGACTTTGATCCTTTTGAGGAATTTGATCCATGTGAGGAATTTGGTCCATATGAGGACTTGGATCCATATGAAGAGTTTGGTCCATGTGAAGAATTCCATCTGGGGTTCCTGTTCTTCACAGGTGGTGTCATGAGGACATTCACCTGAAGACTTTCAACATAACTTTTGGGAACCCAGATTTTCTTCAGAGGGGAACCGTTCCTGCAGTTAGTGCCAACATATCTAGCAAATACTTCACCATTCTTATTTTTGAACAGTTTATAGTTGGAGTCAAATGACTCATCAGAAGAATGAGGTGATTCACATGTAAAGCCGGATAAGTTAGATGGATCAACTGGAGGTCCCTTTGCAGCAACCCATGAGGTTTTGGGGCACTGCTCAGGCTTCCAATATGTTCCATTAGCATTGAGTTTCCTCTCAAAGGCAATACCCTCTTTCCTAGGGTTTCTGTTGAGGATCTGCTTTTTAAGCAGATCACAAAGTGTCTGATGCCCTTTGAGGCTTTTGTGCATGCCTTTCATGTACAATTCCTTCAGCCCTGCATTGTCAGTGATTCTAGCAATGTCCTCAGATGAGGAATTAGTGATAGCAGAGGCAGATGAAGAATTTGTAACAGTTGAAGCATTTGAACATTCAGGTGAAGAATTAGCAGATTCACGCTCAATGCACTTTAAGCATGCAGGAACAAATTCTTCCTGAGAAGCGCTGATTTGTTGAGCTAGTGATGAATCGCGCTCCTTCTGAAGATCTTCATAACACACTCTTAGCTTTTCAAGATCTTCCTTTCTTTGAAGAGATTCAGAAGTAAGCTTCTCGTGATCTTTCTTTTCTTGAAGAAATTCATAAGAAAGTTTCTCATGATCAGATAAGAGAGTGTTATGATGACTTTGAAGGTTATCAAACCTAGACTGAAGTCTCTGAAGATTTTCAATCAGGGCTTTAGTGCGATCCATTTCTTCACCCAACAT
The DNA here is from genome assembly GCA_021437245.1 of Aegilops speltoides. Classification (NCBI taxonomy): domain Eukaryota; kingdom Viridiplantae; phylum Streptophyta; class Magnoliopsida; order Poales; family Poaceae; genus Aegilops; species Aegilops speltoides. The sequence continues at coordinate 52,346,734 of CM038144.1, forward strand.
ATCATCACTTTTGTCTAGCATGTTTTGAACCTTTTCAAAAGCCCGTTGTTGTTTTACAGCAATCTTAGCAAGTTTAGAGTAGCTGGGCTTGAGATCCTCATCAGATTCATTTTCACTAGATTCAAAGGAGTTGTATTTGAGTACCTTAGCACCTTTCGCCATGAAGCAATAGGTGGGAGCGTAGCCATCATTATCCTCATCAGGCTTGTCGGTGGGGTCAGTTTCTTCAGTGTTGAAGATGGACTTGCTGATGAAAGCAGTAGCGACGGCCAGACTCGCCACACCAGATTCAGATTCTTCAGACGCCTCCTCTTCCTCATTTTCCTTAGATTCAGCTTCAAAGTCCATTTCCTTGCCAATGAATGCCCGAGCCTTCTTGGAGCTGCTCTTCTTGTGAGATGAAGACTTCGAGGATTTTGATGACGAAGATTTTGACGATTTCTTCTTCTTCTTTGCATCATCAGAACTGTAATCCTTGTATTTCTTGTTCTTCATTTCCTTTCCCACTGAGGACAATCTTGGATATAGTGACCAGGTTTTTTGCATTTGTGGCACAGCCTTCTCTTATAGTCACTGGATGAGGAATCACTGCTTCTTGAGGATTTTCCAAAGCGACCATGTCTTGAGAACATCTGGAATTTCTTCACGAGCAGTGCTAGCTCCTGGCTTAATTCTTCAGGATCACCAAGGCTACTACCAGAATCCTCAATTCAGAGTCAGACACAGCCTTGGCCTTCAGGGCACGTGGTTTGCCATAGTTTGAACCATAGAGATCTCTCTTTTCGGCAAGCTGGAACTCGTGAGTATTTAGCATTTCGAGGATATCAGCAGGATCAAGAGACTTGTAGTCAGCACGCTCATGTATCATCAGTCCCAGAGTATCAAATGAGGAATCAAGCGATCTCAACAGTTTCTTCACCACCTCATGATCAGTGATGTCAGTGGCACCGAGGGCTTGAAGCTCATTTGAGATGTCAGTGAGGCGATCAAAGGTTTGTTGGACATTTTCATTGTCGAGTCTTTTGAAGCGGTTGAAGAGATTCCGAAGAACATCAACTCGAGAGTCATGCTGAGTTGAGACTCCTTCATTCACTTTGGACAGCCTATCCCAGATAAGCTTAGCAGTTTCCAAAGCACTCACTCTCCCGTACTGTCCTTTACTCAGATGGCCACATATGATATTCTTCGCTTGAGAATCGAGTTGCTTGAATCTCTTCACATCGGTAGCGTTCAGTGAGGGTGAGACAGAGGAAACACCATTTTCCACAACATACCAGAGATCATTATCAATTGCCTCAAGATGCATTCACATCTTGTTCTTCCAGTAGGGGTAGTCCGTCCCATCAAAGGTAGGACAACCAGCCGAGACCTTGATCATACCTGCGGTCAACATAACTAAAACTCCAGTCAGTTAAACCAAAATCACACAGAACAAGGAGTACCTTGCTCGATACCAATTGAAAGTGCGTTATATCGACTAGAGGGGGTGAATAGGCGATTTTATGAATTCTTCATCGAGGAATTTGTTGGTGAGGAAATTCCTTAGCTAAGAACTACTTGCAAATGAATAAGTACTCAAGTAAGCATAACAGAATACAAGCATGGTCATCATGATGAAATGAAGACTAGCACAGAGTATAGAAATCGTAATCACAGGATAACACAAGACGAAGACAAATAGACTGAAGAAATTGAACTGAGGAAATTGAGAAAGTCTTCAGTCAAAGTCTTCAAGCACAGATACAAACAAACACTCAACACAGTAATGAGGAAATGAAAGGGTTGAGGACATAGAACCAGTTAGTTGGTGAAGACAATGATTTGGTAAACCAGTTCCAACTGCTGTCTCAGTTGTACGTCTGGTTGGAGCGGCTGAGTATTTAAACTCGAGGACACGCAGATCCGGACACCCGATCGGCTGAGCGCAACTCAGACACCCAGTCCTCACCGTATTCTCCTTGAACTAAGACCACGCAGCCTCGTCCAATCACTCGTGGTAAGTCTTCAGTGACTTCCAAACCTTCACAGACTTGGTCACTCGGCGATCCACAATTCCTCTTGGATGCTCTAGACCTTGACGCCTAACACCGAAGAAGCACAATCTTCAAAGGTAACAAGCGCCGGATCCATGCAGGATCAATTTCTTGATGATGCTCAATCACTTTGGGTTTGTGGGGTTTGGTTTTGGATTTTCCTCACTTGATGATTTTCGCTCAAAGTCCTCGGAGGATGGGTTGCTCTCAAATGACAAGTGTCAAGTTCTCTCGGAGCAGCCAACCAGCTAGTGGTTGTAGGGGGCGGCTATTTATATCCTTGGGAGCAGCCCGGCATGATAAGACATAAATGCCCTTCAATGATATGACCGTTAGGTGGATAGGATATTTTGGGACACCGGCGCGCAGCACAACAATGGTCGGAAATTTGACTCTCAAATTCCTCAGGGCTATCATGTTCCTCACTGTGTAGGCAATTCGCACTGGCGAATTCCTAACTCCTCAGTCAGAGCAAAGCCCTCAGTAACCAGAAGAACTGCGTCTCACATCAAGAAATTGATGAATCAGTATGAGATTTCCAATGGCTTCACTCGAAGGGATTGGTAGGTGTAGGATTTTGAGTTGAGCATCACATGGAAAATTTTCCTTTGTATTTCCTCGAACCCCTTTAATAGTACGGTGTTTCCTATGACTCAAGAAGGAGAAAATGAAACTACGAAAACAAAAGTCTTCACGCTTCATGTTCCTCAAATGAATATCAAGTCTTCAAGGTCACACCAATTTCTTCACTTTCAAAGTCTTCGAAAGTCTTCGAATATCAAAGTCTTCAGTCGAAGAACTTCATTTTTAGGGGTCGACTTTCTCTGTAAATATCAAACTCCTCATAGACTTATAGACCTGTGTACACTCACAAACGCATCAGTCCCTTAACCTATAAGTCTTCAATACACCAAAATCACTAAGGGGCACTAGATGCGCTTACACTCTGGTTAATAGGTTAGTCCCAAAAATAATATAAAAGTGGAAAATCAAGCCCATTATAGTCCAAAACAATAGATAAAGTAGCATGGAGCTATCAAAAATTATAGATACGTTGGAGACGTATTAGGCATCCCCAAGCTTAATTCCTGCTCGTCCTCGAGTAGGTAAATGATAAAAAGAGAATTTTTGATGTGGAGTGATACTTTGGCATAATTTCAATGTAAATCTTCTTAATCATGGTATGAATATTCAGATCCGAAAGATTCAAGACAAAAGTTCATATTGACATAGAAATAATAATACTTCAAGCATACTAATCAAAGTAATCATGTCTTCTCAAAATAGCATGGCCAAAGAAAGTTCATCCCTACAAAATCATATAGTTAGGCTATGCTTCATTTTCGTCACACAAAGATGTTCCCAACTTCTATACCCCCGACGACAAGCCAAGCAATTGTTTCATACTTAAATAATCTCAAACTTTTTCAACCTTCACGCAATACATGAGCGTGAGCCGTGGATATAGCACTATGGGTGGAATAGAATATGATGAGGGGTATTGTGCGGAGAAGACAAAAAAGGAGAAAGTCTCACATCAACGAGGCTAATCAATGAGCTATGGAGATGCCCATCGATTGATGTTAATGCAAGAAGTAGGGATTGCCATGCAACGGATGCACTAGAGCTATGAATGCTCAACAAAAGAAAACTAGTGGGTGTGCATCCAACTTGCTTGCTCATGAAGACCTAGGGCATTTTGAGGAAGCCCATCGTAGGAATATACAAGCCAAGTTCTATAATGAAAAATTCCCACTAGTATGAACAAGACAACTTATGAGACTCACTATATGAAAAACAAGGTGCTACTTTGAAGCACAATACATGAGACTCACTACATGAAGAACAAGGTGCTACTTTGATGCACAAGTGTGGAAAAAGAGATAGTAGCATTGCCCTTTTATATTTTTTGGGCCTTTTTTGGCCTTTCTCTTCTTTTTTGGGCAATGCTCTAATAATGATGATCATCACACTTCTATTGATTACAACATAAGCATTACAACTCGATACTAGAACAAGATATGACTCTATATAAATGCCTCCGGCGGTGTACCGGGATGGTGAAATGAATCAAGAGTGACATGTATGAAAAATAATGCATGGTGGATTTTCCACAAATACGATGTCAACTACATGATCATGCAATGGTAATATGACAAAAGTAATGCATGTCACGATGATGATGGTGGAAGTTGCATGGCAATATATCTCGGAATGGCTATGGAAATGCCATGATAGGTAGGTATGGTGGCTGTTTTGAGCAAGATAATAGGAGGTTTATGTGTGATAGAGCGTATCGTATCACGGGGTTTGGATGCACCGGCGAAGTTTGCACCAACACTCAAGGTGAGAAAGGGCAATGCACGGTATCGAAGAGGCTAGCAAAGGCGGAAAGGTGAGAGTGCGTATAATCCATGGACTCAACATTAGTCAAAAGAACTCATATACTTATTGCAATTTAGAAGTCATCACAAATCAAGTACTATGCGCATGCTCCTAGGGGGATAGATTGGTAGGAAAATACCATCGCTCGTCCCCAACCGCCACTCATAAGGATGCACAAGCCAGGTACACTTCATGTTTCAAATTTGTTACACAACTTTAACCATACGTGCATGCTACGGGACTTGCAAACTTCAACACAAGTATTTCTCAAATTCATAATCACCCAACTAGCACGACTTTGATATTATCACCTCCATATCTCAAAACAATTATCAAGCATCAAACTTATCTTTGTATTCAACGCACTCAAAAGAAAGTTTCACATATCTTGAATACCAAGTATATTAACATTAAGCAAATTACCATGCTATTAACGACTCTCAAAATAATGTAAGTGAAGCATGAGAGATCAAGTTTCTTTAAAACAAATCCACCACCGTGCTCTAAAATATCTAAGTGAAGCACTAGAGCAAAAATTATCACGCTCAAAAGGATATAAGTGAAGCACTATGAGCAAAACTATCAAGCTCAAAAGATATAAGTGAAGAACATAGAGTATTCTACAAATTTCAATTCATGTATGGCTCTCTCAAAAGGTGTGTACAGCAAGGATGATTGTGGTAGACTAACAAGCAAAGACACAAATAATACAAGACGCTCCAAGCAAAACACATATCATGTTGGTGAATAAAAATATAGCTCCAAGTAAATTACCGATGGAAGTGGACGAAAGAGGGGATGCCTTCCGGGGCATCCCCAAGCTTTGACATTTTGGTGTCCTTGGATTATCTTGGGGGTGCCATGGGCATCCCCAAGATTAGGCTCTTTCCACTCCTTGTTCCATAATCCACCAAAAGAATTCACCCAAAACTTGAAAACTTCACAACACAAAACTCAACAGAAATCTTGTGAGCTCCGTTAGAGAAAGAAAACAAAAGACTACTTCAAGGTACTGTAATGAAGTCATTCTTTATTTATATTGGTGTTAAACCTACTGTATTACAACTTCTCTATGGATCATAAACTATTTTACTAGCCATAGATTCATCAAAATAAGCAAACAACACACGAAAAACAGAATCTGTCAAAAACAGAACAGTATGTAGCAATCTGTAACTAACGCAAACTTTGGGAACTCTAAATATTCTACAAAAATAGGACGTCCTGGAAAATTTGTTTATCGATCAGCAGCAAAAAGAATCAACGCAAAAGCACGTTCCTGTGATTTATCATAACTAAATTCGTGCGTGCAAAGTTTCTGTTTTTCAGCAGAATCAAATTAACTATCATCATAGGTTATCCTATAGGTCCTACTTGGCACAAACACTAATTGAAACATAAAACCACATCCAAACAGAAGGTAGATGGATTATTTATTCCTAAACAGAAGCAAAAAAAATTTGGGTTGCCTCCCAACAAGCGCTATCGTTTAACGCCCTTAGCTAGGCATAAAAGCAAGGATAGATTTTGGTATTGCCATCTTTGGTAGGCAATCCATAAGTGGCTCTAATGATAGATTCATATGGTAATTTTATTTTCTTTCTAGGGAAGTGTTCCATACCCTTCTTTAAGGGAAATTGGAATCTAATATTCCGTTCCTTCATATCAATAATTCCACCAATCGTTCTAAGGAAAGGTCTACCAAGAATAATAGGGCATGAAGGATTGCAATCTATATCAAGAACAATAAAATCTATGGGCACATAATTCCTATTTGCAACAATGAGAACATCATTAATTCTTCCCATAGGTTTTTTAATAGTGGAATCCGCAAAATGCAAGTTTAGAGAACAATCATCAAAATCACGGAAATCTAGCAAATCACATAAAGTTTTGGGAACAGTAGAGACACTAGCACCCAAATCACATAAAGCATGAAACTCAAAATCTTGAATTTTAATTTTAATATTAGGTTCCCACTCATCATAGAGTTTTCTAGGGATAGAAACTTTCAACTCAAGTTTTTCTTCATAAGATTGCATCAAGGCATCAACAATGTGTTCGGTAAAGGCTTTATTTTGACTATAAGCATGAGGAGAATCTAGCAAGGATTGTAACAAGGAAATACAACCAATCAAAGAGCAATTTTCATAATTAAATTCCTTGAGATCCAAAATAGTGGGTTTAGCAACATCACAGTTTTTATTTATTTCAATCCCACTTTCATCAATTTCATCATGAAGATCTAGAAACTCCCAATTCTTAGAACGTCTTCTAGGTAAAGGAAGATCATATTCAGATTCATCAAGATTCATATTGCAAAACAAAGATTTAATGGGGGACACATCAATAACTTTTAGATCTTCATCTTTATTTTCATAGGGATTGGAAGAACACGCTTTAATAAAGGCATCTTTGGAAGCACGCATCCTAGCGGTTCTTTCCTTGCACTCATCAATGGAAATTCTCATGGCTTTGAGAGACTCATTGATATCATGCTTAGGAGGAATAGATCTAAGCTTTAAAGAATCAATTTCAAAAGAAATTCTATCAACGTTCCTAGCCAAATCATCAACTTTAAGCAATTTCTCTTCAAGCAAAGCATTAAAATTCTTTTGTGAATTCATAAACTCTTTAACACTACTCTCAAATTCAGAGGGCATCTTATGAAAATTTCCATAAGAGTTATTGTAGGAATTTCCATAATTATTAGAAGGAGTACTAGGATAAGGCCTAGGATTAAAATTCCCTCTATAAGCGTTGTTTCCAAAACTATTCCTACCAACAAAATTCACATCCATAGATTCATTATTATTCTCAAGCAAAGTAGATAAAGGCATATCACTGGGATCAAGAGGAGTATTTTTAGGAGCAAACATCTTCATAAGTTCATCCATCTTTTCACTCAAAACATTGATTTCTTCTATAGCATGCACTTTTTTACTAGAAGATCTTTTGGTGTGCCATTGAGAATAATTAGTCATAATATTATCAAGCAATTTGGTAGCATCCCCTAACGTAATTTCCATAAAAGTGCCTCCCGCGGCCGAATCTAAAAGATTTCTAGAAGCAAAATTCAATCCGGCATAAAAATTTTGTAGGTCATCCATAAATTCAAACCATGAGTAGGGCAATTGCGAAGCATTAATTTCATTATTTCCCAAGATTGGGCAACATGCTCATGATCAAGTTGTTTAAAATTCATGATATCGTTCCTAAGAGTGATAATCTTAGCGGGAGGAAAATACTTAGAGATAAAAGCATCTTTGCACTTGTTGCAAGAATCAATAATATTTTTAGGCAAAGATGAAAACTAAACTTTAGCACGATCTCTAAGTGAAAATGGAAATAACTTCAATTTGACAATATTTTTATCCGTATCTTTCTTCTTTTGCATATCACACAAATCAACAAAATTGTTTAGATGAGTAGCGGCATCTTCACTAGGAAGGCCGGCGAATTGATCTTTCATAACAAGATTCAACAAAGCGGTATTGATTTCACAAGACTCATCATTATTAAGAGGAGCAATCGGAGTACTAAGGAAATCATTAGTATTGGTATTCGAGAAATCACACAATTTGGTATTATCTTGCGCCATGGCAACAAGTAATCCAACACACAAGCAAGCAGAAAGGCAAATGGAAAAAGGCAAACGGGAAAGAGAGGAAGAGATTGGGAACGAGAGGGCGAATAAAACGGCAAGGGTGAAGTGGGGGAGAGGAAAACGAGAGGCAAATGGCAAATAATGTAATGCGAGAGATAGGGATTGTGATGGGTACTTGGTGTGTTGACTTTTGCGTAAGCCTCCCCGGTAACGGCGCCAGAAATCCTTCTTGCTACGCCTCGAGCTTATGCTGGTTTTCCCCAAGAGGAGAGGATGATGCAGCACAAGAGCGTAAGTATTTCCCTCGGCCGAGAACCAAGGTATCAATTCAGTAGGAGGTCACGAGCAAGTCCCTCGTACCCGCACAAAACGATAGCTACTCGCAACCAACGCGATTAGGGGTTGTCAATCCCTTCACGGTCACTTACGAGAGTGAGATCTGATAGAGATAATATTTTTGGTATTTTTGGTATAAAGATGCATAGTAGAAAGTAAAGGCAAAGCAAGTAAATAAAGTGATGGATATTAATATGATGAGAATAGACCCGGGGCCATAGGTTTCACTAGTGGCTTCTCTCAAGAGCATAAGTATTCTACGGTGGGTGAACAAATTACTGTTGAGCAATTGATAGAATTGAGCATAGTTATGAGGTTATCTAGGTATGATCATGTATATAGGCATCACTTCCGAGACAAGTAGACCGAAACGATTCTGCATCTACTACTATTACTCCACTCATCGACCGCTATCCAGCATGCATCTAGAGTATTAAGTTAAAAGCGAGTAACGCTTAAGCAAGATGACATGATGTAGAGGAATAAGTTCATGCAATATGATAAATACCCCATCTTGTTATCCTCGATGGCAACAATACAATACGTGCCTTGCAACTCTTTCTGTCACTGAGTAAGGACACCGCAAGATTGAACCCAAAGCCATGCACTTCTCCATTGCAAGAACTACCAATCTAGTTGGGCAAACCAAACGGATAATTCGAAGAGACTTGCAAAGATAACTCAATCATACATAAAAGAATTCAGAGAACATTCAAATATTATTCATAGATAAGCTGGATCATAAACCCAAAATTCATCGGTCTCAATAAACACACCGCAAAAAGAAAATTACATCGAATAGATCTCCACGAGAGAGGGGGAGAACATTGTATTGAGATCCAAAAAGAGAGAAGAAGCCATCTAGCTACTAGTTATGGACCCGAAGGTCTGAAGTAAACTACTCACACTTCATCGGAGGGGCTATGGTGTTGATGTAGAAGCCCTCCATGGTGGATGCCCCCCGTGAGCTCCTAACAGCCCCAAGATGGGATCTCGTGGGTACAGAAGGTTGTGGCGGTGGAATTAGGTTTTTGGCTCCGTCTCTGGTCTATTGGGGGTACGTAGGTATATATAGGAGGAAGGAGTACATCGGTGGAGCGTTAGGGGGCCCACGAGGTAGGGGCGTGCCTGGGCGGCGCGCCTCCACCTCGTGACCGCCTCTGGCGCTTCTTGGAGTAGGGTCCAAGTCTCCGGATCACGCTCGTGAGAAGATCACGTTCGAAGGTTTCATTCCGCTTGGACTCTGTTTGATATTCTGCTTTTGACATAATCAAAAAGGCAAAAAAAAAGCAATTGGGCTGGGCCTCCGGTTAAAAGTTAGTCCCAAAAATAATATAAAAGTGGAAAATAAAGCCCATTATAGTCCAAAACAATAGATAAAGTAGCATGGAGCAATCAAAATTATAGATACGTTGGAGACGATCGATTGGAGCTAGATCGATGAAGAGAGCCATCGAAATTGTGTGTGTGTGCAAGTCAAAGATATAGGGCGACTGGCTTACCGGAACGTTAGAGGGCACATGTCAAGTTTGTGTGTGGTAGGGAGACATGACTAGAGCGCTTGATGTATCTGTGTGTGTGGGGGAGGGGGTGGGGTGAGGGGTAGGCAAAGGCCTAACTATAGAGGTAGAATGACTCGTATATGTGTTGAGAAGGAGAGACCCAGCTATGTCTTGAGGGAGATCGGTCGACATCCATACATAACTGAAGGACGGGAAATATGATGGGACAGAGAGAGAGGGAGGGAGAGGGAGGGAGAGGGGTAGAGTGCTGGATGGGTGATGGAGTTGCTTCTCGGAGATGTTGGGAGAGGCCTACTAGACAAACTGAGGGTGGAACTTCAATGTTATTAATAAGAGTGGGGATGTGTTTCTGTGTGTGCCTGTGCGTGATAGATCTGTCGGGACGCATCCATGGATGATGAAGGGGAACCATGTGTTTGGTAAGCAAACCTAACTAGATCGGTAGATCAATTGTTGTTTGTCGGAGGAAGGGAGAGACACAACTAATGAGGTAGATCGGTCGACGTGTGGGTAAAAACGAGTTATAAGGACCTAGCTAGCTATATGTATAGCGAGAGATCGGTCGGTGTACGTCCATTTGTTAGAGGCAAATAAGGCCCAGCGAGACGGATAGACAGAGAGAATGGAGCTAAGAGGTGGTGCGAGAGGCCCAACTACTAGCTAGATAGGGGGAGGAGTGTGCGGTTGTGAGATCGATGAAAAGAGGGGCGAGAGTTTACACGTGTGTCTGACCATATGAGAGACACGAGGCAAGGACACATAAAGGAGGAGATTGAAGCTGTGTGTGTTGCTGTAGGCAGGAATCGCTGGAGAGGTTTATCGATCGGTTTGTGTTGGAAAGGAGTTGTGGAGACTCTGGGAGAATGACCAAAAGAAAAAAAATGAATGTGCCCGGTGGATAGAATGCCGAGGGAGGGGGAGGGCGAGGAGGGCGTGTGCATGCACGAGAGAAAGTTAGTGGTAGCTACAAAGGTTAGACGATTGTGTGGGTGTAAGAGACTAACAAAGATCATAATTTGATATGAAAGCGGATTCATATATTTGAATAGGAGATCATAGTGTTTTAAACATTGCATGCATGAATATAGCAGTGATACACGTGTTGTGCACATGTTATACCATAATGTGATAATGCATGGCGTTTGCAACTCACAGCTAAATGCAGAACAATCTAAACCATACTATACATCAAACAATCTCACATTTTATTTGAATTTGTGATAATGTGCGGCGTTTGCAGCTTACAACTAAATATCGAGCAATGTAAACAATACATATATCGAACATTCTCACATTTTAGTTGAATTTGTGGTAATGTGTGGTGTTTGCAACTCACATCTAAACACTTGTAGGTGTAGGGGGCGGGGCACCATATATAATGTGATAAACACATTATACATATGAGACATGGTTTAGATTATGAAGATCTAGCTAGAGCTAGAAATGTAATTTGACTTGAAATCAAAATAAAGTGGATTCAAAAAATCTAGTTCGAGTTCATATAGTACACATAGTTCATATGTAACTCGAGACTAATCATGTGGTGTGCTGTGAAGATAATACACAAACGATGGTTTAACTTGACAATAATGATGATTGTAGATCTTATTAAAACAGAGAAACGAATTCAAATGCTTTGACTTCACAACAATCATTATCAGAGATCTTATTCAAATTTAGTTCATATTGAAGTGGTAGTATATACGCTTGGAATGCACTAAAACGCTCATTTGAGTAGTAGGTTGCATGCATTATACATGTAGCTAAGTATTTTAATTGAACATAACATGAATTCAAAGTTTTGAATGACATTTGTAGTGCGCATTGATTTGGTACAAGACACGTTAGGCTTGTCCGAAATTTCAACCAGCGCCTTTGTTAGCCCAAAATATTTAAGATATATCTTTGTCTCAGCAGTTCGACAACTCCTCCATCTCAACCCGCGCTTGCTATTTCGAAATTACAACGCGCGCGAAAACTCCCACCTCCTGTGAAATCCCGACACGCAAAATGCCCGTGGTACCCTTGAACCGAAAGAACCGCCTCAAATCGGTGGGGGATACTTTCGTAACTTACCCCACATTTCGGACAAGCGCGTCTCTAAGCCATGGTTCCCCACTTCCATCCCATCCGCCCACCCATTCGTACACCGAGGCCGCGAAAACCCGTGACGAAACCCCACACCCAGCTCCGTCCGCCACCCAGCCGGAGCCTCTTCCTCGACGAAGTCGTCCACAGTAACACCTCGACGTCCCTCATCCACCATACCGGATGAGGATCCACCGTCGATCTCATTGTCCCGCCGGTTCAGCCACCCCGTCCTCCACCTCCAAGGAGCTGCCCCGACGTTCCCCTCATCTTTCGCGCCACCTCCATTCCCACACCGCCGTCTTCACCTGCACCATCGGAAGAGCATCATCATAACCATTTCCTCGGATGAAGCTGCGGCCTAATCGGCGCCACCAAAGAGGTTGTACACTAATCGCAGCATTTTCTTCTTGATTCAATCTCACGGTGTTGCCGGGCCGGTCCCGAAAGCCGACACGGCGCTGCTCCATCCACGGCGGCATCACCGCCACTTCCTCCACGGCGCCGCTCCCTCGGCGGCGACGCCCACATCAAGAGGAGCTATCGCTGCTTTAGCTCTCGCCGCGCTGCTGCTGCTCTTGCTCTCGTGCCCCTGCTGGTCTCGCTCTTGCTATTGCTTTGCTCGCTGCTGCTCTCACTCTTGCTCTTGCTTGCGATGTTGCTCCGATTTGGATACACTTCAGTCGACTGAATCGACTTTTGGGTCAGTCGATTTTCAAGGGGTGGGCTCACCAGGGTGAAGGAAGAACCAGCTGCAGCGGGGAGGGGGGCTCACCGGAGAGGTACCCCACTATCTATCTTAGGGTTCAGGATGGGGACGGTGGTCGCCGACGTTGGCGGGGCGTTGGCGGGGCGGTGGCGTGGGGATCGCCAGAGAAAAAGCTCGGCACGGGGGGGCCTAGAGGGATGGCCGGGGCGGCGGCGGACCGGTGGTGGGGAGTGTTTTCGGGGCGGGCGGGGCGGCGCACCGCCGGCCGCGAGCGGCGGGGGGCTGCTATTTGGCCGGTGGTGGCTGGCGGCTCAGGGGGGTGGAGGTTGAAGATGAACCACGGGCCCTTGATTTCGAACCCAACGGCTGCAAAATCGACTGACCAGAGATGAAAAAGTCACGACCGACGTAGCCTCACCTTGCTAGTGCGTTCGGGCCGACAAAGAAAATTCAGTTTCGGCGCTTAAGTTCGGTTTCAGCGATTAAGTTCGGTTTAAACGATTAAGTTCAGTTTCGACAGTTAAGTTCAGAGATGAGCGGCGGATGTATTTTACATCTAGCACTTTGTGGTTATGTATTTTACGTCATGTATTGGAGATGCCATTATAATTCCACTCAGGTTAACATTGTTTGTTGTCTCTCTTGTCCTGCTTCAGCCTCGGCGTCGTCCAACTCACCGGAGCTGCTCCAACGGCGAAACCGTCCATCACAGCGGAGCAGTACCTCGAGCTCCATCTCCAGACGCCTAAGATCTTCTTCCCCTCCTCCGATAGCAAAGTCAGCCGGAGCATCCTCATCGGCCAACCCAATCACGCTGAGATCGACATGGCTTCGCCAAAGAGGTTGTACACTTGTTGCATCTCTTTTTTACTCTACATGTTATATATATTGTCCACTGAGCACACGGATTTGTTCCTTTAGTGTCTCCTTGAAAGAAAAACCGTAGGAATTTTAATTTTCACTTGTCCACCTTTTCAAATTCCTATTCATGAAGCACAAGACTAAGAGATAGTAGCATAATAGCATTATAACCGTACATTTTCTCGTGGTTTGACTTAATCTCACCATGCTTCTTTGCATCCTGTGATCTTCCAATTGTTGTGAATCAAACACCCAAATTGGCAGAAATCCTGTGTTTTTAAATTCTCTATTTTGCACGTGCATTCCTATCCTATTCCTGTCTATTTCCTATCCCTGCATTGTTGGAATCCAACAATTCAAATGACCCCTTACAGAATTACTTCTCTTACAGATAGTTGTCAAAGAAAACCTTGCGTGGTTTGTCCCGCTCCTGCTACGCCGTCGTCCACCCCAGCTCACTGCTCCAACGACGTAGGGTCCAGACACAGAGGATCCGCCTCGATCGTCTTTCGCCGCCGGATCTTCTTCCCGCCATCGGCAGCCATGAAAATTGCATTACCATCATCAACCGAAAGCAGATGACCTCGAGGACTACACGTGTCCGCAAGAGAGGTCGCATTCTTTCGGTTCCGCCACGTTATGCATCGCTTAATATTACATGCTACTTTATCGCCCCTGTTCACCGATTAGACTCGAGTCAGCTCCAAACTAATGGTCAAACTTGAGTTTTTAAATGGTTGTGGGGTACATATCGGGCCGCTATGAATAGTATCTATCTACTATCTGGTTAATCTCCGTGTCTACTATGAGTTTCATGTTGGGTGGGAAACAAACAAGAAAGAAGCCATTATCTGTATTTTTAACCAAGCCATTATCACTCGCTATTATTGGTTTTGGGTCTATCCACAAAGTTGCTACCATCACTCTGGATTTCGCATGCACTCCTTACATAATCTCACTATGTTTTATTCCTATGCATGACAGCTTATTGTAAACAATGGAACCGAACATGTAGAGCGAAGAGACGAGCCTTGCATGGCAATAAAATTTCATGCGACGCCGCTCCATGGTAGGCGCAAAGGCAGCCCCCTCCACGCATTTCGGATTGTAATCGAGAGGAAGATATCTGCTCGAGGGGATTCGTATGAGAAGACAACTCCTATTTACCCCCTGAGGTCTTCGCTCTAACTTGGCATGCTGATGTTGGTTATATCATGCATATGGTGTCTTGCACTGCTTACTTTATACATCAAATAGGTCATTTGCTTAGTTTAGACATCCTTTGTGCGAATGCCATCTGTTTAGTTTATTCATCATTTATGTGAATTATGCAACGCCATCTTGTTTAGCCAGGCATCATATATGTGAATTTTGCAATGCCATTCTACTTAGCCAGTCATCTTATATGTAAATTATATCAGGCCATCCTTTTTTTCATTACATATTACATTTGTCAACAATGTTAGTACATTCAACTGCTCTTCGTGTGCATCAGCCATTTGACACGACGATGGCAAATTCTGGAGTGAAAACAAGGTCGTCAGAGCAGACTATGCTATCTGACGAAGCGCATATCTTGCTGGTTACGGATAGCTCCTCAGAGGAGGATTCAGAGATAGATGACCAGCCCTATTCCCCCCCCCCCGAAGTGTATGCTCTAACTTGGCAGGGTTATGTTGCTCATATCGTGCGTATGGTGTCTCACATTGCTATGTCATTTGATTAGTTTAGACATGCTTTGTGTGAATGCCACCTGTTTAGTGTCTAATTGCCATATATGTGAATTATGCATTGCCATCTTGTTGCAAGACATTATATATGTGAATTATACAATGCTATCTTGTTACAAAGGCATTATATATGTGAATTATGCAATGCCATGCTGTTTAGCCAATCATCATGTATGTGAATTATATCATGCTATTTGTATTATGTGTTCCATTTGTCGACAACGTTTGTATATTCAACTACTCTTTCTGTGCATCAGCCATTTGAAGCGGTGATGGAAGTATCTGGAGTGAAAACAAGGTATTCAGAGCAGATAATGCTACTCGCCAAGCAGACATCTTGTTGTTCAGAGAGCTCCTCGAGGAGGATTCGAGACCGATGACCAGTCCTATTTCCCCCCTGAGGTCTATGCTCAAACTTGGCAGGGTTATATTACCCATGTCATGCATGTTGTCTTGCATTGCTTAGTTTTTACATCATATATGGATTTCCATCTGCTTACTTGCTTACTATATAAATCATATATTTGAATTATATCATGCCATCATGTTTACATAGTACATACACATCATCTATCTGAATTATGGCATGGCAACCCATTTAATGAAGACATCATATAGTTATATCATCTCATCCTATTTAGTGTTTACAATCATCATATTTAGAATTATGGCATTCTATCTGTGAATGTATGTGAATTATGGCATGCCAACCTATTTAATAAAGACATTATATAGTTATGTCATGTCATCCTATTTACATAGTCTCATATTTTGAACTATGTCTTTCCATCTTTTTTAGTTAGCCATCATAATGTGAAATTGTGTCATGCTATCCTGTTTAGTTAGCCATCATATATGTGAAATTGTGTCATGCTATCATGTTTGGTTAGACAACATAAATATGAATTATTTCATGCCCTCTTTTATTCCCCACTATCCATTGCACCTGTCTATCATACAATGTCTATATTTTCAATTAATTTTCTTGTTTATCAGCCATTTGAATTGGAGAGCATGATGGCAATATCTAAGGGAGTAACAACACGGTCTTCAGAAAATATAGTGCTACCAGTTGATGCAGATAGAACCACGGTTGTACTTGCCCAAGGACCAGATCCACCGCACATAACCCAGACTCTCACAGATTGTACCCCTACCCAGTTGGACAGAGAACCAGCTACACCCCTTCTAACCCCAACCCCGGCAGATAGTAACCCAGTTCCAGTTGACGCAGCACCGTCTCCACCATAGAGCACCCAACATGAGCAGTTAGTAAGGGAACTGCAGTGCCCAAAGCACGAGGACCACCGCTCCGAATCCCAAATCAACACTTAAAGGAGAAGAAGATTTGTTCTCAGGTCAGGTTCTGTAGCTATGGTTCATACTCCTTTGCTCTTGCATTACTGTATTTACTCATACCAACTATTTTCAAATTTGAAGGATGGAACTAAAAATCCAATGGCACAACAGGTATGTTTTAAACCTGTTTCTTTAACTGGTTTGCTGTTGTAACCTGCTCTATGTTGATTTCAGTTTCAATTGAATAAACAGTTATGTTCTCATGTCATGCACATTAAAAGTGTTGTTATTGCTCTATAGTTACCCACACTTATATTCTGTCTATTCTGCTTTGTCTTGAACAAATATTATTTGAACTGTGTCTCTATCTTGATTTGGCAACAAAAACTAGAATGATATAGACCATAAAGTGACCATGGTACATAGATATATGTTTGTTTCTGAAGGAAATATGCCCTAGAGGCAATAATAAAGTTATTATTTATTTCCTTATTTCATGATAAATGTTTATTATTCATGCTAGAATTGTATTAACTGGAAACATAATACATGTGTGAATACATAGACAAACATAGTGTCACTAGTATGCCTCTACTTGACTAGCTCGTGAATCAAAGATGGTTAAGTTTCCTAGCCATGGACATGAGTTGTCATTTGATTAACGGGATCACATCATTAGGAGAAAGATGTGATTGACTTGACCCATTCCGTTAGCTTAGCACTTGATCGTTTAGTATGTTGCTATTGCTTTCTTCATGACTTATACATGTTCCTATGACTAGGAGATTATGCAACTCCCGTTTACCGGAGGAACACTATGTGTGCTACCAAACGTCACAACGTAACTGGGTGATTATAAAGGATCTCTACAGGTGTCTCCGAAGGTACTTGTTGACTTGGCATATTTCGAGATTAGGATTTGTCACTCCGATTGTCGGAGAGGTATCTCTGGGCCCTCTCGGTAATGCACATCACTATAAGCCTTGCAAGCAATGTAGCTAATGAGATAGTTACGAAATGATGCATTACATAATGAGTAAAGAGACTTGCCGGTAACGAGATTGAACTAGGTATTGGGATACCGACAATCGAATCTCGGGCAAGTAACATACCGATGACAAAGGGAACAACGTATGTTGTTATGCGGTTTGACCGATAAAGATTTTCGTAGAATATGTGGGAGCCAATATGAGCATCCAGGTTCCGCTATTGGTTATTGACCGGAAACGTGTTTCGGTCATTTCTACATAGTTCTCGAACCCGTAGGGTTCGCACGCTTAAGGTTTCGATGACAGTTTTATTACGAGTTTATGTGTTTTGATGTACCGAAGGAGTTCGGAGTCCCGGATGAGATCGGGGACATGAGGAGGAGTCTCGAAATGGTCGAGATGTAAAGGTCGATATATTGGACAACTATATTCGGACTTCGGAAAGGTTCCGAGTGATTCAGGTATTTTTCGGAGTACCGGAGAGTTACGGGAATTCGCCGAGAGAAGTATTGGGCCTTATTGGGCCATACGGGAAAGAGAGAGGGGCTGCCTAGGGCAGCGCGCGCTTCAAGGCCTAGTCCGGTGGACTAGGGGAGGGCTGCGCCTCCTTCCTTCCCTTCTCCCTTCCCCTTCCTTCTCTCCTACTCCTACTAGGAAAGGAGGAGTCCTACTCCCAGTGGGAGGACTCCCCCCTTGGTGCGCCCTCCTCCTTGGACGGCCGCCTCCCCCCTAGCTCCTTTATATACGGGGGCAGGGGGCACCCCAAACATACAACAATTGATCTCTTGATCTCTTAGCCGTGTGCGGTGCCCCCATCCACCATAGTCCTCCTCAATAATATTGTAGTGGTGCTTAGGCGAAGCCCTGCGATGGTAGAACATCAATATCGTCATCACGTCATCGTGCTGACGGAACTCTCCGTCGACACTCGGCTGGATCGGAGTACGAGGGACGTCATCGAGCTGAGCGTGTGCTAGAACTCGGAGGTGTCGTAGTTTCAGTGCTTGATCGGTCGGGCCGTGAAGACGTACGACTACATCAACCACGTTGTTCTAACGCTTCCGCTTTCGGTCTACGAGGGTACGTGGACACACTCTCCCCTCTCGTTGCTATGCATCACCATGATCTTGCGTGTGCGTAGGAAATTTTTGAAATTACTACGTTCCCCAACAGTGGTATCAGAGCTTGGTTTTATGCGTAGATGTTATATGCACGAGTAGAACACAAGTGAGTTGTGGGCGATACAAGTCATACTGCTTACCAGCATGTCATACTTTGGTTTGGCGGTATTGTTGGATGAAGCGGCCCGGACCGACATTACGCGTACGCTTACGCGAGACTGGTTTTACCGCCGTGCTTTGCACATAGGTGACTAGCGGGTGTCAGTTTCTCCAACTTTAGTTGAACCAAGTGTGGCTATGCTCGGTCCTTGAGAAGGTTAAAATAGCACTAACTTAATGAACTATCGTTGTGGTTTTGATGCGTAGGTAAGAACGGTTCTTGCTCAGCCGTAGCAGCCACGTAAAACTTGCAACAACAAAGTAGAGGACGTCTAACTTGTTTTTGCAGGGCATGTTGTGATGTGATATGGTCAAGGCATGATGAGATATAAGTTGTTGTATGAGATGATCATGTTTTGTTGAAGTTATCGACAACTGGCAAAAACCTTGTGGTTGTCTCTTTATTGCATAAGATGCAAGCACCAAATAATTGCTTTACTTTATCGCTATGCGATAGCAATAGTTGCAAGAGCAATAGTTCGCGAGATGACCATGTGACGACACATTGATATAGATCAAGATGATGGAGATCATGGTGTCATGCCGGTGACGATGGAGATCATGACAGTACTTTGGAGATGGAGATCAATGGCGCAAGATGATCATGGCCATATCATGTCACATATTTTGATCGCATATGATGTTTATCCTTTATGCATCTTATTTTGCTTTGATTGACGGTAGCATTTTAAGATGGTCTCTCACTAATTATCAAGAAGTGTTCTCCCTGAGTATGCACCGTTATAAAGTTCTTCGTCGAGACACCACGTGATGGTCGGGTGTGATAGGCTCTACGTTCAAATACAACGGGTGCAAAACAGTTGCACACGTGGAATACTCAGGTTAAACTTGACGAGCCTAGCATATAGAGATATGGCCTCGGAACACGGAGACCGAAAGGTCGAACGTGAATCATATAGTAGATATGATCAACATAGTGATGTTCACCATTGAAAACTACTCCATCTCACGTGATGATCGGACATGGTTTAGTTGATTTGGATCCCGTGATCACTTAGATGATTAGAGGGATTTCTATCTAAGTGGGAGTTCTTTAGTAATATGATTAATTGAACTTAAATTTATCATGAACTTAGTCCAGATAGTATTTTGCAAATTATGTTGTAGATCAATAGCTCGTGTTGTTGCTTCCCTAAGTTTTATATGTGTTCCTAGAGAAAAACTATGTTGAAAGATATTAGTAGCAATGATGCGGATTAGATCCGTGATCTAAGGTTTATCCTCATCGCTGCACAAAAGAATTATGTCCTTGATGCACGGCTAGCTGATAGACCTATTGCAGGAGCAGATGCAGACGTTATGAACGTATGGTTAGCTCAATATGATGACTACTTGATAGTTTAGTGCACCATGCTTAAACGGCTTATAATTGGGACTTCAAAGACGTTTTGAACGTCATGGACCATATGAGATGTTCCAGGATTTGAAGTTAATATTACAAGCAAATACCCGAGTTGAGAGATATGAAGTCTCCAACAAGTTCTATAGCTAAAAGATGGAGGAGAATTGCTCAACTAGTGAGCATGTGCTCAGATTGTCTGGGTACTAGAATCGCTTGAATCAAGTGGGAGTTAATCTTCCAGATAAGATAGTGATTGACAGAGTTCTCTAGTCACCATCACCAAGTTACCAGAACTTTGTGATGAACTATAGTATGCAAGGGATGACGAAAAGATTCCCGAACTCTTCATGATGTTGAAATCGACGAAGATAGAAATCAAGAAAAGAGCATCAAGTGTTGATGTTTAACAAGACCACTAGTTTCAAGAAAAGGGCAAAGGTAAAGAAAGGGAACTTCAAGTATAATGGCAGGCAAGTTGTCACTCCCGCAAAGAAGCCCAAAGCTGGACCAAAGCCTGAAACTAAGTGCTTACACTTCAAAGGAAATGGTCACTGGAAGCGGAAATGCCCTGAATATTTGGTGGATAAGAAGGATGGCAAAGTGAACAAGGGTATATTTGATATACAGGTTATTGATGTGTGTCTTACTAGTGTTTATAGTAGCCTCTGAGTATTTGATACTTGTTCGGTTGCTAAGATTAGTAACTCGAAACAGGAGTTACAGAATAAACAGAGACTAGTTGAAGGGGAAGTGACGATGAGTGTTGGAAGTAGTTCCAAGATTGATATGATCATCATCACACACTCCCTATACTTTCGGGATTAGTGTTAAACCTAAATAATTGTTATCTGGCGTTTGCGTTGAGCATGAATATGATTTGATCATGTTTATTGCAATACGGTTATTCATTTAAAGTAAGAGAATAATTGTTGTTCTGTTTACATGAATAAACCCTTCAATGGTCATACACCCAATGAAAAAGTTTGTTGGATCTCGATCATAGTGATACACATATTCATAATATTGATGCCAAAAGATGCAAAGTTGATAATGATAGTGCAACTTATTTGTGGCACTGCCGTTTGGGTCATATTGGTGTAAAGCGCATGAAGAAACTCCATAAAGATGGATTTTCAGAAGCACTTGGTTATGAATCATTTGATGCTTGCGAACTGTGCCTTTTGGGCAAGATGACTAAAACTCCGTTCTCCGGAATAATGGAACGAGCTACTGACTTGTTGGAAATAATAGATACCGATGTATGTGGTCGAATGAGTGTTGATGCTCGTGGCGAGTATCGTTATTTTCTGACCTTCACAAATGATTTGAGCAGATATGAGTATATCTACTTAATGAAGCACCAATCTGAAACATTTGAAAAGTTCAAAGAATTTCAGAAGTGAAGTGGAGAATCATCGTAACAAGAAAATAAAGTTTCTACAATCTGATCGTAGAGGAGAATATTTGAGTTACGAGTTTGGCCTTCATTTAAAACAATGTGGAATAGTTTCACAGCTCACGCCACATGGAACACCATAGCATAATGGTGTGTCTGAACGTCGTAACCGCACTTTATTGGATGTGGTGCAATCTATGATGTATCTTACCGATTTACCACAATCGTTTTGGGGTTATGCATTAGAGACAGCTGCGTTCACTTTAAATAGGGCACTATCAAAATCCGTTGAGACGACGCCATATTAACTGTTGTTTGGCAAGAAACCAAAGTTGTCGTTTCTTAAAGTTTGGGGCTGCGATGCTTATGTGAAAAAGTTTCAACCTGATAAAGCTCGAACCAAAATCGGAGAAGTGCGTCTTCATAGGATACCCAAAGGAAACTATTGGGTACACCTTCTATCACAGATCCAAAGGCAAGATATTCGTTGCTAAGAATGAATCCTTTCTAGAGAAGGAGTTTCTCTCGAAAGAAGTGAGTGGGAGGAAAGTAGAACTTGATGAGGTAATCAGTACTGCTCCCTTATTGAAAGTAGTTCATCACGTAAATCTGTTCCTGTGACTACTACACCAATTAGTGAGGAAGTTAATGATGATGATCATGAAACTTCAGATCAAGTTGTTACTGAACCTCGTAGGTCAATCAGAGTAAGATCCGCACCAGAGTGGTACGGTAATCCTGTTCTGGAAGTTATGTTACTAGACCATGATGAACCTACAAACTATGAAGAAGCGATGGTGAGCCCAGATTCCGCGAAATGGCTTCAAGGCCATGAAATCTGAGATGGGATCCATATATGAGAACAAAGTGTGGACTTTGGTGGACTTGCCCAATGATCGGCAAGCCATAGAAAATAAATGGATCTTCAAGAGGAAGACAGACGCTGATAGTAGTGTTACTATCTACAAAGCTCGACTTGTCGCAAAAAGTTTTTCGACAAGTTCAAAGTGTTGACTACAATGAGATTTTATCAACTGTAGCGATGCTTAAGTCTGTCCGAATCATGTTAGCAATTTCCACATTTTATGAAATCTGGCAAATGGATGTCAAAATTGCATTCCTTAATGGTTTTCTTAAAGAAAAGTTGTATATGATGCAACCAGAAGGTGTTGTCAATCCTAAAGGTGCTAACAAAATGTGCTGGCTTCAGCGATCCATCTATGAACTGGTGCAAGCATCTCAGAGTTGGAATATACACTTTGATAAGTTGATCAAAGCATATAGTTTGATACAGATTTGCGGTGAAGCCTGTATTTACAATAAAGTGAGTGGGAGCACTACCACCTTTGTGATAAATATATGTGAGTAACATATTGTTGATCAGAAATGATGTAGAATTTTTCTGGAAAGCATAAAGGAGTATTTGAAAGGATTTCTTTAAAAGAAAGACCTCAGTAAAGCTACTTACATATTGAGCATCAAGATCTATTGAGATAGATCAAGACGCTTGATAAGTTTTTCAGTAAGTACATACCTTGTCAAGATTTTGAAATAGTTCAAAATGGAACAGTCAAAGAAAGAGTTCTTGCCTGTGTTGCAAAGGTGTGAAATTGAGTAAGACTCAAATCCTGACTACGGCAGAAAAAAAGGGAGAATGAAAGTCATTCCCTATGACTCAGTCATAGGCTCTATAAAGTATGCCATGCTATGTACCAGACCTATTGTATACCTTGCTCTGAATTTGGCAAGGGAGTACAATAGTGATCTAGGAGTAGATCACTGGACATTGGTCAAGAATATCCTTAGTGAGGACTAAGGAAATATTTCTCGACTATGGAGGTGATAAAAGAGCCCGTCGTAAAAAGTTACATCGGTGCAAGCTTTCACACCGATCCAGATGACTCTAAGTCTCAATCTGGACACATATTGAAAGTGGGAGCAATTAGCTAGTGTAGCTCCGTGCAGAGCATTGTAGACATAGAATATTTGCAAAATACGTACGGCTCTGAATGTGACAGACCCGTTGACTAAGCTTCTCTCACGAGCAAAACATGATCACACCTTAGTACTCTTTTTGTGTTAATCACATAGCGATGTGAACTAGATTAATGACTCTAGTAAACCCTTTGGGTGTTGGTCACATGACGATGTGAACTATGGGTGTTAATCATATATAGATATGAATATTGGTGTTAAATCACATGGCGATGTGAACTAGATTATTGACTCTAGTGCAAGTGGGAGACTGAAGGAAATATGCCCTAGAGGCAATAATAAAGTTATTATTTATTTCCTTATTTCATGATAAATGTTTATTATTCATGCTAGAATTGTATTAACCGGAAACATAATACATGTGTGAATACATAGACAAACATAGTGTCACTACTATGCCTTTACTTGACTAGCTCGTTAATCAAAGATGGTTAAGTTTCCTAGCCATGGACATGAGTTGTCATTTGATTAACGGGATCACATCATTAGGAGAAAGATGTGATTGACTTGACCCATTCCGTTAGCTTAGCACTTGATCGTTTAGTATGTTGCTATTGCTTTCTTCATGACTTATACATGTTCCTATGATTAGGAGATTATGCAACTCCCGTTTACCGGAGGAACACTTTGTGTGCTACCAAACATCACAACGTAACTGGGTGATTATAAAAGAGCCCTACAGGTGTCTTCGAAGGTACTTGTTGAGTTGGCATATTTCGAGATTATGATTTTTCACTCCGATTGTCGAAGAGGTATTTCTGGGCCCTCTCGGTAATGCACATCACTATAAGCCTTGCAAGCAATGTAGCTAATGAGATAGTTACGGAATGATGCATTACATAACAAGTAAAGAGACTTGCCGGTAACGAGATTGACCTAGGTATTGGGATACCGACAATCGAATCTCGGGCAAGTAACATATCGATGACAAAGGGAACAACGTATGTTGTTATGCGGTTTAACCGATAAAGATCTTCGTAGAATATGTGGGAGCCAATATGAGCATTCAGGTTCCACTATTGGTTATTGACCGGAAACGTGTTTCAGTCATGTCTACATAGTTCTCGAACCCGTAGGGTCTGCACGCTTAAGGTTTTGATGATAGTTTTATTATGAGTTTATGTGTTTTGATGTACCGAAGGAGTTCGGAGTCCCGGATGAGATCGGGGACATGACTAGGAGTCTCAAAATGGTCGAGGCGTAAAGATTGATATATTGGACGACTATATTCGGACTTCGGAAAGGTTCCGAGTGATTCGGTATTTTTGAGTCTGGGAGAGTTACGGAATTCGCCAGAGAAGTATTGGGCCTTATTGGGCCATACGGGAAAGAGAGAGGGGCTGCCTAGGGCAGGCCGCGCGCCCCCCAAGGCCTAGTCCGAATTGGACTAGGGGGAGGGGCTACGCCCCCTCCTTCCTTCCCTTCTCCCTTCCCCTTCCTTCTCTCCCACTCCCACTAGGAAAGGAGGAGTCCTACTCCCGGTGGGAGTAGTACTCCCCCCTGGCGCGCCCTCCTCCTTGGTCGGCCGCCTCCCCCCTAGCTCCTTTATATACGGGGGCAGGGGGGCACCCCAAACATACAACAATTGATCTCTTGATCTCTTAGGCGTGTGCAGTGCCCCCCCCTCCACCATATTCCTCCTCGATAATATTGTAGCGGTGCTTAGGCGAAGCCCTGCGATGGTAGAACATCAAGATCGTCATCACGCCGTCGTGCGGATGGAACTCTCCCCCGACACTCTGTTGGATCGGAGTACGAGGGACGTCATCGAGCTGAACGTGTGCTAGAACTCGGAGGTGCCGTAGTTTCGGTGCTTGATCGGTCGGACCGTGAAGATGTACGACTACATCAACCGCGTTGTTCTAACGCTTCCGCTTTCGTTCTACGAGGGTACATGGACACACTCTTCCCTCTCGTTGCTATGCATCACCATGATCTTGCGTGTGCGCAGGAAATTTTTGAAATTACTACGTTCCCCAATAGTTTCATGCTGTTATCCTGCCCACTTTACTACTGAACTCATTTACCAAAATGAGTTTCATATACAACATGGTAAACATGTGATGTGTCTGCTTGTTTCTCTTTTAGAATGCGGACAAAATATTGGAGAACAGTACCGCGTTGTCCAATGGTAAAGGAAGTAATGCAGATAAGGTTCAAGATAGTGAGACATCCCTGTTGGTCTCCAAGTAAGCTGATAAAAACTATCTTGACGACAGTGAGGGAACCCAAAAGTCCTGTCTTGATGTAGTGTTCGAAAGATTCTTGGCGATCTTCTGGCACAAGCTCTTCGAACTCATTGCTGAATCAGTTCGTCTTCTTGAGTCTCAACTTCAAGTTGAAAGACATCGATTAGATGTGCTATGACAGAAGTCAAGGACCGAGGAAGTCCTGCATAATTCAGATCGTATTTTCGGTGTAATGAAAAAGCGCTAGAGGATTTAAGCGCCCAACAAGAGAAAGTTAATAACCTTGCTAAGCATCTTGCCAAACATTATGGGTACCTGGATATTGTTTCTTGAGATCTTCTGAAGTGGTTTCAGTTCTGGATTTGTTTTGCAGTGGCGTTTATTTGTGCTGATCGCCAACTTTAACAACCAGTGTATATGATATGCTGCTTTGTTCCCTATATTTGCATTGGTGGTGAACTTTTATGCCCAGTGGATGTAATATGTGTAATAGTCGTGATAGCCTAGCGTTAGTTGCTTCTTATTTATTTCCTTGTTGTCTTGTTTATTTGTTTGCTTGTAGTCATTGCAGTTCTTTTTCCGCGGTTTGCTAGTGGCTGCAATAACCTATTTTTTAAAACTAGGCCACAGTAACCATGGGCTAATATTTACTGTAGTGACACTGGGCCTCCTATGGCATAGAAACAGTGGGCCTTCTACGGGCCGTAGAAACAATGGGCCTCCTACAGGCCATAGAAACAATGGGCCTTCTGCGGGCCGCATCATCAATGGGCCTTATACAGGCCGTATGATCGATTGGCCAAACATGGGCCAAACAGGCCGCATTATGGCCGTAAATGGGCTAGAGTTGGAATCGTCCATTCATGGGCCGACCATAATGGGCCATCATTAATAGGCCGTATTTGATGACGCTATGAAAACGGCCCAACGTATTAACTAACCACAAACGGGCCGACTGTAACTATGGGCTGAATTTGGCCCACAAGCAGAAAATGACAGTAATGGACTGTAAGTAAACGAATGCTGGAAATGAGCCCAATAATAAATGGGCTCTGAGAAGGCCGAAAGATAACATGGGTTGGAAATGGCCCAACGGAATAACGGGCTATTAATGGGTATAAAGTGATACACTGTTCATTACGGGCCAGTTTCACCACGGGCCGTTAATGGGTGTAAAGTGATACACTGTTCATTATGGGCCAGTTTCACCACGGGCCGTTAATATGCCAAGAGTTACATAGGGCCTCATATGGGCCGAAAGACGTCATGGGCCATACATGCGCCAGAAGTGAAAACGGGCTGGAATCATATTGGATGGCCCAGATGACGCTACTGGACCTAATTCGGATAGGGCGTAACGGGCCTTGGGTTAGCGGGCTGTAAATGGGCTATATGCGAACAGGCCGTTAACAGGCTTTCCATGGGCCGGGCCGCCACCTTTTGACCAAGTCAAACGGGCCGGCCTTTTCACAGGAATGGGCCTTTGTTGGGCCGTGACACGTGTCGACGTATCATAGGCGCCTTCCGTCCAATGAGTGGATGACATCTGTCCCAATGATGAGCCGACACGTGTTTCCTCCAGCCAATGATGATTTTACACGTCGAAAATCCCCATTGGTCGGGGCTGTTAACGGGTTATCTAATCCAAAACCCGACCCGATAGCTTAACGGTGTTCCGTTACGGTGGATGCCATGTGTCGGTCACCCTTGACGAAAGCACTTCAGTGACACACGATTTATCGTCATGGAAGTGGACACTTCCGTGATGATAATTTTGGTAATGTCATGGAACACTTCTCTGACAAAGACGGTATGACTATCTTGATTCTGTCATAAAATCGTCATGGATGTACATGCATGACAAAAAACGCGACCTACTGTGACAAACACGTATCATCACGGAAGTGTATTTTTTTGTAGTGATCTTCAATGAAGTGACTTGGGCCTTGAGCTCTTTGAATTCCTCTACATGGTTAGTATCAACACAAGTACTAGAGGAAGTGTAAGCATCATTCTTAGAGCAACAAGTAGGGGAAAGTAATTCATCACAAGATGTAGCAACATTATGCGTAGACGAATTGCGTGGACTAGCACAAGGCAATAAATCATATTCACTTGAAGTAGTGCTGGTATCCACATGAGGCTCAGTAGATGTTACCTTAGTAATCATGGCCTCATGAGCTATATTTAGCACATTATGGGATACTAGAAGATCATCATGAGAGCTTGTGAGCTTTACATAACTTTCTTCTAATTTTCCATACTTGCTAGATAGCAACTCAAGTTGAGCCCTTAGCTCAACATTCTCCTTCAATATGGCTGCTTCAGAAGAAATAGAGTTAGTAGAACAAGCATCATAGTTAATGCCAAGAGGAGAGGAGAACTTGGCAAGTTCTTTTGAATAAGAAGCTTTAAGTTGAGCATGATACTCGGTGAGTTTGATGAGCTCACTCTTAATGACCCTTGAGCCATTTTCGAGGTGCTCAAAGTCCTCAAGGAGTTTACCATGAGCAAATTCAAGCTTATCATTTTTAGTTTTGAAATCATTGGCCACCTCAAGGTCTCTATCACGGGATTCCTTTATTCTATATAGTTCTAAAGCAAAAGTCTCCTCAAGAGATGCCTTGGTGGTTTGTTCAAGTTCAAGAGCTTGAGAGGGGTCTGCGATTTCATTAGCGTAATCATGTTCATGACCTTCCATCTTATCAATGGTGACCTCACGCTCCTAGAGATGAGATTCCAACTCCTCAATGTATTTCTTGCCTCAATGGCAATAGACATGATTTCCATGAAGTTGGAACGAGCAATTTTATTTATGTGAAGAGCTTTAAAAATCATTTCCCCCTTAATTTTTAAGGAGGCAACATTATCATTCTCTTCATCATTAACAACATCATCATCAAAAGATATATTGGGGTTTGAAGTAAGAGATAGCTTCAAAGCCTTAGCCATAAGGCAAAAGTGAGAAGCAATAGATAATGATGTAAGATCCCTTGAAGCACCATTCAAGACCACATCTTGTTCCATGGAGTGTTGGGTTTCCTCTACATTTTTAGCACACCAACTAGAGGAAATACATGCATTTTTATCATGGCAACAAAACATAGCACGCATATCATCATGAGATTTATTCAAGCCATTTCTACATGATATGCAATGACTATAAACACAAGCATGCGAAACATGTAGGGTGCTCGAAGTGTCAAATTCCAAAGATGAATCATTGAAATAAGATAGTGATGAATAATCATCAACAATAAGCCCACTATCATCATTGCAATGAACAACACTACACACCATATCATAACTTGTGGCAATCCACATGTAGGTGAAGGAGAAGAAGTTGAGAACACAACATGGTAGGAGGTGGAGGGAGCACAATCATTCCCACAAATCTTGGACACACCATATTTATCTTGAACCTTTGTCCACAACTTATGAGCATCCCGAAACGGCATTTGTTGAAATATAACTAATTGCTCAAAGCATCAAAAAGCACATTAGAAGCTTGAGCATTGAGATAAGAGTTTTTCTCATCCTCTAAAGATAATCTTTGGGGATCCTTTGGAGGAGAAAACCCCATATCTACAATTCGCTCTAAATTTGGGTCCATGACCCTAAAGAGATTAAGCATGCGAATAGCCCGAACATCAAAATTTGTGCCATCGAAACTAAGAGTGTCGGAGAATCCTAATCCCGTAGTCGACATCTTTACTCTCTGGACTGTTAAGCCTAGTAATGAGAGACGAGGCTCTGATACCAATCGAAAGATTGTGGATGTCGCCTAGAGGGGGGGTGAATAGGTACTTTAAAATAATAACAGTTTAGGCTTGAGCAAATGCGGAATAAAACTAGAGTTTAATTTGTCAAGCACAAAACCTAAAACAACTAGGCTCACCTATGTGCACTAACAACTTATGCTAAGAAATATAAATAACAAAGTGATGACAAGATATATAACATGAAACACTATGGCTATCACAAAGTAAAGTGCATAAGTAAAGGGCTCGGGTAAGAGATAACAGAGGCACGCGGAGACGACGATGTATCCGGAAATTCACACCCTTGCGGATGCTAATCTTCATTTGCAGCGGCGCGAAGGCACAATGCTCCTCAAGAAGCCACTAGGGCAACCGTAATCTCCTCACGCCCTCGCACAATGCAAGATGCGGTGATTCCACTAAGGGACCCTTGAGGGCGGTCACCGAACCCGTACACTTTGGCAACCCTTGGAGGCGATCACCGGAACACGTACAAATTCCTCAGGGTAATCTCCACAACTTAATTGGAGACCAAGACGCTTGTCTGGAGCTTTACACCATAATGATTGCGCTCCTAAGCACCTCAAACCGTCTAGGGCACCCGAGCACCCAAGAGGAACAAGCTCTAGGGTACCAAGCACCCAAGAGTAATAAGCTTCTTAAATTCACTTCCACGTATCACCGTGAAGAACTCAAACCGATGCACCAAATGCAATGGCAAGGGCACATGGAGTGCTCAGGTCCTTCTCTCCCAAATTCCACCAAAGCAACTAATGCTAGGGAGGAAAATGAGAGGAAGAACTAAGAATAGAACACAAAGAAATCCAAGATATAGATCCAATGGGGTTCCCCTCACGTAGAGGAGAAAGTGATTGGTGGAAATGTGGATCTAGATCTCTCTCTTCTCGCCCAAAAACTAGCAAGAATCCATGGAGGGATTGAAAGATAGCAAGCTGGAAGAAGGTCAATAATGGGGGGCAAATACGAGCTAAAAGGATAGAGACCGTTGGGGAAGAATGCCCCCCTTAAATAGGCCTCCCCAAATCCAACTGTTATGTGCACAGGTCATGCAAAAGTGGTACTACCGCTGCCTAGAGCGGTACTACAGCTTATAAGCGGTACTACCGCTGTCCAGAGCGGTACTACCTCTTATAAGCAGTACTACTACTTAAAAACTAACATGTGAATGAAACTGCCATAACTTCTGCGTATGAGCTCTGAAATGAGCAAACTCAAGCTTGTTGGATACTGGACGACAAGAGCTATCCAACAACTAGAGAAAAAAAGATAGAAGAGGCAATATAAAAATGCCAATGATATAGAGGTGTGAAACCTCTATGAATGAAGAACCGGCAAAAGCTCCAACATCGAAAACATCATAGAAGATGCATAAGTGAACTCCGTTTTCCATGAACTCGAGCTTGTCATGAAGATGACCAAAAACTCTAAAACTCACAAAGAGAAACACCAAACAAGAACCAAGAAAGATGATGTAAGGATGCAATGGTTTGAGCTCTCTACGAACGATATGATCAAGCTACTAAATTGAGAGCCCCCCTTGATAGTACGGCAATCGATCCTATAACCCGCTCTCCCAACTACCACCATGAGACCAGTAAAATAGAAAACCTATCAAGGGCAAACATTTGCCTTGCACATAGCCCACTTGAGCTAGATAATGACGATCTTGACTCCCTCAAGTTGGACCGCCTTTCTTGATTGTGTTGGCTCGATGAAGACTAGTAGATTGCTCCCACATACTCCACTATGGGTGAGACACTCTTCGGAACATCTTCGCAAGTCCATTTTCACCCCAATGGACGGCAAGCCACTAGTGCGTGAGAACGGCAATAGCTTTGGTTCAGAGGTTCAGAGTGCTGGGTTCCATAACCGCACTAAATTGTGGTCACTAAAGGCCCCCTTTAGTACCGGTTTAGCACGAACTGGTGCTAAAGGGCAACCACGTGGCACGAGCCAGCTCCGGGGGCCTGGAGCCCTTTAGTACCAGTTGGTAAGACCAACAGATACTATAAGGTTTGGGGTTTTTTTAGTTTTATGATTTCTTTTTCATTTAATTTTGTGTTTCCATTTTAATTCTTTTTCGTTTGCTTGTATTTTACGATACTACACATTGTACACGTTATGCATATATATATATATATATATATATATATATATATATATATATATATATAGGACAAATATAGGACAAATATTTCCTACAAGTAGTGGTAGTTACCACCACTTGCGTTTTGTATGTTGTATGTAGTATCTGTCAAAATTGAGAGTATGTACGTGTAGTATGTAGTATATAACAATGATTAGGTAGTATATATACTAATTTTTAGGTAGTATGTACCATGTTTTAAGTATGCTCTTTTTACGCACAAATATGTACGTATTTCACAAATATAACAAAAACTATGGGTTCATATGTAATTTTTTCATGTAACTTGCTTTGAAATATCTTAGATATAGTATATGAATATATTTAAAATAATAAAGTAGTATATATAGTACCACATGGTAGTATATGAGACATATGGGGTAACTACCACTGGGTGGTAGGATGGATTTTCCTATATATATATATATATATATATATATATATATATATATATATATATATATATATAGGACAAATGTTTCCTACAAGCGGTGGTAGTTACCACCACTATGCTTTTGTATGTTGTATGTAGTATCATCGAAACCTAGAGTATATGCGTGTAGTATGTAGTATATAACAATGTTTAGATAGTATATATACTAATTTTTAGGTAGTATGTATCATATTTTGAGTATGCTCTTTTTACGTACAAATATGTACGTATTTCACAAATATAACCAAAACTATGGACTCATATGCAATTTTTACATGTAACTTGTTTTGAAATATCTTAGATATAGTGTACGAACATATCTAAAATAATAAAATAGTATATATAATACCGCATGGTAGTATATGAGATATGTGGGGTAACTACCACGGGTGGTAGGATGGATTTTCCTATATATATATATATATATATATATATATATATATATATATATATATATATATATATATATATATTTCTAGTAGAACCAATCTTGCATATATATATCAACAATGTCTCACAAACCACCATATTAATTAATTCACACATACACACATGTATAGCTATATACAATTTCTCCTACATATGCATGTTGGCTTGAGCAGTGGCATTAGCCTAATTGGTGACTTGAGCACGATGACAATTGGAAGTGGTTTTCATGGGGGCGTGGCGGTAATAGAATTCTCCTTCGGATTTATGACCTGGTCGAGCAAAAATCCCGCTATTTCCTCTTGAAGTGCTTCTACGCGCTCCGTTTCTAGGAGCTTCTCCCGCACCTCTTCGAACTGTTATGAAGGAGATCAATATGCATGTGTATTAGTTGTGTGACTAGATATCGATAATGGTGTAAAAATTGTGAATAGTGTTCTGACAAGCGTACCCATTCCTGTCTTTGAGATCTGCTCCTTTCGGACGCCATCATGCGAATGTTCTCGCAAACGCAGATTGCACACAGATCAGTCCCCTGCGCCTGCTTCAGGGCCTTTATGAGAATGGAATTTGATTAGATAATAGTTAATCAAGCATGATAATTAAAGAGATGGCAGCTAGCTAGCTAGCTAGTACTACTTAATTGCGTACCTCGGTCGAAACCATTTAAGCTTTTGTTTCCATTTGCCGGGCGTGACGGCGATGAACCTTGCCCAAGCCCTGCCCACCGACAAAGAAAATGAATAAAGGGGTTATTAAATAGTTCATATCATGAAATGACGAACTAAATAGGCCGAGATATATAGTTAACAATGATTGAAATTACCTGTTGACTATCCCAAACAAGATGTTATAGTCAGTTTTTTCTGAGATTAGTGAGTCCAGTACTTCAACTGTTCCGGCATCAACTTTAATGATACACAAGACCCAGTGAAATCTCCATGCACACACGTTTGCATTTCTTAATTAAGCGGGCATATGTAAGCGAAAACATGTAGCTAGCTAGTAGGCAAAAATAGAGAATTTGTAGTACAAGACAGTGTGACTCACTGGAAGTTGAAAGGAAGTAGTATATCTTCATTGTATTTGAGGCGCTTCAAGAACTCTAGCATGTTGTCCTCTACGTTCTTTTGCTGACGTTGATTTATCTTCCATGTGTATTCATTAACGGTGTTTGGGTCAATGGACCCAATGCCAAAGCGTCCACCTTTTCTCATTTCATAAATCTTCATCCTGCATAATACCATAGAAAAGAATATAGTGAGGATAATTACAGGTAATGATTGATCAAAATGATCACTACAGCTAGCTTGAGACTTAAATTATAGAAAGAAATCACTTACGGACAATAGGCGACGATAGATTTGTCGAGGCGTCTTGATTGTATAACTGAAATAGTTCAGTATACTTAACGGACACAGCTTTCTCATGGTAGTAATGCTCCTCCTTGACATTCACCATGAGGGACAATCGATCTGAAATCTTGGTAATGTTCATGTACCATTGATGCAATTCATACATTCTCGTTGGGACGTTCTTGACCTTGTCCTGGCGCGACCAAAGGTTGGCCCGGACATATTTGCTTTTATTTCATCCTCTCTAAGCAAAGGCATGGGCTCGATCTCGAGTTGTCCAACATGATGTTGAGAACTTCAGCCTGCATTATATGCTCCTCCGTTATTACCACATTGCCCACCTCGGGGCGTGCCTTGTTTGCCCACAATAATATTGGTAGCAGATTGCCACTGTTGTTGGCACAACAAGCGAGGGATCGATTCGCTACTGTTCTCCCGGTGGGAATGGTTTTCCGCATTTTTTGGCAGCTGCTTCTTGTTTGCTCAATCCCGATGTAGACATACTCGCCTCCCTTTGTAGACGTGCTCGATTTAACTTCCTGATGTGGCGCTCATAGTCCGTGTCAATAGGCTTGGGACCTGGTGGTTGAGCCATACGAATGAAGTGGTCAATCGTTTCCTCAGGCACTTTCTCCCTTGGCGGCGGTGGCGGTTTCGGTGCAAAATGGGCTTCCATCTCGGCCTTCGATATGGCTGTGATTTCCTCCTCGGACCTGTCATAAGACCTCTGCGGAAGAGGCATGAGGCTTGGACCATATTTATATCGCTTGCCTCCGCCTATACTTCCTGTACTACCTCGACTCGTACCGCTACGCACCATAGCTGCGGGGTGTCTCTTCTGCGATTGCTGAGGCGGCGGAGACGGCTGATGGGGCTGAGTTGGACGAGGAGGAGTGGCCTGAGGTTGTGCCGGACTTGGAGGAGGAGTGGACGTCTGACGCTGTGGCGGACTTGGAGGAGGAGGAGTGGCTCGACACTTTGCGGACTTGGAGGAGGAGGAGTGGCGACACTTTGCGGACTTGGTGGACTTGCGGGAGGCGGAGTCTGGCGACTCGGTGGCGGACTTCGACGAGGAGTCGCTGACGGTGTCGGTGGCCTTGAAGATGATGCAATCCTTTTTCCATAGGATGATACGATGTTTGGCCTCTCCGAGAAAGCGCTCGCCGTCACCTCCAGCAATGTCAAGCTGTAGCTCCGAATATGGTGGGTCCACCACCTCATCAACCAAGACACGAGCATAGCCCGCTGGAATCGGGTTGCAATGGAAGGTTGCCTCGAGGGGATTTGTAAAAGCAAAGCCGTCCGCCACCTTCATGGATATGTTCTTCATTTTGACATGTAGCTCGTAGTTAGTGTTCTCCGTGATGTCATCCACAGGGTATCTACCCAGCATTGCGTCGTCCGGGACGGAACCCACGCTGCTTCTCGGCATGGATGGGCGGTGCTATCCAATGTTGGATCATTAAGCTAGCTGCTGCATTCTTTGAGACCCCTTTATGGGTAAGTGAGTCGATCTGCTCCTGCTGCCGCTGAATTTGTTGCCAATTCATTTGGACTTTCTTCTAGGTCTTGAAGGCGTTCATAGTCCCGCTTCCTCTGCTCCTCCTCCATCTTCCTCTTCTTCTCCTCCGCAATCTTCTTTCTCGCACGGGTTCTGTAGTCGGTGTTCCATTCTGAAAACCCCTCATACCACGGAATAGCGCCCTTGCCTTGTGTTCTTCCCGGGTGTTCAAGATTTCCCAGGGCACGCGTAAGCTCGTCGTTCTCTCTGTTGGGCTGGAACACCCCCGATCGTGCCTCTTCTATTGCAACAAGTATCGCATCGTCGGCTCCCTTCAGACTTGCCCTCGTCGAAACATTGCTTGTCTCCGGGTCCAACTCCCCTCCATGCGCATAGAACCAAGTCCTGACCCTGGGGGGCCACCTCTTAGTAGCCGGAGTGACACCTGCATCCTCCATCTCTTTCTCAGACTTATCCCACTTAGGCATTGCCACCGCATAGCCACCTGGCCCCAGCTTATGGAACTTATCCTTTTTTTTGGGCATTCTTCTTGTTTATTCTCGACCGTTCCTTAGCTAATTCCGAATCCTTGAATTTCACGAAATCGTCCCAATGAGCACGTTGGTTCTCTAGTGTTCCCTTGAATACTGGAGTCTTCCTTCCTCCCTTGACGTACTTCTTCCATTTACGATTCTTGTGGTTCTTGAATGCAATCGCCATCATCTTAAGAGCAGCCTCCTTGACTTTCTCGCACATCCGCTACGTGAAATGATCGGTAGGGTGAAATGTTCCATGAGAGTATCCCAAAGCAGATCTTTTTGATTCTTGTCGACAAAAGTAACATCTGACGTGGCTTTGCTAGCTCTCTCCATTCTTGAAGTTTGATCGGGAGTTGGTCCTTCACAAGAACTCCGCACTGACGAACGAACTTGTCCGCAATCTTCTTAGGCGCTAATGGTTTGCCAGTAGGGCTGCATGCCTCGATATTGTACTTTACGCCCTGCTTCAACTTTTTGTTCGGGCCTCGTTTCGTCATTTTGCCTGAAGATTTGCTCGATCCGGATGGCTAAAAGAACAAAGATCGATTTGTTAATATATCTTCAAGTCATTTAAAACATGTGATGATCACCAGATGCCTGCTTATATAAATATATATACCTCGCCGGTCTTTGTTGTTTCAGGATCAACATGTTCTTCGTCATCGTCATAATCGTAGTTCATGACTTCATCAATTTGGTCGTCGCGATCGAATATCATATCACCCTCTCCGGTGTTGTTTAGAAATTCGGAGCCGTCATAATCTTCTTCATTCTGATTATCATCTGGCCCGCGTATCATATCGAACATGGTCTCTTCTCCCTCTCTGTCGATATTGTCTGCCATAGCTTTTATTTAACTAATCCAAAAGAAATATAAAACAATTTAGTATTAAAATTACATCCTCTCAAATAATAGATATAATCTCGAATACATTATCTAGAATAATAGATATAATCTCGAATACATCGTCTCGAATAATATATAATATTGGATAGTACATCACTGGCTATTAGCTAATAAAGATCGAATACTACTGAAGAATCTAGGACACTCGCGGTTCCTCCGGGCGCGGCGGTGGACACCAAAGAGAAGGAACCCTCACGGGATCATAGCTGAAGTGAGATCCTCAAGAAAGCGCCGGTATTGGAGAACTGCCGCCTCTAACGCAACCATGTAGCGATGGGCGTGCTCGTCCTCCTCCCTCACACGGCGACGTACCACCTCCGTGGGCCGGGTCCCTCCGCACCAAATCGCCCATGCGAACGCCGCCAAACGAGATCGGTCGACGACGGGACCCGGGGCGGGTTCTCATCAAGCGGCACGCCCCTCGAGCAGCACCTCCAGTGCCAGCCAGTGAGCCAGATCCGGACATGGGTCGGCTGGGCGTCGTCATGACGGGTCAACGGCGAGGATGCGGGCCGGGCATCGCCGAGAACAAAACTAGCTATATGCCCGCAAAAAGTAACATTTTTTTAATGATTGGATTTTGATAACTAAAATTTCTAACATTTCTATATAACACTAATTATGCTAATCTAAATAATCTATACAACACTAAAATTTCTAACATTTCTAACATTTCTATATAACACTAATTTCTAACATTTCTATAACACTAATTTCTAACTGATTAAACACTAATTATATCCATCTAACATGCATTCATACATATATAATAGTGAAAAAATAATAATCTAAATAATCTAAACTAATTAAACATACAAAATACGTGTGTGTGTGTGTGTACTAATTAAACACTAATTATCTAAACTAATTAAACATACAAAATAATAATCTAAATAATCTAAACTAATTAAAGACTAATTATCTAAACTAATTAAACATGCTTGTGTGTGTGTGTACGGGCTCGGGGAGGGGCGGCGCCCATGGTGGCCGCCGGGGGCGAGGGAGAGGCGTTAGAGGGGGAGAGCTCACAGCGGGCAACGGCGACGGCGAGGCGACGGCCGGGCGGCAGTGGGGGCGGCGACGACGGGGGGGCGCGATGGGGACGGGACGGCGCGGCGCGGACGGGGGCGGGCGGCGGCGGAGACGAGGCGGCAGGGGCGAAGCGGCGGCGGGGCGGGCGGCAGCAGAGCAGCGGCGGAGAGACGATCGAGGCGGCGGCGGCGGCGACGGAGACGGAAACGGAGGAAGAAGCAGAGAGGAAACTGAAATTTTCATAGTTGTTGTATATATAGAAGGCACCTTTAGTACCGGTTGGAGCCACCAACCGGTACTAAAGGCCTTTTTTGCCTGTGCCAAGCAAGCGGAAGCGACCCCTTTAGTACCGGGTGGTGGCGTAAACCGGTACTAAAGGCCTCTTTAGTACCGGTTTGTGCCACGACCGGTACTAAAGGATCTTATTGGCAGCAGTCTTGTGCTTGGCAAGTTTAGTCCCACCTCGCTAGTCGAGGGCTACCGTGACCGGTTTATAAGCCCCAGCGGTAGCTCTCTCGAGCTCCTCTCCTAATCAGCCCTCTGGGCCTACATCCTCTTCGCCTAGTGGGCCTATTGGGCCATGGGCCTGCATCTGGCCCAATGAAAGGTTGTGTTGCTAGTCGTATGCAGCCGCTTTGGCCCGATGGAGGGGGCTTTTTTCTTAATTTTTTTCTTAATTTTTTTGCTTTATTTTTTTTGTTTTATTTATTTTTGAGTTGTTTTTGCTGTATTTAGAGTTTCTTTGTGAATATTTTTGCTTTAGGTACAAAAATTACAAACTTTCTGTTAGTGCCGGTAGATTTCAAATTTGAATAGTTTAAATTTTGAATTATTTGAAATTTGTGTGAATCACTAGTTTGTGAATAACTTAACTTTGAAAAAGTTTTTCGGTGATTCTTTTTCTTATGTTTAATATTAGTGTGTTTTATCATTATATTCAATTTAGTAATGCTTAGGTTATTTAAAAATGAAATGCCTTTGTAACAGTTCAGTTTTAAGTTGAAACCCCGATACTTGAAAGAGATTGTCCATTTTGTACGAAGTGCATCCAGTTTTGCCGTAACCCTATCTACTTTCTTGCGCATGCTATTTGTATGAAATTATGATACCATGCCAACTTTCAACCTTTTCGAGTTCATTTGAATTGCTTTTCAATTTCAGGGTCATTTATTTGGAAAAAAATCATAAATGCATGAAAAGAATTTGTTTGCACATAAAATTTCTTCGTTTCAAATGCCAAAACACATAACTACCCTAACTATTACAGACATTCCCTCCGGGTGTGAAACATCAAGAAAGTGATGATAGTGAAGCCGATCACATCCTGATCTTTGGGTGTGAAACTTTTTCTTCGCGTGTGTCCCTTTGCGCCGTAACCATGGAAAATCTTCATCATTTAACGGGATGCTCGGGTCAATATTCACTGTGAATGGAGCAATTTCATCAACCTTTTCATAATCTTCTAACTTGTCTGTCTTGTCATCCACTCCCACGATGTTTCTCTTCCCAGAAAGAACTATGTGCCGCTTTGGCTCATCGTACGATGCATTCGCTTCCTTATCTTTTCCTTTTCTTGGCTTGGTAGACATGTCCTTCACATAAAAAACATGTGCCACATCATTGGCTAGGATGAATGGTTCGTCTACATACGCAAGATTGTTGAGATCCACTGTTGTCATTCCGTACTGCGGGTCTTCTATTACCCCGCCTCGTGTCATATTGACCCATTTGCACCGAAACAAAGGGACCTTTAAACCACGTCGATAGTCAAGTTCCCATATGTCCTGTATATAACCATAATATGTTTCCTCTCCCGTCTTGGTTTCTGCATCAAAGCGGACACCACTGTTTTGGTTGGTGCTCTTCTTATCTTGGGAGATCGTGTAAAATGTATTACCATTTATCTCGTACCCTTTGAAGGTCATTATATTCGAAGATGGTAACTAGGACAGCAAGTGCAGGTCATCTTCAATAGAGGTGTCATGCATGGTGCGGTTACGCAACCAGTGGCGAAACTCTGGTTTGTTCACGTGTAATCCGGTCATCGACCGCTCCGGGTGTTTGGGCGTAGAAAATTCT
Source organism: Aegilops speltoides (assembly GCA_021437245.1). NCBI lineage: Eukaryota > Viridiplantae > Streptophyta > Magnoliopsida > Poales > Poaceae > Aegilops > Aegilops speltoides. The sequence continues at coordinate 52,386,717 of CM038144.1, forward strand.
TGTGTTCATCCATATACGGAGCCACCAAGGTGGAATTACGTAGAAGCGTGTAGTGTGCTTCGGTGAGAGAATGTCCGTACATACATATTATTTATTCCCCCTAGCGTGCCTTTTCCATCGATCCGCCCTTATGCGCGATTCAGGAACACCAATCGGCTTAAGGTCAAGAATAAAGTCAATACAAAACTCAATGACCTCCTCATTTTGATGGCCCTTGGAGATGCTTTGTAACACCCCGGATCCGATGCGCCAGGTGTCCGCCAGTTATTCGCCGTCGTTGCCATGTCATGTGCTTGCGTGTTGCACTTTGCCATGTCATCATTTGCATTTTTATCATGTCATCATGTGCATTTCATTTTGCATACATGTTCGTCTCATGCATCCGAGCATTTTCCCCGTTGTCCGTTTTGCAATCCGGCGCTCCTATGTCCTCCAGCGTCTCCCTCTTCTCTCTTCTCTTGTGCGGGTGTTAAAATTTCTCGGAATGGCCCGAGGTTTGCCAAGCGGCCTTGGTATAGCACCGATGAACCGCTGTCAAGTTTCGTGCCATTTGGAGCTCGTTTGGTACTCAGCGGTTAACCGGTAATCAGTAAAGCCTCTTTTGTTGCAGCCCAACACCCCTTCCAAAGTGGCCCAAAACCCACCAAACTCCCCTCCATGCTCTCGGTCGTTCGATCATGATCGCGTGGCCGAAAACCGCTCCTCATTTGGACTCTCCTAGCTCCCTCTACCTATATATATGTGATCCTCCCCGAAATCACGATCGCATTCTTCCTCCTCGCGCCGCCGGACACGTCCGTCCGCGCTGGACGTGTCCGCCGGACACATCAGCGCCGCCGCCTCCTTCCTCCACTCAGCGCCCGCCACCTGTCCGCTCCACGCCCGCACGCCCGCCATGAGGTCGTGCGAAACCCGCCCACCAGCAGCGCCGCCCTTCGCCCGCGCCCGTGCCGAAACCGCCTCCGCCGGCGAAGCTCCGCCCCGGCAGGCTTCGCTCGCCGCCGCCGGCCGCCGCCCGCCGTCGGCCGCCTCGCCGTGCCGCTCACGGCTGAAGCTCGCGCGCGCCTGCGCCAAGCGCCGCTCGCCTTCGCCGCCGGCCCAGCCTTCGCGCCGCCGCTCGGCCGTGCCTCGCCGGTGCCAGCGCCTCCGGCCGCCGCGCGCCGCGGCATGCAGATGCCCGCCGCCCGCGCTCCGGCCGGCGCGCCCGCTCGCCCGCCCGCGCCGGATCCGGCCGGATCCGCGAGGGGCCGGCCAGATCCGGCGACCCCGACCCCTCCGGCCACTTCCCGACTTCTCCGGCGATGTCTCCGGCGAGATCCGCCTCGCCTCGTAATCCGTGCCCATGAGTTGACCTCCCCGATTTCTCTAAGTCCCCGAATTCTATTATTTTCTTGCATTTTCATAGCATCACATCTCTGCACTCGAAGCTCCGTTTTGCGCGTATAATATGTCAAATTGTTCGCCTCGACGAGTACATCATTTCATTCCATTGCATCGTTTGCATTTGAGCTCATCTTGATGCCCGAAATGCTGTTGGAAGAAGGCTTCAGATCGTTAGTTCCAGAATCGTATCAGCTCGAGCTCTTTTGTCATTTTTGCCATGATTTATGTGTGCATCCTATGAGTATGAGCTCTACATGAATGTTGGACTAGGCCATGCCATCTTTCCAGAGGTGTTGACCATATATTTTTGTGATGCTTGTAGTGAGTGCATTGAGCTTGTAAAGTAGGGTAGTTGTTGTTGTTGTTTTCCTGGCAGATTCTGTTATAATTTGATGCCATGTTAACATGCTTCCACTAATCATTCTATGCATAATCTGGAGATGCTCTATAAACATGTTTTGATATACATGTCTTGCTCTATCCATTCATGCCCTTGTTTGCAATTATCGCCTGCTGGAACATGTTCATTTCTTGCTCCAAAGTTGCTTGAAAATGTTTCCTGACAGATTGTTTGCATGAGAGTCAATTTTCACGAGGTCGTTGTAGTTGATCCGTGTATGCTATGACCTTGCTCTTGCCATGCTTAGCTTCATAAACATGCCTTCTTACTGTTAGTTGCCTTGCCATGCCATGTATTGCTCTGTAGTGAGTGGTTCGAGCTCACGAACATGCCTACTAATCGTTGTTTCTGCCATGTTCAAATCTGTAATAAAACTTGCCATGTTTACATGGGTGCCATCATATTTTCCGTGCCTTTTTGGCTCATGGTCAGTAAGGGTCTTTTGATATATGCTATTAGTAGTTTCATGCCATGCCTTTGTTTGCCATGATAAGTTCCTGTAACATGTTGTTTGATAGCTCTAAACATTGCAACTTTGATGTTATTTCGCTAAAGTCTGAAATTGTTATTACTTGCAATATCTCCATGTCATTTTGAGCATGTTCTAGTTGTTTCTGGAAATAGCTCAGTGTTCATGTTTTGTTATGCTTCATGTGTACTTCATGACCATGCCTTTTGTTATTATGTTGGGGTGCTGTAGCATGTTGTTTTGATGCTTGTAAGATGCCTAGTAGCTGTTTTGGACAGATTATTGCTATGACTTGTATAGTGTGTGTGTGTTGCACCGTTGCTCCGTTTTGAGTGTGCTCTATATGAAACTTGCTTGATTTTGCATGTAGCTTCATATTACCATGTTGCATCCTTGTTTTGGTGTGTTTGCTTGATGTTTGTATGCATTTTGCATCAATGCCATGCTTAACTTGTTTTGCTCATATCTTCTAGCCCGTAGCTCCGAATCTAATGAACTTTATATGTAACTTGACTAGAATTTCGTGTAGATCATATTGGTGATCTTTAACTTGCGGTTTAACAACTTCAACATAAGGTTTATTCAGTTCTGGACCAATTTCGAAATATGCATATGAGGACTTACCGGAATTGTTATATGTTGTTTCCGGCCTCATTTAAACTTGCCTTGATGTGTTGTTCTTGTTTGCATCATCTCTTGCCATGAGTAGCTTCATGTAGCTTGGTCATGCATCATGCTTGTTGTGCATCATGTCTTGTTCATGCGTGGTGTGTTTACCTATGTTGTGTGCTTCTTCTTGTTAGTTCTGTTTAGTTGCGATCGTGAGGATTCGTTAAATGCTGCGTGTGGTTCATCTTCTTCATGGACTCGTTCTTCTTCCTTGCGGGATTTCAGGCAAGATGACCGCTACCCTGGATCTCACTACTATCATTGCTATGCTAGTTGCCTCGTTCTTTCGCTATCTTTGCGCTACCTATTACTGTTTGTCCAGCCATCCCATATTGCCATGAACCTCTAATCCTTTGACACTTTTCCTATGCAAACCGTTGTTTGGCTATGTTACCGTTTTGCTCAGCCCTCTTATAGCGTTGCTAGTTGCGGTGAAGTTGAAGATTTCTCCATGGTGGACAGGGTTTATGTTGGGATATCACAATATCTCTTATATTATTAATGCATCTATATACTTGGTAAAGGGTGGAAGGCTCGGCCTTATGCAGTGTTTTGTTCCACTCTTGCCGCCCTAGTTTCCGTCATACCGGTGTTATGTTCCCGGATTTTGCGTCCCTTACGCGGTCGGGTGATTTATGGGACCCCCGACGGTTCGCTTTGAATAAAACTTGTCCAAAGAAGGCCCAAGATTGCCTTTTACCATTTGCCTCACCACCACCTACTTTTCCCTTGGGAGTCGCTCTCTCGAGGGTCATCTTTTATAGCCCCGGGCGGTGCTTGTCTAGCGTTGGTCCAAACTAGAGCACCGTCTTGGGACCATCCCTTGGCAACTTGGGTTCGTCGGTTCTGACGCTTCGCTTATCCGGTGTTGCCCTGAGAACGAGATATGTGCAGCTCCTATCGGGATTGTCGGCGCATCGGGCGGCTTTGCTGGTCTTGTTTTACCATTGTCGAAATGTCTTGATGTACCGGGATGCCGAGCCTGATCGGAGTGTCTTCGGTGAAGGTCTATTCCTTCGATGATCGCGAGAGCCTGTCATGGGCTAAGTTGGGACACCCCTGCAGGGTATAAACTTTCGAGAGCCGTGCCCGCGGTTATGTGGCAGATGGGAATTTGTTAATGTCCGGTTGTAGACAACCTGAAGTTGACCTTAATTAAAACGCATCAATCGAGTGTGTAGCCGTGATGGTCTCTTCTCGGCGGAGTCCGGGAAGTGAACACGGTTTCTGGGTTATGTTTGACGTAAGTAGGTGTTCAGGATCACCTCTTGATCATTGCTAGTTGACGCCCGTTTCGCTTGTTCTCTTCTCGCTCTTATTTGCGTTGGTTAGCCACCATACTTGCTTAGTCGCTGCTGCTACCTCACCACTTTACCCCTTCCTTTCCTATTAAGCTTTGCTAGTCTTGATACCCATGGTAATGGGATTGCTGAGTCCTAGTGACTCACCAGATACTTCCAAAACCAGTTTGCGGTGCCTATGTTACCGAAAGCGGTGACGCAATCAAGCTCAAGGAGGAGCTCGATGAAGATCTTGCCCCTTTGTGTTGTTTCGTTCTAGTTGATCAGTAGTGGAGCCCAGTTGGGGTCGATCGTGGACCTTTGTCGCATTTGGGGTTCTTCTTTTATTTTGGTTCCGTAGTCGGACCTTGATTGTATCTGGATGATGTAATGCTATATTCATGTAATTGTGTGAAGTGGCGATTGTAAGCCAACTATGTATCTTTTTCCCTTATGTATTACATGGGTTGTGTGAAGATTACCTCACTTGCGACATTGCTTTCAATGCGGTTATGCCTCTAAGTCGTGCTTCGACACGTGGGAGATATAGCCGCATCGAGGGCGTTACAAGTTGGTAATCAGAGCCTTCCCCGACCTTAGGAGCCCCACTGCTTGATCGTTTTTAGTGGCCGAGTTGTGTCTAGAAAAATGTTTTGAGTCTTTTAGGAATTATATATCGGAGAGTTAGGAATTCTTTTACTCCCCAGTCCCTTCGACCTTCTGGTGAGGTATCCTGACGTAGAGTTTTGACTTTTCTCTTCTCAAATTTCACAAAAAAAAAATTTAGGATCACGCGGGTATCTTGGAATCGTTCCGATGGTTTTATGATGACAACAATGTCTTGGTGCCTCCTGACATTTAGGGGTTGTGGCAGTGTCCCGGGGAGTTGAGCTCCGAGGTGTTGTCGTCATAATTTTATCGTTGCGATTCTGGAATACCGAGTTTAGTGCGCCGACATCGAAAATCTCTTTTATGCAGTTGTTGGTGAGATAACCCCGCTAACCCGATCTTGAGGTGAGTACGGAGTATTGCCATGACTTCGCATAACGGATGCTTTTGAAGGTTGAGGTAGCGATTTCGAAGGTTTCTTGGTTATGTGTTGACGGATGGATACTGGTGGATGTAGGGATTGTTAGCTTGGGTGAGATATATATATTGCTCCCTGTATCCCCAACACCAGATTGCATAACCGAAAGTTTCGGGAGTTTCATAGGTGGGAATTCAAGTAGCTCTTAGGATATCTTTCCGACGGATGTATGATATGAAATTGGGGTTCGACGTCTAGTGGTCCGCCTATTCACGGTTGGTTTTACAGTGGTCTCGTTGTGTCTTAAAGAGTCCTTGGCTATGCCGACTCGGGGACGCTTCGTATGTCATGTGCACTACCTTATACATGATGGTGCTGTACGATTGAGCCCGTGTAGGCCCCACCACGAAAACTTCGGACGAAATCTCTATCATATGTTTGTTCCGGCTTATTCTGCAAGCCAATCCTTTGTTTTGTTTTATTTGTGGTATTTGAGTTGCTTCGAAGTCAAATGTTGAATCCATACCTTTCCTAACCGGTGTTCTCATATTTCTATGAGAGTGGTAATCCTTCTTGATCAATCGAGATTATCATGTCAATTCTTTTCAACCAGCGTGTTTCTCTTCAAGTGGATCCGATCACTTCAACATTCGCAAGATCAATTATCAGTTCTTCGCAACGGTGTTTGTTTCATCCATCCCAAGTTGCCTTTGTTTTCCCGCCCACCCACCCTTTTTCTTCAAGGACTAAGATTTCTTTATCAAGTATCCAATTATTCATGTGAAGCTTCTCCATTCTTTTCCGTCAATGTTCTTACCCGGTGGTTCTCAAGAAGATGTTCTTCTAGTTCATCATTCGTCATTCTTTTCTTCTCCGGTGGATCCAATTCAAGTTTTTAATATTCATCATATCCCTTTCCTCGTTTCAAATGCTTTTTCATACCGGTGCACCTCTTAATCTTTCACTTCTCGCTATTCGTTATTCCGGAGTGCTCAAGATATCTCAAAGATTCGTGTGTCCACTCTGCATTTCGTTCAAGCTCTTTCGAGATTGGTATCTCATTCAAGTTATTTAATTCAACCGGTGCAATTTCTCTTTAAAATCTTTTCCACGGTGTTCTTTTGAGTGGGCCCTAACCCACAGGTGTTTCCCAGGATCTTACCTGACTCTTCTAATTATTCCGGAGCTATCTCTATTCTTCTCCAAGTTTGTCGTAAGAATGAGTTATCATCAGTCAAATGCTTTTCTCCAAGATTTTTTCAAATTCTTTTCATAGTTGGCTCAACCTCTCCGCTTTTGATTCTTCCGGTGGTGCCTCAATAATTCTTGGTGGTGTTTCTCGTTGTCATTCTCATCATTTGAAGACCGAAGAAGGATTTCTCTTTAATCTTGCTCTATTCTCTTCAAGATTCATCGTGCTAGCTCGTAGCCATCCTCTCATAATTGTTTTCGATTGTGAGAATCTTTTTCACCCATCCGGAGCATTTTATGAGTTGTTTCCATTTCTTTCCTCCGAAGGCCATCATGTCATAATTATTCATTCTCAGCTTTCAGCTCTCGTTCTCAAATTCTTCCGGTGCATCGTTCAAATACCCTCTAATCAGTTCATGATCTCTTCGTTCTCATGTATCTAAATCCCCTCAAGTATCTCCATTCGTTTTCGAATTCTTCCTGGTGAATTGTGCCTTGCTACTTTCATTTTCATCTTATGGTGGTTCATTCAAGATTTCACTTTCTTCATTATCTTATCAATTCACTCGTTCTTTCCAATCTTACCGGTGGTACCACCAATACCTTCTCATGTTTTGCGCTATATCTCTTTTAATCATTTCTACGAGAATAAGTAGTATGCCAAATCCGTTGATTGTCATCAATTTAATTGGTGAAGGATATGCATAACATAATTCTTATTCTTGTTTATAAGTGATTCATCTTTCTTTCCGGAGTTGGTCATCATATCATAATTCTCGGTTCTAGTGTTTCATCTATTCTTTTTCCGGAGTTCCAAGTTTTCCGCATTATCTCGTCGCGAAGCTCATTCTAAATCATTGCAAGGATTCACCTTGTGTTTTCAATTTCTCTTTCTTGTCATCCTTTTATTACCGGAGTTCTTCTTTGAGGCTCTACATGGTGGTTCATCAAGGATTTAATTCCTTCTCAAAGTTTTCATCCAGATTCCTTCCTAAGGAGCTCAAGCTTTCTTCATATGGTAATCCGGAGTGCAATTCTTTCTACCTTATCTTTTGAGATGGTGTTAGGTCATTCTTGACAATTTTCTTCATGTGTCATGATTCTTATTGTTGTCAAGAATGAGGTATGTTAAATCCATCAGTCTCTTCATTGGAGTTATCTTGGTATAGATTTCACCTAAAGCCTTTCCTAAGGAATGTTGCTATTTGTGGTGTTTATCTATGGTCCAAGTTGTCTCTCTATCACCTCGGTGGAAGAAGCTTTCATCTCTTTGGTGCTCTCAATCAAATCAATTGTTTCCATTAGTGGCCGGTTGTCACCTCATAATTTTGAGATGTTTTCATAAGCCCACTACAAGCTTATTCTTTTCGTTGTTGGTTTCCCAACAACCCCGTTGTAACCTTTTTGGAAGGGTGCTTTCCAAGCTCATTTGTGGCAGAAGTTGCCATTTTCTTCTCCGTTCTTTATTCCTATGATCTATCTTCTATTCTTTCTTCCAGAGGCATTGTGATGTTGCTCTTTTCACTCATCATCTCGAATTGTGAGCATCGTGTTCTTTTCATTCTTATCCATTTAACCGGAGTGTTGTGTTCTCATTCAATATCTTTTCATATCATCAAGTTTTCTTCTCTTTTCTACCGGAGTGCTGTCCAAATTCTGCCATTCTTCTTCCTTGGCTATCTCATTATACCGATGTGGTCATATTCTTTTCGTTCGTGAAGCTTTTTTTTTCCTTGTCTTTCAACCTTCAAGTTCTTGTAATACTCCTTGCTCCTCTTTTCTACCGGATTGTTTGCAATCTCGTTCATCTCTGTTGTACCCTTTCTTTTAAATTGCTCAACCTCTCAAGGTTCATGGTTTTCACTCGTTTGTCGAAGAAGCAACTTAGTTTTACCTCTTCTCTTCCTCTTCCGTTTTCCCTCCGGTGCCATCCTAGATCTCAGGACGAGATCCTCTCGTAGTGGTGGAGTATTGTAACACCCCGGATCCGATGCGCCAGGTGTCCGCCAGTTATTCGCCGTCGTTGCCATGTCATGTGCTTGCGTGTTGCACTTTGCCATGTCATCATTTGCATTTTTATCATGTCATCATGTGCATTTCATTTTGCATACATGTTCGTCTCATGCATCCGAGCATTTTCCCCGTTGTCCGTTTTGCAATCCGGCGCTCCTATGTCCTCCGGCGTCTCCCTCTTCTGTCTTCTCTTGTGCGGGTGTTAAACTTTCTCGGAATGGCCGAGGTTTGCCAAGCTGCCTTGGTATAGCACCGTGAACCGCTGTCAAGTTTCGTGCCATTTGGAGCTCGTTTGGTACTCAGCAGTTAACCGGTATGTCGTAAAGCCTCTTTTGTTGCAGCCCAACACCCTTCCAAAGTGGCCCAAAACCCACCAAACTCCCTCCATGCTCTCGGTCGTTCGATCACGATCGCGTGGCAAAACCGCTCCTCATTTGGACTCTCCTAGCTCCTCTACCTATATATATGTGATCCTCCCAAATCCGGTCTAACCTAGCATTCTTCCCTCGCCGCCAGACACCGTCCGTCACGCTGGGCGTGTCCGCCGGACACATCAGCGCCGCCGCCTCCTTCCTCCACTCAGCGCCCGCCACTGTCCGCTCCACCGCCCCGCCGCCGCCACGAGGTCGTGAAACCCGCCTTGCCGCGCGCCCGCGCCGCCGCCGCCAGCGCCCGTGCCCGTGCCGCCTCCCGCCGGTGAGCTCCGCCCCGGCGCTTCGCTCGCCGCCGCCCGCCGCCGCCGCCGCCGCCGCCCGCCGTCACGCCGCCTCCGCCGCGCGCTCTCGGCGCCGGCCTCCGCCGCGCGGCGACGCGCCGCTCCGCCGCGCTTCGCCGCTGCGGCCTTTCGCGCCGCCGCGTCCCGGCCGTGCCTCGCCGGTGCCGCGCCTCGGCCGCGCCGCCTCGCCGCGGCATCATGCCGCGCCGCCGCCGCTCCGGCGCCCGCCGCGCAGCGCCGCCTCCATGGCCGGATCCGGCCGGATCCGGCGAGGGGCCGGCCAGATCCGGCGACCCCGACCCCTCCGGCCACTTCCCCGACTTCTCCGGCGATGTCTCCGGCGAGATCCGCCTCGCCTCGTAATCCGTGCCCGCAGGTTGACCTCCCCCCCGATTTCTCCAAGTCCCCAGAATTCTATTATTTTCTTGCATTTTCATAGCATCACATCTCTGCACTCGTAGCTCCGTTTTGCGCGTATAATATGTAAAATTGTTCGTCTTGACGAGTACATCATTTCATTCCATTGCATCGTTTGCATTTGAGCTCATCTTGATGCCCGAAATGCTGTTGGAAGAAGGCTTCAGATCGTTAGTTCCAGAATCGTATCAGCTCGAGCTCTTTTGTCATTTTTGCCATGATTTATGTGTGCATCCTATGCGTATGAGCTCTACATGAATGTTGGACTAGGCCATGCCATCTTTCCAGAGGTGTTGACCATATATTTTTGTGATGCTTGTAGTGAGTGCATTGAGCTTGTAAAGTAGGGTAGTTGCTGTTGTTGTTTTCCTGGCAGATTCGGTTATAATTTGATGCCATGTTAACATGCTTCCACTAATCATTCTATGCATAATATGGAGATGCTCTATAAACATGTTTTGATATACATGTCTTGCTCTATCCATTCATGCCCTTGTTTGCAATTATAGCCTGCTGGAACATGTTCATTTCTTGCTCCAAAGTTGCTTGAAAATGTTTCCTGACAGATTGTTTGCATGAGAGTCAATTTTCACGAGGTCGTTGTAGTTGATCCGTGTATGCTATGACCTTGCTCTTGCCATGCTTAGCTTCATAAACATGCCTTCTTACTGTTAGTTGCCTTGCCATGCCATGTATTGCTCTGTAGTGAGTGGTTCGAGCTCACGAACATGCCTACTAATCGTTGTTTCTGCCATGTTCAAATCTGTAATAAAACTTGCCATGTTTACATGGGTGCCATCATATTTTCCGTGCCTTTTTGGCTCATGGTCAGTAAGGGTCTTTTGATATATGCTATTAGTAGTTTCATGCCATGCCTTTGTTTGCCATGATAAGTTCCTGTAACATGTTGTTTGCTAGCTCTAAACATTGCAACCTGATGTTATTTCTGCTAAAGTCTGAAATTGTTATTACTTGCAATATCTCCATGTCATTTTGAGCATGTTCTAGTTGTTTCTGGAAATAGCTCAGTGTTCATGTTTTGTTATGCTTCATGTGTACTTCATGACCATGCCTTTTGTTATTATGTTGGGGTGCTGTAGCATGTTGTTTTGATGCTTGTAAGATGCCTAGTAGCTGTTTTGGACAGATTATTGCTATGACTTGTATAGTGTGTGTGTGTTGCACCGTTGCTCCGTTTTGAGTGTGCTCTATATGAAACTTGCTTGATTTTGCATGTAGCTTCATATTACCATGTTGCATCCTTGTTTTGGTGTGTTTGCTTGATGTTTGTATGCATTTTGCATCAATGCCATGCTTAACTTGTTTTGCTCATATCTTCTAGCCCGTAGCTCCGAATCTAATGAACTTTATATGTAACTTGACTAGAATTTCGTGTAGATCATCTTGGTGATCTTTAACTTGCGGTTTAACAACTTCAACATAAGGTTTATTCAGTTCTGGACCAATTTCGAAATATGCATATGAGGACTTACCGGAATTGTTATATGTTGTTTCCGGCCTCATTTAAACTTGCCTTGATGTGTTGTTCTTGTTTGCATCATCTCTTGCCATGAGTAGATTCATGTAGCTTGGTCATGCATCATGCTTGTTGTGCATCATGTCTTGTTCATGCGTGGTGTGTTTACCTATGTTGTGTGCTTCTTCTTGTTAGTTCCTGTTTCGTTGCGATCGTGAGGATTCGTTCGTCTGCGTGTGGTTCATCTTCTTCATGGACTCGTTCTTCTTCCTTGCGGGATTTCAGGCAAGATGACCGCTACCCTGGATCTCACTACTATCATTGCTATGCTAGTTGCCTCGTTCTTTCGCTATGCTGCGCTACCTATTACCTGTTTGTCCAGCCATCCCATATTGCCATGAACCTCTAATCCTTTGACACTTTTCCTATGCAAACCGTTGTTTGGCTATGTTACCGTTTTGCTCAGCCCCTCTTATAGCGTTGCTAGTTGCAGGTGAAGTTGAAGATTTCTCCATGGTGGACAGGGTTTATGTTGGGATATCACAATATCTCTTATATTATTAATGCATCTATATACTTGGTAAAGGGTGGAAGGCTCGGCCTTATGCAGTGTTTTGTTCCACTTGCCGCCCTAGTTTCCGTCATACGGTGTTATGTTCCCGGATTTTGCGTCCCTTACGCGGTCGGGTGATTTATGGGACCCCCGACGGTTCGCTTTGAATAAAACTTGTCGGCAAGGCCCACCTTCGCTTTTACCATTTTCCTCACCACCACCTACTTTTCCTTGGGAGTCGCTCTCTCGAGGGTCATCTTTTATAGCCCCGGGCGATTGCTTGTCTAGCGTTGGTCCAAACTAGAGCACCGTCTGGGACCATCCCTTGGCAACTTGGGTTACGTCGGTTCCTGTACGCTTCGCTTATCCGGTGTTGCCCTGAGAACGAGATATGTGCAGCTCCTATCGGGATTGTCGGCGCATCGGGCGGCTTTGCTGGTCTTGTTTTACCATTGTCGAAATGTCTTGATGTACCGGGATGCCGAGCCTGATCGGAGTGTCTTGGGTGAAGGTCTATTCCTTCGATGATCGCGAGAGCCTGTCATGGGCTAAGTTGGGACACCCCTGCAGGGTATAAACTTTCGAGAGCCGTGCCCGCGGTTATGTGGCAGATGGGAATTTGTTAATGTCCGGTTGTAGACAACCTGAAATTGACCTTAATTAAAACGCATCAATCGAGTGTGTAGCCGTGATGGTCTCTTCTCGCGGAGTCCGGAAGTGAACACGGTTTCGGGTTATGTTTGGCGTAAGTAGGTGTTCGAGGATCACCTCTTGATCATTGCTAGTTGACGCCTGTTCCGCTTGTTCTCTTCTCGCTCTTATTTGCGTTGGTTAGCCACCATACTTGCTTAGTCGCTGCTGCTACCTCACCACTTTACCCCTTCCTTTCCTATTAAGCTTTGCTAGTCTTGATACCCATGGTAATGGGATTGCTGAGTCCTAGTGACTCACGGATACTTCAAAACCAGTTTGCGGTGCCTATGTTACCGGCGGTGTGCGCAATCAAGCTCAAGGAGGAGCTCGATGAAGATCTTGCCCTTTGTGTTGTTTCGTTCTAGTTGATCGAGAGTGGAGCCCGGTTGGGGTCGATCGTGGACCTTTATGCATTTGGGGTTCTTCTTTTATTTTGGTTCCGTAGTCGGACCTTGATTGTATCTGGATGATGTAATGCTTTATTCATGTAATTGTGTGAAGTGGCGATTGTAAGCCAACTATGTATCTTTTTCCTTATGTATTACATGGGTTGTGTGAAGATTACCTCACTTGCGACATTGCTTTCAATGCGGTTATGCCTCTAAGTCGTGCTTCGACCGTGGGAGATATAGCCGCATCGAGGGCGCTACATGCTTCCTTCGGCCTAGCATGGTTATGAACATATTTCGTAAGACTCCATGAACCTCTCAAAGGGAACATATTGTGTAGAAATACAGGACCCAAAATGTTAATCTCTTCGCATAGGTGAACTAGGGCGTGCGTCATGATGTTGAAGAAGGATGGTGGGAACACCAACTCGAAAGCCCGACAAGACATTGCACCAAATCATTCTCGTAACCTTGGTATGATTTCGGATCGATTACCTTTTGAGAGATTGCATTGAGAAATGCACATAGCTTCACAATGGCTAATCGAACATTTTGCGGTAGAAGCCCCCTCAATGCAACCAGAAGCAGTTGCGTCATAATCACGTGGCAGTCATGAGACTTTAGGTTCTGGAACTTTTTCTCTGCCATGTTTATTATTCCCTTTATATTCGACAAGAAGCCAGACGGTACCTTAATACTGAGCAGACATTCAAAGAAGATTTCCTTCTCTCTTTGGTAAGAGCGTAGCTTGCATGACCCTGATGTATGCTGTCTTCTCCGTGCATACGTTGCTGGTCCTACCGTGCCTCAGGTGTATCTTTTGTCTTCCCATACACGCCCAAGAAGCCAAGCAGGGTCACGCAAAGATTCTTCATCATGTGCATCACGTCGATTGCGGAGCGGACCTCTAGGTCTTTCCAATATGGCAGGTCCCAAAATATAGATTTCTTCTTCCACATGTGTCGTGGATTTGTCACGGCAGATGTCCTTAGTGTCAGGACTTAGTCGCGAGGCCAACGCATCTATGTGGTAGCTTGAGAGGGGTTGAGCGGAATCGAGAGACGCAACACAAGACAGGGATTTAGACAGCTTCGGGCCCCGGGAAACATCATCCGGTAAAAACACTACATGCTGTTTGAGGCTAGGTCTCATTATGATCACGAGGGAGTCACCGTAAACCGGCTCTCCTCTTTGTGTCTAGCCCTAGATTATTGCTTGTAACTTGTAGCTTCTAACTTGTCCCTCTTTGGGGAGCCCTGCCCCTCCTTATATATGCTGAAGGGGCGGTTTACATGTGGAGTCCTATTAGGATTAGGACTAGTCTATCTCTAATACAAACCGGATACAAGTCCTAGTATTAACTCCTTGTAAGGAAAACATTCCTTTCCTCTTAAACCGGCCCACAATGGTTGAACCGGCCTTCATGAACCGCCAGACAGGCCACCGGGTCTTGTTGCTCCTCCGCCCGCCTTGCGGATTACCAATGAACTATAAATCGTCAGTGCATGCGGTCACCGGTGAATCGCCAAGTCCGGCGGTTTATCCTTCCGGCGGTTTACACATGCGGGGCATATCCCGACATTAGCCCCCAAGTTTAGCTTGGATTTATCCATGGTAAACTTATGCTGCAAATAAACACCAAAACCAATTTGACAGGTTGTGCTCCGGGTTAGGAATTCTTGCAGATCGGAACCTGATCGTCTTTAAATCCTTGTCATTTCTTCCTCCTAGAAAATCCGGGTCAATAACCAGCTTCATACTCAAATTGCTGATGTTGGCTTCTTATAGAAAAAATATTGTGAAGAATAATCCACTTGAGTCGGCTTCCAAAGCGCCGGCTTAAGAAATATTGGTCTTGAAATACTCATCTGATATTCAACCGGTTTGAAGATGTAGAACTTGCCGGTTTATGATTACCACCATTGTCGGGTTATAGAAACTGATAATTCCGGGTCATGATCGTTGCCAACACCGGTTCATGATTATTGATGACGCCGGGTTGGAGCCACAGGGTCATAATGATTGGTGACGCCGGGTTGACCTAGTTTGCTCAATCAGAGAATTTGAAAATATTTCTTTGATAATAATATAATACCTGTAGCCCCCAAGTCTTGAGCAGAACAAAGCGATGGCTTAAGACTTGCTTCAATATAAATGCCACTTTCGAAGAAATCCATATTCATCCCAGTCACTAGTAAAAACTGAATACTCCATATTATGTAGCCCCCAAGTGCCGGGTTGTCATGCTTGTAGCAACCTGGGACTTGTAATTGACTGATGCCCATAAAACTTCAACCAATGTATCCCCCAAGGGCCGGGTCATTATGCAATAATGAGCAGGGACTTTGTAAATATAATCATGTAGATTTGAGCAATGATGTGTAGCCCCCAATGGCCGGCTCAGTAAGATAGTATTGAGCTGGGATTTGATATATCCTTCAATGAAAATAACATCATATGATGTAACCCCCATCATGGGGCTTGAATCCACGTCCATAAGGTTAAGAGCCTTGTGCTTTACCAACTGAGCAGACGGGCCCTTCAATATAATGAAAATTTGTGTACCTTGAATTATTGACATGAGCACTTGGTAGCCCCCAAGGGCCGGCTCATTATAATATGATGAGTCGGGTCTTCAATAAGATGAACAAAGAATGACTTTGCATTAGCCCCCAAGTGTCATGGTGCATGCTTGCAGCGACATGAGACTTGCATATTTGATGTAATCTCAACTTTAATAATGTAGTCCCCAAGTGCGGGTTGTAAGCTGCAAGCAACTCGGGACTATTCCTTCAATTGTAGAATAAAAGCCATATCCATTGATAATATGATAGCCATTGCGCTAAAGCGACTTTGAAAACCTTAATCATAATCTCGGTTATTGATAACCATAACAAAAATCCAGCCATGTTGGCTATTTGAATAATATACCCAATGATTTATAAGCGCATAATTCCAATGGCGCAATCCAAATATATCTTGGCGACTTATAGTCCAAGCGGGCGGTTTAATAAACACGGATAATTTATAATCATGCTTTATTCAACTTTGTTTCGCATACAACAAGTTTAAAGTGTCCTCGCGGTTTATCACGGACGGGTCATAATGCCCAACATATAACCCAGGTTTATAACCAAGGCTGCACTTAAGAATAATCAAATATAAAATATATCATACCGTGACATTGAATCACATTGTTGGTTTACCAACTTTTGTAGTAAGGGTGATAATCCCAATCTTGAGTCTTGATAACTCCTTCCATATTGTGCGGTTTATGATAAAACCGCATCAAAGTTATGATAGACACGGATTAACAATATATATCTTGGCAACTTGTAGTCGAACCATACCGGGTTAATAATCGCGGATTATAATTTGATCGTGTCTTGACAACTTGTAGTTGAAAATCGAGCGGGTTGATAACCACGGTTTACTCCATAATAGGATGGTAACGAGAAAATCAAACGGGCAGATAGTCTCCGGATTAAGAATTGACCGTGTTCCGTCAATTGACAGTCAAACCGGATTAAAACGTTGTCGGTTTAAAAACGCAACAAAAATCGAATAACAGTTATGAAAAAGATATGGAAGCAAAGGCAATGATAAAACCGTTTGCAAAAATAAGCTATACTGAGCTGGTCAGATGGCATTACCATGGTCAGACGCAACCAAGCTCCCCGAAGGCGTAGCGATGGTGCCAGTCGGCCAGGTCCCCAAAAGACTCGTGGCAATACGCCGGCCAAGTGGCATGACATTGGTTCGGGTTCGACCAAGCCCCCAAATGACTCTGGTCCTGTAGGCCGACCAAGAGGCGTGACCGGTTCAGACTTGACCGTGTCCCCAAATGATCTGGTGGCTTTCGCCTATCAAGAGGTGTTGCATTGGTTCGGACACGACCAAGCCCCCAAGTGATAAAAAACAAATGTCAAGGGGTAAACCGGAGGCCGCTTTAAGACAGAACCTCTGTGTAACCACGCATGATGTAAGAAAGAACAGAGACCCCGCTTTATGAAGCAGAAGCCCCCATGTGATTAATATGTTAGGCCAATAAAGGCAGGATACCCATGTTTGAACCGCGCATCATGGCAGCAGGTCCTCTTCGGTAATTTTTAACTTTTTGCAAGAGATAAATTCTTCTTGAACCGGGATCTTGAACCGGATATTGAGAGCTTCAAAGCTTCGTGGGAGACATTTTCCCCTTGAGCCGGATATTGAACCGGAATCCTTCTTTTTAAGCCGGAAATTTTTCTGACGGCCTTTCAACTCGAACTTGCGAGAAGTTAATTCCTTTTTGAACCAGAAATTCTTAAACCAGATTTGAGAGCTTCAGTGAGACTGGCTTCCCTTGATCCGGATTTTAAACCGGAATCTTTTCTGATGACCCGGAACTTCTTCATTGAGCCGGGATTTTGTAATTGTCATATACTTTCTAAGCGGAAATTTTTCGACGGCCTTCAAATAATGATAGCCTCCGGGACGGGTTATCTTTCCTCCATCGTCACGGGTTCTTAAATTTCTTTGGCCGGCAAGATTTCTTTGAGTCATGTCATCGTAGCCCCGAGTCTCAAGGTGACTCGAGGAGTTGGCTTGAAACTCTCCATATTTGACCGTGATATAAACCGCATAACTTGTATATCATTGGTGTTGATAGCACGATGTGAATCCACGAAGGTTGAGGTGATCTGCGGTGGGTTATAAATGATCCCGTATGAGCCGTGTCAACCTTTCGCCAATGGTTCCTTCAACGGTGATTTGAAGTTAACCAAAGCGTAATGGCGGCGACTTGTGCGCTGCCCATTGAACCACCAGTCATAGCGGTTGATAGTATATGATAATTTGCCTCCATTTTGCTTGAAAGAAAACGGGCTACCCAAGCCGTGAGTTGCTCATACTCAATAAGAAGCTCATGCAGACAGTGCGGCCGGTGTGTTGATGTAGACCGAGCCACGAGGCGGACGAAAAAGATGACCTCGGCATCGAGGTGGCTCAAACAGATGAACCGGCCATGATCGTAAACCGCGCGAGCGAGTCAACCACGTCGCTTTTGATGTAGTGAACAATTGTCTGCATCAACAATATTGCAGACCAAGGCAAAGATAAACCGCTCTTTGACAAAAATAATATGTGCCCATGAAATATATTTAAAATGGATATCACGATGTGTCGGGCGAAATAATCCGCCATGAAGTTGATGATCACTAGGTTAAGTTGAAATCACTCACGGCGAGTCACCATGAGGCGAACAGATGAATCAACCGCACCGTTTGTAAACCGGTGCGGACGGGCGAGTCGTTCTCCTTGTTGTAAGCCGGTGTGGACGCGTGAACCGGCCGCGAGTGCGGACGGGTGAGTCATCCGTGGCGTTGTAAGCCGGCGCGGTCGCGAGAGACGGCCACGGCATTGTAAGCCGGCCCTGACGCGGGTGAAACAGCGACGGGCGCAGACAATGAGTCCATCGCGTGTGTTGATGTAGCAGGGGCGACAACTTGCGCATGTATCCGTTCATCAGCACAGCACGAACGCGCTAGTATTGGCGCACGCCCCTTTGCGACACCTTTGTGATGAATAATGGCCCTGCGAAAATTTACCACAGACCAGAGTAATTGTTCTTTGATGAAAACAATATGTTTAATAAAATAAATTTGGATGGATATCACCTGGCATTTATTTTTGTCAGATAGACAAAGACGGAGCAGACCAAGTTTCAATACGCAGATAAATCCACAGTTGGAATTATGGATGACATCCAGCAGCCCAATGCTTGGTTATATTGACTGGCATCGTTGACGTGATTCCGGGCAGATTTTATCTCCTTATTGCTGTAAATGGCAAAGTAACAACAATGCCATGCTTGTCTTTCCTTTCTTTACTTTCTTTTTCTCTTCTCAGAGTGGCAGCCGATTGCATCCCTGGAGCCAGTGCGCCCGCGGACCGGAGGTAGAAGTGAGGCTGGGCCCTTCAACACACCCAAAAAAACCTGAGCTCAAATCATCAGCAGGAAAAAACCCATAGCGAGTATGTTCTCTGTATCCGCCGAAACTGAAACTTGCGTTTCTTCAGTAGTCAATTGAGTTGAAGCAGAATGTTTGTGGACGTAAATATTCAGGAACCCCCACATCAGCAGCAATTTAACTTAAGCACTTAGAAACTTCCTGGCTTCATTAAACTGATGAGGTTGCTTCTCCAGCATGTACATCCTTCCGTTTCTTAAAATATCAGATTTCATTGTGGAAAAGAGCATCTTTTGGTCCTTCGGCTTGTTGCAGTTTATCTTCAGTTTGCCGCAACGGAAAAGGTGACTCGCAGGCGCAGACGACTCCGCACGGGCAGGGGTACTCAGGAAGAGTCCCAACACGGACGGACGTGGAAGAGGCCGGCGAGGTCTGATGGCAACCCGGACGGGAGGCGACTCCAGGCCGGTTGGCGCGGCGGCTTGCAATAGCGGCTCTAGGCCGGTCGGCGCTGGTCGGCTCTCCACAAGGGTGAGACGGCGGCGGAGGCGCGAAGCGCCGCGCGGCTCGACAAAGTGGCTCGGGGCAGCGGCGGGGTTGGCCTGGCGCGGTCGAGGGCTCAACGCCATGGACTAGAACCGCGGGCGCGAGTTCGTGCGCGGTCGAGAAAACCCGCAGTGAGATGAATCAAGACCAAAACAAAATGCAGCAACGGCGGCTTATGGTGGACGGCTCAACGGCAACGACGGCTCGCCGGTGGTTCCGCAGAAGTGGAGCGAAGTGGCGTCGTCCACTTGGCGCGCCGGCGGAGGTTTAGAATAGAGGTGGCCCGGCGCTCTGGCAGAAAGGCGTCGGCGACTTGGAGCGTGGCAGCTTGACGCAGAGACGATGGTGACCTGGAGTCGACGAGGAGGTACCTCGGCGAGGCAAGGCAGAGGCCAGAACGGCTCACGGCGCGGATCTGCAGCGCCGCGGACGCGCGCCTTTGGACGCGTGAGCGCAGCGACTCAATGTGGCACGGCAAGGGCCGCGGTGATAGCGGTGGCGGCTCAGGCAGGTTGCCCGGCGGAGGCGACTCACGGCTGGCACGTCAAGGTCGGCCCGAGGATGAAGCATCGGGTTACCAGCGGTAGAGGCTGAAGCGGAGGGACGAACCAGCAGCGGCCTTCAGTCGACGGCGGCTGATGGAGCGAGGCGGACGACGACAGCAGAGCGGGTCCGGTCAACGCGAGATTGAAAACGGCTCGGAGTTGTCGTGCGTCCATGATCAAATCTTCCTCCGAGTTGTCATTGGTTTGACTTTTCCTCTCATGCTGATGGATCAATGGATGGATCACCTTTGCCTTCACGTCTGGAACCAGTAGTACTAGTATTAATTTTCCTTCATGTGGGTACTAAATCAGCCATTAATATGAAGTACGCTGATCTGATTTGATGTTTTGGCGCAGTGCGTAGCCGCAACGCCAAGGTAGCATGCAATCTCAGGACTAGAAGCTAATCTGCGACGATGCAATTTTTCTTCACACGCGCCGGCTTTCCAGTACAGCCAAGTACTCTGAGTTGGTCTCGGTTTCGCCGGATCGCACGGCTGTTCCAGCGGAAATCAACTTCAATCGGACCGACGAATCAATAGTCACATGCGGTGGCGCGCACGGAACCCTAGCTTCTTTCGATCTCAAAACTCCTACTGGCTGCTCCAAAATTAATCACGGTCATAAAACAATGAATTTGGCGGCTCTTTCCTCATCTGATGAACTCGCGAGCTTCTTGATCCCTATGAGAGATCCCTTCAAGAACTCAACACCACCGTGCGCAGGCCCTACGGTGGCGCTTAACCGTCGATGGATTTGTTACGGCAGATGTCATAGTGTCGGGACTTAGTCGCGAAGCCAACGCGATCTATGTGGTAGCTTGAGAGGGTTGGCGGAATCGAGAGGCGCAACACAAGACAGGATTTAGACGACTTGGCCCCGGAAACATCATCCGGTAAAAACCCTACATCTTTGTTTGAGGCTAGGTCTCATTATGATCACGAGGAGTCACCGTAAACCGGCTCTCCTCTTTGTGTCTAGCCCTAGATTATTGCTTGTAACTTGTAGCTTCTAACTTGTCCCTCTTTGGGAGCCCCGCCCTCCTTATATATCTTTGAGGGCGGTTTACATGTGGAGTCCTATTAGGATTAGGACTAGTCTATCTCTAATACAAACCGGATACAAGTCCTAGTATTAACTCCTTGTAAGGCAAATATTCCTTTCCTCTTAAACCGCCCACAATGGTTGAACGGCCTTCATGAACCGCCAGACAAAGCCACCGGTCTTGTTGCTCCTCGCCCGCTGCCGGATTACCAATGAACTATAAATCGTCAGTGCATGCAGTCACCGGTGAATCGCCAAGTCCGGCCGGTTTATCCTTCCGGCCGGTTTACACCGCGGGGCATATCCCCGACAACATGGGTGCGCGTCCGTCCGCGTCCTTCGGAACAGGTTGTCCGCCAGGACCCTTTCCAAATATCACCTTCAAATCCTTGACCATATCATGTACATCAGCACCAAGACGGTGGCGAGGCTTCGTCGGTGATCCGCCTCACCTTTGAAATGCTTGCCTTACTTTCTTACGGGATGCTGCTCGGAAGAAATCGACGATGTCCGGTACACATTCTTCTTACAACTATTCAAATATATATCGTCGGTATCATCCAAGCAAGGCGTGCATCCGCGGTATCCCTTGTTTGTCCGTCACGAAAGGTTCTTGAGCAGCCAATCATTGATGGTCACGAACAGCAACGCCTTTAGGTCAAATTCTTCCCCCATGTGCTCATCCCACGCACGTACACCTGTTCCATTTCACAGTTGTAAGAGTTCTTCAACTAATGACCTTAGGTACACATCAATGTCGTTGCCGGGTTGCTTAGGGCCTTGGATGAGCACTAGCATCATAATGAACTTCCGCTTCATGCACAACCAAGGAGGAAGGTTATACAAACATAGAGTCACAGGCCAGGTGCTATGGTTGCTGCTCTGCTCCCCAAAAGGATTAATGCCATCTGCGCTTAGACCAAACCATACGCTCCTTGCATCATCTGCAAACTCCTTCCCGTACTTTCTTTCAATTTTTCTCCACTGCGACCCCGTCGGGTACTCTCAACTTTCCGTCTTTCTTACGGTCTTCTTCGTGCCATCGTGACGCCTTGGCATGCTCTTTGTTTTGGAACAAGCGTTTCAACCGTGGTATTATAGGAGAATACCACATCACCTTGGCAGAATCTTCTTCTGGGCGCCGCCCTCGACATCACCAGCTCATCGCGGCTGATCTTATAGCGCAATGCACCACATACCGGACAAGCGTTCAAATCCTCGTACTCACCGCGGTAGGGGATGCAATCATTAGGGCATGCATGTATCTTCTGCACCTCTAACCCTAGAGGGCAGACAGCCTTCTTTGCTTCGTATGTACTCTCGGGCAATTCGTTGTCCTTTGGAAGCATATCCTTTATCATTACAAGCAACTTTCCAAATCCCTTGTCAGATACACCATTCTCTGCCTTCCATTGCAGCAATTCCAGTGTGGTGCCCAGCTTTTTCTTGTCACCTACACAATTCGGTACAACAATTTTTGTGATCCTCTAACATGTTGCAACTTCTTCTTCTCCAAATCACTTTGCTAGATTTCTCTTTGCATCGGCAATGGCCCGACCTAGATCATCAACGGGCTCATCGATGCCTCTTCTTCACTTCTTCACGCATTGCCGGCTCAGCTTCTTCCCCATTGTTGTATCATCGTATTCAGGGAACCCATGGCGGGATAGCTGTCGTCATCCTCTTCTTCTTCATTGTCTTCCATCATAACCCTCTTTCTCCGTGCTTGGTCCAAATATTATAGTGGGGCATGAAACCGGACTCAAACAGTGAACATGAATGGTTCTTGACGAGAGTAATTGTGACCATTCTTACAGCCAAAGACATGGACAAGGCATAAAACCATCCGCCCGCTTGTTTGCCTCTCACCAAGCGAGAAAAGTATGCACCCTCAACAAACCGGGAGAGCATCGGTCATCGTACATCCATTGCGGCTTATCTTCATTACACAACACCGAATAGACCAAATTAATACAAGTTCATACATAAAGTTCATACAACACTTAAATGCAACAAACAAATAACTCTCTAGCTAAAGCATTTAAATGCAACAACAAATGCGATCAAGATCGCAACTAAGGTAACAATTGATCCAACAGCATAATGATACCAAGCCTCACTATCGATGGCATATTTTCTAATCTTCAAGTGCATTTTCTCCATCTTGATCTTGTGATCATCGACGACATCGGCAACATGCAACTCCAATTCCATCTTCTCCCCCTCAATTCTTTTCAATTTTTCTTTCAAGTACTTGTTTTCTCTTTCAACTAAATTTAACCTCTCGACAATAGGGTCGGTTGGAATTTCCGGTTCACATACCTCCTAGATAAAAATATCTATGTCAACTTGATGGGCATAATTTGTCATAAACACGAAATGCAACAAATAGTTTTAAAAGAGAATATACCATATCTGAATCATAATAAGGACGAGGGCCGACGGGGACGGATATCAAAACCATGGCACTATGTATAACAAATAATGTACGGGTAAGATAATTATACAAGTAACTATATATCCAAATCACACAAACATCAATTTTTTATATAAAATTTCATGAACAAGAGGCTCACCACAAGGTGGTGCCATGACAGGACAGTGCGGGTGATCAGCGGTGGTTACGACGGAGATTTAGAAGGCACTAAGTAAACCACACCTACATATGCAAACTAAGTGTTATTTTTGACCTCAAATTGCATATAAATCAAATACTAGCACATATATATATTTCCTCCCAAATTACTAAAATCACAAATTAATAACTATATAAAGCATTGCAAGAGCTAATCTAGCAATGAGAGATGAAAGGACAAAGTTGCTAACCTTTGTGATCACTTGAATGGATGGGGGCCTTCAAATCTTGACAAATTTTGGGAAAAATGTGTGATGAGCTCGAGGGGAAGAGGAATAACAAAGAGGAGAGGAGAGGGGAAAGGGGGGAGAACAGAGCAAGCTGGACGAAGGGTTTATATGCAGGAGGACCTATAGTACCGGTTCGTGGCACGAACCGGTACTAAAGGTGCTGGAGGGGGCCTAGACTGACAACATCCTGCCACCACCCTCATTAGTACCGGTTCGTGGCACGAATCGGTGCTAAAGGTTAGCCACGAACCGGTATTAGTTAGAGCGGCCCGGCTAGCCGTTGGAACCGGCACTAATGTATACATTTGTGCCGGCTCTAATACAAACCGGCACTAATGTGCTTCACGTTTGACCCTTTTTCTACTAGTGAGCTTGAAGCACCATCTGTTCGTGATGCTCCACTTGAACCTGCACACCGCAATCTTGATAACAATCACCACTTGATGTCATCCTCCATAGGTTGTAAGAGATCTTCCTCTTGACGCAAGCCCATGGAAATATACTTAACCCCACATAAAACTCTCACGTAAATCGCGGGTTAGTATGCAAAGCATAATGGACAATGCTTACCATACCATGAGACCACTTGATCCCACTCGGTACATCTTCTATGCTTTGTGTGTTGATCAACTTGAATCACTCTTGTACTTAGTATTGATCAACCTTGAATCTTTCCAACTCCCTTCATTAGGATGATGCCTTGAAGGTAAACATGGATTTTCACACAATCTTCTTGTTCAAGACATGCTTGCAATAGGCTCAACTCTCACATGGCCAACCCAATCTTTGGATAATTCCTTGAAAAGCACCTTGGACAACACATAAACTCCTTGAAACCAACAAATGGACTTCAAGAAAAGCCTATGGACAAATCCTACAAATATAACTCAAGGCAACCATTAGTCATAGAGAATGTTATTAATTACCAAAACCACACATAGGGGCGCCACGTGTTCTTTCAACGGCTCCCGGGTCTATCTTTATCATATTTGCTTTCCGATCTATCATTTGCCATATTTATTTTCAGATCTATATTTCCAAAAACCTAAAAATACCTTGCTGCATTTTTTATTTGCATCTTTTATTTCGCGTTTTATCGAGATCTATTTATCCAAACTTATACAAAACAATTTATCTTTTTACTGTAGAGGGATTGACAACCCCTCTTACGCGTCGGGTTGCAAGTATTTGTTCTTTGTGTGCACGTACCGTTTATATAGTGTTGCTTGGTTCTCCTACTGGATTGATACCTTTGTTTCACAACTGAGGGAAATACCTACCGTAGTTGCATTGCATCGTCCCTTCCTCTTTGGGGAAATACCGACGCAGTTTCAAGCCGCATCACGGTTCTGCCACCTGCTCGGTGGGGACCTTGCCAAGATCGACGAGGAGTGGTCGCTCAATGACACCTCTGCCGCCGCTGGTAGGGGCAAGGCCGTTGTCAAGGTACCGTGTCCGGGGTCGGCATTGGTTGCGGCAGCCGTCCACACGACGTAGGAGGAAGCGAAACGGCTTCTCCGTGAGCGCCAGACGGCGGCGGGGTAAGGCTGGCGCGCCCTTTCGCCGCTGGAAGGACTACTCCAACGACAACGGTACGGATGGTGACGGCGATGCGTCCGGCCACGCGTACGAGGGCACCATCCATTACAAGTTAGTCTCTTATTTTTTAAGCTTGTAGTTTAAGAAACAAAATATCATCCGTTTTATGTAAATTATGTCCCAACATTAGTGAATTCCATCATGTTTGGCGAAATTTGTCTGATTTATTCAAATTTCTTTTGAAATGGATGCGAGCACGGTTGGGTGGCCGACTCCCATGTTAATGTCCGCGAACTGGTCCGAACTAATCCACGAATGAATACCGTGTCTGTTACGTGTCTGCGTTAGGGATGCCCTTACAGTGCTTGCATCTTGTGGATGCCACATTAAAAACGTGCTTTGTCCGAAAATAATACTCCTAATCAGTGTCGTAATAAACTGAAAATACGAAGTGGTTGTGCAGTACAATATACTCTGCACATATAAAGATAATTTCACTGTCGTACCTTCTGCCTGCTAGTACTCTCTCCGTTTTTATTTAGTCCACATATTATATTTGGTCAAAGCCAAGCTTTATAAACTTTAACAAAAATATGAACATATACATTAAGAAATCAATATCATTAGATCCATTATTGAATGTACGTTCACATCATATAGATTTGTTATGATAAATGTTTATTATTTTTTTATAAACTGGATCAAATTTTATGAAGTTTGACTTCAATCAAACCTAATATACAGAGTAAATAAAATCAGATGAAGTATATAGATAAAGAAGCTAAATTATGATACGTTGTCCCATCACATGAGAGGTGACAAGTCAGGACATCATAACGGCGTTGGCGTGGGCATCTCTGCCGTCTGGGGCTGCTACGGGAACACCAAACGTCTCAGTAGTGGAGGCCAGTCCAGTCCCGTCCAGGTGAATGAATCCCCACTATTCTTCTCCGCCTCCGTTTCTCCACGCCCTTCTCAAGGCTTTCTTCTTCCTTCCAGCTCCAGCGCACGGTGACGGTGATCGCGGGATCTGGACTGGACTGCTCCGCCAAGCCTGGACTGCAGGTTAATTCGACCTCTTTTCTTCTGTCGCGTAGGATTTCCTTTTTTCCCATTTCCTTTTTTCCCCTTCGTGTCCATTCGTGATTAGCAGGCTTGTTTTGTTGCAGTTCTTTAGCTCAAGAAGGTCTGGACTCTGGAGGACACTTCTGGGATTTCCCTACTGGAAGGTACAATATATTTTACTCTTGCCGCAAATTGTATAGCTCAAGTAGTAGTGACCACTCGAGTAAATTTTTTTTTTTTGATGCGTACCGAGTAAAAATATTTTGTTAGAATCGGTGTAGAGGATATAGAAGCTGGAAGATGAAAAATTCTTGCCAGGGCTGCAAGAGATACTGGAACCATCTACATGGGAAGGTCACTCGTTTCGTCAGGCGGATGAGCAAAAGTTCAAGACATTGCATGGTAATGTGCTCTGTTCCAAGTAATATGACATTTCAGTGCCTCTTTTTTTGGATCAAAGGCATATTGCCCTTCTTTATGCAAAGCAAATAATTCCTGTCGAAAAAAAATATACAAGGCAAATAATCATCTTTAACTTGTCATCTCCTAGTTTTAGCGGTTGGTCACTATTATGCCTTATGCATCTCCACCAAATTTAGGGAAATGTACTACTCCATTTAAACTAATACTCCTTTAAAAATTACATCTGTTGCTGCAGGTCATACCAGAGAGGTTTGCAAACCATTTCGCAGGGAAAATGTCACGGACCGTCAAACTAGAAGGCCCTAATGGTATTCTGTATGATGTTGGAGTTACTGAGCACAGGAATAGAAAAGTCCTCCAATCTGGATGGGAGGTGTTTGTTGATGCCAATGACATAGTAGAGAAAGACTCGTTGATGTTCCGATACCGTGGAAGTTCTCGCTTCAAGGTTGCTGTCTTTGATTCTAGTGGTTGTGAGAAAACTGTGTCCTGTTTTGGCATAGGGAGCACTATGAGTGATCAAGAACCAATCACAAATTCTACAGAAATGTCAGGCAGTTCCAGCGATCGTAATACTCACTCGTCAATGGGTCAGCAATCAGATGGATGCCAAAGTGAAAGCTCAGGACATTGTAGAAAACTGGCATGGACAGACGCAGCATCGTCTCCGTCTGAGGATTTGCCAGGTTAGCTTGCCAGCTTGCTTGAACCTTTGTGTTATGCTTTAAGGTGTCGTTTTATCTGCAGTTGCATTTACTCTTGAAAACTGTTATACAGGAGAAGACAGTCCTTATGAGCATGAATCTTCTGGATCGGACGATCACATACTCCCAAAGATGATCTTAACAGCGCATGTTAAGGAGGAACAATATTCTGATGGTATGGTAGTATGATGCAAGTACTTCCGATACAATTCATATTTTTTTGCAGTTTATGTGAAAATCTGTTTCTATGTACTGAATTGTCAGCAAGTGGAAGATCAGACGGATGCCAAAGTGGGAGCTCCAGTCATAGTGGGAGTACTAGAAAGATAGCTGTTATATCCACTCCATCTGCGGAGTCAGGTTATATTCTTAAGTTACATTTGTGTCAACAAAATTGCATCGATTCGTTTTATTTTTGAAGTGTATACATTATCCATTGTTAGTTTGACCTACAAATTTGTCTAGGAGAAGCTTGTCTTTCAGAGTATGATTCTTTTGACTCGAATGATATTCCAGGACCTCCAAAGGATAAGTATGTGTTGTCAAGTAGGAGTAATTTGGCTGACGCACAAAAAGAGAAAATAGATAAGCTTCTCCAGGACATTCAATCCAGAACTCTTGCATTCGTGGCTATCATGAGGAAGTCCAATGTCCAACCACCGTATCCTTTTCTGGTAAATTTCCTGAGTTCTTTTTCAGTACACTACAAACCTCTCTAATCTCTAGATCTAAGAGGGGTATTTATGGTTTGAATGTTATAGGGAAAGTGGCAATGGCCCTTCTGAACACTTGACATAAATGCTTTTTCTTTGTCGACAATGACAGTCGAAACAGTATTTGGGCTGAGTTATGTATTCTTGTTTTTTTGTTTGTTTGTTGATGGCATCACACCCTGTCCCGTTTGTGATCAGACCATCACGAAGGAATACGCAGTTGCACACTTTCCCCATGAAAGTGCATCTGTCATACTTCGGAGGCCGGGCGAGAACAAAAGGTGGTACCCCAGGTTCTACGAGGGGAATG
The DNA here is from genome assembly GCA_021437245.1 of Aegilops speltoides. Taxonomy (NCBI): domain Eukaryota; kingdom Viridiplantae; phylum Streptophyta; class Magnoliopsida; order Poales; family Poaceae; genus Aegilops; species Aegilops speltoides. Next base: position 52,415,098 of record CM038144.1, read on the forward strand.
ATGGTATTCACAAGATTAGGGGGGAGTGGTTAGACTTTGTTTGTGACAATAGTGTGGAGGAGGGAGATATCTGCATCTTTGTACCAGCAAATGGTGGGGGAAGGTTCACATTTACAGTTCATCTACTTCGCACAGAAAGCAAGGCGCACGCAGGTCATTTTGTGCCGCCCTACATGGTGTCACAAATGAGCTTTCTATCTCCATTGCAACAGAGCATAGTTGAAGATAAAGCGGAAGCCATCCAACTCGAAGCACATCTGTATGTGGCAATCATGAACAAAACCAATGTTGGTGTGAAAGGGCATTACATCCTGGTAAGCTAAAAAAATTCTGGAATTTTACTGTTACCTAGTCAAAGCCCCCCAAGTTGTTGTCATCTGCCATAACATAACTAAAGTTTCAAATAAATAAAAAACATAACTAATTTTAGCAATGTAGGGTGTCAAGGACTACGTAGGCTTTGGATCTCAGATTTTACTGTGCTATTAGCAAACTGTTTGGCTTATATTTACTTTTGCAGCTGAATTAAATAAATGCCACCAGATAACTGTGCGTACCTATATTGTATTGTTGTTTTATTTTATCAACATGATTGGTCAACTTGTAATTGCAACATGATTATATCTGTAAAATACTAGGAGTTTGGTGCAAAATATGCTGCTGTGTATCTTCCAAAGGAAGAGCGAAGTATTTTGCTCAAGCGTAACGGAAAGGAATGGCAAACCCAGATGCATATTCGGACTGGTAGGAGATGTGTCCTTGAAGGAGGTTGGCGCAAATTTGTCAGTGACAACGGCCTGCGAGTTGGTGATATCTGTCTGTTTGAGCTGAAGCGGAACCGGAGGAAGCTTACCATGATTGTCCATATCATTTCCCGTGATCAGTGTTAGTTTGTACTCCCTCTGTCCGAAAATACTTGTCCTAGAAATGGTTGTATCTAGACTTATTTTAGTTATAGATACATACATTTTATCCATTTTTAGGACAAAGTATTTCCGGACATAGGGAGTAGTACTTTGAAGTACAAGGGGATGATGGCCCCTGCTGTTTCTGCTGGAACTATGTTTTGTACTCTACTAAAACCAAACCATGGTATGGTTGATCTCCGAGGACTACTGCATGAGATGGCTAAAACTCTGAATTTCTACAAGTCCTAGTCCAAGTGTTGTTTTAGCTTCGTGTAAACTATGACTTGTATTTTTACACCGCGTTCGTTTGAAGCAAGTTTAGCTCAGCAGCTCTCGCAGAGTCGCCATATAGGGCAAGTTTAGCTCAGCAGCTCTAGCAGAGTCGTCGTATAGGGCCAATCGGCCTAGTAAATATATTAAAAGGTCAGTTTAGTAGAGTGGTCATCCGGCCCCTGAGTTGTCATAGTTTATGAAGGGCGCTCTATATCCAGCCCACGAGCCTCCATATTTGGGGGCTGGGGCGTTGATTTTGAGGATGCGCCATCTGCTAATCGCTCATGCGGGAGGAAAATTTCACCTTCCACGTCAACCTCCCGCGTGGCCCATTTCCTCTCGATATCAACGGCAGACGACCATGGCACCGCGGATGCCAATTAATGGCAGCCGTTGCATGCCAATTGCCCATGGTCACTCCCACCACATTTTTCGTCACCGGCTACTATAAATTGGCCGTTGCCATGTTTCCATTTCCCTCACCAGCATCGCTTAGAGCCCCTACTTTCCTCACTGTCGCCCACAACCTCCACTTTCCTCACGGTCGCCATGCCACTTGTACCGTGGGCAGACTAGATGCCGCTCTCAGAGGAGGAGAAGCAGATCATGAGTGAGGAGTAAACGAAGGAGGAGACTGCCCTCAAGGACGAGGAGGAAGAGTTGCATCATTGTGATGGAATGGGGGCCGCACAGGAGGGTCCTGTTGGAGATATGCCCTAGAGGCAATCATGTATGATGATATTTCCTATGTGTTTATGAATAAGATAGTCCTTGGACATTATCAATCATGTGTATCAGCAAGTACGTGACTTGTTTGTGGTACTATGCATTGTATGATGACTGTCCTAAAAGGTCCCTAGTCGAAAGGGCTGTGTGGACGCGCAGCCGACTAGACTAGCATGTGACACGGTCGATGGCTCGGTCTCACTAGCCATGGAGCATTTGATGCTAACCGGATAATATGGACTTGGAAAGGTCTGGTCGGATCCGACGTAGTCGGATCCGAGTCGAGATAAGGTCCGAGTCGGACATACCCAACTATGAGACACAACGATATGTCATCTGTGAGTCTCTAGTACAACATACGTTCTATGTCCTAAGACCTGAGCTGACGCATGTACTCGGGGATGGTGACGGACTTGCTTTGGGCCGACCAAACGCTACTCCGTGACTGGGTAGTTACAAAGGTAGGTTTCGGGTTTGTCCAATCCCATGCTGCGAGACATGGTCGAACAAGATGGGATTTGCCCGTCCGATCAGGAGAGATATACTCTGGGCCCCTCGTGTGATCCGACCAGGATAAGCATGGCCATGCGACAGGGATTATGAGATAATCCTGTTTGTAGTCGTTATCACTGGAACAAGAAAGAGGTCGGGCTAGCACAAGGATGACAGTCTCGCCTTGAGCTCGACAACATATATCGTGCGGCAAAGGGAACAGAAGTGTGGCACGTTGTACAGGTTCGCCTAATCAGCTTCATAGTCTGCTTGGTGGTTGGCACGCCTTGCTAGAGGTCGCTACCAACCGTGCAGGTCGGAGGTGATCCGAACTGCGACCAAGTCGACTTGAACCTAAGGGGTGGCGCGCTTAAGGGAAGGAACCTGTGAGGCCGGATCAGACTCCACGAGTCAGATATCATCCTACTCGGACTCGGATCCCGGCCGAACATATTTTGGGCTTTAGGGTCCGTGCGAGGCCCAAGTGTTGAGCCCGCGACGGACGCCTATATAAAGTGGAGGTGCGGCACACTCATGCGGTTGATCGCTTCGGCACTGTCACTAGGGTTTGCATGTGTTGCGAATAGCCACCTCCACTCGCCGCCGACTGTGTGATCGGACCTAGCAGTCCGCCGCACGGTGTTCCTCCTGCACGCGCGGATACCATTAGAGGCGGTGCACTTGCGCCGCTCCGGCGAACTTGTACATGGGATCGGACGACCGGCTGTTCGAGGGAGATCGGACGAGGAGGAGACGATCCACGCGAACGCACTGCCGCAACTCTTCTTCCGCTGCACGGCACTGCGCGTCTAGTGGTAAGAAACTGCGATCCATCTCCCGTAGCATGTTCCTGTTGTTCTGCTCGTACGAAAATTTTAATTTGCAGTCGACGCACCCTACCGTAGATCCCAACAGGTCCCCCCTTGATGAGTGGCCGGATTGGAATCCCAAAGCACACTGCATCGAGTGGGATATTTAGCACGGCTACGTGCAAATCCCGTATGGCAGGAGAGAGCTCACCCACGCAACTCATCGAGGGATGATTCCCTCCCTATTAAGGAGGCATGAGACGAACGCTATGTCGTCGATGCCTCGGTCGTCACCCTGGTGACATCTTCGAGGTCACCGCTATCGGGCAGGAGTTAAAGGCAGAGAGGGCTGCTCCGTGTGCATTCATTACAAAGAGAGACAAGCGTAATTGGTGGCGGAGAGAGAGTGCATCCGATGGCACACATATGACATGAACATGGTGTCATTCACTGAGACAAACCATGCCATATTGAGCCTTGCCTCCCTTGAAAAAGTTGTCCCTAACCTCGACGACGACTGTCGGGAATGTGACCAAAACTTTTCTACCCCCATGCAATTACTTTGTGATGCAATTTTATCTCCAATTAGTGTTTTAATCCCTCAAATTGAGTGTCGGGGTATTGAGTTGATGCAGCAACAAAATGGAAATAAAAGAAAAGATGGAGGCTGCATTATGGCGATTCTATGTTTGCACACAACCACTGACATATGCCATATCCATATCCCACATGGCGACTCTGCTAGAGTTGCTCTCATGATAGTTGGTTTCCCTTTTGGCCCGACGATTGGGTGGTGCATCCCCAATATTACGTAGTTATTGGAACCTTTGGTAGCTTCCAGTGTTAGCCTTAGGAAGCACCTCGTGGAAGGAGTTGTCGTCTTTGTGCCGTTTTTCTGGCCTTAATTGGTTAGACTGACTGACATTTAGGATTAAATGCATGTTTTGCCGTATCAGGTTCATCTAACACATTGACCTAGTTGAGGGATGGGCACATGGTAGTTGTCAATCTCAGGAAGCCATTTTCTAGCTCCCTGGATAGAGAATCCATGCAAAGGGCGCTCAATGTACGAAGGCCGAGGCCTAGGAAGGGAAGCATGCCAAGTCAGAACAAAGCTGCCATGGAGCAAGCGAGCCCCGCATGTTTGATTGTAATCCGACACGAGCCATGTAACCCTATATAGCTCGACCGAGGATATAAGGTGGGCTATGGACCTGCATGGGCAAAGGGAGAAACCCTAGAAGTAGGTTTTCCTAGACCTACCATCATCTCCAACCTCTCTGCTGAAGGAAATATGCCCTAGAGGCAATAATAAAGTTATTATTTATTTCCTTATTTCATGATAAATGTTTATTATTCATGCTATAATTGTATTAACCGGAAACATAATACATGTATGAATACATAGACAAACAGAGTGTCACTAGTATGCCTCTACTTGACTAGCTCGTTGAATCTAAGATGGTTAAGTTTCCTAGCCATAGACATGAGTTGTCATTTGATTAACGGGATCACATCATTAGAGAATGAGGTGATTGACTTGACCCATTCCGTTAGCTTAGCACTTGATCGTTTAGTATGTTGCTATTGCTTTCTTCATGACTTATACATGTTACTATGACTATGAGATTATGCAACTCCTGTTTACCGGAGAAACACTTTGTGTGCTACCAAACGTCACAACATAACTGGGTGATTATAAAGGTGCTCTACAGGTGTCTCCGAAGGTACTTGTTGAGTTGGGTATTTCGATATTAGGATTTGTCACTCCAATTGTCGGAGAGGTATCTCTGGGCCCTCTCGGTAATGCACATCACTATAAGCCTTGCAAGCAATGTAGCTAATGAGTTAGTTGCGGGATGATGCATTATGTAACGAGTAAACAGACTTGCCGGTAATGAGATTGAACTAGGTATTGTGATACCGACGATCGAATCTCGGGCAAGTAACATACCGATGACAAAGGGAACAACGTATGTTGTTATGCGGTTTGACCGATAAAGATATTCGTAAAATATGTGGGAACCAATATGAGCATCCAGGTTCCTCTATTGCTTATTGACCGGAAACGTGTCTCGGTCATGTCTACATAGTTCTCGAACCCATAGGGTCCGCACGCTTAAAGTTCGGTGACGATTTATATTATGAGTTATGTGTTTTGATGTACCGAAGGTAGTTCGGAGTCCCGGATGAGATCGGGGACATGACGAGGAGTCTCGAAATGGTCGAGACGTAAAGATCGATATATTGGACGACTATATTCGGACATCGAAAAGGTTCTGAGTGATTCGGGTATTTACCGGAGTACCGGAGAGTTACGGGAATTCGCCTGGGAGAAGTTATGGGCCTTATGGGCCATAAGAAGGAAGCACACCAGCCCCCCTTTGGTCAGGAGGCCGAATAGGAATAGGTTTGGGGGGTGCGGCCCCCCTTTCCTTCTCTCCTACTCCTCCTTCCCTTCCCTCTCCTACTCCAACCTGGAAAAGGGGAATCCTACTCCCACCGGGAGTAGGACTCCCCCCTTGGGCGCGCCTAGAGAGGGTCGGCCCTCCCCTCCTCCACTCCTTTATATATGGGGAGGGGGAACCCCATAGACACAAGTTGATCTGTTGATCTCTCCCAGCCATGTGCGGTGCCCCCCTCCACCATATTCCACCTCGGTAATATCGTAGCGATGCTTAGGCGAAGCCCTACGTCGGTAGCATCATCAACACCGTCATCACGCCGTCGTGCTGACGGAACTCTCCCGCAAAGCTCTGCTGGATCGGAGTTCATGGGACGTCATCGAGCTGAACGTGTGCTGAACTCGGAGGTGCCGTACGTTCGGTACTTGGATCGGTCGGATCATGAAGACGTACGACTACATCAACCGCGTTGTGCTAACGCTTACGCTTTCGGTCTACGAGGATACGTGGACAACACTCTCCCTCTCGTTGCTATGCATCACCATGATCTTGCGTGTGCGTAGGAAATTTTTGAAATTACTATGTTCCCCAACATCTGCAGTCAGGCCGAGAGCTTGCAGCCCAAGTAATATATCTCTCTGGCGATCTCCCTGATCTCCGATAAGAGCTAGACCATTACAAACACCAAAGGTAGGAGTAGTGTCTTACCTCCTCCCCGAGGGCCCTAACGTAGGTAAATCTCATTTTCCATGTCTCACCATCTCGACCCCCATGCGCTTGACTCTTCAAAACAAACCGATCGTCACTTGATGACACGTCGGTCGATGAGGTTGGAACTGGCAACGCCAACAATCGCACTCCCTTCCTGAAGGTGTTGTTGTTGCAGAAGAACAACGACTTTTGTCGTAAATGTTTAAATCTGGTCCTGTCATGTTCTACCATTGTGGTGTAACCATTGTTGTTGATGATTTCAATCTTGTAGCATCTGAGGATTCAGAGTTTGGGAGGCTTCTATTTACCTTTTCGAAAAAAAGTTGCGCTTATTGAACTCTTGTTCCATTATCCTTGGATAGAGGAACTCAGCCAAAGTTTGGTTCGTATATGTATGAAAACAGGGAATTGTGGAACAACTACTCCCTCCGTCTCATAATATAAGACCGTTTTTGACATAGTGTAAAAAACACTCTTATATTATGGTACAGAGGGAGTAGTTTGCATGCACAGTTGATTTTCCTAGGAGCCTCACCCATCGATGGGGGCATGGTGGTGGACATCCGGGTGGCGGCCCCATGGGCATGGAAGCGGATCTAGGTGGTATCTATAATGCCAGCCGGATTAGAAGGCCATCTAAGTCCAAGCGTCTATATCTCCACCATCAATGGGGATCGAAGGACTGGTTGTAGTGGGAAGTAACTTAGCTGGTAACATAGTGCATTTCAAGACTAGTTTGCTTATGTGGCATATAGTTAATGAGAAGAGAGGTGTATGGAGTAACTTAATATGTTACTCCAACATAATGCATGATACTAGTCTACAATATAATAAATGCAATCATCTATGAAGGTAGTAACATAGACTATGCATGATACTAGTCTAAGTTACTTCCCACTTCAACTATCCTTACGACAGGGAGCGAGAGCAGGGGGCGACGTGGAACCTACTTCCAGCTATTTTCAAAAATTGATTTGTTCGGCATCAATGTTAAGCTTTGGTTCACTTTGTTAAATAATTAATAATTAATGATTGTCTGCGGTAATCCTATATACCTAGGGGAGTCATCTTCACCAACTAATTTATCTCAACATGTAAGCATGCCACCTCACCATACAATTATGAATGGGACAAGATGTGTCTCATGCATGAAAAAAGACCCATGATAACACTCAACCATGCATGAAAAAATATTTTCCATTCAAAATGTTGTTACAACAATACATAATGAAATATAATAAGTCAAATGCATTTTTAATTTTGGTTCTCATCTTATCCATTCAAATTTTCATCAACCAATTCCTGCATCAACGCACAGTGGCGGCCGCTCGTACCCTGCACCCAGCATGCTAGGGTTTCTCGTGCCTCCCGTCGGCGCCGCCGCTGGTCTACCTCATCAACTTTGGTCTTAGGGCCATGGAGGCAGGATGACCCCCGACCCTTGCCGGCGGGTGTGCTTTGTTTTTTTGATGTTTTTTTAGTTTTGTTAGGGTTTGTGTCCTGCTCAGATAAGCGAGCGCGGGGGCGGCTCTATGTAGATGAAATAAGATCCTCCCTGCTTAGCCCCTGTTCTGGTGGTGTCTCTAGTATCGTCGAAGGGCGTGCGGAGGTTTGTCTCCGGTGGATCTCGTGGGATTCGGTCGGCGTTTGTCTTCGGTGGATCCACGTGGATCCGGTATTTCGTCTGTGTTCGTGTGTCTATAGGCTGGACCGTACTGATTTGCATTTCTCTTCCTCAGCAGCGGTTGTTGGTGCGCTGGTCCTATGGGGCCTTACCACGAAGACTTCTCGACTATATACTACAACAAGGTTTACCCAGCTCCGATGAGGGAGGGGTAATGACGGCGGCGTGCCTTCGGCTCGCTTTACTGCTTGTAGTCGCCGCTAGGTGGTCTACATACCTGGATGTATTTTTTACTTTTGGTGTTCTTTGTACTATCTTCATAGTTGATGAATAGATTAGAAGTTTTTCTGGAAAGAAAAAGATACAGAGGTCGGGGGTGTTATCCTCCGTTTTGAGAAAAGGGCAAAACCACGAGTATCCATTTCTGAGTCGAGACTTATTTGAACCCCGCCAAGAAAAAATTCACAAAAATAAAAAAGCAAAAACAATTGCATGGTAGATATTTTGGTTCATGACGTGCCCTCCAAAATTTCTGATTATTTGAACATATGAGTAGCTCTCAATAAAAAAACAAATTGGGTCAGAACAGTACATGAACAGTAAAGATTTTATAGCCCAAATTTTGCATTTTTTGTCGAGAGCTACTCAGATGTCCAAATGATCTGAAATTTGAAGCGCACCTCACGCACCAAATTATCTACGTGCTAAGAAAATGGAGTTTTTTTAAATAGTATTTGTTTTGAATTTTTTTTCTTGTGCATATGAGTCTGAGCACCGAATAGTTGCTCTCGTACAACCATTGGAAAAGGAAACGTGCATCTTGGCAGTTTACAGTCGCCATGTGACAATTTTGAGTAAATTGCAAAAAACCACCACATTAGGGGACGCTAAAACAGAAAGCCACCATGTTTCGTAAATTTTTCAAAAAACCACCACGTTTGCGCTAACAGTTTTGAAAAAACGCTGATTGAACGGTTTGGCGCGTCTGAGTGGAAAACTGACCGGTTGGGTCCGCTGTCAGGCGCCACGTGGCCAGGGGGAGACGGCGCCCGTGACGCGCGCCGTTAGACGGCGCCCGTGACCTAACGAGCGGCCCGACCCAGCCCGACCCGTTCGTCCATTCCCCTCTCTCTCGCCTTCTTCTCTTCCTGCGGCTCGTTCGCCACCGCCTCCGCCGTCCATTTGTCGCCGCCGGCCGCCACAACGATGGTGTCCTGGAAGGACGGCGAAACTAGTAGCGAAGATTCTGTGTCCCCCCTCTTCAACTCGCACGAGGAGGAGACCTATGTGAGTATCATTTCTCTTTGACTTAGGGTTAGGGTTTTCTTTCATTTGAGCTTAGTTTTCACGAATTTGAGTTGGGATATTGAGCACTGTTGCACTATTGTAGATCCCACAGACCATTGTGACCCGGAGTGGTGCGGTATTGTTGCCGGAGGACCGATGTGCTGTCACAACCTTCCTATTCATAGGGCTGTTGTGTTTCAAGGAATCAACACTGGCCGTAGGTTTTATGGATGCGCTAATCAGGTCAGTTGCAGGTCCTCTCTGGTAGTCATAGATTATACAGATTCTTTGTTTGGTGCTCAGTGAACTGAATATATGTATTTTTGCCTGTTAACTGAATATAGTTCTGTATATAGTTTTGTGAAGATGTTGTTTTATCTGGTGTTTTGAGGAAACAATGTGTCAATGCTTATCTGAATGTGTATGTTGTTAAATGAGCTAAGTTAACTGAATATATGTAGCTGTTAACTGAATATATGTAGCTGTTAACTAAATATAGGTGTCAACTTACTTATCTGAATCTGTGGTCCTGCTATTAACTTTTGTTTTGTCTGAATTATTCTAGGAAGTTGACAATTGTGGTCTGGTTCAATGGATTGACCCAGAATGGCCAGAACCCATGAAAAATGCACTACGCAAACTTTGGGATATGTATGAGCAGAGTAGCAAAGAGAATGATGCTAAAGAAAAGCTCATAGTCAAGCTGGAAGAAGAGAAGAAGCTAATTCAAGAGAAGCACTACAACCACATCAAAGAAACAAGCATTTTTTCAACAATTCACAAGAATGTGATGAGGGAGAACTATCAGAAGATTATGTAGGATGGTGATGTAGAGAATGTTGTACTTCAAGCCCAGGAAGAGAAGGCTAAGCTTGCGAAAGACAATATTGAGCTGAGGACAACACTACAAGTCATTAAGCAGAGCAATGATGAACTTGTTAGCAATTGGAAGAAACATGTAGCAGATGAAGGTCTTCAACAGATTGAACAGATGAAGAAGGAGAAGAATAAGCTAGAGTATATCATAGCTGATTTGCTGAAGGATGGGGAGGCAAACAAGGTTAAGTTGATGAAAATCAAAGAACTCTGTGATGAGTGATTATTAGGTTGATTACTATGTTGTTTCTGTGAGGCAAATCTGTTCTGAACTTGTTAGCAAATTATGTTGTTTCTGTTGAACTAAGTACCCTAAAATGTTTCTGTTGGCATAATGTATGAGGCCAACAAGGTTGAACTATGTTGTTTCTGAACCTTAGTCATGTGATGTTAAGTTGTAATGGATTATTATGTCATATTTGAACACTAAGATGTTTGTTGGATGTGAGCATATGTATTTATGCTGATCATATGAACTGTTGTAATGTATTATTATGTCATATTTGAACACTAAGGCTAGAGAGGTAGGTTCATTTCGCCGGCGGTTGTCGAGAGGCTACGGTTAGGCTAGAGAGGTAGGTTCCTTTCATCGACGGTTGTCGAGAGGGTACGGTTAGGATAGAGATGAACCAACAACTTTATTGGCTAACCTAGCCTATCGACAACCGTTGACAAGATGAACCAACAACTTTTTTGGCTAACCTATCCTATCGACAACCGTCGACAAGATGAACCAACAACTTTTTTGGCTAACCTAGCCTATCGACAACCGTCGACAAGATGAACCAGCAACTTTTTTGGCTAACCTAGCCTATCGAAAACCGTCGACAAGATGAACCAACAACTTTTTTGGCTAACCTAGCCTATCGACAACCCTCGACAAGATGAACCAACAACTTTTTTGGCTAACCTAGCCCATGTAGACACTAACATTAACTTGCCAACATATCAAGTTATCACAGCAAGTTATCACAGCAATATATCACAGCAAGTTAACAGCAAGTTATCACAGCAAGTTCATAATATCAAGTTACCATAGCTTGCCAACATCACAACAAGTTATCTTGCTACCACAGCAAGTACAAAATACAGCAAGTTTTGCCAACATCACCGCAGTTTTGCCAACATCGCAGCAGTTTTGCCCAAAATACAGAATTAGTCTCTGAACTAATTGTCGTGGAATTAACACGTCAGATGTCCTAGTGTCAGGACTTAGTCGCGAGGCCAACGCATCTATGTGGTAGCTTGAGAGGGGTTGAGCGGAATCGAGAGACGCAACACAAGACAGGGATTTAGACGACTTGGGCCCCGGAAACATCATCCGTAAAAACCCTACATGCTGTTTGAGGCTAGATCTCATTATCATCACGAGGAGTCGCCAGTAAACCGGCTCTCCTCTTTGTGTCTAGCCCTAGAGATTATTGCTTCTTGCTTGTAGCTTCTAACTTGTCCCTCTTTAGAGCCCCGCCTCCTTATATATCTTTGGGGCGGTTTACATGTGGAGTCCTATTAGGATTAGGACTAGTCTATCTCTAATACAAACCGGATACAAATCCTAGTCTTAACTCCTTGTAAGACAAATATTCCTTTCCTCTTAAACCGCCCACAATGGTTGAACGGCCTTCATGAACCGCCAGACAAAGCCACTGGTCTTGCTGCTCCGCCCGCCTGCCGGATTACCAATGAACTATAAATCGTCTGGTCTATGCAGGTCACCGGTGAATCGCCAAGTCCGGCCGGTTTATCCTTCCGGCCGGTTTACACCGCGGGGCATATCCCCGACATTAGCCCCCAAGTTTAGCTTGGATTTATCCATGGTAAACTTATGCTGCAAATAAACACCAGAACAAATTTGGCAGGTTGTGCTCCGGGTTAAGAATTCTTGTAGACCGGCGCCTGATCATCCTTAAGTCCTTGTTATTTCCTCCTTCTAGAAAATCCGGGTCAATAACCAGCTTCATACTCAAATTGCTGATGTTGGCTTCTTATAGAAAAAATATTGTGAAGAATAATCCACTTGAATCGGCTTCCAAAGCGCCGGTTTAAGAAACATTGGTCTTGAAATACTCATCTGATATGCAGCCGGTCTGAAGATACAGAACTTGCCGGTTTATGATTACCACCATTGTCGGGTTATAAAAACTGATAATTCCAGGTCATGATCTTTGCAGACACCGGTTCCTGATTGTTGCTAACACCGGTTTATGATTATTGATGACACCGGGTTGCAGCCACAGGGTCATAATGATTGGTGACACCGGTTCAATCTAGTTTGCTCAAACAGAGAATTTGAAAATATTTCCTTGATAATAATATAATACCTGTAGCCCCCAAGTCTTGAGTAGAATAAAGTGATGGCTTAAGACTTGCTTCAGTATAAATACTGTCACTATCGAAGAAATCCATGTTGTTCATCCCAGTCACTAGCAAAACTGAATATTCCATATTATGTAGCCCCCAAGTGCCGGGTTGTTATGCTTGCAGCAACCTGGGACTTGTAATTTCCTGATGCTCATAAAAACTTCAACCAGTGTAGCCCCCAAGGGCCGGGTCATTATGCAATAATGAGCAGGGACTTTGATATACACTTCAATGAAAACAACATCATATGATGTAACCCCCATCATGGGGCTTGAATTCACGTCCACAAGGTTAAGAGCCTTGTGCTTTACCAACTGAGCAGTGGACCCTTCAATATAATGAATAAAAAGCTTTGTACCTTGAATTGTTTAACAGAGCAATTGGCAGCCCCAAGGGCGGCTCATTGTAATGTGATGAGTCGGGTCTTCAATAAGATGAGCAAAAATGACTTTGCATTAGCCCCAAGTGTCATGGTGCATGCTTGCAGCAACATGAGACTTGCATATTTGATGTAATCTCAACTTCAATAATGTAGCCCCAAGTGCCGGGTTGTAAGCTGCGAAACTCGGGACTATTCCTTCAATTGTAGAATATATCCATTGATAACATAATATCCATTGCGCTAAAGCGACTTTGAAAACCTCAATCATAATATTAATAACCATAATAAAATCCAGCCATGTTGGCTATTCAAGATAATATAATCCGTATGAAACCTTATTCATCCAATATCATAATGAAAATTCAGCCAAGTTTGGCTATTTGAATAATATAACCCAATCATTTATAAGCGCATGATTCCAATGGCGCAATCCAAATATATACTGGCGACGTATAGTCCAAAGCCGTGCCGGTTTAATAAACACCGGATAATTTCCCATCATATATTGGCGACTTATCCTCTTAAAGCCGTGCCGGTTTAATAAACACGGATAATTTATAATCATGCTTTATTCAACCTGTTTACGCATACAACAAGTTTAAAGTGTCCTGGCGGTTTATCGCCGGACGGGTCATAATGCCCAACATATAACCCAGGTTTATAACCAAGGCTGCACTTAATAATAATCAAATATGAAATATATCATACCTGTGACATTGAATAACCTCATTGGTTTACCAACTTTTTGTAGTAGAGGTGATAACCCCAATCTTGAGTAATGATAACTCCTTTCATCTTGTGCGGTTTATGATAAAACCGCATCGGGTTGTGATAAACACCGGTTTAACCATATATAATCTTTGTCGACTTATAGTCGAAACCAGACCGGCTGATAGTCTCCGGATTGTAACTTGATCATGTCTCGACAACTTGTAGTTGAAAGCTGAACCGGGTTGATAAACTACGGTTTACTCCATAATAGGATGGTAACAGAAAATCAAACCGGGCAGATAGTCTCCGGTTTAAGAATTGACGGTGTTCCGTCAATACAGTCGAACCGGATTAAAACATTGTCGGTTTAAAAAACGCAACAAAAATCGAATAACAATTATGAAAAAATATGGAAGCAAAGGTAACAACTTTTTGCAAAAGAAAAGCTTTACTGAGCTGGTCAGATGGCATTACCATGGTCAGACGCAACCAAGCCCCCGAAGGCGTAGCGATGGTGCCAGTCGGCCAGGTCCCCAAAAGACTCTTGGCGAGTACGCCGGCCAAGTGGCATGACATTGGTCTGGGTTCGACCAAGCCCCCAAATGACTCGCCCTATTGGCCGACCAAGAGGCGTGACCGGTTCAGACGTGACCGTGTCCCCAAATGATCTGGTGGCTTTCGCCTATCAAGAGGTGTTGCATTGGTTCGGACACGACCAAGCCCCCAAGTGATAAAAAATAAATGTCAAGGGGTAAACCGGAGGCTGCTTTAAAAACAGAATCACTCCATGTAACCACGCATGATGTAAAAAAGAATAGAGACCCCGCTTTATGAAGCAGAAGCCCCCAAGTGATCAATATGTTAGGCCAATAAAGGCAGGATACCCATGTTTGAACCGTACATCATGGCAGCAGGTCCTCTTCGGCAATTTTTAACTTTTTTGCAAGAGATAAATTCTTCTTGAACCGGGATCTTGAACCGGATATTGAGAGCTTCAAAGCTTTGTGGGAGACATTTTCCCCTTGAGCCGGATATTGAACCGGAATCCTTCTTTTTAAGCCGGAAATTTTTCTGACGGCCTTTCAACTCGAACTTGCGAGAAGTTAATTCCTTTTTGAACCGGAAATTCTTAAACCGGATTTGAGAGCTTCAGTGAGACTGGCTTCCCCTGAACCGGATTTTAAACCAGAATCTTTTCTGATGACCCGGAACTTCTTCATTGAGCCGGGATTTTGTAATTGTCATATACTTTCTAAGCCGGAAATTTTCTGACGGCCTTCAAATAGCAGTAGCCTCCGGGACCGGGTTATCTTTCCCTCCATTGTCCTAGCGTTTTTAAATTTGCTGAAACTGGCAAGACTGGTTGCGTCATATCATCGTAGCCCCCGAGTCTCAAGGTGACTTCGAGGAGTTGGCTTGAAACTCTCCATATTTGACCGTGATATAAACCGGCATAACTTGTATATCATTGGCGTTGATAGCACGATGTGAATCTACAGAAGGTTGAGGTGACTGTGGTGGGTTATAACTGATCCCGTATGAGCCGTGTCAGCAACTCGGCCAATGGTTCCTTCCAACTAGCTATTTGAATTGAACCAAAACTGTATTGGCGGTGACTTGTGCGCCTGCCCATTGAGCCGCCCAATGCAGATGGCGGTTGATAGTGTATGATAATTTGCCTCCAATTTGAAAGAAAACCGGGCTACCCAAGCTGTGACTTGCTCATGCAGACATGTGTGGTCTGGTATGTTGATGTAGACCAGGCCGCGAGAGACGGACGGAAAATATGACCGCAGCATCGAGGCGGCGCAGGCAGATGAGTCGATCGCGGCGTTGTAAACCGCGCAGCGAAGTCAACCACGCTGCTTTTGATGTAGTGAACAATTGTCCTGTATCAACAATATTGCAGACCAAGGCAAAGATAAACTGCTCTTTGACAAAAATAATATGTGCCCATAAAATATATTTAAAATGGATATCACCTGATGTGTCAGGCCAGAAATAATCCGTCATGAAGTTGATGATCACTAGGTTAAGTTGAAATCACTCACGGGTGAGTCGGCCGCGGGAGCAGATAGATGAATCAACCGCACCGTTTGTAAACCGGTGCGGACGGGCGAATCGTCCTCCTTGTTGTAAGCCGGTGCGGACGCGTGAACCGGCCGCGAGTGCGGACGGGTGAGTCGTCCGTGGCGTTATAGGCCGGGCGGTCGCGAGAGACGGCAACGGCGTTGGAAACGGCACGGACGCAGGCAAGTCGATCATAGGCACGGACAATGAGTCAGTCCCGTGTGTTGATGTAGCGGGGGCAGCGACTTGCTCACGTATCCGTCCAACAGTATGGCACGGACAAGTACTAGTACAAAAGCAATATTGGCTTACCCCCTTTGCCACACCCTTGTAATAAATAATGGTCCTGCGAAAAAATACCACAGGCCAGAATACCTGTTTTTCAAACAATGTAATATATACTGATAAGATTTATAAAAGGATAGCACCTGGTGTTTGTGAACCACAGATGATCTCGGACGAGACACCGTAGATAATCTTCCTGTCTTTGTCGATGAATTCTGTTTGATCCTTATGTATGCATCCAAAGGATTTTCAACAACACCGATATTTTCATCGGATGAACGTGGACACGTAGCCGTATCCTCACGCAGCGTAGTAGTAGCCGCTCGCGAGTTATGCCACGGTGACAGTTACATCGCCCCTTTTTAAACAACAAACGCCCATATCCTTTGACTTGTCTTGGAGGACGTACGTGTGTACATTGCTTGGCTGCATTAGTATGCATGCTTGAGATTGCATTGACTTGCTTGACTCCTCTCCTTATGCTGCCGTTGGACAACACACAAGCATACGTAGAAGGAAACACTTCGCCAATTTTGACTGACGAAAGCGTATGCGCCTGTTCGTCAGGCAATTTGCTCGGGTGGTTAAACTTGTGCAGTCTTGACCGGATCATCCTCCATTAGTATTCCACGTCCATCGATTAACTCTTGAAATACCCATCCAAGTAGTACTTCAACCAACAGCCAGTTTGAGCCACAGCAGCGATGGAGAGGCACCGGCGACTTAGCACAGGGCCACGGCGGGCTGATAGGTTTTGACGAGGCACAGCGAGTTGTGGTCGTATTGGCGGTTTAGTAAAGATAGCAGGGGCGAGGTGAGGCCCGTGAAGCCGGATCGATGCTGCATGATAGTGGAGGTGATTTACGGTGATTGCGACTCGACGGGTCAACGCCGGGTCAAGGTCACAGCAGCAGGGCGGTTCAAGGCGCGGCAGTGACGGGGCGCAGGAGCGAGGGCTGGTCCGGCAACTCAGCAGGAGCTGCGGCGGCTGTGGAGGCGTATTGCAGCAGAAGCTTTCTGGCGGAGCAGGTACGGCCAACACGAAGCGGAGGCGGAGCGGAGCAAGAGCTGCCAGAGCGAGGTTTGGAAACGACCCGGAGTCGATATGCCCCATGACCAAATCCTCCTCCGATTTGTGGTTGGTTTGACCTTTTCTCTCGTGCTAACGGATCATTGTTTTTAGCACTATCTCCTCGTGCTGATGGATCAATGGATGTACCACTTTTTGCCTTTGTATATTGACTGCTTGATGGCTTGTCTCTTGTGACCACGTGAAAGCTTTCTTGGCAGCATACTCTCAACTAGTATCTGGATCTTTTGTGCAAACAGAACGCTTCAACTTAGTGCACCTTGGTGATGGATCTTCTCAGGATTTTTTAAATAGACAACTTGCGGTTTTGATGGATGTGAGCACGTCTATGCAAGGCGGAGGTGACTCGCGATTGAACCTTGGCCGACGACTTCAGCCAGAACAAATTGCTCGTGCGTGTACGTATATCCAGCTTGATCCATTGGGGGGAATAGGAGCTACGGCGATTTAACCACGGCGCAGGATTGCTTCGCGTCGGTTCCGGTGCACCCGCTCCGTAACCCGAGTAGGAAAACTGCAAACACAAAGTTTAATCTCGGTCTCGACGATTCTTCTGGACGGCAGCGACGGCACGCACAACCCTAATTTCTCGATCTTCAAACTTGCATCGTGAGCTTCTTGAACCCTAGAAGAGATCCCTCCAAGAACTCATCACCACCGTGCGCAGGCCCCACGGTGGGCGCCAACTGTCGTGGAATTAACACGTCAGATGTCCTAGTGTCAGGACTTAGTCGCGAGGCCAACGCATCTATGTGGTAGCTTGAGAGGGGTTGAGCGGAATCGAGAGACGCAACACAAGACGAGGATTTAGACGACTTGGGCCCCGGAAACATCATCCGGTAAAAACCCTACATGCTGTTTGAGGCTAGATCTCATTATCATCACGAGGGAGTCGCCGTAAACCGGCTCTCCTCTTTGTGTCTAGCCCTAGAGATTATTGCTTCTTGCTTGTAGCTTCTAACTTGTCCCTCTTTGGGGAGCCCTGCCCCTCCTTATATATGCTGAAGGGGCGGTTTACATGTGGAGTCCTATTAGGATTAGGACTAGTCTATCTCTAACACAAACCGGATACAAGTCCTAGTCTTAACTCGTTGTAAGACAAATATTCCTTTCCTCTTAAACCGGCCCACAATGATTGAACCGGCCTTCATGAACCGCCAGACAGGCCACCGGGTCTTGCTGCTCCTCCGCCCGCTTTCTTTGGATTACCAATGAACTATAAATCGTGCAGTGCATGCGGTCACGGTGAATCGCCAAGTCCGGCCGGTTTATCCTTCCGGCCGGTTTACACCGCGGGGCATATCCCCGACACTAATGGTCTGACTAATTGCACTACTAGGAAAAGGCATGCTAGTGGCGCACCAGTTTTGCCTTCTAATGGCGCATGGCTGGTGCGCCACTGGCATCACGCCATTAGAATTTCTTTCTAATGGCGCACCACGTGTGCGCCATTAGAATCTTGTATTCTAATGGCGCACAAGGAGGTGCGCCATTAGTACTGCTAACAGTGCGCCATTAGAATGGCTCCCAGGGGCCATATGAACAAATGTGCTATGGCATTCTAATGGCGCATTGAAAGTACATGCGCCATTAGTGTGATTAGCACAGTGCGCCATTAGTCTCTTCTGTGGTGCGCCATTAGTATGAATATTAGGTTTTATTTTTTTTTTGCTTTTCTGACTTTTGCACAGATTACAAAATATATTATTGCATAGAATATAGACAGCAACATCAAATTCATCAAATACAATAGAAGATTAGTCTCCGAATACAATTCATCATATTAGTCTCCGGATTCAAAAGACCGGACAAAGATAAAACATTACAAGTCTCAAGACCGCGAGTATCGAGTTTGCCTTCACATTACAAGTCGATATCGATCATCTAAACTACCATCACATAGAAGAGAGCTATGGTCATCACGATGAGCATCATCGCGATCAAACTGGTCTTCATCCGGTTCCTCCAACGCTCTCCTCCTCTCTCCGCTAGATAGCGGGCGTATCTAGATTCGGCCTCCGCCCTAGTGGTGTACCCTTTGTAACTATTACCGCTGAACGGTGAACCTGTCTCCGACACTCCTCCCGATCATCGAGACTCAGGGAACCTTACCCTTGTACACGACATACGACGGCATCTCTATGCACAAGCCAAACAATGACAATACATAAGCAATGTGTAAGTATGCAACAAAAGGATCGGAAGAGAAAAGCAAGACATTAATAGCACGATTCATGGTCCTACTAATAAAATAGCATCGATTACATCTAAGTTGAACAACCGTCCAAACCAAAGAGACATCGAATTCATTAAAAGTTTAATTACAACATGAACCAATCAATGTTTGAACTACACATCACTACTTTCGACTCGACTCATCGGACAGGAGCGTGGATGAAGCCGCCGTCTGTCGCGATGGTCATGAAATCGCGGTCGTTGTCACCCTGCATTTGTAGCATTCCATCTATCTCACTGTTGGACGGTTGATTTCTGAGGAAGAACTGCCCGACGTATGAAGGACATCTTGATGGATGATGTCCGCAAACTCCGACTGGATGCGAAAGAATTCTTGTCTGAGGTCCGCGTCCTGGACTGCCGACAAGCTCGCGGCCCAATCTTTGAGATTATTTGGTAGCAGAAGGTGATGATGGTCCCTTACGATCGCCCGCATGTGATGGAGGCGTAGTAGGCATCCTTCGATCGCAAAGCGGCTGCTTGACGCAGCAGAACTTCAGTATTGTGTGAGAAGATGTGCTTGCCGTATTTAACTGGCTGGTGAAGGTGCCTCCAGTTAGGCGTGGCGGGAGAACATCATCAAGAACTTTCTTCACATTTGTGTAGTCTATCATGGAGTTACGGTTGGGTCTAAATACGTGGCCATGGAATATTTCGGGCTTAAGAGGATGAGTGTGCAATGTGTCACCGCACGTAACACGGAATGTTAGAAAAAAAAAACGATCGAAATCTAAGAAATCATATGTTACGGGCGGTTAAGGGATGGCTTACTCGGAAAGTAAGGCACAAGGAAGTTATCCTTATCTGCGTTTGCGAATGACGCCTTGAGGTGTGAACTCGCAACTTGGCGGTCCCAGCGCTGCTCAAGTGCTTGGCACGCATGTAGAAGGGGTCGACTATCACGATGTCCGGGTATTGTCTCTAATGATCCGCATCCGCATGCTCAAAAAAAACAGCCGAACGAAGGTGTAGTGCAGCGGATGAAGGTTAAACATAGCAAAGATGTCATCAAACCGCAGGCGATCATACCCCGATGTCGCCATCCACAAAGCCCTTGCTCTCGCACCTTGGCCACGAAAACCGGTATGCCACATCCTTCTCTCGAGACGCCGCTTCTCCAAAATCGAACAACGTCATGCGAGACTCCGCATAGCACCGGTTGCAGCATTCAGCATATTTGGCGGTAGCATCGCCCTACCCGCCACATGCACCCTCCTCGAGATATCCTTAGGTGAAGGTGGCCCGCCCTGAGCACGGATCGAACTTCGGTGCGGCTGGCTCGCACCGGCGCCCTTGTTAGTTTTTCGTTTCCGGCCCTTCTTCTTGATCTCTGTAATGGGACCGAGTTACGCTCACAGACCGCCTTCTTCAGCGTGTTGGGGCTGATAATATTTCGCGCCTCGGCTATCTCGAGGCTCGGTGAAGACGGAGCCTGAGGCGTGTCACGAGAACTGAGCGCCGACGGCGCTTGTTGCAATTGGATTTCTCCGCCAATCCAGCTAGATCGCGGTGGTCTTGGCTGGGTTCTTGAGAAAGAGGCCCACGAAATCGTCGCCGTACCCATGTTTAGCAAAGTACTTGTCAACTTTGGTAAATGTACCGTCGTCGTTGTCGTCGCTGTCCGGATCTGTGCCATAGGGCTGTCCGGATCTGTGCCATAGGGATGTCCGCGGTCCGGTAGCGTTCTGCGTTCTTGCCATGGCTTGGCGCCCGGACGACCGGGCGGTCTTGTTCGTGGGTGGTGTCCCCGCCCCCAAACGAATCTGGCTCTTCGGCCATAGCAGGGGCCAGCTTATGCAGGTGCCGAGGGTCATCTCATCTTCTTCGTCGGCCCCAGCGGGTCGAATCGGAGGTAACAACTCGTCGCAGCCTGGCAGCACCCGGACCACTTCAACCCTATACATTGTGGGTGGCATCGGATTACCGTGGAACATGGGGTTGCCGGTTGAGCGATTTTGCCCTTGGCGACATCGACCAACTCGGCGCCCACGAAGGCGCGAAGAGTGCAAGGAACGTCGGCGGTGCCTCGCGAAAACATGTGTAGTAGGCGTCGAGGATGCCCGATCAAAGGCAAGGAGATGAAGTCATCGCCGAGAGGCTTAGTTACCGTGATGCCGTCAAGCTCGGCTAATGTCGAGGCACCGCCAACGGCGGGATGCAATCGACGGAGGGGCGCTTCTTTGGCGAGGTGCCGCCGGCGACACCCGGTGCATTAAGCTCCAATACCGTGCGGTCTTTGGAGACACGAATACCGCCTCCGCCGGAGACACCAATGGCGCCGCCGCCGGAGACACCAATGGCGCCGCCGCCGGAGACACCAATGTCGCCGCCGCCGAAGACACCAATGGTGCCGCCGCCGCGCTGTGCGAGTTGCTGGCCATGAAGCTGGGAACCGGGGGAGGACCCTTTTGGCCGCCCGCAATC
This sequence comes from Aegilops speltoides, assembly GCA_021437245.1. NCBI lineage: Eukaryota > Viridiplantae > Streptophyta > Magnoliopsida > Poales > Poaceae > Aegilops > Aegilops speltoides. Next base: position 52,436,767 of record CM038144.1, read on the forward strand.
CACGTCGTCAACCCATGAATCAACGTAGGCACCATGGCTTCGAGCTTCGTTTCCAGCTGTTGTTCCACTTGCTCTTGGACAAGCTCCGGAATCCGCGCCACTTGTGCCTTGAGTGCTTCAACCTCGCGCGTCTGGCTTTCCGAGCTGGCCTTTTTCTCCTTCCGCACACCAGCGGTATAGTATGACCCCCATTTTGTGGACAAGCCTTTGCCGGCCACACGACCAGCTGACGTCGGCTTATCGAGCTTATCCTTCTTTTTCATTACGCTCAACGCCCTATTTAAAGGGGTGTCGAAAGGGAGCTCTTAGACGACCCGCGCCATCGCTTTCATTGTCTGCGAAAGGAACATGAGCCATTTAGAAATATTGGTGATTAATTAGAGTGCAGCCATATGGAGCTAATTACGCGGGGTGTATTCCTTACGAGAACAAGCTCAAGCGCCTGGTCTTCGGATCCGTGGTAAGCTCCTTTGTTATCGGGTCCTCCTTGTACCGGCCCCGACATAGTTCTGGTGCGCTTGTCACCGCTGTATTTCTCGAAGCGGGGCGGTAGGCCTTGCTCGGCACGCTCCGCGTCCTCCTTGTCCCATATAGGCTCCGCCACTCTATAACCGCCGGGACCGAGTTTGTGTTCCCCTAAGTTCAACTCCCGCATTTCTTTCCCCATCGACTTGATTCGAGCTTATGGGCTCGCACTTGATCTTGAACTCGTTGTACTCTTCTTCGCTCATCAAATGATATTTCGCCTTGATCTTGTCATAACTATCACCTTTATCAATCATTCTCTTCACCGTGCTTCTCCAAGTAGACAGGGCCGTGCTCATCTTCGTGAGGGCAGCATTGTTCACTCTATTCCCTGAGAGGCGTGTGTTTTCAAATTCGTCGGGGAACTTGTATCGTTCGTGCAGCTTCGTGAAGAGGAGGCTGCGCAAATTCCCTCGGTCCTTATGCCTAAGGTTCTCGGTGTTGATCGAGACGGTGTTCCGGAGAATGCACCCGAGCTGAACCGTACACCTTGACTATATGTTTGGGCTCGTTGGATTCCGCCGAGTCCACTTGAGTGAATTCCTCCTTGACGGTGCGGAGCGCATTGAGCGCCGGTCCTTCCTTTGCTTCTTCGGTTGGCTGCCATCTGTGTGTGCGCCACCATCATCAGTGGTGGCATCCTCGGCGGCACCATCAGTGGTGTCATCCCCGACGCCACTAGGGGTTGTGTAATCAGGATCGGTGTCTTCCGCGGCGTCATCATAGCGGTGAGGTTGTTCCTCCATCTCTTGGGACAGCTCCTGAATTGCTTGCCGCTCAACCACCGGCCTCATCGTTGTGGGCCATGTTTCTCTCTAATTAGGAAAAAGTTTGGTCAAAATATGGTTATTGTCAAGGAACAAGATCATGGTCTCATGATTTAGGGTTTGTCGACACCGAGGCACCCTAAAAGCCTAAGCTTTCATCATTTAGGTTCTCATCGACACCGAGGCATCCGAGGCAGCCAAGTTAAGTTTTCATCATTTAGGGTTTATCGATGCCGAGGCACCCTAGGTTGGGCCTAATCACTTGGCTCTAGCTATTGCCACCTATGTTGGGTTTATCATCTAGGGTTTATCGATGCTAAGGATAATTCTAAGTTGGGCCTAATCACTTGGCTCTATTGCCACCTATGATTTAATGCAGCAAGAATGGCGAGGCAGTTGATCCTACTTAACTAAGTACTAAGATAGCCCGGCCCATGCATTAGTCATAAGTACCCCATATGTCCTATTTTTAGCAAAGTCATGCTAAAATTCACGGAAAATTTCAGCATGACCTTTGCTGAAAATAGGACATATGGAGTACCCGAATTTGCCGGAACGGAAGTTAATCGACATTCCGGCAAACTCAAGGGCCTCTCGGGGTACCTGCAAATTCATCACGACACAATGGTCGGAGACAAAACCCAGCAACTTTACAAGTCTTTCACAGATATGTTTGCAAGTTCTGATATGTAATAAAGATAAGCCTCAAAGATGAGCCTCCAATGCTAATTTGTTTGCTTCAAGACAAGATGAACCTCCAATGCAAGTAAGTAAAGAAACATCTTTAACAAAGAAGGCAAGAAATATTAATCGAGATGAAAAGTAAGAATTTACACAAAGATTTAAGCTGTGATAGTAATCAAGAGTTAGTATATTATTGTGAACTGGCCATGTATTCTTGGTCTTGGTGTTATGCATCTCATTTGTTGTTGGCCTCTGTGTGTTTGTTCTATGCAGTTGATGTTCGTACATGTGGTGTTATGTTGTGTAAATTGGGAATTCCCTAATTCTAGAGTTTCCTACTCATGTAGATGTTCATCTCACATCGTGGTTAGTTAACGATGTTAACTGGTTGTGTTGCATATGTAGTACATGGCAAGTACCTACTTCTTTGGGGTTTGGTCAATTAATCCATGTGTGTACTAAAAGTACATGTTGTAGTTATTGTGTAAGCTTGTTGTTAACTACAGATTGGTGCTCTTTACCGAATTTAGTGTCTTGAACCTCTGCTACTAAGTTTAATTATGCAGTTGTGTTTAGTGAAGTAGTTAGTGTACAAGACTTGCAATAGTTTGCTTGGTCTTTCTTTGGTTTCAGATTAAATTATTGTCGATTGTCCTCTCCATTGCTCTGCTTAATCTTGTCATAATCCTCATCAGATAATAACCGTGTGTATGCACACGTCGATTCATCGCGGGTGCAATCTAATTTACTACTGCTGCTATATACAGCAATGCTTTACTACTAGCCCATGAGTGGTGCTTGTGTTTCTACTTACGTAAATGTACCACGTGCAAGGTGGATCTGTGTTGCAAGTGTTCGCTCTAGCAGATCATTATGATGTGGTACAGGATCTATTTCTTTATATGATACTCCTCCGTCTGAAAAAACTTGTCTCAAAACAGAGCACTAAACTTCACCAGAGCATCACATCACATCACAGTACTACTTGGTGACCCCAAAGCAGAGCATCACATCACGTAACTCACCAGAGCCATGGCGCATCACACACATACATATCCTTGACCGACCCCAAAGCAGGAAGAAGAGATAGATCCGGAGGACGGAGGATGGCGAAAGCGTTAGTTACCCGAGGACGCGGGTATGGCGTGCTGGCGCGGGCGGATGGGCGCGGGTGGAGGGGGACGGCGAGGGCGCGGGCGCAGCGGAGGAGGGACGGCGCTGGGCGGCGCTGGGCGGGCGACGGCGCTGGGCGGGCGCGCTGGGCGGGCGACAGGCTGGGCGGCGCGGGGGCGACGGCGCGAGAGGGCTGTGAGGGGGGATCTGGCGAGGGAGAGGGAGAGAGGCCAGAGGGAAATAGTTGAGGGATGGTTTCTAATGGCGCACCATATGCCCGTGCGCCATAAGTACCACTGTTCTAATGGCGCACCAGCGCGCGGTGCGCCATTAGAATGTTGTTTTTATCTACGGTAGCCATATCTACAGCCCAACCCTTTCTACAACCGAACCCACCCACTAGCCCGACTGGTCAGCATGCAGCACACACACGGGAGGTCTGGGTTCGATTCCTGTGATCCCCAATATTTTTATGCATTTTAAATGCTGTTTTTATATTTATTTGTGTTTAAATATGTTCAAACTTGTTTAAATCATAACAGTAATATTTTTATGCATTTTAAATGCTGTTTTTTATATTTATTTGTGTTTAAATATGTTCAAACTTGTTTAAATTATAACAGTAATATTTTTTATAAAAATAGTAAAAAAAATTTAAAAAGTGCTCCGGCGGTGGAGCGGGGGAGGGTTGCGATGGGTGGAGCTAGCGGCGGAGGGTGCGGGTGCGATCGAGATGGAGGAGGATCGAGATCGAGATGGAGGGGGAATCGAGATCAAGTGTCCTCATGAATTCAAAAAGTGCCCATGAAATTTAAAAATATTCATGATATCAAAAAGTGCCCATGAAATACAATCGAGAAATGAAGACTACGATTTAAATACAATCGGTCTTAGCTAGCTATCTGTTCACAATCTTCTTGCCCTTCTTTTTCGCATAAGCGGAGTTCTTACGTGGAACGGACGTCCTTTAGGTAGGGTGGTCCTGCTTCTTCTTGTGGTGTGTCTTTGCTACTTCATCGTCGTCGTCATGTTCGATCTTGGTCGCCATACTTGTCAAGTCTTGCTCATTGGCTACTCCATCCATTCCGATGATCTTCCTTTTGCCTCTCCTCACGACAACACGACCGGGCTTTGGCGGGTCGGTAATGAAGAAGCATTGGTCCACTTGGGAAGCCAGTACCCATGGCTCATTTTTGCGGTGACGCTTATACCATGATCTTGGATTTGGCCGGGTATAACCATGGTGGTGAAATACCGGTCTTCTTTTATGACGTTTTGGCCCATCGACACGGAACATCGGGACCTTCTCTCAACAGTAGCTCAGCTCCCAGATCTCCTCGATCCTTCCGTAGTATCTGTCCTTGTCGTTACGGTGTAGGATTCCATCGTTACCCCGAGTTACGATAACCATCGCTCTTCATGTCCTTGTCCTCGGTGTAGAATGTGTAGCCGTTGATATCGTCGCCTCATAGGTCATCGAGGTTGTGCTCGGCGCTCGTGACAAGGCGAATAGTAGTTGTTCTTCCGCGGAAGAATCCTCATGTAAAGGGTATGCAGCGAAGCTTCGCTTGAACCAACGCGTGAAACATGAGTTGTGCTCTTTGAGTATATCTCCGTCCGTCCTCTGTTGGCCTCGGTCATTGTACGTCTTCTTAATAAAGGTTTTGTGCTCTACCACCCAAGGATCGACCACGTCTATGTGTTGTAGCGCGACTAGGTTTGCTCTTTCAAAGTCGGCGAGTCGACCCTCGGCCGACATGCATTTCATGGCGACCCTCATGGTGACCCCATCCAGCGAGCCTGCCGAGGTGCTGCTGACAGGCGGACCAACGGGTTCTCGATGCCTAGATAATTCGTGCGATAGGAGATGCACTCTTGATCGAAAGCCCCGCTATGCTTCCCTCGGACGTGACATGTTGCGAACGTATCCTTTGATGACACCATTCATCCTTTCGAACGGCATCATCTTTGTGCAGGAACGCCGCCCGAGTTGGATGATATCCTCCACTATATGGACCAGCAGATGCACCATAACGTCAAGAATGCGGGCGGAAGTACATCTCAAGCTCGCATAGTATCACCACGATCTCTTCTCGTAGCCTTACGAGTTGCCTCACGCCAATCGACTTCCGAGATGACGTCGAAAAAGTTGCCTGTGCCAAATAGCGTTTCACGGACGTGCGCGCCCATGATCCCACGGATTGCAACTGGAAGTATCTGCGTCATCAGACGTGACGGTCGTGAGACTTCATCCCGCTGAACTTCGTCATTGGGTCTAGGTATCCGCTTATCTTCCCACAGAATCAGAAGGAAGTTTTACTCCTAGGAGGCGGTGAAAAATTGCTCGATCTCCTCGACTTAGAGTGAAGCACGGGAGGGTAGTCATTTCGGTCTTCTTGGCCTTTTGCCTTTGCGACGACTTTCCGTGTCTGCTTCGCCTCATCATCATCATCATCATCATCATTAGCGTGAAGCTCCTGCACGATGCCCATTGATTTCAAGTCGCCCTTGCTTTGGCCCATCTTTGGTCCTCTCGGCATGTTGAGCAGGGTACCAAGCAGACTCGCACACGTTCTTCGTGATATGCATGACATCAAGGCTGTGAGGCACACGGTGGATCTTCGAGACGGCAAGTCCCGAAAATGACCTCGTTTTCCATACCTTCAGCAGCTGCTGGCGCCTTCGCATCTTTCGGCGGCAAGGCGGTCTTTCCAATTTTTCAACAGCTTGTCTATTTCCTCGCCGCTCCTCGTACACGGGCGTTTTGGGTTCGGTTTCACCATCGAACAGATCCTTGCGTTTCCTCCACGGGTCATCGTCGCGAAGCCACCTTCGATGTCCCATGAACACGGTTTTCAAGACCCGGATCTCTATCTAGCTGGCGTCGTTGTGTCATCCATGCACCTTACGCATCCGGAAAATCCGTGGACTACCTGCCCGCGAGATATCCGTGAATCGAGATAGTCGTGCACCGTCGTGGCGGTCAGGCGGCTCTCATAGGGAAATATTCTTTCTCTGCGGCGCCCCACGTATTGGCGGCGTTTTCCACAGCGTGTCTAGCTCCTCCTTCAAGAGCCCGGATCTGATTGATGTCGTTCCTGGTTGTTTCGCCCTTCAATTAGCATACTCATGTGAATGTACTTCCTCTTCATGCACAACCAGGGGAAGGTTGTACATCCACACAAACACAGGCAGGTGCTATGTGTGCTTCTCGGCTGCCAAACGGATTGACTCCATCGGTGCTCGCGCCCAACACGATGTTCCTTGGATCCTTCCCAAATTCGGGTCTTGAAGTTCAACGCTTGCCACCGCTCGCATCCTTAGGGTGACTCAAAGCATCTTGTCTTTTTATCTATCTCCGGATCATTTGCGTCATCTTCTCGCTTCTTCTCCTCCCTATCCGCGTGCAACGCAGGAGCTTTGCTACCTTAGGGTCCGCGAAATACGCGCAGACGAGGAGTGATCGGAAAGTACCACACCGATTTTCGAGGAGCTTTCTTCCTCTTCTTGTATCGAGTGACGCCAAGACACCGGACATATGGTAGACTCAGCGTGCTCGTCCCGATAAATGATGCAATTGTTCATGCACACATGGTATTTCACGGCGGTAAATCCAGAGGACACACGATTTTCTTCGCCTCCTCGAAACTGGTCGGGCACTTGTTCCCCTTGGGAAGACGTTCGTGCGTAATGACATGTTCTCGTCGAAGCATCGTCGGTCATTTTGTGTTTTACCTTCATCTCCGAGCCATGAGCGTTATTTTCAAAGGGTATCCTCGGCCTGCATCCTTCATACAACGGAGTAACCGCGTCTATCTCCAGTTGATCCAGCTTAGCTTTCTCTCGGGCGGCAGCTCTTGCGTTATCCGTCCGCTTGAGAAGCAGCTCTTGAATATGAGGGTCCTGCACCCAGCCTCCATCGTCGTCCGCTCGGCATCTTCATCTTCATGATCATGCCCTTCGTCTTGATCTTCCTCATCATCATGTACGACATCTTCTACATGATGATCGTGTACAAGATCACCGTCGTGATCATGTCACGGAGATTCTTCGTCTTCTCGCCCGCCCTCGCCACGGTGGTACTTGTCTTGTTGCCCTTCCTCATTTCTTGCCCGGCCCCGGCCATGGACGACTTGATAGTCATCTTCATCACCTTGCCACCGATAGCCATCCATGAAACCACGCAAGAGCAGGTGGTCCCGCACCTGCCCGGAATCCGGGTCCGCAATAAGGCTCTTCAACTTGCATCTTCGACATGGACATCTTATCTCCGTCTCGTTCTTTTGAAGCATCTCGGCCTTCGCGGAGCTCAAAAACCTATTCACGATGCCTTCAGTCATCATGCGGACCATGGTCGCCTGCGGGGTAGAGCAAAACGATATGTTAGAACCAAGAAAAAATTTGGCATGACCTTCCCTAAAAATAGGACCAAAAAGAATGCATAGTGCCAAAACTCGCCGAAACGGAAATGAATCAAAACATTCCGCAAAATATTGGCAACTATCGCATATTTCAAATACCGTACCTTCAAACACAAACATATATGCAAGACCACAAACACTTGCAACACCACAAACATACATAGATCTAGCTAGGCCACAAAAGTGCATGTGCACGTTGTTGGAGCGAGCTAGGAGGAAAAAAGTAGATCTATATCATGAAGATAGCTTTCCCTTACTTACCTATCAAAACTAGGTAATTTCACCACTTAATTTTGTTGAATCTATGGTGGAAATGAGGTGAGGAGGAGGAGATGGCCGAAATCTTGGATGAGGAGGTGGATGGAATGAAGTGGGGAAAGTGAGTGGGTAGGTGTGGGCTGTCCAAAATATCTTGTTGATCCCAGGTTACTAATGGCGCACCCTCTCCTCATGCGCCATTAGTAACCCTGGTTACTAATGGCGCATGAGAAGAGCGTGCGCCATTAGAAGTTTGGCAAAAAAAAGAATAAAACAAAATTTAGAGTAATGGCGCACTACCAACTTGGTGCGCCATTAGAAGTTGTATATAGTAATGGCGCATTGTAGGTGTCATGCGCCATTAGTATGTATGGGAAAATGGAAAAAAAAAATTCATACTAATGGCGCACTCTGTCTGCCGTGCGCCATTAGAGTCTTCCACTCTAATGGCGTATGAGAAACAGGTGCGCCATTAGTATATAGTAGTGGCGCACTGCACCCACGGTGCGCCATTAGAGTCAATCCTATCTATAGGCCTTTTCCTAGTAGTGTTGCCACTAGCATAGAAATAGTCTTTGAACTTGCTTGGCTTCTTCCTGACCCTTGTAGAACCAGAAGCACTAGCAGCAGCACGCCTTGGAGGAGCAAATGAAGAAGCGGCACCTCTTCTTGGAGTAGATGAGGAAGCAGCTCTTCTTGGAGCAGATGAGGAAGCACCTCTTCCTGAAGCAGATGAGGAAGCAATAGTTCTTCCAGCAAAAGCATTTGTAGGAGCAGCGGCAACTGTTGCACCAGAAGCTTCAGAGACTGCAGCTATAGCTCTTGCACCAGATGATGCTGCTGCTACTTTTCTGGTACCAGTAGCTGCAACAGTAGCTCTTGCACCAGATGATGCTGCTGCTGCTTTTCTGGTACCACTAGCGGCATCAGTAGGTGTTGATGGAGGGGCAGTTCTTGTTTCCTACACATGTAAATGATTTGCATTACTTTTATAGTACAAAACTAAACATTGCAAAGAAAACATGTCAAGGATTTGCATTATAATACCTTGTGATTGTTCTTCCTAGCAGCAAGGGATGGCTTCAATTGATCACCACAGTTTGTGTATCTATATCCATTGCTTCCCACAGTTGCTGCATGTGATGGTTCCAACTCTTGAAGTATCCTTGGGTTTTGGCACTTCAAATTGGCCTTTCCTTCTTTGAGCCTGGTTTCTACCCTTCTTCTTATGGAACACAGGGGGATCTATGTCTCTAGTGTCTGTTCTTGTCCATAGGTCAGGTCTAGGAACTGGGTATATCATTGGCTTGTAAGCTTCTAGGTACATAGGCTTCTTGAAGAACTCATGGACAAAATCTTCTGGTTGTTGTTTTGACTTACAGATTGCACATAGAGCATGGTTACATGGTACACCTCTCATGTCCCATTTTCTGCAACCTCATGTCCACTCCTTCAAGTTCACAGCATATGATTTCTCACCACTATTCACTTGATATAGATCAGGCCCTGCCATCATAGCTATGCAATTCCTAGCCCATTCCTTTGACTCCTCTAGCATCTCCATATATGTTGGGGTAATTGTTCATCTGGCTGATTCCCCTCCAGTTCTTTTTTCATTGAACTTCACCATTAATTTGGACCTAGCCCCTTCAACCATAGTTTTAATGGGTTTGCCCCTAATATCCGAGATCATCCTATTGAACACCTCACTTATGTTGTTGACTACTAAGTCAGTTTTACAAGTGGTATCCATAGCATATCTAGCCCATGTTTCTACAGGTATTTTCTTAAGCCAGACCCAAGCATCCTCACTTTCCTTTCTTATTTCTTCCATTGCCTCATCAAAACCATACTTTGTGTAAGAATAAGCTGCTGCATCCATATATTGCTTAAGTTCTTCTCCTCTAAATCCAGCACTTTGGAAATTTGCATATATATGCATTAAACAATATCTTTGAGGACAATTGGGAAATACTTGGTCAACGGCATTTAGCAGACCCTGGTTACATGCATGATACACCTAATTTAGTTTGGTACATCTATGTTGTGCAATACACTACATCTACATTATGCAATACACTACGTCTATGTTATGCAATACACTATTAAGCAGTAAGGAAACTAAAGAAACAGTTTTCAACATTACATACCTTCTGCCTGTCTGAAATTATTGTGTAGTTTCCAAATTGTCCTGATTCTCCACCAAGAACTATCTTCAATTGTGTTAAAAACCAACACCAAGTTGGTGTATCCTCCTTCTCTACAACTCCAAAGGCCAGAGGGTATATATTATTGTTTCCATCTCTGCCAGTTACAGCTCAGATTTGTTGCCCTGTGTTTAGTTTCACAAAACACCCATCTAGACCTGAAACAAGTACTTCATAAGAGATGCAACAATGTATATGTGAGTGTAAAATTTCTGTAGAGAAAGACATACCTATGAATGGTCTACATCCTTTAAGAAAACCCTCCCTTTGGGCTGCAAGACAAATGAAGAGTATATGAAATCTGGGATTTTTGCTGGGATGCTCTCTAACAACTCTAGTTGTTACAATGCATCTGCTACCAGGGTTTGTGTCCAAAACAGCTTGAAGATAGTCTCTAATCCTAGTGTACTGTGCTTCCTAATCACCCTGAACAACACTGAGAGCTTGCTGCCTTGCCCTGTATGCCATCATCTTACCAACCTCCGCACCATACTTCTCCTTTGTCTTGTCTATGAGTGTCTGAATTCCTGCTTTAGGATCTGTCCTGAAGCATTCTTCAACTGCTTTGGCCACAAACCTAGCAGGAACCTTGCAGTTCTCACCACTTGGAGTACATGTATGCTCTAATTGCAGCTTCCTAATACAGAATGTTTTTTCTTGCCCAACAACAGATGCACTCATGTGAATGGGGCAACCTTTCTCCACACAATCAACAATGATCCTATCTTTGTTGTTCCTGTGGTAATGGAAGTTCCTTCTTTGTGTCACATGCAAGTTAACCAATGCTCTTCTGAACTGGTAAACATCAACAAAACACATGTGCCAGCAAATTTGTTCCTGTGGCATAAGCCTATTTTCATCATACCATTTCCTGGCTTTCTTCTTTTTTGCCCTGGACTTTCTCCCAGATGAAGAACAATACAACACTACTTCTTCATCAGAATCATTTTGAAGTTCATCATCTATATCTTCATCAGATAAGGAATGTAGTCTGCCTCAAGTTTGGCCTGGGAACTGCAGTGTGATCTACTTGTTGGACCTTTTCTAACAGGTAGTTTCTCAACTAGTGGTGCATCAACAAACCCCTCTACTTCATCCTCCTCCTCAGCCTCACAAAACAGATCTACTGGCTCTGAATCACCTTCATAAACCCTCTTCCTCTTGAGAACTTTTAATTTCTGGTGCAAATCTGCATCATCACTCTGCTCCTCTTCCTCCTCTTCAGAGCTATCCACATCAATGTCCTCTATCACCATCAACTCATCGTCTTCCATTCTTTCTTCTCCTTGTACTAATGGACTGTCATATGCAAACTCTTTAAGAAAATCATCTAACTCTTTCACACCAGCTATGTCCCTCCCCTTTTTAACATTGCAACTCTCCTGAGTGAAGAGATATTGTCCATAAGAGTCCTCTGTGTGAGCACTAACAACTGGAGCACATATATCTGCTTCATGTCCACTGGTCTGACTTTGGTAGAGCACACCTACATCATCTATATTGTACACCTTTGGAGAACCAATCTCAGAAATTGGAATCTGCTTTTCACATCCATCTCGAATGTTGATCTGCAACTTTGCCATCTCTAGCTCTCTTCCTTTCATTACTGTGATAGTAACACACCTCTTCTCCTCATACAATTCCAACATTTCTTCCACATCTTCCTCAGATTTGATTAGCTGCATGCCTGCCATTCCTACACCCTCTTGCTTCACATAGTACATTGAATCCTTTTGATCATACCCCTCTATCCCAATAATAGCTAACATGTTGATATATGTGATATCTGATTCACATAAGGTCCTTTCCAGATTGTCACAGCCTTGGAAATGAAACCTCATATCCCATGGTTCATCATCATCCAAACTGCAAGTTCAGTTAGCATTACATTCAGTTAACAGTAAAAAAATAGGGTCATAATCAGTTAACAGTAAAAAACAGGGTCATATTCAGGGTCATATACAGTTAACAGTAAAAAACAGGGTCATATTCACTTAACAGTAAAAACCTGGGTCATATTCAGGGTCATATTAAGTTAACAGTAAAAAACAGGGTCATATTCAGTTAACAGTAAAAAACATTCAGTTATCCACAATTCAGGGTCATAGTCAGTTAACAGTAAAAATCATTCAGCAAATTCAGTAAATTATGCTCATACTCACTTAACAGTACATTAAGTTCATCACAATTATTCTGTTCAACTGTTGAAATTGAAATTCAAACCCTAATTCCTAAATTAACAGTAAAAAACATTCAGTTATCCACAATTCAAAGTCATATTCAGTTAACAGTAAAAAAAATACAGTGATCCACTATTCAAACTCATATTCAATTAACAGTACAAATCATTCAGCAAATTCAGTAAATTAAGCTCATACTCACTTAACAGTACATGCACTTCATCACAATTATTATGTTCAACTGTTGAAATTGAGATTCAAACCCTAATTCCTAAATTCAGATTCATACAGAGGAAAGAATATAGCTACACTAGCGAAATCACTTAAAGTGTTCAACTACACTAGCATAATCAAAAAGAAAATTTGGTAACACTCACCCACGCCGAGGCCTGATGTGAAGTGGTGGCTCCACCGATTGGCCTTCCGCACTGGGCGGTTTGGCGGCCGACGTGCCTCCACGCCGTCGGTTGAAGATGTTGCCATCTCCGCCGACGCCGACGGATCGAGAGGCGCCAAAGCGTGCCGAGCGCCGTCGGAGAGCCAGAAGGACGGGCGGCCACCAAAGATCGGGCGATGGCGAGGTCGCCGTCGTCCCTACCGTCACCGGATGCGCCTCCTTCGTCAACAACACCGCCGCCGTCGTCAACGCCGCCGCCGCCGCCACCGGTCGCCATGCGGGAAGTGACCTAGGACGACTAGATGGGATCTGGGGGAAATGGCTGGGTCGGGCCGCTCGTTAGGTCACGGGCGCCGTCTAATGGCGCGCGTCACGGGCGCCGTCTCCCCCTGGCCACGTGGCGCCTGACAGCGGCCCAACCGGTCAGTTTTCCACTCAGACGCGCCAAACCGTGCGACCAGCGTTTTTTGAAAACTGTCAGCGCAAACGTGGTGGTTTTTTGAAAAAATTACGAAACCTGGTGGCTTTCTGTTTTAGCGTCCCCTAATGTGGTGTTCTTTTGCAATTTACTCGACTTTTGTAAGGTATTTTCCCCAACAATACTACCTCCGTCCTAGTTTATTGGCCTATTGTATTTTATGTCAAATTTTGACCATAAATTTAACTAATAAAATGTCCATGCATGTCATAAAAAGTTATATTATTAGATACTATGTTTAAATACGAATCCAACGATATAATTTTTGTTGACATGTATTAACATTTTGTTAGTTGAATATTTGATCTCCCGCAAAAAAGAAAAAGTTGAAAATTTGATTAAAATTTCGCACAAATTCTAAAGAGGACCAATAAATCAGGACGGAGGTAGTATTCTCTCCGGGCGTATATTTTGGTCAAGCACATGAATCAAGAAGGGGGTTATCCTCCTTGTAAAATGTCTACATCCAATAAATTCGTAAGCAGAAAAGCAGGTAAGAATGAAATGAATGTTAAGTGACGTTTCATACTGAGGACCTTTGGGCTGTAGCAGCTCCCTTCTTAAATTACCACTGCTTCCGGGTTGCTGCGTTACCGGTTCATCTCCTTGCAGAACCACGTCCAAAGTGAAGGTTCTTCTCCTAAGCCGATCTCCTTTCATGTCTTGTGATCTAATCAATCTGTTCCCTCATCTGCACACAGATCTTTTCGATTTACCTTTGATTTACCTCTGTACTCCTTCCACGATCTTAACTAACAGCCGTTAGCAGATTCCAGTCAGCGATCCCCTTTTTCAGGAAGCTACACGACCGATCGGTCCCGGATTGTTGCGGCCGTTTCTACGCCCTACAATCTGGGAAAACTTAGATAATGCGAAGGAGAGAGTATTGTTTCATCTGTTTCTGTGTGCCATCTGTAATCTAGACAAAGAAATGTTTTGTCCGTCGAGAAAGGACACTTGTCTGTATGGTTTGTTAGTTTTTGTAGCACTCATAGGCGATGTCATCTATCTGCTTCCTAGTTTCCTGAACCCTGCCATTTTGCAGAACGGCTCCGAGATCGATGAGAAATCTAGACGAACGCTGCGCGAGGAAGAAGTTCGTCAGGCAGACGAAAAGCGCTTCTAGTAATGCTAAAAAAGCACGCACCGCTTATGCTGATAGTTCAAGCAGTTCAGATGATTATCCTATTGAGCCATCAGAGAGTGAGGGGTCAGACCTCGAATGCCCGAGGGATCGCTCAGGCCGTCGCGGGAAACAAGTAAAGGCCGCCGCAATGTCTTCTCCGGTTGGGGAATTGTCAGGTTAATAGTCTGTTAAATTTTAGTACCTTCACTGCATCATCTTCTCTTACTTCTAGAACTTTTTTACATGCATCAGAAGGCGATCCATCTGAAGATGAGCCTGTGGAACCGGATGATCTTCAGATGCCTTCCAGGAATTATGCCTTGCATCGCAAAAAGGAGAAGAATTATGTCTTACAAGGGAAGTTCGATCTCACAGCGGCAGAGAAGTCGAAAATAGATGCGCTTGACGAGAAAATTCGACCTAAAATCCCAATGCTTGTGGTAAGGATGAAGAAGACCAATGTGAAACAACACCCTGATCTGGTACGTCAAGTTTGTTGTTCGGGTTGCTTGCGTCTGCATTTTATCTTTTACCACTATACTCCCTCCACATATTCAAATTATTAGTTGGACTAAATTTTTCAAAAAGTCAAACTTCTCTAGTTGTGGCCAAATTTATCGAGAAACTATCAATTTCTACAATATGAAATATAATTTCGTATTTATTAATTTAGTATCGTAGATGTTAATATATTTTGCTATAAACTTGGTCAAACATAGAAACGTTTGACTTTTAGCTTTCTAAAACTAAGGGTTCACATTTAGATTTTCTCATATTCTAGAGAGATAAGTTGGAGCGTCTTAAATATCCTTAGTTGCCAGTCTTGATACTTTGTTCTATAGTACAAGTTATATATAGCAGCATCACATATTCATATTCTGCCCTTCTCTGTTTATTAATTATAGGCAATACTTAAGGACTATGCAGTCAATCACTTTCCTAGCAAAAATCAAACGATCACACTCAAGCTACATGGGAAGAGTAAGGAATGGCTGTGCGATTTTCGCATCATACCTGATGAAAAGGGACACCACCTCTATTTGCACGAGTTTGTCCATCACAATAATGTGCGGGAGGGTGATCTCTGCCTCTTTCAACCAATGACGAAGGGTGATGTAAGAAACTTCAAGGTGACAGTCCATCACCTTCACGAAGCAGACGTTGAAAGAAATGATATTGGCACAAGTGATGGGACTATTCAAGAAAAAGGTGCAGATTCAGTTGATATACGAAGCAGGTCTGATGATGATACCAAACAGCCATCAGGAAGAAAATTATATCCTAGGTGTCAGAGGGGTAGCTCAATGGATCATCGAAACAGTGCAAAAAAGGCTGCAAAACCCACTTCCTTTGAGAAATCAGGTTAGGTTGTTAAGTTAGAAGTGCATATGTGTCAAAGTTTAAATTACTTATATAATCTTCTCTTGTAATTTTGTACAGGAGATGACAATCCTTTAGCATACAATTCTGTTGAGTCTGATGATTGTCGAACACCTCGAGGACATAATTATGCGCTATCACTTGGGAGTTGTCTATCTGTAGCACAATATGAGAAAGTGATTGCACTTTTAGAGATAATTCAGCCCGAGACTGCTGTATACGTTGATGTCATGAGTCAGCGTGCTGTTCAACCACCCAGTCCCCTACTGGTAAATTCCTCAAAAAAAAAAAGAACTTGAATGGCAACTTAGTGTTTTCAATACGAACTGTTTGTCATGCTTAAAGGCGTCCATTTCTGTTTCTGTATTATAAATAAGAAGTCTGCTATCTTGGAGCTCTTATGACCTACTACTACTTAGCTTTCAGTTCTTGTTTATATTTATTAATGGCATCACATCTTTTCTCTTGTGTTATCAGATCATTCCTGAGGAACATGCAATTGCACACTTTCCAAATGAAAGTGTGACTATCGCACTTCAAGGGCCGGAAAAGAAGAGCAAGAAGTGGCAACCCAGATTCTACATGACAAAAGATAGAAGTGAGTACATGCTTATCGGGCATTGGTTCGACTTCGTCTATGACAACAGTTTGCAGGAGGGGGATATCTGCATCTTTGTACCAGAAAATGGTGGGGCGAGGCGATCCAAGTTTACCGTCCATCTACTTCGTGGAGAAACAAGTCATTTGGGAGGTGGAACTGGTGGTGTCCAAGCGGCTGGCTCAGGCGAGGGTAAAACAAATACAAAGTACCTTACGAAACATTGGTATTCGAAAACAATTTGATACATTTTAGATTATTTCGGTCTTATGATCTAAAATTATTTGCAGGAGAAAACGCTTCCTCGGAAAGCAACATGCATAGGGTTCCTCATGAACCTCCAGAAAAGTCTGCTGGTCTTGTTGTGCCTCCTTACATTCTACCATCCAAGACCCATCTCTCTCCATCTCAGGAGAACATTGTTGAAACGGAAGTGCAAGCAATCCAATCTGAAGTTCCCATTTATGTATCAATCATGAAAAAGAGCTGCATTGGTACCATTAAGCACAACATGCTTGTAAGCTTAACACCCTTTTTAAAATCTCTGCATCAAGTTTATTTTATTTTCTTGTTGTCGGATTTTGAATATTGCCAAAACTGAACGGCGTAAGGACCTTGTTTCCCAGGGCCTCAACTAATTGAAAGTGGGAACCAGGGTGTTTGCCTTGTGAGACTTTGATCACAAAATAATATGTTTCACAATTTTTTCTATTGGAATATGTCATTTCTATTTAGGATAGTAAAATTTCAAGCCAAAAAATAATTTTCTGGCAAGTACAGTTCAAAAATTAACAGTGCAACCTTTTGCACAGATCCAGCGATCTCCCAGCAGAATGCACACAGAAATAAGCAACGTCTCAGGAATTTCAGTCGACATAGTTTTAAATATATTTTGATGGTTAAAATTTTCAACCTGCCACTGTAATATGTTTACATTTGTAATAAAACAGGAATTAGGTTCAAAGTATGCTGCTGCCGCACATCTTCCGCGCGAAAATCAAACTGTGGTGCTCCAATGCTTGAGTCAGATATGGAAGACCAAGATGGTGGTGCATCGAAATGGAAAAAGGTGGTTCCTTAGCGCAGGCTGGTCCAAATTTGTACATGACAACAGTCTGCAACTCGGTGATATCTGTCTGTTTGAATTGAAGAAAAACAAGAGGAAGCTTACCATGAAGGTTCATATCATTCCCAGCAATCAGCGTTAACTCGCAGTACTGGAAGAGAAAATGATCGAACATATGCATTGCTACTTTGTACTAGGTTCTTTGGCTTGTTTTGTACTCTGAAATAAACTATGGGTACACTAGTAGAAAAAGGGTCAAACGTGCAGCACATTAGTGCCGGTTTGTATTAGAGCCGGCACTAATGTATACATTAGTGCCGGTTCCAACGGCTAGCCGGGCCGCTCTCATTAGTACCGGTTCATGGCTAACCTTTAGCACCGGTTCGTGCCACGAACCGGTACTAATGAGGGTGGTGGCAGGATGTTGTTAGTCTGGGCCCCCTCCAGCACCTTTAGTACCGGTTCGTGCCACGAACCGGTACTATAGGTAGACGTACATAAACCCTTCGCCCACCCGAGCCACTCTGTTCTTCCCCTTTCCCTCACTTCTCCTCTGTTCTTCCCCTTTTCCTCGAGCTCCTCACAAATTTTGCCCAAAATTTGTCAAGATTTGAAGGCCCCATCCATTCAAATGATCACAAAGGTTAGCAACTTTGTCCTTTCATCTCTCATTGCTAGATTAGCTCTTGCAATGCTTTATATAGTTACTAATTTGTGAGTTTAGTAATTTGGGAGGAAATATATATATGTGCTAGTATTTGATTTATATGCAATTTGAGGTCAAAAATAACACTTAGTTTGCATATGTAGGTGTGGTTTAATTAGTGCCTTCTAAATCTCCGTCAGAACCACCGCCGATCGCCTGCACTGTCCGTCACACCGGCACCACCTTGTGGTGAGCCTCTTGTTCATGTAATTTTATATAAAAATTGATGTTTGTGTGATTTGGATATATAGTTAATCATGTAATAATTATCTTACCCGACGTTGTTTGTTATACATAGTGCCATGATTTTGATATCCGCCCCGTCGGCCCTCGTCCTTGTTATGATTCAGATGTGGTATATTCTCTTTAAAACTATTAGTTGCATTTTGTGTTTATGACAAATTATGCCCATCAAGTTGACATAGATATTTTTATCTAGGAGGTATGTGAACCGGAAATTCCAACCGACCCTATTGTCGAGAGGTTAAATTTAGTTGAAAGAGAAAACGAGTACTTGAAAGAAAAATTGAAAAGAATTGAGGGGGAGAAGATGGAATTGGAGTTGCATGTTGCCGATGTCGTCGATGATCACAAGATCAAGATGGAGAAAATGCGCTTGAAGAATAGAAAGATTAGAAAATATGCCATCGATAGTGAGGCTTGGTATCATTATGTTGTTGGATCAATTGTTACCTTAGTTGCGATCTTGATCGCATTTGTTGTTGCATTTAAATGCTTTAGCTAGAGAGTTATTTGTTTGTTGCATTTAAGTGTTGTATGAACTTTATGTATGAACTTGTATTAATTTGGTCTATTCGGTGTTGTGTAATGAAGATGAGCCGCAATGGATGTACGATGACCGATGCTCTCCCAGTTCGTTGAGGGCGCATACTTTTTCTCGCTTGCGGCTGAGGCAAACAAGCGGGCGGATGGTTTTATGCCTTGTCCATGTGGTGTCTGTAAGAATGGTCACAATTACTCTATGTCAAGAACCATTCACGTCCACCTGTTTAAGTCCGGTTTCATGCCCCACTATAATGTTTGGACCAAGCACGGAGAAAGAGGGGTTATGATGGAAGACAATGAAGAAGAAGAGGACGACGACAACTATCCGGCCATGGGTTCCCTGAATACGATGATACAACAATGGGGAAGAAGCTGAGCCGTAATGCGGAAGAAGCTGAGCCGGCAATGCGGGAAGAAGCTGAAGAAGAGGCATCGATGAGCCCGTTGATGATCTAGGTCGGGCCATTGCCGATGCAAAGAGAAACTGCGCAAGTGATTTGGAGAAGAAGAAGTTGCGGCGCATGTTAGAGGATCACAAAAATTGTTGTACCCAATTGCGAGGTGACAAGAAAAGCTGGGCACCACACTGGAATTGCTGCAATGGAAGGCAGAGAATGGTGTAACTGACAAGGGATTTGGAAAGTTGCTGGTAATGATAAAGGATGTGCTTCCAAAGGACAACGAATTGCCCGAGAGTACGTACGAAGCAAAGAAAGCTGTCTGCCCTCTAGGGTTAGAGGTGCAAAAGATACATGCATGCCCTAATGATTGCATCCTGTACCGCGGTGAGTACGAGGATTTGAACGCTTGCCCGGTATGTGGTGCATTGCGCTATAAGATCAGCCGCGATGAGCCTGGTGATGTCGAGGGCGAGCGCCCCAGGAAGAAGATTCCTGCCAAGGTGATGTGGTATTCTCCTATAATACCATGGTTGAAACGTTTGTTCCAAAACAAAGAGCATGCCAAGGCGATGAGATGGCACAGAGAAGACCGTAAGAAAAATGGAAAGTTGAGAGTACGGGAAGGAGTTTGCAGATGACGCAAGGAGCGTATGGTTTGGTCTAAGCGCAG
Organism: Aegilops speltoides; assembly: GCA_021437245.1. Taxonomy (NCBI): domain Eukaryota; kingdom Viridiplantae; phylum Streptophyta; class Magnoliopsida; order Poales; family Poaceae; genus Aegilops; species Aegilops speltoides. Next base: position 52,456,530 of record CM038144.1, read on the forward strand.
ATGGCATTAATCCTTTTGGGGAGCAGAGCAGCAACCATAGCACCTGGCCTGTGACTCTATGTTTGTATAACCTTCCTCCTTGGTTGTGCATGAAGCGGAAGTTCATTATGATGCCAGTGCTCATCCAAGGCCCTAAGAAACCCGGCAACGACATTGATGTGTACCTAAGGCCATTAGTTGAAGAACTCTTACAGCTGTGGAATGGAACAGGTGTACGTGCGTGGGATGAGCACATGGGGAAGAATTTGACCTCAAGGCGTTGTTGTTCGTGACCATCAATGATTGGCCTGCTCTCAAGAACCTTTCGTGATGGATAAACAAGGGATACCGCGGATGCACGACCGTTTGGATGATACCGACAAGATATATTTGAATAGTTATAAGAAGAATGTGTACAGGACATCGCCGATTTCTTCCGAGCAGCATCCGTAAGAAAGAAAGGCAAGCATTTCAAAGGTGAGGCGGATCACCGGACGAAGCCTCGCCATCGTCATCGGTGCTGATGTACATGATATGGTCAAGGATTTGAAGGTGATATTTGGAAAGTTATCTGGCGGACAACCTGTTCGAAGGACGCGGACGGACGCGCACCCATGTGGAAGAAGAAATCTATATTTTGGGACCTGCCATATTGGAAAGACCTAGAGGTCCGCTCCGCAATCGACGTGATGCACGCCACGAAGAATCTTTGCATGACCCTGCTTGGCTTCTTGGGCGTGTATGGGAAGACAAAAGATACACCGAGGCACGGAGGACCAGCAACGATGCACGGAGAAGACGACATACATCGTGGTCATGCAAGCTACGCCTTACCAAAGAAGAGAAGGAAATCTTCTTTGAATGCCCGCCGAGATTAAGGTACCGTCGGCTTCGTCGAATATAAAGGAATAATAAACATGGCAGAGAAAAAGTTCCAACCTAAAGTCTCATGACTGCCACGTGATTATGACGCAATCGCTTCGGTTGCATTGAGGGGCTTCTACCGAAAACGCTCGATTAGCCATTGTGAAGCTATGTGCATTTCTCAATGCAATCTCTTAGAAGGTAATCGATCCAGAAATCATACCAAGGTTACAGAATGATTTGGTGCAATGTCTTGTCAGTTTCGAGTTGGTGTTCCCACCATCCTTCTTCAACATCATGACGCACGTCCTAGTTCACCTATGCGAAGAGATTAACATTTTGGGTCCTGTATTTCTACACAATATGTTCTCCTTTGAGAGGTTCATGGGAGTCTTAAAGAAATATGTTCATAACCGTGCTAGGCCAAAAGGAAGCATCTCCAAGGGCCATCAAAATGAGGAGGTCATTGAGTTTTGTATTGACTTTATTCCGACCTTAAGCCGATTGGTGTTCTGAATCGCGGCATAAGGGCGATCGATGGAAAAGGCACGCTAAGAGGGGAACAAATAATATGTATGGACGGACATTCTCTCTTTGAAGCACACTACGCTTCTACGAATTCCACCTTGGTGGCTCCGTATATGGATGAACACAAAATTTGCTACGCCCAAACACCCGGAGCGGTCTCGATGAGTGGATTACACGTGAACAAACCAGAGTTTCGCTAACTGGTTGCAGACACGCACCATGCATGACACCTCTATTGAAGATGACCTGTACTTGCTGTCCCGATTACCATCTTGAATATAATGACTTTCAAAGGGTACGAGATAAATGGTAATACATTTTACACGATTGCCCAAGATAAGAAGAGCACCAACCAAAACAGTGGTGTCCGCTTTGATGCGTAAACCAAGACGGAAAGGAAACATATTATGGTTATATACAGGACATATGGGAACTTGACTATCGACGTGGTTTAAAGGTCCCTTTGTTTCGTGCAAATGGGTCAATATGACACGAGGCGGGTAACGGAAGACCCGCGAAGACGGAACGACAAAGAGTGGATCTCAACAATCTTGCGTGATGCAGACGAACCATTCGTCCTAGCCAATGATGTGGCACAGGTTTTCTATATGAAGGACATGTCTACCAAGCCAAGAAAAGAAAAGATAAGGAAGCGAATGCATCGTCACGATGAGCCAAAGCGCACATAGTTCTTTGTGGGAAGAGAAACATCGTGGGAGTGGATGACAAGATGACAAGTCGGAAGATTATGAAAAGTTTGATGAAATTGCTCCATTCACAAAGTGAATATTGACCCGAGCATCCCGTTAAATGATGAAGATTTTCCATGGTTACGGCGCAAAGGGACACACGCGAAGAAAAAGTTTCACACCCAAAGATCTGGGATGTGATCGGCTTCACTATCATCACTTTCTTCTGTGTTTCACACCCAGGAGGGAATGTCTGTAATATTTAGGGTAGTTATGTGTTTTGGCATTTGAAACGCGAAGAAATTTTATGTGCAAACAAATTCTTTTCATGCATTTACTGATTTTTTCCATTTAAATGACCCTGAAATTGAAAAGCAATTCAAATGAACTCGAGAAAAGGTTGAAAGTTGGCATGGTATCATAATTTCATACAAATAGCATGTGCAAGAAAGTAGAGAGGGTTACGGCAAAACTAGATGCACTTCGTGTACAAAATGGACAATCACTTTCAAGTATCGTGGTTTCCATTTAAAACTGAACTGTTACAAAGGCATTTCATTTTTAAATAACCTAAGCATTACTAAATTGAATATAATGATAAAACACACTAATATTGAACATAAGAAAAAAGAATCACTGAAAAAACTTTTTTCAAAGTTAAGTTATTCACAAACTAGTGATTCACACAAATTTCAAATAATTCAAAATTTAAACTATTCAAATTTGAAATCTACCGGCACTAGCAGAAAGTTTGTAATTTTTTGTACCTAAGGCAAAAATATTCACAAAGAAACTCTAAATACAGCAAAAAAACAACTCAAAAATAAATAAAACAAAAAAAATAAAGCAAAAAAAATTAAGAAAAAAAAGCCCGCCAACTGGGCCAAAGCAGCCTACATACGACTAGCGACACAACCTTTCATCGGGCCAGGATGCAGGCCCGCGAAGGCCCAGTTGGCCCACAAGGTGAGGAGGACAGGTACGCCCAGTAGGCCTGATTAGGAGAGGAGCTCGAGAGAGCTACCGACTGGGCTTATAAACCCGGTCACGGTAGCCCTCGACTAGCGAGGTGGGACTAAACTTCAAGATCTGCACTGCTAGCAACAAGACTTCTTTAGTACCGGTCGTGGCACAAACCGGTAGTAAAGGGGCCTTTAGTACCGGCTTGTGCCATCACCCGGTACTAAAGGGAGTCGCTTCGCCGCTTGGCTGGCCAAAACAGATTTTAGTACGGTTGGTGGCTCCAACCGGTACTAAAGGTGCCTTCTATATAAGAAAACACTTCAAAATTTCGCTGGTTTCTCATCTCCTCTGCTTCTTCTCCTCTGCACTGTCGCCGCGCCGCCTCGCCCGCCGCCCGCGTCCCGCCGCCGCTTCTCCCCCCGCCCGTCCCTGCTGCCGCCGCCGTCGTCGCCGCCGCCGCCGTCCTCGCCCTGTCGCCGCCTGTCGCGCCTGCCTGCCGCCGCCTGCCCAGACGTCTCCGTCTCGTCTGCTGCCGCCGCTGTCGTGCTTGTGCGCCTTGTCGCTCTCGCCTAGCCGGCCGGTGAGCCACACACACACATACATTTTTAGTTATAGATTTTTCTGTTTTTAAGAAATTGTTAGACATTTTTCTGTTTTTTAGAAATAGTTAGAAATGTTAGAATTGTTAGATTTGTTAGAAATGTTTGAAATTGTAGAAATTTTTCTGTTTTTTAGTTATAGAAATATATAGTTATAAAAAAGTTAGAATTGTTAGAAATTTTTCTGTTTTTTAGTTATAGAAATAGTTATAAAATGTTAGTTATATAGATAGAAATGTTATAATTTTTTTCTGTTTTTAGTTATAGAAATATTAGAAATGTTATAGAAATGTTAGTTATATATATAGCATTGTTAGAAATGTTATAGAAATGTTAGTTATATAGAAATGTTAGAAATTTTAGTTATCAAAATCCAATCATTAAAAAATGTTACTTTTTATGGGCATATAGCTAGTATTTGTTCTCGACGATGCCGCCCCATCTCGCCGCCGTCGACCCGTCATGACGACGCCCAGCCGACCCATGTCCGGACTGGCTCCACCGGCTGGCACTGGGAGGTGCTGCTTGAGGCGCGCCGCTTGACGAGGAACCCGCCGCGGGTCCATCGTCGACCCGATCTCGTTTGGTGGCGTTAGCGTGGGCGATTTGGTGCGGAGGGACCCGGCCCCGCGGAGGTGGTACGTCGCCGTGTCAGGAGGAGGACGAGCACGCCCATCGCTACATGGTTGCGTTAGAGGGCGGCAGGTTCTCCAATACGTGGCAATATCTTCGGGATCTCACTTCAGCTATGATCCCGTGAGGATTCCTTCTCTTTGGTGTCCTCGCCTGCCGCCGGAGGAACCGCGAGTGTCCTAGATTCTTACGTAGTATTCGATCTTTATTAGCTAATAGCCGTGATGTACTATTCAATATTATATATTATTCGAGACGATGTATTCGAGATTATATCTATTATTCGGACTATGTATTCGAGATTATATCTATTATTCGAGATTTGAATACTAAATTGTTTTATATTTCTTTTGGATTAGTTAAACAAAAGCTATGGCGCATAATACCGACAGAGAGGAGAACAGACCATGTTCGATATGATACGAGGCAGATGATAATCAAAATGAAGAAGATTATGACGGCTCGAATTTCTAAACAACACGGAGAGGGTGATATGATATTCGATCACGATGAAGTCATGAATGATTATGACGATGACGAAGAACATGATCCTGAAACAACAAACACCGACGAGGTATATATATTTATATAAGCAGGCATCTGGTGATCATCACATGTTTTAAATGACTTGAAGATATATTAACGAATTGATCTTTGTTCTTTCAGCCATCCGGATCGAGCAAATCTTCAGACAAAAGGACGAAACGAGGCCCGAACAAAAAGTTGAAGCCGAGCGTAAAGTACAATATCGAGGCATGCGGCCCTACTGGCAAACCATTAGCGCCTAAGAAGATTGCGGACAAGTTCGTTCGTCAGTGCGGAGTTCTTGTGAAGGACCAACTCCCGATCAAACTTCAAGAATGGAGAGCGCCAGCAAAGCCACGTCCAGATGTTACTTATGTCGACAAGAATAAAAAAGATCTGCTTTGGGATACTCTCATGGAACATTTCACCCTACCGATCATTTCACGTATGATGTGCGAGAAAGTCAAAGAGGCTGCTCTTAAGATGATGGCGATCGCATTCAAGAACTACAAGAATGGTGAATGGAACAAGTACGTCAACGAAGGAAGGAAGACTCCAGATTCAAGGGAACACCGGAGAACCAACGTGATCATTGGGCCGATTTCGTGAAATTCAAGGATTCGGAATTAGCTAAGGAACGGTCGAGAATAAACAAGAAGAATGCTGAAAAAGGATAAGTTCCATAAGTGGGGCCGGTGGCTATGCGGTGGCAATGCCTAAGTGGGATAAGTATGAGAAAGAGATGGAGGATGCAGTGTCACTCCGGCTACTAAGAGCTGGCCCCTGTGGTCGGGACTTGGTTCTATGCGCATGGGGGAGTTGGACAGGAGACAGCAATGTTTCGACGAGGGCAAGTCTGAAAGGAGCCGACGATGCGATACTTGTTGCAATAGAAGAGGCACGAACGGGGTGTTCCAGCCCAACAGAGAGAATGACGAGCTTACGCGTGCTCTCGGGAAATCCTGAACACCCGGAAGAACACGAGGCAAGGGCGCCTACCGTGGTATGAGGGTTTTCAGACCGAACAACGACTACGTAACCCGTGCGAGAAAGAAGATTATGGAGGAGAAGAAGAGGAAGATGGAGGAGGAGCAGAGGAAGCGGGACTATGAACGCCTTCAAGGCCTAGAAGCAAGTCAAGCGGAATTGGCGGTCAAATTCCAGCGGCAGCAGGAGCAAATCGACTCACTTACCCATCAAAGGGGTCTCAAAGAATGCAGCAGCTAGCGGATGATCCAGCATTGATAGCATCGCCCATCCATGCCGAGAAGCAGCGTGGGTTCCATCCCGGACGACCCAATGTGGGTAGATACCCGTGGATGACATCACGGAGAACACTAGCTGCGAGCTACACGTCAAAATGAAGAACATATCCATGAAGGTGGCGGACGGCTGTGCTTTCACAAATCCCCCCGAGGCAACCTTCCATTGCAACCCGATTCCAGCGGGCTATGCTCGTGTCGTGGTTGATGAGGTGGTGGACCCACCATATTCGGGCTACAGACTTGACATTCTTTGGAGGTGACGGCGAGCGCTTTCTTGAGAGGCCAAACATCGATCATCCTATGGAAAAAGGATTGCATCATCTTTCCAAGGCCACGGACACCGCGTCACCCGAGTCCTCGTCGAAGTCCGCCACCGAGTCAGCAGACTCCTGCTCCTCCAAGTCCGCAAAGTGTCGGGACAATCCTCCTCCTCCAAGTCCGCAAAGTGTCGACAATCCTCCTCCTCCAAGTCCGCCACAGCGCCGACGCCCACTCCTCCTCCAAGTCCGGCACAACCTCAGCCACTCCTCCTCGTCCAACTCAGTCCCGTCGGCCGTCTCCGCCGCCTCAAGAATCGCAGAAGAGACACCCGTAGCTCAGTGCGTGGCAGACGAGTCGAGGTAGTACAGGAAGTACATGCGGAGGCAAGCGGTATAAATATGGTCCAAGCCTCAAGGCTCTTCCGCAGAGGTCTTATGACAGGTCCGAGGAGGAAATCACAGCCATATCAAGGCCGAGGTGGAAGCCCATTTTGCACGAAACCGCCACCGCCGCCAAGGGAGAAAGTGCTCGAGGAAACGATTGACCACTTCATTCAGATGGCTCAACCACCAGCTTCCAAGCCTGCTGACATAGACTATGAGCGCCACATCGAAGTTAAATCGAGCACGTCTACAAAGGGAGGCGAGCACGCCTACATCGGGTTCGAGCAAACAAGAAGCAGCTGCCAAAAATGCGGAAAACCATTCCCCACTGGGAGAACAGCGCTAATCGATCCTCGCTTGTTGTGCCAACAACAAAGATAACGTGCCCCAATATTATTGTGGGCAAACAGGCATGTTCCCGAGGTGGGCAATGTGGTAATAACGGAGGAGCATATAATGCAGGCTGAAGTTCTCAACATCACTGTTGGACAACTCCTCGAGATCGAGCCCATGCCTTTGCTTAGAGAGGATGAAGTAAAACGGAAATATGTCCGGGGCCAACCTTTGGTCGTGCGAGACAAGGTCAAGAACCTCCCAACGAGAATGTATGAATTGCATCAATGGTACATGAACATTACCAAGATTTCAGAACGAGTGTCCCTCATGGTGAATGTCAAGAATGACCATTACTACCATGAGAAAGCTGGGTCCGTTGAGTATTTAGAACTGTTTCAGTTATACAATAAGGAAGCACTCGACAAATCTATAAATCGTTGCTATTGTGCGTAAGTGATTTCTTTCTATAATTTAAGTCTCAAGCCAGCTGTAGTGATCCTTTTGAGATCAATCATTACCTGTAATTATCCTCACTATATTCTTTTTTGTGGTATTATGCAGGATGAAGATATATGAAATGAGAAAAGGTGGACGCTATGGCATTGGGTTCATTGACCCAAACACCGTTAATGAATTCACATGGAAGATAAGTGAACGTCTTGCAAAGGAAGTAGAGGACAGCATGCTAGAGTTCTTGAAGCGCCTCAAATACAATGAAGATATACTACTTCCTTACCACTTTGGGTGAGTCACACTGTCTTGTACTACAAATTCTCTGTTTTTCCCTACTAGCTAGCTACATGTTTTTGCTAACATATGCCCGCTTAATTAAGACATGTAAATGTGTGTGCATGCAGATTTCACTGGGTCTTGTGTATCATTAAAGTTGACGCCGAACAGTTGAAGTACTGGACTCACTAGTCTCAAAAACACCGACTTTAACATCTTGTATGGGATAGTCAACAGGTAATTTCAATCATTATTAACTATATATCTCGCCTATTTAGTTCGTCATTTCATGATATGAACTATTTAATAACCCTTTATTCATTTTCTTTGTCACAAGGCAGGGCTTGGGCAAGATTCATCGCGTCACGCCCGCGTAATGGAAACAAAAGCTTGAATGGTTTCACCCAAGGTAAGTAATTATAGTACTAGCTAGCTAGCTAGCTAGCTGCCATCTCTTTAATTATCATGCTTGATTAATTTTTATCTGATCAAATTCCATTCTCGTAAAGGCCCTGAAGTAGGCACAGGGGACTGATCTGTGTGCATTCTGCGTTTGCGAGAACATTCGCATGATGGCATCCGAAAGGAGCAGATCTCAAAGACAACAATGGGTACGCTTGTCAGAACACTATTCACAATTTTTACACCATTATCGATATCTAGCTAGTCACACAACTAATACACATGCATATTGATCTCCTTCTTAACAGTTCAAAGAGGTGCGGGAGAAGCTCATAGAAACGGAGCGCGTAGAAGCACTTCAAGAGGAAATAGCGGGATTTTTGCTCGACCAGGTCATAAACCGAATGGAGAATTCTATTACCGCTACCGCCCCAATGAAAACCACTTTCAATTGTCATCGTGTTCAAGGCACCAATTAGACTGGCTCAAGGCAACATTCATATGTAGGAGAAATTGTATATATCTATACATGTGTGTATGTGTGAATTAATTAATATGGTGGTTTAATTTGTGAGACATTGATGTGATATATATATGCATGATTGGTTCTACTAGATATTATATATATATATATATATATATATATATATATATATATATATATATATATATATATATATATATATATATATGCATAACGTGTACAATGTGTAGTATCGTAAAATACCAAAGAAACTAAAAAGAATTAAAATGGAAACACAAAATTAAATGAAAAGAAATCATAAAACTAAAACCCTCCAAACCTTATAGTACCGGTTGGTCTTACAAACCGGTACTAAAGGGCCCTGTGTCCCTGAGCTGGCTCGTACACGTGGTTGCCCTTTAGCACCGGTTCGTCTTGAACCGGTACTAAAGGGGGGGGCCTTTAGTGACCACTAATTAGTGCCGGTTATGTAACCGGCACTATAGGGCCTTACGAACCGGTGCTAATGCCCGGTTCTGCACTAGTGGTATGGTTTGTCTTCCCGAATTCGATGGCGTTTACCGAATTTGGGCAAAGAATCTGGCCAGCTCCTCCCCAAAACTAAGGCAGCCTAATAAACCCGGATGGTGGGAGTATCGATAAATGCATATAAAATATATTTTTATACATATTTGGTACTGTAGTTGTTGGTACTTTTCCCTACAAATTTGGTCAAACTTTACACCATTTGACTTGAGCAAAAAGTTATATGCCATCGTTTTCAGAACGAAGGGAGTACTATTCATAATAGTGTTCAATTATTATTCTTTGTATATAGAGTTGTAGGTCTAACTTAAATCAAATTGAGTGACATAGTAGAGAAATGTTTTATGTATGTGGAAAACTAATTTCACATTTTAAAATGCGTGTAGGGTGTATTTTGGGTGATAAGTGCATCATTAGCACCACAAGTGGGTGCACCGGATATTTCACCCCTCAATCGACCTGCATGTTCTCGTTGCTCCCCAAACTCCTATCCTCCATCACAGACGTCAGATGCCTCCCTCTCTTTAAGGCCTCCGGGACCAGTGCCACTTGCAATCTACCTCCAACACCTCGTGTCGCCTTGACTTGTGGAGGCGTGTCAAGGGTTCTGGGGTTCTCCCCGTGCTCTAGGGAGAACAATGTTTTTTCGCAAAGGAACCAGATCTATTATTAAAGTTCATCAGAGATACAAAGTACCCCAAACATAATAAAACTTACATCAAGGTCCCTAGACCACTGTCGCCGCCAACACAAATCATCGACGCCCCTAGGGCGTGCCCCTATGCCTCGTGGGCACCCCGTGGGTCCTCCTGACTTGTTCTCGACGCCAAACCCTCCTATAAATACAAAAAACCCCGAAACATAACCTAGATCGGGAGTTCCGCCGCCGCAAGCCTCTGTAGCCACCAAAAACCTCTCGGGAGCCCATTCAGGCACCCTGCCGAGGGGGAATCCATCACCGGTGGCCATCTTCATCATCCCGGCGCTCTCCATGACGAAGAGGGAGTAGTTCACCCTCGGGGCTGAAGGTATGTACCAGTTGCTATGTGTTTGATCTCTCTCTCTCTCTCTCTCTCTCCCTCTCTCTCTCTCTCTCTCTCTCTCTCTCTCGTGTTCTTGATTTGGCACGATCTTGATGTTGGGGAACGTAGCAATAATTCAAAAAAAAATCTATGTATCACCAAGATCAATCTAGGAGATTCTAGCAACGAGAGAGGGAGTGCATCTTCATACCTTTGAAGACCGTGAAGCGGAAGCATTACAAGAACGCAGTTGATGGAGTCGTACTCACGGCGATTCAAATCACGGAAGATCCGATCTAGCGCCGAATGAACGGCGCCTCCGCGTTCAACACACGTACAACCCGGGGACGTCCCCCTTGTTGATCTAGCAAAGGGCGAGGAGAAGTTGAGGGAGAGCTCCGGTAGCACGACGACGTGGTGGTGGAGATTGTGGTTCTCCTGCAGGGCTTCGCCAAGCTCTACGGAGGAGGAGGAGGTGTTGGAGGAGGGAGCGGCTGCGCCAGGGGAAGGGTTCGGCTGCCCTCTCTCTCTCCCTCACTATATATAGGGGTAAGGGGGAGGAGGAGACGCCCTAGGGTTTCCCTAGGGGAGGGGTGGCGGCCACAGGGGAAACCCTAGATGGGTTTGGGCACCCCCACCCCTAGGAAACTTGCCCCCCAAGCCGGGAGGGGTGGCTGCCCTAGGGGAGGCGGCCCCACCTCTCCAGGTTACGTGAAATGGGGTGGGAGGGGCGCTCAGCCCCTTAGTGGGCTGATGTGCCCCTCCCCTTGGCCCATAATGCCCCCAAACACTTGTCGGGGCCTCTGAAACCCCTTTCGGACACGCTGGTCGTCAGCCGGTACCCCCGAAACAATTCCAGACTCCAATACCCTTCGTCCAATATATTGATCTTCACCTCCGGACCATTCCGGAGTTCCTCGTGTTGGAAATATGCCCTAGAGGCAATAATAAAATGGTTATTATTATATTTCCTTGTTCATGATAATTGTCTATTATTCATGCTATAATTGTGTTATCCGGAAATCGTAATACATGTGTGAATACATAGACCACAACATGCCCCTAGTGAGCCTCTAGTGGACTAGCTCGTTTATCAATGGATGGTTACGTTTTCCTGACCATGGACATTGGATGTCATTGATAACGGGATCACATCATTGGGAGAATGATGTGATGGACAAGACCCAATCCTAAGCATAGCACAAGATCGTGTAGTTCGTTTGCTAGAGCTTTTCTAATGTCAAGTATCATTTCCTTAGACCATGAGATCGTGTAACTCCCGGATACCGTAAGAGTGCTTTGGGTGTACCAAACGTCACAACGTAACTGGGTGGCTATAAACTACAGGTATCTCCGAAAGTATCTGTTGGGTTGACACGGATCGAGACTGGGATTTGTCACTCCGTATGACGGAGAGGTATCTCTGGGCCAACTCGGTAATGCATCATCATAATGAGCTCAATGTGACCAAGTAATTTATCAAGGGATCATGCATTACGGTACGAGTAAAGTGACTTGCCGGTAATGAGATCGAACGAGGTATTGGGATACTGACGATCGAATCTCGGGCAAGTAACGTACCGATTGACAAAGGGAATTGTATATGATATTGCTTGAATCCTCGACATCGTGGTTCATTCGATGAGATCATCGTGGAACATGTGGGAGCCAACATGGGTATCCAGATCCCGCTGTTCGTTATTGACCGGAGAGTCATCTCGGTCATGTCTGCGTGTCTCCCGAAACCGTAGGGTCTACACACTTAAGGTTCGGTGACGCTAGGGTTGTAGAGATATTAGTATGCGGTAACCCGAAAGTTGTTCGGAGTCTCGGATGAGATCCCGGACGTCACGAGGAGTTCCAGAATGGTCCGGAGGTGAATATTTATATATAGGAAGTCCAGTTTCGGCCACCGGGAAAGTTCTGCGGGTCACCGGTATTGTGCCGGGACCACCGGAAGGGTCCCGGGGGTCCACCGGGTGGGGCCACCTATCCCGGAGGGCCACATGGGCTGAAGTGGGAAGGGAACCAGCCCCAGGTGGGCTGTTGCGCCCCCCTTGGGCCTCCCCCTGCGCCTAGGGTTGGAAACCCTAGGGGTGGGGGCGCCCCACCTAACTTGGGGGGCAAGTCCCCCCCCCTTGGCCGCCCCCCCTTGAGATTTGATCTCTAGGGGGCCGGCGCCCCCCAGGGCCCCTATATAAAGAGGGGGGAGGGCTGCACACCCTAGTCCATGGCGCCTCCCTCTCCCCTTGTAACACCTCTCCCTCTCGTTGAGCTTGGCGAAGCCCTGTCGAGATCACCGCTGCTTCCACCACCACACCGTCATGCTGCTGGATCTCCATCAACCTCTCCTTTCCCCTTGCTAGATCAAGAAGGAGGAGACATCTTCCCCAACCTTACGTGTGTTGAACGCGGAGGTGTCGTCTGTTCGGCGCTAGGATCATCGGTGATTTCGATTAGGACGAGTACGACTCCATCAACCCCGTTCTCTTGAACGCTTCCGCTAGTGATCTACAAGGGTATGTAGATGCACTCCTCTCTCTCGTTGCTAGATGACTCCATAGATTGATCTTGGTGATGCGTAGAAATTTTTTATTTTCTGCTACGTTCCCCAACAGTGGCATCATGAGCTAGGTCTATGCGTAGTTTCTATGCACGAGTAGAACACAAGATTGTTGTGGGCGTTGGTTTTGTCAATTTTCTTGCCACTACTAGTCTTATCTTGTTTCGGCGGCATCGTGGGATGACGCGGCCCGGACCGACCTTACACGTACACTTATGTGAGACAGGTTCCACCGAGTGACATGCACTAGTTGCATAAGGTGGCTAGCGGGTGTCTGTCTCTCCCACTTTAGTTGGATCGGATTCGATGAAAAGGGTCCTTATGAAGGGTAAATAGAAATTGGCATATCACCTTGTGGTTTTGGCGTAGGTAAGAAATGTTCTTGCTAGAAACCTATAGCAGCCACGTAAAACATGCAACAACAATTAGAGGACGTCTAACTTGTTTTTGCAGCATATGCCTTGTGATGTGATATGGCCAAAAGGATGTGATGAATGAAATATATGTGATGTATGAGATTGATCATGTTCTTGTAATAGGAATCACGACTTGCATGTCGATGAGTATGACAACCGGCAGGAGCCATAGGAGTTGTCTTTTTTTTGTATGACCTACGTGTCATTGAATAACGCCATGTAATTACTTTACTTTATTGCTAAACACGTTAGCCATAGAAGTAGAAGTAATCGTTGGCGTGCCAACTTCATGAAGACACGATGATGGAGATCATGATGATGGAGATCATGGTGTCATGCCGGTGATGATGATGATCATGGCGCCCCGAAGATGGAGATCAAAAGGAGCAAAATAATATTGGCCATGACATGTCACTATTTGATTGCATGTGATGTTTATCATGTTTTGCTTCTTATTTGCTTAGTACGACGGTAGTAAATAAGATGATCCCTCATAATAATTTCAAGAAAGTGTTCCCCCTAACTGTGCGCCGTTGCGAAAGTTCGTTGTCTCGAAGCACCACGTGATGATCGGGTGTGATAGATTCTAACGTTCACATACAACGGGTGTAAGCCAGATTTACACATGCAAAACACTTAGGTTAACTTGACGAGCCTAGCATGTACAGACATGGCCTCGGAACACAAGAGACCGAAAGGTCGAACATGAGTCGTATAGAAGATACGATCAACATGAAGATGTTCACCGATGATGACTAGTCCGTCTCACGTGATGATCGGACACGACCTAGTTGATTCGGATCATGGATCACTTAGATGACTAGAGGGATGTCTAGCCGAGTGGGAGTTCATTATATAATTTGATTTGATGAACTTAATTATCATGAACTTAGTCTAAAATCTTTGCAATATGTCTTGTAGATCAAATGGCCCACGCTAATGTTTCCCTCAACTTCAACGCGTTCCTAGAGAAAACCAAGCTGAAAGACGATGGCAGCAACTATACGGACTAGGTCCGGAACTTGAGGATCATCCTCATAGCTGCCAAGAAAGCATATGTCGATGCACCGCTAGGTGAAGCACCCATTTTCCCAGCAACTCAAGATGTTATGAACGCCCGGCAGTCGCGTAGTGATGATTACTCCCTGGTTCAGTGCGGCATGCTCTACAGCTTAGAACCGGGGCTCCAATAGCGTTTTGAGCAGCACAGAGCATATGAGATGTTCCAAGAGCCGAAAATGGTTTTCCAAGCTCACGCCCGGGTCGAGAGATATGAAGTCACCGACAAATTCTACAGTTGTAAGATGGAGGAGAATGGTTCGTCGTGAGCACATACTCAAAATGTCCGGGTTGCACAACCGCTTATCTCAACCGGGAGTTAATCTCCGGATGACGCGGTGGTCGACAGAATCCTCCGATCGCTCCCACCTAGCTACAAGAGCTTTGTGATGAACTTCAATATGCAGGGGATGGTGAAAACCAATCCTGAGGTATATTCAATGCTGAAATCAGCGGAGGTGGAGATCAAAAAGGAACATCAAGTGTTGATGGTCAATAAAACCACTAGTTTCAAGAAAGGCAAGGGTAAGAAGAACTTCAAGAAGGACGGCAAGGAGTTGCCGCGCCGTAAGCCGCTTGTCGAGAAGAAGCCAAAGCATGGACCCAAACCCGAGACTGAGTGCTTTTATTGCAAGGAAGCGGACATCGAAGCGGAACTGCCCCAAGTACTTAGCGGACAAGAAGGCGGCAACACCAAAGGTATATGTGATATACATGTAATTGATGTGTACCTTACCAAGACTCGTAGTAGCTCCTCGGTATTTGATACCGGTGCGGTTGCTCATATTTGTAACTCAAAACAGGAGCTGCGGAATAAGCGGAGACTGGCGAAGGACGAGGTGACGATGCGCGTCGGGAATGGTTCCAAGGTCGATGTGATCGCCGTCGGCACGCTACCTCTACATTTACCTACGGGATTAGTTTTAAACCTCAATAATTGTTATTTAGTGCCAGCTTTGAGCATGAACATTGTATCTGGATCTTGTTTAATATGAGATGGCTACTCATTTAAATCCGAGAATAATGGTTGTTCTATTTATATGAGAGATATGTTTTATGGTCATGCCCCGCTGGTCAATGGTTTATTCTTAATGAATCTCGAACGTGATGTTACACATATTCATAGTGTGAATACCAAAAGATTCAAGGTTGATAACGATAGTCCCACATACTTGTGGCACTATCGCCTTGGTCACATTGGTGTCAAACGCATGAAGAAGCTACATGCTGATGGACTTTTGGAGTCTCTTGATTACGAATCATTTGACACATGCGAACCATGCCTCATGGGCAAAATGACCAAGACTCCGTTCTCCGGAACAATAGAGCGAGCAACCAACTTATTGGAAATCATACATACTGTGGTGTGCGGTCCAATGAGCGTTGAGGCTCGAGGAGGCTATTGTTATGTTCTCACTCTCACTGACGACTTGAGTAGATATGGGTGTGTCTACTTGATGAAACACAAGTCTGAGAACTTTGAAAAGTTCAAGGAATTTCAGAGTGAGGTAGAGAATCAACGTGACCGAAAGATAAAGTTCTTACGATCAGATCGTGGGGGAGAATATTTAAGTCACGAATTTGGTACGCATTTAAGGAAATGTGAAATCATTTCACAACTTACGCCGCCTGGAACACCTCAGCGTAACGGTGTGTCCGAACGTCGTAATCGCACTCTATTGGATATGGTGCGATCTATGATGTCACTCACCGATTTACCGCTATCATTTTGGGGATACGCTCTAGAGACAGCTACATTCACTTTAAATAGGGCACCGTCTAAATCCATTGAGACAACACCATATGAATTATGGTTTGGGAAGAAACCTAAGCTATCGTTTCTAAAAGTTTGGGGATGTGATGCTTATGTCAAGAAACTTCAACGTGAAAAGCTCGAACCCAAGTCGGAAAAATGCGTGTTCATAGGATAATCTAAGGAAACCATTGGGTATACCTTATACCTTAGATCCGAAGGCAAGATCTTTGTTGCCAAGAACGGGTCCTTTCTGGAGAAAGAGTTTATCTCGAGAGAAGTAAGTGGGAGGAAAGTAGAACTCGATGAAGTACTACCTCTTGAACCGGAAAGTAACGCAGCTCAGGAAGATGTTCCTATGGTGCCTGCACCGACTAGAGAGGAAGTTAATGATGATGATCAAGGTACTTCAGATCAAGTTGCTACTGAACTTCGAAGGTCCACAAGGACACGTTCCACACCGAATGGTATGGCAACCCTGTCTCCGAAATCATGTTGTTAGACAACAAAGTGAACCTTCGAACTATGAAGAAGCGATGGCGGGCCCAGATTCAACAAATTGCTTGAAGCCATGCAATCCGAGATAGGATCCATGTATGAAAACAAAGTATGGACTTTGACAGACTTGCCCGATGATCGGCGAGCGATAGAAAATAAATGAATCTTTAAGAAGAAGACAGACGCAGATGGTAATGTTACCATCTATAAGGCTCGACTTGTCGCTAAGGGTTATCGACAAGTTCAAGGGGTTGACTACGATGAGACCTTCTCACCCGTAGCGAAGCTGAAGTCCGTCCGAATCATGTTAGCAATTTCCGCATACTATGATTATGAGATATGGCAAATGGACGTCAAAACGGCATTCCTTAACGGCTTTCTTAAGGAAGAATTTTATATGATGCAGCCGGAAGGTTTTGTCGATCCTAAGAATGCTAACAAGGTATGCAAGCTCCAGCACTCCATCTATGGGCTGGTGCAAGCATCTCGGAGTTGGAACATTCGCTTTAATGAAATGATCAAAGCGTGTGGGTTTATGCAGACTTATGGAGAAGCCTGCGTTTACAAGAAAGTGAGTGGGAGCTCTGTAGCATTTCTCATATTATATGTGGATGACATACTTTTGATGGGAAATGATATAGAACTTTTGGACAACATTAAGGCCTACTTGAATAAGTGTTTTTCAGTGAAGGACCTTGGAGAAGCTGCTTACATATTAGGCATCAAGATCTATAGAGATAGATCGAGATGCCTCATAGGTCTTTCACAAAGCACATACCTTGATAAGATATTGAAGAATTTCAATATGGATCAGTCCAAGAAGGGATTCTTACCTGTGTTGCAAGGTGTGAAATTGAGCTTGGCTCAATGTCCGACCACGGCAGAAGATAGAGAAAAGACGTGTGTCGTCCCCTATGCCTCGGCCGTAGGGTCTATCATGTATGCCATGCTGTGTACCAGACCTGATGTAAACTTGTCGTAAGTTTGGTAAGAAGGTACCAAAGTAATCCCGGCATGGAACACCGGACAGCGGTCAAGACTATCCTGAAGTACCTAAAAAGGACTAAGGATATGTTTCTTGTATATGGAGGTGATGAAGAGCTCGTCATAAAGGGTTACATTGACGCTAGCTTCGACACAGATCTGGATGACTCTAAGTCACAAACCGGATACGTGTATATTTTGAATGGAGGGGCGGTAAGCTAGTGCAGTTGCAAGCAAAGCATCGTGGCGGGATCGACATGTGAAGCGGAGTAGATGGCAGCCTCGGAGGCAGCACATGAAGCAGTCTGGATGAAGGAGTTCATTACCGACCTAGGAGTTATTCCCAATGCGTCGGGGCTGATGACTCTCTTCTGTGACAACATTGAGCCATTGCCCTTGCCAAGGAGCCCAGGTTTCACAAGAAGACCAGACACATCAAGCGTCGCTTCAACTCCATTCGTGAAAATGTTCAAGATGGAAACATAGATATTTGTAAAGTGCACACAGATCTGAATGTCGCAGATCCGTGACTAAACCTCTTCCGCGAGCAAAACATGATCAACACCAGAACTCTATGGGTGTTCGATTCATCACAATGTAACTAGATTATTGACTCTAGTGCAAGTGGGAGACTGTTGGAAATATGCCCTAGAGGCAATAATAAAATGGTTATTATTATATTTCCTTGTACATGATAATTGTGTATTGTTCATGCTATAATCGTGTTATCCGGAAATTGTAATACATGTGTGAATACATAGACCACATCATGTCCCTAGTGAGCCTCTAGTTGACTAGCTCGTTTATCAATGGATGGTTACATTTTCCTGACCATGGACATTGGATGTCATTGATAACGGGATCACATCATTGGGACAATGATGTGATGGACCCCAATCCTAAGCATAGCACAAGATCGTGTAGTTCGTTTGCTAGAGCTTTTCTAATGTCAAGTATCATTTCCTTAGACCATGAGATCATGTAACTCCTGGATACCGTAAGAGTGCTTTGGGTGTACCAAACGTCACAACGTGGCGGGTGGCTATAAAGGTATACTACAGGTATCTCCGAAAGTGTCTGTTGGGTTGACACGGATCGAGACTGGGATTTGTCACTCTGTATGACGGAGAGGTATCTCTGGGCCCACTCGGTAATGCATCATCATAATGAGCTCAATGTGACCAAGTAGTTGATCACGGGATCATGCATTATGGTACGAGTAAAGTGACTTGCCGGTAACGAGATTGAACGAGGTATTGGGATACCGACGATCGAATCTCGGGCAAGTAAAGTACCGATTGACAAAGGGAATTGTATACGTGATTGCTTGAATCCTCGACATCATGGTTCATTCGATGAGATCATCGTGGAGAATGTGTGAGCCAACATGGGTATCCAGATCCCGGTGTTGGTTATTGACCGGAGATTCATCTCGGTCATGTCTGCGTGTCTCCCGAACCAGTAGGGTCTACACACTTAAGGTTCGGTGATGCTAGGGTTGTAGAGATATTATTATGAGGTAACCCGAAGGTTGTTCGTAGTCCCGAATGAGATCCCGGACGTCACGAGGAGTTCCGGAATGGTCCGGAGGTGAAGATTTATATATAGGTAGTCCAGTTTCGGCCACCGGGAAAGTTTCGAGGGTCACCGGTATTGTACCGGGACCACCAGAAGGGTCCCGTGGGGCCACCTATCCCGGAGGGCCACATGGGCTGAAGTGGGAAGGGAACCAGCCCCTGGTGGGCTGGTGCGCCCCCCTTGGGCCTCCCCCTGCGCCTAGGGTTGGAAACCCTAGGGGTGGGGCGCCCACTGACTTGGGGGCAAGGCCCCCCTTGCCGCCGACCCCCCTTGAGATTGGATCTCTAGGGGGGCGGCGCCCCCCAAGGCCCCTATATAAAGAGGGGGAGGGAGGGCTGCGCACCCTAGTCCCTAGCGCCTCCCTCTCCCCTCGTAACACCTCTCCCTCTTGTTGAGCTTGGCGAAGCCCTGCCGAGATCACCGTTGCTTCCACCACCATGCCGTCGGGCTGCTGGATCTCCATCAACCTCTCATTTCCCCTTGCTGGATCAAGAAGGAGGGGACGTCTTCCCCAACCGTACGTGTGTTGAACGCGGAGGTGCCGTCCGTTCAGCGCTAGGATCATCGGTGATTTGGATCACGACGAGTACGACTCCATCAACCCCGTTCTCTTGAACGCTTCCGCTCGCGATCTACAAGGGTATGTAGATGCACTCCTCTCTCTCGTTGCTAGATGACTCCATAGATTGATCTTGGTGATGCATAGAAAAAATTTATTTTCTGCTACGTTCCCCAACACCTCGTCACATGCGTATCTCATCCGGGACTCCGAACAACCTTTGGTAAACACATACTATTTCCCATAACAACTCTAACGTCACCGAACCTTCAGTGTGTAGACCCTACGGGTTCGGGAACCATGCAAACATGACCAAGACATCACTCCGGCTAATGACCAACAGCGGGATCTGGATACCCATGTTGGCTCCCACATGTTCCACGATGATCTCAGCGGATGAACCATAGTGTCGAGGATTCAATCAATCCCGTATACAATTCCCTTTGTTCATCGGTATGTTACTTGCCCGAGATTCGATCGTCGGTATCCCCATACCTTGTTCAATCTCGTTACCGGCAAGTCTCTTTACTCGTTACGTAACGCATGATCCCGTGACTAACTCCTTAGTCACATTGAGCTCATTATGATGATGCATTACCGAGTGGGCCCAGAGATATCTCTCCGTCATATGAAGTGACAAAATCCCAGTCTCTATTCGTGCCAACCCAATAGACACTTTCAGAGATACCTGTAGTGCACCTTTATAGACACCCAGTTACGTTGTGACGTTTGGTACACCCAAAGCAATCCTACGGTATCCGGGAGTTGCACAATCTCATGGTCTAAGGAAAGATACTTGACATTAGAAAAGCTCTAGCAAACGAACTACACGATCTTGTGCTATGCTTAGGATTGGGTCTTGTCCATCACATCATTCTCCTAATGATGTGATCCCGTTATCAATGACATCCAATGTCCATGGTCAGGACACCATAACCATCTATTGATCAACGAGCTAGTCAACTAGAGGCTCACTAGGGACATGTTGTGGTCTATGTATTCACACATGTATTACGGTTTCAAGTTAATATAGTTATAGCATGAATAATAGACAATTATCATGAACAAGGAAATATAATAATAACCATTTTATTATTGCCTCTAGGGCATATTTCCAATAGTCTCCCACTTGCACTAGAGTCAATAATCTAGTTCACATCACTATGTCATTGTAATGAATCCAACACCCATGGGGTTTGATCATATCTTGCTTTTGAGGGAGGTTATTAGTCAACGGGTCTGAACCTTTCAGATCCGTGTGTGCTTTACAAATCTCCATGTCATCTTGTAGATGCAGCTACCACGTGCTATTTGGAGCTATTCCAAATAACTGTTCTACATATGAATCCGGTTTACTACTCATAGTCATCCAGATTAGTATCAAAGTTTGCATCGATGTAACCCTTTACGACGAACTCTTTTACCACCTCCATAATAGAGAAAATTCCTTAGTCCACTAGTTACTAGGGATAACTTTGACCACTGTCCTGTAATCCATTCCTGGATCACTCTTTTACCCCTTGACTGACTCGCGGCAAGGCACACTTTAGGTGTGGTACACAGCATAGCATACTGTAGAGCCTACGTCTAAAGCATAGGGGATGACCTTCGTCCTTTCTCTCTATTCTGTCGTGGTCAGGTCCTGAGTCTTACTCAATACTCACACCTTATAACACAGCCAAGAACTCCTTTGCAAATAGATTTTGAACTCCTTCAAAATCTTGTCACGGTATGTGTTCATTTGAAAATACTATTAAGCGTTTTTATCTATCCTTATAGATCTTGATGCTCAATGTTCAAGTAGCTTAATCCAAGTTTTTCATTGAAAAACACCTTTCAAACAACCCTGTATGCTTTCCAGAAACTCTACATCATTTTCGATCAACAATATGTCAATAACATATACTCATCAGAAATTCTATAGTGCTCCCACTCACTTCTTTGGAAATACAAGTTTCTCATAAACTTTGTATAAACCCAAAATCTTTGATCATCTCATCAAAGCATATTTTCCAACTCTTCTTCTTTGCATAAATGTCCAGGTCATCCTCATTTTCCTTGGGGGCATTTATCAGACTTGCCCATTCTTCAACAATGGATTGGTACCTTGTACCTTCAGACATCCAAACAATTCTACCATCCGGGTAAAAGTGTGCTGTGGACTAGAACTGCATGATAAGCTCATCATTCCAGTGGGTGAGCTTCTGTCCAACAAAATCAGCAACTCCACAAGCAACAAAGCTTTCTTGCACTACAGGATAGTGCTGCTCATTGTCCTTGATGTAGGTCCAGTCGACCCACCTCATGTCACAGATTATGGGCTTCTTGTCCAACAGAATTGTTTCATAAAAGTCCTACTGTTCCTTTGTATGGAACCTGTAGTCAACAGCAGTTCTTCTTCTTGAAGCATATGGATCTTCCATCCTCCACAGTATCAGCCCTGAATCCTTCCTGATTCTCATGTCCTCAGCCACTGGATGGGCATCATTGTGGTCTGGTATCTTGGGCTTGAGTTTTCTTAGGACCTGTCCTTCTTCATCCTCATCATCATTGGGCACTGGGGCCTTGTTCTTCTCAGCAGCTGGAATACTCCTAGTATTCCTCTTTGGAACTTGCTTGGCCTTGGAGGCAGCTTTGGGTGCTTCCTTGAGCTTGGATGTTACAGCCCATGATCTAATTGCATCACCCATAAGCTTAGGTGCCTTAGGTGCTGGTGCAGCATCCTCTTCCTCTTCAGCAGAATCTCTTCTCATAGAGGGCTTTCCAAGGACCTTGGCAGTTGTGGTTCTTGCTCTCTTCTTTTTCTTGTCCTGATCACCATCATCCTCTGATTCAATTGTGAACTTCATAGTTTCACCAGTGGGGACTTTCTGAGGTTTGGAAGAAGTGACTTTCTTCTCAGGTGCTTCTTTGGGTTGAGCCTGAGCTGGCACTTGAGTGGACTTTTTGGCCTTTGGCATTGGTGTCCTCTTGGCAGGAACTTTCTTCTTCAGACCTGGCTTAGTGCTATGTGCAGAGCCATATTCCTTCTTGAGCACTACTTTCTTGGAAGTGGCCTCATCTTCCTCAGCTTTGTAATCTTCATCCTCAGAATATGAAGTTCTTTTCCTCCTTTTCCTAGTAGCAGCCTTAGGCAAATTGCTAGGAGTACTTCTGCTCCCTTCATCTGTAGTTGAGGGACTAGTGCCCTCACTCAAGTCCATCTGCTCTACTGACCTGTTCTGGCTGTCACTCTGATCTGACATACTGCAAAAGCTGACTGTTGACCCTGTGAAGAGTTATAGATGAGATATAATAGATGAGCATCACAAAATGCAGGGATTTTTGCAAAAGAATGATTCAAAAGTTCAGTTTTAGTTTTCCATAGAAAGCATTTCGGATCAACCGATTTTCAAACTCGGTGATACCGAAGCAGTTTTGGAACCTAAACTGATGATCTCGGTTGGACCGAGTCACAGTTCGGTGGCACCGAGACTGCTAGGGTTTCACAGAATCCTCAAATTGGTCGCACCGATTAGTAATTCTCGGTTAGACCGAGAGTCACTAGTGCAATGGCATAAGCCAAATCGGTGAGACCGAGTTTTTCAACTCGGTGGGTCCGAGATGGTTTCGACGGAAACCTAACCCTAAAAATTTGAATCTCATCTAATCTATGGATTACTTTGGCTGGATAGAAGAGTTTCAATCGTGGCAAGATTCAATACAAATACAATGTGCTTGGAATCAGACATGGATAGCACAAAGATCGAGTCCATACCCTAACTTGGCGGTGGACTTGCTATGGCGGCAACGATGGGGACGAAATCCATTGACGGCGGCGGAGACCAGCGACAGGAGGATGCTGGCGACAAGGAGACGATCCGGAGACCTCCGATGGCAGAGCGAGCTATTGCGCGGGCGAAGGGTTTCGGAGAAATTTCCAAAATTTTGCCCGTGGCTATATATAGCCCGACCCTGTCGGTGTGACCGAGTGGAACAACTCGGTGGCACCGAGATGCATAACTGTGTTCAGTTACTGCAAATTGGTGAGACTGAAAAGTTCAAATCGGTTGCACCGAGGTTGAAAACTCAGATCAACTTGGTGATCTCGGTAGGACCGAAATGGAGGAATCGGTTTGACCTAGAATCACAAAGAGGTTTTGGAAGTTTAAGTCTATGACGAATCGGGGACTCCGAGTGCTCCTCACACAGAGTGGTTCGAATCTGACTTGATCAAATTTTGTGATGTAGCATGAATAGAGTTTGAGATGAGAAAAGCATAGATAGCTAAAGAAGGTTCTTAGGCATTCTTGTCCATCCACTTGGCAAAAAGAAAATAACCAAACAATCAAAACAACAAGTGGATGTCCTTGAATGAGTAAAATATGCATCAACATGCTCACACCATAAGATGGTAAATGAAATATGTGGCAAAGCATGCACAACCAATTCTAGCATCTATCAAACAATTGGTGATGACTAGGTCATCTATATATGAGTATATTGACTTAGGAGTCAAATGAGAACATTTGATAATAGGTCATACTCATCGTTTAAGCTCAAGTGGGGTTACCACTTTTACACAATGCATTGATGTGTTCACACCATTAGAGTTGCTTTGACTCAATTCTTAGAGTTAAGCTCCCCCTAGATGTGAGATCCCCCCTTAGAGGGATGAACTAACCTTGGGTTTTGTCGATGATGACTTCATGTAGGTGTTGAAGATGTAGATGCTCAATGTTGGTGTAGATCATTTGGAGCCATCCTTTGGAGTGAGTTGCACTTTCAACTTACCTACATGGGTTAGTCCCACAAGGAACAAACAAGAATATCCATAGACATAGAGTGATGCACACACAAGATGATATCCATGAATTCATTAGGTTACCTTGTCCCTTGTCTTACCAACATGAGGGTTTGTGACTCCTTGAACTAGTGCAAGATGTGGAAGTTGATTGCACTTGTTCTTGCCAAAATGATATGAGTGAAGAATGTTGGCAGAGTCACCCTCAAGAACTCTCTAGTTCTTCTTCTTCGGGATCCACATCATCTTGATGGGAATCCTTGGAGTTGTAGTTGTACTTGATGAAGTAGAACTTGACGTAGTCTTGGGGACCCACTTGAACGAGGCTTTAGGTGCTTCTTCAAATGCATCAATCTCTTCTTGAAGCTTGTCCTTGCCTTTGTTCTTGTGGTCTTGTGGTGGAAGATCATCTTGAGCTTGTGTTCCCTTGAAAGAAGTAGGATCATACTTCTCTTGTTGAGGAACAAACTTCATCTTGGGGTATTGATCTTCTTCCCACTCAACTCCATTGGCATTGAACTTCCGTTCAAAACCAACACCTTGATTCTTCCGGTGCCTTCCTTGCTTATGTACAATTTCCTCGAATTGCTTACTCCCGCAAGGCTCTTGTAAACACCTTCTCTATAATTCCCTTCAATAAGCTATTTTCTTGCTCAAGTGTAACTTGGCTAAGAGAATCATTAGTGGAATCAAGAGAACTACTAGAAGCAACAATATTGGATTTGACATTATTATTGTTACTACTAGAGGAAGTATCTTTCTTGTACTTGTTACTAGACTTGACTTGAGGCATGTAAGTAGATAAGAGTAAACGCTTGGCAATGTAAGAAGAACTTTTCTTGCGAAGA
The DNA here is from genome assembly GCA_021437245.1 of Aegilops speltoides. Classification (NCBI taxonomy): domain Eukaryota; kingdom Viridiplantae; phylum Streptophyta; class Magnoliopsida; order Poales; family Poaceae; genus Aegilops; species Aegilops speltoides. The sequence goes on from CM038144.1 coordinate 52,481,758, forward strand.
TCATCATTGATTGCTTTTAAGAACTCATGCTCTTGCTCAAGATTGAGCTTTTCAAAGCGTAACTTCTCATGAGCCTTTAAAAGTTCTCGATGATCTTCGTAGATAGTTTCATGAGCTAACTTAAGAGAGTTTAGTTCTTTAGTTAGAAGCTCAATCTTCTCCTTATCATTGTCATTCGTTTTATCTTGATTAGCATGATTAATTGACGTTTCATCATAGTATTCTTCACTAGAGTTGTCAACAAGTAAATCATCATCCACAAGCAAGTCATATTCATCACTATTGAAATCAACATACTCAGGATGTGTTACCTTTGGACCTTTGGCCATGAAGCATCTTCCAACACCTTCATTTGGTGAGTCAAATATGTCGTAGGAGTTGGTTGACACAAGTACTAACCGGCAACACCTTCATCTTGAGTATATTCGGAGTCGGAGTGATAGCTTCTCTCGGAGTGATTGTCGGAGTCGGAGCCGGATACCCATTCACCAACATGAGCTTGATGTCTTCGTTTTGTGTAGCTCCTTGATGACTTGTCCTTCCTTTCCGAATCCTTGCTTCTCCGTGAGGGTCTTCGTTCATAACGATCATCTCTACTCATCCTCTCTCTTGGTGGTGATTCTTCTCTTTTGTTCCTTCTTCTTGGAGAATCTTCTCTTCTTTTGTAGGGTGCCGTACACTCATTGGAGTAGTGTCCGGGTCTCCCACAATTGTAGCAATTGCGCTCTCGACTAGAAGATCTTTTGTCATTGTACGACCTTGACTTGGAGCTTCTTTCTTTGCTTCTACTCTTGTAGAATTTGTTGAAGTTCTTCACCATTAAGCTCAATTCTTCATTGAAGGTTGGTTTCTCACTTGATGATGTGGGGGCTTCACTTGAGGCTTTGTAAGCACCACTTGACTTGTTGTGAAGTTCCTCCTTATCCTTGAGTGACATCTCATGAGCAACAATTCTTCCAATGACTTCTGTTGGCTTGAGATCTTTGTAGTTTGGCATCATTTGGATCAATGTGCATACGGTATCATACTTTCCATCCAATGCTTTTAGAATCTTCTTGATGATGAATTTGTCGGTCATCTCTTCACTCCCTAAGCCGGCAATCTCATTTGTGATAAGAGCAAGCCTAGAGTACATTTCAGCGAAACCTTCACCATCCTTCATTTTGAACTTGTCAAGCTGACTTTGGAGCACATCCAACTTGGATTCCTTGACGGACTCGGTACCTTCATGCATATCAATCAAAGTATCCCAAATTTCCTTTGCATTCTCAAGACGGCTGATTTTGTTGAATTCTTCGGGGCACAATCCGTTGAAGATGATATCACAAGCTTGAGCGTTGTGTTGCAGCATATTCAATTCTTCCGCATTAGCTTCACGGTTCGGTTCTCTCCCATCAAAGAATTCACCTTGCAAGCCAATACAAATAATTGCCCAAACGGCGGGGTTATGTCCAAGAATATGCATTTTCATCTTATGCTTCCAACTAGCAAAATTAGTACCATCAAAGTAAGGACCTCTATGGTGATAATTTCCCTCGCTAGACGCCATACTCTCCTAGGTTGTGAAACCAAGGCTATCACCACCAAAAGCTATGGAAATCAAAGCAAATGGAGACCAAAGCTCTGATACCACTTGTAGGACCTTGAAGTATGTCTAGAGGGGGGTGATTAGACTACTTGACCAATAAAAACTTAACCTTTTCCTAATTTTAGAGTTTGGCAGATTTTAGCTACTTTAGGACAAGTCAAGCAATCATCACACAATTCAAGGAAGCATGCAAAGAGTATATAGGCAGCGGAAATTAAAGCATGCAACTTGCAAGAAAGTAAAGGGAAGGGTTTGGAGGATTCAAACGCAATTGGAGACACGGATGTTTTTGGCGTGGTTCCGATAGGTGGTGCTATCGTACATCCACGTTGATGGAGACTTCAACCCACGAAGGGTAACGGCTGCGCGAGTCCACGGAGGGCTCCACCCACGAAGGGTCCACGAAGAACCCACGAAGGACTTGCCTCACTAGCGGTAGATCTTCACGAAGTAGGCGATCTCCTTGCCCTTACAAACTCCTTGGTTCAACTCCACAATCTTGTCGAAGGTCCCAAGTGACACCTAGCCAATCTAGGAGACACCACTCTCCAAGAAGTAACAAATGGTGCGTTGATGATGAACTCCTTGCTCTTGTGCTTCAAATGATAGTCTCCCCAACACTCAACTCTCTCTCATAGGTTTTGGATCTGGTGGAAAGAACATTTGAGTGGAAAGCAACTTGGGGAAGGCTAGAGATCAAGATTCATATGGTAGGAATGGAATATCTTGGCCTCAACACATGAGTAGGTGGTTCTCTCTCAGAAATGGTAAGTTGGAAGTGTAGGTTCGTTCTGATGGCTCTCTCCACGAATGAAGAGGAGGTGGAGGGGTATATATAGCCTCCACACAAAATCTAACCGTTACACACAATTTACCAAACTCGGTGGGACCGAATCGTTAAACTCGGTCGGACCGATTTAGTAAACCTAGTGACCGTTAGTGATTTTCGGTGGGACTGACATGCATCTCGGTGAGACCAATTCGGTTAGGGTTAGGGCATAACGTAATCTCGGTAAGACCGATTACACAAACTCGGTGAGACCAATTTGGTAATATGCTTTCCAGAGAGTTGGTCAGGTAAACTCGGTGGGACCGATTTGCTCTTTTCGGTGAGACCGAAATGTTACAAAAAGGAAATAGAGAGTTTACATTGCAATCTCGGTGGGACCGATCGCTCACTTCGGTTAGACCGAAACGTTACGAAGGGAAACAGAGAGATTATAACCCCATCTCGGTGAGACCGAGATCCCTATCGGTAAGACCGATTTTCTTAGGGTTTGTGGCAGTGGCTATGACTTTTGGAATCGGTGGCGCCGGATAGGAAGAATCAGTGTGACCGATTTTGGCTTTGGGTTTAGGTCATTTGTGGATGTGGGAAAGTAGTTGAGGGTTTTGGAGCATATCACAAAGCACATGTAGCAAGAGGCTCATTAAGCAACACCTCATCCCTTCTTGATAGTATTGGCTTTTCCTATAGACTCAATGTGATCTTGGATCACTAAAATGTAAAATGAAGAGTCTTGAGCTTTTGAGCTTGATCCAATCCTTGGTCCTTAGTATTTTGAGGGATCCACTTTCATCATCCATGCCATGCCATTCATTGAGCTTTCCTGAAATAATAGTCTTGGAATAGCATTAGCTCAATGAGCTATGTGTTGTTATGAATTACCAAAACCACCTAGGGATAGTTGCACTTTCAAGGGGGAAATCATCACCATCGTCATCACCAACGCTCCTCTCATCGGGAGAGGGCAATCTCCTACAACATCTTCACCAGCACCATCTCATCTCCAAACCCTAGTTCATCTCTTGTATCCAATTCTTGTCTCCAAGTCCGGGATTGATGCTAGTAGGTTGCTAGTAGTGTTGATTACTCCTTGTAGTTGATGCTAGTTGGTTTATTTGGTGGAAGATTATATGTTCAGATCCTTTATGCACAATATTACCCCTCTGATTATGAACATGTATATGCTTTGTGAGTAGTTACGTTTGTTCCCGAGGACAAGGGAGAAGTCTTGCTATTAGTAGTCATGTGAATTTGGTATTCGTTCGATATTTTGATAAGATGTATGTTGTCTAACCTCTAGTGGTGTTATGTGAACATCGACTACATAACACTTCACCATTATTTGGGCCTAGAGGAAGGCATTGGGAAGTAATAAGTAGATGATGGGTTGCTAGAGTAATAGAAGCTTAAACCCTAGTTTATGCGTTGCTTCGTAAGGGGCTGATTTGGATCCATATGTTTCATGCTATGGTTAGGTTTACCTTAATACTTTTGTTGTAGTTGCGGATGCTTGCAATAGAGGTTAATCATAAATGGGATGCTTGTGCAAGTAAGGGCAGTACCCAAGCACCGGTCCACCCACATATCAAATTATCAAAGTACCGAACGCGAATCATATGAGCTTGATGAAAACTAGCTTGACGATATTCCCATGTGTCCTCGGGAGCGCTTTTCCTATTATAAGAGGTTGTCCAAGCTTGTCATTTGCTACAAAAAGGATTGGGCCAATTTGCTGCACTTTATTTACTTTTGTTATTTGTTGCTCGTTACCATTTATCTTATCACAAAACTATCTGTTACCACTTATTTCAGTACTTGCAGAGAATACCTTGCTGAAAATCGCTTATCATTTTCTTCTGCTCCTCGTTGGGTTCGACACTCTTACTTATCGAAAGGACTACGATAGATCCCCTATACTTGTGGGGTCATCACCGGCCGAGGCCCCAAACCCGCGCCGCCGACCGAAAAAAGGCGAAATCCGGCCGGCACGCAACACCACCACCGCCACCATGCCAACGACGATGAGCACATCAGCCCCCGCGCACCGCCGGCAGGCCCTTGCCGCCTCAGCCCGCGCCGCCGCGGGAAGGAAGCATAGCAAAACCTCAGGCCACCGGACGCCGGATCCCGTGCCAGCCACTGGACCCGGCCCGCGCTCGCCACCCAAGGGCACCCGGAAAAACAGCCGCACCCCCCGGGCAGCCGCTGAGCACACCCGCACCAGCCTCCGCAAGGACCAGCGCCCGCGGAGCACGCCACCGGCATCAACCTCCACCGGCGGAGCCTCGCTCGCGCGCCACCTCCCGATCCGGAGCACCGCAGCCACTGTGCTTCACCAGCGCAACGCCGCCGCGCGCCCCGCCGCAGACCACGCGCGCCGCGCCGCCGACCACGCGCCCGCCAAGGCCACAGGGCCTCGCGGCAGCCCGCGCCGCCACCAAGAGCCTTCGCCCTTCATCGCCACTCCGAGTAGAGGAGAAGAAGGGGCCCGCCGCCGCCGCGCCAACCTGGCTTTGCCCGTGAGCGCTAGCCGGCGGTGGCGGGGGAGGAGGGGGAGAGGTGGGGCGGAGGGGTCAACGGTTAGTTTCTCCGGCGCGCAGAGAGCGCCATGAGGGCGGGAAGCTAGGGGTCGGAAAAACTTTAAAACAGACTGCCTAAGGATATCCCGATCCCCATGTGACAGATTCTACAGTATATCCCCCAACACAGAGATATGCTCCATCCTTTCTGGTTTATAAGGCTCAATTCAAAAATCTCACTGGTTAGATGATGAGTGGCGAAATAATTTTGTAGTAGATTACAAAAGTACTCAATCAATGTGCTCGTTTCTCTTAAAAAATTGTATTTACCAATGCATTAGTTGCAATGCATGGAGGGGCAACCAATAAATTCTCAAGAACTTTTACATGCATCGGCAAGTTTCTCTTAATCATTACATGTGCTGATTTATTGCACCTCGATATTTGGAAAAACAGAAATTTTGAGATAAGCCCTGTAAACCGAAAAGGAGTTTGTATAGACTCTGGGCGAATATTTTTTTGAATGAATTCTGGGCGAATATTTTGGTCAAGCACATGAATCAAGAAGGCTGGCCCTTGTAAAATGTCTCCGTCCAGTAAATTTGTAAGCAGGAGGGATGCAAAAGGTGTGAGTAGGGGCTCGCGCCGCTTAGGGTTCCCGCCCCTCCCGCCGCCGCCCCGCCGCCGTCGGCCCGCCCCCGCCTCCCCCCCTTCCGCCTCTACCCTCCGTCTTGGCCGCCTCGCGCCGCCTCCCGGGAGGTGGCGGGCGGCGCCGCGCCGCCTGCTGGTCCCCGCCTCCCCATCTCCCCGCCGCCGTCGGCGGCGCTGGCTGGCCGGGTGGTGCCGGCGGCGGCGGGTTTTCCAGCCTCAGCGCCGTGCTCCCTTCCCGGGCAGGAGGCGGCGGCGGTGCAGCCCGGCTTGGCTGCGGTCCGGCGACCTGCGGTGGCGGCCGGCGGCGGCGTGGACGGCGCCACTCCTTGGTGGCGGGCGGCGTGGTGGTGCTGGTGGCGCCGACGCGCGCCCGGCCCAGATCCGCACGTCGGGCCCCATCTGGCCCTGGGGCCGCCCCGCATGGTCTCGTGTTCTGCGGCGCGGTGAGGAGGAGGAGCGGCTCGGACTTGGGGCGTCGGCGCCGATGGCGCGCGTGCGGCAGCAGGCTGGCGGAGCTTTACCTGCCCACGAGGGCTCGGCCGGGCCTGTGGGCCTACGGGCCTGGTGTGCTCCTGCTATTGCGTCCGGACGACTACTGTCGCTGACGATGGAGGTGGGGCCCTCCCGCGTGCCGATGGTGCTGATGCCCTAGTCCCGGCTCTGATTCTTCGTCGTGCTGTTCTCACTTCGCGGTGCCGTGGTGAGACGGCGTGGAGGCCTCATGACCGAGATGGCGTAGGGTGGTGGTTGGTTTGGTGGCGGGATCCGGAGCGCCCGAGGTGCGGGTTGGGATCGGGGGAAACCCCTGTCGGCGTGGCCGACCCCGGCGTGATGGCGCTGTGGGTGCCGCCGACCTTCCGGAGGGCGTCGGGGCTACTCTTCCTATCGCCTCGTCGTGTACCGGGGAAACCTTGGCAGCAGCGCGTCATCGTCGCGATCCTTCTTGGAGGTGTTGATTGGTGCCGGCGCTTCGGAGTCTTGGAGCCTAGTGGATGAGACTGGTGGGACTAGCGATCGCGAGGCTTCTTCGTTTTTGTTGATCCGCCGTTGTCGGCATTTGTTTCTTTTGCTCTTTCTCTGTTGTTTCTTTTGGGCGTGTCGCTTGCTCCGCCAAAGCACCTATCCCTGTATGATTCGGTTGGTTGCTTTGTATACAAAGCGGGGGGAAACCCTTTTTCGGCAATTTGTAAGCAGAAAAGCAGGTAAGAATGGAGTGAATGTTAAGTGACGTTTCATAATGAAGGACCTTTGGGCTGTAGCAGCTCCCTTCTTAAATTACCACTGCTTCCGGGTTGCTGCGTTACCGGTTCATCTCTTTGCAGAAGCACGTCCAAAGTGAAGGTTCTTCTCCTAAGCCGATCTCCTTTCATTTCTTGTGATCTAATCAATCTGTTCCCGTATCTGCACACAAATCTTATCGATTTACCTTTGATTTACGATCTTAACTAACAGCCGTTAGCAGATTCCAGTCAGCGATCCCCTTTTTCAGGAAGCTACACGGCCGATCGGTCCCCGATTGTTGCGCCTGTTTCTACGCCCTACAATCTGGGAAAACTTAGATAATGCGAAGGAGAGAGTATTGTTTCATCTGTTTCTGTGTGTCTTCTCTAATCTAGACAAAGAAATGTTTTGTCCGTCGAGAAAGGACACTTGTCTATGGTTTGTTAGTTTTTGTAACACTGATAGGCGATGCCATCTATCTGCTTCCTACTAGTTTCCTGAACCCTGCCATTTTGCAGAACGGCTCCGAGATCGATGAGAAAACTACACGAACGCTGCGCGAGGAAGAAGTTCGTCAGGCAGACGAAAAGTGCTTCTAATAATGCTAAAAAAGTACGCATAGCTTATGCTGATAGTTCAAGCAGTTCAGATGATTATCCTATTGAGCCATCAGGGAGTGAGGGGTCAGACCTCGAATGCCCGAGGGATCGCTCAGGCCGTCGCAGGAAACAAGTAAAGGCCGCCGCAATGTCTTCTCCGGTTGGGGAATTGTCAGGTTAATAGTCTGTTAAATTTTAGTTACCTTCACTGCATCATCTTCTCTTACTTCTAGAACTTTTTTACATGCATCAGAAGGCGATCCATCTGAAGATGAGCCTGTGGAACCGGATGATCTTCAGATGCCTTCCAAGAATTATGCCTTACATCGCAAAAAGGAGAAGAATTATGTCTTACAAGGGAAGTTTGATCTCACAGCGGCAGAGAAGTCGAAAATAGATGCACTTGACGAGAAAATTCGACCTAAAATCCCCATGCTTGTGGTAAGGATGAAGAAGACCAATGTGAAACAACACCCTGATCTGGTACGTCAGGTTTGTTGTTCGGGTTGCTTGCGTCTGCATTTTATCTTTTAACACTATACTCCCTCCACATATTCAAATTATTAGTTGGACTAAATTTTTCAAAAAGTCAAACTTCTCTAGTTGTGGCCAAATTTATCGAGAAACTATCAATTTCTACAATATGAAATATAATTTGATATTTTATTAATTTAGTATTGTAGATGTTAATATATTTTGCTATAAACTTGGTCAAACATAGAAACGTTTGACTTTTAGCTTTCTAAAACTAAACCCGATCAATCGATAAATTTAAGGGTTCACATTTAGATTTCCTCGTATTCTAGAGAGATAAGTTGGAGCGTCTTAAATATCCTTAGTTGCCAGTCTTGATACTTTGTTCTATAGTACAAGTTATATACCGAAAAAGGCTTTCACCCCGCTTTATATATAGCAGCATCACATATTCATATTCTGCCCTTCTCTGTTTATTAATTATAGGCAATACTTAAGGACTATGCAGTCAATCACTTTCCTAGCAAAAATCAAACGATCACACACTCAAGCTACATGGGAAGAGTAAGGAATGGCTGTGCGATTTTCGCATCATACCTGATGAAAAGGGACACCACCTCTATTTGCACGAGTTTGTCCATCACAATAATGTGCGGGAGGGTGATCTCTGCCTCTTTCAACCAATGACGAAGGGTGATGTAAGAAACTTCAAGGTGACAGTCCATCACCTTCACGAAGCAGACGATATTGGCACAAGTGATGGGACTATTCAAGAAAAAGGTGCAGATTCAGTTGATATACGAAGCAGGATCATAGTTTTAAATAGCGCGCTAAGCCTCTTAGCGGCGGACCTTTTCTAAATGCTATAGCGTGCTATAGCGAAGCTATAGCGAGCTATTTAAAATGTTTGTTCATTTGTTTGGATCAAAGTCACTTAGCGCAAGACCTTCTGTAAATGCTATAGCGTGCTATAGCGGAGCTATAGCGGGCTACTTAAACAGTGATGATGATACCAAACAGCCATCAGAAAGAAAATCATATCCTAGCTGTCAGAGGGGTAGCTCAATGGATCATCGAAACAGTGCAAAAAAGGCTGCAAAACCCACTTCCTTTGAGAAATCAGGTTAGGTTGTTAAGTTAGAAGTGCATATGTGTCAAAGTTTAAATTACTTATATAATCTTCTCTTGTAATTTTGTACAGGAGATGACAATCCTTTAGCATACAATTCTGTTGAGTCCGATGATTGTCGAACACCTCGAGGACATAATTATGCGCTATCACTTGGGAGTTGTCTATCTTTAGCACAATATAAGAAAGTGATTGCACTTTTAGAGATAATTCAACCCGAGACTGCTGTATACGTTGATGTCATGAGTCAGCGTGCTGTTCAACCACCCAGTCCTCTACTGGTAAATTCACAAAAAAAAAAAAATTGAATGGCAACTTAGTGTTTTCAGTACAAACTGTTTGTCATGCTTAAAGCCGTCCATTTCTGTTTCTGTATTATAAATAAGAAGTCTGCTATCTTGGAGTTGTTATGACCTACTACTACTTAGCTTTCAGTTCTTGTTTATATTTATTAATGGCATCACATCTTTTCTCTTGTGTTATCAGATCATTCCTGAGGAACATGCAATTGCACACTTTCCAAATGAAAGTGCGACTATCGCACTTCAAGGGCCGGAAAAAAAGAGCAAGAAGTGGCAACCCAGATTCTACATGACAAAAGATAGAAGTGAGTACATGCTTATCGGGCATTGGTTCGACTTTGTCTATGACAACAGTTTGCAGCAGGGGGATATCTGCATCTTTGTACCAGAAAAGGGTGGGGCGAGGCGATCCAAGTTTACCGTCCATCTACTTCGTGGAGAAACAAGTCATTCGGGAGGTGGAACTGGTGGTGTTCAAGCGGCTGGCTCAGGCGAGGGTAAAACAAATACAAAGTACCTTACAAAACATTGCTAGATGAAAACAATTTGATACATTTTAGATTATTTCGTTCTTATGATCTAAAATTATTTGCAGGAGAAAACGCTTCCTCGGAAAGCAACATGCATGGAGAAAGAAGTCTGCTGGTCTTGTTGTGCCTCCTTACATTGTACCATCCAAGACCCATCTCTCTCCATCTCAGGAGAACATTGTTGAAACGGAAGTGCAAGCAATCCAATCTGAAGTTCCCATTTATGTATCAATCATGAAAAAGAGCTGCATTGGTACCATTAAGCACAACATGCTTGTAAGCTTAACACCCTTTTTTAAATCTCTGCATCAAGTTTATTTTATTTTCTTGTTGTCGGATTTTGAATATTGCCAAAACTGAACGGCGTAAGGACCTTGTTTCCCAGGGCCTCAACTTATTGAAAGTGGGAACCAGGGTGTTTGCCTTGTGAGACTTTGACCACAAAATAATATGTTTCGCAATTTTCTGTATTGGAATATGTCATTTCTATTTAGAATAGTAAAATTTCAAGCCAAAAAATAATTTTCTGGCAAGTACAATTCAAAAATTAACAGTGCAACCTTTTGCACAGATCCAGCGATCTCCCAGCAGAATGCACACAGAAATAAGCAATGTCTCAGGAATTTCAGTCGACGTAGTTAAATATATTTGGATGGTTAAAATTTTCGACCTGCCACTGTAATATGTTTACATTTGTAATAAACCAGGAATTAGGTTCGAAGTATGCTGCTGCCGCACATCTTCCGCGCGAAAATCAAACTGTGGTGCTCCAATGCATGAGTCAGATATGGAAGACCAAGATGGTGGTGCATCGAAATGGAAAAAGGTGGTTCCTTAGCGCAGGCTGGTCCAAATTTGTACATGACAACAGTCTGCAACTCGGCGATATCTGTCTGTTTGAATTGAAGAAAAACAAGAGGAAGCTTACCATGAAGGTTCATATCATTTCCAGCAATCAGCGTTAACTCGCAGTACTGGAAGAGAAAATGATCGAACATATGCATTGCTACTTTGTACTAGGTTCTTTGGCTTGTTTTGTACTCCGAAATAAACTATGGGTATGGTTTGTCTTACCGAAATTCGATGGCGTTTACCGAATTTGGGCAAAGAATCTGGCCTGCTCCTCCCCAAACCTAAGGCAGCCTAATAAACCCGGATGGTGGGAGTATCGTTAAATGCATATAAAATGTATTTTTATACATATTTGGTATTGTAGTTGTTGGTACTTTTTCCTACAAATTTTGTCAAACTTTACACCATTTGACTTGAGCAAAAAGTTATATGCCATCGTTTTTAGAACGAAGGGAGTACTATTCATAATAGTGTTCAATTATTATTCTTTGTATGTAGAGTTGTAGGTCTAACTTAATTCAAATTGAGTGACATAGTAGAGAAATGTTTTATGTATGTGGAAAACTAATTTCACATTTTAAAATGCGTGTAGGGTGTATTTTGGGTGATAAGTGCTTCATTAGCACCACAAGTGGGTGCACCGGATATTTCGCCCCTCAATCGACCTGCATGTTCTCGCTGCTCCCCAAACTCCTATCCTCCATCACAGACGTCAGATGCCTCCCTCTCTTTAAGGCCTTCGGGACCAGCCCCACTTGCAATCTACCTCCAACACATCGTGTCGCCTTGACTTGTGGAGGCGTGTCAAGGGTTCTGGGGTTCTCCCCGTGCTCTAGGGAGAACAATGTTTTTTTCGCAAAGGAACCAGATCTATTATTAAAGTTCATCGGAGATACAAAGTACCCCAAACATAATAAAACTTACATCAAGGTCCCTAGACCACTGTCGCCGCCAACACGAATCATCAACGCCCCTAGGGCGTGCCCCTATGCCTCGTGGGCACCCCGTGGGTCCTCCTGACTTGTTCTCGACGCCAAACCCTCCTATAAATACAAAAAAACCCAAAACATAACCTAGATCGGGAGTTCCGCCGCCGCAAGCCTCTGTAGCCACCAAAAACCTCTCGGGAGCCCGTTCTGGCACCCTGCCGGAGGGGGAATCCATCACCGGTGGCCATCTTCATCATCCCGGCGCTCTCCATGACGAGGAGGGAGTAGTTCACCCTCGGGACTGAGGGTATGTACTAGTTGCTATGTGTTTGATTTCTCCCTCTCTCTCGTGTTCTTGATTTGGCACGATCTTGATGTTGGGGAATGTAGCAATAATTCAAAAAAATTCTATGTATCACCAAGATCAATCTAGGAGATTCTAGCGACGAGAGAGGGAGTGCATCTTCATACCTTTGAAGATCGCGAAGCGGAAGCGTTACAAGAACACGGTTGATGGAGTCGTACTCATGGCGATTCAAATCGCGGAACATCTGATCTAGCGCCGAATGGAAGGCGCCTCCGTGTTCAACACACGTACAGCCCGGGGACGCCCCCCCTTCTTGATCCAGCAAGGGGAGAGGAGAAGTTGAGGGAGAGCTCCGGTAGCACGACGGCGTGGTGGTGGAGATTGTGGTTCTCCTGCAGGGCTTCGCCAAGCTCTACGGAGGAGGAGGAGGTGTTGGAGGAGGGAGCGGCTGCGCCAGGGGAAGGGTTCGGCTGCCCTCTCTCTCCCTCACTATATATAGGGGTAAGGGGAGGAGGAGACGCCCTAGGGTTTCCTTAGGGGAGGGGTGGCGGCCACAGGGGAAACCCTAGATGGGTTTGGGCGCCCCCACCCCTAGGAAACTTGCCCCCCAAGCCGGGAGGGGTGGCTGCCCTAGGGGAGGCGGCCCCACCTCTCTAGGTTACGTGAAATGGGGTGGGAGGGGCGTCAGCCCCTTAGTGGGCTGATGTGCCCCCTCCCCTTGGCCCATAATGCCCCCAAACGCTTGTCGGGGCCTCTGAAACCCCTTTCGGACACGCTGGTCGTCACCCGGTACCCCCGGAACAATTCCGGACTCCAATACCCTTCGTCCAATATATTGATCTTCACCTCCGGACCATTCCGGAGTTCCTCGTGTTGGAAATATGCCCTAGAGGCAATAATAAAATGGTTATTATTATATTTCCTTATTCATGATAATTGTCTATTGTTAATGCTATAATTGTGTTATCCGGAAATCGTAATACATTTGTGAATACATAGACCACAGCATGTCCCTAGTGAGCCTCTAGTTGACTAGCTCGTTTATCAATGGATGGTTACGTTTTCCTGACCATGGACATTGGATGTCATTGATAACGGGATCACATCATTGGGAGAATGATGTGATGGACAAGACCCTATCCTAAGCATAGCACAAGATCGTGTAGTTCGTTTGCTAGAGCTTTTCTAATGTCAAGTATCATTTCCTTAGACCATGAGATCGTGTAACTCCCGGATACCGTAAGAGTGCTTTGGGTGTACCAAACGTCACAACGTAACTGGGTGGCTATAAAGGTATACTATAGGTATCTCCGAAAGTGTCTGTTAGGTTGACACGGATCGAGACTGGGATTTGTCACTCCGTATGACGGAGAGGTATCTCTGGGCCCACTCTGCAATTCATCATCATAATGAGCTCAATGTGACCAAGTAGTTGATCACGGGATCATGCATTATGGTACGAGTAAAGTGACTTGCCGGTAACGAGATTGAATGAGGTATTGGGATACCGACGATCGAATCTCGGGCAAGTAACATACCGATTGACAAAGGGAATTGTATACGGGATTGCTTGAATCCTCGACATCGTGGTTCATTCGATGAGATCATTGTGGAACATGTGGGAGCCAACATGAGTATCCAGATCCCGCTGTTGGTTATTGACCGGAGAGTCGTCTCGGTCATGTCTGCGTGTCTCCCGAACCCGTAGGGTCTACACACTTAAGGTTCGGTGACGCTAGGGTTGTAGAGATATTAGTATGCGGTAATACGAAAGTTGTTCGGAGTCCCGGATGAGATCTCGGACATCACGAGGAGTTCCGGAATGGTCTGGAGGTGAAGATTTATATATAGGAAGTCCACTTTCGGCCACCGGGAAAGTTTCGGGGATCACCAGTATTGTACCGGGACCACAGGAAGGGTCCTGGGGGTCCATCGGGTCACATGGGCTGAAGTGGGAAGGGAACCAGCCCCTGGTGGGCTGGTGCACCCCCCTTGGGCCTCCCCCTGCGCCTAGGGTTGGAAACCCTAGGGGTGGGGGCGCCCCACCTGACTTGGGGGGCAAGCCCCCCCCCCTTGAGATTGGATCTCTAGGGGGCCGGCGCCCCCCAGGGCCCCTACATAAAGAGGGGGAGGGAGGGCTGCGCACCCTAGTCCCTGGCGCCTCCCTCTCCCATCGTAACACCTCTCCCTCTCGTTGAGCTTGGCGAAGCCCTGCCGAGATCACCGCTCACTACAAAAAAATACACTTCCGTGATGATACGTGTTTGTCACAGTAGGTCGCATTTTTGTCATGCATGTACATCCATGACAAATTTATGATGTAATCAAGATAGTCATACCTGTCTTTGTCGAGAAGTGTTCCATGACATTACCAAAATTATCATCATGGAAGTGTCCACTTCCATGACGATAAATCGCGCGTCACAGTAGTGCTTTCGTCAAGGGTGACCGACACGTGGCATCCACCGTAACGGAACGCCATTAAGCTATCGGGTCGGGTTTTGGATATGATAACCCGTTAACAACCCCGACCAATGGGGATTTTCCACGTGTAAAATCATCATTGGCTGGAGGAAACACGTCTCTGCTCATCGTTGGGACAGATGTCATCCACTCATTGGACGGAAGGCGCCTATGATACGTCGACACGTGGCACGGCCCAACAGAGGCCCATTCCTGTGAAAAGGCTGGCCCATTTGACTTTGTCAAAATGTGGCGGGCCGGCCCATGGAAAGCCTGTTAACGGCCTGTTCACATATAGCCCATTTACAGCCCGCTAACCCAAGTCTCGTTACGCCCTATCCGAATTAGGCCCAGTAGCGTCATCTGGGCCACCCAATATGATTCCAGCCCGTTTTCACTTCTGGCCCATGTATGGCCCATGACGTCTTTCGGCCCATATGAGGCCCTATGTAACTCTTGGCCTATTAACGGCCTGTGGTGAAACTGGCCCGTAATGAAAAGTGTATCACTTTACACCCATTAACGGCCCATGGTGAAACTGGCCCGTAATGAATAGTGTATCACTTTATACCCATTAACGGCCCGTTATTTTGTTGGGCCGTTTCCAGCCCATGTTATCTTTCGGCCTTCTCGGAGCCCATTTATTCTTGGGCTCATTTCTAGCATTCGTTTACTTATGGCCCATTACTGTCATTTTCTGCTTGTGGGCCAAATTCAGCCCGTGGTTACAGTCGGCCCGTTTGTGGTCCGTTAATACGTTGGGTCGTTTTCATAGCGTCATGAAATACGGCCTATTAACGATGGACCGTTATGGTCGGCCCATGAACGGACGATTCCAACTTTAGCCCATTTATGGCCATAATGCGGCCTGTTATTGGCCCATGTTATCATACTGCTCGTATAAGTCCCATTTATGATACGGCCCGTAGAAAGCCCATTGTTTCTACGGCCCTTAGAAGGCCCATTGTTTCTACGGCCCGTAGAAGGCCCACTGTTTCTACGGCCCGTAGGAGGCCCAGTGTCACTACAGTAAATATTAGCCCATGGTTATTGTAGCCTAGTTTTAAAAAATAGGTTATTGCAGCAACTAGCAAACCGCGGAAAAAGAACGGCAATGACTACAAGCAAACAAATAAACAAGACAACAAGGAAATAAATAAGCAAGCAACTTACGCTAGGCTATCACAGCTATCACATATTACATCCACTGGGCATCAAAGTTCGCCACCAGTGCAAATAAATGCGCCGACAAAAGAATATACAAAACTGAGAGCACTTCAGAAGGCACTAGGCCGGCCAGAAGGCCCCAAAAACAGTCAAGAAGCTGAGTAGACCTCAGTTGTGTCAACGATAGATGCATCAACACTAGATTTAAGGCTTGATGGTGCGCATGGCAGTCCTCTGACATCTTCATTGCATCTTTGACTTCAAGTCGGAGCTGAGCTGAGCAAGCCTTTCCGCTTTAAGTTGAGACTAAAGAAGTCAAACTGACTGAGGCAGCAACTGCACAGAGGTTGTCTCACTACTGCCGGTGAGTAGCTTCAACTCACTGTCTTCATCAAGACAGGACCTTGGGGTCATCTCGCTGTCCACAAGATGGTTTGGCTCACTATCTTCCCTAAAGTTCTGCCTGGCGTAAGAGATACGACTCTGAAAGAGAAACAAGGAGACACGTAACAGGTTTCACAATTATATAAGCAAATAAATGGATCAGATCTTGATAAGGAACATGTTTTACAACTACAATTTGAAACTGGTAGTGTTGCAAACATCCAATCAGATGTAAACAGCAAAGCAAACAGCAGTGGAGGAAATGATGCCTATCCAAATCTATACTAGAACAAAGTTTGAAGGCTTGAGAAGGATGAACTTACATTACATGTTAACACGGGCTGGACAAAGCCCTTCTCCATGTTGATGGAAGGATAATTCAATAAATTCCCCAAAGAAAATTATGTATAAGCGTTGCCATTATTCTACATTTTGCAAAGAGTAAATATAGATCAAATAATATTGGAAGAAACAGAGGATAATGAAGCTCAAAGGTGCATCGATGATACATAATCAAATAGCAATTAATTAAGTACAGCGTTACAAGGCAAAAGGAGAGAGGTCTCGACAAGAGCAATGCAGAGCCCATTATTGTTTTGAGATCATATGATCCTTTGAGCAAGGAGATTCATCTGAAATTAGTTTTCATACAAGAGAGAAGGTAAGGCACAAGCAGAAATTTAGGAGTTCAAATTTTGAATTGATATCATAGATAAGACTGACGCTGGGCTCCCAGCAGTTCTAATAGGGGTTTGGCCACTGGAGTAGGGGTAAAGTGTGGTATAGTTGGGCCTGTGTTTTCTGTGGCTGCTGATCTATCTGATTTAACAGGTATCACTACCTTTTCCAAATACCTAGTTTGTACTCCTTGAGGATCTGCACTCACCCTCTTCCTTTTGGACATCTATTACGAAAGAACAACACTTGACTGGAAAAACATAGTGTGATGACACATGGAATAGGTACAGAAAATGGATAGGTATGGCATATAATCATATATGATTCTTAAACTAAGCAGATGGTGTAACAAAGTAGAAGTAATGCAAGAGGTCAGATGCAAAATATGTGCGACCAATACAACTTTGCAAAGCTAGAGCAAGCACCTTGATGGGTGAATAAGATAGGCCATCCTCCATCATGCCAAGTTTGTTAGCCAGTGGATCGTTCCGTAATATTCCTCTCATGCGCCCATTCTCATATTCATTTTGATAATGTTCAATATCTGGCATGCATGAAAACATAAAAACAAGTGAGATTTTCTTTGTAATGCAGAAGTGATTCTAATCCAATACTGCCTCCTTGTAAACCCCTTTGTGCTATCTCTGTAATTCTTTTAAAAGATGCCATGAATGCTGTAATTTGTTGTGTGCATTAATATAATGTGGCCTACTACTCAAAATATGAGAGCTCCAGAAGTGATTACACTTCGCAGATGATAGCTTCAACATATAGTAAAGAAGAACAAGTCGACCTGACCTGACAAATTCAAAATATACTAAGGGAGAACAACTCGAACTGACTAGTCGACCGCAAGAGAAGAGTATCATCTTAAAGAAGAGCAGAAGAGCAAGCAGATTGAAGATATTACAAGTCTTTCAATACAATGTTGGTTGGCCACCCATGATGAACCAGAGCGCACAGAGAAATACTATTCTTTAAGGTCTCTCCATATGTGGCTCACATGCATTTCGAAACTAAAGTAGGAACATTTAGCTCACCAATTAAGCATCTCTCAGTTTTACTAATATCAGCAATAATATCAGATATGAATTTGTACAACTAAGCTTGTTTAGCTCGATGGGTGGAGCAGTGCTATTACGACCACTAATCACGAGGCTGATTGTGGTCATCATAAAATGGGGAAAACATAAGCATGATGAGTACAGTGTTGAGCGTGGCAAATGGGATGGCAGATCTGAAGCGCAAACCGCAAGAAGGGTAGTTAGCAACCGATGTTTGCTTTGAAATAACAACTAAGATTTGGTATGTACAAGAAAGTACGGTCAACAAGTGACAAAGAAATGCAATTATGCTGTCTCTCTATATGTCGCGACATGCATTTGGAAACTCAAGTGGGACCTTTAGCTAACCAATTAAATGTGTCGATTAACTAATATCAGTATCATATCACAATCATATTTGAACAACTAAGCTTTCGAATTCTGAGTGTTGTGTTGTTTAGCTTGAAGGGTGGAGTAATGCCAGTACGACAGAAAGCACCTAAGCAGATCATAGTAGAGTAGATAAAAGGGAAAAACCCTAAGCATCAAGAGAAAAATCAGGAAAGTGAAACTAGCTGGACCAGTGGGTGGCGCACATGCTTTTCGAAACGAATATAGGAACATTAGGTGACCAATTAAACATTCTCTGTTTATTGATATGAGCATCATATCAGATTCGTATTTCAACACGTAAGCTTTGGGTTGAGGTCTTGAGGAGCAGTGCTAGCACGACACGAAGCACCTACGATGATGGTAGTGAATATAAAGGGGGGAAACCATAAGCTTTACGAGTATAGTGCCCGTGCCATGGAGGATCTGAAGGTGCAAACCGGACAAAGCTACTTCGCAACCAATGTTTGCTTTCAACTAGCCACTACGATTTGGTACGGACAAGAAAAGTACAGTAAACAAATTGCGATCTATTTTCCGGGTGAGATCAATAACTTAAGCACATATGGAAGAGTACCACCTCTCTTGCGACGCCGTGTAGGCCTATGCTGATATGTTGAGGGTGCTGCGGGTACGATGACTGTTGGCGGCGGGGAAGAAGACTTTAGACGGCAGACGGCCGTGTCGGGGGATATATCCTGTTGCCGTGGACGAGGCGGTCATAGGAGCGGCAACGGCAAGGTGGACGACAGCGCCGATGAAGCGAGAGGAGGCGATGAAAGGATCCTGGTCCAGCGCCGTGGATGAGAGACGTCCATCTCTTGTAGTGGACGACGGGGTAGGGGTAGCGGCTCCGGCAAGGTGGAGGATGGGGTGGCGGACGGAGGAGGCTGGCCGCAGTGTGGAGGTTGTCGTGCCGCCGACGGTGTATGAATGGGGAAATGGAGGGGAGGGGGGATCTCAAACTTTGGGACGCGCTTCTCTGAAATGGGGGGGGGGAGTTACGAACTTATCCCCCGTTTAAAATTTCGGACATCGTGTCGGTTGGGGATAGGACGGTAATCTCGCATCTCCCAAATATTTGCCGGTAACTATTTTGGGCGAGGAGAGGGTGTTTTGCCGCCCACGGTTGGCGCCCACGGTGTATAAACAGGGCTGACAGGTAGGGCGGTTGTGTCACGTCTGATGGAACTTACACATCTGCCCCTATTTAAAATATTAGCCTACATCAATTTCGGACGAGGAGAGTTTGTTTTGCCGCCCACCGTGTATTAATGGGGAAGTGGAGGAAGAGACACATGTCTTTCGGACAATCTTGAATCAAATGTGTTTTGCCGCCCACGTTTGGCGCCCACCGTGTCTGAATGGGCTCAGAGGCCATCATGTCACGTCTGATTGAAGTTACTAGTCTACCCTTATCAACAGCAGTGTAAATCCGGTCGATAAGGATGTACTCAGTGTCAGGGGTAGACAGTAATTTCCATCTCGCAAACACTTGCTTCGGGCAGCCCACAAATTATAGTGGGTGTTTAGCCGCTTCGTTCAAAACTTGGGAGAATTAGCATTCACGTTTGCCACGGGACCCGCAAACTAAATTCAAATCCAATTTGTATTCGATTACGAATATCCACAGATAATTATACGTTTTGTTATTTATTTCTTCAACACCACAACAAAGATTTATTCCACCTTTATATATGATTATGATTTAGAAATGTCGTGATCTTCGAATTCAGTAGGTTGGATACACTCTGATTCAAACAGCTATTTCATCCTATACAATATGCTCACACAAAAAACAGTTCACCTTATGTCAATCATACAAGTACTGAGGATTACCTCGCCTAAAAAATTTGGATCATTACAACACATGGACAACATGGAATTCCGGACAACATAGGGGGTCTTGCAACATAATCCATTTAGAGACATGACACAACTGCAAGTACAATAATCTAATGACAATTTCAACTGGTATCTAAAGAAGAACCGGGATTACCTTGGGCTTCAGATAGTAGAAACAGCAGGACCTCCTCCATCTTCAAATGCAACATTCTTACTTCCTCCAATTCTTGGGTTGCTTGCATAATGCGTGCCACTAATTCCGTAATTTCCAGCATCAAGATAAAGATTACCTCATTCATGGCTGCCACACCATCTCTTTCTGCCTCTAGTAGAGCCTCAAGCACTATAATATCTGTGCTCACACTGCTCTCCGGCGGTGTTGCCTCTGAACTGCTACCATCTGGTAACATGGATGGTGCACTGCTTCCACAAATAGATTCTAGGGTTGTACATTGTGTCCTAGTGTGAACGGCATCCTGAAAGGTTTCCGCTGGACATAAGTAAGACATAGTTATCGTATGATCCAGCGATAGCTTACATGGTAAACAACGGATTTAATTATTGCCGAGCATGGCAAACTATATTTGAATGGTTCAAGCAGCATCAGCGAAAAGAAATTAAAATGGTAAGATGAAACTAGGGATGTAAGTGGCAAATAAACGACATCCGCCATCCCATCTAGTTAGTTTTGCTACCTCCTAGTTCATTTTCCTCAAAAACAAAAACTCTTCTGAACTATCATACCACTAGTGGACTTTAATCGGGATTAAACGGGACCCAGTTGACATCCCTAGTTGAAAGGGAGTATACAACCGCTATATTTAAGTTGCCAAGGCATCTAAGCAGTTGAATTAATCTGAGAAAGCACTTAACAGTGTGGCCTCATATAAACTACGAAGACAGTCTTGTGATGAAGTTGAGAGGAAAAGTGAAGGACTGAAATGAAATAGGCATGCATTTCTTTACGATAGTACAGCAGGCACTGCTGACATATTGGCCAACTCAGGTATAGCGTAACAACAAACAAGCATTCGAATCAAGCAATACAGCAAAGCAGACAACTGAACTATTTGTAATTTGGTAGGATTACACGTTGAGGGCACAAGCCAAGAAAGTAGCCCACTCGCATTACATTTCACATGTACTAAAACACATTGGCTTATCATATGTTGCTGTGAAGCCTAGCTGCTGTTGCAATGTTCTTTGAAAATATCGTCAGCATCCCGTGGTTGCAAATCTAGGTTGTAGTTTACTCTGCACCATCTATTTAGGTAAAATTAATTTTAATCGCATGCACTGGTCCGAATTGATCATCAATGGTTCATCTAAACTAATGAAAGAAGGGTGTGTGCATACACGACAATATATCTGCTTCCCTCTATTTTTATGCTTGTTCGAGGTGCCAGCCCCAAAAGAACAAATATTTTGCTTCATGGGGTTGGCAGCTCCATAATTAATAGAAGCATCAAATTAGTCATGCAACTTGGGAAGATCAAGAACACACAAACAAGTACTCCCTCTGTCCCAAAATATAAGAACGTTTTTAACACTACACTAGTGTTAAAAACGTTCTTATATTATGGGACGGAGGGAGTAATGAACAGAGGCTCGGAGCAGTGATGTAATAGCTAGCATCAGAAAATGTAGGGTAAAACGAACAAAAAGCAGCGGAATCACATGCTAGTTTGCTGATGTGTAATTAAGCATAGAGAACATTAACCAGTCTGATGGAACCAACAGGTGGCATCAGAACAAAACTAAAGCATATTAACTATATGTGCACTGGTATGTAATTTAGCACATGTAACATGTTCCTTTGCGTAAGTATGGCCCTACGGTGCAAGCGAATAACGTGTCTCATGAAAAACTGAATGATGCCTCAAGAAATTCAAAGGTGCAGTGCTTATGCTAGGAAAGTGAACGTAGGCGCCGGCCGTTGGATGATAGTACCTGATTCTCGGCGAAGTATGGGTATCATTGTCATACTTGATAGCTAAGGATCGTCGATGGTGCTCGTGTTATGGTTGAGTTTGGGCCGGCTGTCGCCGTCGCTGAAGCGGCTCCGGTGCTACAGTTGCGGCGCCTGTCAACATACAAGAAAGCTCATCTGTGGTAAGTGAACAGTTGCACGATAAAGAGACAAACAGAAGGAGTACAAATCGAAATAACCTGATGCGGCTGCGGCGTCGGTAAAGCAGGGCCGGTGGAGTTGAATATGGCGTTCAGTGGGCGGGTCCGTGCGATGGGCGAAGGCTTTGGTAGCGTTATGCAGATGCTTTCGTGAGGCGGATCTGATGCCGAGGACGAGGGCTTGTATGAAGGGCCCGCGAAGGGGCGGACGAGGGAGTCAGTGAAGGGCCTACGCTGTGGTAGACGAGGGCGCCGGTTAAGCAGATCCAGTGTGGTGGACCATGATGGCGGTCAAGGAGATCTGGAGCGGTGGACAAGCCAATCGCTGAAGCGGCTCCGGTGAAGTGGTGAGTTGGCAGTTGGGGGTTCCAAGGTGCGGAAGGTAGACCCGGCGGTGTGTGAGGTCCATCGCTGCGGCGGAGGACTAGATTCGGTGGCTTGCCATGGTTGGGGGTCGGGAGGGAAGGGAGGGCTCTGGGAAGAATGTTGGGGCAAGAGGGAAAACAATGGAGTTACCAAAGCAGCCCTTTTCCGCTCATGTGGCAGGGTAAAACAGAATATCGCAGGCTAAACTTTGGTAGCGTGATATTTCGATGTGAGCGGGAAGTTTGAAAGCTTTTGGCGACTCAAATTATAAGTATTCTGCTCTCGTACGGCCGACTATGATATCATGGCCGACAATTTGTTTGTTTTGCATGCAAAAAAATGTGCAAGTTTTGAAAATCAATGTCTCCAACTCAAAACTTAGATTGTCCATTCAATTCAAATATGGATCATTGAGCTACTACAAGCAAATACCATCATACGGTCCAATTCAAATGAAATTCCAAATATGTTTATCCTAAATATGATGACAAAAGCAAAAATGTGTAAGTCTATGAATAAAGTGAATGATTATAAAGTTTGAACATGCCCGTATGTGTATATCTCTAGGTTTGATATATGAATTTGAAATCACAAAACTCCGGCTTAAAAAATGTACCTCCGTTTAAATGATTTACAAAAGCTAATGATGGAGTCGAATTCCAAAATTCCAATCTTAGGTTTGTAATTCTGGTACATCAAGGTATATCACGCATGTTCAAAAGTATCGTTATCTCATAGTACAAACTGTGAAACAAATTGATCAACCATGAGTGCACAATATCTCAATTACGCTAAAGTCCCTTAAATATAGACACCTCACTCTTTATCTGAAGTCACCCCCCACCACCACCACGAACACACACACACACACACACACACACACACACACACAGAGAGAAGTCGTTCTCTCCCCCAGACACCAACACACGAGCACATTAACACCCCTCTCTCTTGTAAAGTCCGGACCCCAACATAGGTCTCTATCACTTTGTCTCCCGGGCATGCACACATCTCTTCCCTCACTCTCTAGGTCTCCCGCTATCTCTCTTACCCAAGCACACGCACTATGTAGAGTGTATATTTCCATACACACAAAATGTCGCCCCAAACGCCTATCTCCCTAGTTATGTGGTTCTCAAGACTCACCTCACACACCACCCCCACCGCAAACAAGCACACTTTGTCTCCTTGTGCACCACTCTCCTCTTTCTATCTCTCCCACATGCGGACCCGCCCCAGCTCCTTCCATGTATACATATATGCCGTGACTCTTTGCATAGCTCCCTAATGTATAATCGTTCTCGATTTCGCACATTGTTCTCTACACCATCTATTCTAGATCTCTCATGAAGTCCCTATCACACACACGATGACTCGCTTCCCCTGCGTCTCCGTTCATAGGCCAATTTCGGACAACATCAACATTGTCTCCCTATCTATACACCATTTATGGACACAAACGACCTCTCTCTCTCTCTCTCTCTCTCTCTCTCTCTCTCTCTCTCTCTCTCTCTCTCTCTCTCTCTCTCTCTCTCTCTCTCTCTCTCTCTCTCTCTTCCAGCTCTCTCTTTCTCTTGCTCTCACACCCCTCTCCCACACACACACTCGATATCTCTTCCAAATAGTCTGCTCCCCCTGCCCGCACCCGTGCTATCTCGCTACTACACATGTCACACCATTCCCCCTTCCCTTATACTAGGTTTACATCATCAGTGGTCTCTCTACTCCACATACACTCTCTCCCTGTCACACATAAACGCGTGCACAAACACACACAGACACGCACAAACACCCATTTATCTTGATCCTCATCTCTCCCCATGTCTGCATGTGTATCTCACACACTCACTCTCTAATTATGTATATGTGTCTCCACGTTACACAACACAAAGCCCCATGTACATGTCTCTCTCTATCCTCCACACACATAGACACAAAGAATCTGTTATCATTGCCTCAGTCTCTAACATATCGCACATGCACTCTCTCTCTCTCTCTCTCTCTCTCTCTCTCTCTCTCTCTCGCAAACACGCTCAACAAGGGTTTCCCCATGAATAAATTACCGTCTACTCATCAACGGTCGTGGCAGTACGGCGAACACGAGACGTGAAAAAGAATAAATCTACACGTGCTTAGACCACCTAGTATGACTACTAGGACTAGAGCAAGCCAAAAAGCGCGCCGCCGTCACCCCCTCCTTGTCGGCGATGAGAAAATCTTTGTTTTACACAATCGAGAAGTCATTGTGCTAAGGCCCCACATGCCAAGGCCTTGAATAGAATGTAGATGCTAGTTTACGGAAGCAAGTATCGATAATACATTTGTATCTCCATACTTATATTTCTTCTTTTATAAAAAAACCGAGTTGGTGATGATGGTACGTGTGCCATCTTGCAATATAGACCGTCTGATCTATATCTGACGGATGGAAATTAAATTAAAAGATACCCGCACCCCTCTCCACATTTGCAGACAAGGACTTCCCTCGTTCATCCTTATCTCCAACAAACCTCATTGTTGAGCAATTAAGAAAGGAAGCCTCTGGAACAAACTGGCCTAGTGGCCGCTGCCGTCATCGTCAATTCCCATGCCTCCGCTCAGTCCGACCACCAACCACTACCACATCCAACTCCTCTTCACCTTATCTCATATTTCTCGAGATATCATTAGTTTTTACACATGGGATTACTCCCGCAAGGGTCAATCACAACAAGTGTTTTTATAAAAAAAATGCATCTTGATGTTAGTTAATGCACGGATCTTGCTAGTACTCCTACACAAGACTAAGTTGGTGATCTTTGGTGTGTCTACCATCCGTCGCTTTCGACCATTAGATCTACATCTAACGATTGTGAGGTAAGTTGTTGCCTTTTCTCACCAACATCCCACTTGTCTACCAATTTGCGAAAAACCCATAATTAGTATCTTAAAACCAACCACATCCCTCCCTGACCTCACCAAAATAGCCCAAGGAATATATTATAATTGAAACATAATATACATATGTATATCAAAATTAGGGTGTTTTGTACCAAGTTTGTGAATAAGTATTATTCTAATTATGACTCGTTGCAACGGACATGAACATTGCTAGTATTTCCAACCATGTATTTTTTTTCTAGTATTCCATAGTTTCGAGTTTTCCAAATAGATATTAGTCACTCATGGTTGATATTTACTTTCAATCATGTACACATATGCACTATGTAACTAGCCTTGCTTATTGGCTTCCAAAGCTTAACTTTCACTCCAACTTACAATATATAGAGTATTTAACAAAAAACTACCACTTTCAACCAGCCCTAGGAAGAATCTAGTGTACAAAAAATAGCAAAAACATACCCAAAATTTCTTAATCCATGCCAAAAACTACTACTACCTAGTACTCCTACCGATTAGGTTTGTTTAAACCCACTTATGACTGGGTTGGCCCACACGTCTGTGCTGACAAGGCAGCTTAAACCAACACATTTTGTTTGACTGTTGACACGAGGGACCCAAATCTGACCTTCTATCCTGTTATTCCCCCTCAAATCATTATTTTTCCTGAACATTACTTCAAACAGTACTGATGCGTGTTTGTCGGTGGCGCCGGTGATGAGCGAGTTGGCCGCCGCTCCGCCGGACGGGCCGGACGCCGCGCTGGCCTCCGCACGAGTTGGCAGGCTGGCCCGAGCGTGACTCACGAGCGAGCAAGCCGCTGCGCTGGCCTTTGCTTGAGCCAGACGGCTGGCCTGAGCGCGGCGTGCGCGAGCAAGCCGCCGCGCTGCCGTGCCAATCTAGCTAGCAAACCTTGCACACAAGCAGCTGGATGGAGCTATGTTGGCTAGCTAGTGGTCGCGAGCGCCGGATGGAGCTGGCATCCGGGCTGCCGCAACATGGGCTCCACACCGCCGGCGGTTTTGACCTCGCCTTCTGCCAGCGGCGGTAGCTGCATCCCATGGCCGAGGATGACTAGGTGGACGGGCCGGAGGTAGGAGGTCACTCGAGGATTTTGGTTGGTAAGAGCATGTACAATGGTTGATAAGGTAGTCTTATCTTAAGTCTGCAATGTATGCAAGTGGTAGTAGTTTCTTGGCATTTTAGTGGTTTCTTGCATTATTAGGGGTTTCTTGTAAGGAACAATGTATGTACTACTAGCGACAAAAGGCGATTCTAGGTTGCGTTGTACTCCAACGAGTACTACTAGTGGTCGCGAGAGTGTATATCTCGTTTTGTGAGTTCGATCCCGGCCGAACGCACGACGGCCTTTTTAAAAAAATAGTACTACTACACTTTGCTGCGAGCCAATATTTTACACGGGTAGTTTGATTTTTGAAGTCAAACGGATGTGCGGCCCCACAATCTGGGTGCACTGGACAGCCTAGCCACGTGAACGGGTTTTCCTTCCCAGCATCCCGTGGCTCGCGTGCTCGCCCTAGCCGCACCTCGCTTGCAGCTTCCTCATCAGCTAGTAGTAGCATATTTAAACTAGCGCCTCCCAATTAAGCCCGAGGAGCCGGAAAAGCCTGGCGGGGCATTGGGAACTATGCAATATGGCTCTGTACTCTATGTAAAGTGTTGTACTACTAGTACTCTGTAGCTTGTGGCGTTGCACGCATGGACTTCACTCCATTATCGGCTCTACTATAAAAGAAATTCCTCTTGACGTGTTTTTTTTGAAACGGAGGCAAAAGCTTTGCTTCATCTCATTCATAAAGAAGGAACTACTAACAAAGTTCGACGAGATCCATTACACCTCCACAAATGGAAGCGAAAAGCCTAGTTTCGCTGTATCAAATAACTCAAATGTTCTGCCCCATGAGACCATGATAATCGTCACGATAAACAGGCTGCTAGTGTGTGCGTGAGAGGAGCGGCTAAATAGGCCAGCTACTCCTATGTGAGAGGAGCGGCTGAATATAGCACCGAGCGTACCCACTAGGCCACTACGCAGGTGTACTTCCCCTGCATTGATAGTACAGCGATGGTTTTAGAGAACAGTAGTACCCTCCATTTCCAATTGTAGCTCCTTGGCCCTGAGATTCAAGAGTTCAAAACTGGTGCACTATACTAGACTAGACTAGACTAGAAGTATAGTACATCGCACTAATACTCGTAGTTGAGAAAAGTAGTACTGGTACTGCTACAGTACGAGTACGTACTCCTCCGTCATATAATGTAAGACGTTTCTTGACACTAGTTGGCGTGTACAAAAAATGGCAAAAACATACCCAAAATTTCTTAATCCACGCCAAAAACTACTACCTAGTGCCAAAAATTTCTTACTAGTGCTATTATTTACAGTATAATGCAATGCCATAACATTCCATAATGCTAGTACTAGTAGTAAATAATACTTTGCTGAGGAACGATATAAAGTTGGAAGGGACGAGGCCCTGCGGTTACTACGCTCTTATCTCCTCCTCGCCAGTTTCCCTCCCTCCGAAGAGAAGGCATTTCGTCGCTGCTCCCATGGATTTGCCAGGCAGTTCTCCTCCTCGTCGGGGCTGGGGGACCTTGGACGACGATCCTCTGGGAGAAATCGCACACCGCTCCGACGTCCTCACCGCCGCAAGACTCAGTGCTTCCTGCACCAACTTTTTCAAGATGCTGCTTAAACATGTTTGGGAAAAGGCCATGCTTGTTAGTTTTCCAGGCATCCTCGAGGAGAAGGTTCTTCTATGGGACAATCCTTCGAACAGTCCACCGCTCCCTGGCCATGGTTGCACGTTGACTCCACTAGAGTTGTCGACGTTGAGAGGTAGTCGGATTTTGTCCGATGAGCAGGTCAGTAATGGAGTTTGATCATGTAGTACTTAGTTATTCCATTTCCGTCCCGTAATTTCTCCACTGCCCATCGTCTTATATGTAGGTATGGGTCGGTGCCAACGAATATTGGCTTGCAAACCTCCGGCTGCATACCACCATCATTTTGCACAACATCCACAGCAGTGCGGCCGTTTCGGTAGACCCCTTCTCCACCATTGGGATCGTCCTTCCGGACTGGCTGGGCTTGAATACGTATGATGATGCCTACATGAGATTGAAGAAGATAGAAATTACGGACCCGCCGACAAAGCAACGCGGCTACGACGATTACTATCTCATCGCGGTGTTCGACATAAGGATTGCCATCAATGCAAGACGCAGTAACGGCAGAGGCTGGCGCATGTTGGCGGCGGCAGATTTGTACCCTACACGTTCAAGACGTAAATGCGCCATCTAGGCCAAGATCTTCGCGGTGACAAGCCAGGGGACTTGTTTCATCTGGTTGCCATCCTACGGTACGGGAGATTACAAATAGAATGCACAAACCATCATTTGCATCCCTAACGGTACTCCATTATTTTGCAGGGACCAGCCATCCCCCGATCAAAATAAGATCGCCGATCATGGATGTGCATTTGCATCCGCGATTCGGTCTAACTTGGAACCTTGTAGCTGACTTTGGCATATTGGGATGAACTATCTTAGCAGTGGTTACCCATGGTACCACTGATGTGCAACATGGTCACACAATCTACCAGGATCGGACCGTCACCATCTACCCAGGTATTCCATCTTTTAACCCTCTCGCCTTCTCTTTCATTGTTGTACTAGTAGTATACTTAGTACTACTAGGAGTACTTTTTACCTTGGAGGACGCATATAGCTAGCTGGGCCCTTGAAGACTTGAACCCACTAGCTGCCACCATTTTTGTTTTTCCATGTCTTACTATCTCATCCATGTAGCCAAGAATGGCTATATATAATAAGCCGGTTATTTTACTTCCTCTATACCGGAGTAGTACTATTTGCTGCAGTAGACATCGACCGCCATATTTGAGCACAACATTATTATGCATGGACCTTGACTATGTACGTCACCATGTGTCCAGATCTGGGATGCCGCGTGTACCAGATGAACGGCGCCGAGTTCGACCCCCGTGATGCTACGTGGGTGCCGAGGAACACTCTTGGAGAGTACTCGCTTTTCATCGGGGACAGCTACCCCATTGTGAAGCGGATGCTACCTTCCGTGCATGACACGGAAGGCCTACCGTTCATGAAGCATGGTTGTGTCTTCATTGCGCACCGCCGGATGAACGACATGCTGGGACACACTATCCCTGATTTATGCCGCTTCAGCTTGGATGAGTCTCCATCGTGTGGAACCGGACTAGAAAGCTGCGACAATGCTTCCCCGTGCCCACCGCTATGGATCGTGCCATCCATGAAGAACACCTGGGAGTGGAACCTGGAGGAGGACATGCATGTAGCCCATCTATAACGTGTAAGTGGAGTACGGTAATTATGAACGGTAGCGCTGTGAATATATGTAGACTAGTCGTGCACAAATTTATCACATGAATTGGAGATGAACTTGTGTGGCATACTGGCATTTGTCCTTTAGAATTTATTACTAGTAAATGTGTTATGTGTACGTGCAACTTGTGTGGTTGTTGCATGGGCTCCAACACGCTCTTTGAGAAAAAAGGTGGCACAGCTTTGGATATACGTGACGTGGCGGCATCATGCAGTAAGTAGCATCGTCGCTATAGTTGTAGTACACTCCTACTAGGATGAAAACTCCTATAAAACCTTGCGCTTGGCTCTTTGCCTCTTCGGGAGGTTCAACAGTTCGTACTCGTGTGAACCTTGCACTTGCCCCTTACCCTCTTCGGAAGGTCCAACAATGATGATACTACAGTACAATATGCGTCTGGCAATCTTACACTGATTGAACTGCTGCACGCCCACCACGAGGGCAAGGGCGAGGGCGAGGGAGAGGAAGAGGGAGAGGGTGCTGTACTCAAAACCCTCTCCTCGTCCTGGGAACCACCGCGCGCGTGGGCGAGGGAGAGGCGTAGTAAGCAAGCTTCTCCTTGTTCGACGAGTTGACGGGACACATCAAAGCAGTACTAGTACTAGTAGTAGTCCATACTGCGTCCTTTCCGATTAATATGGCTTAATTTGAAATGAGAAAAATACACTGGCGGTCAACGTATGTAACAATACGCTCTTTACGGTCACTATATATAGTTTTGCGTCGATTATACGATCACTAGCTCATCTAGAGCACCGTATTGCACCCTATTGACCGGCCACATAGTCGACGTGGCACTTTGTTGACTGGTTAAATTGTCACCTGGTTTCTGGGTCCCACCTGTCAGTTGGCGGAGCAAAGAAATCAGTTAAGCAAAACTTTACGCAGGCGCCACACGAGTCCAACCCTTGCGCCCGAACCGCCCTGGCTGTGTATGTGAGTGCATGCACATGTCCTCCCTCGGCCTTCCAACAAAGAGTGTACATCGGCTATAAAACAAAGAGTGTAGTAGTACATGATGTACATCTACACTTCCAATGCATTTAGCCTTTATCTAAATCGATATTGATTGACTAATGCACCAACTTGTGCTGTAGGTATAGGCTACATGTCTATCCTTAATTACAGCATGCAACGGCCTTCATTTTATCTTCTTATCTCAATGGTCGCATGCCCACATAAGCCTGCTACTTTTGGGCGTTAATTATACCCTGGTCAATGTGTAAATCTCTAAATGTACAGTCTTTCACGGACGTAGGGAGTAGGTTGAGCACTTGAGCGTCAGCGTGTGTGTTGCATCGTGTGCTGTGTGCCGCATGGGTACGTGTGTGTTGCGTGCGTCCATGTGGAGTACGTGTGAGTGTTGCATGTTGCATGCATGCATGCATGCATGGGGCTTACTCCCTCCCATTGACATGTTCATATTTCAAACTTCCTCTGTTCCCTCCATATGGTGATACTCCCTCTGTACCCAAATACTCCAGTATGGAGTAAAAGCCTCTCTCTGTTCCCAAATACGGAGTATTTGTCTTTCTACAGATTTCAGCAAGTGACTAGGTACGGAGCAAAATGAGTGAAGTGAGTGTAGAGGCATAGGGATACTATAGAAAGGAAATCCTCGCGATCCATCATTCCCCATATTGGTCAGAGAGAACTATTCAACTAGTCTTCGCAGTGAAGTGACAATACACGCTCCAGCAGATGGGACACGTAATTAATAAGCTGAACCAGCGTGTTGGTGTTACTAAATCAGCATTACCCAGTACTGCCATCATGTTTTCCAGTAGAGCACGCTTCCGCAAATACGCCTAAGCACCTGTGTCCTCCATTAACTGACATATGGGCCCTCTTGTGGTAGACCCACATGTCATCGGTGTAACTATTTACACTCCGGGGGACGCTGCCTATATCCTGGTAGTAGTACTAGTAGAATTGAAATTTAATGCACTTTCTTCCCCGTCTTCCACTCTTCTTCCTCCTCTCTTCTTCTTCTTCCTCCTCTCTTCCCCATCGTCGGCCGCACACCATTTACCCCCGCTCACTGCTCGCCCGCTCGCGCCATCTTCCTTGGTAGCTCGCGCATACCATATCCCCCCGCTCTCTGCTCGGCCACACGAGGAGAAGCTTCTTGGCTCGCCCGCCCGAATCCACTTCCCCGCTGGCTCGCAGGCACCGAAAACCCCAATGGCAGAACCGACTGACACGCAGAGCCGCGATTGGAATTCCCTCCCCGATGTTCTCTTGGAGCAGATCTGTAGTCGTATGGACCTACTCAGCACCGTCCGTCTGGCCACATGCTCGGTGTCTTTGTACCGTCTACTCATCTGCAACCGGCCGGCTCTTTTCAAGACACCCTGCTTGCTGATGCCCGATCCTCGCAGGTGGCACAAACACCGACTTGACGATTCTACGGAGGTTGCCGTGGTGCCCCTCGACATGCTACCACTACCCGTCCACCTGTCCTTCATGCGCGGCCACTACTGGGCGGGCATGAAGGCCAACTGGATCGTCCTCATCCACCACACCGGTAGTCCGTGGTGTCTCGTGGATATCTACACCCAGCGAGAGATCACCCTTCCATCGTTGGATACTGCCGAGGGTCAACATGGATATAAAGCTGAATCATTTGTTTCGAAACGAATTCTCAGGCACCTGATTTTTATTTGATGGGTAGCATAAGCACCCGCCGTTTGAATTCCCAGTTCTGCATTTTTTTTGAAACAAGTGCATGCACTTATTATCATGATAAAAAAACAATATCCATGTTGCATCCCAGTTATCAGTCTGTGCTTGCAGAATTCTCTCGTTTATTGAGCATGTATATTGTTTTTTCAGGTCGAGCAAGTTTCAACTGGGCTGTAGACTAACCAGGGTTGGTTTTGTTTTTAACAGGACCAGCCCATGACGACAACGGGGCACAAAGATCCAGCAGGTATCTACAGGACTCTGGCCCGCCAGCGTTAGTTACATTTTGTGTTACAACATCCGTAGGCAGTTTTGTTACTGAATCAAACACACAGCCCAGTTCTATTTTCCTCTTGAAACGCATGTCCTACATCCATTTTCTAATCTCTACCTATAGTTTTACTAGCTCATATACACGTATCATTATATTGAAAACACATAAAATTCCCTTTTCATATTTACATCCTTATTTTTGTGATTTTTCCCACCCAGCGCTGATTTTTTTACCACTGGTTTTCCCTTAAACCAACTCAATTGTCCCACATCTTATTTGCTTACAAAAACAAAACGATTTTTTTGGCAAATCAATAAGTTCTTAAAAAATGTTTATCATTTCGGGATTACAACAGTTTGGACTCCACTGAAATATGCAAAATAAGGTTGAAATTTTTGAGCGTGGTCCTGGGCAGAAAATGGGCTGTAATAAATTACTTAAGAATTAGCAAATGGGTTGCAAATTATAAAAAATAGCAAATGGGCTGCAAATTGTAAAAAATAGCAAATGGGCTTTATGTTGTCTGCCACAAATTTCGAGGCTTACTTGTGGGCCTACTAAGTTCATGCGTACACAAGGTTTCTTAAAAAAGAAACTTAGTCAACAATCGACTCTACCAGCGTCAGACCGTTAGATGTCAATCTAACGGCAATCGTGCTTCCTCAGTCTTTGATCTTCCTGCCCCAGCCGCCCAAACCAGAGCCGTCGGAACCGCCTACTCCCGCCTCCCGTGGCCGGCAGTGCTGTCGGGCAAGTCTCACGTCCCCATCATACTCGCATCCCTGGCCTGTCTATCCCTCTACTCACCCACACCTCCTGTTATTTTCCGGCAACGGCAGCTGAACCAGTCAACCCTCGTACTCTCCACAGCGTGGGCAGCCACTGCCGTGTCTTCGCCGGCTCCCTGTCGTTCCCTTCATAGGCCTCGCCGTCGTCCACCGCCCTGGTGCTCTCGGCGCGGCGTGGTCAATGATGTCCATCCAACGGCCATAGTGCTTCTTCAACCTCTGGTCTTCTTGCCCCACCCGCCCAAAGCAGCGCTAGCCATACTACTCCCACCGCTGGCCAGGCCATCCCTCCACTCACCCACTCCCCCTGTTATTCTGCGGCGACGGCAGCCTCACACCGCAACCGAACCAGTGAACCCTCGTTCTCCTCTCCGCGTGGGCATCCACTGTC
Source organism: Aegilops speltoides (assembly GCA_021437245.1). Lineage (NCBI taxonomy): Eukaryota > Viridiplantae > Streptophyta > Magnoliopsida > Poales > Poaceae > Aegilops > Aegilops speltoides. The sequence goes on from CM038144.1 coordinate 52,515,538, forward strand.
GCGTCTTCCCCAGCTCCACGTCGTCCCCTTCCTAGGCCTCGCCTTCGTCCACCGCCCTGGTGCTCTCGGCGCGGCATGGTCAATGTGGTCAACGACCGACTTCCATCAGAAGAGTACTGTACGTGGAGAGGCTGACAGCTGGGTCCATGGTAGCCGCAAGGAAGTGCCTCCTTATTACACGCAAAATAATTATTCCTCCACCTGACAGCAGGGACCCACCAGATGGGCCACCAGTATTTCGCGGAAAAAACGTTTCCCCCCTGACTGTTGTGACCCACCGGACGGGCCACCGTATTTCGCGAAAAAAAACGTTTGCCCCTGACTGTTGGGACCCACCGGGCGGACCACCATATTTCGCGAAAAAAACGTTCCCCCCGCTGTCAGCTCGGACCCATCGGAAGTGTCTCCTTATTACGCACAAAAAAATGAATACTCCCCCTGCTAGCTGGGACCCACCATGGTGGAGGCTGACTTGTGGGCCTACTAAGTTGACGGGGACAGAGGGCTTTGTCAACTTAGTCAATATGAACGATTCTAGCTCTAGTGACCGTACGATGTCCATCCAACGGCCGCCGTGCTTCTTCAATCTCTGCTCTTCCTGCTCCAGCCGCTCAAACAAGCGCCGGCGGGACTGCCTGCTCCCTCCTCCCCTTGGCCGGTTGTCTTTGCCAAGTGAGCCTCACCGCCCCACCGTACTCCCATCGCTGGCCTAGCCATCCCTCTAGTCACCCACACGGCCACACCTGCTGTTATTCTCCGGCGAGGGCAGACGAACCAGTAAACCCTCGTATAGTCGTACTCCCCTCCGCGTGGGAAACGACTGCCGAGTCTTCCCTGCCTCCGTGTCATTCCCTTCCTAGGCCTCGCCATCATCCACCACCCTAGTGCTCTCGGCGCGGCGTGGTCAACGTGGTCAAGGAACGACTTCCATCGGACGTGGACTGTACGTGGAGAGGCTGACAGCTGGGTCCACGGCCGCAGCAAGGAAGTGCCTCCTTATTACGTGCAAAATAATTATTCCTCCACCTGACATCTGGGACCCACCGGAAGGGCCTCTGTATTTCGCGAAAAAAACGTGCCCCCAGCTGACATGTTGGACCCACCAGCTATTTTCGCACACAAGGAAGTGCCTCCTTATTACGCACAAAAAATGAATACCCCCTGCCAGCTGGAACCCAGCATAATGGGAGGCTAACTTGTGGGCCTACCAAGTTGACGGGGACGGAGGGCTTTGTCAACTTACTCAATATGAACGATTCTAGCTCCTGTTACTGTACGATGTTCATCCAACGGCCGTAGTGCTTCTTCAACCTCTGGTCTTCTTGCTCCAGCCGCCCAAACCAGCGTCGGTCGTGCCGTGTGCTCCTGCCTCTCGTGGCCGGATGTGATGCCGCGGAGGCCTCACCGCCCCCTACTACTCCCACGGCTGTCCAGGCCATCCCTCTACGCACCCACACCCCCTGTTATTCTGCGGCGACAGCAGCCTCACACCGCAGCCAAACCAGTGAATCCTCATACTCCTCTTCGCGTGGGCATCCACTGCTGCGTCTTCCCCGGCTCCGAGTCGTCCCCTTCCTAGGCCTCGCCGTCATCCATCGCCGTGGTGCTCTCGGCGCGGCGTGGTCAACGTGGTCAAGGAACGACTTCCATCGGACGTGGACTGTACGTGGAGAGGCTGACAGCTGGGTCCACGGCCGCCGCAAGGAAATGCCTCCTTATTACGCACAAAATAATGATTCCTCTACCTGACAGCAGGGACCCATCGGACAGGCCACCGTATTTCGCAAAAAAAAAACGATTCGCCCCCCTGATTGCTGGGACCCACCAGCTACATCTTCCTACGCAAGGAAGTGCGTCCGAGCAAAAAAAACGATTCGCCCCCCTGACTGCTGGGACCCACCAGCTACATCTTTTTTTAAGGGAACACCAGCTACATCTTCGCAGGCAAGGAACTGCCTGACAGTCGGGACCCACCTGGTCGAAGCGTATGTAGCGTTGTCATTCTGGTCGCGAACTTGTACGTACATATATTCTGGTCGATGTAGAGGCGCGCATGTGTCGTAGTAGAGGCGCGCACATAGCATGTACATGTACGTACAACAGCGAGAGTGCAAGAAAGAAAATATGACCACGTACGTACATACAGGCAGGGTCTCGAACGACTACTCGCGCATACATACATGGCTGGGTCGGAACGGAGAAACAGCATCGTCGTCGTGTTCATGGGGAGGCAACAGAATGCGTTGTGTTCATCGGGAGGCAACGGAACGCATGGGAGCCAACCGGCTGGGTCGGAACGGAATGCGTGGTCGTGTTCATCGGGAGGGCTTGGACGGAATAGGCGATGGAAATGAGTTCTGGCGTACCGCACAATGGAGGAAACGGCCTTGTGTTCGACCGGCCACGTTCGAAACGGGGTCCTGTTGATCAGGAGGGGCCTGGCGTACCACAAAACGGAGGAAATGGACCTCCTACGGTCGAAACGGGGGTCATGTTCATCGGGAGCGGTGTGGCGTACCGCAAAACGGACAAAACGGACTTGTGTTGGAGCGCTACGGTCGAAACGGGGGGGGAGGGGTGTGGCGTACCGCAAAACGGGACTCCACGGGATACTGTTCATCTCCACCATCGACCTCCTCCAGCCTTGATACGTCTCCGTCGTATCTACTTTTCCAAACACTTTTGCCCTTGTTTTGGACTCTAACTTGTATGATTTGAATGGAACTAGCCCAGACTGACGCTGTTTTCAGCAGAACGCCATGGTGTTGTTTTTGTGCAGAAAATAAAATTCTCGAATGTCACGAAACTCCATGGAACACCTAAGAAAAATAAAGAAAAATCCTCAAAAGATGAAGACCAGGGGCCCACACCTGCTCACGAGGTGGGGGCCCCCGGGCGCGCCTCACCTCGTGGGCCCCCTGGTGGCCCTCCGACGCCAACTCCAACTCCATATATTGGCTTCCAAGGATAAAAAAACCAGGGAGAAGAAATCATCGCGTTTTACGATACGGAGCCGCCGCCAAGCCCTAATCTCTCTCGGGAGGGCTGATCTGGAGTCCGTTCGGGCCTCCGGAGAGGGGGATTCGTCGCCGTCGTCATCATCAACCATCCTCCATCACCAATTTCATGATGCTCACCGCCGTGTGTGAGTAATTGCATCGTAGGCTTGCTGGACGGTGATGGGTTGGATGAGATTTATCATGTAATCGAGTTAGTTTTGTTAGGGTTTGATCCCTAGTATCCATTATGTTCTGAGATTGATGTTGCTATGACTTTGCTATGCTTAATGCTTGTCACTAGGGCCCGAGTGCCATGATTTCAGATCTGAACCTATTATGTTTTCATGAATATATGTGTGTTCTAGATCCTATCTTGCAAGTCTATAGTCACCTACTATGTGTTATGATCTGGCAACCCCGAAGTGACAATAATCGGGACCACTCCCGATGATGACCACAATTTGAGGAGTTCATGTATTCACTATGTGCTAATGCTTTGTTCCGGCTCTCTATTAAAAGGAGGCCTTAATATCCCTAGCATTACGCACTGAACTATCACGAAGTCATCAAAACGTGTATGTCAGATGTTCGCAACATCCACAAATGACGCTCGAGGTTCTGCACACTGAGCAGTGCGTTAAGGACATAATCCTTCTGCGTAGCAATGAGGACAATCCTCAGTTTATGAACCCAGTCCGCATAATTGCTACTGTCATCTCTCAACTAAATTTTCTCTATGAACATATCTAAAACAGTAGAGCCAAAGCGTGAGCTAGAACATAATTTGCAAAGACGTTTTGACAATGTTCATGATAATTAAGTTCATCTAATCAAATTACTTAAAGAACTCCCACTCAGATAGACATCCCTCTAGTCATCTAAGTGATACATGATCCGAGTAAACTAGGTCGTGTCCGATCTATTGGGGAACGTAGTAATTTCAAAATTTTCCTACGCACACGCAAGATCATGGTGATGCATAGCAACTAGAGGGGAGAGTGTCGTCCACGTACCCTCGTAGACCGTAAGCGAAAACATTATGACAACGCGGTTGATGTAGTCGTACGTCTTCACGATCGACCAATCCTAGTACCGAACGTACAACACCTCCGCGATCTGCACACATTCAGCTCGGTGACGTCCCATGAACTCATGATCCAGTAGAGCTTCGAGGGAGAGTTTCGTCAGCACGACAGCGTGATGATGGTGTTGATGAAGCTACCGACACATGGCTTCGCCTAAGCACCGCTACAATATGACTGATGACCCACAAGTATAGGGGATCTATCGTGGTCCTTTCGATAAGTAAGAGTGTCGAACCCAACGAGGAGCAGAAGGAGATGACAAGCGGTTTTCAGTAAGGTATTCTCTGCAAGCACTGAAATTATAGGTAATAGATAGTTTTGTGATAAGATAATTTGTAACGGGTAACAAGCAATGAAAGTAAATAAGGTGCAGCAAGGTGGCCCAATCCTTTTTGTAGCAAAGTACAAGCCTGGACAAATTCTTATAATGAGAAAAGCGCTCTCGAGGACACATGGGAATTATCGTCGAGCTAGTTTTCATCACGCTCATATGATTCGCGTTCGCTACTTTGATAATTTGATATGTGGGTGGACCGACGCTTGGGTGCTGTCCTTTCTTGGACAAGCATCCCACTTATGATTAACCCCTATTGCAAGTGTCCGCAACTACAAAAGAAGTATTAAGGTAAACCTAACCACAGCATGAGACATATGGATCCAAATCAGCCCCTTACGAAGCAACGCATAAACTAGGGTTTAAGCTTCTTGTCACTCTACCAACCCATCATCTACTTATTGCTTCCCAATGCCTTCCTCTAAGCCCAAATAATGGTGAAGTGTCATGTAGTCGACGTTCACATAACACCACTAGAGGAGAGACAACATACATCTCATCAAAATATCGAACGAATACCAAATTCACATGACTACTAATAGCAAGACTTCAACCATGTCCTCAGGAACAAACGTAACTACTCACAAAGCATATTCATGTACATGATCAGAGGGGTATTAATATGCATTAAGGATCTGAACAAATAATCTTCCACCGGATAAACCAATTAGCATCAACTACAAGGAGTAATCAACACTACTAGCAACCCACAGGTACCAATCTGAGGTTTGGGTACAAAGATTAGATACAAGATATGAACTAGGGTTTGAGAGGAGATGGTGCTGGTGAAGATGTAGATGGATATTAACCCCCTCCCGATGAGAGGATCGTTGGTGATGATTTCCCCCTCCCGGAGGGAAGTTTTCCCGGCAGAACAGCTCCGCCGGAGCCCTAGATTGGTTCCGCCAAGGTTCCGCCTCGTGGCAGCGGAGTTTCGTCCCGTAAGCTTGCTTATGATTTTTTCCATGGTAAAAGACTTCATATAGCAGAAGATGGGCACCGGAGGGCCACCATGGGGCCCACAAGGCAGGGGGGCACGCCCAGTAGGGGTGGGGGCGCCCCCCACCCTCGTGGCCAGGGTGTGGGCCCCCTCTGGTACTTCTTTTGCTCAATAATTCTAATTAATTCCAAAAAAGACTTTTGTGGAGTTTCAGGACTTTTGGAGCTATGCAGAATAGGTTTCCAATATTTGCTCCTTTTCCAGCCCAGAATCCCACCTGTCGGCATTCTCCCTCTTCATGATAAACCTTATAAAACAAGAGAGAATAGCCATAAGTATTGTGACATAACATGTAATAACATCCCATAATGCAATAAATATCGATATAAAAGCATGATGCAAGATGGACGTATCAACTCCCTCAAGCTTAGACCTCGCTTGTCCTCAAGCGGAAGCTGATATCGAAAAATATGTCCACATGTTTAGAGATAGAGGTGTCGATAAAATTAAAATACGGGCATGAGGGCATCATGATCATTCTTATAACAGCAACATATATATAATTTGTCATATGATTACTTATGCTCAAGTAACAAGCTATTCACAATGTCAAGTATGATTCAGAAACTTCATTGAGAACTAACAAACTATAATCTCAGTCATTGAAGCAATTTCAATTTATCATAACATCGGAAAGAGTGAAGAATAGAGCTTTTCAGCAAGTCCACATACTCAACTATCATATAGTCTTATACAATTGCTAACACTCACGCAATACTTATGGTTCTGGAGTTTTAATCGGACATAGAGAGAGATAGGGGCTTATAGTGATGCCTCCCAACGTCTTACCTCAAGGGTAATGTCAACAATAATAGTTCATGCTAACTTACATCCAGTTGGATATATATATCAGGATCTTTCCAACACGAGGTGCTTGCCAAAGGATAAAATGAAAAAGGGAAAGGTAAGGATCACCTTGACTCTTGCACAATGTAAAAGACATAAAGTAAAAGATAGGCCCTTCGCAGAGGGAAGCAGAGGTTGTCATGTGCTTTTAGGGTTGGATGCACAAAATCTTAATGTAAAAGAACGTTGCTTTATATTGCCACTTGTGATATGAACCTTTATTATGCAGTCCGTCGCTTTTATTACTTCCATATCACACAATTGTATAAAGCTTATTTCTCCGCACTAATAAGTTGTACATATTTAGAGAGCAATTTTTATTGCTTGCAACATGACAACTTACTTGAAGGATCTTACTCAATCCATAGGTAGGTATGGTGGACTCTCATGGCAAAACTGGGTTTAAGGATATTTGGAAGCACAAGTAGCATCTCTACTTGGTGAAAGGAGTTTGGCTAGCATGAGGGGGAAAGGCAAGCTCAACATGTTGGACGATCCATAACAATATACTTTAACTGAGATGTGAGAAAACATAAACCATTACGTTGTCTTCCTTGTCCAACATCAACTCTTTAGCATGTCATACTTTAATGAGTGCTCACAATTATAAAAGATGTCCAAGATAGTATATTTATATGTGAGAACCTCTCTTTCTTTATTACTTCCTATTAATTGCAATGGTGACCGAAACTATGTTTGCCAACTCTCAACAACTTTTAAGCCTCATACTCTTTATATGTGAATTCATTACTATCCATAAGGTCAATATGAACTCTTTTATTCTTTTTATTCTTTCTATTTTCTCAAGATCATAGCAAGATAGCAAAGCCCTTGACTCAACACTAATTTTTGTTATATATAGCTCACGAACTCGATTACATAGAGGGATCTCAAAGCAAAACTCAAAACTAATTCATACCAAAACTTTATTCTACTAGATCAAGATATTACTAAAAGGATAGAACTAAGTAAAACGGTAAAGATAGGAGTGTGATGGTGATATGATACCGGAGCACCTCCCCCAAGCTTGGCAGTTGCCAAGGGGAGTGCCCATACCCATGTGATTATGTCCTCGGAGGTGATGAATGTGGTGATGATGATGGTGGATAATTGCACATCGAGCGTAAAAGCTCCTCCAACTTGCGGATAATGCCCTTGAGTGTGACGATATGATCCTTCAACAAAATATTTTCCTGTGTGAGATACTTGTTTTGTATGCGAGCTAACTCAATCATCTTGAAAGCCTCAATCTCAGTTGGGGTAAAGAGGTTAGGTAGAGGTTGAGGGATGTTTTCTTCGTCCGCTATTGGAGCTTGATCCTCCATGGCCTTCTTGATCCCTTCATCCTTGTTGATCTCCTCCGGTTCTTTTCTTTTCAGATCTATCTTCAATAGCCAAGCATCCTTGTCTTCATTGTTGGAGGAGGGTGACGTCATGATGCTCTAGATCTGTCAGAAAAAACAGCTCGAAACGAAAATAGAAGATTTTTGCATGATTCGATGGTCAAAACCTTCGGGAGAGTATAGAATGAATTTTTATCGACCAAAAGAAGTAGCGTGCATGAAAACGAACTCTGGAGAGCACACGAGGTGCCCACGAGGTAGGGGCACGCCCTGTAGGGGTGGGCGTGCCCTCCACCCTCGTGGAGGCCTCGTGTCCTTCCCGGACTACTACTCATTTTCCTATTTTCTTAAATATTCCAAAACGGAGAAAAATTGCTATTAGAATTGTTTTGGAGTCGGTTTACTTACCGTACCACATACCTATTCCTTTTCGGAGTCTGAAACATTCTGGAAAGTGTCTCTTATGTATTCCTCCGGGGTCACGGTTTCAACAATATTAGTTTCAACATTTATAGGATTACCTGAGATATAATGTTTGATTCTTTGACCGTTCACCCCCCTCGGACTTGTGCCTTCGAAGTTTTTGATTTTTATGGCACTGGAATGATAGACCTCCTCGATAACGTAGGGACCTTCCCATTTAGAGAGAAGTTTTCTTGCAAAAAAATCTTAAACGAGAGTTGAATAGCAACACATAATCACCTACGTTAAACTCACGCTTTTGTATCCTTTTGTCATGCCATCTTTTAACTTTTCTTTAAACAGTTTGGCATTCTCGTAGGCTTGGGTTCTCTATTTATCAAGTGAGCTAATATCAAATAACCTCTTCTCACCGGCAAGTTTGAAATCACAATTGAGCTCTTTAATAGCCCGATATGCCTTATGTTCAAGTTCGAGAGGTAAGTGACATGCTTTTCCATAAACCATTTTATATGGAGACATGCCCATAGGATTCTTATATGCAGTTCTATAGGCCCATAATGCATCATCAAGCTTCTTGGCCCAATTCTTTCTAGATCTATTAGTAGTCTTTTGCAAAATTAATTTGAGCTCTCTATTACTCAACTCTACTTGACCACTAGACTGTGGGTGATATGGAGATGCAATTCTATGATTAACATCATACTTAGCAAGCATTTTACGAAAAGCACCATGAATAAAATGTGAACCACCATCAGTCATTAAATATCTAGGGACTCCAAACCTTGGGAAAATAACTTCTTTAAGCATCTTAATAGAGGTGTTATGATCAGCGCTACTAGTTGGAATAGCTTCTACCCACTTAGTAACGTAATCAATAACAAAATATGTGTATATCCATTAGAGGCAGGAAAAGGTCCCATATAATCAAAGCCCCAAACATCAAATGGTTGAATAACAAGAGAATAATTCATAGGCATTTCTTGACGTTTACTAATATTACCAATTCTTTGACATTCATCACAAGACAAGACAAACTTATGGGCATCTTTGAAGAGAGTAGGCCAATAAAAACTGGATTGCAATACCTTATGTGCAGTTCTATCTCCAGCGTAGTGTCCTCCATATGCCTCGGAGTGACACTTGCGTAGGATCTGTTCCTGTTCATGCTCAGGTACACAACGTCTAATAACACCATCTACTCCTTTCTATAGGTGTGGGTCATCCCAGAAGTAATGTCTTAAATCATAAAAGAACTTTTCTTTTGCTGGTATGTGAAACTAGGTGGTATAAATTTAGCAACAATGTAATTAACGTAATTAGCATACCATGCAGCAGTACGAGAAGCATTTATGACAGCTAATTGTTCATCAGGAAAGCTATCATCAATAGGTAGTGGGTCATCAAGAACATTCTCTAACCTAGACAAGTTGTCTGCAACGGGGTTCTTAGCCCCCTTTCTATCAATAATATGCAAATCAAATTCTCGTAGCAAGAGAACCCATCTACTAAGTCTAGGTTTAGCATCTTTCTTTTCCATAAGATATTTAATAGCAGCATGATCAGTGTGAATAGTTACTTAGAATCAACAATATAAGGTCTGAACTTATCACAAGCAAATACAACTGCTAGGAATTCTTTTTCAGTAGTAGTGTAATTTCTTTGAGGAGTGTCTAGAGTCTTACTAGCATATTGAATAACATTTAATTTCTTATCAACTCTTTGCCCTAGCACATCACCTAAGCATAATCACTAGCATCACATATAATTTCAAAGGGTAAATTCCAAATCAGGTGGCTGAACAATAGGTGCAGTGATCAAAGCTTTCTTAAGTATTTCAAATGCTTCTACACAATCATCATCGAAGACAAAAGGAATATCTTTTTGCAATAGATTAGTCATAGGCCTAGAGATTTTAGAAAGGTCCTTAATGAGCCTTCTATAAAAACCGGCATGACCTAGGAAACTTCTTATACCTTTAATGTCCTTGGGAGATGGCATCTTTTCAATAGCATCAACTTTAGCTTTATCAACTTCGATACCTCTTTTAGAAATTTTATGCCCCAAGACAATGCCTTCATTAACCATAAAGTGGCACTTCTCCCAATTCAAGACAAGACTAGTGTCTTCACATCTCTGCAAAACTCAATCAAGGTTGCTCAAGCAATCATCAAAAGAGGATCCATAAACGGAGAAATCATCCATGAATACCTCACAAATCTTTTCAGAAAAGTCAGAGAATATAGCCATCATCCATCTTTGAAAGGTAGAAGGTGCATTACATAAACCAAAAGGCATACGTCTCTAAGCAAAAGTACCAAAAGGGCAAGTAAAAGTAATCTCTGCTTGATCGTCCGCTGACACAGGTATTTGAGAGAAACCAGAATAACCATCTAGAAAGCAAAAATGTGTATGTTTGGATAGTATTTCTAGAATTTGATCAATAAAAGGTAAAGGGTAATGATCTTTCTTAGTAGCTTTATTTAATTTACGGAAATCAATTACCATCCTATAACCTATAATAATTCTTTGCGGGATCAATTAATCTTTATCATTAGGAACTACAGTAATACCTCCCTTTTTAGGGACACAATGGACATGACTTACCCACAGACTATCAGCAATGGGATAAATTATACCTGCCTCAAGGAGCTTTAGCATCTCCTTTCTTACCACTTCTTTCATATTAGGATTTAACCGTCGCTGATGATCTCTAACTGGTTTGGCATCTTCTACCAGTTTTATTTTGTGTTGGCATAGAGTGGGACTAATGCCCTTAAGATCATCAAGAGTATATCCAATGGTAGCACGGTGCTTCTTCAGAGTTTTCAATAATCTTTCCTCTTCCTGCTCTGAAAGGTTAGCACTAATAATAACAGGATATATCTTATTTTCATCAAGATAAGCATATTTAAGAGTATCAGGTAATGGTTTAAGCTCAAACACTGGATCACCCTTGGGTGAAGGAGGATCCCCTAGGATTTCAACACGCAAGTTGTGTTTCAGAATAGGACCCTGTTTAAGGAATAATTCATCTATCTCCCTTCTTTCATTCATAAACATATCATTTTCATGGTCTAGCAAATATTGTTCTAAAGGATCAGTAGGAGGCACGACAATAGAAGCAAGACCAATAATTTCATCCTTACTATTTAATTCTTTATCATGGGGTTTTCTACGGAATTTAGCAAAATTAAACTCATATTTCATGTCCCCCAAGCCAATTGTAACAACATCCTTTTCACAATCTATCTTAGCATTAACAGTATTCAAGAAGGGTCTACCAAATATAATGGGACAAAAGCTGTCTTGTGGGGAACCAAGAACAATAAAATCAGCAGGATATTTAACTTTCCCACACAAGACTTCAACATCTCTAACAATCCCAAATGGTGAAATAGTATCTCTATTGGCAAGCTTAATTGTAACATCAATATCTTCTAACTCAGCAAGTGCAATATCATGCATAATTTCTTTGTATAAGGAAATAGGTATTGCACTAGCACTAGCAACCATATCACATAAGCCATGATAACAATGGTCTCCTATTTTAACAGAAATAACAGGCATGCCTAAAAGAGGTCTGTGTATCTTAGCATCGGGTCTAGCAATATTAGCAGCTTCCTCATAGAAGTAAATAACATGCCCATCTATATATCTGCCAAGAGATCTTTAACCATAGCAATACTAGGTTCAACTTTAATTTTCTCAGGAGGTGTATATGTCCTAGTATTACTTTTACGAATAATAGTTCAAGCTTTAGCATGATCTTTTATCCTAACAGGGAAAGGTGGTTTCTCGACATAAGTAGTAGGAACAATAGGATCATTATAAGTGATAATCTTTTCTTCAACTGTAACAGGTGCAACTACTTTTACTTCAATGGGAGGATTATATTTAAACCACTTCTCCTAAGGGAGATCAACGTGTAGCAAAAGATTCACAGAAAGAAGCTACTATCTCAGAGTCAAGTCCATATTTAGTGCTAAATCCACGAAAAGCATCGGTATCCATAAAAGACTTAACACAATCAAACTTAGGTGTCATACCAGACTCCTTACCATCGTCGGAACCCCAATCTTCAGAGTTGCGTTTAATTCTTTCCAATAAGTCCCACTTGAATTCAATAGTCTTGACATATAAGAACCAAAGACAGAAGTATCGAGCATGGTGCGATCATTGAGAGAAAGTCAAGCATAAATTTTTTGAATAATCATTTCTCTTGAGAGCTCATGATTGGGGCAAGAATATAACATTTACTTAAGCCTCCCCCAAGCTTGAGCGATGCTTTCTCCTACACGAGGCCAAAAATTATATATATAATTACGATCACGATGAACAAGATGCATAGGATAAAACTTCTGGTGAAATTCCAATTTCAATCGTTTATAGTCCCAAGATCTCGTATCATCACATAGTCCATACCATGTCAATGCATCTCCCTTCAAAGATAAAGGGAAGACCTTCCTCTTAACAACATCATCGGGTATACCTGCAAGCTTAAATAATCCACAAACTTCATCCACATAGATAAGGTGTAAATCGGGATTCAATATTCCATCTCCTGCAAAGGGATTATCTAGCAGTTTTTCTATCATACCCGAAGGAATCTCAAAGTAAACATTTTCAGTAGGTTCAGTAGGTTGAGGAGCAACTATTTGCTCTACTGGTCAGGGCGAAGATGCCCCGAACAAGCCCCTCAAAGGATTAGTTTCCATAGTAACAAGTGACAGTAAATTTCAGCACACAATATAAATGTTCCCTTACCAAGTTCCACTCACCAAAGGCGCTTCACTCCCCGGCAACGGTGCCAGAAAAGAGTCTTGATGACCCACAAGTACAGGGGGTCTATCGTAGTCCTTTCGATAAGTAAGAGTGTCGAACCCAACAAGGAGCAGAAGGAAATGACAAGTGGTTTTCAGTAAGGTATTCTCTGCAAGCACTGAAATTATAGGTAACAGATAGTTTTGCGATAAGATAATTTGTAACGGGTAACAAGCAATGAAAGTAAATAAGGTGCAGCAAGGTGGCCCAATCCTTTTTGTAGCAAAGGACAAGCCTGGACAAATTCTTATAATGAGAAAAGCGCACCCGAGGACACATGGGAATCATCGTCGAGCTAGTTTTCATCACGCTCATATGATTCACGTTCGCTACTTTGATAATTTGATATGAGGGTGGACCGGTGCTTCGGTGTTGTCCTTTCTTGGACAAGCATCCCTCTTATGATTAACCCCTATTGCAAGCATCCGCAACTACAAAAGAAGTATTAAGGTAATCCTAACCACAACATGAGACATATGGATCCAAATCAGCCCCTTACGAAGCAACGCATAAACTAGGGTTTAAGCTTCTGTCACTCTACCAACCCATCATCTACTTATTGCTTCCCAATGCCTTCCTCTAAGCCCAAATAATGGTGAAGTGTCATGTATTCGATGTTCACATAACACCACTAGAGGAGAGACAACATACATCTCATCAAAATATCGAATGAATACCAAATTCACATGACTACTGATAGCAAGACTTCACCCATGTCCTCAGGAACAAACGTAACTACTCACAAAGCATATTCATGTTCATGATCAGAGGGGTATTAAATATGCATTAAGGATCTGAACAAATAATCTTCCACCGGGTAAACCAATTAGCATCAACTACAAGGAGTAATCAACACTACTAGCAACCCACAGGTACCAATCTGAGGTTTGGGTACAAAGATTGGATACTAGAGATGAACTAGGATTTGAGGGGAGATGGTGTTGGTGAAGATGTTGATGGAGATTGACCCCCTCCCGATGAGAGGATCATTGGTGATGACGATGGTGATGATTTCCCCCTCCCGGAGGGAAGTTTCCCCGGCAGAACAGCTCCATCGGAACTCTAGATTGGTTTCGCCAAGGTTCCTCCTTGTGGCAGCGGAGTTTCGTCCCGTAAGCTTGCTTATGATTTTTTCCAAGGAAAAAGACTTCATATAGCAGAAGATGGGCACCGGAGGGCCACCAGGGGGCCCACGAGGCAGGGGGCGCCCAGTAGGGGTGGGCGCGCCCCCACCCTTGTGGTCAGGGTGTGGACCCCCTCTGGTACTTCATTCTCTCAATAATTCTTATTAATTCCAAAAATGACTTTCGTGGAGTTTCAGGAGTTTTAGAGCTGTGCAGAATAGGTTTCCAATATTTGCTCCTTTTCCAGCCCAGAATCCCAGCTACCGGCATTCTCCCTCTTCATGATAAACGTTGTAAAATAAGAGAGAATAGCCATAAGTATTGTGAAATAATGTGTAATAACAGCCCATAATGCAATAAATATCGATATAAAAGCATGATGCAAAATGGACGTATCAATGACCGAGGTGGATTATGGTGGAGGGGGGCACCGCACATGGCTAAAGATCAATGATCAACTTGTGTGTCTTGGGGTGCCCCCCCCCCGCCATATTTAATGGACCTAGGGGGAGGCAGCCGGCCAGGAGGAGGGCGCGGCACAGAGGGAGTCCTACTCCCACTGGGAGTAGGACTCCTCCTTTCCTAGTAGGAGTAGGGGAAGGGGGAAGGAGGAGAGAGGGGGAAGGAAAGGGGGGCGCCGCCCCCCTCCTTGTCAAATTCGGACTAGAGGGGGAGGGGGCACGCGGCCCTGCCTTGGCCGCCCCTCCTCTTCTCCACTAAGGCCCATAAGGCCCATTATACTCCCCGGTACTCCAAAAATACCCGAATCACTCGGAACCTTTATGATGTCCGAATATAGCCTTCCAATATATCGATCTTTACGTCTTGACCATTTTGAGACTTCTCGTCATGTCCATGATCTCATCCGGGACTCCGAACTACCATCGGTACAACAAATCACATAACTCATAATACAAATCGTTATCGAACGTTTAGCGTGCGGACCCTACGGGTTCGAGAACTATGTAGACATGACCGAGACACATCTCCAGTCAATAACCAATAGCGGAACCTGGATGCTCATATTGGCTCCTACATATTCTACGAAGATCTTTATTGGTCAAATCGCATAACAGCATACGTTGTTCCCTTGTCATCGATATGTTACTTGCCCGAGATTCGATCGTCGGTATCATCATACCTAGTTCAATCTCGTTACCGGCAAGTCTCTTTACTCATTCCGTAATGCATCATCCCGCAACTAACTCATTAGTCACATTGCTTGCAAGGCTTATAGTGATGTGCATTATCGAGAGGGCCTAGAGATACCTCTCCGACAACCGGAGTGACAAATCCTAATCTCGATCTATGCCAACTCCACAAGTACCATCAGAGACACCTGTAGAGCACCTTTATAATCACCCAGTTACGTTGTGATGTTTGGTAGCACACAAAGTGTTCCTCCAGTAATCGGGAGTTGCATAATCTCATTGTCATAGGAACATGTATAAGTCATGAAGAAAGCAATAGCAATATACTAAACAATCAAGTGCTAAGCTAACGGAATCGGTCAAGTCAATCACATCATTCTCCAATTATGTGACCCCATTAATCAAATGACAACTCATATCTATGGCTAGGAAACATAACCATCTTTGATTCAACGAGCTAGTCAAGTAGAGGCATACTAGTGACACTCTGTTTGTCTATGTATTCACACATGTACTAAGTTTCCAGTTAATACAATTCTAGCATGAATAATAAACAATTATCATGAAATAAGGAAATAAATAATAAATTTATTATTGCCTCTAGGGCATATTTCCTTCAGTCTCCCACTTGCACTAGAGTCAATAATCTAGTTCACATCACCTATGTGATTTAACACCAATAGTTCACATCGCCACGTGACCAACACCCAAAGGGTTTACTAGAGTCAATAATCTAATTCATGTTGCTATGTGATTAACACCCCAAGAGTACTAAGGTGTGATCATGTTTTGCTCATGAGAGAAGTTTAGTCAATGGGTCCGTCACTTTCAGAGCCGTATGTATTTTGCAAATATTCTATGTCTACAATGCTCTGCACGGAGCTACTCTAGCTATTTGCTCCCACTTTCAATATGTATCCAGATTGAGACTTAGAGTCATCTGTATCGGTGTAAAACCTTGCATCGATATAACTCTTTATGACGAGCTCTTTTATCACCTCCATAATCGAGAAATATTTCCTTAGTCCTCACTAAAGATGATCTTGACCGCTGTCCAGTGATCTACTCCTAGATCAAAAATTGTACTCCCTTGTCAAACTCAGAGCAAGGTATACAATATGTCTGGTACACAGCATAGCATACTTTATAGAACATATGACTGAGGCATAGGGAATGACTTTTCATTCTCGTTCTATTTTCTGCAGTGGTCGGGCATTGAGTCTAACTCAACTTCACACCTTGCAACATAGGTAAGAACTCCTTCGTTGACTGTTCCATTTTGAACTACTTCAAAATCTTGTCAAGGTATGTAATCATTGAAAAAAAACTTATCAAGCGTCTTGATCTATCTCTATAGATCTTGATGCTCAATATGTAAGCAGCTTCACCAAGGTCTTTCTTTGAAAAACTCCTTTCAAACACTCCTTTATGCTTTCCAGAAAATTCTACATTATTTCTGATCAACAATATGTCATTCACATATACTTATCAGAAAGGTTGTAGTGCTCCCATTCACTTTCCTGTAAATACAGGCTTCGCCACAAGTCTGTATAAAACTATATGCTTTGATCAACTTATCAAAGCGTATATTCCAACTCTGAGAGGTTTGCACCAGTCCATAAAAGGATCCTGGAGCTTGCACACTTTGTTAGTACCTTTAGGATTAACTAAACCTTCCGGTTGCATCATATACAACTCTTCTTTAAAAAATATCCATTTAAAGAATGCAGTTTTGACATCCTTTTGCCAGATTTCATCAAATGTGGCAATTGCTAACATGATTCGGATAGACTTAAGCATCGCTACGGGTGAGAAAGTCTCATCGTAGACTCCTTGAACTTTGTCGAAAACCTTTCTTCGACAAGTCGAGCTTTTGTAGATAGTAACATTACTATCAACATACGTCTTCCTCTTGAAGATCAATTTATTTTCTATGGCTTGCCGATCATCGGGCAAATCCACCAAAGTCCTCACTTTGTTCTCATACATGGATCCTATCTCAGATTTCATGGCCTCAAGCCATTTCGCGGAATCTGGGCTCATCATCGCTTCCTCATAGTTCGTCGGTTCATCATGGTCTACTAACATGATTTCTAGAATAGGATCGTCGTACCACTCTGGTGTGGACCGTACTCTGGAAGACCTACGAGTTTCTGTAGTAACTTGATCTAAAGTTCATGATCATCATCATTAGCTTCCTCACTAATTGGTGTAGGAATCACTGGAACTGATTTATGTGATGAACCATTTTCCAATTCGGGAGAAGGTACAATTACCTTATCAAGCTCTACTTTCCTCTCACTCACTTCTTTCGAGAGAAACTCCTTCTCTAGAAAGGATCCATTTTAGCAAAAAGATATTTTGCCTTTGGATCTGTGATAGAAGGTGTACCCAACAATTACCTTTAGGTATCCTATGAAGACGCACTTCTCTGATTTGGGTTCGAGCTTATCAGGTTGAAGCTTTTTCACATAAGCATCGCAGCCCCAAATTTTAAGAAATGACAACTTTGGTTTCTTGCCAAACCACAATTCATAAGGCATCGTCTCAACGGACTTTGATGGTGCCCTATTTAACGTGAATGCAGCTGTCTCTAATGCATAACCCCAAAACCACAGTCGTAAATCGATAAGATACATCATAGATCACAACATATCCAATAAAGTGCAGTTACGACATTCGGACACACCATTACACTATGGTGTTCCATGTGGTGTGAGTTATGAAACTATTCCACATTTTTTTAAATGAAGGCCAAACTCGTAACTCAAATATTCTCCTTTACGATCATATCGTAGAAACTTTATTTTCTTGTTACGATGATTCTCCACTTCACTTTGAAATTCTTTGAACTTTTCAAATGTTTTAGACTTGTGTTTCATTAAGTAGATATACTCATATCTGCTCAAATCATCTGTGAAGGTCAGAAAATAATGATACCCTCCACGAGCATCAACACTCATTGGACCGCATACTTTGGTATGTATTATTTCCAATAAGTCACTAGCTCGTTCCATTGTTCCGGAGAACGAAGTTTTAGTCATCTTGCCCATAAGGCACGGTTCGCAAGCATCAAATGATCCATAATCAAGTGATTCCAAAAGTCCATCTTTATGGAGATTCTTCATGCACTTTACACCGATATGACCTAAACGGCAGTGCCACAAATATGTTGCACTATCATTATCAACTTTGCATCTTTTGGCATTAATATTATGAATATGTGTATCACTACGATCAAGATTCAATAAACCATCAACATTGGGTGTATGACCATAGAAGGTTTTATTCATGTAAAAAGAATAAAAATTTATTCTTCGTCTTAGACGAATAATCGTATCACAATAAACATGATCTAATCACATTTTATGCTCAACGCAAACACCAAATAAAATTTATTTAGGTTCAACACAATCTCGAATGTATGGGGAGAGTGCGATGATGATCATATCAATCTTGGAACCACTTCCAACATACATCGTCACTTCACCCTCAACTAGTCTCTGTTTATTCTGTAACTCCTATTTCGAGTTACTAATCTTAGCAACCGAACAAGTATCAAATACCCAGGGGCTACTATAAACACTAGTAAGGTACACATCAATAACATGTATATAAAATATACCCTTGTTCACTTTGCCATCCTTTTTATCCACCAAATATTAAGGGCATTTCTGCTTCCAGTGACCATTTCCTTTGCAGTAAAAGCACTCAGTTTCAGGCTTTGGTCCAGCTTTGGGCTTCTTCATGGGAGTGACAACTTGCTTGCCATTCTACTTGAAGTTCCCTTTCTTTCCTTTTGCCCTTTTCTTAAAACTAATGGTCTTGTCAATCATCAACACTTGATGCTTTTTCTTGATTTCTACCTACGTTGATTTCAGCATCACGAAGAGCTCGGGAATCATTTTTGTCATCCCTTGCATACTATAGTTCATCACGAAGTTCCAGTAACTTGGTGATGGTGACTTGAGAACTCTGTCAATCATTGTCTTATCTGGAAGATTAACTCCCACTTGATTCAAGTGATTGTAGTACCCAGATATTCTGAGCACATGCTCACTAGCTGAGCAATTCTCCTCCATCTTGCAGCTATAGAGCTTGTTGGAGACTTCATATCTCTCAACTCGGGTATTTGCTTGTAATATTAAGTTCAACTCTTGGAACATCTCATATGCTCCATGACGTTCAAAACGTCTTTGAAGTCCCGATTCTAAGCCGTAAAGCATGGTGCACTAAACTATCAAGTAGTCATCATATTGAGCTAGCCAGACGTTCATAATGTCTGCATCTGCTCCTGCAATAGGTCTATTTTAACCTTCAACAAGGACCGGGCGTAGCCACACTCGATTCAACTAAAGTTGGAGAAACAGACACTCACCAGCCACCTATGTGCAAAGGACGTCGGTAGAACCAGCCTCGCGTAAGCGTACGCGTAATGTCGGTCCGAGCCGCTTCATCCAACAATACCTCCGAATCAAAGTGTGACATGCTAGTAAGCAGTATGACTATTATCGCCCACAACTCTTTGTGTTCTACTCATGCATATAACATCTACGCATAGACCTGGCTCGGATGCCACTGTTGAGGAACGTGGTAATTTCAAAATTTTCCTACGCATATGCAAGATCATGGTGATGCATAGCAATGAGAGGGGAGAGTGTCGTCCACGTACCCTCATAGAACGTAAGCGGAAGCGTTATGACAATGCGCTTGATGTAGTCGTACGTCTTCACGATCGACCGATCCTAGTACCGAACGTACGGCACCTTCGCGATCTGCACACGTTCAGCTCAGTGACGTCCCACGAACTCACGGTCCAGTAGAGCTTTGAGGGAGAGTTCCGTCAGCACGACGACGTGATGATGGTGTTGATGAAGCTACCGATGCAGGGCTTCGCCTAAGCACCGCTACGATATGACCGAGGTGGATTATGGTGGAGGGGGCACCGCACACGGCTAAAGATCAATGATCAACTTGTGTGTCTTGGGGTGCCCCCTGCCCCCGTATATAAAGGAGCTAAGGGGAGGCGGCCGGCCAGGAGGAGGGCGCGCCAAGGGGGGAGTCCTACTCCCACCAGGAGTAGGACTCCTCCTTTCGTAGTAGGACTAGGAGAAGGGGGAAGGAGGAGAGAGGGGGGAAGGAAAGGGGGTGCCCCCCCTTGTACAATTCGGACTAGAAGGGGAGGGGGGCGCGGCCCTGCCTTGGCCGCCCCTCCTCTTCTCCACTAAGGCCCATAAGGTCCACTATACTCCCCGGTACTCCGAAAAATACCCGAATCACTCAGAACCTTTCTGATGTCCGAATATAGCCTTCCAATATATCGATCTTTACGTCTCGACCATTTCGAGACTTCTCTTCATGTCCATGATCTCATCCGAGACTCCGAACTACCTTCAGTACATCAAATCACCTAACTCATAATACAAATCGTTATCGAATGTTAAGCGTGCGGACCCTACGGGTTCGAGAACTATGTAGACATGACCCAGAAACGTCTCCGGTCAATAACCAATAGCGGAACCTGGAAGCTCATATTGTCTCCTACATATTCTACGAAGATCTTTATCGGTCAAACCACATAAGAACATACGTTGTTCTTTTTGTCATTGGTATGTTACTTGCCGGGATTCGATCGTCGGTATCATCATACCAAGTTCAATCTCGTTACCAGCAAGTCTCTTTACTCGTTCTGTAATGCATCATCCTACAACTAACTCATTAGTCACATTGCTTGCAAGGCTTATAGTGATGTGCATTATCGAGAGGGCCTAGAGATACCTCTCCGACAATCGGAGTGACAAATTCTAATCTCGATCTATGCCAAATCAACAAGTACCATCGAAGACACCTGTAGAGCACCTTTATAATAACCTAGTTACGTTGTGACATTTGGTAGCACGCAAAGTGTTCCTTCAGTAATTGGGAGTTGCATAATCTCATAGTCATAGGAACATGTATAAGTCATGAAGAAAGCAATAGCAATATACTAAATGATCAAGTGCTAAGCTAACGGAATGGGTCAAGTCAATCACATCATTCTCTAATGATGTGACCCCATTAATCAAATGACAACTCATGTCTATGGCTAGGAAACATAACCATCTTTGATTCAACGAGCTAGTCAAGTAGAGGCATACTAGTGACCCTCTATTTGTCTATGTATTCACACATGTAAAGTTTCCGGTTAATACAATTCTAGCATGAATAATAAACATTTATCATGAAATAAGGAAATAAATAATAACTTTATTATTGCCTCTAGGGTATATTTCCTTCACGATCATCACGTGGGACGGACTAGTCATCATCGGTGAACATCTTCATGTTGATCGTATCTACTATACGACTCATGTTCAACCTTTCGGTCTCTTGTGTTCCGAGGCCATGTTTGTACATGCTAGGCTCATCAAGTCAACCTAAGTGTTTTGCATGTGTAAATCTGGCTTACACCCGTTGTATGCGAAAGTTAGAATCTATCACACTCGATCATCACGTGGTGCTTCAAAACAACGAACTTTCGCAACGGTGCACAATTAGCGGGAACACTTTCTTGAAATTTTAGTGAGAGATCATCTTATTTATGCTACCATCGTTCTAAGAAAATAAGATGTAAACATGACAAACATCACATGCAAATCATAAAGTGGCATGATATGGCCAATATCATCTTGCGCCTTTGATCTCCATCTTTGAGGCGCGGTATGATCACCTTCGTCACCGGCATGACACCATGATCTCCATCATCGTGTCTTCATGAAATTGTCTCGCCAACTATTACTTCTACTAATTACATGGCGTTTTCAATGACACGCAGGTCATACAATAAATTAACACAACTCCTATGGCTCTTGCCGGTTGTCATACTCATCGACATGCAAGTCATGATTCCTATTACAAGAACATGATCAATCTCATATATCACATATATCATTCATCACATTCTTTTGGCCATATCACATGACATAGCATACCCTGCAAAAACAAGTTAGACGCCCTCTAATTTTTGTTGCATGTTTTACGTGGCTGCTATGGGTTTCTAGCAAGAACGCTTCTTACCTACGCAAAAGCCACAACGGTGATATGCCAATTGCTATTTACCCTTCATAAGGACCCTTTTCATCGAATCCAAATCCGATTAAAGTGGGAGAGCCAGACACCCGCTAGCCACCTTATGCAACAAGTGCATGTCAGTCGGTGGAACCTGTCTCACGTAAGCGTACGTGTAAGGTCGGTCCTGGCCGCTTCATCCCACAATGCCACCAAATCAAGATAAGACTAGTAACAGTAAGCATATTGAACAAACCAACGCCCACAACTACTTGTGTTCTACTCGTGCATAGAATCTACGCATAGACCTAGCTCATGATGCCACTGTTGGGGAACGTAGCAACAATTCAAAAAAATTCTACATATCACCAAGATCAATCTAGAAGATTCTAGCAACGAGAGAGAGAGGGAGTGCATCTTCATACCTTTGAAGATCGCAAAGCGGAAGCGTTACAAGAACGCGGTTGATGGAGTCGTACTCACGGCGATTCAAATCGCGGAAGATCCGATCTAGCACCGAACGGACGGCGCCTCCGCGTTGAACACACGTATAGCCCGGGGACGTCTCCTTTTTCTTGATCCATCAAGGGGAGAGGAGAAGTTGAGGGAGAGCTCCGGCAGCACGACAGCGTGGTGGTGGAGCTTGTGGTTCTCCTGCAGGGCTTCGCCAAGCTCTACGGAGGAGGAGGAGGTGTTGGAGGAGAGAGGGGCTATGCCAGGGGAAGGGTTCGGCTGCCCTCTCTCTCCCTCACTATATATAGGGGTAAGGGGGGGAGATGCCCTAGGGTTTCCCTAGGGGAGGGGTGGCGGCCACAGGGGAAACCCTAGATGGGTTTGGGCGCCCCACCCCTAAGAAACGTGCCCCCCAAGCCGGGAGGGGTGGCTGCCCTAGGGCAGGCGCCCCCACCTCTCCAAGTTATGTGAGATGGGGTGGGAGGGGCGCTCAGCCCCTTAGTGGGCTGATGTGCCCCCTCCCCATGGCCCATAATGCCCCCAAATGCTTGCCGGGGCCTCCGAAACCCCTTTCGGACATGCTGATTGTCACCCGGTACTCCCGGAACAATTCCGGACTCCAATACCCTTCGTCCAATATATAGATCTTCACCTCCGAACCATTCCGGAGTTCCTTGTCACACCTGGGATCTCATCGGGGACTCCGAACAACCTTCGGTAACCATGTACTATTTCCCATAACAACTCTAGCGCCACTGAACCTTAAGTGTGTAGACCCTACGGGTTCGGGAACCATGCAGACATGACCGAGACATCTCTCCGGCTAATAACCAACAGCGGGATATGGATACCCATGTTGGCTCCCACATGTTCCACGATGATCTCATCGAATGAACCACGATGTCGAGGATTCAATCAATCCCGTATACAATTCCCTTTGTCCATCGGTATGTTACTTGCCTGAGATTCGATCGTGGGGATCCCCATACCTCGTTCAATCTCGTTACTGGCAAGTTTCTTTACTCGTTCCATAATGGATGATCACGTGACTAACTCCTTAGTCACATTGAGCTCATTATGATGATGCATTACCGAGTGGGCCCAGAGATACCTCTCCGTCATACGAAGTAACAAATCCCAGTCTCGATTCCTGCCAACCCAACAGACACTTTCAGAGATACCTGTAGTGCACCTTTATAGCCACCCAGTTACGTTGTGACGTTTGGTACACCCAAAGCAATCCTACGGTACCCAGGAGTTGCACAATCTCATGGTCTAAGGAAAGATACTTGACATTAGAAAAGCTCTAGCAAACGAACTACACGATCTTGTGCTATTCTTAGGATTGGGTCTTGTCCATCACATCATTCTCCTAATGATGTGATCCCGTTATCAATGACATCCAATGTCCATGGTCAGGAAACCATAACCATCTATTGATCAACGAGCTAGTCAACTGAGGCTCACTAGGGACATGTTGTGGTTTATGTATTCACACATGTATTACGGTTTCAAGTTAATACATTTATAGCATGAACAATAGACAATTATCATGAACAAGGAAATATAATAATAACCATTTTATTATTGCCTCTAGGGCATATTTCCAACACTTGATGTAGCACGAGCTTTGCTATTATAGTTGGATCTTATGATGTTTCTCCCCCTCTACTCTCTTGTAATGGATTGAGTTTTCCCTTTGAAGTTGTCTTATCGGATTGAGTCTGTAAGGATTTGAGAACACTTGATGTATGTCTTGCTGCGATACCTGTGGTGACAATGGGGTATTCTATTGATTCACTTGATGTATGTTTTTGTGATCAACTTGCGGGTTCCGTGACCTTGGGAATCTATGCATAGGGGTTGGCACACGTTTTCGTCTTGACTCTCTGGTAGAAACTTTGGGGCACTCTTTGAAGTTCTTTGTGTTGGTTTGAATAGATGAATCTGAGATTGTGTGATGTATATCGTATAATCATACCCACGGATACTTGAGGTGACATTGGAGTATCTAGGTGACATTAGGGTTTTGGTTGATTTGTGTCTCAAGGTGTTATTTTCCTACGAACTCTAGGGGTGTTTGTGAGACTTATAGGAATAGCCCAATGGATTGATCGGAAAGAATAACTTTGAGGTGGTTTCGTACCCTACCATAATATTTTTGTTTGCTCTCCGCTATTAGTGACTTTGGAGTGACTCTTTGTTGCACGTTGAGGGATTATTATATGATCCAGTTATGTTATTGTTGAGAGAACTTGCACTAGTGAAAGTATGAACCCGAGGCCTTGTTTTGAAGCATTGCAATACCGTTTTCGCTCACTTTTATCGCTTGCTACCTTGCTGTTTTTATATTTTTCAGATTACAAATACCTATATCTACCATCCATATTGCACTTGTATCACCATCTCTTCGCCGAACTAGTGCACCTATACAATTTACCATTGTATTGGGTGTGTTGGGGACACAAGAGAATTTTTGTTATTTGGTTGCAGAGTTGTTTGAGAGAGACCATCTTCCTCCTACGCCTCCCACGGATTGATAAACCTTAGGTCATCCACTTGAGGGAAATTTTCTACTGTCCTACAAACTTCTGCACTTGGAGGCCCAACAACGTCTACAAGAAGAAGGTTGTGTAGTAGACATCAAGGGGCAATGCTACCATCCTTTTGTTGGGGAACGTAGTAATTTCAAAAAAAATCCTACGCACACGCAAGATCATGGTGATGCATAGCAACGAGAGGGGAGAGTGTTGTCCACGTACCCTAGTAGACCGAAAGCGGAAGCGTTAGCACAGCGCGGTTGATGTAGTCGTACGTCTTCACGGCCCGACCGATCAAGCACCGAAACTACAGCACCTCCGAGTTCTAGCACACGTTCAGCTCGATGACGATCCCCGTACTCCAATCCAGCAGAATGTC
The DNA here is from genome assembly GCA_021437245.1 of Aegilops speltoides. Lineage (NCBI taxonomy): Eukaryota > Viridiplantae > Streptophyta > Magnoliopsida > Poales > Poaceae > Aegilops > Aegilops speltoides. Next base: position 52,541,083 of record CM038144.1, read on the forward strand.
GGGGAAGAGTTCTGTCAACACGACGGCGTGGTGACGATCTTGATGTTCTACCATCGCAGGGCTTCGCCTGACGCTGCAATATTATCGAGGACTGTGGTGGAGGGGGGGCACCGCACATGGCTAAGAGATCAAGAGATCAATTGTTGTGTCTTAGAGGTGCCCCCCTACCCCCGTATATAAAGGAGCAAGGGGGAGGGGGCGGCCGGCCTAGGAGGGGGCGCGCCATGGGGAGTCCTACTCCCACCGGGAGTAGGACTCCCTCCTTCCTTGTTGGACTAGGAGAGGGGAAGGAAAGGGAGAGGAGGAGAAGGAAAGAGGGGGGCCGGCCCCCTTGCCCTAAACCAATTCGGTTTGGGCCAAGGGGGGGCGCGCCCCCACACTCCCCGTGCTGCCCTCTATTTCCACTAAGGCCCATGTAGGCCCATTAATCTCCCGGGGGGTTCCGGTAACCTCCCACTACTCTGGTAAAATTCCGATTTCACCCGGAACACTTCCGACATCCAAATATAGGCTTCCAATATATCAATCTTCATGTATCGACCATTTTGAGACTCCTCGTCATGTCCGTAGTGTCATCCGGGACTCCGAACAAACTTCGGTACATCAAAACTCATAAACTCATAATATAACTGTCATCGAAACCTTAAGCATGCGGACCCTACGGGTTCGAGAACTATGTAGACATGACCGAGAACCATTTTGGGTCAATAACCAATAGCGGAACCTGGATGCTCATATTGGCTCCTACATATTCTACGAAGATCTTTATCGGTCAAACCGCATAACAACATACGTTGTTCCCTTTGTCATCGGTATGTTATTTGCCCGAGATTTGATCGTCGGTATCCAATACCCAGTTCAATCTCGTTACCGGCAAGTCTCTTTACTCGTTTACGTAATGCATCATTCCGTAACTAACTCATTAGCTACATTGCTTGCAAGGATTATATTGATGTGCATTACCGAGAGGGCCCAGAGATACCTCTCCGACAATCGGAGTGACAAAACCTAATCTCGAAATATGCCAACTCAACATGTACTTTTGGAGACACCTATAGAGATCCTTTATAATCACCCAGTTACGTTGTGACGTTTGGTAGCACACAAAGTGTTCCTCCGGTAAACGGGAGTTGCATAATCTCATAGTTATAGGAACTTGTATAAGTCATGAAGAAAGCAATAGCAACATACTAAATGATCAAGTGCTAAGCTAACGGAATGGGTCAAGTCAATCACATCATTCTCCTAATGATGTGATCCCGATAATCAAATGACAACACATGTCTATGGCTAGGAAACATAACCATCTTTGATTAATGAGCTAGTCAAGTAGAGGCATACTAGTGACATTAAGTTTGTCTATATATTCACACATGTATCATGTTTCCGGTTAATACAATTCTAGCAGGAATAATAAACATTTATCATGATATGAGGAAATAAATAATAACTTTATTATTGCCTCTAGGGCATATTTCCTTCAGTCTCCCACTTGCACTTGAGTCAATAATCTAGATTACACAGTAATGATTCTAACACCCATGGAGTCTTGGTGCTGATCATGTTTTGCTCATGGAAGAGGCTTAGTCAACGGGTCTGCAACATTCAGGTCCGTATGTAGCTTGCAAATCTCTATGTCTCCCACCTGGACTTGGTCCCGGATGGAATTGAAGCGTCTCTTGATGTGCTTGGTCCTCTTGTGAAATCTGGATTCCTTTGCCAAGGCAATTGCACCAGTATTGTCACAGAAGATCTTCATTGGTCCCGATGCACTAGGTATGACACCTAGATCGGAAATGAACTCTTTCATCTAGACTCCTTCATTCGCTGCTTCCGAAGCAGCTATGTACTCTGCTTCGCATGTAGATCCCACCATGATGCTTTGTTTAGAAATGCACCAACTGACAGCTCCACCGTTCAATATAAACACGTATCCGGTTTGCGATTTAGAATCGTCCGGATCAGTGTCAAAGCTTGCATCGACGTAACCATTTACGACTTGCTCTTTTTCACCTCCATAAACGAGAAACATATCCTTAGTCCTTTTTAGGTATTTCAGGATATTCTTGACCGTTGTCCAGTGATCCACTCCTGGATTACTTTGGTACCTTCCTGCCAAACTTATTGCTAAGCATACGTCAGGTCTGGTACATAGCATTGCATACATGATAGAGCCTACGGCTGAAGCATAGGGAACATCTTTCATTTTCTCTCTATCTTCTGTTGTGGTCGGGCATTGAGTCTGACTCAATTTCACACCTTGTAATACAGGCAAGAACCCTTTCTTTGCCTGATCCATTTTGAACTTTTTCAAAACTTTATCAAGGTATGTGCTTTGTGAAAGTCCAATTAAGCGTCATGATCTATCTCTATAGATCTTGATGCCCAATATGTAAGCAGCTTCACCGACGTCTTTCATCGAAAAACTTTTATTCAAGTATCCCTTTATGCTATCCAGAAATTCTATATCATTTCCAATTAATAATATGTCATCGCATATAATATCGAAATACTACAAAGCTCCCACTCACTTTCTTGTAAATCTGAGGCTTCTCCAAAAGTGCATATAAAACCATATCTTTGATCACACTATCAAAGCATTTATTCCAACTCCGAGAGGCTTGCACCAGTCCATAAATGGATCACTGGAGCTTGCACACTTTGTTAGCACCTTTTGGATCGACAAAACCTTCCGGTTGCATCATATACAACTCTTCTTCTAGAAATCCATTCAGGAATGCAGTTTTGACATCCATTTGCCATATTTCATAATCAAAAAATGCGGCAATTGCTAACATGATTCGGACAGACTTAAGCATCGCTACGGGTGAGAATGTCTCATCGTAGTCAACCCCTTGAAGTTGTCGAAAACCTTTCGCAACAAGTCGAGCTTTGTAGACAGTTACATTACCATCAGCGTCAGTCTTCTTCTTGAAGATCCATTTATTCTCGATGGCTTGCCGATCATCGGGCAAGTCAACCAAAGTCCATACTTTGTTCTCATACATGGATCCCATCTCAGATTTCATGGCCTCAAGCCATTTTGCGGAAGCTGGGCTCGTCAACGCTTCTTCATAGTTCGTAGGTTCGCCATGGTCAAGTAACATGACTTCCAGAATAGGATTACCGTGCCACTCTGGTGCGAATCTCACTCTGGTTGACCTACGAGGTTCGGTAGTAACTTGATCTGAAGTTTCATGATCATTATCATTATCTTCCTCACTGATTGGTGTAGTTGTCACAGGAACTGGTTCTTGTGATGAACTACTTTCCAATAAAGGAGCAGGTACAGTTACCTCATCAAGTTCTACTTTCCTCCCACTCACTTCTTTCGAGAGAAACTCCTTCTCTAGAAAGGATCCGAATTTAGCAACAAACATCTTGTCCTCGGATCTGTGATAGAAGGTGTACCCAATAGTCTCTTTTGGGTATCCTATGAAGACACATTTCTCCGATTTGGGTTCGAGCTTATCTGGTTGAAGTTTCTTCACATAAGCATCGCAGCCCCAAACTTTAAGAAACGACAACTTTGGTTTCTTGCCAAACCCTAGTTCATAAGGCGTCGCCTCAACGGATTTTGATTGTGCCCTATTTAACATGAATGCGGTCGTCTCTAAAGCATAACCCCAAAACAATAGCGGTAAATCAGTAAGAGACATCATAGATCGCACCATATCTAGTAAAGTACGATTATGACGTTCGGACACACCATTTCTTTGTGGTGTTCCGGGTGGCGTGAGTTGCGAAACTATTCCGCATTGCTTCAAATGTAAACCAAACTCGTAACTCAAATATTCTCCTCCACGATCAGATCGTAGAAACTTTATTTTCTTGTTACGATGATTTTCCACTTCACTCTGAAATTGTTTGAACTTTACAAATGTTTCAGACTTGTGTTTCATCTAGTAGATATACCCATATCTGCTCAAATCATCTGTGAAGGTGAGAAAATAACGATGCCCACCGCAAGCCTCAATATTCATTGGACCACATACATCAGTATGTATGATTTCCAACAAATCAGTTGCTCGCTCCATAGTTCCGGAGAACGGCGTTTTAGTCATCTTGCCCATGAGGCACGGTTCGCAAGTACCAAGTGATTCATAATCAAGTGATTCCAGAAGTCCATCAGTATGGAGTTTCTTCATGCGCTTTACACCAATATGACCCAAACGGCAGTGCTACAAATAAGTTGCACTATCATTATCAGCTCTACATCTTTTGGCTTCAACATTATGAATGTGTGTATTACTACTATCAAGATTGAATAAAAATAGACCACTTTTTAAGGGTGCATGACCATAAAAGATATTACTCATATAAATAGAACAACAATTATTCTCAGATTTAAATGACTAACCGTCTCGCATCAAACAAGATCCAGATATAATGTTCATGCTCAACGCTGGCACCAAATAACAATTATTCAGGTCTAAATCTAATCCCAAAGGTAGATGTAGAGGTAGCGTGCCGACCGCGATCACATCGACTTTGGAACCATTTCCCACGCGCATGGTCACCTCGTCCTTAGCCAATCTTCGCTTAATCCATAGTCCCTGTTTGAGTTGCAAATATTAGCAAGAACCAGTATCAAATACCAGTGCTCTGCGAGCAATAGTAAGGTACACATCAATAACATGTATATCACATATACCTTTGTTCACCTTGCCATCCTTCTTATCCACCAAATACTTGGGGCAGTTCCGCTTCAAATGTCGGTATGCTTGCAAGAGAAGCACTCGATCTCGAGCTTAGGTCCAGACTTGGGTTTCTTATCTTGAGCAGCAACTTGTTTGCTGTTCTTCTTGAAGTTCCCCTTCTTCTTCCCTTTGCCCTTTTTCTTGAAACTGGTGGTCTTATTGACCATCAACACTTAATGCTCCTTCTTGATTTCTACCTCCGCAGCCTTTAGCATTGCAAAGAGATCGGGAATAGTCTTGTCCATCCCTTGCATATTATAGTTCATCACGAAGCTCTTGTAGCTTGGTGGCAGTGATTGAAGAATTCTGTCAATGACACTATCATGAGGAAGATTAACTCCCAGTTGAATCAAGTGATTATTATACCCAGACATTTTGAGTATATGTTCACTGACAAAACTGTTCTCCTCCATCTTACAGCTATAGAACTTATTGGAGACTTCATATCTCTCAATCCGGGCATTTTCTTGAAATATTAACTTCAACTCCTGGAACATCTCATATGATCCATGACGTTCAAAACGTCGTTGAAGTCCCGATTCTAAGCCGTAAAGCATGGCACACTGAACTATTGAGTAGTCATCAGCTTTGCTCTGCCACACGTTCTTAACGTCGTCAGTTGCATCTGCAGCAGGCCTGGCACCCAGCGGTGCTTCCAGGACGTAATTCTTCTGTGCAGCAATGAGGATAATCCTCAAGTTACGGACCCAATCCATGTAATTGCTACCATCATCTTTCAACTTAGCTTTCTCAAGGAACACAATAAAATTCAACGGAACAACGACACGAGCCATCTATCTACAACAAACATAGACAAGCAAAATACTATCAGGTACTAAGTTCATGATAAATTTAAGTTCAATTAATCATATTACTTAAGAACTCCCACTTAGACAGACATCTCTCTAGCCATCTAAGTGATCACATGATCCAAATCAACTAAACCATGTCCGATCATCACGTGAGATGGAGTAGTTTCAATGGTGAACATCACTATGTTGATCATATCTACTATATGATTCACGTTCGACATTTCGGTCTTCGTGTTCCGAGGCCATATCTGTATATGCTAGGCTCGTCAAGTTTAACCAGAGTATTCTGTGTGTGCAACTGTTTTGCACCCGTTGTATTTGAACGTAGAGCCTATCACACCCGATCATCACGTGGTCTCTCAGCACGAAGAACTTTTGCAACGGTGCATACTCAGGGAGAACACTTCTTGATAATTAGTGAGAGATCATCTTTAAATGCTACCGTCAATCAAAGCAAGATAAGATGCATAAAGGATAAACATCACGTGCAATCAATATAAGTGATATGATATGGCCATCATCATCTTGTGCTTGTGATCTCCATCTCCGAAGCACTGTCGAGATCACCATCATCACCGGTGCGACACCTTGATCTCCATCGTAGCATCATTGTCGTTTACGCCATCTATTGCTTATACGACTATCGCTGCCGCTTAGTGATAAAGTAAAGCAATTACAGGCGTTTGCATTTCATACAATAAAGCGACAACCATATGGCTCTGCCGATTGCCGATAACCGGTTTCAAAACATGATCATCTCATACAATAAAATATAGCATCATGTCTTGACCATATCACATCACAACATGCCCTGCAAAAACAAGTTAGACGTCCTCTACTTTGTTGTTGCAAATTTTACGTGGCTGCTACGGGCTGAGCAAGAACCGTTCTTACCTACGCATCAAAACCACAATGATAATTCGTTAAGTTAGTGCTGTTTTAACCTTCGCAAGGACCGTACGTAGCCACACTCGGTTCAACAAAAGTTGGAGAAACAGACACCCGCCAGCCACCTGTGTGCAAAGCACGTCGGTAGAACCAGTCTCGCGTAAGCGTACGCGTAATGTCGGTCCGGGCCACTTCATCCAACAATACCGCCGAACCAAAGTATGACATCTTTGGTAAGCGGTATGACTTGTATCGCCCACAACTCACTTGTGTTCTACTCGTGCATATAACATCTACGCATAAAACCTGGCTCGGATGCCACTGTTGGGGAACGTAGTAATTTCAAAAAAATTCGTACGCACACGCAAGATCCTGGTGATGCATAACAACGAGAGGGGAGAGTGTTGTCCACGTACCCTCGTAGACCGAAAGCAGAAGCGTTAGCACAACGCGGTTGATGTAGTCGTACGTCTTCACGGCCCGACCGATAAAGCACCAAAATTACGGCACCTCCGAGTTCTAGCACACGTTCAGCTCGATGACGATCCCCGTACTCTGATCCAGCAGAATGTCGGGGAAGAGTTCCGTCAACATGATGGCGTGGTGACGATTTTGATGTTCTACCGTCGCAGGGCTTCGCCTAAGCACCGCTACAATATTATCGAGGACTATGGTGGAGGGGGGCACCGCACACGGCTAAGAGATCAAGAGATCAATTGTTGTGTCTTAGAGGTGCCCCCTGCCCCCGTATATAAAGGAGCAAGGGGGAAGGGGGCGGCCGGCCTAGGAGGGGGCGCGCCATGGGGAGTCCTACTTCCACTGGGAGTAGGACTCCCTCCTTCCTTGTTGGACTAGGAGAGGGGAAGGAATGGGAGAGGAGGAGAAGGAAAGAGGGGGCCCGGCCCCCTTGCCCTAAACCAATTCGGTTTGGGCCAAGGGGGGCGCTCCCCACACTCCCCTTGCTGCCCTCTATTTCCACTAAGACCCATGTAGGCCCATTAAGCTCCCGGGGGGTTCCGGTAACCTCCCGGTACTCCGGCAAAATCCCGATTTCACCCGGAACACTTCCGACATCCAAATATAGGCTTCCAATATATCAATCTTCATGTCTTGACCATTTCGAGACTCCTCGTCATGTCCGTAATCTCATCCGGGACTCCAAACAAACTTCAGTACATCAAAACTCATAAACTCATAATATAACTAACATCGAAACCTTAAGCGTGCGGACCCTACGGGTTTGAGAACTATGTAGACATGACCGAGAACCATTTCGGGTCAATAACCAATAGCGGAACCTGATGCTCATATTGGCTCCTACATATTCTACGAAGATCTTTATCGGTCAAACTGCATAACAACATATGTTGTTCCCTTTGTCATTGGTATGTTACTTGCCCGAGATTTGATCGTTAGTATCCAATACCTAGTTCAATCTCGTTACCGGCAAGTCTCTTTACTCATTTACGTAATGCATCATTCCGTAACTAACTCATGAGCTACATTGCTTGCAAGGATTATATTGATGTGCATTACCGAGAGGGCCCAGAGATACCTCTCCGACAATCGGAGTGACAAAACCTAATCTCGAAATACGCAAACTCAACATGTACTTTTGGAGACACCTGTAGAGCTCCTTTATAATCACCCAGTTACGTTGTGACGTTTGGTAGCACACAAAGTGTTCCTCCGGTAAACAGGAGTTGCATAATCTCATAGTTATAGGAACTTGTATAAGTCATGAAGAAAGCAATAGCAACATACTAAACGATCAAGTGCCAAGCTAATTGAATGGGTCAAGTCAATCACAACATTCTGTTGGGGAACGTAGTAATTTCAAAAAAATTCCTACGCACACGCAAGATCATGGTGATGATATAGCAATGAGGGGAGAGTGTTGTCTACGTACCCTCGTGAGACCGAAGCGGAAGCGTTGGCCATAGCGTAGAGGAAGTAGTCGTCGTCCTCCGGTCCGACCGATCCAAGCACCGTTACTCCGGCACCTCTGAGCTCTTGACACGCGTACAGCTCGATGGCGCACCCTCGATCTCCAATCCGATGAGAGGCTCGAGGGGAGTTCCGTCAAGACGACGGCGTGGTGGCGATCTTGATGTTCTCTGTCGCAGGCTTCGCCTAAGCACCGCTACAATATGATCGAGGTGTAATATCGTGGAGGGGGGCACCGCACACGGCTAAGGAACGATCAATGATCAACTTGTGTGTTCTAGGGTGCCCCTTGCCCCCGTATATAAAGGAGGGAGGGAGGAGGAGGCCGGCCCTCTACTATGGCGCGCCATGGGGAGTCCTACTCCCACCGGGAGTAGGATTCCCCCTTTCCTAGTCCAACTAGGAGTCCTTCCATGTATTAGGAGTAGGAGACAAGGAAGGGAAAGAGAGAAGGCAAGGAAGGAGGGGGTGCGGCCCCTCCCCTTAGTCCAATTCGGACTAGGCCATGGGGGGCGCGCGGCCTGCCCTAGGCAGCCCCTAAGGCCCAATACTTCTCCCCGGCGAATTCCCGTAACTCTCCGGTACTCCAAAAATACCCGAATCACTCGGAACCTTTCCGAACTCCGAATATAGTCGTCCAATATATCGATCTTTACGTCTCGACCATTTCGAGACTCCTCGTCATGTCCCCGATCTCATCCGGGACTCCGAACTCCTTTGGTACATCAAAACTCATAAACTCATAATATAACTGTCATCGAAACCTTAAGCGTGCGGACCCTACGGGTTCGAGAACTATGTAGACATGACCTAGAACTATTCTTGGTCAATAACCAATAGCGGGACCTGGATGCCCATATTGGCTCCTACATATTCTACGAAGATCTTTATCGGTCAAACTGCATAACAACATACATTGTTCCCTTTGTCATCGGTATGTTACTTGCCTGAGATTCGATCGTCGGTATCCAATACCTAGTTCAATCTCGTTACCGGCAAGTCTCTTTACTCATTCCGTAATACATCATCTCATAACTAACTCATTAGTTACATGCTTGCAAGGCTTAGGTGATGAGTATTACCGAGAGGGCCCAGAGATACCTCTCCGACAATCGGAGTGACAAATCCTAATCTCGAATTATGCCAACCCAACATGTACCTTGAAACACCTGTAGAGCACCTTTATAATCACCCGATTCGTTGTGACGTTTGGTAGCACACAAAGTGTTCTTCCGTGGCACGGAGTTGCATAATCTCATAGTTGCAGGAACTTTGTATAAGTCATGAAGAAAGCAATAGCAGTATACTAAGCGATCAAGTGCTAGGCTAACGAGAATGGGTCATGTCAATCACATCATTCTCCTAATGATGTGATCTCGTTAATCAAATGACAACTCTTTTGTCCATGGCTAGGAAACATAACCATCTTTGATAAACGAGCTAGTCAAGTAGAGGCATACTAGTGACACTATGTTTGTCTATGTATTCACACATGTATTATGTTTCCGGTTAATACAATTCTAGCATGAATAATAAACATCTATCATGAAATAAGGAAATAAATAATAACTTTATTATTGCCTCTAGGGCATATTTCCTTCAGTCTCCCACTTGCACTAGTTTGGCCTACTTGATTGATCTTTCTTGCAATGGGAGAAGTGCTTAGCTTTGGGTTCAATATTGCGGTGTCCTTTCCCAGTGACAGTAGGGGCAGCAAGGCACGTATTGTATTGTTGCCATCGAGGATAAAAAAATGGGGTTTATATCATATTGCTTGAGTTTATCCATCTACATCATGTCATCTTGCTTAATGCGTTACTCCGTTCTTATGAACTTAATACTCTAGATGCATGTTGGATAGCGGTCGATGTGTGGAGTAATAGTAGATGCAAAATCATTTCGGTCTACTTGACATGGACGTGATGCCTAAGTTCATGATCACTGCCTTAGATATCTTCATAATTATGCGCCTTTCTATTAATTGTTCGGCAGTAATTTGTTCACCCACCGTAATACATGCTATCTTGAGAGAATACACTAGTGAAACCTATGGCCCCGGGGTCTCTTTTCCATTATATTGCATCTCTTTAAATCTTGTTTACTATTTTGCAATCTTTACTTTTCAATCTATACAACAAAAATACCAAAAATATTTACTTTACTATCTCTATTAGATCTCACTTTTGCGAGTGACCGTGAAGGGATTGACAACCCCTTTATCGCGTTGGATGCAAGGTTCTTGATTGTTTGTGCAGGTACTAGGTGACTTGTGCGCCGTCTCTTACTGGACTGATACCTTGGTTCTCAAAATTGAGGGAAATACTTACGCTACTTTGCTGCATCACCCTTCCCTCTTCAAGGGAAAAACCAACCCAAGCTCAAGAGGTAGCACAAACCTATTCAATTTGGTATGTTTGATGTGCTGAACTATCATTTATGTCGATGTGTGATGCATGTTATAATGTGTGAGATCATATATTTTTAATTTGTAAACTATATTGCTGGTGTGCAGAATTTTTTGGAATTGAAATGAACAAGTTCTGCACAAAATTTAATCTGAACAAGACCCTACCGCCGAAGTCCCTGTCGGCAGAGCTGCACAGCCTACCATTGTTTTCTTTGAAGTTCCAGTGCTAGCAGCACGCATAGGACCTACCGCCAGGGTCTATGGCAGTAGGGTGTGCAACCCTACCATTCGTTTCCCCTGATTTTAAGTTACAACACAATCTCACTATGGGAGGATCTTACTGTGAGACGGTGTGGCGGTAGCTGACCATGCCCTACCGCCGACCCCCTGGCGGTATGGCCGTTGTGCCAAGTCGGCAGGAGAAAAAATAGATGACGGTGGCCACTGTCAACCTACCATCGGGGCCCGCGGCGGCAGCCTAACAACCCTACCTTCAGCCTCTTTGGCGGTAGCAAAAGGGTCAGATCCTGATTTCTTTGAAACAAGGGTCAGATCCGGCTGAACTTTCCGAAATAGGTCAAAACACCAAATTCGCCCCAGGGACGCTCCAGTGGGCGCCATGCGTAGGGCTCCCGAGAATCATTTCCCTTTTTCTCCTGATGAAATCCTATGCTTTGGCAGTGATTATTTTCTTTTTCTTTTTCTAGGATGGCAGTGATTATTTTCGTTGGAATTCCACCCAAATTGTGTAGAATTTTGCCACCAAATTTGATTTTCTTTCGGAATCATCTTTGCTCTAAAACCTGGAATCAAGACTTTTCCCGACTTATATATGCTTATTTGATTATTATTTTTCATATAAGAGCATCTACAACCGGACCCCTCAAACCCGTCTCAAACGCCCGGGCAGGCCGCCCGGTCGCTGCCCGGTCACGAAATATGGACCCAGATGAGCCCCTCAAACGCCCGGGCTGACCGGCACCCCCCAGATCCAGCCCAAATATGGGCGAATATGAGGGCGCCAGGGCACACCCGCCATGTTGGATCCGGCGGATGTTGGCCCAACTGACCCCACCTATATTCGTCCCCATCCTCACACTGGACCAAACCCTAGCCACTTCACTCCTCTCCCCTTCGCCACCAGAGCTCACCTCCGGCGGTTTGCGACCTTCTCCTCAATGGCAGGCAGCAGATCGGACTTCCACCAGTCTGTATTCGTCGACTGGTGTGTCGTCCCGTGTGGGTTGGAGGAGGCAATGGCAGTCCGCATTGCACTCCGCCACTCCCAGAGGACAGTGCCCGGCTGACGGACGGATCTATCCGCCGCGACGCCATAGCCTCGGCTCATCGGGCACTCGGGTCCTCTGGTGCTGGATCCTCGCGGTTCCGGCCGGAACACCTCTCCTTCCCCATCACCGGTCAGGCAGAGTATGAGTCCCCTCGGGAATGCGCGGCCCGTCGTGGGAAGGAGAGGATAAGGGCCGCCGAGGCCCGTCTCGTGGCGAAAATGGCGGCGGCGGAGGCGGCCGATGCGGCGGCGCAGGTGGTCACAAAGGACGAATCCATCCGCGCCCGCATTATGAAAAAACGGCAGCGGAGGAACACGCACGCCCTCGCCCGTGAGCAGAATCGGACGGTCCGTGTCATGGTCGGACTGTCGCCGAAGGAGGAGAAGGAGGACAACGACGGCGAGGACAACTCCGGCGACGAGCAGATCTGGCTCGATCCGTACTACCTCTTCCACCGGTACTTCCGTGAGAAGGATGACAATGTCGCCGAGAAGGGCAAGGGCAGCCGTGGATGAACTCCACGAGAGCCAAACATGCCAAATTTTGGTTGTCCGATGACAGTTTAGTGTAGTGTGATGGAGTAGACGAACGATACGTGTCCGTCGACGTAGTTGCATGAGTTTGTATGAATTTGAGATATGGTAATTGAGGTGTCCAAATGTGGATTATATTTTTTGAGGAGTGCCCAGTCAGTGCCCACGAACGCGTCCGGACGTGTCCGTGGCCGTCTGAGGGGCCGGATTTGCCAAGTTCGGATGTAGATGCTCTAAATTAATGAAACCCAACACCCTACTAAGTATACCTCATAATCACCCCTAAATTAATGAAGAGTAAAATGCATTGGTGGTCACTGAACATGTCGTATAAATTCACTTTAGTCACTGTACTCAAAAATACGGTCAATACGGTCATTATATACGAGGTACGGTGATTATATGGTCACTGACACACCGTATAGCTTCGTATTTTGTTCTGTTGACCAGTCAAACAGTTTGAATGATGCCTCATTTCCTCTGCCTATCTACACGCCCCACCTGTCAGTGACTAGGAGAAAGAAAATAGAAGCAAAATTAAGAATAGAAACGGTGAGGAATTGAACCTTAAACAGAACGACATGTGTCGGGGGTTGGATGCGACATATGCCAACGGGTGGCTTATCATGGTGGGGGCAAGTAGAACGTCGCCGGTGCCTGGAAACGGGATGAGGCGAAGACATGCACGACGGCGAATCTTACCCGGCTTGGGGCTCTCAGGAGATAACACCCTCTCTGCTGCTCTGCGGGGTCTCCACATGATCACTATGGTATGATAGTACAAAGGTGCTCCTCGAGCTGTTTGGAGGCAGGGAGGAGCAAGGCTAGCTCTTTCCCCTCTTGCTATGTGTTCTAAACCTGTCTAGGGCCGAACCCTTTGCATGGGTGCCCCGGGGGGTTTTTATAGGCCTACCCCCTGGGGGTACAATGGTAATCTGATGGCGTGGCCCCCACCGTCGATCTCTCTTCTCTGCCCTCCTCTGCGGCCACAGGGCCCGGCTGTTGGCGGGTCCCTTGACAGCGAGAACACTTGTCTGGCGCTCTGATGTGAGCTCGGTCATGGGGTCGTGGGAAGCTGTGCCGCCGTCTGTCGAGCGATCACTGTCGCCACTCCCCGTCCAATCTGGTTTATGGCTTGTGGGGCCCTGGCCGGGAGGCGGCCGACTCTGGAGAGGCCGGCTCCCATAGGGCCGTCGTCGGACTCTTCGGTCACCTTCTTCTATCTCACTGACAAGGGGCCCGGCGATCTCTGGGCCGTACTGCGCCCGCCGTCGTGGGCCGATGCCTCGTGCTGCTTTGTGGCTGAGGTTAAGGAGGCATGGCAGCGATGCGCGCCTCACCGGAGATCTCTGGCGGCGGCTCCTTTGTAGCCATGCCTTCCTCCCGTGGGTCGAGGGACAGCCACGATGGGGCTGTACCCGCATCGGTCTTTTGTGCAGGTCGCGGGCCGACTCTCATAGTCGGCCCCTTGAGAGGTCGCAAGCCGGTCGGCTTGTTTTGAGTCGCCATCGAGGACTCTGCTTCTTTGAAGGTCTTTCTTTGGGACTCGGCCTTCTTGAAGGTCGTCGGTGGGACTCGGCCTTCTCGAAGGTCGCTTCTTTGGCGCTCGGCCTTCTCGAAGGTCGCCCGGTGGGACTTCGGTGAGGCGCGGCCTGCCCGATGTCTTGAAAGATCTTGGGTCTGGGTCAGCCTACCCATGGCCCATTACTCCGACGATAGTCCCGTGGCGAAGCCCGGTGAGCGCCGCCTCGTGGGGCCGGCGGTTCGATCTCTGCGGTGCCGACTCTGAGATTCGGCTGCTGCGTCTTCGGACCGCCTCGCTGGAGTCGGTCTGGCCCCGTGAGGAGCCGCTGCTCGTAAGTCGTGGCGGGAAACCGGCGGCGTATCGGTTACGCCTCCCTGCCATCTATGAGGCGGTCTGTCGCGTGGCGCCACATGGGCGATAGCACTGCCTGCCTGCAGCGTGGCAGGGCGGGCGCCGGTGGAGCCCGCCATTACAGCGCCTCGGCTCCCGGCGGATCCGCTGCGGCGGCGGTTGGCATCCACGTGGTTCTGCGGGCGATAACCGTGGGGGTTAATCATGGGCGTCGTGGGGTCGTGGCGCGATTAATCCCCGTCGCCCCTCGGCTTCTCGGCCCATTTGGGCTATAAATAAGCGAGAGGGGCGGCGGCATAGCATGCGCACTCCCTCCCGCTCTCTTGCCTTTCTTCTTCCTTCGCCCGCTCCGTCGCTTTCTTCCTCGCGGTGGCCTGGTGCTCCTTATCGCCCGACGATGAGCTCTTATTCCGCCCGCGCCCCGCCTCGCGCTCCGGCGAATGGGATGGCTCGGGCGTGGATCGGAGGACGCCGAGTTCTTCGCCGAACCGCCGCCTCGGCCTTGGTTGGTGCAAGCCCGTCTGCGCCGTGGCGAATCCGGCCAGCGCCGGCGGGGCCAGCCAGGTCATCTTTCACTCGCATCTCATGCGCGGGATGGGAGCTCGGCGGCGGGTTCCTCCGTTCCTTCCTCGAGTTCCATAGCTTGCAGCCGCTCATCTCACCCCAATGCGGTGGTGCTTCTCTCCGCTTCGCCACCTGTCGCGAGGGCTACATCGGCGTTCTCCCCACCCTCGAGCTGTGGGGAGTTCTTCTCCTCGGCTTCGGCACTCGGGCTGCCGGCCTTGGCTGGCGCGATCGCGGCACCTACATCATGACGGCGCCACGACGACCGACAACCCCTTTCCGTCCATCCGCTGGTGAAGTCGGTGAAGATGTGGCGAAGGCGTACTTCTCGTGAAGAACGTCTCCACCGGCCAGCGGCCCGGGTCAACTTGCCGCCCTTGACCCCGAGCCGTGGTGGCGGCCGCCTAGCTGGTCCCATCGGTCGAAGTCGCTTCGACCTCCGGTCGGCGCCGTGGCGCGCCTCCGAAGTCTGGCGCGATCGGAGGGGCTCGTCGCCTCCGATCTCTGGCGCCGCCGTGGCGCGCGGTACTTCGCTCAAGGCGGCCCCACCTCATCATCGGATGGCGGCCGACCACGATCAAGCGGCTGTGCACCAGGACATGCGGCGTGGGGAAGTGGCGAACATGGTGAACCTCGCCGCCCTTTGCAAGTTCACGGACGAGTGGCAGTTCGGCAAGGAGCCGTACTCGCGTGACAACCCTCCGCCAGTGGTAAGTTGTTTCCGTCTGCATTTCGATCTCGCTTGCATCCGACTTCAAGCTCTGATCTTGTTAGCGTCTTTGAGCAGAACCCTCTCACGGCGCCCTATCTTTGGCGCCACGAGAGAGCAGCGTGACTCGCCCCGACCATGAGTCGGCGACGTCGGCGACCCGACTTGGGGCAGCGGCTGAGGCCGACGCTGAAAGCGGCGGAGGAGGAAAACGGCGACCTCGGACCGTCAGCGACCTTTGTCGGCCAGGCGAGGCGGCGTCGGCGGAAGTCATCCGCGCCGCCACCGAGAGCGGCCCCTCTAACCAGGCGGCGTAAAAAGCGTCACGCCGGGCAGTCGCCCGGCGGGTCAAGAAGCCAAAGGAACGCCGCGCGACCAGCGGGAGGCGACGCGAAGGCCAACCGCTTCCCGAAGGCGGCCGCCACTGGTTTCTTCGTAAGTCTCTTACCCTTTATTTCTTTTCTGGATTTTGCTTGAATTTTTCTGACTTTCTCTCCAATCTTCTCCAGCGCCCCCCTTTCCCTGGAGAGAGCCGCCGTTCCCTCCGTCATGGGGTCGGCGGCGTCGCCCGTCTGTGGCAGAGTTGACCCTGCCGCCGACCTCCGAGGCGGCAACGCAGGCGTCGCGGGAGAAGCGGAGGAGGAGGCCGACCGCTGGAGAAAGCGCAGGCGAAGCGGCCGCCAGCGCCAGCGGCACTGGAGGAGGCCGTGGCGCGCGTGGCAGCGGGATCTTGAGAGGCCGTTCGTCGCCCGGCGGCGATGCTCGTCCCTCGGCTGTCGTCGGCGCCGCCGCCCCGAGTTCACAGGGCAGACCGGGAAGTCGGCACCGCAAACCCTCGCGGAGAAGCGGTGGCGGCGCCTCGGGCTCCGGACACCCGCGCGCCTCCGCCGCCTCCGTCTTGAGCCGCCACGGCAAGCAGCGGTGGATCGCGAGATCCGCCGGCTGAGCGATCGAAACGCGCAGCTGCCGTCGAGTCGCCGCGCGCGCCGCGCCGCCGGATTGAAGGGCGAGCTCGGCGCCGTGAGCTCGGGAGGCGATGTCGCCCGGCATGGCGAACACTGGATGCCGAGGCCTCGATTACCCGCGCCCACCGGTGGAGTCTGTGGCGGCACCGGCCCGCTGAACCAGCCCTTACGGGCGTTCGGTCAAGTTGCGCAAAGAAAGCGGCGCCCTCAACTCTACACCAACACGCATCGGCCTGCGAATCTCTCCGTCCGGTATGCCGTTTTCCTTTTTGGTCTTTTGTCTTTTTACGTGAGGCGGCAGGCCTCCTGCTGAGTGTAATCCCGAGTTGGAGTCGGCTGCTGGCGGCGGCTCGGAACTCCTTCTTATGACTCAAGCCTGACTTTGCTTTGCCGGCCTTGCGAGTACCACAACCTCAGCGCCACTTGCCTTCAACCGCAATGTTGAGGAGCTGAGAAGCGGACCGCCGATCTGGCGGAAAGTCGAGTGAGTCAATTCTTCCTTCTTGGCGAGCGCTATTGGCGCCTGCATGGCTATAATCCCGAGATTGGGCGGCTGCTGGCGATCGGGCGGATCTCAGCATTCTTCCTTCTTTCTTCTCCAGCGAAGGCTTTGGCGCGCTCGGGCTGTAATCCCGAGATTGGGCATTGCTGGCGGTCGGGCGGATCTCCAGCGACCTTCCTTGTTGCGATGCCTTGTCTTTCTTTGATTTGGCGCCAATGCCACCCTTGAGAGCAGCTGGGCGAGGCCATTGCTGCCCGTCGCACTAAGGAGGAGGAGTCACGACAGGCTCGTCCGAGCGCGACTCTTGGCGGCGCAGCTGGCAGCGAAGGACTGCCGGAAGGTGCGGGAGGGCGCCAATCGCGGGAGAAGCCCTCCTAGGTGGTCGAGATGGGCGGTCCGCTGGTCCGACCCAGCGGCGATCTTGACCTCCGGCTATCACGAGCTCGAGGACATCGTCGATGGTAATTCTTGGTTTCTCTTCCTTGGTCTTCCGACTCTGTGTCGAACTGTTTTCTGGTTTTTTCTGACTGTCCCCTTTTCCTGTTTTTGGCAGACTTCTTTCCCGGCCACTCGCAGGCCGTCCCTCAGCCATCGAGGCGGATCGGGAGGCGGAGGGCAAAAGCGAGGTGATTGCATGCGCCCCAGACCATTGTGAGCAGCTCTTGAGCATCGGGGCTCGCCGTCCCGCTCACCGTCTGCTCGTCGTCTCCAACAGCCGGCGCCCAAGTCGTTGCCGCCTGTGGCGGAGGTGCGGGCTCTTCGCACCGCTTGATCGGACGGCCCATTGGTGGAAGTCGCCGTCGGTCGCCGAAGCTTGGAGGGGCTCCTCGGCCCGTGCGAACACGCCGGACCTTGGAGTTCGTCAAAGGTGGTACCACAGGCTGGACTGGACCGCTGGCAGCGTTCGGTCGAAGCCCGAGCCGAGCTGGAAGGTCGTGGAAGGCGCCCTTCTTTGGCCTTGGCTGGCCATCGCTGAGTACCACGGACACCAGCGTCTTCGTGCAGCGGACCGATGGCGGCGAGA
The DNA here is from genome assembly GCA_021437245.1 of Aegilops speltoides. Lineage (NCBI taxonomy): Eukaryota > Viridiplantae > Streptophyta > Magnoliopsida > Poales > Poaceae > Aegilops > Aegilops speltoides. The sequence goes on from CM038144.1 coordinate 52,559,299, forward strand.
AGTGCCGCCGAGTGGTTCGGGATGCACCGGTCTGAGAGGACTCGGCGGAGTGATCGGTTCCGGCACAAGAGGAGGCGAGTCGGAGGGCGGAGGCGGAGGAGAGCACCGAAGATCGAAGCGGCGGCCAGCCTCGGCTGTCGTGCCTCGACAGAACGAGCCTCGGAAGGACAAAGCGGCAAATCCTTTGGAGGCGACCAAGCGAGACCGCCCGACCCAGCTGCCCGACGTCCGACACGCCGCCACCTCCGGCCCTCCGGTTCGGAGCCGCCCTTAAATGCCGGCCTGCACATATCTTTTGTTCCTTGAAAAAATTTGTCGATTTGAACAATTCCACCAGCAGGGGTGTATTGACCAAGGGCCTTATGTAAATATTTATCAAATTTCTACCCTTCCTTGCTTTGGTTCTTTATTTGTTTTTCCTTTGCGCCTTCCTTGGTTTGCCGCCTTGCCGGTAGGCGGCCGCTCTGCTGGACTGCCACGGGTCAAGTGCTCAGCTACTTTAGGGAGGCAAGTACTTAGTCGTTTAGAACATCCTAGCAAGTTTGGCTGAAAGTCGACATGCCGACTCTCGAAAGTCGGCCGTCCTTGATAAAGGTTGAGACTATGAGCTGACTTGCTCGCGAGTCGGCTCAGTAGGGGAAAACTGGGAGCCGGCTTGGGCTATTCGTAGCTCTTAAGTCCTTAGCCGTTTTTCATGTGTGCGCTCGCTCTTTCCATCCCCCAGCTTACCGACAGTCGCTATGCGAGCTGCGGCTTTCAGCAGGAGACGGCTTTGAGCGCAACACCTTACTTGTCTGACCTCAGGGAGCATTTCATAGAACAAGGCGGCAAGTCCCCGGGCCGACTAATCGGACCCGGTGCCGGACAGTATGATGAAAAGGAGAAAGCATTTCGGAAGCGTGACCCATATCATATAGATAATCAAAAAGGCAGTCCCCGAGATCGTCCCGGGGGGCCTAAGGTATTTTAGTACTTAATACAAAAGGAGGTAGCGCGATACATACTGCATCAACTGTAAAATCTTCGAAGAAGATTTGCGTTCCACGGGCGTTCTGTTTCTTTGCCGGAGTCATCCCTCTTGCGCGCTCGAGGCTTCTGAGCGTCGATCAAATAGTAGGCGTCGTTCCCTAGCACCTTGCTGATGATGAAGGGACCTTCCCAAGGCGCCGACAACTTGTGCTAGCCGGCTATGCTCTGAATCAGCCGGAGCACAAGGTCGCCCTCTTGGAATGATCTTGGCTTGACCTTGCGATTGTAGTACCGGCGCGGACTCTGCTGGTAGATGCGGACCGGCCCGAGTGCCATGATCGGCCCTCTTCCAGCAGGTCGCGCCGTCTTAGCGTCTTCTTGACCTCCTTTTCGGTGTACATGGAGACTTGTGGAAGTCGAATTGTATATCCGTCGGGATAGCGGCTTCGGCACCGTGAAGCGAGGAAAAACGGCGTAAAGTCGGTTGACCTGTTGGGGTTGTCGCGAGACTCGAGGGCGGCGAGCAGTTCTTCCACCTTGATCGGCGGCGCTCGAGTGGTTCGACCAATCGAGGCTTGATGCGGACGAGATGAGGCCGTTGGCTCGTTCCACTGGCCGTTTGGCTGCGGATGGGCAGCGGGCGCTAAGTCGATCGGATGCCTGCGTCAGCGAAAGCGAGCCAAGGCACCTTTGGCAAAGTTGGTCTTGTTATGCGTGATGATGTTGTGCGGTATGCCATACCGCCTTTGTGATGTCGGCAATAAAGGTCCTTCTTTGTGGGCCCATTTAATTTCTTGATGGGCTTTGCTTCTACCCACTTGGTGAACTTATCCCTGCGACTAGCAGATGAGTTAAACCGCCTCGGGCGTCTTGAAAAGTCCCACCATGTCCGGGCCCCCAAGCTGCGAAGGGCGAGGCGATGGGGATTGTCTTCAACGGAAGCCGGTGAAGGGGCTTGGGCGGAACACACGCACCTTGCACTTCTTGACTAGTTCTTTAGCTTCTTCGAGGCGATCGGCCAAAAGCCGTGCGAAAGGCCTTGGCCTGGCGCCCTCGAAGCCGCATGGTGGCCACACTGCCTACGATGGATGTCTCTGAGGATCGCTTGGCCTTGTTCTGACTCTACGCAGCGCTGGTGAACACCAGTAACGCGGCGCCTAACTAACTCTCTGTTGACTATGGTGTAGGCTGCCGCTCGGCGTTGAACTTGCCGAGCCAGAATCTCGTCTGCTGGTAACTCCTTGTTCACTAGGAACTTGAGGATAGGCTGCGCCCATGAAGGTGCTACTATCTCTTCAACTGCCACCACAGCGACTTGGACAAGGGCGGCTGGGCAGGGAGGCAGCGGGTTGGATTCTGCTGCCGCTTGCTGAATTGAGGGGATCTCCGGGCCGATTGGGGCAGCTCTCGGGCCGACTGACGCAATCCCCGGGTCGGGCTCTGAAGTCCCGGGCAGTGGCGCGATCCTCGGGCCGTGGCGCGATCCACAGGCGGTGGCGCGATTCCTTGGCCGTGGCGCGATCCCGGGCGGCTGTGGCTCTCTTGAGGTCGCTTCTGGGGTCTTGAGTCGGATCCGACTATCTCTGGCGGGCAACACGAAAATGAGTCGGATTCGGTGAAGGAAGCGATAGGCGGCGAGGAGGCGAAGGCGGCGGCCGAAGGTATCGCTGGCGAGTGGAGCCGACTTCGCGCCAATCGTCTGCTTGATCGTTATCGTTTCTTGATGCGTGGAGGTCGCATCCTTCAAAATATCCGCTGAGTTGCTGCACCAAAAAGCGGTAGCTCGCCATGTTTGCGTCCTTGGCGTCGATCGCGGATGATTCTTTGAACCACCAAGTCGGATCGCCATAGCACGGGATCCGGTGAATGCGAGTTCTTTGGCAAGCCGGAGCCGTGGATGAGCACTTCATATTCAGCGGCGTTGTTGGGGCGGCGAAGTGAATTTGCTGACGTATTTGAGCTTATCGCCCTTGGGGAAGGTGAGGACGGCGCGGCTCGAGGGCGGGCGCATCTTGGAGCCGTCGAAGTCGATCGCCAATGAGTAGAGTCGGTGCGGTGGCGGAAATCTTGGGTCTCCGCCAAGTCGGCGAGGAAATCGGCGGCGCCTGCGACTTGATGGTGGTGCGAGGTTGGTAGTAGATGGTGTAAGGAGCTAGATCGATAGCCCACTTGGCCACTTTCGGCGGAAGCGTCTCGACTTCCGATGATCTCGTGAGTGGGCGGTGCAAACCCGAGTGATTGGATGCTCTTGAAAGTAGGGCTTGACTTCTTGGCGGCAAAATGCGCGCGTAGCACATCTTCGATAGTGAGGTAGTTACGCGGAGGTCGGCGGTACCTCGCTCGAGATAATACACTGGTCTACGGACCGGGAGGGCCTTGCCTTCCTCCTTGCGTTCGACTACAATAAGCTGTCTTGACTACCGGTGGTGGCGGCGATGTATAAAACATGGGCTCTTTGGGAGTCGAGCCGCCAACCACGAAGTCGTCAGCATCTTCTTCAGTTGGAGAAATGCCTCATCTGCCTTGTGGTTCCACTCAAAAAAGGTGGTCTTCTTCATTAATTGATACAATGGCAGGGCTTTCTCACCCAGCCGACTGATGAATCGGTTGATTGAAGCCAAGCAGCCAGTGAACTTTTGCACGTCCAACAGTCGGCTGGGTACCTCCATCCTCTCAATGGCCTTGATCTTCACGAGGTTGCACTCTATGCGCGTTCGGAGACCGAGAAAACCGAGGAGCTGGCGGTGGGACTCGAACACGCATTTCTCTGGATTGAGCTTGATGCGGAATCGGTATGATTCTCAAAGGTCTCTTTGAGATCTTCTAGCAGCGTCCACGCTTCTCTGTTTTACCACCACATCATCTACATAAACATGGGCGTTTACGCGAGTTGCTTGAGGAGGCACTTACGCATGCGCTGAAAGGTGGCGCCGGCGTTCACGAAGCGAGCGTCATCGTCGGTAGCGAAGGCTCCAAGCGGCGTGATGAATGCGATCTTGATCTGTCCGCTGGATTCAACGATTTGATGATATCTGATGCGCATCCAAGAAGCTCAACAGCTCGCATCCGGTTGTGGAGTCTATCCTTGATCGATCCTTGGCGAACAAGCGGGTCCTTTAGGCGAGGCTTTGTTGAGGCTGGTGTAGTCGATGCACATCCGCCCTTGCTTATTCTTCTTGATGCCGGTACGAGGTTGGCCAACCATTACGGAAAAACACCTCCATGATGAAGCCGGCTGCCGGGCGGGCTATCTCTTCTCCCACTACTCTTCTCTTCTCTTGACGGCGGCGCAAAGGGCTGCTGACGGGCTTCACATCCGGCACGACATGTAGCTTGTGCTCGGCGAATGCAGCCGGTACACTGGCATGTCCTTGGGGACCATGCGAAGATGTCCGATTCTCACGGAGAAATCGGCGAGCTTCGCCTTCCTATTCTTTGTCAAGGCGGTGCCTATGACAGCGTCGTCTCGGTGTTACGGGTCCAAGGGTATCTTCTTGGTTTCTTTCGCCCGGCTTGAATGATCATACGCCTCCGACTCCTTGGGGTCGGCGACATTTCGGTTGCTTCCCGACCATCGCCACGACATGATCAAGGGCAGCTTCTCGGCGCGATCACCAAAGACTTCGGCCAGCCGATTGCTCTCGGCGCCTGGCGGACGACTTCTTGTAATCGCCGGCAATGGTCAAGATCCCTTGGAACTCGGCATCTTCATCTTGAGGTAGGCGTAGTGGGGAACCGCCATGAATTTGGCCAAGGCTGGCCGACCTAGCGGTGGCGTGATGCAGGCTCTCAAATCCACCACCTCGAACCAGTTGGCTCTCGGCGGAAGTGATCTTTGTCTCCGAAGAGGGCGTCTATCGAGGATCTTGCCAATCGGCGACAGAGAGGCAGATGCGATTCCATGGAACACAGTGCGGCTGCTCTGCGGCTGCCTCCGCTGATTCGAGCTTTTCCATGGTATCCTTATACAAGATGTTTATCTGCTGCCTCCGTCTATTAGGACCCGCGAAAGCAGGCGGCCCGCCTATCGATGGCCAAGGTTGCTCCGAGAACCAAGGCGTAGAGCCGGACTCGGCATCACCTCTGGGTGATCTGCCCGACTCGGTGATAGGCTTCTCGGACCAATGCATGAACTCGGGAGCCTGCGCCCGCTGCGTTGACTTCTTCTTCTTTGTTGGCGCTGCTGCGCCGATCATCTGCCGGTGGTGAACACTCGTATGCTCCGTGCTCTTACGGGAACTCATCTTGGACTGCGCCGGTGGCGAGCAGCCGGCTGAGGCGGCGGTGGCGGCGGCGGCTCCAGCGGCGTAAAGGCGAGCCGTCCCCTTGGCGATCCTAACGAGCGGTGGCACTACGGTGGTGTGGTTTGGCGGCCGCGCGCATTGTGAAACTTGCAAGGACCATCGAGTCTGCTCATAAGAAAGCGGCAACCAATTGGACTTGCCGCCCTTCGGCCGCTTGGCCGGGGGCTGCCCCTCCGGTTGCTAACTGTTGGAAGTCGGCTGGGTGGCTTTGCGCTTGTTGTCGTTCTGCTGTTGTTGTCGCGGTGGCGTCTCCGGCGGAGTTACGGGAGCACTGGGAGTCACTTTGCGGCGCGTTGACTTGGATCTCCGTCTTCATAGAGGTCGGCCGTGGCGTACTTATGCTGCTATGATTAGCGGTTCATCAAGGGTTTCGGGCTCGTCGCGGAGGAGCTTATGCTTGAGGAGGTGCCCTCTCGGCACCCGGCCGTGAAATACTCAATGGCTGCACCTCGTGCGCCCTCGCAGGAGTTCGGAGTTCGCCCGGTAGCGTAAGATAGTCGTAGCGTCGATTCCTCGGGGCCTTGCACGCCAGAGGAGCTGGCGGCTTGGGAGGTCGCTTATGCGTCTTTGGTGAAGTTGCGAATGAAGGCTTGATGAAGTCGACCCAGCTGTTGATCTTTGCGGGGCTTCAGCTGTTCAGCCATGTCGAACCGTGCCTTGGAGCATGAGGGGAACATATTTTACGGCGACTCGCTTGTTGCCGTTGGCGATGTTGACGGCTTGTAACACCCCGGATCCGATGCGCCAGGTGTCCGTCAGTTATTCGCCTTCGTTGCCATGTCATGTGCTTGCGTGTTGCGCTCTGCCATGTCATCATATGCTTTTCATATCATGTCATCATGTGCATTTCATTTTGCATACATGTCCGTCTCATACATCTGAGCCTTTTCCCGTTGTCCGTTTTGCAATCCGGCGCTCCTATGTCCCCGGTGTTCCTTCTTCCCTCTTTTAGGTGTGCGGGTATTAAACTTTCTCGGAATGGCCGAGGTTTGCCAGCGACCTTGGTATACTACCCGGTGAACCGCTGTCAAGTTTCGTGCCATTTGGAGCTCGTTTGGTACTCCAACGGTTAACCGGGTAACCACAGAAGCCCTCTTTTGTTTCAGCCCAACACCCCTTCCAAAGTGGCCCAAAGCCCATCTAACTCTCCTCCATGCTCTCGGTCGTTCGATCACGATCGCGTGGCAAGCCGCTCCTCATTTGGACTCTCCTAGCTCCCTCTATGCCTATTTATACACCCCCATTCCAAATCCGGATGATTTCCCGAAACCCTAGATCTCTCTCTCTGCGCGGACCGACCGTCCGCCGACCGGACATGTCCGCCGCCACATCACTTCGGCCAATGACAGCTCGCCCGTCACCCCGCGCGCTCCCTCCACTCGCGTCGCATCCGCCACCGCCGCCGCGCCCGCTTCGCCGCCGCCGCCGGAGCCAGATCCGCCCGCCGAGTCGGTCCGACCTCGCCCGAACGCAGCCTCCGCCCGCCGCCGTCCGGCCGTCGCCGCCGGCTCGCCGGCCGGGCCGCCGCCGCCCGTAGCGCCTACGCCTCTGCCGCTGCCCTTGCCGTTCTGCCTGCGCGCCGCCGCCGCCTTTCACCGCGCGCGAGCCCCGCCGCCGCGGGCGCCAGCCTTCCCGCCTAACCTCCCGCTCCGGCGCGAACACCGCCGCCGCCGGTGCCGCCGCCGCCCGCGCGCGCTGGAGCAAGGCGCCGCCGGCCCGGCGGCCGCGCCGCGGCGCCCGCCTCGCGCCCGGTGCGGATCCGGCGGATCCGGCGGACCAGCACCTCTCCGGCCTCCTCCTCCTCATCCCGCAGCTCCGCGAGCTTTCTCGGCGAGATCCGCCCGTGCCTCGGTTTCGTGCAGTAGCGAGGTTGACCCGAAATATCTCTAAGTCCCAGATTTTGCTCTATTTCATGCATTTTCATCGCACCACATCTCCGCATTCGTAACTCCGTTTCGCGCGTATAATATGTCAAATTGTTCGCCTCGACGAGTACATCATTTCATTCCATTGCATCATTTTCATTTGAGCTCATCTTGATGCCCGAAATGCTGTTGGAAGTAGGCTTCAGATCGTTAGTTCCAGAATCTTATCAGCTCGAGCTCTTTTGTCATTTTTGCCATGATTTATGTGTGCATCCTATGAGTATGAGCTCTACATGAATGTTGAAATATGCCATGCCATCTTTCCAGATGTGTTGACCTTATATTTTTTTGAGTTGTGTGCTGAGTGCATTGAGCTTGTAAAGTAGGGTAGTTTCTGTTGCTGTTTTGCTAGACAGATTCTGATTAATTTGATGTCATGTTAACATGCTTCCACTAATCAATCTATGCATAATCTGGAGATGCTCTATAAACATGTTTTTATATACATGTCATTATCTATCCATTCATGCCCTTGGTTGCAATTATAGCCTGCTGGAACATGTTCATTTCTTGCTCCAAAGTTGCTTGAAAATGTTTCCTGACAGATTGTTTGCATGAGAGTCAATTTTCACGAGGTCGTTGTAGTTGATCCGTGTATGCTATGACCTTGATCTTGACATGCTTAGCTTCATAAACATGCCTTCTTACTGTTGGTTGCCTTGCCATGCCATGTATTGCTCTGTAGCGAGTGTTTCGAGCTCACGAACATGCCTACTAATCGTTGTTCCTGCCATGTATAAATCTGTAATAAAACTTGCCATGTTTACATGGGTGCCATCATATTTTCCGTGCCTTTTTGGCTCATGGTCAGTAAGGGTCTATTGATATATGCTTTGAGTAGAATCATGACATGCCTTTGTTTGCCATGATATGTTCATGTAACATGTTGTTTGATAGCTCTAAACATTGCATCTGATGTTATTTACGCCAAAGTCTGAAATTGTTATTACTTGCAATATCTCCATGTCATTTTGAGCATGTTCTAGTCTTTTTCGGAGATAGCTCAGTGTTCATGTATTGTTATGCTTCACGTGTACTTCATGCCCATGCCTTTTGTCATTATGTTGGGATGCTGTAGCTTGTTGTTTTGATGCTTGTAAGATGCCTAGTAGCTGTTTTGGACAGATTATTGCTATGACTTGTATAGTGTGTGTGTGTTGCACCGTTGCTCCGTTTTGAGTGTGCTCTATATGAAACTTGCTTGATTTCGCATGTAGTTCCATATTATCATGTTGCATCCTTGTTTTGGTGTGTTTGCTTGATGTTTGGGTGCATTTTGCATCAATGCCATGCCTAACTTGTTTTGCTCATATCTTCTAGCAGTAGCTCGAATCTAATGAACTTTATATGTAACTTGACTAGATTTTCGTGTAGATTCTCTTGGTGCTCTTTAACTTGCTGTTTAACAACTTCAACATAAGGTTTAATCAGTTCTGGACCCATTTCGAAATTTGCATATGAGGACTTACCGGAATTGTTATATGTTGTTCCCGGCCTCATTTAAACTTGCCTTGATGTGTTGTTCTTGTTTGCATCATCTCTTGCCATGAGTAGCTTCATGTAGCTTGGTCATGCATCATGCTTGTTGTGCATCATGTCTTGCTCATGTGTGGTGTGTTTACCTATGTTGTGTGCTTCTTCTTGTTAGTTCCTGTTTTGTTGCGTTCGTGAGGATTCGTTCGTCTACGATTGGTTCGGCTTCATCCGTTCATCTTCTTCATGGACTCGTTCTTCTTCCTTGCGGGATTTCAGGCAAGATGACCGCTACTACTGGATCTCACTACTATCATTGCTATGCTAGTTGCCTCGTTCTTTCGCTATCTTTGCGCTACCTATTTACATGTTTGTCCAGCCATCCCAAATTGCCATGAACCCTAACCTTTGACACCTTTCCTATGCAAACCGTTGTTTGGCTATGTCACCGCTTTGCTCAGCCCTCTTATAGCGTTGCTAGTTGCGGTGAAGTTGAAGATTTCTCCATGGTGGGCAGGGTTTATGTTGGGATATCACAATATCTCTTATATTATTAATGCATCTATATACTTGGTAAAGGGTGGAAGGCTCGGCCTTATGCAGTGTTTTGTTCCACTCTTGCCGCCCTAGTTTCCGTCATACGGTGTTATGTTCCCGGATTTTGCGTCCCTTACGCGGTCGGGTGATTTATGGGACCCCCGACAGTTCGCTTTGAATAAAACTTGTCAAAGCAAGGCCCAACATTGCCTTTTACCATTTGCCTCACCACCACCTACTTTTCCCTTGGGAGTCGCTCTCTCGAGGTCATCTTTTATAGCCCCGGGCGGTGCTTGTCTAGCGTTGGTCCAAACTAGAGCACCGTCGGGACCATCCCTTGGCAACTTGGGTTACGTCGGTTCTGACGCCGCTTATCCGGTGTTGCCACGAGCGAGATATGTGCAGCTCCTATCGGGATTGTCGGCGCATCGGGCGGCTTTGCTGGTCTTGTTTTACCATTGTCGAAATGTCTTGATGTCGGGATGCCGAGCCCGATCGGAGTGTCTGGGTGAAGGTCTATTCGCCGATGATCGCGAGAGCTTGTCATGGGCTAAGTTGGGACACCCTGCAGGGTATAAACTTTCGAGAGCCGTGCCAGCGGTTATGTGGCAGATGGGAATTTGTTAATGTCGGTTGTAGACAACTTGACACTTGATCCGAATTAAAGCGCATCAACCGAGTGTGTAACCGTGATGGTCTCTTCTCGCGGAGTCAGGGAAGTGAACACGGTTTCGTGTTATGTTTGGCGTAAGTAGGTGTTGGGATCACCTCTTGATCATTGTTAGCTTCACGACCGTTCCGCTTGTTCTCTTCTCGCTCTTCTTTGCGTTTCTTAGCCACCATATATGCTTAGTCGCTGCTGCAACCTCACCACTTTACCCCTTCCTTTCCCTTTAAGCTTTGCTAGTCTTGATACCCATGGTAATGGGATTCTTTGAGTCCTCGTGACTCACGGATACTTCAAAACCAGTTTGCGGTGCCTATGTTACCGAAAGCGGTGGCGCATTCAAGCTCAAGGAGGAGCTCGATGAAGATCTTGACCTTTGTGTTGTTTCGTTCTAGTTGATCGATAGTGGAGCCCGGTTGGGGTCGATCGTGGACCTTTATCGCATTTGGGGTTCTTCTTTTATTTTGGTTCGTAGTCGGACCTTGATTGTATCTGGATGATGTAATGCTTTATTCATGTAATTGTGTGAAGTGGCGATTGTAAGCCAACTATGTATTTCTTTTCCTTATGTATTACTTGGGTTGTGTGAAGATTACCTCACTTGCGACATTGCTTTCAATGCGGTTATGCCTCTAAGTCGTGCTTCGACCGTGGGAGATATAGCCGCATCGAGGCGTTACAAGTTGGTGTCGAGCCTTCCCGACCTTAGGAGCCCCCTTTGCTTGATCGTTTTTAGTGGCGAGTTGTGTCTAGAAAAATGTTTTGAGTCATTTAGGATTATATATATCGGAGAGTTTAGGAATTCTTTTTACTTCCAGTCCTTGACCTTACGGTGAGGTATCTGGCGTAGAGTTTTGACTCTTCTCTTCTCAAATTTCACTAAAAAATTTTTTAGGATCACGCGGGTATCTTGGGATCGTTCGATATTCTTATGGCGAGAACATTGTCTTGGTGCCTCGACATTTAGGGGTTGTGGCGGTGTCCGGGAGTTGAGCTCCGAGGTGTTGTCGTCATAATTTTATCGTTGCGATTCTGGAATACCGAGTTTAATGCGCCGACATCGAAAATCTCTTTTATGCGGTTGTTGGTGAGATAATCCCGCTAACCCGATCTTGAGGTGAGTACGGGAGTATTGCCATGACTCGTATAACGGATGCTTTTGAAGGTTGAGGTACCACGATTTCGAAGGTTTCTTGGTTATGTGTTGAAGGATGGATACAATTTGGATGTAGGGATTGTTAGCTTGGGTGAGATATATATATTGCTCCCTGTATCCCCAACACTGATTGCATAACCGGAAAGTTTGGGAGTTTTATAGGTGGGAATTCAAGTAGCTCTTAGGATATCTTTCCGACGGATGTATGATATGAAATTGGGGTTCGGCGTCTAGTGGTCCGCCTATTCACGGTTGGTTTCTGATGGTCTCGTTGTGTCTTAAAGAGTCCTTGGCTATGCCGACTCGGGGCGCTTCGTATGTCATGTGCCTTGCCTTGTACATGATGGTGCTGTCTGATTGAGCCCGTGTAGGCCCCACCACAAAACTTCGGACGAAATCTCTATCATATGTTTGTTCCGGCTTATTCTGCAAGCCAATCCTTTGTTTTGTTTTATTTGTGGTATTCGAGTTGCTTCAAAGTCAAATGTTGAATCCATACCTTCCCTAATCGGTGTTCTCATATTCCTATGTGAATACTATCCTTTTTGATCATTGAGGTTGTCATGTCACTCCTTTCCAACCGGTGTGCTTCTCTTCAAGTGGATCCCATCATTTTTCCCATCCGCAAGATCATTTCTAAGTTTTCTCAACGGAGTTTATTTCATCTGTTCCAAGTTGTCTTTGTTTTTCCCCGCCCTCCCACCCTTTTTCTTCAAGGACACAGTTTTCTTAATCAAGTATCCATTTATTCATGTGAAATCTCTTCATTCTTTTCAAACAACGTTCTTATCCGGTGATCTCTCAAGAAGATGTTCTACTAGTTCGTCATTCCTTATTCTTTTCTCTTCTCCGGTGGATTCAAGTCAAGTTTTGTTGATCATACCTTTTTCCTCATTTCAATGTCTTCTCATACCGGTGCACCTCATTGTCATTCTACTTCTCGCTATTTGTTATTCCGGAGTGCTCAAGATATCTCGAAGATTCGTGTGTCCACTCTGCATTCGTTCAAGCTATTTCGAGGTTGTTATCTCATTCAAGCCATTTAATTCAACCGGTGCAATCTCTCTTTAAAATCTTTTCAACGGTGTTCTTTTGAGTGGGCCCTAACCCACAGGTCTTTTCCCAGGATCTTACCTGACTCTTCTATTTTCCCAGAGCTATCCTAAATCCTTCTCCAAGTTTGACGTAAGAATGAGTTATCATCAGTCAGATGTTTTCCAAGGTCTTTCAATTTCTTTTCATAGTTGGCTCAACCTCTTCGCTTTTAATTCTTCCGGTGTGCCTCAATAATTCTTGGTGGTGTTTCTCGTTGTCATTCTCATCATTTGAAGACCGAAGAAGAGTTTCTCTTTAATCTTGCTCCATTCTCTTGAAGATTCATGTTTCTAGCTTCATGATATCCTCATAATTGTTTTGATTGTGAGAATTCTTTTCTCACCATCCGGAGTATTTCTTGAGTTGTTTCCATTTCTTTCCTCTGAAAGCCATCATGTCATAATTCTTCATTCTTAGATTTGAGCTTTCATTCTCCAAATCTTACCGGTGCATCGTTCAAATATCCTCTAGTCAGTTCTTGATCTCTTTGTTCTCATGTATCTATTTTGTCTCAAGCACCTTCGTTCATTTGCTAATTCTTACCGGTGATGCACCCTACTTCGATCATTTTCAATTCTTACGGTGGTTCTTTCAAGATCTCTCTTCCTTGTTCATCATATCAATTCATTTGTTGTTCCAATCCTACCGGTGGTTCTTTGAAGACTTCCTCAAGTTTTGATATATCTCTCTTTATCCTTTTTCGATGGGAATCAGTAGTATGCCAAATCCGTTGCTTGTCATCAATTTAAATTGGTGAAGGATTTGCATGACATAATTCTTATTCTTGCTCATCCAAGTGATTAATTCTTTATTCCGGAGGCCCTTAAAATTCTCGGTTTCATTTGTTTCATCTTCTCTTTTTTCCCGGACTTCCAAGCTCTAATTATCACGGAGATCCATCTAAATCATCGCAAGGCTTCACCTTGTGTTTTCAACTTCTCTTTCTTTCCATCACCCTTTTGATAACCGGAGTTCTTCATGGAGGTTCTACATGATGGTTCATCAAGGATTTAATTCCCTTCTCAAAGTTTTCATCGAGATTCTTATCTAAGGAGCTCAAGCATTATTCATCGTGCATCCCAAAGTGCAACTCTTTCTACCTTTTGAGATGGTGTTATATCACTCTTGACAATTGCCATTCTTGTTTCACGATTCACATGTTGTCAAGAATGAGGTATTTAAATCCATCAATCTCTTCATTGGACTTATCTTGGGTTATATTTCACCTAAAGTTTTCCCTAAGGATAGTTGCTAATTGTGGTGCTTATTAATGACCCAAGTTATCTCTTTTCCATCTTGATGGAACAAGTTTTCATCTCTTCGATAATCCCAAGCAAGCAATTGTTTCCGTTAGTGGCCGGTTGTCACCTCATAATGTTGAGATGTTTCCATAAGCCCACTACAAGCTTATTCTTTTCGTTGTTGATTTTCCAACAACTCCGTTCAATTCTTCTTTGCAAGGATGCTTTCCAAGTTCATTTGTGGCAGAAGTTGGCATTTTCTTCTTCATTCTGTTATTCCAATGATCTATCTTCTATTGTTTCTTCCGGAGGCATTATGATGTTGCTCTCCTCACTCATCATCATCGATTGTGAGGGTCGTGTTTTCTTTTCTTGCTTATCCATTTAACCGGAGTGTGGTATCATCTCTTCAATATCTTTTAATCTTATCAAGTTTTCTTCTCTTTTCAACCGGAGTGCTGTCTGAAATCCCTCTTACCCATTGCGGTGTGTTTTTGATTTCATCAAGCATCCTCTCATCTTGTCAAGTTCATGTTCAATTCCTTCCATTTATAGTCGGAGTGCTGCCCAAATTATTTCAATCTTCTTCCTCTCCCATCTTGTTTTAACCGGAGTGGTTACGAATTCTATCTTGTCCATTAAACTCTTGATTCATGTCTTTGCAAACTTCAAGTTCTCGTAATACTCCTTGTTCCTCTTTTCTACCGGATTGTTTGCAATCTCGTTCATCTCTGTTGTACTCTTTCTTTCAATTGCTCAACCTCTCAAGGTTCGTGGTATCACTCGTTCGTCAAAGAAGCAACTTAGTTTTACCTTTCTTCTTCTCTTCCGTTTTCCCTCCGGTGCCATTCTAGATCTCGGGACGAGATCCTCTCGTAGTGGTGGAGTGTTGTAACACCCCGGATCCGATGCGCCAGGTGTCCGTCAGTTATTCGCCTTCGTTGCCATGTCATGTGCTTGCGTGTTGCGCTCTGCCATGTCATCATATGCTTTTCATATCATGTCATCATGTGCATTTCATTTTGCATACATGTCCGTCTCATACATCTGAGCCTTTTCCCCGTTGTCCGTTTTGCAATCCGGCGCTCCTATGTCCCCCGGTGTTCCCTTCTTCCCTCTTTTCGTGTGCGGGTATTAAACTTTCTCGGAATGGCCCGAGGTTTGCCAAGCGGCCTTGGTATACTACCGGTAGACCGCCTGTCAAGTTTCGTGCCATTTGGAGCTCGTTTGGTACTCCAACGGTTAACCGGGTAACCACAGAAGCCCTCTTTTGTTTCAGCCCAACACCCCTTCCAAAGTGGCCCAAAGCCCATCTAACTCTCCTCCATGCTCTCGGTCGTTCGATCACGATCGCGTGGCCGAAAGCCGCTCCTCATTTGGACTCTCCTAGCTCCCTCTATGCCTATTTATACACCCCCCCCATTCCAAATCCCGGATGATTTCCCCGAAACCCTAGATCTCCTCCTCTGCGCGCCGGACACGTCCGCCCCGACCGGACATGTCCGCCGGCCACATCACTTCGGCCAATGACAGCTCGCCACGTCACCCCGCCGCCGCTCCCCTCCACTCGCGTCACATCGCCACCGCCACCGCGCCCGCCTCGCGCCGCCGCCGGAGCCAGATCCGCCCGCCTGGTCGGTCAAGGCCTCGCCGGCTGCGCTGGCCTCCGCCGCCATCCGGCCGTGCGCCGGCTCGCCGGCCGGCCGCCGCCGCCCGCAGCGCTTTCGCCTCTACCGCCGCCGCCGTTCTGCGCGCCGCCGCCGCCTTTCACCGGCGCCGGCCTTCCCGCCTAACCTCCCGCTCGGCGCGAAGCACCGCCGCCGCCGGTGCCGCCCGCCCGCCGCGCACAGGCTGGCCCGCATACGCTTCGCCGGCCGGCGCGGCAGCCGCCAGCGCCCGCCTCCGCCGGTGCCGGATCCGGCCGGATCCGGCCGGACCAGCACCTCTCCGGCCTCCTCCTCCTCATCCCGCAGCTCCGGCGAGCTTTCTCCGGCGAGATCCGCCGTGCCTCGGTTTCCGTGCCAGCGCAGAGGTTGACCCCGAAATATCTCTAAGTCCCAGATTTTGCTCTATTTCATGCATTTTCATCGCACCACATCTCCGCATTCGTAACTCCGTTTCGCGCGTATAATATGTCAAATTGTTCGTCTCGACGAGTACATCATTTCATTCCATTGCATCATTTTCATTTGAGCTCATCTTGATGCCCGAAATGCTGTTGGAAGTAGGCTTCAGATCGTTAGTTCCAGAATCTTATCAGCTCGAGCTCTTTTGTCATTTTTGCCATGATTTATGTGTGCATCCTATGAGTATGAGCTCTACATGAATGTTGAAATATGCCATGCCATCTTTCCAGAGGTGTTGACCTTATATTTTTTTCAGTTGTGTGCTGAGTGCGTTGAGCTTGTAAAGTAGGGTAGTTTCTGTTGCTGTTTTGCTAGACAGATTCTGATTAATTTGATGTCATGTTAACATGCTTCCACTAATCAATCTATGCATAATCTGGAGATGCTCTATAAACATGTTTTTATATACATGTCATTATCTATCCATTCATGCCCTTTGTTGCAATTATAGCCTGCTGGAACATGTTCATTTCTTGCTCCAAAGTTGCTTGAAAATGTTTCCTGACAGATTGTTTGCATGAGAGTCAATTTTCACGAGGTCGTTGTAGTTGATCCGTGTATGCTATGACCTTGCTCTTGACATGCTTAGCTTCATAAACATGCCTTCTTACTGTTGGTTGCCTTGCCATGCCATGTATTGCTCTGTAGCGAGTGTTTCGAGCTCACGAACATGCCTACTAATCGTTGTTCCTGCCATGTATAAATCTGTAATAAAACTTGCCATGTTTACATGGGTGCCATCATATTTTCCGTGCCTTTTTGGCTCATGGTCAGTAAGGGTCTATTGATATATGCTTTGAGTAGAATCATGACATGCCTTTGTTTGCCATGATATGTTCATGTAACATGTTGTTTGATAGCTCTAAACATTGCATCCTGATGTTATTTCTGCCAAAGTCTGAAATTGTTATTACTTGCAATATCTCCATGTCATTTTGAGCATGTTCTAGTCTTTTCTGGAGATAGCTCAGTGTTCATGTATTGTTATGCTTCACGTGTACTTCATGCCCATGCCTTTTGTCATTATGTTGGGATGCTGTAGCTTGTTGTTTTGATGCTTGTAAGATGCCTAGTAGCTGTTTTGGACAGATTATTGCTATGACTTGTATAGTGTGTGTGTGTTGCACCGTTGCTCCGTTTTGAGTGTGCTCTATATGAAACTTGCTTGATTTCGCATGTAGTTCCATATTATCATGTTGCATCCTTGTTTTGGTGTGTTTGCTTGATGTTTGGGTGCATTTTGCATCAATGCCATGCCTAACTTGTTTTGCTCATATCTTCTAGCCCGTAGCTCCGAATCTAATGAACTTTATATGTAACTTGACTAGATTTTCGTGTAGATTCTCTTGGTGCTCTTTAACTTGCTGTTTAACAACTTCAACATAAGGTTTAATCAGTTCTGGACCCATTTCGAAATTTGCATATGAGGACTTACCGGAATTGTTATATGTTGTTCCCGGCCTCATTTAAACTTGCCTTGATGTGTTGTTCTTGTTTGCATCATCTCTTGCCATGAGTAGCTTCATGTAGCTTGGTCATGCATCATGCTTGTTGTGCATCATGTCTTGCTCATGTGTGGTGTGTTTACCTATGTTGTGTGCTTCTTCTTGTTAGTTCCTGTTTCGTTGCGTTCGTGAGGATTCGTTCGTCTACGATTGGTTCGGCTTCATCCGTTCATCTTCTTCATGGACTCGTTCTTCTTCCTTGCGGGATTTCAGGCAAGATGACCGCTACCCTGGATCTCACTACTATCATTGCTATGCTAGTTGCCTCGTTCTTTCGCTATGCTGCGCTACCTATTTACATGTTTGTCCAGCCATCCCAAATTGCCATGAACCCCTAACCTTTGACACCTTTCCTATGCAAACCGTTGTTTGGCTATGTCACCGCTTTGCTCAGCCCCTCTTATAGCGTTGCTAGTTGCAGGTGAAGTTGAAGATTTCTCCATGGTGGACAGGGTTTATGTTGGGATATCACAATATCTCTTATATTATTAATGCATCTATATACTTGGTAAAGGGTGGAAGGCTCGGCCTTATGCCTAGTGTTTTGTTCCACTCTTGCCGCCCTAGTTTCCGTCATACCGGTGTTATGTTCCCGGATTTTGCGTCCCTTACGCGGTCGGGTGATTTATGGGACCCCCCTGACAGTTCGCTTTGAATAAAACTTGTCCAGCAAGGCCCAACATTGCCTTTTACCATTTGCCTCACCACCACCTACTTTTCCCTTGGGAGTCGCTCTCTCGAGGGTCATCTTTTTATAGCCCCCCCGGGCCAGTGCTTGTCTAAGCGTTGGTCCAAACTAGAGCACCGTGCGGGACCATCCCTTGGCAACTTGGGTTACGTCGGTTCCTGTACGCTTCGCTTATCCGGTGTTGCCCTGAGAACGAGATATGTGCAGCTCCTATCGGGATTGTCGGCGCATCGGGCGGCTTTGCTGGTCTTGTTTTACCATTGTCGAAATGTCTTGATGTACCGGGATGCCGAGCCTGATCGGAGTGTCTCGGGTGAAGGTCTATTCGCCGATGATCGCGAGAGCTTGTCATGGGCTAAGTTGGGACACCCTGCAGGTATAAACTTTCGAGAGCCGTGCCGCGGTTATGTGGCAGATGGGAATTTGTTAATGTCCGGTTGTAGACAACTTGACACTTGATCCGAATTAAAACGCATCAACCGAGTGTGTAACCGTGATGGTCTCTTCTCGGCGGAGTCCGGGAAGTGAACACGGTTTCTGTGTTATGTTTGACGTAAGTAGGTGTTCAGGATCACCTCTTGATCATTGTTAGCTTCACGACCGTTCCGCTTGTTCTCTTCTCGCTCTTCTTTGCGTTTGTTAGCCACCATATATGCTTAGTCGCTGCTGCAACCTCACCACTTTACCCCTTCCTTTCCCTTTAAGCTTTGCTAGTCTTGATACCCATGGTAATGGGATTGTTGAGTCCTCGTGACTCACGGATACTTCAAAACCAGTTTGCGGTGCCTATGTTACCGAAAGCGGTGGCGCATTCAAGCTCAAGGAGGAGCTCGATGAAGATCTTGACCTTTGTGTTGTTTCGTTCTAGTTGATCAGTAGTGGAGCCCAGTTGGGGTCGATCGTGGACCTTTGTCGCATTTGGGGTTCTTCTTTTATTTTGGTTCCGTAGTCGGACCTTGATTGTATCTGGATGATGTAATGCTTTATTCATGTAATTGTGTGAAGTGGCGATTGTAAGCCAACTATGTATTTCTTTTCCCCTTATGTATTACTTGGGTTGTGTGAAGATTACCTCACTTGCGACATTGCTTTCAATGCGGTTATGCCTCTAAGTCGTGCTTCGACACGTGGGAGATATAGCCGCATCGAGGGCGTTACACGGCTGTGGAGTAGTCTATCAGCCAATCCTCCGGCTTTACGGAGCCGGTGTACTTGGGCGTATCTCGGGGGAGCGTGAACCCTTTGGGGAAGGGTTCATCTCTGATGCGGGGCCCGAAGCAAGGCGGACCCAGCTCATCTTCTTCTTCTAACGCCAGGGATCTGTGGATTCGGTCGATCCGGTGGCGGGCATCGTTCTCTCCGACTCCCTCTCGGCGGCCAAGGCGACCTCCAAGAGTCGGATGCTCAATAGGCGGCGGAGAGACTCGCCGTTCTCTTCGGGGCGGGGGAGGCAGATAATCATTTTGCCGCTCCACTGCTCTGGGGCGGCCATCTTGGTCGCGCTCGATGGTGATGCGAGTTCGGCTGTGGCTCGCAGCCGGCTCCTTCTCTTTCCTCCCGCGGACTCCGCCAGTCGGCGTCCGGGAGGTCGCGCCTTGATCTCGGCGAGGGGGTAAGTCATCATTCTGCTGCTGCTGCTGCGCGTCGGTGCGGCCGCCTGCCGCGTTCTGCGCAGCAACCGCATCGAGGAGCTGCTGGACTCGCTCCGTTATTACACGGCGCTCTTCGCCTTCGAGGTTCCTTAGCTCTTCGGTCGCCGCTTGGGCGGCGCGGATGTTCTCCGCAGGGTGGCGACACGGGCGCCGCCCGAACAGATCGGCGATGGCTGCGCCGCGCTCTCGGACCGCGCCGAGACGGCTCGGCCCAGTCGGAGCCGGCGAGCCGCCCACAGCACGATCCATCTCGCGCTGATATGCTTCGGACAAGCGTCTCATGCTTGCCAACTTCTTGGCGCCTTCAATGATTTGAAGGCGGCGTTCTTCCAGCATCTCTGCGTCCGCGTCCTCTGGGATGGGCGCGGACAGGTCCTGCAGGGCCGCAGGCAGCGGGTCTTGGGCGTTTTCACCGGAGTGCTCGCCGTGGTTGATGACAAGCACGTCCGTGACGGCGCTTCCGTCGCTCTCCTCGTACGGAAGCGGCTCGTCGTAAACCACCACGTTGGTGGGGAAGATATCAAGCGATACGGCGTCGGAGTCGACCAGCATCGGGTCGGAGGAGCCTACGGACTCCAAGTCTACAGCGGGCTCGCCAGCGACTTGGAGTTGGTCGAGAGGCCCGCGAAGGTTCTCGGGGCCACCGCGCTGCGCTTCGCGCGGGTTCGTTGGAGGCGCACCTCGCCGATGAGTTGGCGAGGCCGCCGCGGCGCAGCGGCCGGCGCCACGCAGCTGCGTCGATCTGAACTCCATCTGTCGAGCTGGGCTGGCTGCGCCGCCAGGAGGAAGAGGGTTCCGTCGAGCAGATCTCCGGATGACGGTGCACCTCGCCCACGGTGGGCGCCAAATGTCGGGGTTGGATCGACATATGCCAATGGGTGGCTTATCATGGTGGGGCGAGTAGAGCGTCGCGGTGCACGAAAGCGGGATGGCGAAGACATGCACGCCGGCAAATCTTACCCAACCGGGGCTCTCCGAGAGATAACACCCCTATCTGCTGCTCTGCGGGGTCTCCGCATGATCACTATGGTATGATAGTACAAAGGTGCTCCTCGAGCTGTTTGGAGGCGAGGAGGAGCAAGGCTAGCTCTTTCCCTCTTGCTATGTGTTCTAAACTTGTCTAGGGCGAACCCTTTGCATGGGTGCCCGGGGGTTTATAGGCCTACCCACTTTCGGTACAATGGTAATCCGACCGGGCGTGGCCCCAGCCGTCGATCTCTCTTCTGTTGCCCTCCTCGCTGCTTCAGGGCCGGCTGATTGGCGGGTCTCATGGACAGCGAACACTTGTCTGGCGCTCCGATGACGAGCTCGGTCATGGGGTCGTGGGAACAGTGCCGCCGTCTGTCAGCGATCCTTGTCGCCACTCCCGTCAATCTGGTTTATGGCTTGTGGGGCCTGGCCGAGGCGGCCGACTCTGGAGAGGCCGGCTCCTTGATCGTCGTCGGACTCTTGGTCACCTTCTTCTATCTCGCGACAAGGGGCCCGGCGATCTCTGGGCGTCTGCGCCGCCGTCGTGGGCACGATGCCTCGTGCACTTGTGGTGAGGTTAAGGAGGCATGGCAGCATGCTGCGCCACGGAGATCTCTGGCGGCGCGGCTCATTTGTAGCCATGCCTTCCTCCCGTGGGTCCGAGGGGACAGCCACGATGGGGCTGTACCCCGCATCGGTCTTCGTGCAAGGTCGCGGGCCGACTCTCATAGTCGGCCCCTTGAGAGGTCGCAAGCCCGGAGTCGGCTTGTTTCGGGGTCGCCATCTGAGGACTCTGCTTCTTCGAAGGTCGCCTGCTGGGACTCGGCCTTCTTCGAAGGTCGTCAGCTGGGACTCGGCCTTCTCGAAGGTCGCCTGCTGGGGCTCGGCCTTCTCGAAGGTCGCCAGCTGGGACTCGGCTGAGGGGCGCGGCCTGCCCCGATGTCTTGAAAGATCTTGGGTCCTGGGTCAGCCTACCCATGGCCCATTACTCCGACAACATGAGTCCAGCACGCTAGCTGGCTGAGCCAACGACGCTTCGTGGCTAAATTGGAGAACGGAGTCTTATTAATTACTGTATATCGTTCTGCAATCACGTGACATCCATGACCATGCAGCCGAAAGCTCTTTCTTCTCCTCAGGTTCTTCTTTTCTTCCTCCTTTTTCCGAGCTATAGCAGAGCTCCTAATTAAATTATGGCAAAGACAAAAGGAAGTACTGCTTGTAAATATTTAGTTGTGTGTTGAATTGTTTCCCTGTTTTGTAAACGGAGCGGCAAAGTACAGAAAGATGGCGTTTGCATCATCGTGTCCTGGGTATAAAGTTGAGAGATCTGCCATGACATGCATCAAGTTTCCAAACAAAACCCAATTTTCTTCCTCCGTTTGGAAGCAAGAGCTCCTTCAAATTATATTAAGACAATGGCGGAAGATACAAAATAGTAGTACTTGTACGTACGTTATAAGCTTTGTGTCGTGCACCTGTGCAAGTGTGGCGTTCTCAAAAAAAAAAAAGTCTAGTGGCCGGTCTGGTCCAAGACCTGCCTCAAGTAGAGTACGGCGTGTGTGTGCGCGTTACTGTCTGCATGTGTTTAATAAGGAAACATGTGAAGAAATAAAACATATATTGTTGTCTTTTCAACCGGCTAGCGCACACCCTAAAAAAAAACTGGCTAGCGCACGGCTGCTGTCAGTGTGCGAGTTCGGGTTCGACTCCCCCGGGCGTTTTTATTTTTGCCTCAACTTCTTTGTTACACTCAGTGACAAGTGGGGCCCGTATAGGTCAATAGAGAGCTGACAATGCACCATTCAAACTGTTTGACCGGTCAACTGAAACAAATACAGAACAATACGGTGTGACAGTGACCATATAATAACGCAAGTCGTATATAAGGACCATATTGACCGTATTTTTAAGTACAATGACCAAAGTGAGCGTATACAGTAAGTTCAATGACCACCGATGCATTTTACTCATTAATGAAACCCAACACCCTACTAAGTATACCTCGTAATCACCGAACCGGTGCCAACCTTATTTTTGCCAACTTTTTGACCAAACCTCCCGCTTCTCGAAGACGGGCCTACAAGCCTACGACTAGACGACTGGTCGTGTGATACAGTGCCTGCCACAGAGTAGTCGTATCAGAGTCGCAGAGACGAGGATGATAGGGCCAATCAGGGCATCCTGCAGCTACAGGCATGCACCGCACACATCCATTTGAGACTCGATCCATTTGGTGCTTCTTCTCCTCCCCCAGGAGTTCAGGTTCTCTCCCTCCGCCTTCCCCTGCTTTGGTTCTCCCAGTTCCATGCCGTGGTGTTTTCAGGATTTGCGCTCCACGGAACACCTACCTCCCTTCCGGCCGGCATTGCGGCAGGCCCTTCGCCTTTGTTTGCTGCTTGGCCTTTTCTGCATCTCTTCCATGCATGTTCATTTTGCTTCTTTTGTTTCAGTCCTTTTTGCTGCGCTTCAACAAGATTCTGCCGCTGCTTAGGTAAAGGAAACTTTCTGGGCTTTCTGCAGTGAGAAGCTACAGGTTTTTCACTCGTTAAGTCAGGTAACTTGATAGCCAGTTGCAGAGTAAAGTTGTGAATCAAAATTGGTGTAGAGGGCAACACGATTTTCTTTCATTGGCAGTGCCATCTTTCATGATCTAGTATGTTTTTCTGCTTACAGGACACTAGTAGAGCGCGAGATGAGGAATTCCTGTGAGTGCTGCAAGAGATACTGGACTCATTTGCATGGAAAGGTCAAGTGTTTCGTCACGCACATGGATAGACACTCTAGGCATAGCATGGTAAGCTCAGTGGTGGGTTGCCTTGATAACTGAATTGGTAGCAATAAGACATTTCTGAAACTAGAACTAATATTTCCGGCAAACTAATATTTCTGCAGGTCATACCAGAGAGATTCGTGAACTATTTCGCGTGGAAGCTGTCAGGAACCATTGAACTAGAAGCCCCAAATGGTAATGTGTACGATGTCCGAATTACTGAGCGAAGGGACAAAACAGTGCTCCGATCTGGGTGGGAGGCGTTTGTCGACGCCAATCATATTGTAGAAAGTGACTCGTTGATGTTCCGATACCGTGGAAATTGTCGCTTCAAGGTCGTGGTCTTTGATTCTAGTGGCTGTGAGAAAGTGTTTTCCTGTGCTCGCATACTGACCAATATTAGTGATCAAGAACCAAGCACAAATTCTACGGACATTTCAACCAGTTTCAGTGATGGTAATACTCATTCGTCAGCACGACGACAATCAGATGATTGCCAGAGTGGAAGCTCAGGCCACCGTAGAAAGCGAGCAAAGAAAGATGCAATACCCTCACCTTTGGAGGATTCGTCAGGTTAACTTTACAACTGACTTGTAACAATTTATCACATTATATGGTGTACCATTTTACTGCAGTTACCCTTACCCTTGAAACTATTTTACAGCAGAAGGCGGTCCTTATGAGCACGAGTCATCTGAATCCGATAATCAGACGCTCCCAACGCCTCTTTATGTGTTATCACGGAAGTGCTATGTGACAGAAGAAGATGAGGCCAATATAGTTGAACTTGGCCAGGAAATTCAACCTGAAATGCCTCTGCTTGTGGCTATGATGACGAAGCCTAGTGCGAAACCATATCCTGATGTGGTAATATTAAGTTAATCGTATGAATCCCCATGAATAAGGAGTTAATTGTATGCCTTATAACTACTTCCATATATATACATTTGTCATTTGTTACGGTTTTGAAGTAAAAATGACCAAAACAGAGGAAGATGATCACTCATTGTAGATTCAGTATACTTGGTGAAATTTTCTTTTGTTGTGGTTGTAACATATCAGCGTGCTTTACCGTGAAAATCATCCTATTGGGGGGATCTCACTTTTATTGCAGTATTAGTGCTCATCATTAAAACTTGGATCAGTTTCACATTCTGTACCTTTCTGTGATCAGGTAATTCCCAAGGATTACACACTCGCACACTTTCCTCGCCAAAATCAGACTATCAAACTACTACTGCCTGACCAGAGCAAGAAATGGTACTGCGAGTTCCGTGTAAAATCTGATGGAGGTCATTGCAGTCTTTATGATTGTGGCTTTGTTCGTGACAATCATTTACTGGAGGGAGACCTGTGTCTCTTTCAGCCCATGCCGTATCGTAAGGGTAGAACATTCAAAGTGATTGTCCATCTGCTTCACAAAGCGACTATTGATCATCCCTCAAGTGAAAATATCTCAAAACGTGGTTTGCCAAGCACAAAGAATGCCCCAAAATTGTGTATTAAGGAGGAACCAAATGACGGTATGCTAGTATCACACAATTATTAGTTTATTACCATGCCAAGAGTTTGTATCTTTTCTTTCTTGATTAATATGAAAACTTTCCAGATGAAGAAACCTTCTCTTCGGGTCATGACGGACATCGGATAAGTAAGAAGTACCCTGATCATGATGGTACAGAACCCTACATGATGGCAATGGGTGCCGAACTAACGGAAGTGCAGGACAAGATAGTTTTGGAGAAAGTTGGAGCCATTGCGTCAGATCTGCCCATTTACGTGGCAGTCATGACCAAGACCAACGTCCGCGTCTCACTAGTAAGTCTAGAAAAACAGATTTTTCTCATGTTGAGGTTACAGTAATTTCCTTTGCAGAAAAATCAGTCCATATAAACATATGCAAGGCAATTTGCGTTGCGGCCATGGATGTACAGTATTAGCATAGCAGAGGCAGCAGTAGTTGTCACAAAATAAAATGATGCATGGTAGTTTGACCGAACTAGATTAGCAAGAGTTATGTTTCAACTCATGCTTTGTATCAAGAGAAATTTGGATATCTGTACACCAGTTTTGTTCTATCAACCATTCCTCTACAAATTTCCAAGTTTGGCTTTCATGTTATTCTAACATGTTCCATATTCTGCGCGTATATTGTCAGACCTTTGGCACGGAGTACGCTGCCAAGTACCTTCGAAAGGGAGGCCGTAATTTGGTGCTTCGGCTGGAGGGGAAGAGCAAAAGATGGCATGGCGTGATGCGCGACCACAAAGGTGCTCTGAGGATAAGTGGAGGCTGGACTTCTTTTGTGACCGAGAACGGCCTGCGGGAGGGGGACATCTGCCTCTTCGAGCTGATGAAAAACAAGGGGGAACTGAAGATGATGGTCTACATCCTTTGCAGTGAATTGTTTGTTTGAGACATGCCTCGACTCTCTGTGCTGGCATTTTGTATATTCATGGGCTCGTTGGTGCTTTTGTGATTTGGAAGTGGAAACTGTGGGCATGGGACCATTCGCTGAGTATGGCCAACTACTGTAGTAATTGTCATCATACTTCAGTGGCAGCTTTATTTTGTATCCTGAAGTTTAAACAAGTTAATGGTGATGAAGTTTGTATGAGTAGGAGGCCCTGAGGTATAAAGAACATGTGATACCGTTTACCGAAAAAGGCTTTCGCCCCGCTTTATAAATAAAGCAACAACCAAGCACAGAGTATCAAGGTAACAACGGAACACACCACACACCCACACAACGCCACCGCAGGTAGGGTCCAACACTCACACACACAAACGCAAACAGGCCCAAGTTCCGCTGTGGGCACAACACAACAAGCCCAGCACAGACGCACTACGAAATGCCCCTAGACGGCGGTGGCGGAGGCGTGAAGATGATGATCTAATCTGGTTCCGGAGGTGGCGGGGGAAGCGGTGGAGCCAACCGGAGAGCCATCGCGCGAAGCTGGGTGATGATGGAGGTGATGGCGTCTCTCTCTCTCTGGGACAGCTAAGCGGCCGCCAAAGCTGTAAGTAACCAGACCATTTGAACAAAGCATCAGTAGCACGACGAAGAGGAATACGCTGAATCACAAGTTTATTCCTAACAGTCCACAGCGTCCAGGCAAGGACCCCAATGGTCAGTCACCTAATGTGGCGCAGTGCGGGTGGGATCACCTGGAGTTCGGCAAAGAGAGCGGGGAAGTTGTTATGGTCCCAGCTTTCACCCACAATCTCGCGGAAACAACTCCATAGGAACTGCGCGGACACGCAGGTGAAGAAGATATGGTTCGAGTCTTCTTCAGGCCCGCAGAGCGGGCAATGCCCATCATCAGGGCAATTGCGCTTCAGAACATCTACATGTGATGGGAGGCGGCCGCGAACCCATTGCCACAAGAAGATCCTAATTTTCAAGGGAGGCGAATCTCCCAAATGGAGGAGAGCGCCTCATGGCCAAGAGAGGGGGCGATGGCTAGGTAGAGAGATTTGGTGGAGCATTGACCGGAAGGCTCTAGTCGCCATCTGGCTCGGTCATCATCCGTCGTGAGATCAGGCTCGTGGAGTGCAATACAGTCGAGCAAGTCCTGCCAGTCTATGTTCTCAGGCGGGCCAAAAGGTCTCCGGAACGCGAGTTGCCCTAAGTCAACAAGGGCGGTCACCACGGAAATCCGCGGGGCAACCACGATGGAGAACAGTTCCGAAAAGCGGGCCGCAAGAGGCGTGTCACCAGTCCATCTATCGAACCAGAACAGTGTGGCGGTGCCGGAACCAATCGCGATCGAAGTCCCGATCCGGAGGACAGGGAGGAGCTGAATGATGGATTGACAGAATTGGGAGCCCCCAGACCGCTGGCAGAAGGCGAGGGCTGGCCGCGGAGGTATTTCTGCTGAATGATGCGAAGCCACAGGCCACCATCTCCGTTGGCAATCCGCCAGAGCCACCGAGTCAGGAGGGAAATGTTCATGCGTTTGGAGGACATAATCCTGAGTCCGCCCTGGTCGCGAGGTTTGCAGATCTCAGATCACCTAACTATTGATCCTAAGGTCAGACATCTGCTGGAAGCACAGAAGGAGGAACTAGAGGTTCAAAATATCACTCTCCGAGCCCTCCACCATGATAATGGTGTCATCCACATATTGGAGAAGGGAAATCCCGTTTCCCCCAACTAGATGTGACACTATCCCCTTAATGTGACCCGCCTCCTTGGCCTTATCCAGGATGGCCGCCAGAGCATGGACAACCATGTTAAACAGGAATAGAGAGAAGGGATCGCCCTGGCGCATCCCACAGAATGTGGGGAAGAATGGGCCGATCTCCCCATTAATGTTCACCGCGGTGCGACCCGAGGATACCATCTGCATCACTCTGGTCACCCACCTGTCATCGAAGCCCTTATGGAGTAGACATTCCCGAAGGAAGGCCCAACTGACCGTGTCATAAGCCTTGTGGAAATCCAGTTTCAGGAAGACTGCCTTGAGTTGTTTGGAGTGCACCTCATGGAGAGCTTCGTGGAACACCAAGACTCCATTAAGGATATATCAGCCCTGGATGAAGGCCGACTAATCCGGGTGAGTGATCCAGTCGGCTATAGGGGCCACCCTAATGGCGTACGCCTTCGCGAGGATGTGGAAGATGGCATTAATCACCGTAATCAGGCGAAATTGCCGGATGTCCGAGGCCCCAGTCACCTTGGGAATGAGAGTGATTACCCCATAGTTCAACCGTGCGAGGTCAATGGACCCAACAAAGAACTCGTCAAATAGGGCCATCACCTCAGGTTTAATCACCTCCCAGAAAGTCTGGAAGAATTTCACTGGGAGGCCATCCGGGCCAGGAGCCGAGGAAGGGTTCATGCCCTTAATTGCCGCCCAAACTTCCACCTCAATGAACGGGGCCGTGAGGGCCGCGTGATCCACAGGCGAGACGCAACAGTGGGCAGGCCAAATTTCTTGCGCCAGGGCAAGACCTCCTCGGGGGGAGGTAGATAATAGGTCTCTGTAAAAGCCGTCTACATGGGCCCGGATGTCCTCCGGCCGCTGCAGGAGGGTCGCTCTATCCCACAGGAGGGGGTGGAGTTACGGCATCTACGGCCGTTAGCAATGGCCTGGAAGTAGGCAGTATTGGCGTCCCCCTTGAGGACCCAATTCTGCGTACCCCGCAAGCGCCAGTATGCCTCCTCGTCAGTGTAGATGACTGTGAGCTGGTCTTCCAAGTTGTACCTAAGCATCCATTCGTCTGCTGAGAGGCCAGCAGCGTCAGCCCGCAAGTCGAGGGCCTGGATGCCCTCGAGGAGGGCCTTCTTCCGCTCACGGATGTCCTGGCCCACGTTTGCACCCCACCCTTTCATGAATTGCCGTGACCGCTTGGCGCAGAAATGCAAGGAATCAACGGCTGACAAGGCACGGTGGGGGGATCACGTGCCTCGTGCCACCTGGAAACCACCACGACAGTAAATCCAGGCTGACGCAACCAGAAGTTTTCGAAGCGGAAGCGGGGCGGCAGGGGTGGACGCTCGTTCTCCGAAGAGAGGAGTAGGGGACCATGGTCTGAACCAATCCGCGTAATCACCCGAAGCGAAGCTAGGGGGCAACGTATGTCCCACTCAGGGGAGGCAAAGACCCGATCAAGGACCGAGCGAGTCGGATCAACTTGGCGGTTTGTCCAAGTGAACCTGGCCCCGACTCAATCGAGCTCACGCATCCCCATGTCCGCGATGCAATCACTGAACATTTGCATCCGAGGAAAGTTCACTAAATTATTGCTCTTGTTTTCTTCCGTCCTGATGAGGTTGAAGTCGCCGCCCACTACCACCAGAAGCTGGGCGGCCGCAACCTTCCTACGGAGGTCAGCGAGGAAGGTCTCAGAACGGCGGTGATCGGCCGGACCATAAACCGCAATGATTTCCCATTTGAAGTTTAGGGCCCACTCGAAGACGTCCATGCTAACGGAGAACTCGCCTCGGTCCATTCTTCCAACCTCAAAGGTGGCATCCTTCACGCTTAGGAGGATGCCACCCGAGTGGCCCATACTCCCACTAGAAGGGAGCCAATGCCAAGCGAACAAGTCGGAGCTCAGATGCTCAAGTTCCGACAGGGAGAATTCCGCACACATCATTTCTTGAATGGCCATAATGTCGATTCGCTCGGTGCGCATGTATTCTATGAGTTGGCAGCGTCGACCATCTTGGCCGAAACCGTGGATGTTCTAGAAGAGGGCTCGCATCACGCATCCATCGAGGGGCTGCTTGACCCCAAGACACGTGAGGCGCTCTGGGTGCGGAGGGCTGCGGTACGGGAGCGGGTGCGTCCCCGGATCTCGACCGGGGCAGCTGCCGCGTGAGGAGGGGCGCTCGGGGCAGCCCCGGAAGGAGCACCCAAGGAAGGAGGAGGGCGTGCACGAGCCTCGGAAAGGTGACCATCGAGGATCTCCCGTGCACGGATGGCCTCGATCTGAACTAGCGGGGCGGGGGGGGGGGGGCAACCTCCCCCCTGAACACTATGGCCGAGTCCGTCGCCACCTTAGCAAGGTGGCCAAGCGGAGCCGACTCCAAAGCAGAAAAGGAACAAGTAGTAGAGGTGGCCGGGACGGACGGGGTACCTGGCTCGAGGTTCCGGGCAGCATCCCGGAGGGCAGCCTGCCCGGGGATAGGCAGAGCTGGGCTACCTGCTGTTCTGGCCGCCTTAATCCGAGCACTACGGCGCGAGGAGGTCACCAGGGTCGAGGTCAACCTGCTCCTCCTGGAGTAGGCTGCAGCCCAAGGGGGAGGCGATGGGCCGGCCACTGGGGTGGTCACCACCACTGACAGTCCCTCGGTAGTGGAGCACGGAGGCGCCATAGGAGGAGCAAGTAGCACCGAGCAGGAAGCTCCAGAGGAAGGCGGCGGAGCCGGAGTCACGGCAGCCTCCGGAGGCGATATTGCCGCCCCCCCCCCCCCCGACCGGACTGGACGCCTCCACTGGGAGCACAGGGGGGGCCGGGGCCAAGACCGAGACAGTTGCCCCCAGAGGCTCCGCCTGGAGAACGGCAGCCGCGGGAGAGGTCGACGCGAGCAGGACCGGGTTAGCCGGGTTGGGGGAGTGGGCGAAGATGCCGAGCGAGGTACCATCGGGAGAGCGAGGCGAAGATGCCGGGAAGACCTGAAGGCTTGCGTCTGAGGCGTCGAGGCCGTCATTGGGGGACGGGGGAACCGCGGCGTGGGTACGGCCGGCCCCAGCCCCGCCCTGGCAGCCGGAGCGGAAGGCTGGTCGTGGGGGCTGTCCTCGAAGTCGTCGTCGTCCTCGTCTGAGCCAGAGGGGTGGCCGTGACGAGGGTCCCGGTTGCTGCGGTGGCCTCCAGCACCTCCCCCATCAGTGCCGCCACCCAAGAAACTATCGTCGGGGATGCGGGGGCGGCCGATGTGGTTGGGCGGCTCGGGGGAGATACGGAGGTCGAAGCCCTAGTCGTTGAAGAACACACAACACAGTCTGGATGAGTCAAGGGATTTGACCTTGACTCGGAACTCCTCTTCCTTGCGGAGGGAGAGCTCGTCGACCACGACCACCTTGGCGAAGATGCGAGACATGCTCCGAATGACCCGCTCGGAGCGGGTGATGTCAGAGAGGCCACCGATGAGGATCCAAGCTGAGTCCAGGACCGCGACCGCCAGGGGGTCCCGCACCGGCACAAAGATATCCACCACTAGCTTGTTGAGGGCCAGGGTGATGTATCCGCTGCGAGTGCCGTAGCCGTGGCTGACCACGTCCGGGAAGACGACCGAGAACTAGCCTCCCACCAGCATGGTGACCTGCCAATCTCAGGTGCAGTGGTAGAGGTGGTTGAGCTCGTCCTCAATCATCTCCGGCGAGGCCACCCCATCCTTTGCGGTGACAATGGCCAGGAGCGATGGTGAGGGGACGGGGATGTTGGGCACCTCGATGTGGAAGTAACCGAGGCCCTCAATACCATGTCCATACATCATCAACTCCTCCGCCACCGGGCGGTCGGGGCAGAGGAAGGCCGAATGGTCCGGGTCGGAGCAGAGGTAGTAGCACTAAGGGCGCGTACATGCCACCTGTGAGTGGTCGGTGAGGCCGCAGTTGAAGCACTTGACGAGGTCGGAGGAGCGGTCATCGGGTAGGAGAGCGGTCGTAGTCGAGGCTCAAGAAGGATTTAGTGGAAGATGGCGGGGATATTCGTTTGGATGGATGGATCTTATCCTTTTTTCCCGAGTAACTAGTAGGAACACAGGAAATGCCTTTTGATGGACGGGTGCATCGGTGGATTAAAAAAACATATTTCCACGGTGCAAAAAAAAATCAAAATAATTTGTACAAACACAAATACACATATAACACGTTCAAGAAAATTTTCATAACAATATGCTTTCATACGTGGTGTAGACAAAAAAACAAATACAAAATGAAAATGGGGCAATCTTTTTTTGTTGTTGGGCCGGGAATTTTTTTGGTGCAGCTTGCAAATCATAATATTTTTGAATGAAAATTCACATATCCATCGTGAATATGTATAAGTTCTCACCGTTATTTTTGATTTTTTTTAACTTTAAAATATGATATATATTTTTTGAATCATTTGAAAAAACAGGCGCCAATGCCCCCGTCCACCAAAAAGTCGCTCCTGCAGGAGCACTACCTTTCAATCTAAAAAAGGTACTCTCCCTCCGATCCAAAAAAAAATGTCATGGCTTTAGTTCAAATTTAGTTATAACGGATATTTTGTCAGAGCCCTAGTTACTGGTAGTGTACTAGAGTAGCTTAGCATAGCATGCATCATGTTTAAATTTCATTTGAAGTTTGAAATTGAGAGAAATTCAAAACCTCTTCTTAATAGAAGAGCAAAACCCCAAAAAAAAATACCAAAATGCCTTCCACAACCCAACCAGGGATATAATATCAATGGTGAGGGTAATGATGATGTTTATAGTAAAGGTCGTTAGGATCCATATGACGATCATAAAGATAATATGTATGGTGATGATCTTGAAGTCATGCATTTTTTTGTGAACCGTGAAGTCATGCATCAAAAACGAAGTTCTCGATTATGTGGACAGCCTAACTAATGCTTTGTAATATTATACCTGTTACTATTTTATTATATTCGATGCTTCCTAGATGGATCATTTTGATCAATGCAATTTAGATTCAACTCATTAGCCTTGTGATAGTTTGTGATTATGGTGAATACAATGTATGTACTTTGGTCTCTTTTTTTTGAAAAGGAGGATAAACCCCCGGCCTCTGCATCTGGACGATGCATGCGGCCAACTTATTAATTATTCACAAAGACCATACAAAGTAATACATCAGTGAGTCTGAAGCCACCATCTAGGCACCACATGTTGCTACTCCTATCCCATTGATGAAGGTGTGCCGAATAATGTATGTAGTTTAGTCATGTGTGGTTGTATAATTGTGAGATGTATTTGAAATGCTAATATTCCAAGATAATGTTAATACCATCAATTATTCCGAAACCCAATATCTTTTTTCGCGAATACGCAAGAGTGCGTGTCATTTCATCACAGAATATGGGGAGGGGGGTGCGGGCTCGAAGCCTTGTACGCAGAAGGCAAGACAAGGAGCCGCAGAGCCTTTTTAAAGATGGGATGCTCAGCCCAAGTACAAATACATCTCTATGCTAGCAATAGATTTAGTCCTCGAGCGCCTGCCCTAGCCTAGGTTCTAGCTTCGTCCTGGATAGACGCAAATAGTCGCGAGACGGAAGGGGTATCGCCGTCGAACACGCAGCGGTTGCGATGCTTCCAGATGGACCACGCCATGAGCGTTGCGAGTGTGGCTAGGCCCTTGCGAAGGCCAGAGGGGGATCCATCGATGGTCGCCATGCACCATGGGAGGAAACCCTGATCTCCGAAGGGGGGTGGTAGCACGCACCCAAGCAAGCACGTCGTGCCAAATTTGTTGAGAGACGGGCAACCAATGATGATGTGTTGCATGGTCTCCTCCGCCTGGTCGCAGAGGACGCAACGGTCGTTGTGCGGCAGGCCATGCCGGGCGAGTCTAGCGGCAGTCCAGCAGCGATCGAGGTCGGTGAGCCAGGTGAATATCTTGACGCGCAAGGGAGCCCAGCATCTCCACGTCAGGCGACAGAATGGGGCGGCAATAGATCCTGCGTACAAGGCCCGGTAGCAAGATTTTGCTGAGTACTTGGTGTTCGCGGTCCATCGCTAGAGCAGGCGGTTAGGGGAGTTGGAGAGAGCCATAGGCCGGAGCAGTCTCCAGATGTGCACGTGTGCGGTGAGTGCAACTGGGGTCAGAGCACCACGGAGATCGGCGATCCAGCTGCGGTCGTGGAGCGCCTCCGCCACCGTGCGCTTCCGCAGGCGCCATGGCACAAGGGAGAGGAGGGAAGGGGCCAGGTCTGAGATAGCCTGGACATTGATCCAATGGTCCATCCAGAAGCGACAAGTTCGGCCGTCGCCAACGTCCCAGGATGTAGATGCCCGAAAGATAGCGGAGGCGTCCGGGTCGCTTGGGAGGTGTAGATGCGCCCAAGGCCTGGTGGGATCAGTGCGTTGAAGCCACAGCCAACGCACGCGGAGCGTGATACCTTGGTGATGGAGGTCGTGGATGACAAGGCCGCCGAGCTCGAGAGGGTGGCAGACGCGCTGCCAGTTGACAGGGCCATGCCCACTCTGGGTGTCCTTCCTATTGTGTCAAAGGAACTCTCGTATGATGCGGTTGACCTGCTTGAGCACCGGTGGGCAGATGACAATGGCAGCCATGATGTGGGACGGGATCGCACAAAGCACGTGACGGACCAGAGCGAGGCGCTCGCCATGGGAGAGCAGAGTCGCACGCCAAGTGGAGAGCTTCTTGGACAACCTTTCAACGATAGGAAGCAAGGATGACGCCGAGGGTTTCCGGACTGACAGAGGAATGCTGAGGTAGATGATGGGGAAGCCAACCACAGCGCAAGCAAGCTCACTTTGGTTGCAAGCAAGCTCATCTTCCCCACATTGGATGGGCATGGCCGAGCACTTAGAGAAGTTAGTGCAAAGCCCAGACGCCATCCCAAAGACACGCAGTAGCTCACGGATGACTCGAAGGTCGCGGGTGGATGGGTGGCAGAACACGACGACATCGTCGGCGTAGAGGGATATGCTCGAGGCAGCATGATGGGCAGTGAGACGCTGTAGGAGTCCATGCTGATGGGCATGCACCATCAGGGAATTGAGGGCGTCAATGGCCATCGTGAAGAGCATCGGGGAGATAGGGTCTCCTTGCCGCAGGCCGCAGGCGAGGGAGATCGGGGGGCCGGGTGATCATTGATGAGGACTCGCGTGCTGGAAGTGGATAGGAGGATAACGATCCACTCGATCCAGCGCCTTCCAAAGCCCAAGTGTCATAGGACATCGATGAGGAAGGGCCAGGAGACTGTGTCGAATGCGCGTGCAATGTCGAGCTTGAGGAGCACCAGAGGTGCCCCCAGGTTGTGTAGCTGGCGAGCGGTCTGCTGGACTAACATGAAGTTGTCATGCACACAGCGGCCAGCGATGAATGCACTCTAATTAGTGGACACGAGCTGGCTCAAACGAGGAGCGAGTCGGAGCGGAAGGACTTTGGCGATGAGCTTGGTTATAAGGTGGATTAAGTTGATGGTCCGGTAGTCCGAGAGGGCAGAGGCGTCTTGTTTCTTCAGCAGGAGGGTGATGAGGGCTTCGTTAAGGCGCTACAAGCTGCGCCTGTTCATGGAGTAGAACTTGTCAAACACTGCGCAGATGTCGGCCTTGATCGTGTCCCAACAGGCTACGAGGAACTCCAAGGTGAAGCCATCAGGGCCCGGAGCTTTGCCGCGGGGAAGCGCCCTCACCGCCCAGAGGATTTCATCTTCCGTGAATGGATGCTCAAGATCTGCCAGGTCGAAGGGCCTGTCGTCGATCTGGTCGAGGTCGATGGAGAATTCATGGGGTGAATATGATCCAAAGAGGGAAGAGAAGTGGTGAAACGCAGCTTCGGCCAAGCCTTGCTCATTGTGGACCATCGTGTTCTCAAGTCGCAGGGAAAAGATGCGGTTTTTGTGTCACGTGTGAGCTGCATGGATCTTGAGAAACACAGTGTTGGTTCGCCCTCCTTGAGCCAGTTGATTTGTACTCGCTCGTAGGCGATGGATCTCGAGAGAGGCCAACCCCAAGTAGGCGCGCTTGACATTGTTACGCAGCCATGCTTTCGAGGTGGAGAGGGGACGGTAGTCTTGAGCCGTATCAAGCCGCGTTGTGAGCTCGCGCGCGATCATGAGTTGCAGCAAGACGTGGACGATGGTACGCGTACCCCAACTCTGAAGGCGGTGTGCTGTGTGCTTGAGACAAAGGTAAACACGCCGAAAAGGGTCCAGGTCATGGACACCGTCCCAAGCATCCGCCACCGTCTCCTGGAAGCCGTCGAGCTTGATCCGGAAGCGCTCAAAGAGGAATCGTTTTGGACCTGCGTGGAGCGGAGAGCAGTCCAAGAATAGCTGGCAGTGCTCGGACACAGTCGTGGCGAGACAACGACGATAACAATGCGGCTGTGAAGTGTCCCAATCAAAGGTGCAAATAAATTTGTCATTGCGCACAAGAGTCGGAGAGTCTCGCTCGTTGGACCAAGTGTAGCGGCGTCCATGCATGTACATGTCCCGTAGCTCCATTTCTGCGATGAAACAGCAGAAGCGGCTCGAAGTGCGCCTATTAGTGCGCCCATTGCTCTTGTCCTCAGAGGAGGACATAAGGTTGAAGTCACCACTGAGTAGCCAAGTACCAGCGCAGGTCTCTCGAGTCTCCTGCAAATCTTGGAGAAACATAATCTTCTCGTCATCCTCTTGCGGGTCGTAAACACCGGAGATCCACCATGGGTGCGCGCCGGTGGTGGTTGAAACGAGGGCAGTAATGTGGTGTTGCCCAATGTAGGGACTAGAGATGGAGATCTCGTTGCGGTTCCAGGCACGGAGAATGCCACCAGGGTGCCAATAGCCGGGAGGAAGAAGTGGTCTGAAAAGCAGGGGCCAAGGGTCTCGATGACAAGCGGCAAGGAGACCGAGTCCAACTTGGTTTCTTGAAGGCATGCGATGTTAGGAGAGACCGATGTGATAACGGAGTGAACAGCGGTACGTTTAGCCCTGCAGTTTAGACCACGAACGTTCCAGAAAAATGTCTTAATAGTACAATCCATGGGGAGGAGGGGGGTTTGGGGGGTGGCAGAATGAAGCTAGTTCGCGACAATGTCGCGTGCCGCCGAATGACCATTGCCGCGGTCTGAAAGGGTGCCGGCAGGGATACGCCATCCGTAGTAGTCCGCAAATGCCTGAACTACGTCCTCCGCTAGGGGCTGCTCAAAAAGCTTGCAATACCGCTCCAAGGCCGCAGTGGAGATGGGTTCACCCTCGCGGATGAGACCAAGCCTAAGCAGAGCACCCTCTTGGCTTTTGCTTCTGAGTCCAATCCTCGGTCGTTTTTGGCGATCCGATGGCTCCTTCAAGGAGTGAAGTTGCGTGTGGAGGGGGCTCCTTTCTCTTCCTCTTAGGGCCAGGGGTGGGTAGTGCTGGTTTATCACGGTGCTGGATCCCGAGGAATTCCTACAAGGTGCAGTCGTCGGGAGTAGCCGAAGCATTGCCTGGATGGTCCAGTAGGGCTGGGGCGAACGGGGCTCGGGCACCTGGCAAAAAGGGGGTCGCAGCAGAAAGCTGGCTTGGGGAGCGCGTGCATGCACTAGGAGATGGCGGGGCCGGTGTGCAAAAGGGGTCCTTGTGATCCGTCTCAATATGCCGCGACACCAAAGGTGAGAGAGGGGCCAGCTCGCAGTTAGTGACCTCGGGATCTGCTCCAGCATGTAGCGGCTCAAAAGGGAGGGAATATGCACCTTCCTGATCTGCTGTTTGCCTGCTGGTCGGGGTGGACTGGCCCAGGCTAGCTCCCGACTTGTCTTGGAGCAGGGGTGGGGTCTTGGAAGCCTCGCGAGCTGGGCGCACAGGGGAGGAGGATCCGTCCATATCCTGGTGGGGCCAGTATGTCAGCAGCAACGGGGCGGGGGCGGGCTGCGTGGGCACGGTCAAGGCAGGAGACTGGGTCGCACCGTCCGAACGCTAGTCAAGGCGGCTTTTTGCCGAGCCAAGGCAGCTTTTTGCAGGGGCCTGAGCTGGGGCATCAGCATGCAATGGGTGGGAGCCAAGGATCCCATGCCAATTGGCGGGTGGAGGGGGGCGTCGATGGCGAGATCATTGGCCGGCGCCGGCATTGCCGGGACTGGGGCGATGGGGGCGCGCATCACCGCAGTTTCCAGAACGGCGCAGAAAATCGTGGTGACGCGGCCAGGCGGCAGGGCATGGCGGCGATGGAGGCACCTCGAAGGGGTTGCCATCGTCGGAGGGGGGCGGCAGCGGCGCCGGAGCTGGCTGGCAGAAGTTCATGGAGCGGGTCACGTGGATGGTTACTGGATAGCACAGGACCTCCAACGCGAAGCGCTCGGCGACGTCGGGATTGGCATCGGGGAGCATAGTGTCTTGCTCCGGGAGGTAGAGGTCGGGCGTCCGGGGTATCGCGTTGAGGTTGAGAGTCCAGGCGGAAAGCCGGAACACGGACATGTCGGAGCCACTGCGGGTCTTGGGGGCGACCTCATCGACCTTGCAGAAGGGCGCGAGCAGAGTGACAGCATATGACCGGTGCCATCCATGCTCGGGGATGCCAGAGATCTCCAAGTCGACCTTGAAACGGAGGGAGACCGCTTGGGCACCGGCGAGACGGCACCAGGGGTGCATGAGGAGGCGGAACCGCGGCCCATGAGCGACGCCCGCGGCCACGCGGGTGCGGTCCTCCAAGCTCCGGAACCGGAGCAGGAATTGCGCCAAGCCGCACCGGTGGACCGAGAAGTCGTTAGCGGGGATGTCAAAGGGCCCATTGATGAGCCTCGTGACCTCGGTGCAGGTGACTCCGGTGTGGCGGTCGGCAGCATCAATCTCGGCGGAGCGGGGGAGAAAGCATGTCGCGGAGGTGGGGCGGAGAGAGGGGTGGCCAGACATGATAGTCGGCGTGCCCAAGGAGGATGTCGCCGCGCCAGAGGACGATGATGAGGACTGCGGGGAGGGTGCTGCGCCCAAGGACGAGGGCGAGGGTCGCGGAGATGGCGCCGCGCCTGAGGACGACGACGAGGGCAGTGGGAAGGAAACCGGCGATGAGAATGAGGGGGCTCGCCTGGAAGACGCAGGGAGGCCAGATCCGTCCATGCTGGAAGCCGAGGAGGGGGTGCGGTACGCGGTCGCTTGGACGGTCCAGGTCCCGGGAGGGAAGCACGGGGCACGGTGGAAGCGTGTGCCTTGTGCCCGAAGAACCTGCACCACCGATAGAGGATGTCCTTGCGGCACTCTGCGAGCAGGTGGCTAGGGGAGAGGCAGCGGGGGCACTCACCGCTGACCGTGGCCAAAACATGCCCTAGAGGGGTATGAGCCAAATTTGGCAATGAACGAATCAGTGGGACGGCTCCGGTGATGGCTCTGGCAATCCTCCTGTAGGCGTCCACTCCTTCCCGCCCGCCACCACCCACTCCCACTACCACCTCGTCATCCGCTCCTCCTCTTGGCCGCCGACCTGGGTGCTCCTCCGATGGCAAGACGCCTCGTGGCGGGCGCAGAGGGTTTCTTGTGGTGTCGCGTCCAGGTAAAGCTTTCCAGGTGAGGGTCTCCTCCTCCCTCCATTCCAGCGTCATTTTCGACCCCCACTCCGGTCCGGCTATCCCCCCGGGGGTGGTCTGGACCACTCCTCCGGTAATGGATCCTCCCCTCTCCATCGAGTCTGTTTCCACCCTAGCGTCCGTCTTCTTCTGCACCCGTCCCGCCCTCTTGATCGGCGGGCAGGTCGAGCCCCTGGTCTTTGATAACCCAAAAGTATAGGGGATCGCAACAGCTTTCTAGGGTAGAGTATTCAACCCAAATTTATTGGTTCGACACAAAGGGAGCCAAAGAATATTCTTAAGTATTAGCAGTTGAGTTGTCAATTCAATCACACCTGGATAACTTAGTATCTGCAGCAAAGTATTTAGTAGCAAAGTAGTATGATAGTAATGGTAACAGTGGCAAAAGTAATGATAGCGGTTTTGTAGTGATTGTAACAGTAGCAACGGAAAAGTAAATAAGCAAAGCACAATATGTGAAAAGCTCGTAGGCATTGGATCAGTGATGGATAATTATGTCGGATGCGATTCCTCATGTAATAGCTATAACATAGGGTGACACAGAACTAGCTCCATCAATGTAATGTAGGCATGTATTCCGAATATAGTCATACGTGCTTATGGAAAATAACTTGCATGACAACTTTTGTCCTACCCTCCCGTGGCAGTGGGGTCCTAGTGGAAACCAAGGGATATTAAGGTCTCCTTTTAATAGAGTATCGGACCAAAGCATTAACACATAGTGAATACATGAACTCCTCAAACTACGTTCATCACCGAGAAGTATCCCGATTATTGTCACTTCGGGGTTGTTGGATCACAACACGTAATAGGTGACTATAGGCTTGCGAGATAGGATCAAGAACTCACATATATTCATGAAAACATAATATGTTCAGATCTGAAATCATGGCACTCGGGCCCTAGTGACAAGCATTAAGCATAGCAAAGTCATAGCAACATCAATCTCAGAACACAGTGGATACTAGGGATCAAACCCTAACAAAACTAACTTGATTACATGGTAAATATCATCCAACCCATCACCGTCCAGCGAGCCTACGATGGAATTCCTCACGCACGGCGGTGAGCATCATGAAATTGGTGATGGAGGATGGTTGATGATGACGACGGCGACGAATCCCCCTCTCTGGAACCCGAACGGAATCTAGATCAGCCCTCCCGAGAGAGATTAGGGCTTGGCGGCGGCTCCGTATCATAAAACGCGATGAAACTTTCTCTCTGATTTTTTTCTCCACGAAACGGAATATATAGAGTTGGAGTTGAGGTCGTTGGAGCTCCAGAGGGTCCACGAGATAGGGGGGCGTGCCCAGGGGGAGGGGGCGCTCCCACCTTCGTGGACAGGGTGTGCGCCCCTGGCCTTGATTCTTTCGCTAGTATTTTTTATATTTTCCAAAAGTTATCTCCGTGGATTTTCAGGTCATTCCGAGAACTTTTGTTTTCTGCGCAATAAACAACACCATGGCAGTTCTGCTGAAAACAGAGTTAGTCTGGGTTAGTTCCATTCAAATCATGCAAGTTAGGGTCCAAAACAAGGGAAAAAGTGTTTGGAAAAGTAGATACGTAGGAGACGTATCAACTCCCCCAAGCTTAAACCTTTGCTTGTCCTCAAGCAATTCAGTTGATAAACTAAAAGTGATAAAGAAAAACTTTCACAAACTTTGTTTGCTCTTGTTGTCAATATGTAAAGCCAGCATTCAAGTTTTCAGCAAAGATTATGAACTAACTGAAGGAAATATGCCCTAGAGGCAATAATAAAGTTATTATTTATTTCCTCATATCATGATAAATGTTTATTATTCATGCTAGAATTCTATTACCCGGAAACATGATACATGTGTGAATACATAGACAAACATAGTGTCACTAGTATGCCTCTATTTGACTAGCTCGTGAATCAAAGATGGTTAAGTTTCCTAACCATAGACATGAGTTGTCGTTTGATTAACGGGATCACATCATTAGGAGAATGATGTGATTGACTTGACCCATTCCGTTAGCTTAGCACTTGATCTTTTAGTATGTTGATATTGCTTTCTTCATGACTTATGCATGTTCCTATGACTATGAGATTATGTAACTCCCGCTTACCGGAGGAACACTTTGTGTGCTACAAAACGTCATAATGTAACTGGGTGATTATAAACGTGCTCTACAGGTGTCTCCGAAGGTACTTGTTGAGTTGACGTATTTCGAGATTAGGATTTGTCACTCCGATTGTCGGAGAGGTATCTCTGGGCCCTCTGGGTAATGCACATCACTATAAGCCTTGCAAGCAATGTAGCTAATGAGTTAGTTATGGGATGATGCATTATGTAACAAGTAAAGAGACTTGTCGGTAACGAGATTGAACTAGGTATTGAGATACCGACGATCGAATCTCGGGCAAGTAACAAACCGATGGCAAAGGGAACAACGTATGTTGTTATGCGGTTTGACCGATAAAGATCTTCGTAGAATATGTGGGAGCCAATATGAGCATCCAGGTTCCGCTATTGGTTATTAACTGGAGACGTGTCTCGGTCATGTCTACATAGTTCTCGAACCCGTAGGGTCTGCACGCTTAAAGTTCGATGACGGTTATATTATGACTTTATGTGTTTTGATGTACCGAAGGTAGTTCAGAGTCCCGGATGTGATCACGGACATGAGGAGGAATCTCGAAATGGTCGAGACATAAAGATCGATATATTGGACGACTATATTTGGACACCGGAATGGTTCCGGGTGAGATTGGGACAATACCGGAGCACCGTGAGGTTATCGGAACCCCCCGGGAGGTATATGGGCCTTAATGGGCTTTAGTCGAAAGGAGGGGAAAGGAGAAAGGGAAAGGTCGCTCCCCAAGCCCAATCCAAATTGGGAGCAGGGCCGGCCCTCCTTTCCTTCCTCCCTCCTTCCTCTTCCTTCCCTCTCCCTCTCCAAATAGGAAAAGGAGGAGTCCTACTCCCGGCGGGAGTAGGACTCCCCCCCTTGGGCTTGCCTCCTCCTCTTGGTCGGCCCCCTCCTCCACTCCTTTATATACGAGGAAGGGGGGCACCCCATAGACACAACAATTGATCCCTTGGATCTGTTAGCCGTGTGCGGTGCCCCCCTCCACGATAATCCACCTCGACAATATCGTAGCGGTGCTTAGGCGAAGCCCTGCGTCGGTAGAACATCATCATCGTCACCACACCGTCGTGCTGACGAAACTCTCCCTCAAAGCTTGGCTGGAACGGAGTTCGAGGGATATCATCGAGTTGAACGTGTGCAGAACTCGAAGGTGCCATGCGTTCGGTACTTGATCGGTCGGATCGTGAAGACGTACGACTACATCAACCGCGTTGTGCTAACGCTTCCGCTTTCGGTCTACTTGGGCATGTGGACAAACTCTCCCCTCTCGTTGCTATGCATCACCATGATCTTGCTTGTGCGTAGGAATTTTTTTGAAATTACTACGTTCCCCAACAGTGGCATCCGAGCCAGGTTTATGCGTAGATGTTATATGCACGAGTAGAACACAAGTGAGTTGTGGGCGATACAAGTCATACTGCTTACCAAAGATGTCAACTTTGGTTTGGCGGTATTGTTGGATGAAGTGGCCCGGACCAACATTACGCGTACGCTTACGCGAGACTGGTTCTACCGACGTGCTTTGCACACAGGTGGCTAGCGGGTGTCCGTTTCTCCAACTTTAGTTGAACCGAGTGTGGCTACGCCCGGTCCTTGAGAAGGTAAAAACAGCACTAACTTGACGAACTATCGTTGTGGTTTTGATGCGTAGGTAAGAACGGTTCTTGCTCAGTCCGTAGCAGCCACGTAAAACTTGCAACAACAAAGTAGAGGACGTCTAACTTGTTTTTGCAGGGCATGTTGTGATGTGATATGGTCAAGATGTGATGCTATATTTTATTGTATGATATGATCGTGTTTTGTAACCGAGTTATCGGCAACTGGCAGGAGCCATATGGTTGTCGCTTTATTGTATGCAATGCAATCGCCCTGTAATTGCTTTACTTTATCACTAAGCGGTAGCGATAGTCGTAGAAGCAATATTTGGCAAAACAACAACGATGCTACGATAGAGATCAAGGTGTCGCGCGGAGACGATGGTGATCATGACGGTGCTTCGGAGATGGAGATCACAACCACAAGATGATGATGGCCATATCATATCACTTATATTAATTGCATGTGATGTTTATCTTTTATGCATCTTATGTTTCTTTGATTGACGGTAGCATTATAAGATGATCTCTCACTAAAATTTCAAGATAAAAGTGTTCTCCCTGAGTATGCACTGTTGCCAAAGTTTGTCGTGCCCAGACACCACATGATGATCGAGTCTGATAAGGTCTACGTCCATCTACAACGGGTGCAAGACAGTTTTGCACACGCAGAATACTGAGGTTAAACTTGACGAGCCTAGCATATGCAGATATGGCCTCGGAACACTAAGACCGAAAGGTCGAGCGTGAATCATATAGTAGATATGATCAACATAGGGATGTTCACCATTGAAAACTACTCCATTTCACGTGATGATCGGTTATGGTTTAGTTGATTTGGATCACGTGATCACTTAGATGATTAGAGGGATGTCTATCTAAGTGGGAGTTCTTAAGTAATATGATTAAATGAACTTTAATTTATCATGAACTTAGTACCTGATAGTATTTTGCATGTCTATGTTATTGTAGATAGATGGCTCGTGTTGTTGTTCCGTTGAATTTTAATGCGTTCGTGCGAAAGCAAAGTTGAAAGATGATGGTAGCAATTACACGGACTATGTCCGTAACTTGAGGATTATCCTCATTGTTGCATAGAAGAATTACGTCCTGGAAGCACCGCTGGGTGCCAGGCCTGCTGCAGATGCAACTGACGATGTTAAGAACATCTGGAAGAGCAAAGCTGATGACTACTCGATAGTTCAGTGTGCCATGCTTTACGACTTAGAACCAGGACTTCAACGACATTTTGAACGTCATGGAGCATATGAGATGTTCCAGGAGTTGAAGTTAATATTTCAAGCAAATGCCCGGATTGAGAGATATGAAGTCTCCAATAAGTTCTACAGCTGCAAGATGGAGGAGAATAGTTCTATCAGTGAACATATACTCAAAATGTCTGGGTATTGCAATCACTTGATTCAACTGGGAGTTAATCTTCCGGATGATAGTGTCATTGACAGAATTCCTCAATCACTGCCACCAAGCTACAAGAGCTCTGTGATGAAATATAATATGCAAGGGATGAACAAGACAATTCCCGAGCTCTTCGCAATGCTAAAGGCTGCGGAGGTAGAAATCAAGAAGGAGCATCAAGTGTTGATGGTCAACAAGACCACCAGTTTCAAGAAAAATGGTAAAGGGAAGAAGAAGGGGAACTTCAAGAAGAACGGCAAACAAGTTGCTGCTGAAGAGAAGAAACCCAAGTCTGGACCTAAGTGATACGTCTCCAACGTATCTATAATTTTTGATTGCTCCATGCTATATTATCTACTGTTTTAGGCAATATTGGGCTTTATTATCCACTTTTATATTACTTTTGGGACTAATCTATTAACCGGAGGCCCAGCCCAGATTTGCTGTTTTATGCCTACTTCAGTGTTTCGAGGAAAAGGAATATCAGACGGAGTCAAAACGGAATGAAATCAACTGGAGAAGTTATTTTTGGAAGGAAACCCACCTGATGGACTTGGACTCCATGTCAGAAGATACGGGAGGTGCTCACGAGGGTGGGGGGCGCGCCCACCCCCCAAGGGCGCGCCCCCTACCTCATGGGGCCCTCGAAGGTCCACCGACGTACCCCTTGCACCCATATATACCTACGTATCGTAAAACTTCCAGAACGGAGATTAGATCGGGAGTTCTGCCGCCGCAAGCCTTTGTAGCCACCAAAAACCTCTCGGGAGCCCGTTCCGACACCCTGTCGGAGGGGGAATCCATCACCGGTGGCCATCTTCATCATCCCGGCGCTCTCCATGACGAGGAGGGACTAGTTCACCCTCGGGGCTGAGGGTATGTACCAGTAGCTATGTGTTTGATCTCTCTTTCTCGTGTTCTCTCTCGTGTTCCCTCTATGGCACGATCTTGATGTATCCCGAGCTTTGCTATTGTAGTTGGATCTTATGATGTTTCTCCCCCTCTACTCTCTTATGATGAATTGAGATTCCCCTTTGAAGTTATCTTATCGGATTGAGTCTTTTATGAGAACACTTGATGTATGTCTTGCCATGTTTATCTGTGGTGACAATGGGACAT
Organism: Aegilops speltoides; assembly: GCA_021437245.1. NCBI lineage: Eukaryota > Viridiplantae > Streptophyta > Magnoliopsida > Poales > Poaceae > Aegilops > Aegilops speltoides. The sequence continues at coordinate 52,604,289 of CM038144.1, forward strand.
CATGTGCCTCTTGATGTATGTTTTGGTGACCAACTTGCGGGTTCCGCCCATGAACCTATGCATATGGGTTGGCACATGTTCTTGACTCTCCGGTAAAAGCTTTGGGGCACTCTTTGAAGTACTTTGTGTTGGTTGGATGAATCTGAGATTGTGTGATGCATATCGTATAATCATGCCCACGGATACTTGAAGTGACAATGGAGTATCTAGGTGACATTAGGGTTTTGGTTGATTTGTGTCTTAAGGTGTTATTCTAGTACGAACTCTTTTATAGATCAATCGAAAAGAATAACTTTGAGGTTGTTTCGTACCCTACCATAATCTCTACGTTTGTTCTCCGCTATTAGTGGCTTTGGAGTGACTCTTTGTTGCATATTGAGGGCTTGTTATATGATCTATCTATGTTATTACTGTTGAGAGAACTTGCACTAGTGAAACTATGAACCCTAGGCCTTGTTTCCTATCATTGCAACACCGTTTACGCTCACTTTTATCATTAGTTACCTTGCTGTTTTTATATTTTCAGATTACAAAAACCTATATCTACTATCTATATTGCACTTGTATCACCATCTCTTCGCCAAACTAGTGCACCTATACAATTTGGCATCGTATTGGGTGTGTTGGGGACACAAGAGACTTTTTGTTATTTGGTTGCAGGGTTGTTTAAGAGAGACCATCTTCATCCCACGCCTCCCACGGATTGATAATCCTTAGGTCATCCACTTGAGGGAAATTTGCTACTGTCCTACAAACCTATGCACTTGCAGGCCCAACAACGTCTACAAGAAGAAGGTTGTGTAGTAGACATCAAGCTCTTTTCTGGCGCTGTTGCCGGGGAGGTTAGTGCTTGAAGGTATATCTTTAGATCTTGCAATCGAATCTTTTTGTTTCTTGTCTTAGCACTAGTCTAGTTTATAAAAGAAAATTACAAAAAATGGAATTAAGTTTATCTCATACGCTTCATCTTTTTAATATCTTTCGTGAGTATGATGGAAAGGAAAATTGTGCCAAAGTGCTAGAAGAAGAATGCATTAAAATGTTCGGCACTAAATATTTGAATGATGAGCATGATTGCAATGTTGTTAGTACGAATTCTTTGAATATCCATGATGCTAATGATGATTGCACTAGTTATGATGAAAATGTCTCCTATAAACATGCCAATTTTTGTGGAGTGCATTGGGTTTGTAAGTACACACCAAATAGGGAAGATCGATATTGCAAGAGGCATAAGTACTTAGAAACCAAATTGTTGCAAGAAGAGCTAGATGAATGTGCTGAAAGATTCAATATTTTTCACGCCCCTTGTGAACTTTGCAATGAACATGGTCATTTAAAGCTCCAATGCTATTTGTTTCATGATCAAGTCGTGTCCAAATATTGTGATAATTTGATTACTCTTGAGCTTCATAAAGAGCTTAGTCTTCTTTTGGGTTATGAAGAAATGAAACGTATAACTGAGGGTATTCCAAAATTTAATCTCGATAAATTTCTTGATTTTGATCTAGAGAAGATTTATATGTATTGTGCGGTGAATTGCATTGAAAATCCTTATATTGCCAATTACATAAAGAAAAGAAAACAAATAGAAGATGAAAAAATGCTAACGAAAGGGAAGAGACTTCCCAATATCCTCCTATTATTTCTTATGATGAATCAGGTAACGAGGAGGAGCCTTCTATTCAACCAATCTCATTAATAAGGAGCTCCAAAAAGATGATTGAACCCACACATGATGTGGTGAAGAAGAAGAAAAGAAAAAGGAAGAGAGGTAAAAAGGTATCTCTCCCAAATAAAGTTGCTCCTATTATTGCTGTGCCTCATGAAAATGAAGATGATACACTTGATGATGATCTCGTTATGCCTATTGCTTGTTGTGATTATTATGCTTGGGAAAATAATGATGCTTCTTATGATCTTGAGAATCTTTTTGGCACTTGTTTGGAAGAACATAATAATTGCTATACTATTGGTGCTATCCATACTATTAATGATGAGAGTGATTATGCTTATGATATGAAAAGGCCCAAGCTTGGGGAAGCTATGTTTGATGAGGATGACATATTTGAGAATATATTTGCTGCAATTAATGTTTGTCCCAAGCTTGGGGATGCTATGTTTAATAATGATGATATTTTTAGCCTCTCAAGTTTTGATATGCAAAGTTGTTATGATGATAACATGCCTTCTACCTATGATGAATATATTGATGAAAGTGGGTTTGGAAGAGTGTCAACTTTAGGAAGTAGTGATCCCACAATATTGGAGGATGTTGAATCTTATAATATTTATGAAAGTGGATTTGGAGAGGTCATGACTTTATTTAGTGATGTATCCACTATTTCGGAAGAGGTTTCAATCGATTATGATGAGAACAAAGTTGCTACTTATGATGATTATTGTGATAAAACTTATGCTATAAAGAGTAGTGATGATTATATTTATAAAACTTGTCATGATTATGAGTACCCTTTCTCTGAACATTACTCTTTTAATGTGGAAAGAATTTATTGTATTCAAGTCTCTTATGATACTCCCACTATTCTGAATGAGAAGAATTTTGCTTATGTGGTGAGTAATAAAATTTCTGTGCTAGTAGATGATGAAAATAATGTTTTAGGTGCTCGTTATATTGTTGAATTCATTCATGATGCTACTGAAAATCATTATGAGGGAGGAACATGTGCTTGTAGGAATTGCAATAATATCAAGTTTCCTCTCTATGTTCTTATAGTTTTGAAGTTATGCTTGTTTTACCTTCCTATGCAAGTTGATTCTTGTTCCCATAAGTTGTTTGTTCACGAAATACCTATGCATAGGAAGTGGGTTAGACTTAAATGTGCTAGTCATATTCTTCATGATGCTCTCTTTATGTTTCAATTCTTATCTTTTATGTGAGCATCATTGAAATCATCATGCCTAGCTAGAGGCGTTAAACGATAGCGCTTGTTGGGAGGTAACCCAATTTTATTTTAGTTTCTCGCTTTTTGGTTCTGTTTAGGACTAAATAATCCATCTAGATTATGTTTAGATGTGGTTTTATGTTTTGATTAGTGTTTGTGCCAAGTAGAACCTTTGGGAAGACTTGGGTGAAGTCTTTATGATCATGCTGTAAAAAACAGAAACTTTAGCGCTCACGAGATTAGCTAGAATTATTTACTGGAAAGTGCTATTTAGTTGAATCTTTTTGCAGATGATTACTAGACAAATTTCTCAGGTCCACCAGTTTATTTTAGAATTTTTGGAGTTCCAGAAGTTTGCGTTAGTTGCAGATTACTACATACTGTTCTTTTTTTTGACAGATTCTATTTTCATTGTGTTGTTTGCTTATTTTGATGACTCTATGGCTAGTAAAATAGTTTATAAACCATAGAGAAGTTGGAATATAGTAGGCTTAACACCAATATAAATAAATAATGGGTTAATTACAGTACCTTGAAGTGGTGGTGTTTTTTTCTTTCGCTAACGGAGCTCACGAGTTTTCTGTTAAGTTTTGTGTTGTGAAGTTTTCAAGTTTTGGGTAAAGATTCGATGGACAATGGAGTAAGGAATGGAAAGAGCCTAAGCTTGGGGATGCCCAAGGCACCCCAAGGTAATATTCAAGGATAACCAAGCGTCTAAGCTTGGGGATGCCCCGGAAGGCATCCCCTCTTTCGTCTTCGTTCATCGGTAACTTTACTTGGAGCTATATTTTTATTCACCACATGATATGTGTTTTGCTTGGAGCGTCATGTTATTTTATTTAGCTTTGCTTGCTGTTTGAATAAAATACCAAGATCTGAAATTATTAGATGGGAGAGTCTTCTCATAGTTGCATAATTATCCGACTACTCATTGATCTTCACTTATATCTTTTGGAGTAGTTTGTCATTTGCTCTAGTACTTCACTTTTATCTTTTAGAGCATGACGATAGTTTTATTTTGAAGAAATAGATGAACTCTCATGCTTCACTTATATTATTTTGAGAGTCTTAAATAGCACGGTAATTTGCTTAAATAATCCTAATATGCTAAGCATACAAGATTTGTAAGAATTCTTATGAGTGTGTTGAATACTAAGAGAAGTTTGATGCTTGATGATTGTTTTGAGATATGAAGATGGTGATATTAGAGTCATGCTAGTTGAGTAGTTGTGAATTTGAGAGATACTTGTGTTGAAGTTATCAAGTCCCGTAGCATGCACGTATGGTTAAAGTTGTGTAACAAATTTGAAACATGAAGTGTCGTACCTGGCTTGTGCATCCTTATGAGTGTCTGTCGGGGACGAGTGATGGTCTTTTCCTACCAATCTACCCCCCTAGGAGCATGCGCGTAGTACTTGGTTTTTGATGACTTCTAAATGTTTGCAATAAGTATATGAGTTCTTTTGACTAATGTTGAGTCCATGGATTATACGCACTCTCACCCTTCCATCATTGCTAGCCTCTTCGGTATCGTGCATTGCCCTTTCTCACCTTGAGATTGGTGCAAACTTCGCCGGTGCATCCAAACCCCGTGATATGATCCACTCTATCACACATAAACCTCCCTATATGTTCCTAAAAACAGCCACCATACCTACCTATTATGGCATTTCCATAGCCATTCCGAGATATATTGCCATGCAACTTTCCACCGTTCCGTTCATCATCATCATGACATACTTTACTTTTGTCATATTGCCATTGCATGATCATGAAGTTGACATCGTATTTGTGGCAAAGCCACCATGCTTTATTTTTAATACATGTCACTCTTGATTCATTGCACCATCCCGGTACACCGCCGGAGGCATTCATATAGAGTCATATCTTGTTCTAGTTTCAAGTTGTAGTCCTTATGTTGTAATCAATAGAAGTGTGATGATCATCATTATTAGAGCATTGCCAAAAAAAGAGAAAGGCCAAAAAAAGGCCCCAAAAAAAGGGCAATGTTACTATCCTCTTTCCACACTTATGCTTCAAAGTAGCACCTTGTTCTTCATGTAGTGAGTCTCATATATTGTGCTTCAAAGTAGCACCATGTTTTCCATATAGTGAGTCTCATAAGTTGTCTTTTTATACTAGTGGGAATTTATTTCATTATAGAACTTGGCTTGTATATTCCTACGATGGGCTTCCTCAAATGCCCTAGGTCTTCATGAGCAAGCAAGTTGGATTCACACCCACTAGTTTTCTTTTGTTGAGCATTCATAGCTCTAGTGCATCCGTTGCATGGCAATCCCTACTCCTCATGTTGACATCAATTGATGGGCATCTCCATAGCCCATTGATTATCCTCGTCAATGTGAGACCTTTTTTTTGTCTTGTCCACACAATCCCCATCATCATATTCTATTCCACCCATAGTGCTATATCCATGGCTCACGCTCATGTATTGCATGAAGGCTGAAATAGTTTGAGATTATTTAAGTACGAAACAATTGCTTGGCTTGTATCGGGGGTATAGAAGTTGGGAACATCTTTGTGTGACGAAAATGAAGCATAACCTAACTATATGATTTTGTAGGGATAAACTTTCTTTTGCCATGCTATTTTGAGAAGACATGATTACTTTGATTAGTATGCTTGAAGTATTATTATTTTTATGTCAATATGAATTTTTGTCTTGATCTTTCGGATCTGAATATTTATACCACAATTAAGAAGATTTACATTGAAATTATGCCAACTAGCATTCCACATCAAAAATTATCTTTTTTATCATTTACCTACTCAAGGACGAGCAGGAATTAAGCTTGGGGATGCTTGATACGTCTCCAACGTATCTATAATTTTTGATTGCTCCATGCTATATTATCTACTATTTTAGGCAATATTGGGCTTTATTATACACTTTTATGTTATTTTTCGAACTAACCTATTAACCGGAGGCCCAGCCCAGATTTGCTGTTTTATGCCTATTTCACTGTTTCGACGAAAAGGAATATCAGACGGAGTCAAAACGGAACGAAATCAACTGGAGAAGTTACTTTTGGAAGGAAACCCACCTGATGGACTTGGACTCCACGTCAGAAGATACGGGAGGTGCTCACAAGGGTGGGGGGCGTGCCCACCCCCTAGGGCACGCCCCTACCTCGTGGGGCCCCCAAAGCTCCACCGACGTACCCCTTGCACCCATATATACCTACGTATCGTAAAACTTCCAAAACAGGGATTAGATCGGGAGTTCCGCCGCCGCAAGCCTCTGTAACCACCAAAAACCTCTCGGGAGCCCTTTCCAGCACCCTGTCGGAGGGGGAATCCATCACCGGTGGCCATCTTCATCATCTCGGCGCTCTCCATGACGAGGAGGGAGTAGTTCACCCTCGGGGCTGAGGGTATGTACCAGTAGCTATGTGTTTGATCTCTCTTTCTCGTGTTCTCTCTCGTGTTCCCTCTATGGCACGATCTTGATGTATCCCGAGCTCTGCTATTGTAGTTGGATCTTATGATGTTTCTCCCCCTCTACTCTCTTGTGATGAATTGAGTTTCCCCTTTGAAGTTATCTTATCGGATTGAGTCTTTTATGAGAACACTTGATGTATGTCTTGACGTGTTTATCTGTGGTGACAATGGGATATCATGTGGCTCTTGATGTATGTTTTGGTGACCAACTTGCGGGTTCCGCCCATGAACCTATGCATATGGGTTGGCACACGTTCTTGACTCTCCGGTAAAAGCTTTGGGGCACTCTTTGAAGTACTTTGTGTTGGTTGGATGAATCTGAGATTGTGTGATGCATATCATATAATCACGCCCACGGATACTTGAAGTGACAATGGAGTATCTAGGTGACATTAGGGTTTTGGTTGATTTGTGCCTTAAGGTGTTATTCTAGTACAAACTCTTTTATAGATCGTTCGGAAAGAATAACTTTGAGGTTGTTTTGTACCCTACCATAATCTCTATGTTTGTTCTCCGCTATTAGTAGCTTTGGAGTGACTCTTAGTTGCATATTGAGGGCTTGTTATATGATCTATCTATGTTATTATTGTTGAGAGAACTTGCACTAGTGAAACTATGAACCCTAGGCCTTGTTTCCTATCATTGCAATACCGTTTACGCTCACTTTTATCATTAGTTACCTTGCTGTTTTTATATTTTCAGATTACAAAAACCTATATCTACTATCAATATTGCACTTGTATCACCATCTCTTCGCCAAACTAGTGCACCTATACAATTTGCCATTGTATTGGGTGTGTTGGGGACACAAGAGACTTTTTGTTATTTGGTTGCAGGGTCGTTTGAGAGAGACCATCTTCATCCTACGCCTCCCACGGATTGATAAACCTTAGGTCATCCACTTGAGGGAAATTTGCTACTGTCCTACAAACCTGTGCACTTGCAGGCCCAACAACGTCTACAAGAATAAGGTTGTGTAGTAGACATCAAGCTCTTTTCTGGCGCTGTTGCCGGGGAGGTTAGTGCTTGAAGGTATATCTTTAGATCTTGCAATCGAATCTTTTTGTTTCTTGTCTTAGCACTAGTCTAGTTTATAAAAGAAAATTACAAAAAATGGAATTAAGTTTGTGTCATACGCTTCATCTTTTTAATATCTTTCGTGAGTATGATGGAAAGGAAAATTGTGCCAAAGTGCTAGAAGAAGAATGCATAAAAAATTTTGGCACTAAATATTTGAATGATGAGCATGATTGCAATGTTGTTAGTACGAATTCTTTGACTATCCATGATGCTAATGATGATTGCACTAGTTATGATGAAAATGTCTCCTATAAACATGTCAATTTTTGTGGAGTGCATTGGGTTTGTAAGTACACACCAAATAGGGAAGATAGATATTTCAAGAGGCATAAGTACTTAGAAACCAAATTGTTGCAAGAAGAGCTAGATGAATGTGCTGAAAGATTCAATATTTTTCGCGCCCCTTGTGAACTTTGCAATGAGCATGGTCATTTAAAGCTCCAATGTTATTTGTTTCATGATCAAGTCGTGTCCAAATATTGTGATAATTTGATTACCCTTGAGCTTCATAAAGAGCTTAGTCTTCTTTTGGGTTATGAAGAAATGAAACGTATAACTAAGGGTATTCCAAAATTTAATCTCGATAAATTTCTTGATTTTGATCTAGAGAAGATTTATATGTATTGTGCGGTGAATTGCATTGAAAATCCTTATATTGCCAATTACATAAAGAAAAGAAAACAAATAGAAGATGAAAAAAATGCTAACGAAAGGGAAGAGACTTCCCAATATCCTCCTATTATTTCTTATGATGAATCAGATAACGAGGAGGAGCCTTCTATTCAACCAATCTCATTAATAAGGAGCTCCAAAAAGATGATTGAACCCACACATGATGTGGTGAATAAGAAGAAAAGAAAAAGGAAGAGAGGTATAAAGGTATCTCTCCCAAATAAAGTTGCTCCTATTATTGTTGTGCCTCATGAAAATGAAGATGATACACTTGATGATGATCTCGTTATGCCTATTGCTTGTGGTGATGATTATGCTTGGGAAAATAATGATGCTTCTTATGATCTTGAGAATCTTTTTGGCACTTGTTTGGAAGAATATAATAATTGCTATACTATTGGTGCTATCCATACTATTAATGATGAGAGTGATTATGCTTATGATATGAAAAGGCCCAAGCTTGGGGAAGCTATGTTTGATGAGGATGACATATTTGAGAATATATTTGCTGCGATTAATGTTTGTCCCAAGCTTGGGGATGCTATGTTTAATAATGATGATATTTTTAGCCTCTCAAGTTTTGATATGCAAAGTTGTTATGATGATAGCATGCCTTCTACCTATGATGAATATATTGATGAAAGTGGGTTTGGAAGAGTGTAAACTTTAGGAAGTAGTGATCCCACAATATTGGAGGATGTTGAATCTTATAATATTTATTAAAGTGGATTTGAAGAGGTCATGACTTTATTTAGTGATGTATCCACTATTTCGGAAGAGGTTTTAATCGATTATGATGAGAACAAAGTTGCTACATATGATGATTATTGTGATAAAACTTATGCTATAAAGAGTAGTGATGATTATATTTATAAAACTTGTCATGATTATGAGTACCCTTTCTCTGAACATTACTCTTTTAATGTGGAAAGAATGCATTGTATTCAAGTCTCTTATGATACTCTCACTATTCCGAATGAGAAGAATTTTGCTTATGTGGTGAGTAATAAAATTTCTATGCTAGTAGATCATGAAAAGAATGTTTTAGGTGCTCGTTATATTGTTGAATTCATTCATGATGCTACTTAAAATCATTATGAGGGAGGAACATATGCTTGTAGGAATTGCAATAATATCAAGTTTCCTCTCTATGTTCTTAAAGTTTTGAAGTTATGCTTGTTTTACCTTCCTATGCAAGTTGATTCTTGTTCCCATAAGTTGTTTGTTCACGAAATACCTATGCATAGGAAGTGGGTTAGACTTAAATGTGCTAGTCATATTCTTCATGATGCTCTCTTTATGTTTAAATTCTTATCTTTTATGTGAGCATCATTGAAATCATCATGCCTAGCTAGGGGCGTTAAACGATAGTGCTTGTTGGGAGGTAACCCAATTTTATTTTAGTTTATTGCTTTTTGGTTATGTTTAGGAAAAATAATCCATATATATTATGTTTAGATGTGGTTTTATGTTTTGATTAGAGTTTGTGCCAAGTAGAACCTTTGGGAAGACTTGGGTGAAGTCTTTATGATCATGCTGTAAAAAAAGAAACTTTAGCACTCACGAGATTAGCTAGAAATTTTTACTCGAAAGTGCTATTTAGTTGATTCTTTTTGCAGATGATTACTAGACAAATTTCTCAGGTCCACCAGTTTATTTTAGAATTTTTGGAGTTCCAGAAGTTTGCATTAGTTGCAGATTACTACATACTATTCTGTTTTTGATAGATCCTATTTTCATTGTGTTGTTTGCTTATTTTGATGACTCTATGGCTAGTAAAATAGTTTATAAACCATAGAGAAGTTGGAATACAGTAGGTTTAACACCAATATAAATAAAGAATGGTTTAATTACAGTACCTTGAAGTGGTGTTTTGTTTTCTTTCGGTAACGGAGCTCACGAGTTTTCTGTTAAGTTTTGTGTTGTGAAGTTTTCAAGTTTTGGGTAAAGATTTGATGGACAATGGAGTAAGGAATGGAAAGAGCCTAAGCTTGGGGATTCCCAAGGCACCGCAAGGTAATATTCAACGATAACCAAGCGTCTAAGCTTTGGGATGCCCCGGAAGGCATCCCCTCTTTCGTCTTCGTTCATCGGTAAATTTACTTGGAGCTATATTTTTATTCACCACATGATATGTGTTTTGCTTGGAGCGTCATGTTATTTTATTTAGCTTTGCTTGCTGTTTGAATAAAATACCAAGATCTGAAATTATTAGATGGGAGAGTCTTCTCATAGTTGCATATTTATCCGACTACTCATTGATCTTCACTTATATCTTTTGGAGTAGTTCGTCATTTGCTCTAGTACTTCACTTTTATCTTTTAGAGCATGACGATAGTTTTATTTTGAAGAAATAGATGAAATCTCATGCTTCACTTATATTATTTTGAGAGTCTTAAATAGCACGGTAATTTGCTTCAATAATCCTAATATGCTAAGCATACAAGATTTGTAAGAATTCTTATGAGTGTGTTGAATACTAAGAGAAGTTTGATGCTTGATGATTGTTTTGAGATATGAAGATGGTGATATTAGAGTCATGCTAGTTGAGTAGTTGTGAATTTGAGAGATACTTGTGTTGAAGTTATCAATTCTCATAGCATGCATGTATGGTTAAAGTTGTGTAACAAATTTGAAACATGAAGTGTACCTGGCTTGTGCATCCTTATGAGTGGCGGTCGGGGACGAGTGATGGTCTTTTCCTACCAATCTACCCCCTAGGAGCATGCGCGTAGTACTTGGTTTTTGATGACTTCTAAATGTTTGCAATAAGTATATGAGTTCTTTTGACTAATGTTGAGTCCATGGATTATACGCACTCTCACCCTTCCATCATTGCTAGCCTCTTCGGTATCGTGCATTGCCCTTTCCACCTTGAGAGTTGGTGCAAACTTCGCCGGTGCATCCAAACCCCGTGATATGATACACTCTATCACACATAAACCTCCCTATATGTTCCTAAAAACAGCCACCATACCTACCTATTATGGCATTTCCATAGCCATTCCGAGATATATTGCCATGCAACTTTCCACCGTTCCGTTCATCATCATCATGACATACTTTACTTTTGTCATATTGTCATTGCATGATCATGAAGTTGACATCGTATTTGTGGCAAAGCCACCATGCTTTATTTTTCATACATGTCACTCTTGATTCATTGCACCATCCCGGTACACCGCCGGAGGCATTCATATAGAGTCATATCTTGTTCTAGTTTCAAGTTGTAATCCTTATGTTGTAATCAATAGAAGTGTGATGATCATCATTATTAGAGCATTGCCCAAAAAAATAGAAAGGCCAAAAAAAGGCCCAAAAAAGGGCAATGTTATTATCCTCTTTCCACACTTGTGCTTCAAAGTAGCACCTTGTTCTTCATGTAGTGAGTCTCATATATTGTACTTCAAAGTAGCACCATGTTTTCCATATAGTGAGTCTCATAAGTTGTCTTTTTATACTAGTGGGAATTTCTTTCATTATAGAACTTGGCTTGTATATTCCTACAATAGGCTTCCTCAAATGCCCTAGGTCTTCATGAGCAAGCAAGTTGGATGCACACCCACTAGTTTTCTTTTGTTGAGCATTCATAGCTCTAGTGCATCCGTTGCATGGCAATCCCTACTCCTCATGTTGACATCAATTGATGGGCATCTCCATAGCCCATTGATTATCCACGTCAATGTGAGACTTTTTTTGTCTTCTCCACACAATCCCCATCATCATATTCTATTCCACCCATAGTGCTATATCCATGGCTCACGCTCATGTATTGCATGAAGGTTGAAAAGTTTGAAATTATTTAAGTACGAAACAATTGCTTGGCTTGTCATCGGGGGTATAGGAGTTGGGAACATCTTTGTGTGACGAAAATGAAGCATAACCTAACTATATGATTTTGTAGGGATGAACTTTCTTTTGCCATGCTATTTTGAGAAGACATGATTACTTTGATTAGTATGCTTGAAGTATTATTATTTTTATGTCAATATGAACTTTTGTCTTGAATCTTTTGGATCTGAATATTCATACCACAATTAAGAAGATTTACATTGAAATTATGCCAACTAGCATTCCACATCAAAAATTATCTTTTTTATCATTTACCTACTCGAGGACGAGCAGGAATTAAGCTTGGGGATGCTTGATACGTCTCCAACGTATCTATAATTTTTGATTGCTCCATGCTATATTATCTACTGTTTTAGGCAATATTGGGCTTTATTATCCACTTTTATATTAGTTTTGGAACTAACCTATTAACCGGAGGCCCAGTCCAGATTTGTTGTTTTATGCCTATTTCACTATTTCGACGAAAAGGAATATCAGACGGAGTCAAAACGGAACGAAATCAACTGGAGAAATTATCTTTGGAAGGAAACCCACCTGATGGACTTGGACTCCACGTCAAAAGATACGAGAGGTGCTCACGAGGGTGGGGGGCACGCCCACCCCCTAGGGCGTGCCCCCTACCTCGTGGGGCCCCCAAAGCTCCACCGTCGTACCCCTTGCACCCATATATACCTACGTATCGTAAAACTTCTAGAACAGAGATTAGATCGGGTGTTCCGCCGCCGCAAGCCTCTGTAGCCACCAAAAACCTCTCGGGAGCCCGTTCCGGCACCCTGCCGGAGGGGGAATCCATCACCGGTGGCCATCTTCATCATCCCGGCGCTCTCCATGACGAGGCGGATTAGTTCACCCTCGGGGCTAAGGGTATGTACCAGTAGCTATGTGTTTGATCTCTCTTTCTCGTGTTCTCTCTCGTGTTCCCTCTATGGCACGATCTTGATGTATCCCGAGATCCGCTATTGTAGTTGGATCTTATGATGTTTCTCCCCCTCTACTCTCTTGTGATGAATTGAGTTTCCCCTTTGAAGTTATCATATCGGATTGAGTCTTTTATGAGAACACTTGATGTATGTCTTGCCGTGTTTATCTGTGGTGACAATGGGATATCATGTGCCTCTTGATGTATGTTTTGGTGACCAACTTGCGGGTTCCGCCCATGAACCTGTGCATATGGGTTGGCACACGTTCTTGACTCCCCGGTAAAAGCTTTGGGGCACTCTTTGAAGTACTTTGTGTTGGTTGGATGAATCTGATATTGTGTGATGCATATCGTATAATCATGCCCACGAATACTTGAAGTGACAATGGAGTATCTAGGTGACATTAGGGTTTTGGTTGATTTGTGTCTTAAGGTGTTATTCTAGTACGAACTCTTTTATAGATCGATCCGAAAGAATAACTTTGAGGTTGTTTCGTACCCTACCATAATCTCTACGTTTGTTCTCCGCTATTAGTGGCTTTGGAGTGACTCTTTGTTGCATATTGAGGGCTTGTTATATGATCTATCTATGTTATTATTGTTGAGAGAACTTGCACTAGTGAAAGTATGAACCCTAGGCCTTGTTTCCTATCATTGCAATACCGTTTACGCTCACTTTTATCATTAGTTACCTTGCTGTTTTTATATTTTCAGATTACATAACCCTATATCTACTATCTATATTGCACTTGTATCACCATCTCTTCGCCGAACTAGTGCACCTATACAATTTGGCATTGTATTGGGTGTGTTGGGGACACAAGAGACTTTTTGTTATTTGGTTGCATGTTTGTTTGAGAGAGACCATCTTCATCCTACGCCTCCCACGGATTGATAAACCTTCGGTCATCCACTTGAGGGAAATTTGCTACTATCCTACAAACCAGTGCACTTGCAGGCCCAACAACGTCTACAAGAAGAAGTTTGTGTGGTAGACATCACTAAGACTGAGACTGAGTGCTTCTACTACAAGCAGACTGGTCACTGGAAGCGGAACTGCCCCAAGTATTTGGCGGATAAGAAGGATGGCAAGGTGAACAAAGGTATATGTGATATACATGTTATTGATGTGTACCTTACCAGAGCTCGCAGTAGCACCTGGGTATTTGATACTAGTTTTGTTGCTAATATTTGCAACTCGAAACAGGGACTACGGATTAAGCAGACATTGGCTAAGGATGAGGTGACGATGCGCGTGGGAAAATGTTCCAAAGTCGATGTGATCGCCGTCGGCACGCTACCTCTACATCTACCTTCGGGATTAGTTTTAGACCTAAGTAATGTTATCTGGTGCCAGCATTGAGCATGAACATTATATCTGGATCTTGTTTGATGCGAGACAGTTATTCATTTAAATCTGAGAATAATGGTTATTCTATTTATATGAGTAATATCTTTTATGGTCATGCACCCTTGAAGAGTGGTCTATTTTTGATGAATCTCGATAGTAGTGATACACATATTCATAATGTTGAAGCCAAAAGATGCAGAGTTGATAAAGATAGTGCAACTTATTTGTGGCACTACCGTTTGGGTCATATTGGTGTAAAGCGCATGAAGAAACTCCATACTGATGGACGTTTGGAATCACTTGATTATGAATCACTTGGTACTTGCGAACCATGCCTCATGGGCAAGATGACTAAGACGCCGTTCTCCGGAACTATGGAGCGAGCAACTGATTTGTTGGAGATCATACATACTGATGTATGTGGTCCAATGAATGTTGAGGCTCGCGGCGGGTATCGTTATTTTATCACCTTCACAGATGATTTAAGCAGATATGGGTATATCTACTTAATGAAACATAAGTCCGAAACATTTGAAAAGTTCAAAGAATTTCAGAGTGAAGTTGAAAATCATCGTAACAAGAAAATAAAATTTCTACAATCTGATCATGGAGGAGAATATTTGAGTTACGATTTTGGTCTACATTTGAAACAATGCGGAATAGTTTCGCAACTCACGCCACCCGGAACACCACAACATAATGGTGTGTCCGAACGTCGTAATCGTACTTTACTGCATATGGTGTGATCTATGATGTCTCTTACTGATTTACCGCTATCGTTTTGGGTTATGCTTTAGAGACGGCTGCATTCACGTTAAATAGGGCACCATCAAAAACCGTTGAGATGACACCTTATGAACTGTTGTTTGGCAAGAAACCAAAGTTGTCGTTTCTTAAAGTTTGGGGTTGCGATGCTTATGTGAAAAAGCTTCAACCTGATAAGCTCGAACCCAAATCGGGGAAATATGTCTTCATAGGATACCCAAAGGAAACTGTTGGGTACACCTTCTATCACAGATCCGAAGGCAAGACATTCGTTGCCAAGAATGTATCCTTTCTAGAGAAGGAGTTTCTCTCAAAAGAAGTGAGTGGGAGGAAAGTAGAACTTGATGAGGTAACTATACCTGCTCCTTTATTGGAAAATAGTTCATCACAGAAACCGAATCTTGTGACGACTACACCAATTAGTGAGGAAGTTAATAATATTGATCATGAAACTTCAGATCAAGTTACTACTGAACCTGGTAGGTCCACTAGAGTAAGATCCGCACCAGAGTGGTACGGTAATCCTATTTTGGAGGTCATGTTACTTGACCATGGCGAACCTACGAACTATGAGGAAGCAATGATGAGCCCAGATTCCGCAAAATGGCTTGAGGCCATGAAATCTGAGATGGGATCCATGTATGAGAACAAAGTATGGACTTTGGTTGACTTGCCCGATGATCGGCAAGCCATCGAGAATAAATGGATCTTCAAGAAGAAGACTGACGCAAATGGTAATGTTACTGTCTACAAAGCTCGACTTGTTGTGAAAGGTTTTCGACAAGTTCAAGGGGTTGACTACGATGAGACTTTCTCACCCGTAGCGATGCTTAAGTCTGTCCGAATCATGTTAGCAATTGCCGCATTTTATGATTATGAAATTTGGCAAATGGATGTCAAAACTGCATTCTGGAATGGATTTCTGGAAGAAGAGTTGTATATGATGCAACCAGAAGGTTTTGTCGATCCAAAAGGTCAAAGTGTGCAAGCTCCAGCGATCCATTTATGGCTGGTGCAAGCCTCTCGGAGTTGGAATAAACGCTTTGATAGTGTGATCAAAGCATATGGTTTTATACAGACTTTTGGAGAAGCATGTATTTACAAGAAAGCGAGTGGGAGCTCTGTAGCATTTCTAATATTATATGTGGACGACATATTGTTGATTGGAAATGATATAGAATTTCTGGATAGCATAAAAGGATACTTGAATAGAAGTTTTTCAATGAAAGACCTCGGTGAACCTGCTTATATATTGGGCATCAAGATCTATAGAGATAGATCAAGACGCTTAATTGGACTTTCACAAAGTACATACCTTGATAAAGTTTTGAAAAAGTTCAAAATGGATCAAGCAAAGAAAGGGTTCTTGCCTGTAATACAAGGTGTGAAATTGAGTCAGACTCAATGCCCGACCACTTCAGAAGATAGAGAGAAAATGAAAGATGTTCCCTATGCTTCAACCATAGGCTCTATCATGTATGCAATGCTGTGTACCAGACCTGATGTGTGCCTTACTATGAGTTTAGCAGGGAGGTACCAAAGTAATCCAGGAGTGGATCACTGGATAGCGGTCAAGAACATCCTCAATACCTGAAAAGGACTAAGGATATATTTCTCGTTTATGGAGGTGACAAAGAGCTAGTCGTAAATGGTTATGTCGATGCAAGCTTTGACACTGATCCGGACGATTCTAAATCGCAAACCGGATACGTGTTTATATTGAACGGTGGAGCTGTCAGTTGGTGCAGTTCTAAACAAAGCGTCGTGGAGGGATCTACATGTGAATCAGAGTACATAGTTGCTTCGGAAGCAGCAAATGAAGGAGTCTGGATGAAGGAGTTCATTTCCGATCTAGGTGTCATACCTAGTGCATCGGGTCCAATGAAAATCTTTTGTGACAATACTGGTGCAATTGCCTTGGCAAAGGAATCCAGATTTCACAAGAGAACCAAGCACATCAAGAGACGTTTCAATTCTATCCGGGACCAAGTCCAGATGGGAGACATAGAGATTTGCAAGATACATACGGATCTAAATGTTGCAGACCTGTTGACTAAGCCTCTTCCACGAGCAAAACATGATCAGCACCAAGGCTCCATGGGTGTTAGAATCATTATTGTGTAATCTAGATTATTCACTCTAGTGCAAGTGGGAGACTGAAGGAAATATTCCCTGGAGGCAACAATAAAGTTATTATTTATTTCCTCATATCATGATAAATGTTTATTATTCATGCTAGAATTGTATTACCCGGAAACATGATACATGTGTGAATACATATACAAACATAGTGTCTCTAGTATGCCTCTATTTGACTCCCGCTTACCGGAGGTACACTTTGTGTGCTACCAAACGTCACAACGTAATTGGGTGATTATAAAGGTGCTCTATAGGTGTCTTCGAATATGCTTGTTGAGTTGACGTATTTCGAGATTAGGATTTGTCACTCCGATTGTCGTAGAGGTATCTCTGGGCCCTCTCAGTAATGCACATCACTATAAGCCTCGCAAGCAATGTAGCTAATGAGTTAGTTACGGGATGATGCATGACGTAACGAGTAAAGAGACTTGCCGGTAACGAGATTGAACTAGGTACTGAGATACCAACGATCGAATCTCGGGCAAGTAACATACTGATGACAAAGGGAACAACGTATGTTGTTATGCAGTTTGACCGATAAAGATCTTCGTAGAATATGTGGGAGCCAATATGAGCATCCAGGTTCCGCTATTGGTTATTGACCGGAGACGTGTCTCGGTCATGTCTACATAGTTATCGAACCCGTAGGCTCCACACGCTTAAAGTTCGATGACGGTTATATTATGAGTATATGTGTTTTGTTGTGACGAAGGTAGTTCGGAGTCCCGGATGTGATCACGGACATGACGAGGAATCTGTAAATGGTCGAGACATAAATATCGATATATTGGACGACTATATTTGGACACCGGAATGGTTTCGAGTGAGATTGGGACATTACCGGAGCACCGGGAGGTTATCGGAACCCCCCGGGAGGTATATGGGCCTTAATGGGCTTTAGTGGAAAGGAGGGGAAAGAAGCAAGGGAGAGGGCGCGCCCCCACCCCCCAAGCCCAATCCGAATTGGGAGGGGGGTCGCCCCCCCCCCCTTTCCTTCCTCCCTCCTTCCTCTTCCTTCCCTCTCCCTCTCCAAATAGGAAAAGGAGGAGTTCTACTCCCGGTGGGAGTAGGACTCCCCCTTGGGCGCGCCTCCTCCTCCTGGCCGGCCCCCTCCTCCACTCCTTTATATACGGGGAAGGGGGCACCCCATAGACACAACAACTGATCCCTTGGATCTCTTAGCCATGTGCGGTGCCCCCCTCCATGATAATCCACCTCGACAATATCGTAGCGGTGCTTAGGTGAAGCCCTCAATCGGTAGAACATCATCATCGTCACCACGCCGTCGTGCTGAAGAAACTCTCCCTCAAAGCTCGGCTGGATCGGAGTTCGAGGGACGTCATCGAGTTGAATGTGTGCAGAACTTGGAGGTGTCGTGCGTTCGGTACTTGATCGGTCGGATCGTGAAGACGTACGACTACATCAACCGCATTGTGCTAACGCTTCCGCTTTCGGTCTACGAGGGTACGTGGACACACTCTCCCCTCTCGTTGCTATGCATCACCATGATCTTGCGTGTGCATAGGAATTTTTTTGAAATTACTATGTTCCCCAACAGTGGCATCCAAGCCAGGTTTATGCGTAGATGTTATATGCATGAGTAGAACACAAGTGCGTTGTGGGCGATACAAGTCATACTGCTTACCAGCATGTCATACTTTGGTTTGGCAGTGTTGTTGGATGAAGCGGCCCGGACCGACATTACACGTACGCTTACGTGAGACTGGTTCTACCGACGTGCTTTGCACACAGGTGGCTAGCGGGTGTCAGCTTCTCCAACTTTAGTTGAACCGAGTGTGGCTACGCCCGGTCCTTGAGAAGGTTAAAACAACACTAACTTGACGAACTATCATTGTGGTTTTGATGCATAGGTAAGAACGGTTCTTGCTCAGCCCGTAGCAGCCATGTAAAACTTGCAACAACAAAGTAGAGGACGTCTAACTTGTTTTTGCAGGGCATGTTGTGATGTGATATGGTCAAGACGTGATGCTATATTTTATTGTATGAGATGATCATGTTTTGTAACTGAGTTATCGGCAACTGGCAGGAGCCATATGGTTGTCGCTTTATTGTATGCAATGCAATCGCCCTGTAATTGCTTTACTTTATCACTAAGCGGTAGCGACAGACGTAGAAGCAATAGTTGGCGAAACGACAACGATGCTACGATAGAGATCAAGGTGTCACGCCGGTGACAATGGTGATCATGACGGTGCTTCGGAGATGGAGATCACAAGCACAAGATAATGATGGCCATATCATATCACTTATATTAATTGCATGTGATGTTTATCTTTTATGCATCTTATCTTGCTTTGATTGACGGTAGCATTATACGATTATCTCTCACTAAAATTTCAAGATAAAAGTGTTCTCCCTGAGTATGCACCGTTGCCAAAGTTCGTCGTGCCCAGACACCACGTGATGATCGGGTGTGATAAGCTCTACGTCCATCTACAACGGGTGCAAGCCAGGTTTACACACGCAGAATACTCAGGTTAAACTTGACGAGCCTAGCATATGCAGATATGGCCTCGGAACACTGAGACCGAAAGGTCGAGCGTGAATCATATAGTAGATATGATCAACATAGTGATGTTCACCATTGAAAACTACTGCATTTCACGTGATGATCGGTTATGATTTAGTTGATTTGGATCACGTGATCACTTAGATGATTAGAGGATGTCTATCTAAGTGGGAGTTCTTAAGTAATGTGATTAAATGAACTTTAATTTATCATGAACTTAGTACCTGATAGTATTTTGCATGTCTATGTTATTGTAGATAGATGGCTCGTGATATTGTTCCGTTGAATTTTAATGTGTTCCTTGAGAAAGTAAAGTTGAAAGATGATGGTAGCAATTACATGGACTGAGTCTGTAACTTGACCATTATCCTCATTGCTGCATAGAAGAATTACGTCCTGGAAGCACCGCTGGGTGCCAGGCCTGCTGCAGATGCAATTGACGATGTTAAGAACGTTTGGCAGAGCAAAGCTGATGACTACTCGATAGTTCAGTGTGCTATGCTTTACGACTTAGAATCGGGACTTCAACGATGTTTTGAACGTCATGGAGCATATGAGATGTTCCAGGAGTTGAAGTTAATATTTCTATAAAATGCCCGGATTGAGAGATATGAAGTCTCCAATAAGTTCTACAGCTGCAAGATGGAGGAGAATAGTTCTGTTAGTGAACATATACTCAAAATGTCTGGGTATTGCAATCACTTGATTCAACTGGGAGTTAATCTTTCCGATGATAGTGTCATTGACAGAATTCTTCAATCACTGCCACCAAGCTACAAGAGCTTCATGATGAACTATAATATGTAAGGGATGAACAAGACAATTCCCAAGCTCTTCGCAATGATAAAGGCTGTGGAGGTAGAAATTAAGAAGGAGCATCAAGTGTTGATGGTCAACAAGACCACCAGTTTCAAGAAAAAGGGTAAAGGGAAGAAGAAGTGGAACTTTAAGAAGAACAGCAAACAAGTTGCTGCTCAAGAGAAGAAACCCAAGTCTGGACCTAAGCCCGAGATCGAGTGCTTCTCTTGCAAGCGATCGTCACCGGAAGCGGAACTCGCCCAAGTATTTGGAGGATAAGAAGGATGGCAAGGAGAACAAAGGTATATGTGATATACATGTTATTGATGTGTACCTTACCGAGCTCGCAGAGCACTGGTATTTGATCTCGTTCATTGCTAATATTTGCAACTCAAACAGGGACTACGGATTAAGCGGACACTGGCTAAGGACGAGGTGACGATGCCTGTGGGAAATGGTTCCAAAGTTGATGTGATCGCCGTCGGCACGCTACCTCTAAATCTACCTTCGGGACTAGTTTTAGACCTAAATAATTGTTATTTGGTGCCAGCGTTGAGCACGAACATTATATCTGGATCTTGTTTGATGCGAGACAGTTATTTATTTAAATATGAGAATAATGGATGTTCCATTTATATGAGTAATATCTTTTATGATCATGCACCCTTGAAGAGTGGTCTATTTTTGATGAATCTCGATAGTAGTATACACATATTCATAATGTTGAAGCCAAAAGATGCAGAGTTGATAAAGATAGTGCAACTTATTTATGGCACTATCGTTTGGGTCATATTGGTGCAAAGCGCATGAAGAAACTCCATACTGATGGACTTTTGGAATCACTTGATTATGAATCACTTGGTACTTGCGAACCATGCCTCATGGGCAAGATGACTAAAACGTCGTTCTCCGAAACTATGGAGCGAGCAACTGATTTGTTGGAGATCATACATACTGATGTATGTGGTCCAATGAATGTTGAGGCTCGCGGCGGGTATCGTTATTTTCTCACCTTCACAGATGATTTAAGCAGATATGGGTATATCTACTTAATGAAACATAAGTCTGAAACGTTTGAAAAGTTCAAAGAATTTCAGAGTGAAGTTGAAAATCATCGTAACAAGAAACTAAAATTTCTACGATTTGATCATGGAGGAGAATATTTGAGTTACGAGTTTGGTCTACATTTGAAACAATGCGGAGTAGTTTCGCAACTCACGCTACCCGGAACACCACAACGTAATGGTGTGTCCGAACGTCGTAATCGTACTTTACTAGATATGGTGCGATCTATGATGTCTCTTACTGATTTACCGCTATCGTTTTGGGGCTATGCTTTAGAGACGGCTGCATTCACGTTAAATAGGGCACCATCAAAAACCATTGAGACGACACCTTATGAACTGTGATTTGGCGAGAAACCAAAGTTATCGTTTCTTAAAGTTTGGGGCTACGATGCTTATGTGAAAAAGCTTCAACCTGATAAGCTCAAACCCAAATCGGAGAAATGTGTCTTCATAGGATACCCAAAGGAAACTGTTGGGTACACCTTCTATCACAGATCCAAAGGCAAGACATTCGTTGCAAAGAATGGATCCTTTCTAGAGAAGGAGTTTCTCTCAAAAGAAGTGAGTGGGAGGAAAGTAAAACTTGATGAGGTAACTATACCTGCTCCTTTATTGGAAAATAGTTCATCACAGAAACTGGTTCCTGTGACGACTACACCAATTAGTGAGGAAGTTAATGATATTGATCATAAAACTTCAGATCAAGGTACTACTGAACCTCGTAGGCAACTAGAGTAAGATCCGCACCAGAGTGGTACGGTAATCCTATTCTGGATGTCATGTTACTTGACCATGGCGAACCTACGAACTATGAGGAACTGATGATGAGCCCAGATTCTGCAAAATGGCTTGAGGCCATGAAATCTGAGATGGGATCCATGTATGAGAACAAAGTATGGACTTTGGTTGACTTGCCCGATGAGCCATCGAGAATAAATGGATCTTCAAGAAGAAGACTGACGCAGATGGTAATGTTACTGTCTACAAAGCTCGACTTGTTGCGAAAGGTTTTCGACAAGTTCAAGGGGTTGACTACGATGAGACTTTCTCACCCGTAGCGATGCTTGAGTCTGTCTGAATCATGTTAGCAATTGCCACATTTTATGATTATGAAATTTGGCAAATGGATGTCAAAACTGCATTCCTGAATGGAGTTCTGGAAGAAGAGTTGTATATGATGCAACCAGAAGGTTTTGTCGATCCAAACGGTGCTAACAAAGTGTGCAAGCTCTAGAGATCCATTTATGGACTGGTGCAAGCCTCTCGGAGTTGGAATAAACGCTTTGATAGTGTGATCAAAGCATATGGTTTTATATAGACTTTTGGAGAAGCCTGTATTACAAGAAAGTGAGTGGGAGCTCTGCAGCATTTCTAATATTATATGTGGACGACATATTGTTGATTGGAAATGATATAGAATTTCTGGATTGCATAAAAGGATACTTGAATAAAAGTTTTTCAATGAAAGACCTCGGTGAAGCTGCTTATATATTGGGTATCAAGATCTGTAGAGATAGATCAAGACACTCAATTGGACTTTCACAAAGTACATGCCTTGATAAAGTTTTGAAAAAGTTCAAAATGGATCAAGCAAAGAAAGGGTTCTTGCCTGTAATACAAGGTGTGAAATTGAGTCAGACTCAATGCCCGACCACTGTAGAAGATAGAGAGAAAATGAAAGATGTTCCCTATTCTTCAGCCATAGGCTCTATCATGTATGCAATGCTGTGTACCAGACCTGACGTGTGCCTTGCTATTAGCTTAGCAGGGAGGTACCAAAGTAATCCAGGAGTGGATCACTGGACGGCGGTCAAGAACATCCTAAAATACCTGAAAAGGACTACAGATATGTTTCTCATTTATGGAGGTGACAAAGAGCTAGTCGTAAATGGTTACGTCGATGCAAGCTTTGACACTGATCCGGACGATTCTAAATCGCAAACCCGATACGTGTTTATATTGAATGGTGGAGCTCTCAGTTGGTGCAGTTCTAAACAAAGCGTCGTGGCGGGATCTACATGTGAAGAGGAGTACATAGCTGCTTTAGAGCAAATGAAGGAGTCTGGATGAAGGAGTTCATATCCGATCTAGGTGGCATACCTAGTGCATCGGATCCAATGAAAATCTTTTGTTACAATACTGGTGCAATTGCCTTGGCAAAGGAAACCAGATTTCACAAGAGAACCAAGCACATCAAGAGACACTTAAATTCTATCCGGGACCAAGTCCAGATGGGAGACATAGAGATTTGCAAGATACATATGGATCTGAATATTGTAGACCCGTTGACTAAGACTCTTCCACGAGTAAAACATGATCAGCACCAAGGCTCCATGGGTGTTAGAATCATTACTGTGTAATCTAGATTATTTACTCTAGTGCAAGTGGGAGCCTGAAGGAAATATGCTATGAGGCAATAATAAAGTTATTATTTATTTCCTCATATCATGATAAATGTTTATTATTCATCCTAGAATTGTATTACCCGGAAACATGATACATGTGTGAATACATAGACAAACATAGTGTCACTAGTATGCCTCTATTTGACTAGCTCGTGAATCAAAGATGGTTAAGTTTCCTAACCATAGACATGAGTTGTCGTTTGATTAACGGGATCACATCATTAGGAGAATGATGTGATTGACTTGACCCATTCCGTTAGCTTAGCACTTGATCGTTTAGTATGTTGTTGTTGCTTTCTTCATGACTTATACATGTTACTATGACTATGAGATTATGTAACTCCTGCTTACCAGAGGAACACTTTGTGTGCTACCAAACATCACAACGTAACTGGGTGATTATAAAGGTGCTCTACTGGTGTCTCCGAAGGTACTTGTTGAGTTGACATATTTAGAGATTAGGATTTGTCACTCCGATTGTCGGAAAGGTATCTCTAGGCCCTCTCAGTAATGCACATCACTATAAGCCTTGCAAGCAATGTAGCTCATGAGTTAGTTACAGGATGATGCATTACGTAACAAGTAAAGAGACTTGCCGGTAACAAGATTGAACTAGGTATTGAGATACCGACGATCGAATCTCGGGCAAGTAACATACCGATGACAAAGGGAACAATGTATGTTGTTATGCGGTTTGACCAATAAAGATATTTGTAGAATATGTGGGAGCCAATATGAGCATCCAGGTTCAGCTATTGGTTATTGACCGGAGACGTGTCTCGGTCATGTCTACATAGTTCTCGAACCCGTAGGGTCCGCACGCTTAAAGTTCGATGACGGTTATATTATGAGTTTATGTGTTTTGATGTACTGAAGGTAGTTCGGAGTCCCGGATGTGATCAAGGGCATGACGAGGAATCTCGAAATGGTCGTGACATAAAGATCGATATATTGGACGACTATATTTCGACACCGGAATGGTTCTGGGTGAGATTGGGACAATACCGGAGCACCGGGATGTTATCGGACACCCCCCCCCCCCGAGAGGTATATGGGCCTTAATGGGATTTAGTGGAAAGGCGGGGAAAGGAGCAAGGGAGAGGGCGCCCCCCCCCAAGCCTAATCTGAATTGGGAGGGCCCCCCTTTCCTTCCTCCCTCCTTCCTCTTCCTTCCCTCTACCTCTCCAAATAGGAAAAGGAGGAGTCCTACTCCCGGTGGGAGTAGGACTCCCCCCTTGGGGCGCGCCTCCTCCTCCTGGCCGGCCCCCTCCTCCACTCCTTTATATATGGGGAAGGGGGGCACCCCATAGACACAACAATTGATCCCTTGGATCTCTTAGCCATGTGTGGTGCCCCCCTCCACAATAATCCACCTCGACAATATCGTAGCGGTGCTTAGTCGACGCCCTGCGTCGGTAGAACATCATCATCGTCACCACGCCATCGTGCTAACAAAACTCTCCCTCAAAGATCGGCTGGATCGGAGTTCAAGGGACGTCATCGAGTTGAAGGTGTGCAGAACTCGGAGGTGCCATGCATTCGGTACTGATCGGTCGGATCGTGAAGACGTACGACTACATCAACCGCGTTGTGCTAACGCTTCCGCTTTCGGTCTACGAGGGTACGTGGACACACTCTCCCCTCTCGTTGCTATGCATCACCATGATCTGCGTGTGCGTAGGATTTTTTTGAAATTACTACGTTCCCCAACACTAACCATATTCACAATAACACTTAGGTCTCATATTTACTCATGTCAATGGCATAATTAGCTAGCGAGCGATAATAATAAAACTCAGATCACAATACTTTCTCAAAACAATCATGATATGATATAACAAGGTGGTATTTTGCTAGCCCTTTCTGAGACCGCAAAACATAAATGGAGAGCACCTTTAAAGATCAAGGACTGACTAAACATTATAATTCATGGTAAAAGAGATCCAGCCAAGTCATACCCAATATAAACTAATAATAATGCATGCAAATGACAGCGGTGCTCTCCAACGGGTGCTTTTTAATAAGAAGATGATGACTCGACATAAAAGTAAATAGATAGGCCCTTCGCAGAGGGAAGCAGGGATTTGTAGAGGTGCCAGAGCTCGATTTTAAAATAGAGATGAATAACATTTTGAGCCGTATACTTTCACTATCAACGCAACAACTATGAGATGGTGGTATCTTCCATGTTGCATACATTATAGGCGGTTCCCAAACAGAATGATAAAAGTTTATACTCCCCCACCACCAACAAGCATCAATCCATGGCTTGCTCGAAACAATGAGTGCCTCCAACTAACAACAGCCCTGAGGGAGTTTTGTTTAATTATTTTGATTTGCTTTGATCTTTTTTTGATCATGGGACTAGGCATCCCGGATACCAGCCATTTTCTCATGAATGAGGAGCAGAGTCCACTCCTCTTGAGAATAACCCACCTAGCATGGAAGATATAGACAGCCCTAGTTGAAACATGAGCTGCTCGAGCATACAAAACAAAATTTCATTTGAAGGTTTGGAGTTTGGCACATACAAATTTACTTGGAACGGCAGGTAGATGCCGCATATAGGAAGGTATGGTGGACTCATATTTAATAACTTTTGGGGTTTATGGAGTTTGGATGCACAAGCAGTATTCCCGCTTAGTATATGTGAAGGCTAGCAAAAGACTGGGAAGCGACCAACTGAGAGAGCGACAACAGTCATGAACATGCATTAAAATTAATCAACACTGACTGCAAGCATGAGTAGGATATAATCCACCATGAATACCAAGTCAAGTCACTCAAATCATTCAAAGGAGTATACCACCCTATTATACCACATCACAACCATTTTAATAGCATGTTGGCACGCAAGGTAAACCATTATAAGCTCCTAACTAATTGAGCATGGCATAAGCAACTATAATCTCTAATTGTCACTGCAAACATGTTTATTCATAATGGGCTGAATCAGGAACGATGAACTCATCATATTTACAAAAACAAGAGAGGTCGAGTTCATACCAGCTTCTCTCATCTCAATCAGTCCATCATATATCGTCATTATTGCCTTACACTTGCACGACCGAACGGTGTGTATAATAATAATAGTGCATGTGCATTGGACTAAGCTGGAATCTACAAACATTCAATTCAAGAGGGAAGACAAATTAATATGGGCTCTTGGTTAAATCAACAATCATGCATATGAGAGCCACTAAGCATTTTCATTATGGTCTTCTACTCTTGACCCCCAAAAGAAAGAAAAAGAAATAAAACTATTTACACGGGAAAGCTCCCAACAAGCAAAAGAAGAATGAGAAATCTTTTTAGGTTTTCATTTAATTACTACTACAAGCATGGAAATTAAACTAACTAATTTTTTTGGTTCTTTTCTTAAGGTTTATCAAACACACAAGAAGAAAGCTAGAAAAAGAAAATTAAACTAGCATGGATAATACAATGAAAGAGTATGAGCACCGACAACTAGAATAGTGTGTGAACATGAATGTAAAGTCGGTGAGAAATACGTACTCCCCCAGGCTTAGGCTTTTGGACTAAGTTGGTCTAATGCCAAGGGTAGCCTGGCTGATATCCGAAGTTATAACCGGGGTCGTACTGAGATGCAGCAGCCAATGCCTCCTGAGCTACGGCATGTTGGCGAGCTGCCTCCGCTCTCCTCTCGTGTTCGGCTGCCCCTTCCCTGGTAACAACATATCTTTGTTTTGCCTGGTAATCAAAAAGGGAAGGAGCAGGGAGAGTAACATGGACAGTGCGGCGTCTGTCAAAGATTAGTCGATACTGGAGGAATTGTTCATTCCTCAAAAGAAAACGGTGCCTGCCCATAGCGTCAAAATCTAAAGAAGCGCCAAGCAACTCTATATCACCCTCACATGGAGCTACACCAAGATAATTAGCAACACGGGTCACATAAATTCCACCAAATAAATCTCCAGATATACCATTATTATGCAACCTACGTGCAACTATTGCCCCCAAGTTATAATCTTTATTACCTAATACAACACTCTTAAGAACACAAAGATAAGGGACACACATGTGACATGCTTCATCTTTACCGTTAATGTATCTACCAATGAAGAGAGCAAAATAATGTATAGCAGGAAAGTGAATGCTCCCTATGGCAGCTTGTGTTATATCCCTAGATTCTCCCACATTGATACTAGCAAGGAAGTCTTTATATTCAGATTTGTGGGGTTCATGAACATTGCCCCACTGCGGGAGTTTGCAAGCAGTTGTAAAATCTTCTAGCTCCATGGTATAAGATTGATCATAAATATCAAACAGGACGTTCTGAGAATTACGCGAAGATGTAAATTTAAATCTTCTCACAAATGAATCAGTTAACTGGTAGTACTGAGGACACTTTTCTTGCATGAAGTCCTCAAGATCGGCATTACACACATATGTGTCAAATTCATCCTTGATGCCTGCATTAACCATAAACTCTTCTTACGGCCACTCACAAGGCCGCACCTCAGTTTCCCTTGGTGGTTCATCGTCTTGCTCGCGCATAGCACGCCTAGGTCCTCTCCTTGTTGAGGAACCACCTTGGTACATTCTCTTGGACATATTTCTTTCTTCTGAAAAATTTCTGAAATTTTTAGTAACTTCAAAATAAAAGTGAATAAAACTAAACAAGATTGATAGCAACTACTCCCACAAGTGCCTAGAGCCTATATCATGCATTAGAATTACTTGGGACCTCATAAATTTGACATACAAGCTCAAGAACAGGGTCACCTATGCAACAAAAATTTGCAATGAATAAAGCACTAGAACAAAAACTAATTGGACCAATGGAGGAGTCACATACCAAGCAACAATCTCCCAAAGCAGTTTTGTGAATGGGGCTTTGAGCAAGGAGATCGAAAACCGTAGCAAAATGAGCTAGAACTCGTGCTTGAGCTGGATGGGGATTTTTTGGGAGGAAGATGAAGTGTGTGGGTGCAGGAATAAGTGGAGGGGGCCACTGTGGGCCCACGAGACAGGGGGCGCGCCCAGCAAGGGTGGGCGTACCTGGGACCCTCGTGGCCAGGTGCTTGCCCCCTGTAGTGTTCTCAGTGCCTAAAATCCTCAAATATTCCAGTAAAAAATCATACTAAATTGGCAGGGCATTTGGAGAACTTTTATTTTCGGGATATTTTTTATTGCATGGATAATTTAGAAAATAGACAGATAATACTATTTTTGCTTTATTTATTCTAAATAACAGAAAGTAAAAAAAGAGAGTACAGAAGGTTGTGCCTTCTAGTTTCATCCATCTCATGATCATCAAAATGAATCCACTAACAAGGTTGATCAAGTCTTGTTAACAAACTCATTCCGAATAACACGGAACCAGAGAAATTTCGAACAACACTAGGTTACCTCAACGGGGATATGCACATCCCCAACAATAAGAATATCATACTTTTTCTTGACAGTGGGAAGAGGAAATTCAAAACCTCCAATAATAATAGTTAGAACTTTTCCAATAGAATTGATGCTATGAACTTGGGGTTGTTTCCTCGGAAAGTGTACCATGTGCTCATTACCATTAACATGAAAAGTGACATTGCCTTTGTTGCAATCAATAACAGCCCTGCAGTATTTAGAAAGGGTCTACCAAGGATAATCGACATACTATCGTCCTTGGGAATATCAAGAATAACAAAGTCCGTTAAGATAGTGACATTTGCAACTACAACAGGCACATCCTCACAAATACCAATAGGTATAGCAGTTGATTTATCAACCATTTGCAAAGATATTTCAGTAGGTGTCAACTTATTCAATTCAAGTCTACGATATAAAGAGAGAGGCATAACACTAACACCGGCTCCAAGATCACATAAAGCAATTTTAACATAATTTCGTTTAATGGAGCATGGTATAGTTGGTACCCCTGGATCTCCAAGTTTCTTTGGTATTCCACCTTTAAAAGTCTAATTAGCAAGCATGGTGGAAATTTCAGCTTCCGGTATCTTTCTTTTATTTTTAATGATATCCTTCATATATTTAGCATAAGGATTTAATGTAAGCATATCTATTAAGCGCATACGTAAGAAGATAGGTCTAATCATTTCAGCAAAGCGCTCAAAATCCTCATCATCCTTTGTCTTGGATGGTTTAGGAGGAAAGGGCATGGGTTTTTGAACCCATGGTTCTCTTTCTTTACCGTGCTTCCTAGCAACAAAATCTCTCTTATCATAATGCTGATACTTTGATTGTGGGTTATCAAGATCAACATCAGGTTCAATTTCTACATCATTATTATTGCTAGGTTGAGCATCAACATGAACATTATCATTAGCATTATCACTAGGTTCATGTTCATCACCTGATTGTGTTTCAGCATCAGAAATAGAAATATTATTGGGATTCTCAGGAGTGTCTACAACAAGTTCACTAGAAGCATGCAAAGTCCTGTCATTTTTCTTTTTCTTCTTTTTAGAAGAACTTGGTGCATCTAAATTATTTCTCTGAGAATCTTGGTTGATTCTCTTAGGGTGGCCTTCAGGATACAAAGGTTCCTGAGTCATTCTACCAGTTCTAGTAGCCACTCTAACAGCAAAGTCATGTTTATTATTTAGTTCATCGAGCAAATCAATTTGAGCTTGAAGTACTTGCTCAGCTTGAGTGGTAACCATAGAAGCATATTTGCTAATGAATTTAAGTTTAACTTTAACTCTAGCCTTATAATCACTCAAGCGTCCTATCTCGAAAGCATTATTCTTTAATTCTCTACAAACATAAGCATTAAAACTTTCTTGTCGAGCCATAAGTCATCAAATTCATCTAAGCATGGGCTATGAAATTTAGTAGACGGGATTTCAACTTTATCATATCTATAGAGAGAATTTATCTTTACTACCTGTGTCGGGTTATCAAGACAATGTGTTTCTTCAACGGGCGGTATATTAATACCATGTATTTCTTCAATAGGAGGTAAATTTTTAACATCTTCAGCTTTAATACCTTTCTCTTTCATAGATTTCTTTGCCTCTTGCATATCTTCAGGACTGAGAAATAGAACACCCCTCTTCTTCGGAGTTGGTTTAGGAATAGGTTCAGAAGTTGGCTCAATTGGCTCAGGAATTGGCTCAGGAAGAGTCCAATTATTTTCATTAGTCAACATATTATTCAATAGTAATTCAGCTTGGTCGACTGTCCTTTCCCTGAAAACACAACCAGCACAACTATCCAAGTGGTCCTTGGAAGCATCGGTTAGTCCATTATAAAAGATATCAAGTATTTCATTTTTCTTAAGAGGATGATCAGGCAAAGCATTCGGAGAAGCCTCCCCCAAGCTTGTGGAAAACTCTCTTCTTCGATTTGCACAAAATTATATATTTCCCGCAAGGCAGCTTGTTTCTTATGAGCAGGGAAATATTTAGCAGAGAAGTAATAAATCATATCCTGGGGACTACGCACACAACCAGGATCAAGAGAATTAAACCAAGTTTTAGCATCGCCCTTTAATGAGAACAGAAATATCTTAAGGATATAATAATAGCGAGACTTCTCATCATTAGTAAACAGGGTAGCTATATCATTTAACTTGGTAAGATGTGCCACAACAGTTTCAGATTCATAGCCATAAAAAGGATCAGATTCAACCAAAGTAATTATCTCAGGATCAACACAGAATTCATAATCCTTATCAATAACACAGATAGGTGAAGTAGCAAAAGCGGGGTCAGGTTTCATTCTAGCATTAAGAGATTGCTGCTTCCATTTAGTTAATAACTTCTTAAGATCATATCTATCATTTCAAGCAAAGATAGCTCTAGTAGCTTCTTCATCCATAACATAACCCTCAGGAACAACAGGCAATTCATAATTAGGGGGAGAACCTTCATCATCACTATAATAAATAATTTCATCTTCAATAATTTCATTCTCTCTAACCCTAGCAAGTTGTTCATCAAGATATTCACCTAATGGCACAGTAGTATCAAGCATAGAAGTAGTTTCATCATAAGTATTGTGCATAGCAGAAGTGGCGTCATCAATAACATGCGACATATCAGAATTCATAGCAGTAGTAGGTTTAGGTGACGCAAGCTTACTAAAACAGAAGGAGAATCTAGTGTAGAGCTAGATGGCAGTTCCTTACCTCCCCTCATAGTTGAGGGAAAAATCTTAGTTCTTGCGTCTTTCAAGTTCTTCATAGTGATCACCAGATATAAATCCCAAGTGACTCAAAGAATAGAGCTATGCTCCCCGGCAACAGTGCCAAAAATTAGTCTTGATAACTCACAAGTATAGGGGATCACAATAGCTTTCGAGGGTAGAGTATTCAACCCAAATTTATTGATTCGACACAAGGGGAGCCAAAGAATATTCTTAAGTATTAGCAGTTGAGTTGTCAATTCAATCACACCTGGATAACTTAGTATCTGCAGCAAACTATTTAGTAGCAAAGTAGTATGATAGTAATGGTAATAGTGGCAAAAGTAACGATAGCAGTTTTGTAGTGATTGTAACAGTAGCAACGGAAAAGTAAATAAGCAAAGCACAATATGTGAAAAGCTCGTAGGAATTGGATCAGTGATGGATAATTATGTCGGATGTGATTCCTCATGTAATAGCTATAACATAGGGTGACACAGAACTAGCTCCAGTTCATCAATGTAATGTAGGCATGTATTCCGAATATAGTCATACGTGCTTATGGAAAAGAACTTGCATGACATCTTTTGTCCTACCCTCCCGTGGCAGTGGGGTCCTAGTGGAAACTAAGGGATATTAAGGCCTCCTTTTAATAGAGTACCTAACCAAAGCATTAACACATAGTGAATACATGAACTCCTCAAACTACGGTCATCACCGAGAAGTATCCTGATTATTATCACTTCGGGGTTGTCGTATCATAACACATAATAGGTGACTATAGACTTGCAAGATAGGATCAAGAACCCACATATATTCATGAAAACATAATAGGTTCAGATCTAAAATCATGGCACTCGGGCCCTAGTGACAAGCATTAAGCATAGCAAAGTCATAGCAACATCAATCTCAGAACCTAGTGGATACTAGGGATCAAACCCTAACAAAACTAACTTGATTACATGGTAAATCTCATCCAACCCATCACCGTCCCGCAAGCCTATGATGGAATTACTCACGCACGGAGGTGAGCATCATGAAATTGGTGATGGAGGATGGTTGATGATGACGACGGCGACAAATCCCCCTCTCCGGAGCCCCGAGCGGACTCCAGATCAGCCCTCCCGAGAGAGATTAAGGCTTGGCGGCGGCTCCGTATCGTAAAACGCGATGAAACTTTCTCTCTAATTTTTTTCTCCGCAAAACGGAATATATAGAGTTGGAGTTAAGGTCGGTGGAGCTCCAGGGGCCCATGAGACAGGGGGCACGCCCAGGGGGAGGGGGCGCGCCCCCCACCCTCGTGGACAGGGTGTGGGCCCCCTGGCCTTGATTCTTTCGCCAATATTTTTTATATTTTCCAAAAATTATCTCCGTGGATTTTTAGGTCATTCTGAGAACTTTTGTTTTCTGCACAATAAACAACACCATGGCAGTTCTGCTGAAAACAACGTCAGTCTGTGTTAGTTTCATTCGAATCATGCAAGTTAGAGTCCAAAACAAGGGCAAAAGTGTTTGGAAAAGTAGATACGTTGGAGACGTATCAGTTTTCTCTGGCCAGGTGGCTAGCGTGGTCGTGGTCCGGTACATGGTTGAGTCCGGTGTTGGTGCCAAGGCGGCGGTGCAGCTCTGCCTGCACCTATCGGTGGAAGAGGTGCGTGATGCAGCTATGCTGGCCATCAAGGCCCGTGCGAGCGATCCACCTACCGCCTTCAAGTCCAGGGTGAATGCGCATGGGCGTGAGCGTAGCTATTCGGACCGGAGACGCCTACCTCCTCTTAGGTCAAGCCTGCCTACCATCTTGCCCCATCCCCTCGATGGACACTTTTCGCTCCAGGATTTGCCTGGCCCTCTCACCGGGTTGCCTGGGTGTGATCCTGCTATCCCTAGAGGATGCGAAGGCTCTCTGCCTGCTACTGTCCAGGGGGTTATGCGCTGTCTCGTGCTGCAGGCGCCGCCCCTGACCCCGACAATGATGGGGCGATTAATGTGGGGGCCCGCTGCATGTCCAATCGACCGTCCTCTCCCGATCTCTCTCCCGGTGAGGGTGCCCAAAGCCCATACCGCGCTGCGTTGTTAATCCCAGCTGCCCCGTCTCTCCATCCCAAGCCTCGTCCCGTTCCTCCCCATGTCGCTTGACGGTTGCTTCCGTTGTCTCTCCATGCGCCACTTCGTGAAAGACTGTCAGGATCCTGTCCGTTGCCACCGTTGTCGCCGCTCCGGCCGCCGCGCGCGCTCCTGCTCCTGCCCCATGGCTCCCCCACGTCCTTCGGACGTGCCTAGCTGCACGGTTTTCCCGCCTCGCTCCACCCCCTCCTGCCACCTCCCCCACCTTGTAGACAAACCCCTACCCCTCTGCGGCTCGTAGCTCCACCTTGCAGGCGGCCCTCCTCATCGCCCTGAGGCGCCTTGAGGTCGATGACCCCAGCCCTTTGGGCCACCCCCTGCCCTCACCACGTGACATCCTGCTGGATCCGGTGGTGTGCTCGCCACTGCTGTCCCCCCCCCCCCCACCCGCAGTGGAGGTGCTCGGTCATCCGAAGCCGGTCGTTGTCGAGGTTGCGCCCCCAGCACCACCGCCGGAGCTGCTCCTGCCTCGCGACTCGACATTGATACGTCTCCAATGTATCTATATTTTTTGCTTGTTCCATGCTGTTATATTATCACTCTTGGATGTTTTACAATCATTTTATAGCAACTTTATATCATTCTTTGGGACTAACCTATTGAAATAGTGCCTAGTGCCAATTGTTGTTTTTTGCTTGTTTTTTACTTCGCAGAATATCCGTACCAAACGGAGTACAAATGCACACTACTTGGGAAAACCCTAGCAGTAGCGCGGGTTTTGTGTCCACTAGTAGCGCGGGAGGCCGCGCTACTAATAAGGCGCTACAGCTATTGCTTAGCGAAGAACGCGTGTTCGCACGCGCCATCGCTAGGACAAATAGCTGCAGCGCTTATTCGTAACCACGATATCGCTAAGGTAACTACTTGCAGCGTGTTTTCTGTCCATCGCTACTAGTATTTTTTTTAATTTTTTTATTTTTAGTGTATTTATGCGCCATCGTACAAATATTGGTACAATAACGGTTATGAGGTTTACATCATTATGTCCATAACATTGTGTCAAATGAAGGTGGATTAGGTTCAAGTGGAGGCAATATGTGGTGCATGTCAAAAGTATACTACTAATCCAAACTTGATCTAGTTTGGACTAGTAGTACTTTCGATTCGATGTGCACCACATGTTGCCTCCACTTGAATCTAATCCGCCAGCACAAGCTATTTAATCATCATCATAGTCATTACCACCAACAGTATTTATTTAATCACCACTAACACTAGCTAATAATCATCATAGTCATTACCATCAACACTAGCTATTTTATCATCATAGTAATAGTGTAGCACATCATCATCCTCAAACTCATTTCTAGCTAGCTAATCACTCCTATTGCTCTCTCTTAGGTAAAATAACATAAAAGATGTGTAGATCTCCTCCTAGATCAAACTAGAGCATGCAGATGAACCTGTCTCCTAATCGTGGGTAGCGCATCTGTTTGCTGCCCCCTAGTACTTCTCTGCGCTCCCCCATCACATATTTGGTCCAGTCTTGCACTATTAAGCATCCATCGCTAATCTTAAATGCACTAAAGTAATCTGTAGGATATCTTGGCCGGAAGCTGATAATACTCATGGTACCTTTAGTCCCGATCCCATAAGGCACAACATTCATCGGGAGTCCCTGTTGAAGAACATCGTACGGTAACATACTTAGCAATGAAGTTTAGCTTCAAAAATAATGTATGGAAAAGATGCACTAATGACAAATAGTAAAAATCTTACCATCCTTCCTAAATAGATGTGACCATAGTTCATTACGGACACTATTGGTCGCACATTTTCAGTACTAACATTTCTAAATGCAGGAAGAAAATTTGTCTTGGCGATATCAAGATCCTCAAGCCATGAAACATAATGACCGAGCTCCTCATGATTGAGTTCAGCCCAGGAAGATATACGGTCCTGTCTACCAAGCGCTGGACATGTTTGCTTGCACCAAAATAAGCTAACAATACAAATTAGTTGTCAACTATTTTTGAATAAACAATATCAAAGACATAAATATGGTGGACGACAGCCTTGAGAGTGCGACCGGGCACGCCCCAGCACTCGCGCGGCCCCTCGGCGTTGAGGCGGCCGCGGGGGATGATGCCGCTGGCGGAGGAAATTTGGTCTTCGTGGTGGCGCTCGAAGTACATCGTCCACAGCGTGTGGCTGTCGATGGCGTACCTCGGCTCGTTCCGCTGCGCCTCCGTCAACGACGAGCAGATACGAGCGATCTCGGCCCGCTGTGCCGCCCTTTTGGGCACTGGTGGCACCGGGACGCCACCGACGCTCAACTTCCACGAGCCCGACACATGCATGTTCGAGGGTGCCGGGTAGTCGGCCTCGTAGAGGAGGCGCGACTCGTTCTCGTGGAGGAAACGCCGGCCGAAGCCGTTCGCTCCCGCGGCGTCGCCGGGGTACCGCTTGGCCATTGCTTGCTCGTCACCAGGAGGAGTGTGCTTCTGTGGTGAGACGAGGCGAGGTGTGGCGTTCACCGGCGGGGAGGCCAATTTTTATAGCCGAAGCAGGGCGGCGAGAGCCTGCTTGCTGGGCGAGGTGT
Source organism: Aegilops speltoides (assembly GCA_021437245.1). Classification (NCBI taxonomy): domain Eukaryota; kingdom Viridiplantae; phylum Streptophyta; class Magnoliopsida; order Poales; family Poaceae; genus Aegilops; species Aegilops speltoides. The sequence continues at coordinate 52,641,001 of CM038144.1, forward strand.
GGCGGGAGCGGGCGGGACGCGCGTCGGTGGCTCCTTCACTGCGCCGCCCATGAGGCATCAATGGAGGTTGATCGGCGCAACAGCCTTGGCATTGATTTCCGCGGGAACCGAGGCGATGAGAACGACGAAGCGGCATCTCGCTGACTCGGCGGGCCTATCCCCGTTCGCGCCAAAAACGTGTTCCCCAGCGCCCTTAGGCGCCCCCGAGCGCCGGAGTTCGGCCTGGGTCCGCCGGCGCCAGTTTCAGCTAAAACCGGCGAAAAACGGGCTCCTGGAGGCGCGACTGGACCGTTTATTGGGCGCCGGCGGCAAAAAAACGCTTGGGAGGTGGGGGGGCTGTTGGGGACGCGGCTGGAGATGCTCTAAATTGCACACAAGTTAGTTGGAAACAGGGAAAAAGTGAAAATAAAATAAAACCAAACCAAATCAGATCAGGTAGGCGGCACGCGTAAGGCTCCTGAGAGAGTCATTCCCCTTTTTCTCTAGATGAAAAAAAAAGTCTTCAGATTTTCAGTTTACAAAATGTTTTATCTCTTAAATGAAAAATTCGATTGAAGATCCGTTTTCACCATTAAATCCCTCGCGACGAGATCTTTGAAACATCTCATATCAATATATTTCGACGAAATTTTTTTGGTTAAAAGTTACCATGTCTATTGCACATGAATTGCCATGATATGTTTCAACTATTGTTTTTCTACATTTAAAAATAAATTTTGACATATTATAAAACGGAGAACTAAGAAACTAGACTTGCCATGCACTTAAAATTGGCATGGTTCATAAAAAAATATTTTTATGGTCAAAGTACTGGAATTGCCATCATCAAAAAACTAAAATTGTCATGCTCTACAAACTAAAATTGCCACATGGCAACTTTAGTTTAAGCACTATTTCAACTACAGTGTAAACATCATGGCAACTTTTGGGCTCAAAAAAATTTCGTCGAAACATATCAACACGGGGTCTAGTTTTGAAGATCTCGTCGAGACGGATTTAATGGTGAAAACAGATTTTTAATTCGATTTTTTAATTAGAAGATAAAATATTTTTAAGCCGAAAACCAAAAAGATTTCTGTTGATGTCATCTAGGCGTGTGGGCGATGTGCAAACGCCCACACGTGTGGGCGTTAGTTTTTCCGTTATTTATTTACTGTTTAAAGCGCAGATTTTTTTTCCATTCAAATTTCACCTAGATTTTATACAATTTTGGCTCTAAATTTGAAAAGGGAATAGTTGTCTTTGCTCTAAAAATAGAACCAAGACTTCTATGGTTTTGACTTTTTTTTCTAAGATGAAATCCAACACCCTACTCGCATGGGCCGAACCGGTGGTGCCAACTTTCTCTTTTGCAAACTTTTTGACCAAAAAACCTCCCGCTTATACAAGACGGGCCTACAAGTCTATGACCGAACGGATACAGTGCCAGCCTAGCTAGGGCCGTAGAGCCCCATCCCATCAGAGCAGCAGAGACAAAGAATGAGAGGGCAAATCAGGGCATCCTATAGGCGTTCCATTCGGTGGTTCCACTTGCTTCTTCTCTCCCTCCTCCGCCTTCCCGTATTATCCGTGCTTGCTTCCTCAAGTTCCAGGAACACTTCAGCGTTGTGAGCATCGAGTCCCTTCGACCCTTCCGGCCTGCACTGCAGTAAGTCCTTCGCTTTTGTTTGCTGCCTAGCCTTTTGCGTATCTCTTTTCCTGTGCATTTTGCTTCTTTCCCTCCAGTCCTTTTGTTGGGCTCAGCAAGATCTGCTGCCGCTTAGACAAAGGAAACTTTCAGAAATTCCCACACGGAGAAGCTATACAGGTTTCTTTCTTGTTGCAGATCAGGTAACTTGAATGATGAGTGCGTGCGTGCAGGGGCCAAGCATTTAGGCGCTTCCGCTCTGTGCAAACTCCCTGTGCTTCGCCTCTTGATTCTATCTTAATATACCACAAGCAGTCCTCCTGCATGATTCGGGGGGAAAAACACTTGATGAGTAGTTGCAGTGTAAAACAAAATGCTGTAGAGGATAGCAAGATTTTCTTTCGCAGCCTGTCATGATCTATGTTCACCCTTTGTCGAAAAAATGACTATGTTCACCCGCAAAAAAAAAGCCATGATCTATGTTTCCCTGCTTACAGGGCATTGATAGGCGGCGAGATGAGCAATTCCTGTGAGTGCTGCAAGAGATACTGGTCTCATTTGCATGGAAAGGTCATGTGTTTCGTCACGCGGATGGATAGAAACTCTAGGCATAGCATGGTAAGCTCAGTGGTGGGTTGCTACTTGCCTTGATCATTGAACCGGTAGCAATACGCCATTTTTCAAACTAATACTAATATTTCCGGCAAACTAACATTTTTGCAGGTCATTCCAGAGAGATTCGTGACCTATTTCGCGTGGAAGCTGTCAGGAACCATCAAGTTGGAAGGCCCCAATGGTAATGTGTACGATGTTGGAATTACTGAGCGTAGGAACAAAACATTACTCCGGTCTGGATGGGAGGCGTTTGTCGATGCCAATTATATAGAAGAAAGCGACTCGCTGATGTTCCGATACCGTGGAAATTGTCGCTTCAAGGTTGTGGTCTTTGATGCTAGTGGTTGTGAGAAAGTGGTGTCATGTACTGCTCGCATACAGAGCAATATCAATGGTCAAGACCCAAGCACAAATTCTACAGACATTTCAACCAGTTCCAGTGATGGTAATACTCACTCGTTGGCACGACGATCAGATGATTGCCAGAGTGCAAGCTCAAGCCACCGTAGAAAACGAGCAAAGAAAGATGCAATATCCTCACCTTCGGAGGATTCGTCAGGTTAACTTTACAGCTGACTTATAACGTTTTATCCCATTATATGGTACTCCCATTTTACTGCAGTTACCCACCCTTACTCTTGAACTATTTTACAGGAGAAGACAGTCCATATGAACACGAGTCATCTGAATCGGAAGATACTAAATGTATTGGAATAACACCCGACCATGATGATACAGACCCATGCATGATGCCACTGGGTACCCGTCTAACGCCAGTGCAGAAGAAGAAAGTTCTGAAGAAAGTTGGAGCCATTGCATCAGATCTGCACATCTACGTCGCAGTGATGAACAAGACCAATGTCCGACGCTCCCTAGTAAGTCTTGTCTAGAATAATATTCTTCTGATTTTCAGTTGACAGTTACAGTATTTGTTTTGAAAGAAATCAGTCCATATAAGCAACTATGCTACTACCACCCATAGTTGTTTCTCCACAGTTGTTTCAGCAACAGTCCATAGTTGCAAGTTTGCATTTTATTCTGATATGTTCTGCGTGTATATGAACAACAGACCTTTGCCACACAATACTGTGCCACGTACCTTCGGAAGGGGAGCCGGAGTTTGGTGTTTCAGGCAGAGGGGAAGAGCCAGCAATGGCATGGTGAGTTGCACGTCACCAATCGTGCCCTGAGGATACGTGGAGGCTGGAGTTCTTTTGCCAGAGACAATAACCTACGGGAGGGGGACATCTGCCTCTTCGAGCTGATGAAAAACAAGGGGGGACTGAAGAAGAAGATGATGGTCTATGTCATTCGCCGTGAGCGTTGCTAGTTTAGTTTCACGCTCTTGACAAAAGGCATAGAGGTTCTGCTCTTTGTGCTGGCATTTCGTATGTTGCTAGTAATGGAGCTTTTTGCTGCTTTTGTGATCTGGAAGTAGAACTGTGGGCATGGCCAGTCTCTGGAGTGAGTAAGAACCCTATATCTGTAGTTTTAAACAGACCGTGGTATCTTACTTATCTTACTTCAGTGGCAGCCTTATTTTGTGGCATGAAGTTTAAACTAGTTGTGTTGATGAAGTTTGTATCAGGAAGCCACTTAATTGTTTGTATGCTCTGAAGTTTAATGATTTCCTGATGCCTAGTTTCTTAGTTGACTTGTGTGCTTCCCTGGGGTTGATACAAATTCAGTGTATATCAGAATGTACTCACATCGGTAAATCCAACCACAAAGAATGTCCAGGAATTAGTGAGACAACGTTCGAGATGGCGGGACAATTCATTTTGAATGGGTGGATCTTGTCTTCGCTAGCTTATGTTTTTCTCTTTCTTTTTTGGCCTAAACATATGCAACATCAAAGCCGGCTATGAGAGTTGTGCCATAATAGGATTATGAAACAAATAATGTACCTGAAGAATAAATACGTAATTCTGTATTATACTACTTTAATCAGTTTCGACTATATTAGGATTAGACACCTACTAAAAAGTTAGGGTTCTCTGCCTCCCGCCGGCACCGTCGCCGGTCCGCCCCGTCTCCGGTGGCCTTAGGGCCATGGAGGAGGAGTGGATCTCGTCCCTTGTCGGTGGGAGGGCTCCGTTTTTAGATTTCTTTTGAGTTTTGTTAAGGTTTGTGTCCTGCTTAGAAAGGCGAGACGGGGACGGATCCCTGAAGATGGAATAAAGGTCTCCCCGCCTAGCCCTCATTCTGGTGATGCGCCTAGCATCGTCGGTGAGCGTGTGGAGGAATGTCTCCGGCGAATCTGTCTTTGTTGGATTTGCTCGGATCTGTCATCGTTGGTCTTCGTTCGTGTGTCTTCAGATTGGATCGTATCGATCTACACTCTTCATCCGCGACGGTTGTTGTTCTAGTGCGTTGGTTTTATGGGGCCTTAGCACGACGACTTCCCGACTGTGTACTACAACAAAGTTTGCCCGGCTCCGGAGACGGAGGGCGATGACAACGGCGCGTCTTCGGCTCGCTTCAGTGCTTGTAGTCGTTGCTAGGAGGTCTACGGATCTGGATGTAACTTTTATTATTTCTAGTGTTTGTTGTACTACCATGATTAAAGATGAATAGATTGAAAGTTTTTTCCGCAAAAAAAAACACCATTATTTTGAAAATTTAATATTTGCAATCTTAATGAGGCAAGAACAATTGGCTGTTTGGTTTTTGTCACGTAGAAACCTTTCAGGGTTTTTTGTCTCAACGATTAAATTTCGGAAAGTCTTGAATTTATTTTTTCACCATTGAGTGGTTTGAACATTTTCAAGTTTTAAAAAAGATCATATTGTGTGGTTTGAAGTTTCAATTTGTTTTATTCAGAATATCTCTAAAAAGAATTATATTTCCATGGTTTACGCGGTCTTCACTACTCACTTTTCCCATGGTTTATTGTACATTTTGCATGGTTTATTTGTTTCTCGCAAAAAAAAGAACACTTTGGATTTCAACATCGGCACATGGTTTGAGTATTATAAAAACTTCCTTGATATTTTGTAATTTTTCACCTTTCACAACCGTTCCATGAATAAGACGATGCTGCATCACCATGGATTCCTTCAATTTCGTTGGATCATGCAATGTGGTCACTCTTCCCTAATTGGCCTAGGTTATCTAATCCGGGCTCTGGGGGAGGTCTTGGTGCTGGGGATGGTAAATTGGTGACATCAACGAATTGGCAAGCTTATCGTACACTTTTTGTTTGCTAGATTTTGGGGTGTCGTGATGGTTAGCAACGCAAACGAGACGCAAAATGGAGAGGGTTCTATTTAATATGATTGAAATATGTTAGGGAGAAGGTTCACCGGCAATCTCATTGGTAGAGCCAAGGAGGACGACAGGTAGATGGGTTGGTCCCAGATCGATCTTGTGGATTGGGGGAGGGGGGGGGTTCTATCCTAAAATATGTTGATGATACTATAATTTTCATGGAGCATGATACGTCCAATTCGAGATATATGAAGTTTGTATTGGGTCTCTTTGAACAACTGTCCGGTCTAAAAAAATCCACAAAAGTGAATTATTCTACTTTGGATGCGCTAAAGAGGAACAAAATAACTACAAATGGTTATTTGGATGTGAGATATCTCTCCCCATTAATTATCAAGGGATTCCAATTCACTACAGAAAATTAATGAACAAAGAATGGAGATGTATTGAAGATCGGTTTGAGAAGAAGCTTAATTGTTAGAATGGCAAGCTTATGACTTATGAAGGTAAACTCATACTTATTAATTCAGTACTTACGAGTATGCAATGTTTATGCTCCCTTTCTTTGAAATGCCCGTTGGGGTAAGGAAAAGATTGGCTTTAATAGGTCGCGCTTCTTTGGCAAAGTGATCAAGACAAAGTATAGGTTAGCTAAGTGGGATTTACAGTGTAGCCCAAAGGGGCAGCCCTTCCAGATGGCTGCAAAGGTGACCACCTCATGCTTCCTCTCATCAGACGGGCTCTCCCACAATGCATTCCCACTCCCGGTCATGACCGATGTGGTGCATAGGAGAAGGATGTGGAGTGATACGTCTCCAAGGTATCTATAATTTTTGATTGTTCCATGCTAGTATATTACCCCTTTTGGATGTTTATGGGCTTTATTTTACACATTTATATCATTTTTGGGACTAACCTACTAACCGGAGGCCCAACCCGTATTGCTGTTTTTTTTGCCTATTTCAGTATTTCGAAGAAAAGGAATATCAAACGGAGTCCAAATGGAATGAAACCTTCGGGAGAGTGATCTTTGGAACGAACATGATCCAGAGAACTTGGAGTGCAAGTCAAGAAGCTTGCGAGGCGGCCAGGAGACAGGAGGGCGCGCCCACCCCCTCTAGGCGCGCCCCCTATCTCCTGGGTCCCATAGGCGGCCACTGATGACCCACAAGTGTAGGGGATCTATCGTAGTCCTTTCGATAAGTAAGAGTGTCGAACCCAACGAGGAGCAGAAGGAAATGATAAGTGGTTTTCAGTAAGGTTTTCTCTGCAAGCACTAAAATTGTAGGTGATAGATAGTTTTGTGATAAGATAAATTGTAAAGGATAACAAGCAAATAAAGTAAATAAAGTGCAGCAAGGTGCCCCAATCCTTTTGTAGCAAAGGATAAGCCTGGACAATTTCTTATAATGAGAAAAGAGCTCCCGAGGACACATGGGAATTATCGTCAAGCTAGTTTTCATCACGCTCATAGGATTCGCGTTCGGTACTTTGATAATTTGATATGTGGGTGGACCGGTGCTTGAGTACTGCCCTGACTTGGACAAGCATCCCACTTATGATTAACCCCTATTGCAAGCATCCGCAACTACAAAAAAAGTATTAAGGTAAACCTAACCACAGCATTAAACATATGGATCCAAATCAACCCCTAACGAAGCAACGCATAAACTAGGGCTTAAGCTTCTGTCACTCTAGCAACCCATCTGTTAGGGAACGTAGTAATTTCAAAAAAATTTCCTACGCACACGCAAGATCATGGTGATGCATAGCAACGAGAGGGGAGAGTGTTGTCTACGCACTCGTGAGACCAAGCGAAGCATTGACGCAACATAGAGGAAGTAGTCGACGTCCTCCGGTTCAACCGATCCAAGCACCGTTACTCGCACCTCCGAGTTCTTGACACACGACAGCTCGATGACGCACCGAACTCCGATCCAGCAGAGGCACGGGGAGGAGTTCCGTCAGCACGACGGCGTGGTGACGATCTTGATGTTCAACTGTCGCAGGGCTTCGCCTAAGCACCGCTACAATATGACCGAGGTGTAATATCGTGGAGGGGGCACCACACACGGCTAAGGAACGATCACAATGATCAACTTGTGTGTCTATGGGTGCCCCCCGCCCCCATATATAAAGGAGGGAGGGAGGAGGGGGCCGGCCTAAGGGAGGCGCGCCCTAGGAGGGGGAAACCTACTCCAAGTAGGTTTCCCCCTTTCCTAATAGGAGTAGGAGAGGGAAGGAAGAGGGGGGAGGAGAGAAGGAAAGGGGGCCGGCCCCCCTCCCAATTCGGATTGGGCTTGGGGCGCGCCTCCTTGCTCCTTCTCCCTCCCTTCCACTAAGGCCCAATAAGGCCCATATACTTACCGGGGTTCGGTAACCTCCCTAACTCCCAGATAATCCCAATCTCATCCGGAACCTTTCCGGTGTCCAAATATATCCGTCCAATATATCAATCTTTATGTCTCGACCATTTCGAGACTCCTCGTCATGTCTGTGATCACATCCGGGTCTCCGAACAACCTTCGGTACATCAAAATACATAAACTCATAATATAACTGTCATCGAAACCTTAAGCGTGCGGACCCTACGGTTCGAGAACAATGTAGACATGACCGAGACATGTTCCGGTCAATAACCAATAGCGGGACCTGGATGCCCATATTGGTTCCTACATATTCTACGAAGATCTTTATCGGTCAAACCGCACAACAACATACGTTATTCCCTTTGTCATCGGTATGTTACTTGCCCGAGATTCGATCGTCGGTATCCAATACCTAGTTCAATCTCGTTACCGGCAAGTCTCTTTACTCGTTCCGTAATACATCATCTCGCAACTAACTCATTAGTTGAAATGCTGGCAAGGCTTAAGTGATGTGTATTACCAAGAGGGCCCAGAGATACCTCTCCGACATTCGGAGTGACAAATCCTAATCTCGAAATACGCCAACTCAACAAGTACCTTTGGAGACACCTGTAGAGCACCTTTATAATCACCCAGTTATGTTGTGACGTTTGGTAGCACACAAAGTGTTCCTCCGATAAACGGGAGTTGCATAATCTCATAGTCACAGGAACATGTATAAGTCATGAAGGAAGCAATAGCAACATACTAAACGATCGGGTGCTAAGCTAACGGAATGGGTCATGTCAATCAGATCATTCAACAAATGATGTGACATTGTTAATCAAATAACAACTCCTTGTTCATGGTTAGGAAACATAACCATCTTTGATTAACAAGCTAGTCAAGTAGAGTCATACTAGTGACACTCTGTTTGTCTATATATTCACACATGTATTATGTTTCCGGTTAATACAATTCTAGCATGAATAATAAACTTTTATCATGATATAAGGAAATAAATAATAACTTTATTATTGCCTCTAGGGCATATTTCCTTCACCATCATCTACTTATTACTTCCCTATGCCTTCCTCTAGGCCCAAATAATGGTGAAGTGTCATGTAGTCGACATTCACATAACACCACTAGAGGAAAAGACAACATACATCTCATCAAAATATCGAACAAATACCAAATTCACATTATTACTAATAGCAAGACTTCACCCATGTCCTCAGGAACAAGCGTAACTACTCACAAAGCATATTCATGTTCATAATCAGAGGAGTAATAATATGTATTAAGGATCTGAACATATGATCTTCCACCAAGTAAACCAAATAGCATCAACTACCAGGAGTAATCAACACTACTAGCAACCCACAGGTACCAATTTGTGGTTTGGATACAAGATTGGATACAAGAGATGAACTAGGGTTTTGAGAGGAGATGGTGCTGGTGAAGATGTTGATGGATATTGACCCCCCCCCCCCCGATGAGAGGATCGTTGGTGATGACGATGGTGATGATTTCCCCCTCCCGGAGGGAAGTGTCCATGGCAGAACAGCTCAGCCGGAGCTCTAGATTGGTTCCACCAAGGTTCCGCCTCGTGGCGGCGGAGTTTCGTCCCGTAAGCTTGCCCACGATTTTTTCCAGGGTAAAAGCCCTCATATAGCAGAAGATGGACACCGGGGGGCACCAGGGGGCCCAGGAGACAAGGGGCGCCCAGTAGGGGTGGGCGCTCCCCCCATCCTCCTAGCCAGGTTGTGGGCCCCCTGATGTATTTCTTCCGCTCAATAATTCTTATTAATTCCAAAAACAGGTTTCGTGGAGTTTCAGGATTTTTGGAGCTGTGGAGAATAGGTTTCCAATGTTTGCTCCTTTTCCAGCCAGAATTCCAGTTACCGGCATTCCCCCTCTTCATGGTAAACCTTGTAAAATAGGAGAAATAGCCATAACTATTGAGATATAATGTGTAATAACAGCCCATAATGCAATAAATATTGATATAAAACCATGATGCAAAATGTACGTATCAACTCCCCCAAGCTTAGACCTTGCTTGTCCTCAAGCGGAAGTCGAAATCGAAAAATATGTCCACATGTTTAGAGATAGAGGTGTCGATAAAAATAAAATACGGACATGAGGGCATCATGATCATTCTTATAACAACAACATATATAGATTTTGTCATATGATTTCTTATGCTCAAGTAACGATCAATTCAGAATGTCAAGCATGGTTCAAAAACTTCATTGGAAGCTAACAAACTATAATCTCAGTCACTGAAACAACTGCAATTTATCATAACATCAAAAAGAGTCAACAAATAGAGCTTTTCAGCAAGTCCACATACTCAACTATCAAGTAGTCTTCTACATTTGCTAACACTCACGCAATACTTGTGGTTATGGAGTTTCAGCCGGACACTGAGAAAGATAGGGACTTATTGTGTTGCCCCCAACGTATTCACCTTTAGGTGATGTCAACAATAATAGCGCATGCTAACTTACATCCAATTGGATATATGTATCATGATCTTTCAAACACGAAGAGCTTGCCAAAGGATAAAATGAAAAAGGGAAAGGTGAAGATCACCTTGACTCAAGCAAAAAGTAAAAACATAAAGTAAAAGATAGGCCCTTCGCAGAGGGAAGTAGAGGTTGTCATGTGCGTTTAGAGTTGGATGCACAAAATCTTAAGGCAAAAGAACGTCACTTTATATTGCCCCTTGTATGTGGACCTTTATTATGCAGTTCGTCGCTTTTATTGCTTCCACAACAAGATCGTACAAAGCTTATTTTCTCTGCACTAATAAGTCATACATATTTAGATAGCAATTTTATTGCTCGCAAGACATGACAACTTACTTGAAGGATCTTACTCAATCCATAGGTAGGTATGGTGGACTCTCATGGCAAAACTGGGTTTAAGGATATTTGGAAGCACAAGTAGTATTTCTACTTAGTGCAAGGAATTTGGCTAGCATGAGGGGGAAAGGCAAGCTCAACATGTTTGGAAGGTCAATGACAATATACTTTAACTGAGATGTGAGAAAACATAAACCATTATGTTGTCTTCCTTGTCCAACGTCAACTCTTTTAGCATGTCGTACTTAATGAGTGCTTCACAATCATAAAAGATGTCCAAGATAATATATTTGTATGTAAAACCTCTCTTTCCTTATTACTTCCTATTAATTGCAACGATGACCAAAACTACGTTCATCAACTCTCAACAACTTTTATGCCTCATACTTTCTATGTGTGAAGTCATCACTAACCATAAGACCAATATGAACTCTTTTATTCTTTCTACTTTCTCAAGATCATAGCAACATAGCAAAGCCCTTGACTCAACACTAATCTTTATTATAGATAGCTCACGGACTCGATTACAAAAAGAGGTCACAAAGCAAAACTCAAAACTACTTGATATCAAAACTTCAATCTACTAGATCAAGATACTACTAAAAGGATTGAACTAAATAAAATGGTAAAGATAGGAGTGTGATGGTGATACGATACCGGGGCACCTCCCCCAAGCTTGGCAGTTGCCAAGGGGAGTGTCCATACCCATGTGATTATGTCCTTGGGGGTGATGGAGGTGGTGATGATGAAGGTGGATAATCGCACATCGAGCGTAAAAGCTCCTCCAGCTTGTGGATAATGCCCTTGAGTCCGGCGATATGATCCTTCAACAAAATATTCTCCCGAGTGAGATACTTATTCTGTATGCGAGCTAACTCAATCATCTTGAAAGCTTCAATCTCTGTTGGAGTAAAGAGGTTAGGTAAAGTTTGAGGGATGTCTTCTTCTTTCACCGCCGGAGCTTGAACCTCCATGGCCTTATTGATCCCTTCATCCTTGTTGATCTCTTCCGGTTCTTCTCTTTTCAGCTCTATCTTCAATAGCCAAGCATCCTTGTCTTCATTGTTGGAGGAGGGTGACGTCATGATGCTCTAGATCTGCAACAGGAACAACTCGAAATGAAAACAAAGGATATTTGCATGATACGGTGGTCAAAACCTTTGGGAGTTTATATAATGATTTTTTACCGACCAAAATACGTAACGTGCGAGAAAACGGAGTCCAGGAGGCACACGAGGTGTCCACGAGACAGGGGCGCGCCCAGTAAGGGTGGGTGCGCCCTCCACTCTCGTGGAGGCCTCGTGTCCCTCTCGGACTACTTCTTTCTTCCGAAAATTCTTAAATATTCCAAAACTGATAAAAATTACCATTAGAATTGTTTTGGAGTCGGTTTACTTACCGTACCACATACCTATTCCTTTTCGGAGTCTGGAACGTTCTGGAAAGTGTCCCTTATGTATTCCTCCGGGGTTACGGTTTCAATAATATTAGTTTCAACATTGATAGGATTACCTGAAATATAATGTTTAATTCTTTGTCCGTTCACCACCCTTGGACTTGTGCCTTCGAAGTTGTTGATTTTTATGGCACCAGAACGATAGACCTCCTCGATAACGTAAGGACCTTCCCATTTAGAGAGAAGTTTTCCTGCAAAAAATCTTAAATGAGAGTTGAATAATAATACATAATCACCTAAATTAAACTCACGCTTTTGTATCCTTTTGTCATGCCAACGTTTGAATTTTTCTTTAAATAGCTTGGCATTCTCATAGGCTTGGGTTCTCCATTCATCAAGTGAGCTAATGTCAAACAACCTCTTCTCACCAGCAAGTTTGAAGTCATAGTTGAGCTCTTTAATAGCCCAATATGCTTTATGTTCAAGTTCAAGAGGTAAATGACGCGCTTTTCCATAAACCATCTTATATGGAGACATACCCATAGGATTTTTGTAAGAAGTTCTATAGGCCCATAATGCATCATCAGGTTTTTGGACCAATTATTTCTAGATCTGTTGACAGTCTTTTGCAAAATTAGTTTGAGCTCTCTATTGCTCAACTCTACTTGACCACTAGACTGCGGATGATAAGGAGATGCAATTCTATCATTAACATCATACTTAGCAAGCATATTACGGAAAGCACCATGAATAAAATGTGAACCACCATCAGTCATAAGATATCTAGGGACTCCAAACCTCGGAAAAATAACTTCTTTAAGCATTTTAATAGAAGTGTTATGATCAGCACTACTAGTTGGAATAGCTTCTACCCACTTAGTAATGTAATCAACAGCAACTAAAATATGTGTATAACCATTAGAGGCAGGAAAAGGTCCCATATAATCAAATCCCCAAACATCAAACGGTTCAATAACAAGAGAATAATTCATAGGCATTTCTTAACGTCTACTAATATTACCAATTCTTTGACATTCATCACAAGATAAGACAAACGTACGAGCATCTTTGAAGAGAGTAGGCCAATAAAAACCAGATTGCAATACCTTGTGTGCAGTTCTGTCTCCAGCGTGGTGTCCTCCATATGATTTAGAGTGAAACTTATGAGGATCATTCTGTTCATGCTCAGTACACAACATCTAATAACACCATCTACTCCTTCTTTATAAAGGTGTGGGTCATCCCAGAAGTAATGTCTTAAATCATAAAAGAACTTTTTCTTTTGCTGGTATGTGAAACTAGGAGGTATAAATTTAGCAACAATATAATCAGCATCCAAGGAGCAGTACGAGAAGCATTAACGACCGCTAATTGTTCATCAGGAAAGCAATCATCAATAGGCAGTGGGTCATCAAGAACATTCTCTAACCTAGACAAGTTGTCTGCAACGGGGTTCTCAGCTCCCTTTCTATCAATAATATGCAAATCAAATTCTTGGAGCAAGAGAACCCATCTAATGAGTCTAGTCTTAGTATCTTTATTTTCCATAAGATATTTAATAGGTGCATGATCAGTGTGAATAGTAACTTTGGAATCAACAATATAAGGTCTAAATTTATCACATGCAAACACAACTGCTAAGAATTCTTTTTCAGTAGTAGCATAATTTCTCTGGGCAGTGTTAAGAGTCTTACTAGCATACTGGATAACATTCAATTTCTTATCAACTCTTTGCCCTAGAACAGCACCTACAGCATAATCACTAGCATCACACATAATTTCAAAAGGTAAATTCCAATCAGGTGGCTGAACAATAGGTGCAGTGATCAAAGCTTTCTTAAGTATTTCAAATGCTTCTACACAATCATCACCAAAGACAAATGAATATCTTTTTGCAATAAATTAGTCAGAGGCCTAGAGATTTTGGAAAAGTCCTTAATGAACCTCCTATAAAAACCGGCATGACCAAGGAAACTTCTTATACCTTTTATGTCCTTGGAAAACGACATCTTTTCAATAGCATCAACTTTAGCTTTATCAACTTCAATACCTCTTTCAGAAATCTTATGCCCCAAAACAATGCCTTCATTAACCATAAAGTGACACTTTTCCTAATTCAAGACGAGACTAGTGTCTTCGCATCTCTGCAAAACTCGATCAAGGTTGCTCAAGCAATCATCAAAAGAGGATCCATAAACGGGAAAATCATCCATGAACACCTCACAAATCTTTTCACAAAAGTCAGAGAATATAGCCATCATGCATCTTTGAAAGGTAGCAGGTGCATTACATAAACCAAAAGGCATACGTCTATAAGCAAAAGTACCGAAAGGGCAAGTAAAGGTAGTTTTTGATTGATCCCCCACTAACACAGGTATTTGAGAGAAACCAGAATAACCATCTAGAAAGCAGAATTGTGTGTGTTTGGATAGTCTTTCTAGCATTTGATCAATAAAAGGTAAAGGATAATGATCTTTCTTAGTAGCTTTATTTAATTTACGGAAATCAATTACCATCCTATAGCCTGTAATAATTCTTTGCGGGATCAATTCATCTTTATCATTAGGAACGACAGTAATACCTCCCTTTTTAGGAACACAATGGACAGGGCTTACCCAATCACTATCAAGAACGGATAAATTATACCGCCTCAAGGAGCTTTAGTATATCCTTTCTTACCACTTCTTTCATCTTGGGATTGATTAAATGTCGTTGAGGATCTCTAACTAGTTTGGCATCTTTCTCCACTGTAATTTTGTGTTGGCATAACGTGGGACTAATGCCCTTAAGATCATCCAGAGTATATCCAATAGCAGCACGGTGCTTCTTCAGAGTTTTCAATAATCTTTCTTCTTCTTGCTCTGAAAGGTTAGCATTAATAATAACAGGATATATTTTCTTCTCAGCAAGATAAGCATACTTAAGATTATCAGGTAATGGTTTGAGTTCAAATACGGGATCACCCTTGGGTGGAGGGGGATCCTAAGAATTTCAACGGGAAGGTTGTGTTTCAGCATAGGTTCCTGTTTAAGGAACTCTTCATCTATTTCCCTTCTTTCCTTCATAAACATATCATTTTCATGGTCTAGCAAATATTGTTCTAACGGATCAGTAGGAGGTACGGTAATGGAAGCAAGACCAATAATCTCATCCTTACTAGGTGATTCTCTATCACGAGGTTGTCTACGAAACTTAGCAAAATTAAACTCATGAGACATACCCTCTAAGCCAATTGTAACAGTATCCTTTTCACAATCAATCCTAGCATTAACTGTATTCAAGAAGGGTCTACCAAAAATAATGGGACAAAAATCATCTTGTGGGGAACCAAGAACAAGAAAATCAGCAGGATATTTAACCTTCCCACACAAGACTTCAACATCTCTAACTATCCCAACAGGTATAAGGGTATCCCTATTAGCAAGCTTAATAGTAACATCAATGTCTTCCAATTCGACGGGTGCAATGTCGTGCATAATTTCTTTATATAAGTCATAGGGTATTGCACTAGCACTCGCACCCATATCACATAAGCCATGATAACAATGATCTCCTATTTTAACAGAAATAACAGGCATGCCTACCAAAGGTCTATGTATCTTAGTATCTGGTCTAGCAATATTAGCAGCCTCACCACATAAATAAATAACATGCCCATCTAAATCATCATCCAAGAGATCTTTAACCATAGCAATACTAGGTTCAACTTTGATTTGCTCAGAAGGTGTATAAGTTCTAGTATTACTCTTACGAACAACAGTCGAAGTTTTAGTATGATCCTTTATCCTAACAGGAAAAGGAGGTTTCTCAACATAAGTAGTAGGAACAATTGGATCACTATAAGAGACAATATTTTCTTCAACTGTAATAGGTGCAACTGCTTTTACTTCAATGGGAGGATTAAATTTAAACCACTTCTCTTTAGGGAGATCAACGTGAGTAGTAAAGGATTCACAGAAAGAAGCTACTATCTCAGAGTCAAGTCCATACTTAGCGCTAAATCCATGAAAAGCATCAGTATCCATAAAAGATTTAACACAATCAAACTTAGGTGTCATACCTGACTCCTTACCATCGTCGGAACCCCAATCTTCAGAGTTGCATTTAATTCTTTCCAATAAGTCCCATTTGAAATCAATAGTCTTCAGCATATAAGAACCAGCACATTAAGTATCGAGCAGGTTGCGATCATTAAGAGAAAGCCAAGCACAAAATTTTTGAATAATCATTTCTCTGGAGAGCTCATGATTGGGGCATGAATATAACATTGACTTAAGCCTCCCCCAAGCTTGAGCGATGCTTTCTCCTTCGCAAGGCCAGAAATTATATATGTAATTACGATCACGATGAACAAGATGCATAGGATAGAACTTCTGGTGAAATTCCAACTTCAATCATTTATAATTCCAAGATCTCGTATCATCACATAGCCTATACCATGTCAATGCATATCCCTTCAAAGATAAAGGGAAGACCTTCCATTTGGCAACATCATCGGGAATACCTACAAGCTTGAATAATCCACAAACTTCATCCACAAAGATAAGGTGTAAACCGGGATGCAATGTTCCATCTCCTGTAAATGTATTAGCTAGCAGTTTCTCTATCATACCCGAAGGAATCTCAAAGTAAATATTTTCAAAAAGTTCAGTAGGTTGAGGAGAAACTCTTTGCTCTTCTGGTCGGGGTGAAGATACCCCGAACAAGCACCTCAAAGGATTAGTTTCCATAGTGACAAGTAACAGAAAATTTCAGCACACTATATAAATATTTCCTTACCAAGTTCCACTCACCAAAAGAACTACACTCCCCGGCAACGGCACCAGAAAATAGTCTTGATGACCCACAAGTGTAGGGGGTCTATCGTAGTCCTTTCGATAAGTAAGAGTGTCGAACCCAACGAGGAGCAGAAGGAAATGATAAGCGGTTTTCAGTAAGGTCTTCTCTGCAAGCACTGAAATTGTAGGTGATAGATAGTTTTGTGATAAGATAAATTGTAACGAGTAACAAGCAAATAAAGTAAATAAAGTGCAGAGAGGTGGCCCAATCCTTTTGTAGCAAAGGATAAGCTGGACAATTTCTTATAATGAGAAAAGAGCTCCCGAGGACACATGGGAATTATCGTCAAGCTAGTTTTCATCACGCTCATATGATTCACGTTCGGTACTTTGATAACTTGATATGTGGGTGGACCGGTGCTTGGGTACTGCCCTTACTTGTACAAGCATCCCACTTATGATTAACCCCTATTGCAAGCATCCGCAACTACAAAAGAAGTATTAAGGTAAACCTAACCACAGCATTAAACATATGGATCCAAATCAACCCCTAACGAAGCAACACATAAACTAGGGCTTAAGCTTCTGTCACTCTAGCAACCCGTCATCTACTTATTACTTCCCTATGCCTTCCTCTAGGCCCAAATAATGGTGAAGTGTCATGTAGTCGACATTCACATAACACCACTAGAGGAAAAGACAACATACATCTCATCAAAATATCGAACGAATACCAAATTCACATGACTACTAATAGCAAGACTTCACCCATGTCCTCAGGAACAAACGTAACTACTCACAAAGCATATTCATGTTCATAATCAGAGGAGTAATAATATGTATTAAGGATCTGAACATATGATCTTCCACCAAGTAAACCAAATAGCATCAACTACAGGGAGTAATCAACACTACTAGCAACCCACAGGTACCAATTTGTGGTTTGGATACAAGATTGGATACAAGAGATGAACTAGGGTTTTGAGAGGAGATGGTGTTGGTGAAGATGTTGATGGATATTGACCCCCCCCCCCCCCGATGAGAGGATCATTGGTGATGATGATGGTGATGATTTCCCCCTCCCGGAGGGAAGTGTCCCTGGCAGAATAGTTCTGCCGGAGCTCTAGATTGGTTCCGCCAAGGTTCCGCCTCGTGGCGGCGGAGTTTCGTCCCGTAAGCTTGCCCACGATTTTTTCCAGGGTAAAATCCCTCATATAGCAGAAGATGGACACCAGGAGGCCACCAGGGGGCCCAGGAGACAGGGGGCGCGCCCAGTATGGGTGCCCCCCCCCCCACCCTCTTGGCCAGGGCATGGGCCCCCTGATGTATTTCTTCCACTCAATATTTCTTATTAATTCCAAAAACGGGTTTGATGGAGTTTCAGGATTTTTGGAGCAGTGTAGAATAGGTTTCCAATGTTTGCTCCTTTTCCACCTGAATTCCATTGCAAGCATTCCCTCTTCATGGTAAACCTTGTAAAATAAGAGAGAATAGCAATAAGTATTGAGATATAATGTGTAATAACAGCCCATAATGCAATAAATATTGATATAAAATCATGATGCAAAATGGACATATCAGCCACAGACGTACTTCTTCCTCCTATATATACCTGCGTACCCTGAAAACATCCAGGGAGCCAACGAAACACAATTTCCACCACCGTAACCTGTTGTATCCGCGAGATCCCATCTTGGAGCCTTCGCCGGCGCTCCGCCGTAGGGGGAATCGACCATGGAGGGCTTCTACATCAACACCATAGCCCCTCCGATGAGTTGTGAGTAGTTTACCACAGACCTTCGGGTCCATAGTTATTAGCTAGATGGCTTCTTCTCTCTTTTTGTATCTCAATACAATGTTCTCCCCCTCTCTTGTGCAGATCTATTCGACGTAAACTCTTTTTGCGGTGTGTTTGTCGAGATCCGATGAATTGTGGGTTTATGATCAAGTTTATCTATGAGAAATATTTGAATCGCCTCTAAATTCTTTTATGTATGATTGAGTTATCTTTGCAAGTCTCTTCGAATTATCAGTTTGGTTTGGCCTACTAGGTTGATCTTTCTTGCCATGGGAGAAATGCTTAGCTTTGGGTTTAATCTTACGGTGTCCTTACCCAGTGACAGCAGGGGCAGCAAGGCTCGTATTGTATTGTTGCCATCGAGAATAAAAAGATGGGGTTTCTATCATATTGCTTGAGTTTATCCCTCTACATCATGTCATCTTTCTTAATGCGTTACTCTATTCTTATGAACTTAATACTCTATATGCATGCTGGACAGCGGTCGATGTGTAGAGTAATAGTAGTAGATGCAGGCAGGAGTTGGTCTACTTGTCGCGGACGTGATGCCTATATACATGATCATGCCTAGATAATCTCATAATTATTCGCTTTTCTATCAATTGCTCGACAGTAATTTGTCCCCCCACCGTAATACTTATGCTATCTTGAGAGAAGCCACTAGTGAAACCTATGGCCCCCGGGTCTATCTTTTATCATTTAAGCTTTCAATCTACTTTTATTTGCATCTTTACTTTTTGCATCTATATTATAAAATACCAAAAATATATTTATCTTATCATACTATCTCTATTAGATCTCACTTTCGCAAGTGGCCGTGAAGGGATTGATGATGACCCACAAGTATAGGGGATCTAACGTAGTCCTTTCGATAAGTAAGAGTGTCGAACCCAACGAGGAGCAGAAGGAAATGATAAGCGATTTTCAGCAAGGTATTCTCTGCAAGTACTGAAATAAGTGGTAACAAATAGTTTTGTGATAAGATAAATGGTAACGAGCAACAAGTAACAAAAGTAAATAAAGTGCAGCAAGGTGGCCCAATCCTTTTTGTAGCAAAGGACAAGCCTGGACAAACTCTTATAATAGGAAAAGCGCTCCCGAGGACACATGGGAATATCGTCAAGCTAGTTTTCATCACGCTCATATGATTCGCGTTCGGTACTTTGATAATTTGATATGTGGGTGGACCGGTGCTTGGGTACTGCCCTTACTTGGACAAGCATTCCACTTATGATTAACCTCTATTGCAAGCATCCGCAACTACAAAAAAGGTATTAAGGTAAACCTAACCATAGCATGAAACATATGGATCCAAATCAGCCCCTTATGAAGCAACGCATAAACTAGGGTTTAAGCTTCTATCACTCTAGCAACCCATCATCTACTTATTACTTCTCAATGCCTTCCTCTAGGCCCAAATAATGGTGAAGTGTTATGTAGTCGACGTTCACATAACACCACTAGAGGTTAGACAACATACATCTTATCAAAATATCGAACGAATACCAAATTCACATGACTACTAATAGCAAGACTTCTCCCTTGTCCTAAGGAACAAACGTAACTACTCACAAAGCATATTCATGTTCATAATCAGAGGGGTAATATTGTGCATAAAGGATCTGAACATATGATCTTCCACCAAATAAACCAACTAGCATCAACTACAAGGAGTACTCAACACTACTAGCAACCTACTAGCACTAATCCCGGACTTGGAGACAAGAACTGGATACAAGAGATGAACTAGGGTTTGGAGATGAGATGGTGCTGGTGAAGATGTTGATGGAGATTGCCCTCTCCCGATGAGAGGAGCGTTGGTGATGACAATGGTGATGATTTTCCCCTTCCGGAGGGAAGTGTCCCCGGCAGAACAGATCTGCCGGAGCCCTAGATTGGTTTCGCCAAGGTTCCACCTCGTGGCGGCGGAGTCTCGTCCCGAAAGGTTCTCTCCTATTTTTTTCTCATCGAAAGACTTCATATGGGAGAAGATGGGCGTCGGAGAGCCATTAGGGGGCCCACGAGGTAGGGGGCGCGCCCCCACCCTCGTGAGCAGGGTGTGGGCCCCCTGGCCTTCATCTTTGGAGACGATTTTTCTTTATTTATTTTAAGGTATTCCGTGGAGTTTCAGGACTTTTGTAGTTACGCAGAATAGTCCTTCAATATTTGCTCCTTTTCCAGCCCAGAATTCCAGCTGCCGGCATTCTCCCTCTTCATGTAAACCTTGTAAAATAAGAGAGAATAGCCATAAGTATTGTGACATAACGTGAAATAACAACCCATAATGCAATAAATATCGATATAAAAGCATGATGCAAAATGGACGTATCAACTCCCCCAAGCTTAGACCTCGCTTGTCCTCAAGCGAATAGCTGATAACAATAAAGAAGTAGAGGCGTCGATGAAATAAAATACGGACATGAAGGCATCATGATTACTTCATAACAGCAACTTATATAAATTTTGTCATATGATTACTTATGTTCTAGTGATGATCTTTTCACAAAGCCAAAGTATGAATCAGAAATCTTATTGGGCACCAACAATTATAATCTCAGTCATTGAAACAATTGCAATTTATCATAACATCAGAAAGAGTCTATGTTAGAGCTTAAAAGCAAGTCCACATACTCAACTATCACTTAGTCCTTCATAATTGCTAACACTCACGCGATACTTGTGGTTGCAGAGTTTTTATCGGACACAGAGAAAGATAGGGGCTTATAGTTTTTGCCCCACTATCTTTTACCTCAAGGGTAATGTCAACAATAATAATTCACGCTCCCCCACATCCAATTAGATATATATATCATGTTCTTTCCAACATGCTGAGCTTGCCAAAGGATAAAATGAAAAAGGAAGGGTGAAGATCACCGTGACTCTTGCATAGGGTAGAGGGTAATAATAAAAGATAGGCCCTTCGCAGAGGGAAGCAGAGGTTGTCATGCGCGTTTAGGGTTGATGCACAAAATCTTAATGCAAAAGAACGTCACTTTATATTGCCCCTTGCATGCGAACCTTTATTATGCAGTCCGTCGCTTTTATTGCGTCCACAACAAGTTCGTACAAAGCTTATTTCTTTGCACTAATAAGTCATGCATATTTAGAGAGCAATTTTCATTGCTTGCACCGATGACAACTTACTTGAAGGATCTTACTCAATCCATAGGTAGATATGGTGGACTCTCATGGAAAAACTAGTTTAAGGGTATTTGGAAGCACAAGTAGTATTTCTACTTAGTGCTGAAGATTGGCTAGCATGAGGGGGAAGGCAAACTCAACACGGTAGAGGAACCATGACAACATACTTTATCTCAGATGTAAGAGAACATAACTCATTATGTTGTCTTCCTTGTCCAACATCAACTCTTTAGCATGTCATATTTTAATGAGTGCTCCCAATCATAAAAGATGTCAATGATAATATATCTATATGTGAAACCTCTCTTTCCTTATTACTTCCTATTAATTGCAATGATGACCAAAGCTATATTTTCCAACTCCCAACAACTTTAAATCATCATACTCTTTCTATGTGAAGTCATTACTTTCAATAAGATCAATATGAACTCTTGATTCTTTTTATTCTTTTTCTTCTAATCACCCAAGATCATGGCAAAATACTCAAGCCCTTGACTCAACACTAATCTTTACTATATAGCTCACGGACTAGATTACAAAGAAGGACCATAAAGCAAAACTCAAAACTAGATCATGCCATGACTTTATTCTACTAAATCAAGATGCTACTAATAGGATCGAACTAAGAAATACGGTAAAGATAGGAGTGATGATGGTGATACGATACCAGGGCGCCTCCCCCAAGCTTGGCAGTTGCCAAGGGGAGTGCCCATACCCAGATGATTATGTCTCCTTCCTTGTTGTTGGCGGTGGAGGTGTTGATGATGATGCAAGCTTGTCGTCCACCTTCCATGGCATAGGCTCACCATGATAGAAGGATGATCGAGTCTCCGGAATCCTCAAATCTGCAGCCAAACTCATCCTTTTGAATCTATATTCATACTCACATTTTTGGTTTTGCAGATCATAGATTTGGGCTTGGAGGTGCTCGATCTTCTCATGTAGCTTATAGATGGCTTCCTCGGTCTTCTTGGCATCCGGCTCATAGTTGTTGGTGAACTCCGCGAGCATCTTGTGGGTAGCGTTGATTCCATGCTCCACCATCCCCTGGCACTTGAAAACTTGTTGCTCCATTGCTTCGAGACTCAACTCCACCCTTCCGGTTCCCTTTGGTCCCTCAACATCGCGGATGTGCAACAACCCATCACGCATCTCAATGGTTTGAGGGTGTCGCAGCACCTCCGCGAGGTAAGGGTTGATAACCTTCTCGAAGAACTTGTCCTTGGAAGCACTTCGGGTCATCATGATGATCTAGACCTGTCAGAAAAACAGCTCGAAACAAGAACAGGGGAGATTTGCGTGATACGAGAGTCAAAACCTACGGGAGTATATATAATGAATTTTTACTGACCAAAATATGTATCGTGCAAGGAAACGGAGTCCGGAGGGCACACGAGGTGCTCAGGAGGTAGGGGGCGCGCCCAGGGGGTAGGGCGCGCCCTCCACCCTCGTGGAGGCCTCGTGTCCTCCCCGGACTGCTACTTATTTTTCTATTTTTCTAAATATTCCAAAACAGAGAAATATTGCCTTAAAAATTGTTTTGGAGTCAGTTTACTTACCATACCACATACATATTCCTTTTCGGGGTCTGGAACGTTCTGGAAAGTGTCCCTTATGTATTCCTCCGGGGTTACGGTTTCAATAACATTAGTTTCAACATTTATAGGATTACCTGAGATATAGTGTTTGATTCTTTGACCGTTCACCACCTTCGGATTTGTGCCTACGAAGTTGTTGATTTTTATGGCACCAGAACGATAGACCTCCTCGATAACGTAAGGACCTTCCCATTTGGAGAGAAGTTTTCTTGCAAAAAATCTTAAACAAGAGTTGTATAGCAATACATAATCACCTACGTTAAACTCACGCTTTTGTATCCTTTTATCATGCCACCTTTTAACTTTTTCTTTAAACAGCTTGGCATTTTCATAAGCTTGGGTTCTCCATTCATCAAGTGAGCTAATATCAAATAACCTCTTCTCACCGGCAAGTTTGAAATCATAGTTGAGCTCCTTAATAGCCCAATATGCCTTATGTTCTAGTTCGAGAGGTAAATGACATGCTTTTCCATAAACCATCTTATACGGAGACATACCCATAGGATTTTTATATGCAGCTCTATAGGCCCATAATGCATCATCCAGTTTTTTGGACCAATTCTTTCTAGACCTATTGACAGTCTTTTGCAAAATTAATTTGAGCTCTCTATTGCTCAATTCTACTTGACCACTAGACTGCGGGTGATATGGAGATGCAATTCTATGATTAATGTCGTATTTAGCAAGCATCTTACAGAAAGCACCATGAATAAAGTGTGAACTGCCATCAGTCGTTAAGTATCTAGGGACTCCAAACCTCGAAAAAATAACTTCCTTAAGCATTTTAATAGAAGTGTTATGATCAGCACTACTAGCTGGAATAGCTTCTACCCACTTAGTAATGTAATCAACAGCAACTAAAATATGAGTGTAACCATTAGAGGCAGGAAAAGGTCCCATATAATCAAAGCCCCAAACATCAAATGGCTCAATAACAAGTGAATAATTCATAGGCATTTCTTGACGTCTACTGATATTACCAATTCTTTGACATTCATCGCAAGATAAAACAAACTTACGGGCATCCTTGAAGAGAGTAGGCCAATAAAAACAAGATTGCAATATCTTATGTGCAGTTCTATCTCCAGCGTGGTGTCCTCCATAGGCTTCGGAGTGACACTTGCGTAGGATCTGTTCCTGTTCATGCTCAGGTACACAACGTCTAATAACACCATCTACTCCTTTATAAAGATGTGGGTCATCCCAAAAGTAATGTCGCAAGTCATAGAAAAACTTTTTCTTTTGTTGGTATGTGAAGCTAGGCGGTATAAATTTAGCAACAATATAATTAGCATACCAAGGAGTGCTACGAGAAGTACTTATGACATTCAATTGCTCATAAAGAAAGCTATCATCAATAAGTAGTGGGTCATCAAGAACATTCTCTAGCCTAGACAAGTTGTCAGCAACGGGGTTCTCAGCTCCTTTTCTATCAACAATATGTAAATCAAATTCTTGAAGCAAGAGAACCCATCTAATGAGTCTAGGTTTTGCATCTTTCTTTTCCATAAGATATTTAATAGCAGCATGATCTGTATGAATAGTTACTCTAGAATCAACAATATAGGGTCTGAATTTATCACAAGCAAGTACAACCGCTAAAAGTTACTTTTCGGTAGTAGCATAATTTCTTTGAGCATTATCTAGAGTCTTACTAGCATAATGGATAACATTGAATTTCTTATCAACTCTTTGCCCTAGGACAGCACCTACAGCATAATCACTAGCATCACACATAATTTCAAAGGGTAAATTCCAATCAGGTGGCTGAACAACAGGTGCAGAGACTAATGCTTTCTTAAGTATTTCAAATGCTTCTACACAATCATCATCAAAGACAAATGGTACATCTTTTTGTAATAAATTTGTCAGAGGCCGATAGATTTTTGAGAAGTCCTTGATGAACCTCCTATAAAATCCGGTATGACCAAGGAAACTTCTTATACCTTTGATGTCCTTGGGACATGGCATCTTTTCAATAGCATCAACCTTGGCTTTATCAACTTCAATACCTCTTTCAGGAACTTTGTGCCCCAAGATAATACCTTCATTAACCATAAATTGGCGCTTTTCCCAATTCAAGACAAGATTAGTTTCTTCACATCTCTGCAAAACTCGAGCAAGATTGCTCAAGCAATCATCAAAAGAGGAACCATAGACGGAAAAGTCGTCCATGAAAACCTCACAAATTTTCTCGCAAAAGTCAGAGAATATAGCCATCATGCATCTTTGAAAGGTAGCAGGTGCATTACATAAACCAAAAGGCATACGTCTATAAGCAAAAGTACCAAAAGGGCATGTAAAAGTAGTCTTTGATTGATCTTTAGCCGACACAGGTATTTGAGAAAAACCAGAATAACCATCTAGAAAGCAATAATGTGTATGCTTGCATAGTCTTTCTAGCATTTGATCAATAAAAGGTAAGGGGTAATGATATTTCTTAGTAACATTATTTAATTTGCAGAAATCAATTACCATCCTATAACCTGTGATAATTCTTTGCGGAATCAATTCATCTTTATCATTAGGGACAACGGTAATACCTCCCTTCTTAGGGACACAATGGATAGGACTTACCCACTGACTATCAGCAACGGGATAAATTATACCTGCCTCCAGAAGCATGAGTATTTCTTTTCTTACCACTTCTTTCATTTTAGGATTCAAACGTCGTTGAGGATCACAAACTAGTTTGGCATCAGCTTCGAAATTTATTTTATGTTGACATAGAGTGGGACTGATGCCCTTAAGATCATCCAGAGTATATCCAATAGCGGCATGATGCTTCTTCAGAGTTTTCAATAATCTTTCTTCTTCATGCTCTGAAAGGTTAGCGCTAATAATAGTAGGATATATTTTCTTTTCATCAAGATAAGCATATTTAAGATTATCAGGCAACGGTTTAAGCTCAAACACGGGATCACCCTTGGGTGGAGGAGGATCCCCTAGGATTTCAACAGGAAAATTGTGTTGCATAATAGGTTCCTATTTAAAGAATAATTCATCTATTTCCCTTCTTTCATTTATGAACATATCATTTTCATGGTCTAGCAAATAGTGTTCTAAAGGATCACTAGGAGGTACAGCAATAGAAGAAAGACCAATAATTTCATCCTTACTAGGCAATTCTTCCTCACGATGTTGTTTACTAAATTTAGAGAAATTAAACTCATGGACCATATCATCCAAGCCAACAGTAACAACATTCTTTTTGCAATCTATCTTAGCATTAACGGTACGCAAGAAGGGTCTACCAAATATAATGGGGCAAAA
The DNA here is from genome assembly GCA_021437245.1 of Aegilops speltoides. Taxonomy (NCBI): domain Eukaryota; kingdom Viridiplantae; phylum Streptophyta; class Magnoliopsida; order Poales; family Poaceae; genus Aegilops; species Aegilops speltoides. The sequence goes on from CM038144.1 coordinate 52,667,658, forward strand.
ACTATCTTGTGGAGAACCAAGAACAAGAAAATCAGCGGGATATTTGGTTTTCCCACACAAGACTTCAACATACCTAACAATTCCCATTGGAGATATAGTATCTCTATTGGCTAGTTTAATTGTAACATCAATATCTTCTAACTCAGCAGGTGCAATCTCATGCATAATTTCTTTGTATAAGTCAATGGGTATAACACTAGCACTAGCACCCATATCAACAAGCCATGATAACAATGATCTCCTATGTTAACAGAAATAACAGGCACGCCTACCACAGGTCTATGTTTATCTCTGTCACAAGGTTTAGCAATTCTAGCAGTTTCACCAGTGAATTGAATAACATGCCCATCAATATTATCAGACAAGAGATCTTTAACAATAGCAATATTGGGTTCTACTTTGACTTTCTCAGGAGGTGTATAAGTCCAAGTATTGCTTTTACGAACAACAGTTGAAGCTTTAGCATGATCCTTCATTCTAACAGGGAAAGGAGGTTTCTCAACATAAGAAGTAGGAACAATAGGATCATTATAAGTGACAATCTTTTCTTCAACTTTAATAGGTGCAGCTACTTTTACTTCTATGGGAGGATGATATTTAAACTACTTCTCCTTGGGGAGATCAACATTAGTAGCAAAAGATTCACAGAAAGAAGCTACTATCTCAGAGTCAAGTCCATATTTAGTGCTAAACTTGCGGAAAATATCGGTATCCATAAAAGATTTAACACAATCAAACTTAGGTGTCATACCAAACTCCTTACCTTCCTCGAGGTCCCAATCTTCAGAGTTGCGTTTAATTCTATCCAATAAATTCCATCCAAATTCAATAGACTTCATCATAAAAGAGCCAGCACAAGAAGTATCGAGCATGTTGCGATTATTTTCAGAAAGCCGAGCATAAAAATTCTGGAGAATTTTCAATTTTGAGAGATCATGATTGGGGCATGAATATAACATTGATTTAAGCCTCCCCCAAGCTTGAGCGATGCTTTCTCCTTCGCGAGGCCAAAAATTATATATATAATTGCGATCACGATGAACAAGATGCATAGGGTAATACTTTTGATGAAATTCCAATTTCACTCTTTTATAGTTCCATGACCTCGTATCATCACATAGCCTATACCATGTCAATGCGTCTCCCTCCAAAGACAAAGGGAAAGCCTTCTTCTTAACAACATCATCGGGTATACCTGCAAGCTTAAATAGTCCACAAATATCATCCACAAAGCGTACATGTTCGTCAGGATGCTTTGTTCCATCTCCTGCAAAAGTGTTAGCTAGCAGTTTTTCCATCATACCCGAAGGAATCTGAAAAGCAGTTTCATCTTCAATAGATTCAGTAGGTTTAGTAGGTTGAGGAGCAACTCTTGGCTCAACCGGACGGTGTGAAGATACCCCGAACAAGCCCCTCAAACAATTACTTTCCATAGTAACAAGTGATAGAAAATTTAAGCACACTAAATAAAATATTCCTTACCAAATTCCACCTACCAAAGGCGCTTCACTCCCCGGCAACGGCGCCAGAAAAGGGTCTTGATGACCCACAAGTATAGGGGATCTATCGTAGTCCTTTCGATAAGTAAGAGTGTCGAACCCAACGAGGAGCAGAAGGAAATGATAAGCAGTTTTCAGCAAGGTATTCTCTGCAAGTACTGAAATAAGTGATAACAGATAGTTTTGTGATAAGATAAATGGTAACAAGCAACAAGTAACAAAAGTAAATAAAGTGCAGCAAGGTGGCCCAATCCTTTTTGTAGCAAAGGACAAGCCTGGACAAACTCTTATAATAGGAAAAGCGCCCCGAGGACACATGGGAATATCGTCAAGCTAGTTTTCATCACGCTCATATGATTCGCGTTCGTACTTTGATAATTTGATATGTGGGTGGACCGGTGCTTGGGTACTGCCCTTACTTGGACAAGCATCCCACTTATGATTAACCTCTATTGCAAGCATTCGCAACTACAACAAAAGTATTAAGGTAAACCTAACCATAGCATGAAACATATGGATCCAAATCAGCCCTTACGAAGCAACGATAAACTAGGGTTTAAGCTTCGTCACTCTAGCAACCCATCATCTACTTATTACTTCCCAATGCCTTCCTCTAGGCCCAAATAATGGTGAAGTGTTATGTAGTCAACGTTCACATAACACCACTAGAGGTTAGACAACATACATCTTATCAAAATATCGAATGAATCAAATTCACATGACTACTAATAGCAAGACTTCTCCCTTGTCCTCAGGAACAAATGTAACTACTCACAAAGCATATTCATGTTCATAATTAGAGGGGTAATATTGTGCATAAAGGATCTGAACATATGATCTTCCACCAAATAAACCAACTAGCATCAACTACAAGGAGTAATCAACACTACTAGCAACCTACTAGCACCAATCCCGGACTTGGAGACCAGAATTGGATACAAGAGATGAACTAGGGTTTGGAGATGAGATGGTGCTGGTGAAGATGTTGATGGAGATTGCCCTCTCCCGATGAGAGGAGCGTTGGTGATGACGATGGTGATGATTTCCCCCTCCCGGAGGGAAGTGTCACCGGCAGAACAGCTCTGCCGGAGCCCTAGATTGGTTCCGCCAAGGTTCCACCTCGTAGCGGCGAAGTCTCGTCCCGAAAGGTTCTCTGCTATTTTTTTCTCATCGAAAGACTTCATATGGGAGAATATGGGCGTCGGAGAGGCACCAGGGGGCCCACGAGGTAGGGGGCGCGCCTAGGGGGGTGCGCCCCAACCCTCGTGAGCAGGGTGTGGGCCTCCTGGCCTTCATCTTTGGCGATGATTTTTCTTTATTTATTTTAAGGTATTCTGTGGAGTTTCAGGACTTTTGGAGTTGCGCAGAATAGTCCTTCAATATTTGCTCCTTTTCCAGCCCAAAATTCTAGCTGCCGGCATTCTCCCTCTTCATGTCAACCTTGTAAAATAAGAGAGAATAGCCATAAGTATTGTGACATAACGTGAAATAACAGCCCATAATGCAATAAATATCGATATAAAAGCATGATGCAAAATGGACGTATCAATTGACAACCCCTTTATTGTGTTGGTTGCGAGTTCTTTGTTTGTTTGTGTAGGTGTGTGGGACTTTTGAGGAGCCCCCTACTGGATTGATACCTTGGTTCTCAAAAACTGAGGGAAATACTTACGCTACTATTGCTGCATCACCCTTTCCTCTTCAAGGAAAACCAACGCAAGCTCAAGACGTAGCAAGAAGGATTTCTGGCGCCATTGCCGGGGAGGTCTTCGCTCAAGTCAAGACATACCAAGTACTCATCACAAACTCATCTCCCTCGCATTTATATTATTTGCCATTTGCCTCTCGTTTTCCTCTCCCCCACTTCACCCTTGCCGTTTTATTTACCCTCTCTCTCCCAATCTTCTTCTCTATTTTTCGCTTGCCTTTTTCTGTTTGCTTGTGTGTTTAATTACTTGTTGCCATGGCGCAAGATAATACCAAATTGTGTGATTTCTCCAATACCAATAATAATTATTTCCTTAGTACTCAGATTCCTCCTCTTAATGATGTTGAGTCTTGTGAAATCAATACTGCTTTGCTGAATCTTGTTATGAAAGATCAATTCGTCGGCCTTCCAAGTGAAGATGCCGCTACTCATCTAAACAACTTTGTTGATTTGTGTGATATGCAAAAGAAGAAAGATACGGATAATGATATTGTTAAATTGAAGTTATTTCCGTTTTCATTTAGAGATCGTGCTAAAGTTTGGTTTCCGTCGTTGCCTAAAAATAGTATTGATTCTTGGAACAAGTGCAAAGATGCTTTTATCTCTAAGTATTTTCCTCCCGCTAAGATTATCACTCTTAGGAATGATATTATGAATTTTAAACAACTTGATCATGAGCATGTTGCCCAATCTTGGGAAAGGATGAAATTGATGATTCGCAATTGCCCTACTCATGGTTTGAATTTATGGATGATCATACAAAAAATTTATGCCGATTTGAACTTTGCTTCTAGAAATCTTTTAGATTCAGCCGCGGGAGGCACGTTTATGGAAATCACGTTAGGAGATGCTACAAAAATTCTTGATAATATTATGGCTAATTACTCTCAATGGCACACCGAAAGATCTTCTAGTAAAAAAGTGCATGCTATAGAAGAAATCAATGTTTTGAGTGAAAAGATGGATGAACTTATGAAGTTGTTTGCTACTAAAAATAATCCTCTTGATCCCAATTATATGCCTTTTTCTACTTTGATTGAGAATAATAATGAATCTATGGATGTGAATTTTGCTGGTAGGAATAGTTTCGGTAACAATGCTTATAGAGGAAACTTTAATCCTAGACCGTTCCCTAGTAATTCCTATAATAATTATGGAAATTCCTACAATAATTCTTATGGTAATTTTAATAATATGCCCTCTGATTTTGAGAATAGTGTGAAAGAATTTATGATTTCTCAAAAGAATTTTAATGCTTTGCTTGAAGAAAAATTGTTCAAAGTTGATGATTTGGCTAGGAACATTGATAGACTTTCGCTTGATGTTGATTCTCTTAAACTTAGATCTACTCCTCCTAAGCGTGATATCAATGAGTCTCTCAAAGCAACGAGAATTTCCATTGATGAGTGCAAGGAAAGAACCGCTAGATTGCGTGCTAAGAAAGATTGCTTTGTAAAGGCGTGTTCTTCTAGTTTCAATGAAAATAATGATGAAGATCTTAAAGTTATGATGTGTCTCCTATTAGATCTTTGTTTTGCAATATGAATCTTGATAATTATGGACTGGAGATGAGTCAACTTTAGTTAGAAGGCGTCCTAAGAATTCAGAGTTTTTAGATCTTGATGCTAAATTTGGTAAAAGTGGGATTGGAGAGGTCATGACTTTAAATAGCATTGAACCCACTATCTCGGATTTCAAGGAATTTGGTTATGATAATTGTTCTTTAGAAAGTTGTATTTCCTTGTTGCAATCCGTTGTTAATTCTCCTCATGCTTCTAGTCAAAATAAAGCTTTTACCAAACATATTGTTGATGCCTTGATGCAATCTTATGATGAAAAACTTAATTTGGAAGTTTCTATACCTGGAAAACTTAATGATGAGTGGGAACCTACTATAAAGATTAGAATTAAGGTGCTAGTGTTTCCACGATTCCGGAAACTTTATGTGATATTCTAGGTTTCCATGATCTTGATGATTGCTCTTTAAATTTGCACCTTGTGGATTCCACCATTAAAAAGCCAATGGGAAGGATCAATGATGCTCATTGTTGCAAATATAAATTTGGTGCCCGTAGATTTTATCGGTCTTGATATAGATTGCAATCTTTCTTGCCCTATTATTCTTGGTAGATCTTTCCTTAGAACGATTGGTGCGATTATTGATATGAAGGAAGGGAATATTAGATTACAATTTCCATTAAATAAAGGCATGGAGCACTTTCCAAGAAAGAAAGTCAAATTACCTTATGAATCTATCATGCGAGCTACTTATGAATTGAGTGCCAAAGATGGCACTACTTAGATCTTTCTTCGCTTTTATGCCTAGCTAGGGGCGTTAAACGATAGCGCTAGTTGGGAGGCAACCCAATTTTATTTGTGTTTTTTGTTTTTGTTTCTGTTTAGTAATAAATTTTGCATCTACCTTCTGTTTAGATGTGTTTTTATCTTTTAATTAGTGTTTGTGCCAAGTAGAACCTATAGGATAACCTATAATGATAGTTGATTTGATTCTGCTGAAAAACAGAAACATTGCGCACACGAAATTAGTTTTGTTAAATCACAGAAACGTGCTTTTGCTTTGATTATTTTTTCTGCTAATCAATAAACAAATTGTACAGGACTTCCTATTTTGGTAGGATTTTTAGAGTTCCATAAGTTTGCGTTAGTTACAGATTGCTACAGACTGTTCTGTTTTTGACCGATCTGTTTTTCGTGTGTTGTTTGCTTATTTTGATGCATCTATGGCTAGTAAAATAGTTTATAAACCATAGATAAGTTGGAATACAGTAGGTTTAACACCAAAATAAATAAATAATGAGTTTATTACAGTACCTTATGTGGTGGTTTTGTTTTCTTTCACTAACGGAGCTTATAAGATTTCCTGTTGAGTTTTGTGTTGTGAAGTTTTCAAGTTTTGGGTAAAGCTTTGATGGACTATGGAATAAGGAGTGGCAAGAGCCTAAGCTTGGGGATTCCCAAGGCACCCCAAGATATTCAAGAATAGCCAAGAGCCTAAGCTTGGGGATGCCCCGGAAAGGCATCCCCTCTTTCGTCTTCGTTCATTGGTAACTTTACTTGGAGCTATATTTTTATTCGCCACATGATATATGTTTTGCTTGGAGCGTCGTGTATTATATTAGTCTTTGATTTTTAGTTTACCACAATCATCCTTGTTGTACACACCTTTTTGTGAGAAGCCCACTTGATTAGAATTTGCTAGAATACTCTATGTGCTTCACTTATATCTTTCGAGCTTGATAGTTTTTGCTCCAGTGCTTCACTTATATCTTTTAGAGCACGGCGGTGGCTTAATTTTGAAGAAATTGCTAGTCTCTCATGCTTCACTTATATTATTTTGAGACTCTTTTAGAACAGCATGGTGTTTGCTATGGTTATAAAATTGGTCCTAAAATGGTAGGCATCCAAGTTGGGTATAATAAAACCTATCATAGGAAGTGAATTGGATGCTATGATCAATTTGATGCTTGATAATTGTTTTGAGATATAAAGGTAGTAATGTTAGAGTCATGCTAGTGGGTAATTATGAAATTGAGAAATACTTGTGTTGAAGTTGGCAAGTCCCGTAGCATGCACGTATGCTAAAAGTTGTGTGACAAATTTGTTGCATGAGGTGCTCTTTTAATTGCCTTCCTTATGAATGGAGGTCAGGATCGCGTGATGGTTAACTCCTACCAACCCTTCCCCTAGGAGCATGCGTAGTAGTACTTTGCTTCGAGGGCAAGTAGACTTTTGCAATAAGTATATGAGTTCTTTATGACTCATGTGAGTCCATGGATATACGCACACTCATCCTTCCACTTTGCTAGCCTCTATTATACCGCGCAACTTTCGCCGGTATCATGCACCCATTATTTACCTTCCTCGAAACAACCACCATACCTACCTATTATGGCATTTCCATAGCCATTCCGAGATATTATTTCCATGCAACTTTCCACCGTTTCTTTTTTATGACACACTCATCATTGTCATATTGCTCTTTGCATGATCATGTAGTTGACATCGTATTTGTGGCAAGGCCACGTTCATAATTTTCATACATGTCGCTCTTGATTCATTGCATATCCCGGTACATCGCCGGAGGCATTCATATAGAGTCATATCTTGTTCTAGTTTTGAGTTGTAAATCAATAAAAGTGTGATGATCTTCATTATTAGAGCATTGTCTCAGTGAGGAAAGGATGATGAAGACTATGATTTCCCCACAAGTCGGGATGAGACTTCGGACTTAAAAAAAGAAACGAAAAAAAAAAGAGAAAGGCCAAAAAGAAAAAAAAAAGAAAAGCCAAAGAAAAAAAAGGGAAAAAAGAAGGAAAAAAAGAGAAAAAAATAAAAAAAAATAAAATGAGAGAAAAAGAGAGAAGGGACAATGCTACTATCTCTTTTTCCACACTTGTGCTTCAAAGTAGCATCATGATCTTCATGATAGAGAGTCTCCTATGTTGTCACTTCCATATACTAAGTGGGAATTTTTCATTATAGAACTTGGCTTCTATATTCCAATGATGGGCTTCCTCAAAATGCCCTAGGTCTTCGTGAGCAAGCAAGTTGGATGCACACCCACTTAGTTTCTTTTGTTCAGCTTTCATATATTTATAGCTCTAGTGCATCCGTTGCATGGCAATCCCTACTCACTCACATTGATATCTATAGATGGGCATCTCCATAGCCCGTTGATGCGCCTAGTTGATGTGAGACTATATTCTCCCTCTTTTTGTCCTCACAACCACCACCTTATACCACCATAGTGCTATGTCCATGGCTTGCGCTCATGTATTGCGTAAGAGTTAAAAAAAGCTGAAGCGTGTTAAAAAGTATGAACCAATTGCTTGGCTGAAACCGAGGTTGTGCGTGATGGGAGTATTTTGTGTAATGAACATGAAGCATGGCCTAACTATATGATTTTGTAGGGATAAGCTTTCTTTGGCTATGTTATTTTGATAGGACATGATTATTTGTTAGTATGCTTCGAAGCATTATTATTTTAATGTTTTATAAGCTTTTATCTTTAATCATTTGGATCTGAACATTCATGCCACAATAAAGGAAATTGCATTGAGAATTATGCTAGGTAGCATTCCACATCAAAAATTCTGTTTTTATCATTTACCTACTCGAGGGCAAGCAGGAATTAAGCTTGGGGATGCTTGATACGTCTCCAACGTATCTATAATTTTTGATTGTTCCATGCTATTATATTACACCTTTTGGATGTTTATGGGCTTTATTTTACACATTTATATCATTTTTGGGACTAACCTACTAACCGGAGGCCCAGCCCGTATTGCTATTTTTTTGCCTATTTCAGTATTTCAAAGAAAAGGAATATCAAACGGAGTCCAAACGGAATGAAATCTTCGGGAGCGTGATTTTTGGAACAAACGTGATCCAGAGAACTTGGAGTGCAAGTCAAGAAGCTTGCGAGGCGGCCAGGAGACAGGAGGGCGCGCCCACCCCCTCTGGGCGCACCCCTATCTCCTGGGCCCCACAGGCGGTTACCGACGTACTTCTTCCTCCTATATATACCTACGTACCCCGAAAACATCCAGGGAGCCAACGAAACACAATTTCCACCACCGTAACCTTCTGTATCCGCGAGATCCCATATTGGAGCCTTCGCCGGTGCTCCGCCGGAGGGGGAATCGACCACGGAGGGCTTCTACATCAACACCATAGCCCCTCCGATGAGATGTGAGTAGTTTACCACAGACCTTCGGGTCCATAGTTATTAGCTAGATGGCTTCTTCTCTCTTTTTGGATCTCAATACAATGTTCTCCCCCTCTCTTGTGGAGATCTATTCGATGTAAACTCTTTTTGCGGTGTGTTTGTCGAGATCCAATGAATTGTGGGTTTATGATCAAGTTTATCTATGAGAAATATTTGAATCTCCTCTGAATTCTTTTATGTATGATTGAGTTATCTTTGCAAGTCTCTTCGAATTATCAGTTTGGTTTGGCCTACTAGATTGATCTTTCTTGCCATGGGAGAAGTGCTTAGCTTTGGGTTGAATCTTGCGGTGTCCTTACCCAATGACAGCAGGGGCAGCAAGGCACGTATTGTATTGTTGCCATCGAGGATAAAAATATGGTGGTTATAACATATTGCTTGAGTTTATCCCTCTACCTCATGTCATTTTTCCTAATGCGTTATTCAGTTCTTATGAACTTAATACTCTGGATGCATGCTGGACAGCGGTCGATGTGTGGAGTAATAGTAGTAGATGCAGGCAGGAGTCGGTCTACTTGTCGCGGACGTGATGCCTATATACATGATCATGCCTAGATAATCTCATAATTATTCGCTTTTCTATCAATTGCTCGACAGCAATTTGTTCACCAACTGTAATACTTATGCTATCTTGAGAGAAGCCACTAGTGAATCCTATGGCCCCCGGGTCTATCTTTTATCATATAAGCTTTCAATCTACTTTTATTTGCATCTTTACTTTTTGCATCTATATTATAAAATACCGAAAATATATTTATCTTATCATACTATCTCTATCAGATCTCACTTTCGCAAGTGGCCGTGAAGGGATTGACAACCCCTTTATTGCGTTGGTTGCGAGTTCTTTATTTGTTTGTGTAGGTGCGTGGGACTTTTGAGGAGCCTCCTACTAGATTGATACCTTGGTTCTCAAAAACTGAGGGAAATACTTACGCTACTATTGTTGCGTCACCCTTTCCTCTTCAAGGCAAACCAACGCAAGCTCAAGACGTAGCATGGAGCGAACATGTTGTGGTGTGGTTTGAGCCGAGAGGGGCCTCCTTTATAGAGGATGCCGATAAGGCCAAACGTCCGGGCATGCCAGTGGCCCAGTGCGTGGGCGCCGGAGTTGGTTTCTCGGCCGATGTGCATGTTTACTGGCCGCAGACAGACGGACAGGCATCCCGTTTGAATGGGGTAGATATCCGCCCCGTCTAGTAACGTCTCTCCGGCATTGAACAGGCGCGGACCCAGGGGACGCGACATGGGTAGTGCTCTGCATCGGCAAGCCGCTTCAATGTCGGCAGAAGTGAGAGTTCACGTCCGCTCCAGGACAACGTCAACGCAGAGTTGCCGCTGCCGCTAGAGCGGCATGAATGCGGGGCTACCACTTCAGGCGGGAAAGCGTGTGGGCAGGGGAGAGGGTTTTGGGTGTGCCAAGGTTGTTAGACGTGTGTGTGCCAGTGGTTCGGACACACACAAAGCACCCCGCGTCGTCGTTTGCCTCGGGTTTGTGCAGAAAAGGATGTCTGCAACAGTCCACGGAAGGATGCGGGACTGCGCATGATGGCAAAACACGTGCGGACTGACGAATGTGGGCTTTTAGGGCAACTTCAATGTGTCGACACATTTGTCTGGGCGCGTCCGTTTTAGGTCAGAGTGAACAGAAACAGCGGCCCAACGCTGACGCAGACAGATGCATGTTCGTTTGTTTTTTGTCTGGCCGTGACCCATTTCGGCCGAAATTTGGGCCAGGTTTGCGTTGGTGTTGACTTGCGAGACACTCGTTCTTGTCCTTCCCCACGCCCGGCTATCGGTGGCACATCAACCATTCTCCCCACCCCCATCCACAGCCACGACACCCGGCCACCCCGCGCTCACCGCCACCGACCCCTTCTGGCCGGTTGGACGTTGTCCAAGCTGCCGCCCGCACCCACATACTTCTCCCAGCTCCACGCCGCACCCGATGGCCGCTCTTCCCGACGTTGGTGGTCTCTTTTCGACGTTGCCGTCGTAGCACCTCCATGGCCACGACATCCCCTCGCCTCCGCCGCCGCCGGCCTTAGTCCACGGCCGCCCCCACTTCGACATTTCTGCTGCCTGTACGGGGAGAGGCACGGGGCTCTTCACCGGCAGGCTTCTCCACCACGCCCACAAGGTGTTCGGCATTTCGCGAGCAAGGTACAATGAATAGTGAGGATGAGTTCTTTTTCAACAACCTCATGTGTCCATTGGACGATGAGGATTACATGGACTCACCTCGCCAACCAATGGATGTATCAAATGTTTTCCTTTTCAATGTATTTGTGGTAATTTAAACTTTGTTTGGTTTGTAAACTATGTGATTTTTATTTGGTTGTATAAACCATGTGATTTAAATTTTGGGCAATGTTTAGATTTGTTTTGGTACAAGACAAAATTTTGATATGCTGATATCTTTTTTATTTAACAAATGGCTATGTGCGCCGTTCGATGTAGAGGGCCGGAAGTAACCCCCTTCTGAAGAAAAGAAAAACCTTTCTATGGTGCATGGCCAGCGAATACTCTGGAATAAGCTGGAACCTAGCAAGAAGTGTTCAAATCGTACTTGTCGAGCCATCTTGAAGTCTAAACAAACGGACAAAATACCCTGCGAAGATCTGAACAGACTAGTAGTAGGAGTAGGAATCTAGCTGCATTTCCAGATGTAGATATGTTTTCTGACCAACCATGTAGCCACAGCACAAGCTCGCAAGTTGCATTCTGCAGATCTCAGGTCAGAGCCCGAGCGATCTTCGGCGCTTCCACACTTAATAAAAAACAATTGCGTGATGATTAGGAACAGAGTGGTGAACATATAAGTTATTATTTTAACACCTCGCTGTTGATTTGGTCAGTTGATTTCGTCCGCTTCCCACCTAATCAAACGACGCAGCTGGCACACGGCAGGATGTCCGAGAAGAGACACAAAAGAAAACAAACAAATGTGTAACTTGTATTGAAGGCCCAAGCCCCGGGGACGGTTTGAGGCCCACGGATGTGAGCCGCCATATGCTTAACTTATATTGTAAGGCTAGCTTAATTAGTTACCGAGCCGGACACGTTGTGTATTAGCCAGCCGGGACTCTGTAAGCCGTCGGGCATCAATCTGTATATAAAGGGGTGATCCGGCGGCGGGTTAACTCAAGAAACAATTGATCGAGTACTAGATCAAGCGTACTCGCTCCCTGGTAATCGAAACACAAGCAATACAATCGAAGGCAGGAGTAGGCTTTTACCTCATTGAGAGGGGTGGAACCTGGGTAAACTCTCTGTGTTCTTTGTCCCGTTTAACCCTTTAAGTTAACCTAGCCGCGATGGCTCCACACCTACTCCCTCCGTCCGGGTTTATTGGGCCCCTGGGCGGAGGGAGCGCGTCCCCTCTTATTAGGCCCCTTCATCGATACATGTGGTTGGTCTTCTGAACCGTAGTAAATTTCAAGCCGCTTTCATGCACAAGCTCCTATACATTGAGCGATTAGTACTCCTCGCACAATGCCCAGGACTAGCCAGCCAATGCATGCACTTCTAGTCCTCCTTCTATTGGCGCATGCATGGACCATGTGGCATCCGAGGCCGGGAGAAAGTAGCAGCAGCAATGTGCGCATGAGCTGGCGCCGGTTTCCGAAGCATCAAGAAATTAAACGGCTGCATTTGCAGGGAATTAATCATCTTGCCTTGGTACCTGTGATTTGGTCGGGGGGCCTAATAAACCCGAACGGAGGTAGTAAGTCCTTTTGCTAGAGCATCTGCCGTGTTAAATCCACGACAAGAGGCATATGAGTATTGCAGATAATTGTCAACTTTGTGGTAACATTGATTCGTGGGAACACTCATTACTGAACTGCTCAATGGCACGATGTATTTGGGCATTGACAGATGAAAATATTGTTGAAGTTCTGGTTGAGACAAGAGAACCGTCTGCTCAACATTGGTTATTTCAGGTTCAGAGCTCTCTATCGCATGCACAATTTGTGGAGGCGGCGGTCACCTTGTGGGAAATTGGACCGCACAGACGCAAGGCTATTCATGAGGACATCTTGCAAAGCCCAATGGCGACACACAAATTTGTGAAGCAGTTTATCTCAGAGCTGGAACAAGTTAGCCGGTTGTCCCATTCAGTTTTACAAAAGGCTCATGACCGATCAGTTCATCAGCAGAACATAACCTAGAAGCCACCCCCACTCAGATAGATGAAGGTAAACGTAGATGGTGGGCTCTCCGGCAGAGGAGTAGGTGCAGCAGCTGCAGTTTGTAGAGACCATCAAGGACATTTTTTCTGGTCCTCAGCGCTGGTGATTTCGGGAATCAGCGATCCAGTTATCCTGGAGACCATAGCCTGCCGTGAGGCGTTAGCACTAGCAAAAGACCTCTCCCTTCAAAATTTTGAAGTTGCATGCGATTACAAGCTTGTGGTTGAAGATATTAAGGAAGGCCAAGGAGGAGCTCACCTATCAGTAGTTAAAGAAATTTTGGTTTGAAAAACCAATTTCAATAGCTGTAGTTTTATTTTTAAAAGTTGAGCATCGAATGTTGATGCTCACAATCTTGCCAAACACGCTCTCTCGCTTGATCCGGGTCGCCACCTGTGGCTTATTAACCCGCACGATCCAGTGTGTATCCCTCTTTTTGTTCACATAGATCAATAAAGTGTTTGGCAACCCTTAAAATAAATCTGATTCAGTTAACTGAACCTGAGGAGCAGGCGTGACATTGTGCTGCTCAAATTTGAGCAGCAGTAGACACTTCTCAAACTTTTGAGAAGTTAAACCAAATGTTTGAGTGGACCAACTCCTCGAAAGAGAATCTTTTGAAAATTAAACCCGTGCTACGATGCCATGGCTATGGAACACTCTGGAATATGCTGGGACCTGGTAAGAAGTGTTCAAATCGTACTTGTCGAGCCATCTCGAAGTCTGAACAAACGGACAAAATACCCTGCGAAGATCTGAACAGACTAGTAGTAGGAGTAGGAATCTAGCTGCATTTCCAGATGCACATATGTTTTCTGACCAACCATGTAGCCACAGCACAGCACAACTTCGCAAGTTGCATCCTCCAGATCTCAGGTCAGAACCCGAGCGATCTTCGGCGCTTCCACACCTAATAAAACAATTGCGTGATGATTAGGAACAGAGTGGTGAACATATATATGCTATTTTAACACCTCGCGGTTGATTTGGTCAGTTGATTTCGTCCGCTACCCACCTAACCAAGCAACGTAGCTGGCACACGGCAGGATGCCCGAGAAGAGACACAAAAGAAAACAAACGAAGGCACAGCTCAGCACGAGATCAATTATTATTTCCAAAATGAACTGGTTGAGAATACATCATTATACGTTGTCTGTTTACATGAATGAATTAGCTACAGCCGCCGATCAAGGATTCATACTAACTTTCTTCTGAACGGAAATTCAGTGATTCGTAAACCATAATGTGTGAGTGCAGCATTAGAAATGGCCGGTGAAATCACCCTCTCTCGCATCCTCCTCGCCTCCTGCCATCATCAGAGGCGCGATCCCAAGTCCACAATATGATGCGTGCACCCTTCGTTCTGCTTGTTGTCGTGATGATGGCGATGAATTGATGCAATGCAATGTGATTTCCACGCGATTCGGGCAGATGGCGAGCTCTCGTGCACATAGGTCGCCTGATGAATTGGGCTTCCGCCTTGCGAGTATGAGTTGGCTTCGTCTTCCTGCGTCCGCGGGGTTGATTGACCGTGCAGTTGATCAGCTGCACAGCTTGACGGTGCACGCCACCGCCTGCGCCCAGTACTTGAGCCTCGCCTTCACCTCATCTGGGCTGTCCCCTGCAACAGCACATCAAGAGAGAAGAACAATTGAGTTCAAATGCTCAACAGCAATCAAATACGATCCAAGCATGAAGCGGAAATCAACAGTAGGTTATAGCTTGAACTGATCCAATCATGAACTGGTCATTCTAGAGAGTTTAGATGAATCAAGAACCGATGTTGAACGAACAGACTTAGTTTTTCACATCGGAAGGGCAAGATCCAACCAACATGGGTCGAGCAATTTGAGCTTACCAGGGCAGGAAATCTTCCAGTTGGGGATGGGCTGGGCCGGCGAAGGAGGCACGACCGCCGGCGGCTCCGGAGCCAACTCCTCGGCCTTGGACGGCGCCTGGTGCTCGTCCAGGAACCGCTGGCTCATGGAGTAGCAGAGCTCGAGCGCGGGCAGGGTGCCGCACAGCTCGGGGATCTCGTTGTAGCTGAACCCGAACCCCAGATCCACGCACCCCTTGAGCTCCTCCAGGTCGTCGTCCGTCAGGCTCCGGGCGCGCCCCACGCCGGGATCCCCGGCGCCCGCTCCGGCGCGGTCCGGGGCCGCGTCTTCCCCGGCGAGCACCACCGGCCGCGCCCTCCGCGGCCACGCCGCCTCCCACTGCGCGCCGCACCACACCTCCTCCGCCTCGGCCTCGGCCTCCGCCTCCGAATCCTCCACCTCCGGGCCGCTCTTGACACGGCGCTGGGCGCGGCGGCGGTTACGGCTGCGTCGGCGGCGGGGGGGCGGGGGCGTCTGCGGCTGCAGGGGGCATGATGAGGAGGACAGGGAGGAGGTGGCCGCCGTCGTCGTCGAGGCGGACTCGTCGAGGTCGGAGTCGGTGCTCCACATCGTCGCCGCGGCGGTCGGTGAGCTCGCTGGGCTGCTGGCTCGCTCGCTCGCTCTTCTCACGCGGTGGCTCCGCGTCTTCCGCTCTCTCGGTTGCTTTGCTGGATGGTTGTGGGTGGGAGAGAGGGAGTGTGGGCCTATAAGTACAGCTGCGTTAATACGAGGGGCATGGGTTGTTGCCATGTGGGGCCCGCTTGTGTGGCTGTATCGTGGTATGCGTCTTGGCCGTGTGTGCCATGGGGGATGCACATGTCACATGTGGACGTGTCATGTGTCCGGCCTAGTCACCCGCCGTGTCCATGCTGTAAATATCTTTTCTATCGGCAGTTTTTTATTTACGAAAGTTGAATCAATTATGAAGGGTTTACAGAATCTACAAAGCATCCCAAACATATTAAAAATTGCATCGAGATCCCTACGCAACCGAACGGCCGCTACCGACGCCGGAACGAGCCGATGAAGTGTCGTTGTTGCCGGACCTTGTCGATGACAGTCGGGCAGTCGTCGTGCACGTGCTCTGATAGACCAGCGTCCCAGAGTCACGGTTTCCATCATTGAACCTTCGAATCGATCTGAAGCATTTGACACCAGAATTCCTATTGTGTCCGCCTAGCGAGAGGCCTTAACCTTACCGTTTCGAGGAGACGACAAGAATATACACCGGAGCTCCGTCGATTGCATCCCATTGAACGTATTCGAGGTGGATCGGAGCCCATAAGACTATCTCGACGATGAAGCGTCGTCCTCCACCGAGCGCCACATCTGTGAGGACAACTTCCTCCGGACGCCTTCTGACAATACAAAGCACCACCAGTACGAAGACCAAGTACGGAAAATTTATTCCAGGCTGACACCGTCGCCATCGTATCGCCGTTGTCAATTGAACAAAAAACCTACTACAATCCTACCTCCACCACAAATCCAAACGCTCATATACAGGGTTCCCCCATCCTCCTGCTGCCATAGCGGCCGACGGAGGCTCGGGGAACCCGCGGTGGCATCGAAGGTTGAAGGAAAGGAGCAGCCACCGCCTTCTAATCGCCTTTGAAGGAACCCTCTGAAAACTATTCGCACCGCTAATTTATACTCGAATGAGATCTTTTATTGGTAGTTGTGTGCTAAAGCGCTAAAGCAGTCAAAAAAGGCATGTTAAGTATTTATGAAAATTCCTTGGCGAGGCCCCATATTTTGGGTCTCGGGGCAAAATTTTGGAGCGCACTCCATATGACAATTGTGTGGCGCCGAGAAAATTTCACGTGATCTCCCACCTCACATAGGGATGACAAGGAGATTGGAGAAAAATGACGTCTCATTGATAAGTGGGTCTCGTGATATGGATGCAGCCAATATAGAGACTCCGAGTTTGCACATCACCTCAACAGCCAATATATGGAGGCGGCAACATCTCACTAAAGATGGAATAAGGTTCTCCTCTCCTAAACCCGTCATGGCGGTGCTTCTAGCGTCATCGGAGGGCGTGTGGAGGTTTTTCTCCGGAGGATCTCGCGGGATTCGGTCGTTGTTTGTCTGCGATGGATCCACTTGTCGTCGTTCCTCTTCGTTCGCCTGTTTACATGTTGGATCCTTTGAATCTATGCTTCACTTTGTCGGTGGCGGTTGTTGTTCTAGTGCGCTGGTCATTTGGGGTCTTTGCACGATGACTTCCCGACTGTCTCTACAATAAGGTTTTCCCGGTTCAGATGAGGGTGAGGCGATGATAGCGGCACCTTCAACTCGCTTTATTGTTTGTAGTTATCACTAGGTGGTCTATAGATCTGAATGTAATTTCTTACTTCCGGTGTTCTGTATACTACCTATCGATAGTTGATGAATAGATCGAAAGTTTTCCCGCAGAAATAGACAAATAAATTCTGACTAAATACACATGTACATGTGGATTTTTTTAAAAAGTCTTAATTCTTGATTTCAATTTTCATATAAAAAAAGTCCATGCGTTCTGTTCAAGCATCAAGCGTTCCATACAGAGAGTTCTAGAAGAATAATTGTAAGCAACCTACTGGACAGGTTAGCTAGGTCTGAAAGCAAGAACACTTCCAAGTTTTAGTAGCTCGGAAGGAAGACGACCTGCAAGGTGGCACCGCTGGCCAAATCAATGGCTCCAAGCAACAATAATCAGAATTATACTACTCCAAATGGTCATGATCTCGTGCCTCGCATGGGGCCGGCGCTGTTTAATTAGTTGGCTCGCTGCCCTGCAACCCTGGCTAGATTTGCCTCCTTTTGTGCTACGGGTCTGGCTACTGACAGGCACGTCTTGCTTAAACAAGCCCAGTGCAGTGCAGCAGCATCATTCATTCACACACGGCGGTGCGGCGGTCTAATGGCTTTTCCTGGTGCTCCCTGTCGAGTCGGCAAATTTGGCTGAGGCTGCACTGTAAAGTTGGAGGGCGAAATGGAGCGGAGAAAAGGGTCGCGAGCTGCTCAAAACAGGACAGCATGAATCCAACTCAGGTGCTTGGAGAGGCCTCCTTTATCAAAAGCCCTCTTTTGCTCATTGCTTGCTTTCTTGGGCACTGTGGTTGTGTTAACTAGTGCTTAATTTAGCTCAATCATGTTTGTCTAAAGTAGGAGCGTGCACCCGATTTGAAATTCAAAAGTTTTTCAAGCTGGTCGTCAGTTCCAGGTAAGCTAACGGCTACTATGTACTAGCATTGTAGGCTTGTACTCGCTCTGTTCGGGTTTATTAGGCATCCTCACATTTTTAAGCCGAAATTTGACCATACATTTTCCTTGAATACAGATCCAATGATATAAATTTTGACACATCGTCACTCATATTATGCAAATCAAATATCCGGTCAAAATTTAACCCAGAATACAAGAGGGCGTAATAAATCCAGACGAAGGTGGTAGCGATGTAGATATTTCTATGGGGCTACGTACTTGATTGGTATTTGTCGAAGCACAACGCACAAATAGTCGTGGTAATCTGTCGGTTGGCACTCGTCTTCATGTGGTACAAGAAAATGTGAACAGATTTATAGCATCTTATTTGCCAAATGACAAGAAATTAAGCGCGTTGTCTTGGCCAATTATGTCTATCTTCAATTCTACTCCGCACGTATGATTAATTCCAGGGTTAGTGTTGGCATGACATGGATTTGATTTGATGCACAAGGAACATTCTGGTTAGCCTTTCGCGTCAAGTTACTGGCCAACATACTTCCGTTGGCAAGTTGCAACTAGCTAGCTACCTAGCTAGCTAACCTAATGTCAATATGTTAACTGAGCCAACTCAAAACAAAACAATGTTAATTGAGCCATCTCATTGGGCAAGCTGTAAGGTGTGTATAATAAGCTGGCGGCCGTTGGGCCTACCGGCGCTTGATAATTGAGGTTACACAAGTGTCCCACAACGGTAGGTCTACTTGCTAATAGATTATGTTCTTGATCATTGTTTTCTTGATAGCGCCTCGAATAATGGTGGAATATTCTAGAGTTTACGTAGTACTATATGTCGTTTTTGTTTTTGAGAAAAAAAGTTATGATTATGCAAAAGAAATGATGGGGGCGGTAATCATGTCAGAATGCATGTGGCAAATTATGTTAGAGCGACTACAACAATGTCAAATTAGGCACTTGTTTTCTGATGGATGCCTGATCCCAATCAACTCCGTGGTTAGCAATATTATAGTCTTATAATAGTAAATGATCTCTTCTTCCAAGTGCCAAGATGGGTTCCGCATTGCAGAGACTCTTTCTTTCACTGCAAAAACTGTTACAACAGCACAACATTGCATAAAGGGCCCTTAAAGAAATAGAAGTTACATCTAGGTCCTTCCATTTTGTAGATAGCACCCCAGGCAGCCCGGGTGATCTTTTTTTTTTTTGACGGGAAAATGGAAATTCCGTTAAACTTCAAGCACAGCAATGTCACTGGCTAACAGCTTTACAATGCAATTGGGGGCAGAGGCCTCCCAAAAGGAGTCATCAGATCCAGAATGAACGCCCAACTTGGCAAGCTCATGGGCTTTACAAGTGGGTCGGCTGAAAGAAAAAGCATATCTATCATGCATGTTATCTTATCTTACACCGTCGTCTTGCGCACATGCGTTGCATCTCCTAGTTGATGTGGGATTGGAAAGACAAATTGCACATTTGCTTGCTCTTTATGTTCCCGCATAACATAAAGGCTATACCCATTGTGCTAATATCTTGTTTCTCTGTGAATGGATGCATGTTCTTCTCACGAATGGGAGCTTTAGAAACACAAATGGTGTTTTCATTGTAGTCTCTATCTTATCTTGTCAGTAATATGAAGATATTTTTCGATTGTTACTTGGCTGCCTTCGATGTTACTCCCTCCGTTCGGAAATACTTGTCTTCAAAATGGATGTATCTAGACGTATTTTAGTTCTACATACATCCATTTCCGAGACAAGTAATTCCGAACGGAGGGAGTAGAAGAGTGGGACACTATTGACTCTAGCTGCCATGGAATGTGACCCTGCTAGATACTAAACTGATAGGCAAGGTAGTTACTCTGGAGTCTGGACTGAACTTTCCAAATCTTATGCTGGTGGGCCACGTCAATTTGTTGCACCAATCGAAAAATAAATAAAAATAGATGCACCAATCAATTTATGTTTGTGGCAAGCATAATAACATATCCTGAGTTTCCTGACAGGACATGTCAAGAATATCCAAATTTTAATCATGATGAAAATTGACTGGTATGGCCTTCAAAAAATTGACTGGTTTGAAGATTAAAAAAAAAGGTGGTGAGAAAAGAAAACCAATGAGCGGACAGGACGGAAATATCTAGGAACTTAACTGAAGCCGTCTTCATTCAGTGTAGATATCTGGAATTAATTGGATGGATAGATACGAGTGCAAGGTACTAAATTCAGGAGCTCATCGTTTGTACCTCCTGATAGGACCGACCAAGCCAATTTTCAATAGAGTTATTTTTTTAGGAAAACGTGTGGAATGAAGAGAGCAATTGCATACGTGGGCCTCAACAAAAAAACACCATACGACCAAGTATTCTTGTGATATGGATACCAATGGAAAACCTCTGCACCCATATACAGATGTACATGCTACATATTTCCCCCGTCCGAAAATACTTGTCATCAAAATTGATAAAAAAGGATGTATGTAGACGATATTTTAGTTCTAGATACATCTTTTTTTATCCATTTTGGTGACAAGTATTTTCGGACGGAGGAAGTATTATTTTGGTTAACCAGTGAAATGTTGAACAGTATGATACCAAATGAGTACTTGTGCCCGACTTATAAATCCAACCGGACGGAATACCCACTTGTATATTTTCTTTTTGGTAGGTGAGGTGAGATATACTCCCTCCGTTCCTAAATATTTGTCTTTCTAGACATTTCAAATGACTACTACGTACGGATGTATGTAGTCATATTTTAGAGTGTAGATTTACTTATTTTGCTCTGTATGTAGGCACTTGTTGAAATGCCTAGAAAGACAAGTATTTAGGAACGGAGGGAGTATATGGTACATATAACAGAAATTTCCTACAGAGAGCCCAGGGGTATAATATTCGGAAGGAGCAAGGTATTGATGCTATGCAAATGCAATCCAAGTAGGCGACGGCGACACACGCCGGCAGCAAAAACCAGCGACGACCGGAAGCCAGACGCAGCTTCTGGTTATGTGCGGTCGAGCGCGCGCCATATATCGTGGGTATCAGCATCGATTCTCCCGCCGGATGCGAATGTACCAAAGGAAGGCAGTTCTGCTGACTAGGCTAACATAAGATGGCTCGATGGCATCTGATTCCCACTTGTAGTGCCCCCGCGACGTCACTACATTAGGTAGAACCCGATCGAATCACCAGTTGACTAATTGCGATGTGAGCTTTGCATCCTATCCGTACTCCGTAGTGCGTGGTTAAAACTAATCCTACTTGGGCACTTGGCCAAGCGCTGGCTTTCACGATCCACAGGATGGCTGCGTGGCTAAAGAGCATCTCCAACAGCTTTCCTTTCTAGACTACCTACGGTGGGAGTAAGGCCAACTCCACTGCGCGACCCCATCGTATCCGACCCGTCCGTTTGGGGTAAAACGAACAAACCGGGCGGCCCAGCGCGCGGGAGCAAACGGACTTTTGTTCTTTTTGTGTCCGCTCTCGACCCATCCGCGACCCAAGTTTGCGCCGTTTCTGGGGTGAAGCGCGCGGGAGCAAACGGACTTTGTCTTTTGTGTCGCTTCGACCCATCCATGCCCAAGTATGCGCCGCTTCGGGTGAAACGGACGGCCTTGCGACGGGCGGGGACGCGACGCTTATCCGCCCACAGCCGCTTTGTCGGTGACACAAACCAAAACCCGCTGCCCTTTGGCGTCATTCCCCAAACCCGCCCGCCCCGCCCGCCCCACTCCTCCCCGTCCATGGCCGACGCCACCGAACTCCGACGGGCTGGTCGTCGACCCGGCCGGAATGGCCAAGAAGAAGAAGGGCAAGGCGCCAAGGAAGCCACGGTCGGAGTGCACGCCGGAGGAGATCGCCATGTTGGACGCGGAATCGGCGAAGAGGAGGGGCCGGAGGGCGGTCGCCAAGAACAACATCGCCGCGGCCAAGAGAGCCGCCGACCGCGCTGCGATTGAGGCCGCGCGGCACAAGGCCGAGGTCAAGGAGAAGGAGGCCATCGTCAGCAAAGCGCACGCCCTTCTCATGGCTGGCATTTGTCGTCCGCCCGGTTTCTCTGGAGGGCCGTCGGTCCGTGAAATGTGGTCGTCGGTCGCCCGGCCTCCGCACTACCAGTCGCCGATGTCGCGGACCACGCCCTTGTCGCCCGGCTTTCCTCTGCCAAGGCACGACGGCCAGACCCGTTTCGGGGGGTCGCCGGATGTTGGCATGTTCGTGCCGTCCACACCGCGCCCCTCGGTCGTCATCGACCTCAACGTCACCCCTGGGTCCAGCAGCGGCGGCCGGCCGTCCGTCGAGATGCAAAGAAAGCAAGCATGGCCGCCGTTTACCGGCACCATGCCGTCCCCCCACGTCTTGTTCGACAGAATGCCAACACCAACGCCACCGGTCGACGACCCCTACTACGAGCAGTTCATGGAGCAAGTGATCTACGAGGGTGGGCACGTCCCTGTCTACGACCCCGAGTAGACCCAAAGTCAGGATGGCCGCGGCCAGTTCACTGCCGATGAAGAGGCCGACGACCGTGCTGACTACGACCATAATGACTCGTGGCATGACACTACTAGGAAAAACGCTATACACAGAGGTATAGCAGTAGCGTTGGTCAAAAATCGGTGCTAGCGCTACTTAGTAGTAGCGCTTGTTGCAAAACCACGCTACAACCATTATTTTAGCGATGGCGCATCTTCACGTAAAAGCGCTACTACTAAAATTCCTCACTAGTGCCGGTAGGCTAGGAATAGTAGTAGCGGTTCTCCCGACACGCCGCTCTTGCTAAAAACATTGTAGCGGCGTGTTTACTGCTGTAGAGAGCGCTCTTGCTATGTAAAAGAAAATAAATAGAAAAATAAGTAGAAAAGTAAATGAAAATGAAAGAAATAGAAAAAGGAGAAATGAATAAAAGAAAATGTAAAGAAAACAAAAGAAAAAGAAAACAGAACGGGATAGCTGTAGCGCGTTTCTCTGGAACACGCTATAGCTATCTTAGCTATAGCGCGTTTCGGCAAAACGCGCTACTGCTAGTTTGACTCAAATCCGGCAGCGGGCTCAAAATTCGCTAAGTCCTTCCCTCTCTACTCCCCAGTCCCCAACTGCTCCATCGCTGCGCCGTTGCCGCCGCCGACCACCGCCACCGCCCGAGGCCGCCGACCACACCGCCGCCGCCGCCGACTTACACCGCCACCGCCCGAGGCCGCCTTCGACCACACCGCCGCCGCCCGCCGCCTTCGACCACACCGCCACCGCCCGAGGCCGCCCCCTCGACCTCACAGCCGTCGCCCGAGGCCGTCGTCGACCTCACTATCGCCTCCCTCGAGCTCATCACCGCTGCCCGAGCCAGAGCCTGCCCTCGCCGTCGACCGTAAGTCTATGCCTCTCCTGTCCCCTACCCTCCTATTTCTCTTTGCTAGGGTAATTATATATATATATATGTTGATATTGTGTTGATGTTCATATGAACCCTAGGTGTTCATATGAACCCTAGATTTTTTTAGGGCAGTAGGCATTTTATAGCATTTAGGAAAAATGATTAGCAATTTTTTTAGGAAATTAGCTAGGGCAATTTTTATGAAAATTCCTAAACAGTAATTCCATTTTCCTTTAAACTAATAGAGGGTATATAAATAATAGTAGCATTTAGATTTAAATTAACAGAGGGTATAAACAAAAAACACTTAGCTATAAAAAAATATTTTGACTACGGACCTGAATTTGTTCCAAATTTCATTCAAATGAAATTTGAATTATTTGGACTATGGACCTGAATATTTTTGAAGAAATTGGGTGTAGGTACTAAGGTCTTGCTGTGGAAATTTTGGTGAGGTCAAAAGGGTTAGAGAAAATGTAGTTCCTGGACTTTTAGCTTTAGACAAAAAACAAAAGTATTTAGCTATAAATAAAAAAACAGTAGCTATGGCATTTAGCTATAAACAAAAAACAGAATTGTTTTTCTTTTCAAAAACTTGGTCAAACTAATTGTTGCTATGTAAACAAAAAACAAGATTGTTTTTATATGATATATGTCATTGATGTTCATTTGCACATTCCATTATTGTTGATTATATCTTTTCATTGAAGTGGCCATGTTATATGCAAATTCCTCAATAGTGTTTGCTCATGTTATATCTTTTCATTGAAGTTGTTCGATTGTGCCCAAGTGGCTTTGTTGTTTCGGGAATGATCTTTGAGTGGCCTATGTTTTGCGGAATGTTGATTCATTTTTGTTAGGCAAATTTCGTGTTCTCGATTTGTCCACTTTTAGCAAAGGTCATGCGAAATTTTCCGTGAATTTCGGCATGACTTGTGCTTCAAACTAGGACATATCGAGTGCCCGGGATTTGCCGCACCAGGAAGGAGTCAACATTCCTGCAAAATAATAGTCCTTTTTTATGTCATTATTCATTTTATTAGGTCTAGAATTAATTGATTAGATTTAATCATAGGAAACATGGCTAGCAACGATGAAGGACAGGGTTCTGGTGATTGCGACGGCGTCTACCGGGCGGCAGACGAATTTTAGGTTTCCGGAGTGCTACGCCAGGAGTATATACGACAAGTGGCCGGAGTGTCAGGCCCAGGTGTACCGGTTTCCGGTTTCCGAGCGACAGGCAGTAATTAGTTTAGGTTCACGCTAATGCGAGAGAGGGATACGAACTCATGTACTCAAAGTGACAGCTCTTCTCGCGTATATCATTGTTTAGATGGATGACGATGTATTTGCAAGTAATCGAGACTTGTATCGCTATTTTCGAGATTGATGACGAGAGACCACTTTGTGTTGGATGATGATTATGATGATGACATGATTTGATGAGACTAATTGTATGTATATGCTATGATTACATTTGTATGTGTATGATATGCTAAAGATTATTGTATAAAGCCTATTCAAATACAAAACAAATATGCAGGAAAAAACTAATAAAACTAGTAGTAGCGAGGGGAAATTTAGCGAGAGCGCCGCCTTACGATGGCGCTTCTCAGTAAACAATGCTGCAGATAATATCAGTAGCGCCCTTTCCTAAAGAGCGCTACAGCTATTCATGTATGGCAGTAGCATGGGACAACAGGCGCTACTGCTATATGTTAGTTGTAGCGCCTTATTAGTAGCGCCGGTACCCGCGCTACTGAGAGGCCCAAAACCCGCGCTGCTGCTAGGCTTTTCCCTAGTAGTGTGAAGACAATGACATCTATGTCGAAGGTGATGGTGATGAAGAAGAAAGCAATGACGTTGATATTAGTGGCGAGCCATTGTTCATCGACGAGCTGACACAAAGAGCGGAAGCACAAAAGAAGAGGAAGAGCATTCGCACGGGTTGTTTGCCAAGCTTGGATGGAGATTAGCCAAGATCCAAGGACCGGCGTGCAACAAAAGGGTATTGTTTTTTGGACGAGGGTCCACAAAACATTCCATGAAAGGAAGTTGTTTGATCCCTACCAATTTGAAAGCAACCGTGGCATCGGCTCGATTCAAAAGAGAGGGTTGTTCATCCAACAAGAGTGCAACAAGTATCAAGCCGCATTTGAGAGCGTTGAAGCACGGCCCATGAGTGGTCTCGGCGTTGGGGACATGGTATGCTCTCCTTCCTTGCCCTTTCCTTGCTACAGCCATGAGACTTCGGCCTTGTACATGTTTGCATGTTCACTTGTTGTTGATCATGTGATGTAGGCATTTCAATCTTTGGAGGCATTCAAGGCCCGGCACAATGACAAGCCGTTCACTCTTACGCATTGTTGGACTATGATCAACAATTGCCCTAAGTTCAAGGACCAATACCGTGAACTCCAAAGGAAGAGAGGCCTGAAGACGACCAAGTTCACCGGAGGTGGAGATGGCGAGGCGTTGAAGAGGCCGAGGGGCAAGACCAACTCCAAGGTTGATGACATACGTGATGCCTCATCCATGGCATTGCATGACACTTTGCATGGCATGATGTCGCAAAAGGATGTGAGGGACGAGAAGAAGCGGCAAAGCAAGGACAAGCAAATGAAGCAATATCTAGAGCTTCAAAGGAAGAAGCTTGAGATGGAGGAGGCGGCCAAGAGAAGGAAGATCGACATGGAGGAGGCCCTGCAGAGGTAGCTCGACATGGAGGAGGCGGCCCGACAAAGGCAGCTCGACATCAAGGCCGACAATGTCAAGGCCAGGCAAAGGCATCTCGACATCGAGGCCACCAATGCCACCACCAAAGCAAAGGAGGTGGCCCTTGCGATCATGAGTGTGGACTTGTCGAAGATGAGCGAGAAGATGAGGGCCTGGTTCGAGGTCAGGCAGAAGGAGATGCTCGACGCCGACGGCCTGAACTAGGTCGTCCAATCGGCCGTGGCCGTTCTTTTTTGGAGGCTGGCATGTTGGGGAACGTAGTAATTTCAAAAATTTTCCTACGCACACGCAAGATCATGGTGATGTATAGCAACGAGAGGGGAGAGTGTTGTCTACATACCCTTGTAGACCCGAAGCGGAAGCGATCACTGGCGTAGAGGAAGTAGTCGACGTTCTCCTCGCGATCCGACCGATCCCGCGCCGTTACTCCGACGCCCCGAGTTCTTGACACGTACAGCTCGATGGCGTCCCTCGTACTCCGATCCAGCCGAGTGTCGAGGAGAGTTCCACAAGACGACGGCGTGGTGACGATCTTGATGTTTCACGGCGCAGGCTTCGCCTAAGCTACGTGACGGTATAACCGAGGTGGAATATGGTGGAGGGGGGCACCGCACACGGCTAAGGAACGATCTAAAGATCAACTTGTGTCTTGTAGGGTGCCCCCTGCCCTCAGATATAAAGGAGGGAGGGGGGCCGGCCGGCCTAGCTAGAAGGGCGGAGGAGTCCTACTCCTACCGGGAGTAGGACTCCCCCTTTCCTAGTTGGATTAGGTTTGGGGGAGGGGAAGAGGAGAGGCGCCGCCTCCTTGTCCTATTCGGACTGGGGGGGGGAAAGGGCGCGCGGCCACCTCCTGGCCGGCCCCTCCTCTTCTCCCTCGAGGCCCACCGAGGCCCATTTACCTCCCGGGGGGTTCCGGTAACCTCCCGTTTTCGCCCGGAACCATTCCGAACTCCAAACATAGGCTTCCAATATATCAATCTTTATGTCTCGACCATTCCGAGACTCCTCGTCACGTCCGTGATCACATCCGGGACTCCGAACTTCTTCGGTACATCAAAATACATAAACTCATAATAACTGTCATCGAAACCTTAAGCGTGCGGACCCTACGGTTCGAGAACAATGTAGACATGACCTAGAACTATTCACGGTCAATAACCAATAGCGGGACTGGATGCCCATATTGGTTCCTACATATTCTACGAAGATCTTTATCGGTCGACCGCATAACAACATCGTTGTTCCCTTTGTCATCGGTATGTTACTTGTCCGAGATTCGATCGTCGGTATCAATACCTAGTTCAATCTCGTTCTTGGCAAGTCTCTTTACTCGTTCAGTAATACATCATCTCACAACTAACTCATTAGTTGTAGTGCTTGCAAGGCTTAAGTGATGTGCATTACCGAGAGGGCCCAGAGATACCTCTCCGAGCAATCGGAGTGACAAAACCTAATCTCGAAATACGCCAACCCAACATCGCCTTTGGAGACACCTGTAGTACTCCTTTATAATCACCCGATTCGTTGTGACGTTTGGTAGCACCAAAGTGTTCCTCCGTAAGCGGAGTTGCATAATCTCATAGTTACAGGAACATGTATAAGTCATGGATAAAAGCAAGTAGCAACATACTAAGCGATCGTGTGCTAAGCTAAGGGAATGGGTCATGTCAATCAGATCATTCGCTAATGATGTGACCTTGTTAATCAAATAACAACACCTTGTTCATGGTTAGGAAACATAACCATCTTTGATTAACAAGCTAGTCAAGTAGAGGCATACTAGTGACACTCTGTTTGTCTATATATTCACACATGTATTATGTTTCCGGTTAATACAATTCTAGCATGAATAATAAACATTTATCATGATATGAGGAAATATATAATAACTTTATTATTGCCTCTAGGGCATATTTCCTTCAGTCTCCCACTTGCACTAGAGTCAATAATCTAGATCACATCACCATGTGATTAACATCGATAGTTCACATCATCATGTGATTAACACCCATAGTTCACATCGCCATGTGACCAACACCCAAAGGGTTTACTAGATTCATAATCTAGTTCACATTGCTATGTGATTAATACCCAAAGAGTACTAAGGTGTGATCATGTTTTGCTTGTGAGAGAGTCTTAGTCAACGGGTCTTTCACATTCAGATCCGTTATGTATTTTGCAATTTTTCTATGTCTACAATGCTCTGCACGAAGCTACTCTAGCTAATTGCTCCCACTTTCAATATGTATCTAGATCGAGACTTAGAGTCATCCGGATCGGTGTCAAAACTTGCATCGACGTAACCCTTTACTTACTAACCTTTTTCACTTCCATAATCGAGAAACATATCCTTATTCCACTAAGGATAATTTTGACCGCTGTCGATGATCTACTCCTAGATCACTATTGTACTCCTTGCCAAACTCGGTGCGAGGGTATACAATAGATCTGGTACACAACATGGCATACTTTATAGAACCTATGGCCAAGGCATAGGAATGACTCTCATTCTCTTTCTATCTTCTGCCGTGGTTGGGTTTTGAGTCTTACTCAATTTCACACCTTGTAACACAGGCAAGAACTCTTTCTTTGACTGTTCAATTTTGAACTACTTCAAAAACTTGTCAAGGTATGTACTCATTGAAAAAACTTATCAAGCATCTTGATCTATCTCTATAGATCTTGATGCTCAATATGTAAGCAGCTTCACCGAGGTCTTTCTTTGAAAAACTTCTTTCAAACACTCCTTTATGCTTTGCAGAATAATTCTACATTATCTCCGATCTACAATATGTCACTCACATATACTTATCAGAAATGCTGTAGTGCTCCCACTCACAGGCTTCACCATAAGTCTGTACAAAACTATATGCTTTGATCAACTCATCAAAGCGTATATTCCAACTCCGAGATGCTTGCACCAGTCCATAGATGGATCGCTGGAGCTTGCACACTTTGTTAGCTCCCTTTGGATCGATAAAACCTTTTGGTTGCATCATATACAACTCTTCCTCCGAAAACCATTCAGAATGCAGTTTTACATCCATTTGCCAAATTTCATAAATTGTGGCAATTGCTAACATGATTCGGACAGACTTAAGCATCGCTACTGCTTGAGAAAATCTCATTGTAGTCAACATCTTGAACTTTGTCGAAAACCTTTTGCAACAAGTCGAGCTTTGTAGATAGTAACACTACTATCAACGTCCGTCTTCCTCTTGAAGATCCATTTATTTTCTATGGTTTGCCGATCATCGGCAAATCCATCAAAGTCCATACTTTGTTCTTATACATGGATCATATCTCGATTTCATGGCCTCAAACCATTTTGCGGAATCTGGGCTCATCATCGCTTCCTCATAGTTCGTAGGTTTGTCATGGTCAAGTAACACGACCTCCGAACAGGATTACCGTACCACTCGTGCGAATCTCACTCTGTTTACCTACGAGGTTCGGTAGTAACTTGATCTGAAGTTACATGATCATCATCATTAACTTCCTCACTAATTGGTATAGTAGTCACAAGAACAGATTTCGTGATGAACTACTTTCCAATAAGGGAACAGTCTGATTACCTCATCAAGTTCTACTTTCCTCCCACTCACTTCTTTCGAGAGAAACTCCTTCTCTAGAAAGGATCCATTCTTAAGCAACGAATATCTTGCCTTCGGATCTGTGATAGAAGGTGTACCCAACAATTTCCTTTGGGTATTCTATGAAGACGCACTTCTCCGATTTGGGTTTGAGCTTATCAGGATGAAACTTTTTCACATAAGCATCGCAGTCCCAAACTTTAAGAAACGACAACTTTGGTTTCTTGCTAAACCACAGTTCGTATAATGTCGTCTCAACGGATTTAGATGGTGCCCTATTTAACGTGAATGCATTGTCTCTAATGCATGATCCCAAAACGATATTGGTAAATCGGTAAGAAACATCATAGATTGTACTATATCCAATAAAGTACGGTTATGACGTTCGGACACACCATTATGATGTGGTGTTCGGTGGCATGAATTTGTGAAACTATTCCACATTGTTTTAATTGAAGACCAAACTCGTAACTCAAATATTCATCTCCACGATCAGATCGCGAAACTTTATTTTCTTGTCACGATGATTTTCCACTTCACTCTGAAATTCTTTGAACATTTCAACTATTTAGGACTTATGTTTCATCAAGTAGATATACCCATATCTGCTCAAATCATCTTGTGAAGGTCGAAAATAACGATACTTGCCACGAGCATCAACACTCATTGGATCGCATACATCGGTATGTATTATTTCCAATAAGTCAAGAGCTTGTTCCATTGTTAGGAGAACGGAGTTTTAGTCATCTTGCCCAAAAGGCACGGTTCGCAAGCATCAAGTGATTCATAATCAAGTGATTCCAAAATCCCATCAACATGGAGTTTCTTTATGCGCTTTACACCAATATGACCTAAACGGCAAGTGCCACAAATAAGTTGCACTATCATTATTAACTTTGCATCTTTTGGTTTCAATATTATGAATATGTGTATCACTACGATCGAGATCCCATGAACCATTTTCATTGGGTGTGTAACCATATAAGGTTTTATTCATGTAAGCAGAATAACAGTTTATTCTCTTACTTAAATGAATAACCGTATTGCAATAAACATGATCAAATCATATTCATGCTCAACGCAAACACCAAATAACATTTATTTAGGTTCAACACTAATCCCGATAGTATAGGGAGTGTGCGATGATGATTATATCAATCTTGAAACTACTTTCAACACACATCGTCACTTCACTCTTAACTAGTTTCATTTATTCTGCAACTCCCGTTTCGAGTTACTACTCTTAGCAACTGAACCAGTACCAAATACCGAGGGGTTGCTATAAACACTAGTAAAGTACACATCAATAACATGTATATCAAATATACCTTTGTTCACTTTGCCATCCTTCTTATCCACCAAATACTTGGGGTAGTTACGCTTCAAAGGACCAGTCCTTTGCGGTAGAAGCACTTAGTCTCGTGCTTAGGTCCAGACTTGGGCTTCTTCACTTGAGCAGCAACTTGCTTGCCGTTCTTCTTGAAGTTCCCTTCTATCCCTTTGCCCTTTTCTTGAAACTAGTGGTCTTGTTAACCATCAACACTTGATGTTCTTTCTTGATTTCTACCTTCATCAATTTCATCATCATGAAAAACTCGGGAATCATTTTCATCATCCCTTGCATACTATAGTTCATCACGAAGTTCTACTAACTTGGTGATGGTGACTAGAGAATTCATCAATCACTATCTTATCTGGAAGATTAACTCCCACTTGATTCAAGCGATTGTAGTACCTGCACAATCGAGCACTTGCTCACTAGTTGAGCGATTCTCCTCCATCTTTTAGCTATAGAACTTGTTGGAGACTTCATATCTCTCAACTCGGGTATTTGCTTGAAATATTAACTTCATTTCCTGGAACATCTCATATGGTCCATGATGTTCAAAACATCTTTGAAGTCCCGATTCTAAGCCATAAAGCATGGTGCACAAAACTATCAAGTAGTCATCATATTGAGCTAGCCAAAGCGTTCATAACGCCTCGCATCCGCTTCCCGCAATAGGTCTGTCACCTAGCGGTGCATTAAGGACATAATTCTTCTGTGCAGCAATGAGGATAAACCTCCGATCACGGATCGAATCCGCATCATTGCTACTAACATTTTTCGACATAATTTTCTCTAGGAACATATCAAAAACAAACATATGAAAGCAACAACGCGAGCTATTGATCTACAACATAATTTGCAAAATACTACCAGGACTAAGTTCATGATAAATTTAAGTTCAATTAATCACATTACTTAAGAACTCCCACTTAGAAAGACATCTCTCTAGTCATCTAAGTGATCACGTGATCCAAATCAACTAAACCATAACCGATCATCACGTGAGATGGAGTAGTTTTCAATGGTGAACATCTTATGTTGATCATATCTACTATATGATTCACGCTCGACCTTTCGGTCTCCGTGTTCCGAGGCCATATCTGCATATGCTAGGCTCGTCAAGTTTAACTCGAGTATTCGCGTGTGCAAAACTGGCTTGCACCGTTGTAGATGGACGAGAGCTTATCACCCGATCATCACGTGGTGTGCAGGCACGACGAACTTTGGCAGCGGTGCATACTCGGGAGAACACTTCTTGATAATTTAGTGAGAGATCATCTTATAATGCTACCGTCAATCAAAGCAAGATAAGATGCATAAAGGATAAACATCACATGCAAATCAATATAAGTGATATGATATGGTCATCATCATCTTGTGCTTCGTGATCTTCATCTCCGCAGCACCACCATGATCACCATCGTCACCGCGCGACACCTTGATCTCCATCGTAGCATCGCTGTCGTCTCGCTAATCTTATGCTTCTCGACTATCGCTACCGCTTAGTGATAAAGTAAAGCATTACAGTGAAGCGATGCATTGCATACAATAAAGCGACAACCATATGGCTCCAGCCGATTGCCGATAACCGGTTACAAAACATGATCATCTCATACAATAAAATATAGCATCACGTCTTGACCATATCACATCACAACATGCCCTGCAAAAACAAGTTAGGCGTCCTCTACTTTGTTGTTGCAAATTTTACGTGGCTGCTACGGGCTTAAGCAAGAACCAATCTCACCTACGCATCAAAACCACAGCGATACTTCGTCAAATAGACTCCGTTTTAACCTTCTCAAGGACCGGGCGTAGCCACACTCGGTTCAACTAAAGTGAGAGAGACAGCACCCACCGGTCACCTTTAAGCAACGAGTGCTCGTGGCGGTGAAACCAGTCTCGTAAGCGTCACGCGTAATGTCGGTGCAGGCCGCTTCATCTCACAATACCGCTGAACCAAAGTATGACATGCTGGTAGGTAGTATGACTTGTATCGCCCACAACTCACTTGTGTTCTACTCATGCAAAACATCAAACCATAGAAAAAACCTAGGCTCGGATGCCTTTGTTGGGGAACGTAGTAATTTCAAAAATTTCCTACGCACACGCAAGATCATGGTGATGTATAGCAACGAGAGGGAGAGTGTTGTCTACATACCCTTGTAGACCAAGCGAAGCGATCTGGCGTAGAGGAAGTAGTCGACGTTCTCCTCGCGATCCGACCGATCCGGCGCCGTTACTCGGCGCCCGAGTTCTTGACACACGTACAGCTCGATGGCGTCCCTCGTACTCGATCCAGCCGAGTGTCGAGGAGAGTTCGTCACAAGACGGCGTGGTGGACGATCTTGATGTTTCACCGGCGCAGGCTTCGCCTAAGCTACTGTGACAGTATAACCGAGGTGGAATATGGTGGAGGGGGCACCGACACGGCTAAGGAACGATCTAAAGATCAACTTGTGTCTTGTAGGGTGCCCCCTGCCCCGTGATATAAAGGAGGGAGGGGGAGGCCGGCCGGCCTAGCTAGAAGCGCGCGGGAGGAGTCCTACTCCTCTGGGAGTAGGACTCCCCCCTTTCCTAGTTGGATTAGGTTTGGGGGAGGGGAAGAGGAGAGGCGCCCCCCTCCTGTCCTATTCGGACTGGGGGAAAGGCGCTGCCACCTCTGGCCGCCCTCCTCTTCTCCCTCGAGGCCCACCGAGGCCCATTTACCTCCCGGGGTTCCGGTAACCTCCGTTTTCGCCTCGAACCATTCCGAACTCCAAACATAGGCTTCAATATATCAATCTTTATGTCTCGACCATTCGAGACTCCTCGTCACGTCCGTGATCACATCAGGGACTCGAACTTCTTCGGTACATCAAAATACATAAACTCATAATAAGCATCGAAACCTTAAGCGTGCGGACCCTACGGTTCGAGAACAATGTAGACATGACCTAGAACTATTCACGGTCAATAACCAATAGCGGGACCTGGATGCCCATATTGGTTCCTACATATTCTACGAAGATCTTTATCGGTCGAGACCGCATAACAACATACGTTGTTCCCTTTGTCATCGGTATGTTACTTGTCCGAGATTCGATCGTCGGTATCAATACCTAGTTCAATCTCGTTCTTGGCAAGTCTCTTTACTCGTTCGTAATACATCATCTCACAACTAACTCATTAGTTGTAGTGCTTGCAAGGCTTAAGTGATGTGCATTACCGAGAGGGCCCAGAGATACCTCTCCGACAATCGGAGTGACAAAACCTAATCTCGAAATACGCCAACCCAACATCGCCTTTGGAGACACCTGTAGTACTCCTTTATAATCACCCGATTACGTTGTGACGTTTGGTAGCACCAAAGTGTTCCTCCGTAAACGGAGTTGCATAATCTCATAGTTACAGGAACATGTATAAGTCATGGATAAAAGCAGTAGCAACATACTAAACGATCGTGTGCTAAGCTAAGGGAATGGGTCATGTCAATCAGATCATTCTGCTAATGATGTGACCTTGTTAATCAAATAACAACACCTTGTTCATGGTTAGGAAACATAACCATCTTTGATTAACAAGCTAGTCAAGTAGAGGCATACTAGTGACACTCTGTTTGTCTATATATTCACACATGTATTATGTTTCCGGTTAATACAATTCTAGCATGAATAATAAACATTTATCATGATATGAGGAAATATATAATAACTTTATTATTGCCTCTAGGGCATATTTCCTTCATGGCATGGGTGCCGCCCGTCCGCTGGGCCGCTGGATGTGTGCCGGCGAGAAAAACATTCATTTTGAAGGCCGGCTGTGTTGCCGGCCGCTAGCTGTGTTGCCGGCGAGGACAACCATTCATTTTGGAGGCTGGCTGTGTTGCCGGCCGCTGGCTGATGCCGGCGATAGACGTGTAGGCCGCTGGCTTTGTTGCCGGCGCGATGAACTGGGGCTGTGAGAACTAGGGCTTGGCATTTGAAACGTTGCTCTTTTTTTAAATAGACGCGGACATGATGGGGTAAAGGATGCGGCCGCGCGTTGGGCGCATGGCCACCACATCCCAAGACAGGCTCGGACACGACCCCATCGCCCTGCCCAAACGGACAGAATCCGGACAAAACGGATGTCTGTTTGGGGTCGCACGATGGAGTTGGCCTAAGATAGGTGGTAACACGTCTAGGCTATTTAAGTTCTTAGACGTGATATCGATGTAGGCCGCATCATTTTTATTTAATACTGCATTGGCAGGGTCTTGAACTCAAGACCTCTTGGCTCGGATATCATATTGAATTCATGCTGCAGCCAGTTGCTCCAAAAGTACGAACTGATGGAGGGTGATGAGCAATATATTTCAACAGTAACATCACACATCTCTAGGCAAAACAGATGATGTGGCAAGTAATTAATGTGGAAATAGGGGCATGTGGTAACATAACTAGTTACTGTAACATCACACATACCAAGACAAGATGAGTCTGCAACCTAATAAATGAAGTGTTGCATGACACCACACATATGCTACTCTCCACTATAGAGGTAATAACATAGAGTAGTAACATATGCATGTTACTAGTCTAAGTTACTTACCGTTGTGACTAGTCTAAAAGAATTCGGGTATAGAGGAGGGTTTTCTTTCATGTTAATATGTGTCTTATTTATATCATAAGGATGATAGTGCAAGCCACGTACACATCGACCTGATAAAACTGAACAAATAGTGTTAGCCTTTGCGCAAAGAAATTACAAACAACACCTACGAAACCTCTGAGGTTGACACTAACGCAAGTCACCTGCCTCTAACACCACCACAGCAGCCACCAAAAAAATGACGGATGACCTCCACACCAGAGCTCGACACGGCTCCATCGCTGATATGCAGCTTGGCAGACCTCCAAGGTGGTTCGTCAAAGGCGAGACCATTACCGTTGAACGAATAAGACCGGAGCAACACTCGGGACACACGATCGAACTCCAGGTCTGGCACCCTCACATGACAAATACGTTGGAGGAGGAAACC
The DNA here is from genome assembly GCA_021437245.1 of Aegilops speltoides. Classification (NCBI taxonomy): domain Eukaryota; kingdom Viridiplantae; phylum Streptophyta; class Magnoliopsida; order Poales; family Poaceae; genus Aegilops; species Aegilops speltoides. The sequence continues at coordinate 52,703,918 of CM038144.1, forward strand.
GTACCTGCCATCCACGTTCCATGAACCCATCACACGATCTACCATCTTTCAGATGCCGCCGATGCATACCACAATGTCCATCCGCTCCTAGATTACCTCCCAAGCTCCGTGCCGATAGTGGAGCAAACGTTGTCGCAACGGCGGAGCCTGAGGACACAGGTCCACCACAATGATGTCGCCACCGCTGCACCATCCTTGCTTGAACAAACTGGATTCCATATACATCCCCAACCATAGGACCGATGACCTCGTCGGAGTAGGATTTGAAGAGACTTTATTTAGCACCGCCATCGCGCCGCTGAAGCCAAGACAATGAACAACCTAAAAACTAAGCTACTTTGGCGTAAAACTATCCACACATGTGGACCCCCCAACCCCACTCACCATCGACGATCGAGGTTGTCGACGGAAAACAGTCCGGCTTGGCTAAAGCTGCTTGGCCTTGATACCCAACCGCTCCATGGTCTGGCGGTATATGATGTTAATGTTGTTGCCGCCATCTATCAGAACTCGGCCGAAATGGTAGGTCCGCCTCTCCGTTGCAAAGGTTGCATCGAGCACCAGGGCGTATGAACCCGGGTTGGGCATCACAACCGGGTGGTCAACTTGGCTCCAAGTGATGGGCCTCTCGGACCAATGCATGTGGGTGGGAGCTTCTGTGCTGACAGCGTTGACCTCTCGGTGCTGCTTCCACTTGCTGTGCTTGTTGCCGGCTTCACTCATGAAGACGATGTAGGAGGCGTGCTCTTCAGGGAGCTCGTCTTGAATGGTGCCGACGGTTCGAGCTGCCGGCTGCTGGGCGGCTGGAGCTGGAGGGCCGACTGGCGGGGGAGGCGGGAGGGCCTCGCCCTTGGCGATCCGAGCTAGCCAGTTGCACTTCCGAGTGGTGTGGTTGGATGGCTTTGCACCGCTGTGGAACTTGCACGGGGCGTCGAGGGCTTGCTCAAAGGAGAGGGCGGGCAGCCATGCTCCTTGCCGATTCTCGCCGCTTGGGGAGGTGACCCGGTCGGTGCGATCTTCGACCTCGCTACCTACTAGCTGCTAATCTTCGACAGCTGCTACCTGCCGGCTGCTGGGCCTTGCGCTTGTTGTCGTTTTGCTGGCGCCAGTTGGTGTCACCAGCCGACGTTTGGGAAGCCGGGGGGATTACCTTCCCGGATTCGTCCACTCGGAGCTTCGACTTCATGGAGGAATCGGTCGCGGCGTACTTGTCCGCTATGATCAGCAGCTCGTGAAGGGTGGCCAGCTCGTCGTAGAGGAGCTTGTGCTTGAGCAAGGTGACTTCTCTGCACCCAGCGGTGAAGTACTATATGGCCTGCACCTCCTGCACCCCTTCGTAGGAGTTGCGCAGCTCGCCCCACCGCGTTGAGTAATCGCGGGTGGACCTAGTCGGGCCTTGGACGCACATGGAAAGCTGGCGAGGCTTGGGCGACCGCTTGTAGGTGCTAGTGAAGTTGTGGATGAAGACTTCGGTGAAATCCAGCCAGTTGTTGACACCGTAAGGCTTGAGGCAGTTCAGCCATGTCTGGGGCGTGCCCTGGAGCATGAGCGGAACATAATTCACGGCAACACGCCTATTGCTTCTTGTTATGTTGACCAGCCAATCCTCCGACTTTATGGAGCCGTTGTACTTGGGAGTATCTCGTGGGAGCGAGAACCCTTTGAGAAAGGGCTCGTCGCGTATGCGGGGGCCGAAACAAGGCGGGTCGACTGCATCTTCTTATTCTATCGCTAGGGATCGAGCAAGTTGGTCGATACGGTGGTGGGCGTCGTTCTCTCCGACTCCTTCGCGGTGGCCCAGCCGGCCTCCGGGAGTCGGATGCTCAACAGGCGGCAGGGAGGCGCGTCTCTCCCTACGCGGGGGAGGCGGGCAGTCGTTGCGCCGTTCCACTGCTCTTGGGCGGCCATTTTGGTTGCACCCGATCGCGATGTGCGTGCGCCGACTGCGGCTGGCAGCCGGCTCCAGGTTCCTCCGGCCGTGAGAGCTGACTGTCGGGGACCGAGAGGTCGCGCCGTGCTCACCGCGAGGGAGTGAAGGAAATATGCCCTAGAGGCAATAATAAAGTTATTATTTATTTCCTTAATTCATGATAAATGTTTATTGTTCATGCTAGAATTGTATTAACTGGAAACTTAGTACATGTGTGAATACATATACAAAACATATAGTCCCTAGTATGCCTCACTTGACTAGCTCGCTAATCAAAGATGGTTATGTTTCCTAACCATAGAAATATGTTTTCATTTGATGAATGGGATCACATCATTAGGAGAATGATGTGATGGACATGACCCATCCGTTAGCTTAGCATTATGATCGTTACAGTTTCATTGCTACTACTCTCTTCATGACTTATACATGTTCCTCAGACTATGAGATTATGCAACTCCCGAATACCAAAGGAACACTTTGTGTGCTACCAAATGTCACAACGTAAATGGGTGATTATAAAGGTGCTCTATAGGTGTCCCCGAAGGTATATGTTGGTTGGCATAGATCGAGATTAGGATTTGTCACTCCGTGTTTCAGAGAGGTATCTCTGGGCCCTCTCAGCAATACTCATCACTATAAGCCTTGCAAGCATTGTGACTAATGAGTTAGTTGCAGGATGAAGTATTACCAAACGAGTAAAGAGACTTGCCGGTAACGAGATTGAACTAGGTATGATGATACCGACGATCGAATCTCAGGCAATTGACATACCGAGGACAAAGGAACAACGTATGTTATTATGCGGTTCGGCCGATAAAGATCTTCGAAGAATATGTAGGAACCAATATGAGCATCCAGGTTCCGCTATTGGTTATTAACCGGAGACGTGTCTCGATCATGTGTACATAGTTCTCGAACCCGTAGGGTCGGCACGCTTAACGTTCGATGACGATTTGTATTATGAGTTATGTGATTTGATGACTGTCGATGTCAAAACCCGCGGATCTCGGGTAGGGGGTCCTGATCTGTGCGTCAAGGCTGATGGTAGCAGGAAGCAAGGGACACAGATGTTTACCCAGGTTCGGGCCCTCTCGATGGAGGTAAAACCCTACTTCCTGCTTGATTAATATTGATGATATGGGTAGTACAAGAGTAGATCTACCACGAGATCGTAGAGGCTAAACCCTAAGAGCTAGCCTATGATGGTATGATTGTAATTGTGATCGGCCTTCTAAGGACCAACCTCTACGGTTTATATAGACACCGGAGAGGGCTAGGGTTTACAAGGAGTCGGTTACATGAAAGGAAACACAATATCCAGATCGCCAAGCTTGCCTTCCACGCAAAGGAGAGTCCCGTCCGGACACGGGCCGAAGTCTTGAGTCTTGCATCTTCACGCTTCAATAGTCCGGACGTTGCACACAGTCCGGCTGTACGGATACCCCCTAATCCAGGACTCCCTCAGTAGCCCCTGAACCAGGCTTCAATGACGATGAGTCCGGCGCGCAGTATTGTCTTCGGCATTGCAAGGCGGGTTCCTTCTCCGAATACTCCAAAGTAGTCATCGAACACTCAAATCATGTCCGGATCCACAAAATGATCTTTACACGCCGCTGTAGAGATAAGGATATTTCACAAATGCAATCTGCTGACAACTTTTTCTGATGACGTGACATGTTATTACGGTCGGATCATTATTCGAATCGTTTTCCCACAACCAGCTACAACGCATATTGCGAGGCGGTTTCTTTGACACGTCTTGTCAAATCAGAGATCGTGTCCCCTTATCACGAGATTCTCAGCAATACGGGTATGGGTAATCCCACCACGCCATTAATCGTGGCGCTTGGGAAACAAGCGATTCCCAACGGGCAAGTGGGGAGGTGCACCGCTTTCGGCTCCTCTATAAAGGGATAAGATTTCCCCATTTTTACCCACACCTTCTTCCTCCTTTGCCCACTCTTGCCCCCTCGAGCTCCAGCGCCCAAGCCCAAGTCTTCTCCGCACAACTAAACATGTCCGGAGTAGGAGGCAAGTGGGTGGCTTCTACCGTCAAGGAGAAGCACATCGCAAATCTTTGGGCGGCCGGATACTTGACCGCGAACATAGCGCACCGGCTACCGAACGCCGGGCAGGTCATTCCGACCCTAGGACCCCACGAGAGGGTCGTATTCGTCGCCCACTTAGTCCGTGGACTAGGATTTCGACTCCATCCCTTTGTCCGCGGACTCATGTTCTACTACGGGCTCGATTTCCATGATCTAGCCCTGAATTTTGTCCTCAACATCTCGACGTTCATTGTCGTGTGTGAGGCCTTCCTCCGCATCCGGCATTTCGGCTTATGGCTGCAAACCTTCTGCGTGAAGCCGAAGGTTGTAAGCGGCCAGCAGGCGGAGTGCGGAGGAGCCATGGTGGGCAAGATGCCCAATGTCACATGGCTGGACGGCTCCTTTGCGGAGACCGTAAAAGGATGGCAGTCGGGGTGGTTCTACATCACCGAGCCGCGCAGCGCCAACTGGGTGGCGGCCCCCGAATTTAGATCCGGAGCCCCCATGAGGCTCACCTCCTGTGAAAGGAAGGGCCTGTCCTGGGGCGATTCTACGGAGCTGACCGGACTCCAGACATGCATTAAAAGCATAAAGGACAAGAACATCAAGCTTGTCAACGTGATCCAGGTCATGCTCGTTTGCCGGATCCTGCCCTACCAAAGGCGTGCAGTCAATCTATGGGAGTTCATCCCGCCCGAACACCAGACGCTCCAGAAGCTCTACGACATGATGCACAAAGGCGCATGGAAGGTGCTATTCAAGGCCTCTGAACTACCTCCTCCCACATTCGAGGACCGCGGGCTTCACGCCGCGCGGGCTCCTAGTCAGGTGAGTTCTCAGACTACCATCGAACCTGGTTCTTTCCAATATATTCATGGGAGAGCCTTAAGTAGTTATGCATGTTTGCTTTAGGATTATGTGGAGACAGCGGAGCAAGTTTACTATCCGGCTCCGCTGCCAGAAGGCCCAGCTGATGCTCTCCTGACGGAGATGCTGGTCCTAGCACCGTACAAGGTGCCGGAGAAGAAGGCCGAGAAGAAGGCTCCGGGGATCCGAAAGGGTCTCCGGCGTAAGGTTGTGCCAGAAGCCTCGTCCGAAGACGACGAGGCGGACTCCTCCCACGAAGGGAAGGAAGAAGAAGAAGAAGACGCCCCATCCGAAAAGGGGAGGCGGACCAGGGGGCCGGAAAAGGCCCTCGTCTTAAGGCCGTCATACCCTTGTCATCTGACGACGACGAGACAGATTCCTCCCGCGGAGGTGGGGGGAATCAGGAAGAGATTCTACCTCCCCACACTGGGGGGGGGGAGAAGAAGAGGAAAGCCGCCCCGGGAGGGGAGGCTGGGGAGTCCAAGAAGGGGAAGGTGTCCCTTCTGGACTACTTTGCCACGGCCGCTCTCAGCGAGGAGGGGTGGCTGCCGAGGGGGAAGCCCCCAGTGCGATCGTAAGTGTCCGCACTCCATCATAACTTCGCTTTATAGCTTTTGTTTAATGCCAAACGTATGTGCAGTCCGGCCAGGGATCACCCCGAGGTATCTTCCTCTGGGTCCCTGAGCGATTCGAAGATGAATTCGCTTCCGACGGCCACTACTCCTCAGCCCGCGGATGACAAGGAGGTGTTGTCCCGGAGGCTCCCAGAGCGGGGAGAGGTGACTCTGGAGACGCTCCGAGGTGGGGTCCCAGACGTCGGACACGCGGGGTTCAAGATCCCCGCGGATCGTGTTGGTGAGAGCCACAATAGGCCGGGCTCTCAGCCGAACACTGTCTCGGAACCTTCAATGGTTCCGAACTTAGGCGGACAGCCCCTCGTTAGGGAGGGAGAGCCGTCGGCATCAAGGACTTCTGTTGTGCCCGAATCCCTGATTGTCTGTTGGAAGCGTTTCGCGGCGCTTCCATGGACGAAGAGCACCGTACTCTTATGAGTTCGGTGATTCGGAAGGTTACGTCCGCCAAGAGCGGACTAACCGAAGCTTGCACCAGCCTCTTGACAGGCTTTGAGGTAAGTAGTAAATATGTGTAAAATTACCACCTGATAGGACTCTGTTTGGTGTTCGGAAGGAAAAACCAAACGGAGGGTCAATTATAATCTGCAAGGGTCTAACAATAAATGTTCGTGTGCAAAAGTAGGTTGTGCTGCTTGCTGCTGCTGCCCGTACTGCCGAGGTTGCCGAACTGAAGCGGGATCTGGAGCAGGCGCAGGAAGAGCTCGGCCTCACGAAGAGGCAGCTCGAGGAGAATAAAGGTAAATGATTCCCCGCTCGTATGTATTTAAAGATAGGCAAAATTGGTCAGTCTAACGCCAAAGCGTCGTGACTATGTAACAGGGGCCACCGCCGAAGTGGCGTCCCTGAAGAAAGCGCTATCCGAGGCCGAAGACAAAGCGGCCTTGGAATGCAAGGAGCGCGAAAAGCAAAGTGCCAGAGTGGGCGAGGTACAGCAAGAGCTCCGGGACCTCGGCAAGAAGTGCGAGTCCGTGGAGCATGATCTGAAGGTGAAAAAGGCCGAGCTTGCGAAGGCCCTTGTAAATTTGAGAGACGCCAAGGCCAAAGCCGGGAAAGCACAGCAGGAGATCCAAGAGGCCAAAAAGATAGCAGCGGGTAAGAAGTTCTTTATGCAAAGCAGACATGTGGAGGAGACGTTTCTTTTACTTACTCGAATTCAGAGCTCTCCAGGGGCATTTGCAGATCTGCCACGCAGCGTATCAGACGCTGCGGAGTTCTACCGTGCCCAGGAGGGGAGCTCAACGGAGAAGCTGTTCTGGTCCCAGTATGATGGGGCCGAACATCCGATGCCCCTGAGCGACCAACTGAAGCAGTTGGTCGAACTCCACAGGGCGGTCGAACTGGCTATGAAGGGCTTCATAGTCCGGATGTGGCTTGGTGAGCTCCTGCCCAGTAGCTACTTTGGCCTGATCAAGCGGATGGTGGATGCCTACCCGCGGCTTGAAGTGATTAAGCGATCCGTTTGCATCGAAGGTGCCCGCCGGGCCTTTGCCCGCGTCAAGGTGCATTGGGGCTAGCTGGATGCGAAGAAGCTGGTCAAGGACGGGCCGCCGGAGGGCAAGGCGCATCGCCATCCCGAGATGTACTATGATGGCATGATGAAGGGTGCTCGTCTCGTCGCTGATGAGTGTAACAAGGACGCCATTTTAGAATGAATTCACTTCTGTCATGTTTGTAATTTAAAGATGAAGTTACTTGCGCTATGTAGCGCTTTTGTTTATTTAAAATATTACCTTCTGTGCGGTTGTTTATAAAATTCTGAAAGTAGGCCAGTCGTCGGCTTCCGCCCCCACGTAACTAGTACTGGGGTGTTCGTGGAAAACCCGGACACTCTTTATCCAAATGTTTGGTCCATTAAGGAGGTGTCCGGCGCAGCGAACAAGGCAATCGTACTATGCGGCTTTATAACTTTCACTTAGCCATAGAAGTCTACAATTTTAAATTTCAGCGAAGCCCCTAGAATCCGGAAGGCCAAATTGGGGCGCTATATACGCTTGGATCGGACGAAGCCGATTTACCGCCTAAAGCGGAAAATCTTTAAGGATTTTAAGACCTCTCGAACAGCGACCAGCTCTCACCACATCATGCCGGTCAGTTTTCGGCTTTCTCTACTGAGGTGCTCGTCCGGAAGAAGCGGGACACAATCGTAGTAGTTCTCCCTGCGCTACCTTAGCCGATATAACAGAACATAAGGCACCAAAACAAGGGAGCCGGGCTATCCCAACTATAGACCCAAGACATGATTCGGAGCTGATGCATATAGTGCTATAAGTTCGGGGTGCTGCACTGTTGAAAGTGTTTGGACTTTATTTTCCATATTACGGGGCGCCATTAGAAGCCCCTGGCAAACTGACCGCACCAACGTGTATGGATGCAATATCAAATAAACATTTATAAGAGAAAAAAAATGCTCAAATAAGAATAATAAGCTGACGCTATATATAATCTCCCATTGACGAAAAATATGTTTAAGCGTATGTTTACAATGGATGCGTTAAGCGGAGATAAAATAGGACTATTTGACATGTCCTATCTAGGGGCAGGCTGTGTACAGATAGATAAAGCAGGTATAATGATCGTAAATAGATTCCACCTGGGTATTTCCTTCTGTGCACAACGTCTGTTGCCTCCTTGGATGTCTCTCCCATATAAGTCCGGCAATTCGGCTCTTCTGAGGATGCTACACTAACGCGGTGTCCTGAAAGGTAAGAGGGAAAGAGTATGAAGGTATTTGGCGGTTACCCGCATTATTGACTGAGTCGTTGATGCGCCTCCGCCTATGCCCATGGTATCTTGAGTGCGTAATTGTGTGCGCGTGGCACGAATGCTGCTTTGAAGGGGCTTGGGTGGAGGCCGGACTGCTAATCACGCTCTTGGCGTTCCTGATGATCCTGTTGCGGGGTGCTCCGGACTCGCTTGACTGTGCTCGAAGTTGTCGCCGGATTGGTTTGTCGGAGTAGGCCGCATTGTACTTCTGCCGCGAGGGCTGCCGTATGCTCTTCGCTCAAGGAGCGGTCCATATTTCCATTGACAGTGATGACCCCGCACGGTCCTGGCATCTTGAGCTTGAGGTATGCATAATGTGGTACCGCATTGAATCTAGCGAATGCGGTTCGTCCGAGCAGTGCGTGGTAGCCGCTGCGGAAAGGGACAATGTCGAAGATTAACTCTTCACTCCGGAAGTTGTCCGGGGATTCGAAGACCACTTTAAGTGTTATAGAGCCCGTACAGCGGGCCTCTACTCTAGGAATGACACCTTTAAAGGTGGTTTTAGTGGGCTTGATCCTTGAAGGGTCAATGCCCATTTTGCGCACTGTGTCCTGATAAAGCAGGTTCAGGCTACTGCAGCCGTCCATAAGTACTCGCGTGAGGTGGAATCCGTCAATGATTGGGTGTAAGACCAATGCGCCTGAGCCGCCATGACGATGCTGGCAGGATGATCCCTATGATCAAAGGTGATCGGACAAGCTGACCATGGGTTGAATTTGGGGGCGACTGGCTCCATCGCATAGACGTCCCGTAGTACTCGCTTCCGTTCTCGCTTGGGGATGTGAGTGGCGTAGACCATATTGACCGTTTTCACCTGGGGGGGGGAACTTATTTTGTCCCCCCGTATTCGGACGCCGGGCCTCTTCGTCATCGTCGTTGTGCAGCCCCTTGTCCTTGTTTTCGGCGTTATCTTATCGGCCTGTTTGAACACCCAACAGTGTCTATTGGTGTGATTGGCTGGCTTGTCCGGGGTGCCATGAATTTGGCACGAGCGCTCCAGTATGCGGTCCAGGCTGGACGGTCCCTGATTATTTCTTTTGAACGGCTTTTTCTGCTGACCGGACTTAGATCCGCTGAATCCGGCGTTGACCATCGTGTCTTGATCTTTGTCGCCGCTGTTCGCCTCTTATGTACATTACGCCGTGGCTTGCCGTTAGCATCGCGGCCGTTCGAAGTGCCAGAATGTGGCGTGGTGCCACTGCGAGCCAACCAGCTATCCTCACTCGCACAAAAGCGGGTCATTAGGGTTGTGAGAGCTGCCATAGACTTGGGTTTTTCCTGGCCGAGGTGTCGAGCGAGCCACTCATCACGGATATTATGCTTGAAAGCCGCCAGGGCTTTGGCCTTTGGACAGTCGACTATTTGGTTCTTTTTAGTAAGGAACCGAGTCCAGAATTTCTGGGCTGACTCTCCGGGCTGTTGAGTAATGTGGCTCAGGTCATCGGCGTCTGGTGGTCGCACATATGTGCCCGGGAAGTTATCAAGGAATGCGTCTTCCAGGTTTTCCCAACTGCCAATGGAATTTCCTGGCAGGCTATTTAACCAGTGTCGGGCTCGTCCTTTGAGCTTAAGGGGAAGATACTTCATGGCATGTAGATCATCTCCGTGGGCCATGTGAATGTGGAGAAGGGAATCTTCGATCCATACAGCGGGGTCTGTTGTGCCATCGTACGATTGAATGTTTACGGGTTTGAACCCTTCTGGGAATTCATGATCCGTCACTTTGCCAGTGAAGCAGAAGGGGTGTGCGGCGCCTCTGTGCCAGGCTATGTGGCTACGCAGCTCGAATTGGTCTGGGTTGCTATGTTCGGCCCGGCCGGACTTGTTGATGATGTATCCGCGCGACGATCATCGCCGCTTTTGGGAGCGCCCGTGATCCGTAGATCGATCTTGGCTGTCCTGCTTTGTTTTCCAGAATATCTTGCAGGTCTTGCCTGTTGCCCTGGGCCGTAGTGTATCGGCGTGGCGGTGCGGGCTAGTATTCGGGCTGATATGCCGTTTTATCCCGGCCACGGGGTGGTCGGTCAGCCGTTTGGCATTTGAGTCCATATTCCTCGGCTGCTAGGACTTCAGTCCATCTATCTGTGAGCAGATCTTGATCAGCTTGGAGTTGCTGCTGCTTCTTCTTCAGGCTCCTCGCAGTGGCTGTAAGCCTACGCTTGAAGTGCTCCTGCTCCACGAGGTCCTTAGGCACGCCGAATTCGTCATCGCCGAGGCTAATCTCGTCTTCGGAGGGGGGGCATGTAGTTGTCCTCCTCCGGGTATGCGTCCTTCGCCTGTTCTTCTGGGCTGACCTGCTCATCTTCCTGTTCGGCTTGCTCAAGGGCGGGCTGATCAGGGCTGCTCGCAGTGGCCATGAGCCGACGCTTAAAGTGCTCCTGCTCCACGGGGTCCTCGGGCACGCCGAACTCATCATCGTCGAGGCTAATCTTGTCTTCGGAGGGGGCATGTAGTTGTCCTCCTCCGGATATCCGTCCGTCGCTGTTAAATGCAGGCTGACCGCCCGTCTTCCTACTCGGCCCTTTCAAGGTAGGCTGATCAGGGTTGTATTCATCTTCGGCACCATCCGGATTGTTTTCGTCTCGTGTGCCGGTATTGCTGTGGCGGGGCTTGGAGCGGCGCCGACGACGCCCATGCTTTTTTCTTCCCGAGGGGTTATCCTCCGTTGCCTCATCGCCATTGGTTTCCTTCGAAGTGTCCACCATATATATATCGTATGAGGAGGTGGCCGTCCACCGCCCTGTGAGTGATGGCTCCTGTAATTCTCCTACATCGCCGTCCATACCGTCGATGTCTTCGGAGTCGAAGTCAAGCACGTCGGTTAGGTCATCGATCGTGGCAATGAAGTGGGTGGTGGGTGGGCAACGAATTCCGTCGTCGTCTGCTTCCCACTCAAGCCGGACATAGTTCGGCCCAGAGTCTCCTAACAAAGAGAGAGACTTCAATAAGTTCAGCATGTCTCCAAAGGGCGAGTGTTGAAAGACGTCCGCTGTGGTGAACTCCATCACCGGAGCCCAACCAGGCTCGGCGGGCTTGGGGACGCGCGGACTGGAACCTACATCCGGATAGGAATCCGGGGGTCCGGAGTCACAGGCTCCCTTAGAAATGAGGCCTGTGTTCGGCTCCATCGCCGATGAGGGTACGGCCTGCGGGGCGGGGTCCAGCCCTCCGTCCTTAGGCAACGCAACCTGCCCCAGATTTAGATCCGAGGCTTCTGCCGGGGTGATATCCCGAGCATCGTCTGACAGCAGGTCTAAGCCGTGCTCATCGTGACTGTTCGGCGCTTCTGACGCTGGCCCGAATCCGTTGAAGATCAAGTCCCCGTGAATATTTGTTGTGTAGTTCAAGTTTCGGAACCTGACCTGGTGGCCGGGGGCATAGCTATCGATCTGCTCTAGGTGGCTGCTTAATTGCCCTTGATCGAAGCCGCCGAACACGAAGATCTGTCCGGGGAGGAAAGTCTCGCCCTGGACAGCGTCGTTGATGATGATTGAAGGAGCCATCGAGCCTGACAGCGACGACATAGAGGAACTCTCAATGAAAGCACCAATGTCGGTGTCAAAACCGGTGGATCTCGAGTAGGGGGTCCCGATCTGTGCGTCAAGGCTGATGGTAACAGGAAGCAAGGGACACAGATGTTTACCCAGGTTCGGGCCCTCTCGATGGAGGTAAAACCCTACTTCCTGCTTGATTAATATTGATGATATGGGTAGTACAAGAGTAGATCTACCATGAGAACGTAGAGGCTAAACACTAAGAGATAGCCTATGATGGTATGATTGTAATTGTGATCGGCCTTCTAAGGACCAACCTCTCCGGTTTATATAGACACCGGAGAGGGCTAGGGTTTACATGGAGTCGGTTACACGAAAGGAAACACAATATCCAGATCACCAAGCTTGCCTTCCACGCAAAGGAGAGTCTCATCCGGACACGGGCCGAAGTCTTGAGTCTTGCATCTTCACGCTTCAATAGTCCGGACGTTGCACACAGTCCGGCTGTCCGGATACCCCCTAATCCAGGACTCCCTCAATAACCGAAGTTTGTTCGGAGTCCCGGATGAGATCACGGAAGTGGCGAGGAGTCTCGAAATGGTCGAGACATAAAGATCAATATATTGGAAGGCTATATTCGAACATCGGAAAGGTTCCGAGTGATTCAGATATTTTTCGGAGTACCGGAGAGTTACGAGAATTCGCCGGGGGAAGTAGTGGGCCTTAATGGGCTGTATGGGAAAGGAGAGAAGGGTCTCAAGGGGTGGCCGCCCCGCCCCCATGGCAAGTCTGAATTGGACTAGGGAGGGGCGGTCCCCCTCTCTTTCCTTCTCCCTCTCCTACTCCTTCCCTCTCTCCCCTCTCGGAAAAGGAAGGGGACTCCAACTAGGATTGGGAATCCTAGTTGGACTCCCCCTATAGGCGCGCCCCTCCTAGGATGGCCTCCTCCTCCTCCCTCCTTTATATACGTGGCCAGGGGGCACCCCAAAGACACACAAGTTGATCTTTTAGCCGTGTGCGATGCCCCCCTCCACAGTTACACACCTCGATCATACCGTTGCGGAGCTTAGGCGAAGCCCTGCACCAGTAGCATCATCATCACCATCGCCACGCCGCCGTGCTGACGGAACTCACCCTCGGCCTCAACTGGATCAAGAGTACAAGGGACGTCATCGAGCTGAACGTGTGCTGAGCGCGGAGGTGTCGTACGTTCGGTACTTGGATCGGTTGGATCGTGAAGACGTTCAACTACATCAATCGTGTTATTGAAATGCTTCTGCTTTCGGTCTACGAGGGTACGTGGACACACTCTCCCCTCTCGTTGCTATGCATCTCCTAGATAGATCTTGCGTGATCGTAGGAAGTTTTTTGAAATTACCGCATTCCCCAGCAGTGGTATCAGAGCTAGATCTATGCGTAGATGTTATATGCACGAGTAGAACACAAAGAGTTGTGGGCGATAATAGTCATACTGCTTACCAGTATGTCATACTTTGATTCGACGGTATTGTTGGATGAAGCGGCTCAGACGGACATTACGCTTACGCTTACGTGAGACTGGTTCTATCGACGTGCTTCGCACACAGGTGGCTAATGAGTGCCTGTTTCTCCAACTTAAGTTGAATCGAGTGTGGCTACACCCGGTCCTTGTTGAAGGTTAAAACAACACACTTGACGAAAAATCGTTGTGGTTTTGATGCGTAGGTAAGAACGGTTCTTGCTAAGCCCGTAGCAGCCACATAAAACTTGCAACAACAAAGTAGAGGACGTCTAACTTGTTTTTGCAGGGCTTGCTGTGATGTGATATGATCAAGACAATGATGTGATATAATTTGTTGTATGAGATGATCATGTTTTGTTAAAGTTATTGGCAACTGGCAGGAGCCTTATGGTTGTCTCTTTATTGCATAAGATGCAAGCGCCATATAATTGCTTTACTTTATCGCTATGCAATAGCAATAGTTGAAAAAGCAATAGTTGGCGAGACGACCATGTGATGACACGTTGATAAAGATCAAGATGTCATGCCGGTGACGATGGAGATCATGATGGTACTTCGGAGATGGAGATCAAAGGCACAAGCTGATGATGGCCATATCATGTCACATATTTTGATTACATGTGTGATTATCTTTTATGCTTCTTATTTTGCTTAGTCCGACGGTAGCATTATAAGATGATCCCTTACTAAAATTTCAAGGTATAAGTGTTCTCCCTGAGTATGCACCGTTGCGACAGTTCTTTGTGCTGAGACACCACATGATGATCGGGTGTGATAGGCTCTACGTTCACATACAACGGATGCAAGTCAGTTTTGCACACGCAGAATACTCGGGTTAAACTTGACGAGCCTAACATATGTAGATATGGCCTTGGAACACTGGAGACCGAAAGGTCGAGCGTGAATCATATACTAGATATGATCATTATAGTGATGTTCACCATTGAAAACTACTCCATCTCACGTGATGATCGGACATGGTTTAGTTGATTTGGATCACGTGATCACTTATATGACTAGAGGGATGCCAATCTAAGAGGGAGTTCTTAATTAATATGATTAATCGAACTTTAATTTATCATGAACTTAGTCCTGATAGTATTTTGCAAATTATGTTGTAGATCAATAGCTCGCGTTATAGTTTCCCTATGTTTTTTATATGTTCCTAGAGAAAACTAAGTTGAAAGATGGTAGTAGCAATGATGCAGACTGGGTCCGTGATCTGAGGTGTATCCTCATTGCTGCATAGAAGAATTATGTCCTTGATGCACCTCTAGGTGATGGACCTATTGAGGAGAGCATCATGAGGCACGTTATGAACGTTTGGCTAGCTCAATATGATGACTACTTGATAGTTTAGTGCACCATGCTTTACGGCTTAGAACCGTGACTTCAAAAATGTTTTTGAAACGTCACAGAGCATATGAGATGTTCCAAGAGCTAAAATTGGTATTTCAGACTCATGCCCATGTCAAGAGGTATGAGACCTCTGACAAATATTTTGCCTAAAATATGGGGGAGAATTGCTCAACTAGTGAGCATGTGCTCATAATGTCTGGGTACTACAATCACTTGAATCAAGTGGGAGGTAATCTTTCAGATAAGATAGTGATTGACAGAATTCTCTAGTCACCATCGCCAAGTTACTAGAACTTCGTGATGAACTATAGTATGCAAGGGACGACGAAAATGATTCCCGAGCTCTTCGTGATGCTAAAATCAACAAAGGTAGAAATCAAGAAAGGGCATCAAGTGTTGATGATTGACAAGACCACTAGTTTCAAGAAAAGGGCAAAGGGAAAGAAAGGGAACTTCAAGTAGAATGGCAAGCAAGTTGTCACTCCCGTGAATAAGGCCAAAGATGGAGCAAAGCCTGAAACTGAGTGTTTCTACTGCAAAGGAAATGGTCATTGGAAGCGGAAATGCCCTGAATATTTGGTGGATAAGAAGGATGGCAAAGTGAACAAGGGTATATTTGACATACAGGTTATTGATGTGTACCTTACTATTGTTTATAGTATCCCATGGGTATTTGATACTTGTTCGGTTGCTAAGATTAGTAACTCGAAACAGGAGTTACAGAATAAACAAAGACTAGTTGAGAGTGAAGTGACGACGTGTGTTGGAAGTGGTTCCACGATTGATATGATCATCATCGCACACTCCCTATACTTTCGAGATTAGTGTTGAACCTAAATAAATGTTATTTGGTGTTTGCGTTAAGCATAAATATGGTTAGATCATGTTTATTGCGATATGATTGTTCATCTAAGACAGAGAAATACATGAATAAAACCTTCTATGGTCATACAACCAATGTTGATGGTTTATTGAATCTTGATCGTAGTGATACACATATTCATAATATTGATGCCAAAAGATGCAAAGTTGATAATGATAGTGCAACATATTTTTGGCACTGCCGTTTGGCTCATATCGGCGTAAAGCGCATGAAGAAACTCCATAAATATGGACTTTTGGAATCACTTGATTATGAATCATTTGATGCTTGCGAACCGTGCCTTATGGGCAAGATGACTAAAACTCCGTTCTCTGGAACAATGGAACGAGCTAGTGACTTATTAGAAATAATACATATCGATGTATGCGGTCCAACGAGTGTTGATGCTCGTGGCGGGTATCATTTTTTTCTGACCTTCACAGATGATTTGAGCAGATATGGGTATATCTACTTAATGAAACACAAGTCTGAAACATTTGAAAAGTTCAAAGAATTTCAGAGTGAAGTGGAGAATCATCGTAACAAGAAAATAAAGTTTCTACGATCTGATCCTAGAGGAGAATATTTGAGTTACGAGTTTGGCCTTCATTTAAAACAATGTGGAATAGTTTCACAGCTCACGCCACATGGAACACCAGAGCGTAATGGTGTGTTCGAACATCGTAATCGCACTTTATTGGATATGGTGTGATCTATGATGTCTCTTACCGGGTTACTGCTACGTCTTGAGCTTGCGTTGGTTTTCCTTGAAGAGGAAAGGGTGATGCAGAAATCATAGCGTAAGTATTTCCCTTGGTTTTTGAGAACCAAGGTATCAATCCAGTAGGAGGCTCCTCAAAAGTCCCACGCACCTACACAAACAAACAAAGAACTCGCAACCAACGCAATAAAGGGGTTGTCAATCCCTTCACGGCCACTTCCGAAACTGAGATCTGATAGAGATAGTATGCTAAGATAAATATTTTTTTGGTATTTTATAATATAGATTGGAAAAGTAAAGATGCAAGTAAAAGTAGATTGAAAGCTTATATGATAAAAGATAGACCCGGGGGCCATAGGTTTCACTAGTGGCTTCTCTCAAGATAGCATAAGTATTACGGTGGGTGAACAAATTACTGTCGAGCAATTGATAGAAAAGCGAATAATTACGAGATTATCTAGGCATGATCATGTATATAGGCATCACGTCCGTGACATATAGACCGACTCCTGCCTGCATCTACTACTATTACTCCACACATCGACCGCTATCCAGCATGCATCTAGAGTATTATTTTCAAAAGAACAGAGTAATGCATTATGAAAGATGACATGATGTAGAGGGATAAACTCATGCAATATGATATAAACCTCATATTTTTATCCTCGATGGCAACAATACAATACGTGCCTTGCTGCCCCTGCTGTCACTGGGAAAGGACACCGCAAGATTGAACCCAAAGCTAAGCACTTCTCCCATTGCAAGAAAGATCAGTCTAGTAGGCCAAACCAAACTGATAATTCGTAGAGACTTGCAAAGATAACTCAATCATACATAAAAGAATTCATAGGAGATACAAATATTTCTCATAGATAAACTTGATCATAAACCCACAATTCATCGGATCTTGACAAACACACCGCAAAAAGAGTTACATCGAATAGATCTCTAAGAAGATTGAGGAGAACATGGTATTGAGATCCAAAAAGAGAGAAGAAGCCATCTAGATAATAACTATGGACCCGAAGGTCTGTGGTAAACTACTCACAACTCATCAGAGGGGCTATGGTGTTGATGTAGAAGCCCTCTGTGGTCGATTCCCCCACCGGCGGAGCGCCGGCGAAGGCTCCAAGATGGGATCTCGCGGATACGGAAGGTTACGGCGGTGGAACTAGGTTTTCGTGGCTTGTTCTGATGTTCTCGAGGTACGTGTGTATATATAGGAAGAAGAAGTAGGTCGGTGGACGCCCGAGGGGCCACGAGATAGGGGGCATGCCCTATAGGGGTGGGCGCGCCCTCCACCCTCGTGGCCGCCTCGGCTGCTTCTTGACTTGCACTCCAAGTCCTCTGGATCACGTTCGTTCCAAAAATCACGCTCCCGAAGGTTTCATTGCATTTGGACTCCGTTTGATATTCCTTTTCTTCGAAATACTGAAATAGGCAAAAAACCAGCAATACGGGCTGAGCCTCCGGTTAGTAGGTAGTCCCAAAAATGATATAAATGTGTAAAGTAAAGCCCATAAACATCCAAAACGGGTAATATAATAGCATGGAACAATAAAAAATTGTAGATACGTTGGAGACGTATCAAGCATCCCCAAGCTTAATTCCTGCTCGTCCTCGAGTAGGTAAATGATAAAAACAAAATTTTTGATGTGAAATGCTACCTAGCATAATTCTCAATGTAATTTTCTTTATTGTGGCATGAATGTTCAGATCCAAATGATTCAAAATAAAAGTTCATATTGACATAAGAAGTAGTAATACTTCAAGTATACTAATCAAGGCAATCATGTCTTCTCAAAATAACATGGTTAAAGGAAGTTATCCCTACAAAATCATATAGTCTGGCTGTTGCTCTATCTTCATGACACAAAGTATTTAATCATGCACAACCCCGATGACAATCCAAGCAATTGTTTCATACTTTAGTAATCTCAAACTTTTTCAACTTTCACGCAATACATGAGCGTGAGACATGGACATAGCACTATATGTGGAATAGAGTGGTGGTTGTGTAGAAGACAAAAAAGGAGAAGATAGTCTCACATCAACTAGGCGTATCAATGGGCTATGGAGATGCCCATTAATAGATATCACTATGAGTGAGTAGGGATTGCCATGCAACGGATGCACTAGAGGTATAAATGTATGAAAGCTCAACAAAAGAAACTAAGTGGGTGTGCATCCAACTCGCTTGCTCACAAAGACGTAGGGCATTTTGAGGAAGCCCATCATCGGAATATACAAACCAAGTTCTGTAATGAAAAATTCCCACTAGTATATGAAAGTGACAACATAGGAGACTCTCTATCATGAAGATCATGGTGCTACTTTGAAGCACAAGTGTGGTAAAAAGGATAGTAGCATTGTCCCTTCTCTCTTTTTCTCTCATTTTTTTCTTTTTTTCCCCTTTTTTTATTTTTTTTTTTTCTCTTTTTTTTTCTTTTGGGCCTTTTTTTGGCCTTTCTCTTTTTTTTCTTTTTTTTAGTCCGAAGTCTCATCCCGACTTGTGGGGGAATCATAGTCTCCATCATCCTTTTCTCACTGGGACAATGCTCTAATAATGAACATCATCACACTTTTATTTACTTACAACTCAATACTTAGAACAAGATATGACTCTATATGAATGCCTCCGGCGGTGTACCGGGATATGCAATGAGTCAAGAGCGACATGTATGAAAATTATGAAGATGGCCTTGCCACAAATACGATGTAAACTACATGAACATGCAAAGAGCAATATGACAATGATGATGCATGTCATATAAACGGAACGGTGGAAAGTTGCATGGCAATATATCTCGGAATGGCTATGGAAATGCCATAATAGGTAGGTATGGTGGCTGTTTTGAGGAGGGTATATGGTGGGTGTATGGTACCGGTGAAGATTGCGCGGTACAAGAGAGGCTAGCAATGGTGGAAGGTGAGAGTGCGTATAATCCATGGACTCAACATTAGTCAAAAGAACTTATATACTTATTGCAAAAATGTACAAGTCATCCAAAAAAAGTATTACGCGCATGCTCCTAGGGGGATAGATTGGTAGGAAAAGACCATCGCTCGTCCCCGACCGCCACTCATAAGGAAGACAATCAATAAATAAAATTGTGCTCCAACTTCATCACAAAGCGGTTCACCATACGTGCATGCTACGGGAATCATAAACTTCAACACAAGCATTCTTTAAATTCATAATCACCCAACTAGCATAACTTTAATATCACTACCTCCATATCTCAAAACAATTATCAAGTATCAAATTGATCATAGCATCCAATTCACTTCTATGATAGTTTTTATTATACCCAACTTGGATGCCTACCATTCTAAGACCAATTTTATAACCATAGAAAATACCATGCTGTTCTAAAAGACTCTCAAAATAATATAAGTGAAGCATGAGAGATCAACAATTTCTTCAAAATTAAGCCACTGCCATGCTCTAAAAGATATAAATGAAGCACTAGAGCAAAAACTATCAAGCTCAAAAGATATAAGTGAAGCACATAGAGTATTCTAATAAATTCTAATCAAGTAGGCTTCTCCCAAAATGTGTGTACAGCAAGGATGATTGTGGTAAACTAAAAAGCAAAAACTAATATTGAAAGGATCGATATAGTTGACTAGAGCAGGGGTGAATAGGCAACTAACAATTTTTAGCTTTTCTTTACCAAATTAAACTTTGCATCAAAGTAGGTTGTCTAGATATGCAACTAGGTGAACAACCTATATGATGCAACAACAACAAGCACACAAGCAAGCAAGGGATATAACACAAGTAAGCTTGCAAAAGTAAAGGCGCGAGATAACCAGAGTGGAGCCAGTGGAGACGAGGATGTGTTACCGAAGTTCCTTCCTTTTGAGGGGAAGTACGTCTCCGTAAGAGCGGTATGGAGGCACAATGCTCCCCAAGAAGCCACTAGGGCCACCATATTCTCCTCACGCCCTCACACAATGCGAGATGTCGTGATTCCACTATTGGTGCCATTGAAGGCGGCGACCGAACCTTTACAAACAAGGTTGGGGCAATCTCCACAACTTAATTGGAGGCTCCCAACGACACCACGAAGCTTCACCATAATGGACTATGGCTCCAAGGTGACCTCAACCATCTAGGGTGCTCAAACACCCAAGAGTAACAAGATCCGCTAGGGATTAGTGGGGGGAATCAAATTTCTCTTGGTGGAAGTGTAGATCGGGGCCTTCTCAACCAATCCCGAGCAAATCAACAAGTTTGATTGGCTAGGGAGAGAGATCGGGCGAAAATGGAGCTTGGAGCAACAATGAAGCTTAGGGATGGAAGAGGTAAGTCTTCTTGGAGAAGAAGACCCCCTTATATAGTGGGGGAACAAATCCAACCATTACCCACCACTCAGCTCATGACCAGCAGTACTATCAAGACCACAGAGCGGTACTACCGCACGGGCCTGCGATACTACGCGGGCGGACCGCCGACTACTGTGGCGCGGCGAGCTGGACATGAACAGATGAGCACAGACAGGGCGCGGTAGAACCGCAGGCACGGTACTACCGCGACCCTGTGCGGTACTACCGCAGGGCAGCCACAGCCCAGGCACGATAGGCACAGATGTAAAAAATTACATCCGTGTCTACCTCCGCTGAGATTTTATCGGTGCGAAAATCTGACACGGTACTACCGCGACCAGGGGTGCGGTACTACCGTGAAGGGTGCGGATGTAAAAAATTACATCCGCCCCTACCTCCGCCTCCCGCTTGCAAGACTTGGCGAGTAACACGGTACTACCGCGCGCCAAGACGGTACTATTATCGCAGAGGGTGCGGATGTAAAAAATTACATCCGCCCCTACTACCGCTTGAGCAGCAGCGCCAGGCCAGACCTCACGGTACTACCCCTTAGGAGGAGCGGTACTACCATGGAAGCCCGCGGTACTACCTTGCCGGAGCCCGGTACTACCGCTGGCTTCTGCGGTAGTATCGCTCAGAGGAGCAGTACTACCGCCAGCCTGAGAAGAGCAACTCGGAGTCCTTCATTTCGCAGAGACAAGGTGAGACGGAGGAGAACTCCAAAGAGCCAAAGGAAAGGTGGTGCAAAAGGGACGTGTACGTGAGATTCCACTCAAACCTTTCCAAAGTGGACCCCCTCTTAATAGTACGGCTTTCCTACGACTCAACTCCACCGAAAAGAACCGTAGAGAAACGCCGTCTTCAATAATCTTCGAGGGGCAACAATTCGTCTTGTGTTTAGTCATGATATATCTGAAAAGCTCAGTACACACGATTAGTCCGCAAAAGCATTGTCATCAATCACTAAAACTACTAAGGGACAAGGATGCCCTTACAACTCCCCCTTTTTGGTGGATTGATGACAATACGGGATTTGCACAAAGGGAAAGAATATAGCACAAGCAAACCCCACATCTCTAGAATATAGACGAGCTCCCCCTAGATTCGTGCTAGAGAGTAAGGTGATTTGGACTACACGGCACGAATACTAGGATCACCACTCCCCCTATATTTTAGAGACAAAGCATATCTTGCAAAGATAAGGCTAACACTAAACAAGATAGTAAATATGAGCATAACATGAATAGCATGATATAGCATAAGCTCAATAAGGTAATAAGGTACGATAGAGTGCATATATCTTACACCATATGATAAACTTAGTCTCACGAGCACAACCAAACCAAAGCAAACAAGTTCTACAGACGGAAAGCAAAGCAAACAACGAAGCACACACGATACGCACACGCAAATCCTACACTCTCTCCCCCTTTGGCATCGAGACACCAAAAAGGCAGAGAGGGCACCTACAACAAAGGTGGTAGCTCAGGCGGAAAACGACTCCTCGTCGTCAGACTCTGCAGCAGGGATGGACTCCTCCTCAGAATCGGTCCACTTGTAGCCCTGCTTAGCCATCCAGGCAGCCTCAGGGGAGATGTGCCTCTTAGATCCGCTGGCCACGTCCTCGCCGCACGCCCTCAAAATCCTATTATCTTGACGACGACCCTTCTTTTGAGAAACATGATCCTTGTACTGACTCTGGACCTGCATGCAGAAAAGCCTCTTCATCTTGATCTTCAGCTTCTTTGCCCAAGAGGGCTCGGCAGAGGGAGTAGTGAAAGCAGAACGTCCTCAACAGCTTCTTCCTCCTCAATCTCCTCCTCATCCACAACCCTCCTGGCAGCCTCAGCAGAAGTGGTGATGTTAGCCCATTGTGGCTTGATGTGGAGCCTGATGGGCTCATGATGAATCCACCCTGGATCTTCAAACTCATCATTGGGAAAATGCTTCTCCCAAGTCTTGGAGATCAGGTGAAACAGGTAAGGCCCATAGATGGGGACCTTACGGTTGAACACGGCGAACTGAAGCTCACACCACATGATATGTGAGACATCAAGTGGCTGAGTCTAAGCCCGACGGGCCTCCTCACAAAGGAGCATCATGTCAACAAGGTAAGCATGCACCTGGCCCATGTCACCAATGCGTGGGAAGAGGGTGTTCTGGAAGAGCCGATGCATGATGTCAAGGAAGGGATTAAGCACCCACACTTGCTTCTTGTTGGGAAGAGTCTTCTGAACAAGGAATGGCATGAGCTTGTTCTTGTTGGCAGAATCAGAGTTGGCATGAGGGCGAACTCCAACTGACGTGTCGAGCCCTTCATCTAGAACGTTAAGCAAATCCATGAACTCCTTCCATGTAGCAGACATCCGTCAACCATTAGTCATCCAAGTCATGGTCCTTGCTTCGTCGATGCCGAAGTAGACCGAAGCAAAGAACTGTGCTATGATCTCTGGATCAAAATCCTTGTGGAAGGTGAGCAAGTGCTCAATGCCGAACTGCTCCACTAGATCCAAGGCCTCTCCAAAGTACTCACGGTGCTTGTCCTGCCTCAAATGATGCATGTCAATGTAGTGAACTTCCAGGTAGAGGTTCTGCTTGGCCTTGATCACATCCAGATAGATCAGATTCTGCTGCTTGGTCCAGAAGAGATCATTGCCTCGCATGTTAGCCCGGGGATTCGCAAAAAGGGATTGAGCTTCCTTCGAATGACAAACTCGGCCTGGGGCATCTCATCCATGCCCATGACGGGCTCCTTCTACTTGTTGGCGGAGTGCTTGGTCCTGCGTTGGGGAGCAGAGGACCCCTCTGGAGCTTTATCTTGGTTGCGCAGCCGCTTTGACCCTGTGTCACGGATGGGATTCGAGCGACGAGCAAGAGAACCGGAGCCACCACCTAGACACAAAACACAAGAACACGCACGGGAAACAAGACGAATCAACGCAAAAGAAAAAGAACAGAGCTGTAGGAAACAAATAAGCACGAGAACTAGATAGAAAAGGAGTGCTGGATGGATCTACGGTAGTACCGTGCCGGAGCACGGATGTAAAAAATTACATCTGGTCCAGCCGCGGTAGTACCGTGCCGGGGTGGCACGGTAGTACCGCGCCTGGGGCGGAAGTAATTTTTTACTTCCGGGCGCCAAGCGGTAGTACCGCACTAAGGTACGAAAGTACCGCGTGGCGCCAGACACATGCGAGGCCGTGGTAGTACCGCTCCAGGAGGAGCTGTAGTACCGTGCGGATCGAAAACCGTGACAGAGAGTTACGGATCTGGATCTAGAACCTCCGCACGACGACATCAATACTACCGTTGATCAACCGGAACTATTTTGACTATCCAAAAAGCATGCTTACTACACTACCACGCTCCTACAAATCCCTCTTGCACAGATTTAGCCAAAAAACTCAAGAACACCACATGCATCTCCCCAAGACCTAAAAACACACGAAAGGACGAAAAAGGAGAGGAACTTGGGGAAAAACCTTGGTCCATGGCAAGAGGGCGAGGTGGGGAACGATCCCATCGGTTGGAATCCGAGGAGAGCGGCCGGAGACGGAGATCCGACGAAGGCCTCCGGCACCGTTCTTGGGCAGGAGAGAGAGAGAGAGAGGAGATGGGGAATAGAGATGAATGGGTATGGGGGAGTTAGAACTCCCCCTGTCCCGCTCTTAACCCCCACCTGCTTGCGTGGGCGCGGATGTACAGTGGGTCATCGTGGTAGTACCGCCCGAGCGGAAGTACCGCGCGCTGGGAGGTAGTACCGCTCTTCCAGCGGCAGTAAAAATTACTGCCGCGATGGTAGCGGTAGTACCATGCCCCTGGGAGGCAACTTAGCAAATGCAAAGCTACCAACTCCTGCGGTAGTACCGTGGTCTGCCACGGTAGTACCGTAACCCAAGAAAATGCAAGTTAGAGCAAAGAAAACACAACAACCTTCGGGAAAAGCAAACACAAAGAGGCGAATACAAATGACGACACAAACTCGTATAGGGAAGAGGAAAACACAAAACAACGAAGACCAACCACGAGATACAACCTCTCCAAGGAGAGGGCGGTGGCCGGAGCCACCTATGTTTGAGTCAATTGGTATGGCACCGCGAAGAATTATCCTTGGGCCCATGACCAAAACTCGTCTTTGAAGCACAAGTACCATCAAGGATGGCTAATGTGAAAGAGTTGATCAATTTATGCATAATGGGGGGAGGGAGAGTTCATTGAGAGAACAACACTCCCCCTATGTCCATGCCTACACCTAAACTAGACAACAAGTTGAGTGTGGTGGGAGGTGCAAGGGTTCACGTCACACTGCTCGAATCAATGATATTTAGCTCATGCCTTAACTCGCGAAATCTTGATTCATCCAAGGGCTTCGTAAAAATATCTGCAAGGTTATCATGAGTGTTGACATACTTGAGCTCGATCTCCCCTCGCCTAATGTGATCCTGGATGAAGTGATACCGAATCTCAATATGCTTCGTCTTGAAATTTTGCACCGGGTTGAGAGAAATCTTGATGGCACTTTCATTATCACACCAAAGAGGCACTTTGTCACAAATGACACCGTACTCCTTTAAAGTTTGCCTCATCCATAAGAGTTGTGCACAACAACTACCGGCCGCCACATATTCCACTTCGGTGGACGAGAGAGACACACAACTTTGCTTCTTGGAAGACCAACTCACCAAAGAGCAACCAAGAAATTGGCACCCTCCAAAAGTGGACTTCCTATCCACTTTGTCTCCCGCCCAATCAGAATCCGTATATCCTTCAAGCTTGAAGTTTGCTCCTCTTGGGTACCATAAGCCAAAGATTGGGGTATGAGCCAAATATCAAAAGATTCGCTTGACCGCCACATAGTGGCTTTCCTTCGGTGCGGCTTGAAACCATGCACATATTCCCACACTCAACATGATATCTGGTCTAGATGCACAAAGGTAAAGCAAGGAGCCAATCATGGAGCGATATACCTTTTGATCCACCGCTTTACCATTGGGATCAATGTCAAGTTGGCACTTGGTAGGCATTGGAGTAGAAGCCGGCTTGACATCACTTAGCTTGAATCTTTTTAGCATGTCTTGAGTGTATTTGGCTTGGTTGATGAAGGTACCTTCTCTTCTTTGTTTGATATCAAAACCAAGGAAGAACTTCAACTCTCCCATCGAAGACATCTTGAACTTAGAGGTCATGAGAGCGGCAAATTCCTCATTGAAAGCTTTGTTAGGGGAACCAAAGATAATCAACAAACAAACGGATTCAAGGAGAGCAATGGGAGAAAAGGTTTCACCGTAGTCGATACACTCGACTTGGGAGTATCCTTGTGCTACCAATCTTGCCTTGTTGCGAATGATGTTCCCATGAGCATCTTGCTTGTTATTGAATATCCACTTGGTTCCAATGACGTTGTGGTTCCCCGACGGCCTTGGCACCAATCTCCACACCTTGTTGTACTCGAAGTTGTTGATTTCTTCATGCATGGCATTGAGCCAATACGGATCTTCGAGCGCCTCATAGGCCTTTTGGGGTTCAACACAAGAGACAAACGCGTGATGTTCACAATAGTTTGCTAATTATCTATGAGTGCTTACCCCCTTTCTTAGGCTTCCAACCACATTCTCCATGAGATGACCTTTGGTGGTGATCTTGGAAGCAATCTTTGCGGCACGACGCTCTAATTCCTCCTCGGATGTGGAAGGAGGAGGGTTAACTTGATTATCTTGAGCGTCGTCTTGAGCTTGTTCTTGATCTTGAACTTGCTCGAGGGGGAGAACTTGACCTTGGGCAAGATTTGGTGGTTCACCACCATCTTGAGGTTGATCTTGTCCTTGGTCTTGTTCATGAGGTTGAGGGCCTTCACTTTGTTCTTCGGAAGCGTGTGGGTCTTCAGGAGGTGATGGCTCCACTTGAGTGGAGCATTGTCCTTATCCTTCGGCCACAAGGGGTTCCTCAATGGGTAGAATATGACCTATACCCATTCTTCTTATGGCTTGGGGAGGAATTTCATCACCTACATCACAAGTACCACTTCGCTCCACTTGGGAGCCGTTATTTTCGTCAAACTCCATGTTACACGTCTCCTCAATGAGTCTGGTGGACTTGTTGAGGACACGGTAAGCATGAGAGTTTGTAGCATAACCAACAAATATGCCCTCATAAGCTCTAGCCTCAAATTTAGACAAACGAAACACCTTTCTTGAGAACGAAACACTTACACCCGAACACCCGGAAGTACTTGAGATTGGGCTTGTTACCGGTGAGTATTTCATAAGGAGTCTTGTTCAAGCCTTTGCGGAGATAGAGCCGATTGGATGCATGACATGCTGTGTTGATGGCTTCAGCCCAAAAGTTTTATGGAGACTTGAACTCCGCCATCATGGTCTTTGCCGCATCCATCAACGTCCGGTTCTTCCTCTCTGCAACACCATTTTGTTGAGGGGTATATGGTGCAGCATATTGATGCTTGATCCCCTCATCACTAAGAAACTCATCCAAGGTGTAGTTCTTGAACTCGGTGCCGTTGTCACTTCTTATTGTCAAGATCTTTGCATCATGTTGACGTTGAGTTTCATTTGCAAAATCGATGACGGTTTGTTGAGTCTCACTCTTCCTCTTGAAGAAAAATACCCAAGTGTACCTTGAATAATCATCCACAATCACCAAACAATACTTTCTACCTCCAAGAGTATCAAAGGATGGTGGCCCAAAAAGATCCATGTGAAGGAGCTCCAAGGGTCTCTTCGAGTAGATGATAGTCGTGGGAGGGTAAGCCTTTTCATGAAGCTTCCCTTCAATACAAGCACTGCAAGCACGATCTTTGGCAAAACTAACATTTGTTAGTCCACGGACATGGTCCCCCTTGAGGAGAATTTGCAAAGATCTCATATTGACGTGGGCTAAATGGTGATGCCAAAGCCATCCCACATCAACTTTAGCCATTAGGCATGTCGCGGTCTTAGTGGGTTGCTCCGAAAAGTTAATCACATAAAGACTGTTCTCGACATGCCCAACAAAGGCTATTTTAAGAGTCTTGCTCCACAAGAGGGCCACGGTATCAATATCAAAGAAAGTGGCAAAGCCCATGAGTGCAAGTTGACGAACGGAAAGAAGATTGAATGCAAGGGACTCAACAAGCATGACTTTCTCGATCGTTAAATCATGAGAAATGACAACCTTGCCAAGACTCTATACCTTAGAAGATGAGGCATCACCCCACTCGACATTGGTGGGCATAGAAGGAATCTTGTGCACGTCCACCACCAAGTCCTTGCTCCCGGTCATATGATTTGTTGCTCCACTATCGAGCAACCATGATCCCCCACCGGAAGCAAACACCTACAAGAGATCAATGCTTGGTTTTAGGTACCCATTTAGCAATGGGTCCTTTGATGTTAGTAACAAGGGTCTTAGGAACCCAAATAGACCATTCAATGTACTCATAAGGAGAACCAACAAATTTAGCATAAACATGCCCATCACTAGCACGGCACAACACATAAGAAGGGTTAAAGTCGCCGGCTTTGTTGGAGGAGGTGGTTTTGCCCTTTTTGACATCAACACCCTTCACATTTTTATTCTTCTCCTTAGGAGCACCCTCTCCCTCTTTCACAAAAGTTTGCTTGAGAGGAGGAGGTCGTTTGGTCTTGTTCTTCTTCTTGTTGTTCTTGGACTTGGGAGTGAACCCAATTCCCTCCTTGGCCACAACTTCCTTTTGATTTCTCAAAAGGTCATTGAGGTTCTTCTCACCTTGAATACATGTCACAAGGCCTTTCTCAAGTTGATCCTTCAACTTTGCATTCTCCTCCACAAGATGCACATGCTCACAACACGGGTTAGTGGCATATGCATTATCAATTAATACCATATGAGGAAAGGTGGCCTTTTCCTTGGTTAGCTTAACTTGGAGTTGAGCATGAGACTCCTTGAGGTTAGCGTGAGCACCCTTCAAGACCTTGTGGGCCTTGTCAAGTACATCAAACTCCTCCTTGAGTCTAGCATGATCAACCCCAAGTTTAGCCTTCTCGGAAGTTAGCACACGAGACACAACAAGAGCATGATCAAGATCTTTCTTTAACTTAGCATGGTCATCGTTGTGTGACTCCTCAAGAGCCAAACGATGCCCACGCTCTTCCTCAAGAGCATTAGAGAGATCCAATATCTCATCGGCATAGTCACGACTATGAACTTCCATCTTAGAGATGGTTTCTTCGTGAGCCTCGATTATGTCATTGGCTTCACCAAGTTGTTCCAAGAGAGCAACAAAGTGCTTCTTGGATTTGCCCTTGAGCTTACTCATAAATGACTCAAATTCATTCACATCCTCATTAGACCCCTCATGTTCATCAATGCAACCCGTCAAAGAGGGATTAGTAATGATGGTGGTTTTGATGTTGGGGGTTACCTTGTTAGAGGCTTTGGCCATGAGGCACTTGGCGGTGATGTTCTCTTTGGGGGAATCAAAGAGAGACATCCGGGAAGTTGTGGCAATGGCAACGGATGCCATGGCCATTGCTTCACCATCTTCATCATCATCGTCATCCTCATGGTATTCTTCTTGAACTACCAACCCACGAGTAGGAGTCTTTTTGGTGAAGTTGTTCTTGTTGGGGAAGGACTTGGCTTTGTCTTTTCGGATAATCTTGCCACCATTGTCTTCCCGCTTCTCGTAGGGACAATCCGCAACGAAATGGCTCACATTGCCACAGTTGTAACAAGTTCTTACTCGTTGCTTGCCCTTGAAGCCACTTGAGTTGGTCTTGTTGAAATTTGGCCTTGAGTTCTTCTTGCTCCAAAATTGTCTTGAAGCAAGAGCCATGTGCTCATGATAATCATATTTCGTATCTTCAGGGTTGCTCTCCTCATCCTCCTCTTCTTCCTCTTCTTCCACAATAACCTTGACCTTCAAGGCAAGGTTGGGCTTCTTTGCCCTTTGAGAGTGGAGCACCGCGTTTTCGGCGGTCTTGTCCAAAATGCTCATTGCAACGAACTCATCCAACACTTCACTTGAGGTCATGGAGTGGAAGTCCGGTCTTTGACGAATGACGGAGGACATGGCCTTGTTGTAGGGCACCATGCCCTTGAGGAACTTGCGCTTGATCCAATTGTCATCCCTGTCCTTGCTCCCATGATCTCGAAGTGAGACCGCGAGTTTGGTCACTCTTCGAAAGAGCTCACGAGGTTCTTCATCTTCTTTCATTGCAAACTCATCGGCTTCATCTTGCACCACTTCATAGTTGGAGTGTTGGACGCTTGCACTTCCCCGATAGAGAGACACAACGCATTGCCATGCGTCTTTGGCCATGGCATGGGGTCGAAGATGAGGGAGATCTTCGGGGAGGATAGCATCTTGGATGATGAAGAGAGCATTCTCATTGAATTGATTATCCACTACTTCTCTTGGGGTGAAGTTGCTTCGGTCATGTGGATAGAAACCTTCTTCAATGATTCTCCAAAGATTATTATTCACATGATTTAAATGACGCTTGAAGCGATACACCCAAGAATCAAAATCCTCATTTTTCACAATCTTAGGAGGAGGACCGACATGATTTAAATGAGTAGAGGGAATTGGTCCTCCATAAGTTGGAGGTTCCACATGGGCAAAGATGCCGGTGCCATTTCTACCACTAGTAGAAGGACCCTTCTCACTATCAGCTTCCCCCTTGTCGGAGTTAGCATCCGTCACCTTGTTAGTGGGATCACCCACTTTCAACGGCAAGGTAGGTAGTTTAAGTCCTTCTAAGAATTTATTAAACAGGCCACATTGAATTCCTCACGGGACACCATAGTTTCCCCATCACCCGTAGACGAGATCGGATTCACACCGGAGTGCTCCTCCTCCCCACCGTCTACGGTGTCAACCATACTCTTCGGACGGCAAAGTCCTTAATAAAGAGATGAGGCTCTGATACCAATTGAAAGGATCGATATAGTTGACTAGAGGGGGGGAGTTGAATAGGCAACTAACATCTTTTAGCTTTTCTGTACCAAATTAAACTTTGCATCAAAGTAGGTTGTCTAGATATGCAACTAGGTGAACAACCTATATGATGCAACAACAACAAGCACACAAGCAAGCAAGGGATATAACACAAGTAAGCTTGCAAAAGTAAAGGCACGAGATAACCAAGAGTGGAGCCGGTGGAGACGAGGATGTGTTACCAAAGTTCCTTCCTTTTGAGGGGAAGTACGTCTCCGTTAGAGCGGTGTGGAGGCACAATGCTCCCCAAGAAGCCACTAGGGCCACCATATTCTCCTCACGCCCTCACACAATGCGAGAAGCCGTGATTCCACTATTGGTGCCCTTGAAGGCGGCGACCAAACCTTTACAAACAAGGTTGGGGCAATCTCCACAACTTAATTGGAGGCTCCCAACGACACCACGAAGGTTCACCACAATGGACTATGGCTCCGAGGTGACCTCAAGCGTCTAGGGTGCTCAAACACCCAAGAGTAACAAGATCCACTAGAGATTAGTGGGGGGAATCAAATTTCTCTTGGTGGAAGTGTAGATCGGGGCCTTCTCAACCAATCCCGAGCAAATCAACAAGTTTAATTGGCTAGGGAGAGAGATCAGGAGAAAATGGAGCTTGGAGCAACAATGGAGCTTAGGGATGGAAGAGGTAAGTCTTCTTGGAGAAGAAGACCCTCTTATATAGTGGAGGAACAAATCCAACCGTTACCCACCACTCAGCCGTGACCAGCAAAGACTATCAAGACCACAGAGAGGTATTACAAGACTGAGCTCTGCGGTACTACCGCGGCGGACCGCGGTACTACCGTGGGTGCAGCAGAGCCTGGACATGAACAGATGAGCACAGACAGGGCGCGGTAGAACCGCAGGCGCGGTCCTACCGCAGGGCAGCCACAGTCCAGGCACGATAGGCACAGATGTAAAAAATTACATCGGTGTCTACCTTCGCTGAGATTTTATCGGTGCAAAAATCCGACACGATACTACCGCGACCAGGGGTGCGGTACTACCATGAAGGGTGCAGATGTAAAAAATTACATCCGCCCCTACCTCCGCCTCCCTGCTGCAACTTGGCAGCGACACGGTACTACGCGCGCAAGAAGATGGTATTATCACAGAGGGCGCGGATGTAAAAAAATTACATCCGCCCCTACTACCGCTTGAGCAGCGGTGCTAGGCCAGACCTCACGGTACTACCACTTAGGAGGAGTGGTACTACCGTGGAAGCCCGCGGTACTACCGTGCCAGAGCCCGGTACTACCGCTGGCTCCTACGGTAGTATCGCTCAGAGGAGCAGTACTACCACCAGCCTGAGAAGAGCAACTCAGAGTCCTTCATTTCGTAGAGACAAGGTGAGACGGAGGAGAACTCCAAAGAGCCAAAGGAAAGGTGGTGCAAAAGGGACGTGTACGTGAGATTCCACCCAAACCTTTCCAAAGCTGACCCCCTCTTAATAGTACGGCTTTCCTACGACTCAACTCCACCGAAAAGAACCGTAGAGAAACGCCGTCATCAATAATCTTCGAGGGGCAATAAATCGTCTTGTGTTTAGTCATGATATATCTGAAAAGCTCAGTACACACGATTAGTCCGCAAAAGCATTGTCATCAATCACCAAAACTACTAAGGGACAAGGATGCCCTTACAAATATCATACACGATGCTCCAAGCAAAACATACACGATGCTCCAAGCAAAACACATATCATGTGGCGAATAAAAATATAGCTCCAAGTAAAGTTACCGATAAACGAAGACGAAAGAGGGGATGCCTTCCGGGGGCATCCCCAAGCTTAGGCTTTTGGATATTCTTGACTATCTTGGGGTGCCATGGGCATCCCCAAGCTTAGGCTCTTGCCACTCCTTATTCCATAGTCCATCAAATCTTTACCCAAAACTTGAAAACTTCACAACACAAAACTCAACAGGAAATCTCATAAGCTCCGTTAGTGAAAGAAAGAAAAACCACCACATAAGGTACTGTAATTAACTCATTATTTATTTATGTTGGTTTTAAACTTACTGTATTTCAAGTTCTCTATGGTTCATACCACTTAATACTAGCCATAGATGCATCAAAATAAGCAAACAACACACGAAAAACAGAATCTGTAAAAAACAGAATGGTCTGTAGCAATCTGTAACCCACGAATACTTCTGGAACGCTAAAAATCCTAAAAAAATAGGAAGTCATGGGCAATTTGTCTATTGATCTACAGCAAAAAGAATCAACGCAAAATCACGTTTCTGTGAGTTAAAAAAACTAATTTCGTGCGCGCAAAGTTTCTGTTTTTTAGCAGAATCAAATTAACTATCACCGTGGGTTATCCTATAGGTTCTACTTGGCACAAACACTAATAAAACATAAAAACACATCTAAACAGAAGGTAGATGAAAAAATTATTACGAAACAGAAACAAAAACAAAAAACACAAATAAAATTGGGTTGCCTCCCAACTAGCTTTATCGTTTAACGCCCCTAGCTAGGCATAAAAGCGAGGATAGATCTAAGTATTACA
The DNA here is from genome assembly GCA_021437245.1 of Aegilops speltoides. NCBI lineage: Eukaryota > Viridiplantae > Streptophyta > Magnoliopsida > Poales > Poaceae > Aegilops > Aegilops speltoides. Next base: position 52,736,921 of record CM038144.1, read on the forward strand.
TCTTTGACACTCAATTCCTCAATAGAACACTTATAATATTTAGGGGTTTATCCCTTTTTAGCAATGGTTAAACCCTTAGGCAAGAATTCAAGAAATTCGTTTGTAACAAAAGGTTCTTTAATGATAGAAAGATAATTGGGATGAACACTTATTGATTTGAGATCCGCATTTTCCTTACTAGAAGATCCACCATTATTCTTAGGAACATAGATAAATTTGGCAGTTTTGGTAGGAGGATTTGGAGTATTTTTCATGGAAGAAAACGCCGACCTAAGTTGGTGATATCCTCAAGTTTACCGATTCTCGTAGAGTCTAGATCTATTCTTTCATTAACTATAGGTTCTTTCTCTTTAAAGTTTTTCAAAGTAACTCCAACCCTAGATCCATATTTGGTAATTTGGTTATGAATCTTTTTATCCAAATTTTCAATCAACTCAACAGTGGTAACTTTATTTTCGATAATTTCAGGCCTTTGCATCACATGTTCCAAAGTTAAAACAGTTCCATTAACCAAAAGAGGTGGTGGGCCAAACAAATCTAACATAGCATTATAAGCATCAAACGTATGGCTACTCAAGAAATACCCTCTGGTAATGGTATCAAGAATGCATCTATTCCAAGGATTAATGCCTACATAAAAATTGCAAAGAAGAACGGAAGTACAAAGCTTCCTAGTAGATTTATTTTGAGCATTTCAAATTCCATGCCAAGCATCTTTTAAATTTTCTCCCTCCCTCTGCTTAAAATTAAGAATTTCATGTTCGGGAGTAATAACAAGGATAGGAGGACTAGCCATTAAGACAAGGTATACGATCTAACACACGAGCAAACAAAAAGAGGCAAATGAAAGCGAGAGAGGAGATTGGGAAAGAGAGGGCGAATAAAACGACAAGGGTGAAGTGGGGGAGAGGAAAACAAGAGGCAAATGGAAAATAATGTAAATGCGAGGGAGATGAGTTTGTGATGGGTACTTGGTATGTCTTGACTTGAGCGAAGACCTCCTCGGCAACGGCGCTAGAAATCACACATTGGCGGGAGGTCGAATCTTGACTTGACTTGGTGGAAGCCTCCCCGGCAATGGCGCCAGAAATCCTTCTTACTACGTCTTGAGCTTGCGTTGGTTTTCCTTGAAGAGGAAAGGGTGATTCAGCAATAGTAGCGTAAGTATTTCCCTCAGTTTTTGAGAACCAAGGTATCAATCCAGTAGGAGGCTCCTGAAAAGTCCCACGCACCTACACAAACAAACAAAGAACTCGCAACCAACGCAATAAAGGGGTTGTCAATCCCTTCACGGCCACTTGCGAAAGTGAGATCTGATAGAGATAGTATGATAAGATAAATATATTTTTGGTATTTTATAATATAGATTGGAAAAGTAAAGATGCAAATAAAAGTAGATTGAAAGCTTATATGATAAAAGATAGACCCGGGGGTTATAGGTTTCACTAGTGGCTTCTCTCAAGATAGCATAAGTATTATGGTGGGTGAACAAATTACTTTCGAGCAATTGATAGAAAAGCGAATAATTATGAGATTATCTAGGCATGATCATGTATATAGGCATCACGTCCGTGACAAGTAGACCGACTCCTACCTGCATCTAGTTCTATTACTCCACCCATCGACCGCTATCCAGCATGCATCTAAAGTATTAAGTTCATAAGAACAGAGTATACGCATTAAGAAAGATGACATGATGTAGAGGGATAAACTCATGCAATATGATATAAACCCCTCTTTTTATCCTCGATGGCAACAATACAATACGTGCCTTTGTGCAGCCTAACATCCTTTGGGAAAGGACACCGCAAGATTGAACCCAAAGCTAAGTACTTCTCCCATTGCAAGTAAGATCAATCTAGTAGGCCAAACCAAATTGATAATTCGAAGAGACTTGCAAAGATAACTCAATCATACATAAAAGAATCCAGAGGAGATTCAAATATTTCTCATAGATAAACTTGATCATAAACCCACAATTCATCGGATCTCGACAAACACACCGCAAAAAGAGTTACATCGAATAGACGAGGAGAACATGGTATTGAGATCCAAAAAGAGAGAAGAAGCCATCTAGCTAATAACTATGGACCCGAAGGTCTGTGGTAAACTACTCACAACTCATCGGAGGGGCTATGGTGTTGATGTAGAAGCCCTCTGTGGTCGATTCCCCCTCCGGCGGAGCACCGACGAAGGCTCCAAGATGGGATCTCGCAGATACAGAAGGTTACGGCGGTGGAACTAGGTTTTCGTGGCTTGTTCTGATGTTCTTGGGGTACGTGGGTATATATAGGGGGAAGAAGTAGGTCGGTGGCCGCCCGAGGGGCCCACGAGATAGGGGGCGCGCCTTATAGGGGTGGGCGCGCCCTCCACCGTCGTGGCCGCCTCGGCTGCTTCTTGACTTGCACCCCAAGTCATCTGGATCATGTTCGTTCCAAAAATCACGGTCCTGAAGGTTTCATTGCATTTGGACTCCGTTTGATATTCCTTTTCTTCGAAATACTGAAATAGGCAAAAAGCAAAGAATACGGGCTAGGCCTTGATTCAAGAGGTTAGTCCCAAAAATGATATAAATGTGTAAAGTAAAGCCCATAAACATCCAAAATGGGTAATATAATAGCATGGAACAATAAAAAATTATAGATACATTGGAGACGTATCAGTTACCACTATCATTTTTGGGTTGTGCATTAGAGACAGCTGCATTCACTTTAAATAGGGCACCATCAAAAATCCGTTGAGACGACGCCTTATGAACTATGGTTTGGCAAGAAATCAGAGTTGTCGTTTCTTAAAGTTTGGGGTTGCGATGCTTATGTGAAAAAGCTTCAACCTGATAAGATCAAACCCAAATCGGAGAAGTGCATCTTCATAGGATACCCAAAGGAAACTGTTGGGCACACCTTCTATCACAGATCCGAAGGCAAGATATTCGTTGCTAAGAATGGATCCTTTCTAGAGAAGGAGTTTCTCTCGAAAGAAGTGAGTGGGAGGGAAGTAGAGCTTGATGAGATAATTGTACCTTCTCCCGAATTGGAAAGTAGTTCATCACAGAAATCAGTTCCAGTGATTCCTACACCAATTAGTGAGGAAGCTAATGATGATGATCATGAAACTTCAGATCAAGTTACGACAGAACCTCGTAGGTCTTCCGGAGTATAGTCCGCACCAGAGTGGTACGGTAATCCTATTCTGGAAGTCATGTTACTAGACCATGATGAACCTATGAACTATGAGGAAGCAATGATTAGCCCAGATTCCACAAAATGGCTTGAGGCCATGAAACCTGAGATGGGATCCATGTATGAGAACAAAGTGTGGACTTTGGTGGACTTGCCCGCTGGTCAGCAAGCCATATTAAATAAATGGATCTTCAAGAGGAAGACGGACACTGATAGTAGTGTTACTATCTACAAAGCTCGACTTGTCGCAAAAGGTTTTTGACAAGTTCAAGGTGTTGACTACAATGAGATTTTCTCAACTGTAGCGATGCTTAAATCCGTCTGAATCATGTTAGCAGTTGCCATATTTTATGAAATCTGGCAAATGGATGTCAAAACTACATTCCTTAAATGGATATTTCTTAAAGAAGAGTTGTATATGATGCAACCTGAAGGTTTTGTCAATCCTAAAGGTACTAACAAGGTGTGCAAGCTCTAGCGATCCATCTATGGACTGGTGCAAGCATCTCGGAGTTGGAATATACGCCTTGATGAGTTGATCAAAGCATATAGTTTTGTACAGACTTGCAGTGAAGCCTGTATTTACAAGAAAGTGAGTGGGAGCTCTGTAGCATTTCTAATATTATATGTTCATGACATATTGTTGATTGGAAATGATATAGAATTTCTGGATAGCATAAAGGGATACTTGAATAAGAGTTTTTCAAAGAAAGACCTCAGTGAAGCTGCTTACATATTGGGCATCAAGATCTATAAAGATAGATCAAGAAGCTTGATAAGTTTTTTCAATGAGTATATACCTTGACAAAATTTTGAAAGAGTTCAAAATGGATTAGTCAAATAAGGCGTTCTTGTCTGTATTACAAGGTGTAAAGTTGAGTAAGACTCAAAGCCCAACCATGGCATAAGATAGAAAGAGAATGAAAGGCATTCCCTATGCCACAGTCATAGGTTCTATAAAGTATGTTGTGCTGTGTACCAGACCTATTGTGTACCTTGCCATAAGTTTGGAAAGGGGTACAATAGTGATCTAAGAGTAGATCACCGGACAGCGGTCAAAATTATCCTTAGTGAGGACTAAGTAATTATTTCTCGGTTATGGAAGTGATAAAAGAGTTCGTCGTAAAGAGTTACGTCGATGCAAGCTTTTACATCAATCCAGATGACTCCAAGTCTCAATCTGGATACATATTGAAAGTGGGTGCGATTAGCTAGAGTAGCTCATGCAGAGCATTGTAGACATAGATATTTGCAAAATACATACGACTCTAAATGTGACAGACCTGTTAACTAAACTTCTCTCACGAGCAAAACATGATCACACCTTAGTACTCTTTGTGTGTTAATCACATTGCGATGTGAACTGGATTATTGACTCTATTAAACCCTTTGGTTGTTAGTCACATGGCGATGTGAACTATAGGTGTTAATAACATACAAATGTGAACTATTGATGTTAAATCACATGGCGATGTGAACTAGATTATTGACTCTAGTGCAAGTGGGAGACTGAAGGAAATATGCCCTAGAGGCAATAATAAAGTTATTATTTATTTCCTTAATTCATGATAAATGTTTATTATTCATGCTAGAATTGTATTAACCGGAAACTTAGTACATGTGTGAATACATATACAAAACATATAGTCCCTAGTATGCCTCTACTTGACTAGCTCGTTAATCAAAGATGGTTATGTTTCCTAACCATAGACATATATTGTCATTTGATGAACGGGATCACATCATTAGGGGAATGATGTGATGTACATGACCCATCCGTTAGCTTAGCATTATGATCATTACAGTTTCATTGCTACTGCTCTCTTCGTGACTTATACATGTTCCTCAGACTATGAGCTTATGCAACTCCTGAATAACGGAGGAACACTTTGTGTGCTACCAAACGTCACAACGTAAATGGGTGATTATAGCAGTGCTCTACAGGTGTCCCCGAAGGTATTTGTTGGGTTGGCATAGATCGAGATTAGGATTTGTCACTCCGTGTTTCGGAGAGGTATCTCTGGGCCCTCTCGGTAGTACTCATCACTATAAGCCATGCAAGCATTGTGACTAATGAGTTAGTTGCGGGATGAAGTATTAAAGAACGAGTAAAGATACTTGCTGGTAGCGAGATTGAACTAGGTACGATGATACCGACGATCGAATCTCGGGCAAGTAACATACCGATGACAAAGGGAACAACGTATGTTGTTATGCGGTTTGACCAATAAAGATCTTCGAAGAATATGTAGGAACCAATATGAGCATCCAGGTTCCTCTATTGGTTGTTGACCGGAGACGTGTCTCGGTCATGTGTACATAGTTCTCGAACCCGTAGGGTCCGCACGCTTAACATTCGATGACTATTTGTATTATGAGTTATGTGATTTGATGACCGAAGTTTGTTCGGAGTCCCGGATGATATCACGAATGTGACGAGGAGTCTCAAAATGGTCGAGACGTAAAGATTGATATATTGGAAGGCTATATTCGGACATCAGAAAGGTTCCGAGTGATTCGGGTATTTTTCAGAGTACAAGAGAGTTACGAGAATTCGCCGGGGGAAGTAGTGGGGGTTAATGGGCCATACGGGAAAGGAGAGAAGGGCCTCAAGGGGTGCCCGCGCGCCCCCCATGGCAAGTCCGAATTGGACTAGGGTGGGGGCGGCGCCCCCCTCTCTTTCCTTCTCCCTTTCCTACTCCTTCCCTCTCTCCCCTCTTGCAAAAGGAAGGGGACTCCAACTAGGATTGGGAATCCTAGTTGGTCTCCCCCTATAGGCGCACCCCTCCTAGGCCGGCCTCCTCCTCCTCCCTCCTTTATATACGTGGCCAGGGGCACCCCAAAGACACACAAGTTGATCTTTTAGCCATGTGCGGTGCCTCCCTCCACAGTTACACACTGATATGTCTCCAACGTATCTACTTTTCCAAACACTTTTGCCCTTGTTTTGGACTCTAACTTGCATTATTTGAATGAAACTAACCCGGACTGGCGTTGTTTTCAGCAGAACTGCCATGGTGTTGTTTACTGTGCAGAAAATAAAAGTTCTCAGAATGACCTGAAAATCCACGGAGATAACTTTTGGAAAATATAAAAAATACTGGCAAAAGAATCAAGGCCAGGGGGCCCACACCCTGTCCACGAGGGTGGGGGGCGCACCCCCTCCCCCTGGGCGCGCCCCCCTGTCTCGTGGGCCCCTTGATGCTCCATAGACCTCAACTCCAACTCTATATATTCCGTTTCACGGAGAGAAAAATCAGAGAGGAAGTTTCATCGCGTTTTACGATACAGAGCCGCCGCCAAGCCCTAATCTCTCTCGGCGGGCTGATCTGGAGTCCGTTCGGGGCTCCGTAGAGGGGGATTCATCGCTGTCATCATCATCAACCATCCTCCATCACCAATTTCATGATGCTCACCTCCATGCGTGAGTAATTCCATCGTAGGCTTGCTGGACGATGATGGGTAGGATGAGATTTACCATGTAATCAAGTTAGTTTTGTTACGGTTTGATCCCTAGTATCCACTATTTTCTGAGACTGATGTTGCCATGACTTTGCTATGCTTAATGCTTGTCACTAGGGCCCGAGTGCCATGATTTCAGATCTGAACCTATTATGTTTTCATGAATATATGTGAGTTCTTGATCCTATCTTGCAATTCTATAGTCACGTATTATGTGTTATGATCCGACAACCCCGAAGTGACAATAATCGGGATACTTCTCAGTGATGACCGTAGTTTGAGGAGTTCATGTATTCACTATGTGTTAATGCTTTGGTCCAGTACTCTATTAAAGGAGGCCTTAATATCCCTTAGTTTCCGTTAGGATCCCGCTGCCACGGGAGGGTAGGACAAAAGATGTCATGCAAGTTCTTTTCCGTAAGCACGTATGACTATATTCGGAATACATGCCTACATTACATTGATGAACTAGAGCTAGTTCTGTGGCAGCCTGTGTTATAGCTATTACATGAGGAATCGCATCCGAAATAATTATCCATCACTGATCCAATGCCTACGAGCTTTTCACATATTGTGCTTTGCTTATTTACTTTTCCGTTGCTACTGTTACAACTACTACAAAACTGCTATCTTTACTTTTGCCACTGTTACCATTACTATCATACTACTTTGATAGTAAATACTTTGCTGCAGATACTAAGTTATCCAGGTGTGGTTGAATTGACAACTCAACTGCTAATACTTGAGAATATTCTTTGGCTCCCCTTGTGTCGAATCAATAAATTTGGGTTGAATACTCTACCCTCGAAAGCTGTTGCGATCCCCTACACTTGTGGGTTATCACACACCTTGATCATACCGTTGCGGAGCTTAGGGGAAGCCCTGGCGCCGGTAGCATCATCATCACAGTCGCCACACTGTCGTGCTGACGGAACTCACCCTCGGCCTCAACTGGATCAAGAGTACGAGGGACGTCATCGAGCTGAACGTGTGCTAAACGCGGAGGTGCCATACGTTTGGTACTTGGATCGGTTGGATCGCGAAGACATTTGACTACATCAACCGCGTTGTTGAAATGCTTCCGCTTTCGTTCTACGAGGGTACGTGGACACACTCTCCCCTCTCGTTGCTATGCATTTCCTAGATAGATCTTGTGTGATCGTAGGAATTTTTTTGAAATTACCGCGTTCCCAACAGGAAGACGGGTCTCATCTTGCACGCCGGGTTCCACCATGCGGCGGCCGGCTTCCTGCTGCATGGAGACCGCGTCGAGGAGCTGCTGAAGGCGCTCCATCATGTGGCGCTTCTCGTTGCCCTCTAGGTTGTCCAGCTCGTCTGCCGCCGCAGGTTCTTCATGGGGGTGGCGTAGACAGGGTGGTCGGCTCTGAATATGTCGGCAATGGTGGCGCCGCGTTGTCGGACTGCGCCTAGCCGGCTGGGCTCTCCAGCAGCCGGAGTGCCGCCTACAGCGCGATCGATCTCGCGTCGGTAGGCGTCAGTGAGGCGCCTCATGGCGGCCAACTGGTTGGCGCTGTCGAGGAGCGAGACGCGGTGTGCCTCCAGCATCGCGCTATCTGCGCCATCCTCGACCGGAGTGGCGAGGGCTCGCATGGTTGCCCGGATCGGATCCCAGTCCGCTCCGGCAGATGTTCCGCCCTGGCTAATGACCAGCACCTCTGTGACGGTGCTGGCGCTGGTGATGCTTTCCGCGCGAGGGAGCGGGTCATGATGATCTCTACGTGGTCGGCGTAGGCACCGCGTCGGAGTCGATGATCATCTTGACGGGCGGATCAATGGAGCCGACAGACTCCAGGTCAGAGCCGAGCTCGTTGGCGACGTGGAGCTTGCCGAGGAGGTATACGAGGCAGCTCTCGAAGCTGGCCGAACCCACGTCGGGGGCGGGCTCGTTGGTGAGGTGGACTCCGCCGAGGAGATCGGCGAGGGAGCTCGCGGTGCAGGCGACCTCCACGCCGCGCAAAGCATCAGCGCAAGCGCTATCGACAAGCCGGGCTGGCTGCGCTTACAGTGAAGGAAACATGTTCCTGTCCAGAATGTGTCTCCGGTGAATGGTGCGCTTAGCCCCACGGTGGGCGCCAAATGTCGTGGTATTTCCTCAACATATGCCAAGGGATGGCTTATCATGTGTGGGCACAGGAGTGCGTTGGTGGGCTCTAGAAGCGGGAGTAGGCAAGACCTCAAACGACGTCGGGTCTTACCCAGGTTCGTGGCTCTCCATGGAGATAACACACCTAATCCTGCTCTGCATCGTCTCCGCATCACTATGATCAAATAGCGGGCTACAAGGTTGCTCCTTGAGCTGTTTGGCTAGAGGAGGAAGAAGGCAAACTAGCTCTACTTTTCCCTAGCTATGTGAAGGAAATATGCCCTAGAGGCAATATTAAAGTTATTATTTATTTCCTTATATCATGATAAATGTTTATTATTCATGCTAGAATTGTATTAACCGGAAACATGATACATGTGTGAATACATAGACAAACTTAATGTCACTAGTATGCCTCTACTTGACTAGCTCATTAATCAAAGATGGTTATGTTTCCTAACCATAGACATGAGTTGTCATTTGATTAACGGGATCACATCATTAGGAGAATGATGTGATTGACATGACCCATTCCGTTAGCTTAGCACTTGATCGTTTAGTATGTTGCTATTGCTTTCTTCATGACATATACATGTTCCTACAACTATGAGATTCTCGCAACTCCCATTTACGGAGGAACACTTTGTGTGCTACCAAACGTCACAACGAATCGGGTGATTATAAAGGAGCTCTAGGTGTCTCCAAAGGTACATATTGAGTTGGCGTATTTTGAGATTAGGTTTTGTCACTCCGATTGTCGGAGAGGTATCTCTGGGCCCTCTCGGTAATGCACATCACTATAAGCCTTGCAAGCAATGTAGCTAATGAGTTAGTTACGGAATGATGCATTACGTAACGAGTAAAGAGACTTGCCGGTAACGAGATTGAACTAGGTATTGGGATACTGACGATCGAATCTCGGGCAAGTAACATACCGATGACAAAGGGAACTATGTATGTTGTTTTGCGGTTTGACCGATAAAGATCTTCGTAGAATATGTAGGAGCCAATATGAGCATCTAGGTTCCGCTATTGGTTATTGACCGGAAACGTGTCTCGGTCATGTCTACATAGTTCTCGAACCCGTAGGGTCTGCACGCTTAAGGTTTCGTTGACAGTTTTATTGTGAGTTTATGAGTTTGATGTACCAAAGGTTGTTCGAAGTCCCGGATGTGATCACAGACATGACAAGGAGTCTCGAAATGGTCGAGACATAAAGATCGATATGTTGGACGACTATATTTGGACATCGGAAAGGTTCCGGGTGAGATTGGGACAATACCGGAGCTCCGGGAGGTTATCGGAACCCCCCGGGAGGTATATGAGCCTTATTGGGCCTTAGTGGAAAGGAGGGGTAAGGAGCAAGGGAGGGGCGCCCCCCAAGCCCAATCCGAATTGGGAAGAGGGTCGGCCCCCCCTTTCCTAACTCCCTCCTTCCTCTTCGTTCCCTCTCCCTCTCCTAATAGGAAAAGGGGGAGTCCTACTCCCGGTAGGAGTTCGACTCCCCCCTAGGGCGCGCCACCCCCCTTGGCTGCCCCCTCCTCTACTCCTTTATATACGGGGGAAGGGGGCACCCCATAGACACAACAACTGATCTCTTGATCTCTTAGCCGTGTGCGGTACCCCCCTCCACTAAAGTCCTCCTCGATAATATTGTAGCGGTGCTTAGGCGAAGCCCTGCGACGCTAGAACATCAAGATCGTCACAACACCGTCGTGCTGACGAAAATTTCCCTCGACACTTGGCTGGATCGGAGCTCGAGGGACGTCATTGAGCTGAACGTGTGCTAGAACTCGGAGGTGTCGTAGTTTCGGTGCTTGATCGGTCGGGCCGTGAAGACGTACGACTACATCAACCGCGTTGTTCTAACGCTTCCGCTTTCGGTCTACGAGGGTATGTGGACAACACTCTCCCCTCTCGTTACTATGCATCACCATGATCTTGCTTGTGCGTAGGAATTTTTTTGAAATTACTACGTTTCCCAACAGTGGTATCAGAGCCAGGTTTTATGCGTAGATGTTATATGCACGAGTAGAACAGAAGTGAGTTGTGGGCGATACAAGTCATATCGCTTACCAAAGATGTCATACTTTGGTTCGGCGGTATTGTTGGATGAAGCGGCCCGGACCGACATTATGCGTACGCTTATGCGAGACTGGTTATACCGACGTGCTTTGCACACAGGTGGCTGGCGGGTGTTAGTTTCTCCAACTTTAGTTGAACCGAGTGTGGCTACGCCCGGTCCTTGCGAAGGTTAAAACATCACTAACTTGACGAACTATCGTTGTGGTTTTGATGCGTAGGTAAGAACGGTTCTTGCTCAGCCCGTAGCAGCCACGTAAAATTTGCAACAACAAAGTAGAGGACGTCTAACTTGTTTTTGCAGGGCATGTTGTGATGTGATATGGTCAAGACGTGATGCTATATTTTATTGTATGAGATGATCATGTTTTGTAACCGAGTTATTGGCAACTGGTAGGAGCCATATGGTTGTCGCTTTATTGTATGAAATGCGAGCGTGCTATACTTTCTTTACTTTATCACTAAGCGGTAGCGATAGTCGTAGAAGCAACAGATGGAGAAACGACAACGATGCTACGATGGAGATCAAGGTGTCGCGCCGGTGATGATGGTGATCACGACGGTGCTTCGGAGATGGAGATCACAAGCACAAGATGATGATGGCCATATCATATCACTTATATTGATTGCATGTGATGTTTATCCTTTATGCATCTTATCTTGCTTTGATTGACGGTAGCATTTTAAGATGACCTCTCACTAATTATCAAGAAGTGTTCTCCTTGAGTATGCACCGTTGCAAAAGTTCTTCATGCTGAGACACCACGTGATGATCGGGTGTGATAGGCTCTATGTTCAAATACAATGGGTGCAAAACAGTTGCACACACGGAATACTCAGGTTAAACTTGACGAGCCTAGCATATACAGATATGGCCTCGGAACATGGAGACCGAAAGGTCGAACGTGAATGATATAGTAGATATGATCAACATAGTGATGTTCACCATTGAAAACTACTCCATCTCACGTGATGATCGGACATGGTTTAGTTGATTTGGATCACGTTATCACTTAGATGACTAGAGAGATGTCTGTCTAAGTGGGAGTTCTTTAGTAATATGATTAATTGAACTTAAATTTATCATGAACTTAGTACCTGATAGTATTTTGCTTGTCTATGTTTGTTGTAGATAGATGGCTCATGCTGTTGTTCCGTTGAATTTTAATGCGTTCCTTGAGAAAGCTAAGTTGAAAGAAGATGGTAGCAATTACACGGACTGGGTCCGTAACTTGAGGATTATCCTCATTGCTGCACAGAAGAATTACGTCCTAGAAGCACCGTTGGGTGCCAGGCCTGCTGCAGATGCAACTGACGACGTTAAGGACGTCTGGCAGAGCAAAGCTGATGACTACTCGATAGTTCAGTATGCCATGCTTTACGTCTTAGATCCGGGATTTCAATGATGTTTTGAACGTCATGGAGCATATGAGATGTTCCAGGAGTTGAAGTTAATATTTCAAGAAAATGCCCGGATTGAGAGATATGAAGTCTCCAGTAAGTTCTATAGCTGCAAGATGGAGGAGAATAGTTCTGTCAGTGAACATATACTCAAAATGTCTGGGTATAATAATCACTTGATTCAACTGGGAGTTAATCTTCTTGATGATAGTGTCATTGGCATAATTCTTCAATCACTGCCACCAAGCTACAAGAGCTTCGTGATGAACTATAATATGCAAGGGATGGACAAGACTATTCCCGAGCTCTTCGCAATGCTAAAGGCTGCGGAGGTAGAAATCAAGTAGGAGCATCAAGTGTTGATGGTCAATAAGACCACTAGTTTCAAGAAAAAGGGTAAAGGGAAGAAGAAGGGGAACTTCAAGAAGAACATCAAACAAGTTGCTGCTCAAGAGAAGAAACCCAAATCTGGACCTTAGCCTGAGACTGAGTGCTTCTACCGCAAGCAGTTGGTCTTTGAAGCGGAACTGCCCCAAGTATTTGGCGGATAAGAAGGATGGCAAGGTGAACAAAGGTATATGTGATATACATGTTATTGATGTGTACCTTACTAATGCTCACAAGAGCTTTGGGTATTTGATACTGGTTTTGTTGCTAATATTTGCAACGGAAACAGGACTACTGATTAAGCAAAGATTGGCTAAGGACGAGGTGATGATGATGCTGGGAAATGGTTCCAAAGTCGATGTGATCGCGAAGACGCTACCTCTACATCTACCTTCGAGGATTAGTTTTAGACCTGAATAATTGTTATTTGGTGCCGCGTTGAGCATGAACATTATATCTGGATCTTGTTTGATGCGAGATGGTTATTCATTTAAATCAGAGAATAATGGTTGTTCTATTTATACGAGTAATATCTTTTATGGTCATGCACCCTTGAAGAGTGGTCTATTTTTATTAAATCTCGATAGTAGTGATACACATATTCATAATGTTGAAGCCAAAAGATGCATAGTTGATAATGATAGTGCAACTTATTTGTGGCACTGCCGTTTGGATCATATTGGTGTAAAGCGCATGAAGAAACTCCATACTAATGGACTTCTGGAATCACTTGATTATGAATCACTTGGTACTTGCGAACCGTGCCTCATGGGCAAGATGACTAAAAACGCCGTTCTCCGGAACTATGGAGCGAGCAACTGATTTGTTGGAAATCATACATACTGATGTGTGTGGTCCAATGAATATTGAGGCTCGCGGCGGGTATCGTTATTTTCTCACCTTCACAGATGATTTGAGCAGATATGGGTATATCTACTTAATGAAACACAAGTCTGAAACATTTGAAAAGTTCAAAGAAATTCAGAGTGAAGTGGAAAATCATCCTAACAAGAAAATAAAGTTTCTACGATCTCATCGTGGAGGAGAATATTTGAGTCACGAGTTTGGTTTACATTTGAAACAATGCGGAATAGTTTTGCAACTCACGCCACCCGGAACACCACAGCGTAATGGTGTGTCCGAACATCGTAATCGTACTTTACTATATATGGTACGATCTATGATGTCTCTTACTGATTTACCGCTATCGTTTTGGGGTTATGCTTTAGAGACGGCCGCATTCACGTTAAATAGGTCACCATCAAAATCCGTCGAGACGACGCCTTATGAACTGTGGTTTGGCAAGAAACCAAAGTTGTTGTTTCTTAAAGTTTGGGGCTGCGATGCTTATGTGAAGAAACTTCAACCAGATAAGCTCGAACCCAAATCGGAGAAATGTGTCTTCATAGGATACCCAAAAGAGACTATTGGGTACACCTTCTATCACAGATCTGAAGGCAAGACTTTTGTTGCTAAATTCGGATCCTTTCTAGAAAAATAGTTTCTCTCGAAAGAAGTGAGTGGGAGGAAAGTAGAACTTGATGGGGGTGACTATACCTGCTCCCTTATTGAAAAGTAGTTCATCACAAGAACCGGTTCCTGTGACAACTACGCCAATTAGTGAGGAAGCTAATGATATTGATCATGAAACTTCAGATCAAGTTACTACCGAACCTCGTAGGTCAACTAGAGTAAGATCCACACCAGAGTGGTATGGTAATCCCATTCTAGAAGTCATGTTACTTGACCATGGCGAACCTACGAACTATGACGAAGCGATGATGAGCCCAGATTCCGCAAAATGGCTTGAGGCCATGAAATCTGAGATGGGATCCATATATGAGAACAAAGTATGGACTTTGGTTTACTTGCCCGATGATCGGCAAGCCATCGAGAATAAATGGATCTTCAAGAAGAAGACTGACGCTGATGGTAATGTTACTGTCTACAAAGCTCGACTTGTTGCGAAAGGTTTTCGACAAGTTCAAGGGGTTGACTACGATGAGAGTTTCTCACCCGTAGCGATGCTTAAGTCTGTCTGAATCATGTTAGCAATTGCTGCATTTTATGATTATGAAATATGGCAAATGGATGTCAAAACTGCATTCCTAAATGGATTTCTGGAAGAAGAGTTGTATATGATGCAACAAGAAGGTTCTGTCGATCGAAAAGGTGCTAACAAAGTGTGCAAGCTCCAACGATCCATTTATGGACTGGTGCAAGCCTCTCGGAGTTGGAATAAATGCTTTGATAGTGTGATCAAAGCATATGGTTTTATACAGACTTTTGGAGAAACCTGTATTTACAAGAAAGTGAGTGGGAGCTCTATAGCATTTCTAGTATTATATGTAGATGACATATTGTTGATTGGAAATGATATAGAATTTCTGGATAGCATAAAGGGATACTTGAATAAAAGTTTTTCGATGAAAGACCTCAGTGAAGCTGCTTACATATTGGGCATCAAGATCTGTAGAGATAGATCAAGACGCTTAATTGGACTTTCACAAAGCACATACCTTGATAAAGTTTTGAAAAAGTTCAAAATGGATCAGGAAAAGAAAGGGTTCTTGCCTGTATTACAAGGTGTGAAGTTGAGTCAGACTCAATGCCCGACCACAGCAGAAGATAGAGAGAAAATGAAAGATGTTCCCTATGCTTCATGAATAGGCTCTATCATGTATGCAATGCTGTGTACCAGACTTGACGTATGCTTAGCAATAAGTTTAGCAGGGAGGTACCAAAGTAATCCAGGAGTGGATCACTGGACAGCGGTGAAGAATATCCTGAAATACCTGAAAAGGACTAAGGATATGTTTCTCGTTTATGGAGGTGACAAAGAGCTGGTCGTAAATGGTTATGTCGATGCAAGCTTTGACACTGATCCGGATGATTCTAAATTGCAAACCGGATATGCGTTTATATTGAACGGTGGAGCTATCAGTTGGTGCAGTTCTAAACAAAGCGTCGTGGCGGGATCTACATGCGAAGCGGAGTACATAGCTGCTTCGGAAGCAGCAAATGAAGGAGTCTGGATGAAGGAGTTCATTTCCGATCTAGGTGTCATAGCTAGTGCATCGGGACCAATGAAGATCTTGTGTGACAATACTGGTGCAATTGCCTTGGCAAAGGAATCCAGATTTCACAAGAGGACCAAGCACATCAAGATACGCTTCAATTCCATCCGGGACCAAGTCCAGATGGAAGACATAGAGATTTGCAAGATACATATGGATCTGAATGTTGCAGACCCGTTGACTAAGCCTCTTCCACGAGCAAAACATGAACAACACCAAGGCTCCATGGGTGTTAGAATCATTACAATGTAATCTAGATTATTGACTCTAGTGCAAGTGGGAGACTGAAGGAAATATGCCCTAGAGGCAATAATAAAGTTATTATTTGTTTCCTTATATCATGATAAATGTTTATTATTCATGCTAGAATTGTATTAACCGGAAACATGATACATGTGTGAATACATAGACAAACTTAATGTCACTAGTATGCCTCTACTTGACTAGCTCATTAATCAAAGATGGTTATGTTTCCTAACCATAGACATGAGTTGTCATTTGATTAACGGGATCACATCATTAGGAGAATGATGTGATTGACATGACCCATTCCGTTAGCTTAGCACTTGATCGTTTAGTATGTTGCTATTGCTTTCTTCATGACTTATACATGTTCCTACAACTATGAGATTATGCAACTCCCATTTACCGGAGGAACACTTCGTGTGCTACCAAACGTCACAACGTAACTGGGTGATTATAAAGGAGCTCTACAGGTGTCTCCAAAGGTACATGTTGAGTTGGCGCATTTCCAGATTAGGTTTTGTCACTCCGATTGTCGGAGAGGTATCTCTGGGCCCTCTTTGTAATGCACATCACTATAAGCCTTGCAAGAAATGTAGCTAATGAGTTAGTTACGGAATGATGCATTACGTAACGAGTAAAGAGACTTGCCGGTAACTAGATTGAACTAGGTATTGGGATGCCGACGATCGAATCTCGGGCAAGTAACATACCGATGACAAAGGGAACAACGTATGTTGTTATGCGGTTTGACCGATAAAGATCTTCGTAGAATATGTAGGAGCCAATATGAGCATCCAGGTTCCGCTATTGGTTATTGACCGGAAACGTGTCTCAGTCATGTCTGCATAGTTCTCGAACCCGTAGGGTCCGCACGCTTAAGGTTTCATTGACAGTTTTATTATGAGTTTATGAGTTTTGATGTACCGAAGGTTGTTCGGAGCCCCGGATGTGATCACGGACATGACGAGGAGTCTCGAAATGGTCGAGACATAAAGATCGATATATTGGACGACTATATTTGGACACCGAAAAGGTTCCGGGTGAGATTGGGACAATACCGGAGCTCCGGGAGGTTATCGGAACCCCCCGGGAGGTATATGGGCCTTATTGGGCCTTAGTGGAAAGGAGGGGAAAGGAGCAAGGAGGCGCCCCCAAGCCCAATCCGAATTGGGAAGGAGCCGCCCCCTTCCTTCCTCCCTCCTTCCTCTTCCTCCCCTCTCCCTCTCCTAATAGGAAAAGGGGGAGTCCTACTCCCGGTGGGAGTTGGACTACCCCCTAGGGCGCGCCACCCCCCTTGGCCGCCCCCCTCCTCTACTCCTTTATATACGGGGAAAGGGGGCACCCCATAGACACAACAATGGATCTCTTGATCTCTTAGCCATGTGCGGTGCCCCCCTCCACCTAAAGTCCTCCTCGATAATATTGTAGCGGTGCTTAGGCGAAGCCCTGCGACGGTAGAACATCAAGATCGTCACCACACCGTCGTGCTGACGGAACTCTTCCTCGACACTCGGCTGGATCAGAGTTCGAGGGACGTCATCGAGCTGAACGTGTGCTAGAACTCGGAGGTGCCGTAGTTTCGGTGCTTGATCGGTCGGGCCGTGAAGACGTATGACTACATCAAACCGCGTTGTTCTAACGCTTCCGCTTACGGTCTACGAGGGTACGTGGACAACACTCTCCCCTCTCGTTTCTATGCATCACCATGATCTTGCGTGTGCGTAGGAATTTTTTTAAAATTACTACGTTTCCCAACACTATGTGGGTATAAGATGGCTGGAATGGTGAACTAAGGGCTGAACCCTTTGCATGGGTGATCCGGGGGGTTTATATAGGCCTACCCCCAGGGGTGCCATGGTAATCCAGCTAGTCGTAGGACCCGGCTGTCAGTGCCTCTGGGCCCCGGCTTCTTCGCCGACAGCTGGGGCCCGCCGCCTGGTGGGCCATGCCGCCTGGCGTGGACTCGGCCGACAGGTAAGGCCCGCCGCCTGTGGGCCAGGTGGACTAGGCCGCACTGTTGCCTCACCTCTGATGACGGTAGCTTGGTCGGGGGGCACATGGCTACAGTACCGCCGCCTGGTGGGCGATCACTGTAGCCACACCCCGTCACTTCTGATTAATGGCGCACAGACTCCAAGGGGAGGGGCGGCCGCCTGCTAGGAGTAGGTCTCCCCTTGTGGTCGCCTGCTCAGGCCTTGCCGCCTTCTGGTGATACGCGGACAGGTGGGGCCCGCAGCCTACGGGCCACACCGACCGTCCGTCGTAGGGGCATGGCCCTGCCTGACGTAGGCATCGTCATGGGCCGCGTGGCTACAGTGTCGTGTCAGGCGAGGGGTGTCCGCCTAGTACGCCCGCACTGTGACCACGTTCCGTCCGGGATTCGCGGGTGGCAGGTTGCACTGTTGCCACGCCCTGTCTTGTCGTAGCAGGTGGGTGCAAACTTTGAGGAGGCAAGGGGCCGCCTGGTAGGAGTCGGCCCATGCCCTCGCCGCCTTCTGGGGGTGCGCCGCCTTGTTGGCATCAGCCGGCCGCGTGGGCCGGCCTTGCGACTAGTCGGGCTGAGGGGTTAGGCCAACCCTGATGTCTTAAAATCTGCTGGGGTGTGGATGAGGCTACCTAGGGTCTATCCCCCATCAATGATTTTTCAAATGAAAAAAGTTATCATATATTGTAAAAAATCCACTGAATTATGTAATACATTTTTAACCATTTTCATTTCTCTCCGCATAAAACACATCCATTCTTAAAATTGTGTGTGTGTACTTCAGGTAATTAATCAGAACACCAAATCCATCATTTTGAACAAATATTTATACCAATTGTACATCATTTTTTGTTATAATTTTCTATTCCTATTGCTTTCATTTGTAATTGAAAAATGCGGACATCGGTAGTCCTAAAATATCAATCTATGTGATATTAAATTTGTTTGCTTACTTCTCAATCAATACTTTGGCTCATTTGGAGTTTAGACATTGTACCAATTATCACCTTATATAGCATAAAGCAATATACATATTATTTGCTATTGTATTTACATTACCAACATTTATATAATAAAACTAGTTGCTTGTGTAAAGCAATGTTTTAGTTTGTAAGAGAATTAAGATCAAATCTTGATGAGTGGTAGTAAAATGATCGAGGAACATGAATAAGGTGAGTTAAATATTCAGTTATGCTAAAGCACATCTAGATGTGCCATAAGTATTGCATATAGTCCTATGTAATTGATCTTATGCAAAGATTCGTATTTTTTTTCCTTTTTAGACTTGATTGAGTCACTTAGATGTACAATAATTAGAGCACATCTAGATGTGCCCTAGACACACCTTAAAATATATCATATTTTAGGAAATCATCAAAATGCAAACATCTAGCTCCCTAGTTGTCATGCACCCACACGCTAGGGAAATAATGTAATATAAAGTTTTACAAAAATCATAAAATTACAAAAACGAGAGATTTAGAAACTTGTTTTTTGGAAGTATCACATAAAAGAAGATTTTTTTACAAGAACAACACACAAAAGGTAAAAGAAAATATTAGAGAGCAAAAAAGAAATTACATCCTCAAGAAAAAAAACACTATATGTGGCAGCTCCGTCAATTATAAAACTTCGTAATCGGTCAGCAATCACAAATCACGATATTGATATATGCAATCAAACTATAGTATTTGTTTTTAATTGTGTGTGTACAGTGGCGGAGTCAGGAAAATCATATGAGGGTGGCCGAGTGTTCTAATGTCTTGCTGGGAGGGCGGCCTATCAAAATACGTCAATTTTCATTTTATACATCAATTAAGCACTACTAAGATGGATATTAGCCTTAAGTCAAGAATGTTGGGCGGGGGCAGGGCCTGCTGGCCCCATGCCTCCGCCACTGTGTGTATACGTCTATGTTGTACTCCCTCTGTAAACTAATATAAAAGTATTTAGATAACTAAAGTAGTAATCTAAACGCTTTTATATTAGTTTACGGAGGGAGTATTTGTTTTTAATTAGCTAGAGCTTCTTAGTTCAGAGTTCGTGATTAAAGAAAAGTAGCTTAAGGCCTTTGGCTTGTTAGCCCACGCAAAAGAAGATAAGAGAAGGAAAATGAAAAGAGTGGAGATATAAGATTTGGCCGATGTTGTGGTAGAAAAGCCGAGAGATGAATGATTGAGCTAATAGGATTTCACCTGTTGAAAAATTATGAAAAAAATGAATATATTCTAAAAACTAAAAAGAAAAATAATTCTTTGGAACTAAGTGTTATGACTAAATTAAATATTGTCTGTAGCTAAACTAAGAGAATCAAGAAAACTCGTTACAGCCCCGTAGGAATTAGATGGTACCCTAACGTTGCCACGGAAATGTGTTACAATATAAATGAATGAGATTGGAACATGAATATTTTAATTTATAATATGAGAACTAAACAGGAAATAAATAGGACTTCTTATATTTATTTATTTATTTATTTTGTGAATGGATTCCTTATAGTCAATTATTGTATAGGTATAAAATATTTATAAATATTTCTACACAAAGAATATGGCTTTTGTGTCTTTACAAATATTACATTTTTGTCCGCTCAACAACGCTCGATTTTAAAAACTTGTGGTGAACATTTCATAAATATATACCCCTCTGTAAGTAATACAGCATAAAGATCTCTTTAGTGATCTATAAAAAAATCTTATATTAGTTTACAGAGGAAGTATATGTTTTCAAATAATAATAATTGACAAAAAGATAGAAACAACGAAGCACACTATCGACTGATTGCGCCGCAGCCGACGAGCCACAACATTCTTCGAGGACTCTCCAAAGAACATGGTTTGGCAAAAAGAAAAAACGAAACCATGACTCATCAAGTTGATTGCTACCTGAAAAATATATAATGCCGAACAGGGTGAGGCGACGATGAGCCTGTCAATGGGCGCGTGCCCCCACGCGTGGCAGCAGCACCAGCTACAGCACCGCGGCCGCATGTGGGCCGCCTCCCCGGCCTTCCGCAGGCAGCTCTTCCTGCTCCGCTCTCTCGCGCCCACCTGCGCAGACGGCGGCCGCGCCTCCTCGAGCTCTCTTCGTCCCCACGCGATGTCTGCGGCGGCCGGGCCGGTGTACGAGGCGGACGCGGAGGCGGTGGTCCGGCGAATCACGCCGCCGCTCGACCGCGCAAGGCACAAGGGTCAGGCAGGTCAGTAAGCCGCCCTTCTTAGCTCCTTGCCCGCGCTATCTGCGTGCGTGCGTGCGTGCGCGTTAGGTACTGGACTGGCTGGCTGGCGATGCTCACGCGCACTTTGTGTTCGTTGGAATGCCCCAGTGCCGAGTGATCTTGGATTGTAGATCGCAGAAGTAGCGAGAGTCTCGGGGTTGAAGCAGATTGTTTCTTTAACCTTTGAACAGTTTCAACGGGGGCCGAGCCAGCATTTAGGTGAGAAAGTTTACCACCTAGGCTAGGCAAGCTATTGGAGAAAATATCGTGGGCGCCTGTAGGGCAGTGTTCACCACCTAGGCTTGTTTCCTTAACATAGAATTTGTGAAATCGCAGTCGATTTTCAGCCAGCATTGGATTGCAGTCCCAGGGTTCCCCTCCGTCTTCAACCTCTAGCCATCAGATTCTTTCTTTCAAATGTTTTTACAATGTGGAATTTTCCTTTTAAGCCTAGAGCACTAAGTACCTCACCACAAAAGAAGCTATGTGGAGCAATAGATAAATGGATTTATCTAGCATTGATACCAAGCATGTTTTTCTTGAGATAGAAGATTTATACTGAGCTTGAGATGCAACTGGTATGTTGGTTGTTGGGCTTAATTAGCAACCGATGAGCTGAGTATTTAAAGGAAAAAAACAGTGTGCCCACCGCCTGCCCACAACAATACCCATGGTCGTCAAGATGGGGAGGATCCACGAATGCAGACCATGTGGTGGTTGCTCGGCTGGACATACACAGTGCTCGCTGGCTTGAAGATGAGATGCTGGCCACCGGAGCAAGATGTTGTGCCTGGAGAGATCATGAGACATACAAGTGGAGTGGCCATGATAGAGGTGGCCTTGCGGGGTGGAGTATGGTGAATTAGGGATTTATGGCTTTCAAACTCTTGTATGTATCTTCACCAAAGACTTATTGCTCATTGATGCCTAACAAGAAATTTCAAATATTTAGTGTTCACTCAGGCACCCATTGGGTTGCCCATGGGCAGAAAGCCGAGCCTATACCCGACCCACGACATAATAGGAGGCCCCATGGTTTTGCCTATTTGTGAAAGAAGAAATCCATGCCCTACCTGTCGGGTTGGGTACCCATGGTACCCGATCCCATGGATTAAATGTCCATCATGACTGTAGATTGTGGTTCAGATGTTAAATGTCACGAAATTAATACAAATTTGAGCATTAACTTTTGGCTTTGTTGGAACTGGGAAGATCATGCGGCATCATCCCGAAGAAACATCATGCAGCATGGGAGAGAATTGGTGTTTCGGGTATGTTGAGTTGGGGCCCGCCTCCAGTTTGGAAGCCTATTTTGGGATCTGTGCTCTGCGTTGTTGTTGGGAGTGGCAGGTGCTGGAGCTGTGGGGCTTGTAGAGACTAGGCAAGCTGCATGCCTGACTATGACCCATGGCTGACAGCTGACAAGCACCATCATATAAGAGCCTACATGACAGGAAGGATTTTGATATCAATGCATGTACAAAGCAGAAGATTAGAGAATACCATGTGTTCTTTAAAACACATTTTTTTAAAGGTGAAAAATATGAATCCAACTAATTATATTTTGTAATACAATGGACAATGCTAAATACACGGGACCAACTATCGACAGATGTGCGTACTTTTCTTCGATCCTATGTTCAGGGATACCAAAAAAGTAACTTTTTGTGGATGTTAAATTCTTATGTTTTTATGTTTTTCATTGGAAGACATGCAACTCTTGTGAGCATCTCTGGTGGCCAGGCTTAGATTATGACAGCAAATTTCGGCATTGAATTATACATATGCAACCTTTTGAAGAGATCCTGTGCACGCAATTGACCTTATCTTATATATTTTCAGCGTCTCAGCTCTAAGAAAAGTGGAACAGTTGTAATTTCTGGGGTGGGACCTTTCTAATGGGTGTTAAATCTTATTTAAAGTTGTGGCTTGTGCATTCCATTTTGTTTTTGGATGTTCTCAAATTGCAACAAAAAAATTCTTCAAACTTATCGGTGACATGTCATTGTTGCTTTCCAGGGAAGATAGCAATAATTGGTGGATGTCGCGAGTACACTGGTGCTCCTTATTTTGCCGCTATCTCTGCATTGAAAGTTGTCAGTATCTTCTAAAATTTACCCACATGAATTGCACGTCGATGCTGATGTTTCACATGTTGTTTAGGGTGCAGATCTCTCACATGTTTTCTGCACAAAAGATGCTGCAACAGTAATCAAGAGCTATAGCCCTGAGTTGATTGTGCATCCAATATTAGAGGAGTCCTACAGCGTAAGGTAATTTTAGATGAATTTTGTAGCACAGTTACTGTAATATCAATATGATGTTTCCGATAACCTCAAGTCTATTTTTGTAGGGATGATGAAAGAGAATCTGTTTCTTCTAGCATTCTCACTGAAGTTATAAAGTGGATGGAGCGCTTTGATTGCATTGTTGTTGGCCCCGGCCTTGGAAGGGACTCATTTCTTATGGTTTGCTTGCATACTTTAACATCTTCTGAAAATATAATTAATATTTCTGTCCTGTTTAGTTCTTTATTCTTGCTTTCATTGGTTGCTACTTGCTAGTTGTGACTGTTGCTGCATTGCCCTTATTTGACTCCTTAAACATCTTCGTATTTAAAATTTTCTGTTCCTTCTGCATTTATTGTTTTGAGGCCAGCTTGAACCTTGAATCAGGTGGTATTTATATGTGTATTTGTGCTAGTTAAGTCAAACCGTTTTATCGAATCTAATTTGACGATCTTTCCAATATGAAAGATGTATTCAGTCATTAAGTTGCTAGATTTGTAGGGTGGAGTTTATATACACATGTATTCGGTCATGAATCATTAGGCATGGAAGTTCAGGGATATATTCTTTGTAGGGTGGAGTTAATATGCACACAAACTTAGAATTGTTAGGCATGGAGGTTAAACTGTTAGAAATCTGGAGAGTAGAAGAAATATAACAATTCAATAATGTTTCGATATTATGAAAGTTTCTATTTTGTATCACCGTCTCACAATCACATCAATGATTTTATTGTTGAGATTCTGTCATCTAGGTTTAAGTACAGTAAGAATAAGATAGTATTTAGGTTATCTTCTGTCTTACCTTTACTTCACTTTGCCTATTTGTAGGATTGTGTCAGTAATATAATGAGGCATGCACGACAGGCTAATATCCCAATTGTCGTTGATGGGGTATGACTCGAACTTATTTAATTACCTTTTGTACTCCAAATTAGGGGTCAAACTTGAATTTGTTTTGTATGGTCTGCAGGATGGCCTTTTCCTTATAACCAATAACATTGGTCTTGTTGAAGACAACTCTCTTGCCATCTTAACGCCAAATGTATACGAGTACAAGCGTCTTGTCCAGAAGATTCTTAACTGTGAAGTAAATGAGGAAAATGCTTCTGAGCAACTCACTGCACTTTGCCAAAAGTATGAGCAGAATATTTACTACATTTTTCTTTTAATGTTCATCTGTAACCTTGTTTTCTTTCAGAATTGGTGGTGTAACCATCATGAAGAAAGGAAAAGCAGATGTAATTAGTGATGGTAAAAAAGGTATACTGCAAAGCTGCTTGGTTCAACTGTTAAGCTCATGCTTGAAATACATGTGCTTACTCTTCATGGCCTCATCTTTTTGTGTAAAATGCTGCAATTCTCTGTGACTACTACTAGTACTAACTACATTTTGTTTGAACTACTGGATATTTCTTTATCTGAAGTCACACAAGTGAGTACCTTTGGTTCTCCAAGGCGATGTGGTGGTCAAGGCGACATTCTCTCTGGAAGGTCTGTTGGCTTCTCGGTGCTGAGTATTCCTCGCTGTACTTTGTATCATGCTGACTGTTTATCTCATTGTAATCTGTACAGTTTTACATTTGTACACACCATTAATACACTTTTATGCTAATGTTTGTCTCCTCTTTCACCAATATTAGTGTTCTAATGGTAAGGATGCACTTTTTAACATCTGTTTTTGGGTAACCAAATGAATGAACATAGAGTGGTTATTTGTACTCTAACCTGCCTGCTCTCTCTAAACTTTAGAGGCTTTATGATTGTAACCGTAGTTGATTCGAATCACAAACACGCTTGACGCTTCTAAACTTCAAATGATGTGTACCTAGGCTATATTTTCCACAGCGAATTAATGAAACTCATTCCACACAAGCATACTTCTATTGAGCTGACGTGATATGTGTTTAGGTTTGCACAGCACATCTGCATCTAATGCTTGGAACATATGTATGGGATCCATAATTGCTTCGCAGGATTATACTGTTGTTGTTAAATTACTTGAGATTCACTTCTGTGTGTTGCTTACACTTCGATTTTTTTCTAATAGATACATTTTTACCATAATTGATTGGACTTCCGATAATTCTCAACCTTAGCTGTACACTTGTAAGGTGGATGGTTAGTATTATCTAAAAATAATAATGATAATGATAATGATAGGTCAACATTAAGTTTCGGGCATCACTGAATGGTCTTTTTTGACGTCTTATGTATGGTTTTTTTGGGGGTTCAATCAACGAAAAATAATAATACAAGCAACCATGAAATTTTATGTTTCCTGTATCTCAAACACACTCCATTTGAAACCAAGGCTGGTCGATTTGTTGTCTAATCTTGTTAACTGGTGACAGCGTGGCAGTATTTTCATCATGGGCACAGCACTTTCTCTTGTCAAATGAGCAACCTAAAGAGACTAGGTAATACTCATTCCTGTTTATCACTAATAATCTAACTCTCTCATTTTAATAAGATCTGATTTTTGCTTTCGCGCAATGCAGTGTGAATCCTATGGTTCTTGGGTGCATAGCTGGCTCTCTATTGCTCAGAAAAGCTGCGGCGCTTGCATTTGAGAAGAACAAGAGATCAACCGTCACTACTGACATCATTGAGTTCTTGGGCCAAAGGTCTGTTGTGTCAGCAGTAGATTTTCATCTTGTATGACGGTTCTTTCATTTGAAAATTTCTTTCCCTTGTTGCAGCTTGGAAGATATCTGCCCTGCTGGGCGGTAGTTTCTTGTGGGTTTCTTACCATAATACTGGAACTGCGCCTCGGCATTCTACAATAATAGCGTATTAGCGATCCTGTTATCAGGATGTATCATCAACGTGTTTATGTACATATATCTGTAGTAAGAAGAGGATGCTACAATGCTGGGATGCTATGATCTGTTTAGTAGAAGCGGTCGCGGCAGGTGTGCCGCTTTTCGGTTCTCTTTGTTGGATTCTTTTTCTTTGGCTTTGTGCATGAACCGACATAGGAACAGACACGACAGAGGAACACATGGTTGGAGAACAATCTTGCAATGACAGCGTTATGATGAAGACAGGAGATGTTGAAAAAGTAAACTACTGCTAAAAACACACCTAAAATATATAGAAGGGGTAATAACGGCCTTATGGCAGCTCAGAGGTCACCCGAACTCCCTACCGGAGGTCATCCAAGCGAACGCCATAATCTGAGGGTGTTCACTTATGTGAACGCCATAACCTGAGGTCGTTCCTTTGAAAAACCACTTCAGTCAGTGTTCCCTAAAAAAAATCACTTTAGAGAACGCTTGAAAATTGCCATGTTACTCCCTCTGTCCGGAATTACTTGTCATCAAAATGGATGAAAATGGATGTATCCATTTCAATGATACGTATTTCCGGACGGAGGGAGTACAACAGATATATACGACACGTTATAAAATAGATTTGTCATGATGTAAATGAAAAATTGCTATGTTAGCAGAAAGATTGTTAGAAATTCATCAGGCTGTAGCAGAGTAATTCCACACACTTTTGATGATTTGGCATGCAACATGGAGAGTTGCATGGCAATATATCTCGAAATGATTATGAAAATGTCATAATAGGTAGGTATGGTGGCTATTTTGAGGAAGGTATATGGTGGGTGTATGGTACCGGCGAAAGTTACGCGACACAAGAGAGGCTAGCAATGATGGAAAGGTGAGAGTGTGTATAATCCATGGACTCAACATTAGTCAAAAAGAACTCACATAGTTATTGCAAAAAATCTATTAGTTATTGAAACAAAGTACTACGCGCATGCTCCTAGGGGATAGATTGATAGGAAAAGACCATCGCTCGTCTTCGACCGCCACTCATAAGGAAGACAATCAAAAAATAAAGCATGCTCCGACTTCATCACATAACGATTCACCATACGTGCATGCTACGGAAATCACAAACTTTAACACAAGTATCTATCAAATTCACAACTACTCACTAGCATGACTATAATATCACCATCTTCATATCTCAAAACAATTATAAAGAATCAAACTTCTCATAGTATTCAATGCACTTTATATGAAAGTTTTTATTATATCCCTTTTGGGTTCATATTAGGATTAAATTTATAACCAAAGTACATTACCATGTTGTTCTAAAAGACTCTCAAATAATATAAGTGAAGCATGAGAGTTCATAAATTTCTATAAAATAAAGCCACCGCCGTGCTCTAAAAAGATATAAGTGAGCAATATCTCCTAGCTCAAAAGATATAAGTGAAGCACATAGAGTATTCTAATAAACCACGATTCATGCGTATCTCTCCTAAAAGGTGTGTACAACAAGGATGATTGTGGTAAACTAAAAATTAAAGACTCAAATCATACAAGACGCTCCAAACAAAACACATATCATGTGATGAATAAAAATATAGCGTTAAGTAAAGTTACCGATAGATGAAGACGAAAGAGGGGATGCCTTCCGGGGCATCCCCAAGCTTAGGCTTTTGGATGTACTTGAATATTACCTTGGGATGCCTTGGGCACCCCCAAGCTTAGGCTTTTGTCATTCTTTATTCCATAGTCCATCAAATCCTTACCCAAAATTTGAAAACTTCACAACACAAAACTCAACAGAAAATCTCATGAGCTCCATTAGTATAAAAAAATAAATCACCACTTTAAGGTACTGTTGCAAACTCATTCTTTATTTATATTAGTGTAATATCTATTGTATTCCAACTTTTCCATCGTTCATACCCCCGATACTACCCATAGATTCATCAAAATAAGCAGACAACACATAGAAACAGAATCTGTCAAAAACAGAACAGTCTATTGCAATCTGCAACTCTTGAATACTTCTGTAACTCCAAACATTCTGAAAAATTAGGACGATCTGAGCAATTTGTGGACCAATCCAGAGCAAAAAGAATCAGATCAAAAGCACGTTTCTGTGAATTATGAAAATTATTTTCCTGGGCACAAAAGTTTCTGATTTTCAGCAGGATCAACACAACTATCACCGTAAGTTATCCTAAAGGTTTAACTTGCACAAACACTAATTAAAACATAAAACCACATCGAACCAGAGGCTAGATGAATTATTTATTACTAAACAGGAACAGAAAGCAAAGAACAAAAATAAAATTGGGTTGCCTCCCAACAAGCGCTATTCTTTAAAGCCCTTTAGCTAGGCATTAATAATTTCAATGATGCCCACAAAAAAGAGAAGAATTTAAGCAGAAAGAGAGCATCATAAAACACGTGACAAACACATCTAAGTCTAACATACTTCCTATGCATAGGCATCTTCCACTGTTCCGTTTATTATGAGACGCTTCATCATTGTCATATTGCTTTGCATGATCATGTAGTTGACATCGTATTTGCGGCAAAGCCACCTTTCATAATTCTTTCGTACATGTCACTCTTGGTTCATTGCACATCCCGGTACACCATCGGAGGCATTCACATAGAGTCATATTTTGTTCTAAGCATTGAGTTGTAATTCTTGAGTTGTAAGTAAATAAAAGTGTGATGATCTTCATTATTAGAGCATTGTCCCATGTGAGGAAAGGATGATGGAGGCTATGATTCCCCCACAAGTCGGGATGAGACTCCGGATGAAAAAAAAGCAAAATAAAAAAATAAAAAAAGAGAAAAATAAGAAAGAAAAACAAGAAAAAGAAAAAAAAGAGAGAAGGGGCAATGTTACTATCCTTTTTCCACACTTGTGCTTCAAAGTAGCACCATGATCTTCACGATAGAGAGTCTCCTATTTTGCCACTTTCATATACTAGTGGGAATTTTTCATTATAGAACTTGGCTTGTATATTCCTATGATGGGCCTCAAATTGCATTAGGTCTTCATGAGAAAGCAAGTTGGATGCACATCCACTTTCTTTTTGAGCTTTCATACACTTGTTAGCTCTAGTGCATCTATTGCATGGCAATCCCTACTCACTCACATTTATATCTATTGATGGGCATCTCCATAGCCTGTTGATATGCCTAGTTGCTGTGAGACTATCTTCCTCCTTTTTGTCTTCCCCACAATCACCATATTCTCTTCCATCATAGTGCTATATCCATGGCTCACGCTCATCTATAGCGTGAAGGTTGAAAAAGTTTGAGAACGTCAAAAGTATGAAACAATTGCTCGGCTTGTCATCGGGGTTGTGCATGATTTAAATATTTTGTGTGATGAAGATAGAGCATAGCCAGACAATATGATTTTGTAGGGATAACATTCTTTGGCCATGCTATTTTGAGAAGACATGATTGCTTTATTAGTATGCTTGAAGTATTATTGTTTTTATGTCAATATTAACTTTTGTTTTGAATCTTACGGATCTGAACATCCATGTCACAATAAAGAGAATTACATGGATAAATATGTTAGGTAGTATACCACATCAAAAATTCTGTTTTTATCATTTACCTCCTCGAGGACGAGCAGGAATTAAGCTTGGGGATGCTTGATACGTCTCCAACGTATCTATAATTTTTGATTGTTCCATGCTATTGTATTATCTGTTTTGGATGTTTAATATGCGTTTAATATGCATTAATATGCTATTTTATATTATTTTTGGGACTAACCTATTAACCGAGAGCCTAGTGCCAGTTTATGTTTTTTTGCCTGTTTTAGAGTTTCGCAGAAAAGGAATACCAAACGGAGTCCAAATGGAATGAAACTTTCACGATGATCTTTCTTGGACTAGAAGCAAACCAAGAGACTTAGAGATGAAGTCGGAGACTCAACGAGGCGACCATGAGGGTGGAGGGCGCGCCTAGGGGGGTAGGGCACGCTCCCTACCTCGTGGGCCCCTTGGAGCTCTCCTGACCTAGTTCCTTCGCCTATATATACTCTCATAGCCCAAAAACATCAGGGAGAGCCACAAAAACACTTTTCCACCGCCGCAACCTTCTCTACGCGTGAGATCCCATATAGGGGCCTTTTTCGGCGTCCTGCCGGAGGGGGATTTGATCACGGAGGGCTTCTACATCAACACCATTACCCTTCCGATGAAGCGTGAGTGGTTTACCTCAGACCTACGGGTCCATAGCTAGTAGCTAGATGGCTTCTTCTCTCTCTTTGATTCTCAATACCATGTTCTCCTCGATGTTCTTGGAGATCTATTCGATGCAATATTATTTTGCGGTGTGTTTGCCGAGATCCAATGAATTGTGGATTTATGATCAGATTATCTATGAATATTATTTGAGTCTTCTCTGAATTCTTATATGCATGATTTGATATCTTTGTGAGTCTCTTTGAATTATCGGTTTAGTTTGGCCTACTAGATTGGTTTTTCTTGCAATGGGAGAAGTGCTTAGCTTTGGGTTCAATCTTGCGGTTCCTTTCCCAGTGGCAGTAGGGGCAGCAAGGCACGTATTGTATTGTTGCCATCGAGGATAAAAAGATGGGGTTTTCATCATATTGCTTGAGTTCATTCCTTTACATCATGTCATCTTACTTAATGCGTTACTCCGTTCTTTATGAACTTAATACTCTAGATGCATGCTGGATAGCGGTCGATGTGTGGAGTAATAGTAGTAGATGCAGAATTGTTTCGGTCTACTTGACACGGACGTGATGCCTATATTCATGATCATTGCCTTAGATATCATAATAGTTATGCGCTCTTCTATCAATTGCTCGGTAGTAATTTGTTCACCCACCTTAATATTTGCTATCTTAAGAGAAGCCACTAGTGAAATCTATGGCCCCCGGGGTCCCTTTTCCATCATATAAGTCCTCTTTTCAATCATACTAGTTTCCGATCTATTATTTTGCAATCTTTTACTTTCCGATCTATAAACCAAAAATACCAAAATATTTACTTTACCGTTTATCTAGCTCTATAAAATCTCACTTTTGCAAGTAACCATGAAGGGATTGACAACCCCTTATCGCATTGGGTGCAAGTTTGTTGCTTGTTTGTGCAGGTATTTGGTGACTTGTGCATTGTCTCCTACTAGATTGATACCTTGGTTCTCAAACTGAGGAAAATACTTACTCTGCTTTGCTGCATCACCCTTTCCTCTTCAAGGGAAAAGCCAACGCAAGCTCAAGAAGTAGCAGGGGGGAACCCATGATATGTTTTGTCGAGTGCCTTTTGTAGTGTAGTGAGAATATGTCCAGTTCTAATTGCTATATTTGGCTGTTTGCAGTATGCCTTGTTTATTTCAGTTGTTCACAATGTGATGCTCTATATGTGCAACTATTTACTGTGCAGTACATTTTCATCAATACCAGTTTTGAACATACCGATAGCAATGCATATATTTGCTTGTTGTTAAGCCGGTTATAGCTAGCATATGCCTCTTTTAAATTTGTTTGGTTGTTGAGTTGTTTGTAGTTAGCATATGTCCAGTTTCAAATGCTATCTTTGGTTGTTTGTAGTATGCCTTGTTTATTCCAGTTATTCACAACGTGATGTTCTATATGTGCAAGTATGAACTGTGCAACTCAATTTCATCAATACCAGTTTCAACAATACCATTATGAATGACTACATTTGGTTGATGTTAAGCATGTTGTAGTTAATGCGCCTTTCCATTTTTATTTAACAATAACCAATGTACTTAGACTGGCACAATACCAGTTTGAATGACTATATTTGCTTGTTGTTAAATGTTATGCCTGTTGCAGTTGACACACATTTCCACTTCTTTTGCTTAACTAGCGTGCTTAAACCTGTGAAGCTATTGTTTAGAGATTATTTTGTCTACCATGGATATATTTGGTTGATGTTTAGCGTGTTGTGCTTAACATGCCTCTCGATGTACTTACACAGGACAATTTTGGGAACGACTGCAGTTTTCCATCAAGGTTAGTTTCATTCCATGGCTTATATATACTCACTTTTCAGGATAACGGTAGCTAGTACCATATAGGCCGGGGTTGATAAGGGACTAATCGGTGAATCAGACTTTTAACTGAATATATCTGTAACCCATTTATTGTTAGGTTAACTAGGGCATATCCAATATATGTGATGCTACATAGCAACATGCACTATACTGAGTGTCTAAATATGCAATCCTTGGCTACATAGCAACAAGGAAGAGTGTTTACCTTAATGTTCTGATGA
Organism: Aegilops speltoides; assembly: GCA_021437245.1. NCBI lineage: Eukaryota > Viridiplantae > Streptophyta > Magnoliopsida > Poales > Poaceae > Aegilops > Aegilops speltoides. The sequence continues at coordinate 52,769,408 of CM038144.1, forward strand.
TGTCTAGATATATGTAGAACTAGAAGAGCAGCAACAACACATCAGCAGTTAATCAGCCAATAATTTTTTAAAATGTAATAAACTTCCTCTGACCCATAATATAATATGTTAATTCATCCAATATGTGAGTACATTGGATGTTATATAAGATATTATATAATGGGACCGAGGGAGTGTTGTACTACATCATTGTGCAATTGATGTTTAGCTCCTAATATTACTTGGTGCTTTTAGGTACATATGTCATTGGTAAAGATCCGTGCTTCGACCCTTTGTGCGTATGGGGCAAAGAAATATTGATGAACCAGCATCAAGTGAGGAAGCTAATAAATGTTATTAGTAAAGTGGATCAAAAGATGGCAATTAAACTATTTGTTTACACTTTATCCAAGACAACAACGAACTGCATGATGGTAAGTAAGAACTCTGCATCCTTCTTTTTACTGCCCATAATGAGTTGTGTTAGATGACAGTGTTTGAATCTTTTTCCTTTGCAGTGGTTCCCAAAGCAGTTTACTCAAGATTACCTCTCAAACTAGATGATTAGTGGGCATGCAAAGGTTAAAGTATTTCTACCAGAACACGATGACTATCTAAATGTTCATAAAGACAGTGAAGGATGGGCGATCGGCCATCACAAGGAGTTGGAGAAGAGTCGTGCATGCCTTCTGCATGTAGGAGGGCACAATATGGGCATTCCGCTTCACCTTTGTTCAGCAACCAGAATGTATTTCACCTCTTTCTTTACTGTCTTTAATAGTGCAAGTATACAACTATGGTTCATCATTCTTTATTTGGTGCTTATGTAATTCTTGAACATATTTACCTATGAATCAAATTATGCATTGGTTGTTTGAACCTGATGGATATGAATAAAGCTATAACATACTTTCAAATTCAAATCCGGTCCCATTTTAAATAGCAGCAACTAAATTACGGTGAAATTACGCTTTGCAGGTCGTTACGACGCACATAGTCGATAAAACAAAAACTTTTGTGATACACACCATAATCTGACACGGTTCACAGAGAGGAAACGTGTGCGAGCATGCACACAGTTGCCATTTGCAAAGATTGTGTAATGTCAGACAATATCACAACCGGTGCGGGCAAACTAAATGTTTGTGATAGTTGCCTTATCGTACACGATTTGCAATCATGAACTGTTTCTGATGTGGTACGCATCATAAACGTTGCACCACTGAATAGCGTGTGCTTTAGTTATCATGTACGACGCTGTTATGACAGTCTAATGTTTCGTATACCTATCTGACACTCGTATGATGACTAGTTAGTCTTCTTAATTATTTATCACATACGGTTTGGGAAAAGTGAATGTGTGTGATTGTCTGCTTATCGTACACGTTCTATAATCATGAGCTGTTTGTGATGGGTTGCACATCATAAATGTAGCACCACAGAATACCGACTGCGATGGTAATGCCAGCACACACGAGTAGCAAGGATGGAGAGTTTGGGATATTCGAGATATCAGAAATAGTTCATAGGGACAACTGTATGCATCATGGCTCCCTATCACCAACAGTTTTTGTGTCGTGTGGGAAGGAACCCCCCCTATCGCACACACTCACTTGGCGACAGTTCAAAATGCCGTCGCGGAAAGGGGTTAAAAACCGTTTGTATAGCACCTCGTTGTACTAGTGAAAATCTAAATCTTGCTCAGCCAAAATGCCATCACGGAAAGGGGTTGTCTTTCTTGGTGATATACATGTTGCAGTGAAGATTTATCGGTAACACCGATAAAAATCTAAATCTTGCTCAGCCAAAACCCATGGCAATGATTCTTGCGCGCACTTCTATCCTCCTTGAAGGTGTTACCGTCAAGTTCTCTATGCCCATTTCAGGGATCTAGGTGGAACAGGGCTCTAGGTCTTCCTGGAACAGATAAGCTAACTTGATTGGTAAGAATGTTGGATGCTAGCAGTGCGGATGTGAGGGCGGAGGTCGTGGATCTATTAGTGTGGCATGTTTTGTTTGGCATCCTACCTCAGTGTGTGGTGGTGGAGTCTAAGCTACTAGGAGGATCCTTAGCGATGCATTGTAGATTACTATAGGAAACTAAACTTGGGAATTGCATTTGTTTGGATGCTGCACAAAGAATTGCGAGAGAGAGAGAGAGAGAGAGCGAGAGAGAGAGAGAGAGAGAGATGGGGGAAGGGAGAGAGATATGGGGGAGGGAGTAAGGAAGGGAGGGAAGGAGTCAGGAAGGGAGGGAAAGGGAGGGAGAGATGGAGAGAGAGGAAGAGGGAGGGAGGGAGGGAGGGAGAGAGAGATGTTGCATTGGCCTTCTCACAGGAAGTGAAAGGAAGGATTCCTGTAGGAATTTTCAAAGCAAATACTACAATCTAAATGAAGGATTGGAAAGTTGTCCTATAGGATTCAATCCCTACAACTTTACTAGAAAATCCTTTGTTCCAAACATGTTGTCGAACCAAAAGTGAGCACTTGCCTCCTACAAGTACCTAGGTATCCAAATGTGGCAAATACACATTTTTATATCCAACCACATGTATTCACTACAAAAAAAACACTTCCGTGATGATATGTGTTTGTCACAGTAGGTCACATTTCTGTCATGCATGTACATCCATGACAATTTTATGACAGAATCAAGATAGTCATACTTGTGTTGTCATACAAGTGTTCCATGACAATACCAAAATTATAATCTCGAAAGTGTTCACTTCCATGACGATAAATGAGGTGTCATGGAAGTGCTTTCGTCAAGGGTAACCAAAACATGGCATCCACCATAATGGGTCGTCGTTAAGCTATCGGGTTCGGTTTTGGATCCGATAACCCATTAACAGTAACGACCAATGGCGATTTTCCACGTGTAAAATTCTCATTGGCCAGAGGAAACACGTGTCGGATCCGTGATGGGCCAGATGTAGTCAGTCCAATGGAGGAGATGTGCCTATGATACGTCGACACGTGGTAGGGCCCAACAAAGGCCCATATAGGTTAAAAAGGCCGGCCTAGTCAAAGGCCCGTTTGATTTACTCAGGTACTGGTGGGGTGGCCCACTAACGGCATGATTAAACATGGCCCATTTACGGCCCACCGCGAGATCTGGCCCGTCAATTATTCACCGAGTCTTTGGGCCCAATTGCGGCCCACTGAGATTTCGGCATGTTAGTGGCCCGATGTATACATGGGCCCATTTCAGCCCGGTGTGACTTTCGGCCTAGTGATGGCCCGTACTGCCCATGGGCCATATATGGTCCGACGCGACATCCAGCCCACTGATGATCCGTGATCAACGTGGCAACAATTCAGCCCAACGTGACTTTGGGCCTGTTAAAGGCTTGTAGTAATTCGGCCCGTGATGCCTCTACTAAGCTTTCGACCTCTTAGCGGCCCATGATGTCAGTGGGCCAAATAAGGCCCGAGATATGTTTCGGCCTGGTAACGGCCCGTCACATAACTAGGCCAATAATGGCCCGATCTACATTTCATCCTGCTAAAGGCCCGTGGACAATTATTGAAAATTGAGGCCCGACATGCATTTCGGCCTGCTAAAGCGACATCATTAATCATCAAAATAGAAAAACAATATACGTGCCACCACGAGACCCATGTGTCGTGCGAGCATGCGTGAGTTAATGGGACGCATGCAAGCAGTCCATCATGCAGGCAGACCGGGAGGCATGCTCACTGCACAGTGTCATCAGGAGGCGTGCGAGTAGCTGTGTGAAATGATGGTAGGCATGCCAGAAGTCCGATGCACAGGCTCACCGGAGGCGAGTCAGTGGTTTGACTGCCGCCCGCCTCTCTCCCACTACTCCATATTAATGGCGCGCTCGAGCGGCCACACCCCCACCCTCACCACACACACAGTCCTCTCTCTCCGCCTGCATCCTCGAGGCCGCTCACAGTCCTCAAAGCCGTCAGTGTATGAGGATGCCACCAAAGCGTCCCATCGGAGGGAGTGGAGAGGCCGGGGCTACTGAAGCACCGGAGCATGGCATGAACATGGAGACAGAGGTTGCCATCGCCGTTGGCGAGGTATCGCTGCACCTTGATGTCGTCGACGATGCCATGCTGCTACGTCTTGAGCTTGTGTTGGTTTTCTTTGAAGAGGAAAGGGTGATGCAACAATAGTAGCGTAAGTATTTCCCTCGGTTTTTGAGAACCAAGGTATCAATCTAGTAGGAGGCTCCTCAAAAGTCCCACGCACCTACACAAATAAACAAAGAACTCGCAACCAACGCAATAAAGGGGTTGTCAATCCCTTCACGGCCACTTGCGAAAGTGAGATCTGATAGAGATAGTATGATAAGATAAATATATTTTTGGTATTTTATAATATAGATGCAAAAAGTAAAGATGCAAATAAAAGTAGATTGAAAGCTTATATGATAAAAGATAGACCCGGGGGCCATAGGTTTCACTAGTGGCTTCTCTCAAGATAGCATAAGTATTACGGTGGGTGAACAAATTACTTTCGAGCAATTGATAGAAAAGCAAATAATTATGAGATTATCTAGGCATGATCATGTATATAGGCATCACGTCCGCAACAAGTAGACCGACTCCTGCCTGCATCTACTACTATTACTCCACACATTGACCGACTCCTGCCTGCATCTAGAGTATTAAGTTCATAGAGAATAGAGTAACACATTAAGCAAGATGACATGATGTAGAGGGATAAACTCAAGCAATATGATATAAACCCCATCTATTTATCCTCGATGGAAACAATACAATACGTGCCTTGCTGTCCCTACTGTCACTGGGAAAGGACACCGCAAGATTGAATCCAAGGCTAAGCACTTCTCCCAAGGCAAGAAAGATCAATCTAGTAGGCCAAACCACACTGATAATTCGAAGAGACTTGCAAAGATAACTCAATCATACATAAAAGAATTCAGAGGATATTCAAATATTTCTCATAGATAAACTTGATCATAAACCCACAATTCATCGGATCTCGATAAACACACTGCAAAAAGAGTTTACATCGAATAGATCTCCACAAGAGAGGGGGAGAACATTGTATTGAGATCCAAAAAGAGAGAAGAAGCCATCTAGCTAATAAATATGGACCCGAAGGTCTGTGGTAAACTACTCACAACTCATCGGAGGGGCTATGGTGTTGATGTAGAAGCCCTCCATGGTCGATTCCCCTCCGTGAGCGCCGCCAAGGCTCCAAGATGGGATCTCGCGGATACAGAATGTTACGGTGGTCGAAATTGTGTTTCGTTGGCTCCCTGGATGTTTTCGGGGTACGTAGGCTTATATAGGAGGAAGAAGTATGTCGGTGGCCGCCCAAGGGTCCCACAAGATAGGGCGGCGCGCACAGAGGGGGTGGGTGCGCCCTCCTGTCTCGTGGCCGCCTCGGCTGCTTCTTGACTTGCACTCCAAGTCCTCTGGATCACATTCGTTCCAAAAATCACGCTCCCAAAGGTTTCATTCCATTTGGACTCCGTTTGGTATTCCTTTTCTTCGAAATACTGAAATAGGCAAAAAACAGCAATACGGGCTGGGCCTCCGGTTAGTAGGTTAGTCCCAAAAATGATATAAATGTGTAAATAAAGCCCATAAACATCCAGAAGGGGTAATATAATAGCATGGAACAATAAAAAATTATAGATATGTGGGAGACGTATCACATGCTTCCACGGCTAGGGCGGGAGGTCCACACCGACTCCGGTGATGACTCAGGCGACGGCTCTGATGTCGACGGACAACCGGTTAGTCATCTATGCCCATTTATGTGTCAAATACATCCTAGGGTTTCTCTGGTTACTCCTGTCTCCCCTTTTTTGGAATAGAAATCCTATGGTTATGTTCTCTCAATCCATGAAATCTGAGTAAGTTTCGTTCGATCCGAGTAGTGTATTGATTTTTTGAATGGTACAAAAGATAAGTGATTAGTTGTTTCATTTGTGCAAATGATTTCTGCTAATAATCCGACTAGGGTTAGTGTTCGTGCTAATAGTTCCTAGCCAGGTCTTGACAATTGATTTTGAATGACCTACATATATGTTGTTGCCATTTTTTTCTTTCAAGATTGGTATGTACATAGATGATTGTGCTTAAAAATCGAACCATAACCCCTGAATATGTCTAAAAATAGCAATAAATTCCTAATCCTACTTTATGGCATCTAAACATTGCTTTGATGCCAAATTTTGGCAACTGCCAAATGTTCGTTAGAGATTAGTTTGTATTCCAAAATTGGCGCCTAATTTTTTTTACTATATGTATGGGTGCTATCAGATGATGTCTGATACGTCTCCGTCGTATCTATAATTTTTGATTGTTCCATGCCAATATTATTCAACTTTCATATACTTTTGGCAACTTTTTATATTATTTTTGGGACTAACATATTGATCCAGTGCCCAGTGCCAGTTCCTGTCTTTTGCATGTTTTATGTTTCGAAGAAACCCCATATCAACCAGAGTCCAAACGGAATAAAAACGGACGGAGAATTATTTTGGAATATTTATGATTTTTGGGAAGTAAAATCAATGCGAGACGGTGCCCGAGGGGGCCAGGAGATAGGGGGTGCGCCCCAGGGAGGCAGGCGCACCCTGGACTCTCCTGGGGCCCCCGTAAGGCGGTTGATGCTCTTATTTTTCCGCAAGAAAGCTAATTTTATGAGAAAGATCTGGGCGAAAGATTCACCCCAATCGGAGTTACGGATCTCCGGATATAAAAGAAACGGTGAAGGGGCAGAATCTGAGAACGCAGAAACAGAGAGATAGATCCAATCTCGGAGGGGCTCTCGCCCCTCCCACGCCATGGGAGCCAAGGACCAGAGGGGTCTCCCATCTAGGGAGGAGGTCAAGGAAGAAGAATAAGAATAAGGGGGGCTCTCTCCCCCTTGCTTCCGGTGGCACCGGAACGTCGCCGGGGGCCATCATCATCACCGCGATCTTCACCAACACCGCCGTCATCTTCACCAACATCTCCATCACCTTCCCCCATCTATATCCAGCGGTCCACTCTCCCGCAACCCGCTGTACCCTCTACTTGAACATGGTGCTTTATGCTTCATATTATTTTCCAATGATGTGTTGCCATCCTATGATGTCTGAGTAGATTTTTGTTGTCCTATCGATGATTGATGAATTGCTATGATTGGTTTGAGTTGCATGTTTTATTATTGGTGCTGTCCTATTGTACCGTCCGTGACGCGCAATCATGAGGGATTCCTGCTGTAGGGTTTGCAATATGTTTATGATTTGCTTATGGTGGGTGGTGTGAGTGACAGAAGCACAGACCCGAGTAAGTAGGTTGTTTGCGTATGGGATAAAGGGGACTTGATACTTTAATGCTATAGTTGGGTTTTACCTTAATGAATCTTTAGTATTTGCGGACGCTTGCTAGAGTTCCAATCATAAGTGCATATGATCCAAGTAGAGAAAGTATGTTAGCTTATGCCTCTCCCTCAAGTAGAATTGCAATAATGATTATCGGTCTAGTAACGTAGTCAATTGCTTAGGGACAATTCCACAACTCCTACCACCACTTTTCCATACTCGCTATTGTTAACTTATTGTTTCTTTATCTAAATAGCCCCTAGTTTATATTTACGTGCTCTTTATTATCTTGCAAATCTATCCTATCACACCTACAAAGTACTTCTAGTTTCATACTTGTTCTAGGTAAAGCGAACGTCAAGCGTGCGTAGAGTCGTATCAGTGGCCGGTAGGACTTGAGAGAGTATTTGTTCTACATTTAGCTCCTCATTGGGTTCGACGCTCTTACTTATCGAAAGAGGCTACAACTATCCCGTATACTTGCGGGTCATCAAGACCTTTTTCTGGCGCCGTTGCCGGGGAGTCATAGCGTGGTGAATATTTTCGTGTGTGCTTGTTTGCTTTATCACTAAGTAATTTTTTATTTGGTGTTCTTAGTTGTTTTCTATCTTTAGTTATAAGTAGGAAACGCAAAATACCAAAAAAAATTAGTTGTACCTACTACATCAATGGTTGAAGAACCACTCAAAATCTATCACACTCCTGAAGCTTTTTACTTGGATCATCTTCGATCCCTTTGTGCTCGTGCTGAAACCCCAACTAGCTTAGTTGAGGGAAAATCTTTAGATGAGCATGCTTGTTATGTGCGACACCGTATATCTGAAAAAGGGAAATTATTATGGGATCAAATTCAACGTTTGCAATGCTATGCTTGGAATTTATGTGAAATTTATGAGTTTACTTGTTGTTCTGAAGACCCTAAGAAACACCTACCCTATCAATGCTTGTTTAGTGATAATGGAATCGTATCTTCGTATGCTAAGGGTGTTTATAATTACTATGATGTTCAAAAAATTGAAGAATTTGTTGCTTTTAAGGGTGCTTATGAGATTGCTTCTTTGATTGAAAAGTATGATGCTACTCTTTACAAATCTGAAAGTTTTGCCATATTTCAATATTGTTATGATAATTATGCTTCTAATGCCTATGTTAAACCATATATTGAGGACTCCTCTGGTGCCCAAGAAGAGAATAATATTTTGCAGGAAGCTGTGGAAGAAGAAATTGATGAAACTATGAGCTCATTGGATGAAAAAGATGATGAGGAGAGCGAAGAACAAAAGGAGGAAGAGCGGATTGATCACCCGTGCCCACCTTCTAATGAGAGTAACTCTTCAAGTCATACATTGTTTAATTCCCCTTCGTGCTTACCGAAGGATGATTGCTATGATGATTGCTATGATCCTGTTGATTCTCTTGAAATATCCCTTTTTGATGATGCTTGCTATGCTTGTGGCCAAGAGGCCAATATGAATTATGCTTATGGAGATGAACTTGCTATAGTTCCTTATGTTAAACACGAAACTGTTGCTATTGCACCCACGCATGATAGTCCTATTATCTTTTTGAATTCTCCCGACTACACTATATCGGAGAAGTTTGCACTTAGTAAGGATTATATTGATGGGTTGCGTTTTACCGTTGCACATGATGATTTTGATAGATATAATATGCATGTGCTTGCTACTCCTACTTGTAATTATTATGAGAGAGGAACTACATCTCCGCCTCTTTATGTTTTCAACACGATAGAATTGCAAGAAACTGTTTATACTATGCATTGGCCTTTACTATGTGTGCATGAATTGTTCTTTTATGACATGCTGATGCATAGGAAGAGAGTTAGACTTTGTCATTGCTTCATGTATGTTACTTTGTGCTCACTGCTAAATTACAAATCATTGTTAACTAAAATTGGCTTTGATATACCTTGGGATCCGGGTGGATCCATTACTTGAGCACTGTATGCCTAGCTTAATGGCTTTAAAGAAATCGCTGCCAGGGAGACAACCCGAAAGTTTTTAGAGAGTCATTTATTTCTGTTGAGTGCTTTTATATAGCTTAAAAACAAAAAAATAAAGAGGGGAACCTAAAACTTTTCAAGAAGGAAAGTGAAAGTGAGAGAGACAAGCATTGTTGAAGTGGGAGAGCTCCTTGAACTTTGTTCATGCTCACGGAAACTTTGTTAATCTTAATTACAGAAACTTCTCATCAAAAATAATTATCCCCTTTTAAAATTCCATTGTATTGTAAAAATAATGTGCTAAGGTTTGCCTTTAGGATGTTTACAATGCTTGTTGGTTTGTACGGTGCAGGACAGAAACTTTGGCTGTAGTGTGCGGTTTTACATTTTTAACTGGAAGGTCAATTGGTTCTGATTCCTTTTGCACTATCTTGATATACAACTTGTTTATTTTTCCTAATTTTTGTAGAATTTTTCGGGTACCTGAAGTATGGTGGATGTTCAGATTGCTACAGACTTTTCTGTTTTTGATGCATAGTTTGCTTGTTTTGATGAATCTATCAATTTATATCAGTGGTTTAAGCCATGAAAAAGTTATATTACAGTAGACACAATTCAAAAAAAAAATGAATTGGTTTGCAACATTACTTATAGTGGTGATTTGCTTTATTATACTAACGGTTCTTACCGAGTTTTCTGTTGAAGTTTTGTGTGGATGAAGTGTCTAATCGAGGATGTCTCGATATGAGAAAAAGGGAGAGAGGCAAGAGCTCAAGCTTGGGGATGCCCAAGGCACCCCAAATAAATATTCAAGGAGACTCAAGTGTCTAAGCTTTGGGATGCCCCGGAAGGCATCCCCTCTTTCTTCAACAAGTATCGGTATGTTTTCGAATTCGTTTCGTTCATGCATTATGTGCAAGTCTTGGAGCGTCTTTTGCATTTAGTTTTCATTTTTCTTTTATGCACCATGCTAGTATGAGATAGTCCTTGGTTGATTTAGAGAATTCTCATTGCACTTCACTTAAATCTTTGGAGTATGGCTTTATAGAATGCTTCATGTGCTTCATTTATATCATTTGAAGTTTGGATTGCCTGTTTCCATTTACATAGAAAACCGCCATTTGTAGAATGCTCTTTTGCTTCACTTATACTTGTTAGGGCATGGGCATATCTTTTGTATAAAGAATTAAACTCTCTTGCTTCACTTATATCTATTTAGAGAGATGACAGGAATTGGTCATTCACATGGTTAGTCATAAAATCCTACATAAACTTGTAGATCGATGAATATGATATGTTTGATTCCTTGCAATAGTTTTGCGATATAAAGGTGGTAATATTAGAGTCATGCTAGTGGGTGGTTGTGGATTGTAGATACACTTGTGTTGAGGTTTGCAAGTCCCGTAGCATGCACGTATGGTAACCGTTGTGTGACAAATTTGAAGCATGGGGTGTTTCTTTGATTGTCTTCCTTATGAGTGGTGGTCGGGGATGAGCGATTGTATTTTCCTACCAATCTATCCCCCTAGGGCCATGCGTAGTAGTACTTTGCTTCGAGGGCTAATAAACTTTTGCAATAAGTATATGAGTTCTTTATGACTAATGTGAGTCCATGGATTATACGCACTTTTACCTTTCCATCATTGCTAGCCTCTTCGGTACCGTGCATTGCCTTTTCTCACCTCGAGAGTTGGTGCAAACTTCGCCGGTGCATCCAAACCCCGTGATATGATACGCTCTATCACACATAAGCCTCCTTATATCTTCCTCAAAACAGCCACCATACCTACCTATCATGGCATTTCCATAGCCATTCCGAGATATATTGCCATGCAACTTCCATCATCATCATATACATGACTTGAGCATTCATTGTCATATTGCTTTGCATGATCGTAAGATAGCTAGCATGATGTTTTGATGTCATTGCTATGCTAGATCATTGCACATCCCGGTACACCCACTACTAGGAAAAGGGCTATAGATAGGATTGATTCTAATGGCGCACCGCGGAAGCAGTGCGCCACTACTATATACTAATGGCGCACCCGTTTGTGGTACGCCATTAGTGTGCAAGACACTAATGGCACACCGTAAACAGAGTGCGCCACTAGTATGAATTATTTTTTTTCCATTTTCCCATACATACTAATGGCGCATCTGGTCCGTAATGCCATTACTATCTATAACTACTAATGGCGCAGCAAGCGCGCATGCGCCATTCTTGTAAATTTTGTTTTATTCGTTTTTTGCAAAACTACTAATGGCGCATCGCACAAAGGCGCCATTACTAGTTTAAACTAGTAATGGCGCATCCGGAGGAGATCGCCATTAGTATATATACTTATTATTTTTACTTTTTGCAAAACTACTAATGGGCACTTTAAATCGTAGTTTTCATTTCTCGATTGTATTTCATGGGCACTTTTTGATATCATGAATATTTTTAAATTTCATGGGCACTTTTGAATTCATGAGGACACTTGATCTCGATTCCCCTCCATCTCGATCGCACCCGCAGACCTCCCGCTTAGCTCCACCCATCGCAACCTCCCCGCTCCACCGCCGAGCACCCGCCCCAGACCAAGACTTTTTGAACATATTTTTAAATTTTTTTACTATTTTTATAAAAAATATTACTGGTATAATTTAAACAAGTTTGAACATATTTAAACACAAATAAATATAAAAAACACCATTCCCACTTCACCGCCGACCCCCGCCTGCACCTCCCCCACTCCACCGCCTTGCCGACCCCGCACCTCCCCACTCCACCGCCGACGTCCCACCGCACCTCCCGCTCCACCGGCCGCCACCCGGACCCCGCACCGTCCCCCACTCCACCGCCGACGACCACCCGCACCCTCCCCCCGCACCATCCCCGCCCGCTCCACCGTCACAAATGAATGCAACTAAAATTGCAAAAAAAAACAAATTTGATTATATTTTCAAATAAAAATTTGATTATATTTTCAAATAATAAATTTGATGATATTTTTCATATTCATAAATATTTTCAAATAACAAATTTGATGATATTTTTAAAAATTATTACTATTTTTATAAAAAATATTACTGTTATGATTTAAACAAGTTTGAACATATTTAAACAAAATAAATATCAAACAACATTTTAAATGCATAAATACAAAAATGGGGAGCCTGGGAATCGAACCCAGACCTCTGGTGTGTGTCTTTGCGTCTTGACCGGTCGGGCTAGTGGGCTTGTTCTAATTTAGTTATAGGTTAGGTTGTATATAACCTGACCAGTCGTACTTATGGCGCACTAGGTTTAGGTGCGCCATTAGAACCCTCCCCCCACACCACCTACTCACTTCACTATGGCCTCAGTCCCCAACCATACGCCGCCGTCCCCTCCGTCGCCTGCCGCCACGCGCCCTGCCGCCTCCTCTCCCTTCCTCCCCTCGGCGCCGCCACCCCCTCCGTCGGTCGCAGAGCCCGCGCGCCCCCGCCCGCCCCCCTTCCTCCCCCTCGGCGCCGCCTCCCCGAGCCCGCCCCGCTGCGGCGCCGCCTCCCTCGCCTCCCTCCCTAACCCTCGGAGCCGCCAAAGACTTGGAGCCTCGGCGCCGCCCCACGTCCACCAGGAGAGGAGGCCCCACGTCCACTAGGAGAGGAGGCCCGCGACCTCCCCGCCTCCCCAAGCTCGCCGTCTCCGCCCTCCGTCGTCTCGCTCTGCCACCACCTCATCGTGGTCGGGTAATCTTCATTGCCCTCCTCCCTCTGCCTCTCTTCTCCTCTCTTCCTCCTCTCCTCCCTCCCGACCATGCCCTCTTCTTCTCTCTTTTGCTAGGTTTAGGTCAAATCCTCCCGGCCATGTCCATCTTCTTGCTCTGTAGCAAGTGTCCATCTTCTGTGTAGGCATGGCGATGATTTTGTTTAGAATGGGGCTTAATTTAGGAACCAAAATTGGTCGAACTGCTAGGAATTTTCTTTCAACTGCTAGTTATAGAAATGATAGTCACGCAGATTGCAAGTTTTCTGTCGACTCTGAGCGCTAGGAATTTTCTTTTCTGCTCCTTACGTAGACATAAACTTGGCAAGTTTTAGCAACAAGAATACAAATGATAGTCACGCAATTGCACATGATCTCTACTAGTTATAGAAATTCATTGCTTGTCCTATGTTTTCTGTCAGGGTATTGTTCAGGAAGCTTGCTTGAGTTTGTGTCCTTTAATGTGTAAATCTACAGTTCTAGCCACTGTTTGCAGTTCTAGCCACTCCTTGCTGCTAGTTCCTCAAGGAGTTCTGCTCAAAATTAGCTCAAGAAGTTACATCTGGGTTTTACAAAGTTGTTTTGGCTTAGAGGATAAGTTGTTGTATATACTGTCATAAAATTTGCTTCATATGCTTGTATCTGGGTGCTAAAATCACTTTTGTTAGAGCTTTATTATTTCAGCAAAACTGATAGATTTAGTTCATTCATATGCTTCCTCTTATCTTCTTTGGCAAGAGGTCGAGAGGTGGTAACAGATAGATTTAGTTCATTGGTATAGATAAATTTGTTAATATTCTTCAGGAAGCTTGCTTGAGCTGTTTATATACTTGCTTGCTTGCTAGCAAAAACAGTAGCTTTGTTTACGGTGTTAACTAATTCATGCCACCAAATGGTAGAGACAGAGACCATGTCTCTTCTAGTTTCCCATGAATTAATAAACCATGCATGGTATCAAGTGAGCCATGCACAGCCATGAAAATAGCTTGATTGCTACTGTTTTAAATAGTTAGTCAAATGAATTGCTTGCTTGCTACTGTTTTTAGCTACTGTTTTTATTCAAAAATATTGGAGTTTATATCATATATATTGTTGGCATGTATTTCATATGTTCTCTAGCATTAAGGCTACATAGCATGCCATTTTGTGCCTTGTATTAATTGCTTTCCTACATGTTTGCAGGTTTAAGTGAAAAAGAGGAAGAAAGGAGAATCGGGGTAGGGTTTCATGGCTAGAATGATATCTAGAAAAAATGATCTTGGCTTTTTTTATGTAATTCTTTGTGGTATTAAGATAGAAACCTGGGATACTATTTCTGTTAGGAGATGGTGTTATATTAAGATGCATATATTGTTAGGTTACATAAATTGTATAATCTTGCCACTTAAGTCACCTTCCTTTAAGCGAGAAAATTCAGTTAGGAGCTACTGTTAGGAGCTCTTGTCAAAAACTTGAGCTACTATCAAAAAAATCAGTTATGGCATCTAGAATTATGTCGGTTTTGTTTTGTAACTAGAAGACCAAAGTGTTAGGAATTCATCCAAGCTGTAGTTTTCGATATTCTATCAAACTGAAAACTGTTAAAAAGCATGATGTTTCTTGGATTTTGTAATGATGATGATGATGGAACACATGGTCTTGGATTTTGTAATGATGATGGAACATTATAAAGCATTGTACTCCAAGTGTGTATGAAGGATACAAAAATTTAGCAACTTCTTTGATTTTATAAAGTTGTTCTTATATGGGTGAAACTTCACTTGTTTTTAGGCTAGTGCAGGTGTTGCTTTATTGTGATGCCTCTGAATTACTTGTGATCACATTGAGAAAGACTTGCTAGTTTGTTGGGTTTTGTCTCTGACCATTGTGTCGTGATGAATTTGCAGGTACCCCGAGAGGCCCTTGAGTTTCCCGGAATGTCGATTAACTTCCGTTCCGGCAAATTCGGGCACTCCATATGTCCTATTTTCAGCAAAAGGTCATGCTGAAATTTTTCGTGAATTTTAGCATGACTTTGCTAAAAATAGGACATATGGGGTACTTGCGACTAATGCATGTTTTATGATCTCTTGTAAGGGTACTAATTGGTCTCTTCTGCTGCTTATCGAGATGGCGGAAGCAGCCATCGCCGATCTGCGACAATCGATCTGAGTTGGATGCTTCGAGTTCTTCACTATCATACTTGAGGCTTCATTATCATCCATGACGCTGGTATATAAAGCGAGAGATCTCCCTTCACCCATCTCATTATGATATCTGTTGTTTGCTACATCACTCATTTTCCCAAACTGCAGAGGCTGCCGACAGTTTATGAACATCTTGATGGGTGAAGATCCGCCAAATAATGTGAAGCTGCGACAGGCGGCAGCGGGTTTCGCAGCGATGGGATGTGCGATTGGCGATCAAGAAGGGCCACATGTACTTGTCTCGTGGGTGGGAGAAGTTATACCGTGCCTCACGACCTGCAGCTGGGGTACTTCCTTGTCTTGGTACAACGACGACGCCAACATGCTCATCGTGAAGGTGTACAACAAGACTATGTGTCGCATGCGCTCTGTTGCCGATGATGATCTTTGGTATGTTCGCCTCTTCTTATTCCTCTACATTTGGCTTTGTATCACATCGATTGTTAATGGTCATTGTTGCATTTTGGACGGTAGGAGCAGCGGGAGCGCATCGGCTACAACCAAAGCAAAGCGGCGACTATGGCTGTAGCGAAGCAAGAGCGATTCTGGCTGTAGCAAAAGCAGCAGCGATTCTGCACCAAAGCATAGACAACAAAAGGATGATCCGGACTGGAGTGCAGGAGAAGAGGAGCAGAGTGAGGATGAGGAGCTGCATGACGATGGGCATCGGTGAGGATGACCTAGCGCTGGTGGTGGTGACCAAGGGCAAGAGATGGTGGTGGCTGACCATGGGCAAGAAATGGAGGTGGTGAGGATGACCTAGCGATGGTCGTGCTCGAAGGTGTCCTCGCGACGGTGGTGGTGCTCGACAATGACCACGCACCGGTGGTGGCGCCGGCGATCCACGGTGGGCGACATGACCACGCCAATTGTGGTGAAGACTACATCCCACTACCTCCACCGCCTCGCCGCTCTAGGCATCATCGAGGAGATGAAGGAGAAGAAGGACAAGAACGCCTACTTTGTCGGTATGTCGGATCTCCTATAGGTTAGCTATCCAAAATGATATATATATATATACTTAGTTACCTATGTTATCTCTAATATGTTTAGTTTCCTATAGGTTAGCTTCATTTTACCTAAGTTGGCTCTAATATACTAACTTAGAGCTTATATGCTTAGTTTCCTATAGGTTAGCTCCAAAATAACTTATGTTAGCACAAAATGATCAAGTTTACATAATAAGCTTATAGTCTTTTCTTAATCTTCTTCTTTTCCAAAATGACATAGGTTAGCTTCATTTTACCTAAGTTGGCTCTAATATACTAACTTAGACCTTATATGCTTAGTTTCCTATAGGTTAGCTCCAAAATAACTTATGTTAGCACAAAATAATCAAGTTTACATAATAAGCTTATAGTCTTCTTCTTATTCTTCTTCTTTTCCAAAACTCTTCTTATTCTTCTTCTAGTGTTCTTCCTCTTCTAGTATTCTTCTAGTCTTCTTCTTTTCTTCTTCTAACTTCTTGTTTATCATTTTGCAGATTTGATTTAATTGTGAAGCTTGCGTGGATGGAGTGCTTCTTTTCCATTTGTGTTTTTATTTTGTATCAATGTGAAACTTTTGTGAATTGATGGATAACGGTGTTGGATGAACAATGTGAAACTTTTGTAACAGCGGAACTATGTGTTGGCTATGTATGTATATATGATGAAACTTGTGTGTTGGATATGATTGCTATATGGATGCTTGTTGTATATATATATGTGTTGAATATCTCATATGTGAAATAGTGACCGAGATTAAGAAGAAAAGAATTAAAAAGTTGTTACTAATGGCGCACTACCATGTGTTGCGCTATAAGTATAGCAGATAATAGTGGCGCCTTGTGGGCGTACTAATGGCGATTGCACAGTGCGCCATTAGAATACCAGATTCTAATGGCGCACATGTGGTGCGCCATTAGAAAAAAATTCTAATGGCGTGATGCTAGTGGCGCACCAGCCATGCGCCATTAGAAGGCAAAACTGGTGCGCCACTAGCATGCCTTTTCCTAGTAGTGACCGCTGGAAGCATTCATATAGAGTCATATCTTTGTTCTAGTATCGAGTTGTAATATTGAGTTGTAAGTAAATAAAAGTGTGATGATCGTCATTATAGAACATTGCCCCATGAAAAAAAAGGAAAGGCCAAAGAAGCCTAAATAAAAAGGGGGCCAAAGAAGCCCACCAAAAAAAATAAAAAAAAGGAAAATAGAAAATAAAAGGGGCAATGTTACTATCCTTTTTCCACACTTGTGCTTCAGAGTAGCACCATGTTCTTCATATAGAGGGTCTCCTATGTTATCACTTTCATATACTAGTGGACATTTTCATTATAGAACTTGGCTTGTATATTCCAACGATGGGCTTCCTCAAATGCCCTAGGTCTTCATGAGCAAGCAAGTTGGATGCACACCCACTTAGTTTCTTTTGTTGAGCTTTCATACACTTATAGCTCTTAGTGCATCCGTTGCATGGCAATCCCTACTCCTTGCACTGACATCAATTGATGGGCATCTCCATAGCCTGTTGATTAGCCATGTCGATGTGAGACTTTCTCCTTTTTTTGTCTTCTCCACATAACCTCCATCATTATATTCTATTCCACCTATAGTGCTATATCCATGGCTTGCGTTCATGTATTGCGTGAGGGTTGAAAAAGCTGAAGCGCGTTAAAAAGTATGAACCAATTGCTCGGCTTGTCATCGGGGTTGTGCATGATGGGGGCATTTTGTGTGATGAAAATGAAGCATGGCCAAACTATATGATTTTGTAGGGATAAGCTTGCTTTGGCCTTGTTGTTTTGAAAACACATGATTGCTTTATTGGTACGCTCGAAGTATTATTGTTTTTATGTCAAATGATAGACTATTGCTTTGAATCACTCGTGTCTTAATATTCATGCCATTACTAGACATATGATCAAGATTATGCTAGGTAGCATTCCACATCAAAAATTATTCTTTTTATCATTTACCTACTCGAGGACGAGCAGGAATTAAGCTTGGGGATGCTGATACGTCTCCATCGTATCTATAATTTTTGATTGTTCCATGCCAATATTATTCAACTTTCATATACTTTTGGCAACTTTTTATACTATTTTTGGGACTAACATATTGATCCAGTGCCCAGTGCCAGTTCCTGTCTGTTGCATGTTTTGTGTTTTGCAGAAACCTCATATCAAACGGAGTCCAAACGGGATAAAAACGAACTGAGAATTATTTTGGAATGTTTATGATTTTTGGGAAGCAAAATCAATGCGAGATGGTGCCCGAGGGGGCCAGGAGATAGGGGGACGCCCCAGGGAGGCAGGCGCGCCCTGGACTCTCCTGGGGCCCCTGTAAGGCGGTTGACACTCTTCTTTTGACACAAGAAAGCTAATTTTACGAGAAAGATCTGGGCAAAAGATTCACCCCAATCGGAGTTACGGATCTCCGGATATAAAAGAAACGGTGAAGGGCGAATCGAGAACGCGAAGCAGAGATAGATCCAATCTCGGAGGGGCTCTCGCCCCTCCCACGCCATGGGAGCCAAGGACCAGAGGGGAAACCCTTCTCCCATCTAGGGAGGAGGTCAAGGAAGAAGAAGAAGAAGGGGGGCTCTCTCCCCCTTGCTTCCGGTGGCGCCGGAACACCGCCGGGGGCCATCATCATCACCGCGATCTTCACCGACACCGCTGTCATCTTCACCAACATCTCCATCATCCATCACCTTCCTCCATCTATATCCAGCAGTCCCCTCTCCCGCAACCCGCTGTACCCTCTACTTGAACATGGTGCTTTATGCTTCATATTATTTTCCAATGATGTGTTGCTCCTATGATGTCTGAGTAGATTTTCGTTGTCCTATCGGTGATTGATGAATTGCTATGATTGGTTTTAGTTGCATGTTTTATTATTGGTGTTGTCCTATTGTGCCCTCTGTGTTGCGCAAGCGTGAGGGATTCCCGCTGTAGGGTATGCAATATGTTTATGATTTGCTTATGGTGGGTGGCGTGAGTGAAAGAAGCACATACCTGAGTAAGTAGGTTGTTTGCGTATGGGATAAAGGGGACTTGATACTTTAATGCTATGGTTGGGTTTTACCTTAATGAATCTTTAGTATTTACGAATGCTTGCTAGAGTTCCAATCATAAGTGCATATGATACAAGTAGAGAAAGTATGTTAGCTTATGCCTCTCCCTCAAGTAGAATTGCAATAGTGATTACCGGTCTAGTAACGTAGTCAATTGCTTAGGGACAATTCCACAACTCCTACCACCACTTTTCCACACTCGCTATTTTTACTTTACTGTTTCTTTATCTAAACAGCCCCTAGTTTATATTTACGTGCTCTTTATTATCTTGCAAACCTATCCTATCACACCTACAAAGTACTTCTAGTTTCATACTTGTTCTAGGTAAAGCGAACGTCAAGCATGCGTAGAGTCGTATCAGTGGCTGATAGGTCTTGAGAGAGTATTTGTTCTACCTTTAGCTCCTTGTTGGGTTCGACACTCTTACTTATCGGAAGAGGCTACAACTATCCCGTATACTTGCGGGTCATCAATGTCGACAGCGAGGATGAAGATGGCCAGAGGAGGTACAAGAGGCAAATCCTCAGGGAGCTTTTTGCGGGAATGCATAAGAAGCCTATTAGGACCTGGAACGGGGGCTATCGATGCCCATTTTGCAACCAAATGCTTCATGATGCGTATCAACATGTTCTGGCGCATGCAAGAGGACGAGCCATTGGCTCCTTCAGGCAAAAGTATTCTCGCAGGGTGGTGCATGCCACGTACGCTGAGTACCCGGAGAAGCTTTAGGATTGTGCCGGCAGATGAGATGAGATGTGGGATTGAACTATGTATGGCTATGTAGTGTCTTAATTATAAATGTACTTGAGTATGCTTATTGACGGTTGAACTATATACTTATGGTTGAACTATGCTTGTGTACGCTTATTATCTATGTCTGAATATGTTTAATCTATGTTTACTTATGTCTAAATGTGGGATATGGATGCAATCAGCTCGGTTGATGGAATCTACCTCCATCCTGGTTTATTGGTCCCCTTTGTAATTTGTGTTAAATTGACCAAAGATTTAACTGACAAAATGTTAGTGCGGGTCAGCAAAAATTATATCGTTGGATTCGTAATTGAACATAGTGTTAAATGATATAATTTTTTATGACATGCATAAACATTTGTTAGTTAAATCTTTGGTCAAAATTTGGCACAAATTACAAAGGGGACCAATAAACCAGGACGAAGGTAGTACGTCAATCACACATGGTTCCCAAATTGGAACCGTGTGCAATGACTTTCATTTTCCAAGTTATGTCAATCACATGCGGTTAGCTCTAGCAAACCGTTGCCTCCGAAACTCTTTGTGGGACAGAAAACCCTCACTACCCAATTCAAAAAAGAAAAAAGAAAACCCTCACCATCCCCACGTCAGAAAACCCTAACCCCGCTCGCCACCCCCTCCGGTCCCCATTCACACCTGCATAAGCTCCTCCGCGACTCTGCATGGCACCGCCTATCAGCGCGGCAACCACTTAGCTCGATGTATGTCGCCGCCGACAAGCTGCCGGCAAACCCCATCGCATTTCGTCACTTCCGCTTGCTGCCGCCTATCGCCATCAAATTTCTCGACGCTACTCGTGGTTGACCCAGTTCCGCCCGATTGGGGAAGCTGCAGTATTTAGGGTTTTTTCTCATGGACAATAAGGTAACTAATTTACTAAGATATCCTCTCATCTCTTATCCCAGTTCATCTGCCTCCTTTACTCACCCGACCAAAATCATCGTGAATACATCTTTATTCGAGCTAATTTGAGGGTTTTCTTTCATTCATAGAGTCTACAATGCGCAGACACATCAGGACTTTGCGCCTCGGCCAGACATGTGAGGAGTTCCATCTAATTGTACCAGATGACTTCAGGATGAGCACAGTATGTTCAATCTCACCCTACATCGGTTGGCATGGCCTACTTTCCTGAACATATACTATCTGGATAAAAGGTGCCACATGAAGCATATACGTCAAAGGGGATTTTTTTTTCCTCTTCTTTCTATATTAGGTAAATTAATGATGTATTGTTTTTTCTATTACTCATATTCCCATGACATCATGGTTAAACTATCTGTTTCATTATAGTTTTTTGTCCTTTGATTTCAACTGTTGTACTATTCTTTCAATTTCGCCCATATTTGTATTTTACCATACTCTTTAACAATCCTACCATTTTTTGCGGCACATCCCTTGCTATGCAACAGCATTTGTAGTACACAATCTTGCCCTTTACATAACTCAAGACTCCAGGGATGTCATACTGAACACAAACGATGGATTTACAATCGTTGCTACTGTAAGACTTGATGAACGTGGTGACTCCTATTTTGGCACGGGCCTTTGGACGGAAATTTCTAAGTTTTATGTATTGAAAGCTGGCACTAAATTGCACTACACATAAAAGAGCCTGGTCATGAGATATATGCTAACTTCCCTGACGATATCATCCGTCCAGACTTTGTTCGAAGTAAGTGTTCTTTTCAAGTATATGCATGTTGACTTACCCAGCAATATCAAAGGAATTGAGTAGTATTTAAGCAACCAATTGTTATTCCATTTTCTTACTATATTCCTACCTACTAACTTCTAGTTACCTATACACTTTTTTTTGCCCTGTCTTAACTAAATGTTCCCTGTACTCCCACTTCTATCAGAAAGTTCCGCTGACGAGGAGACTCCGGAGGTGGAGAACGAGGCTGCCAACAAGTGGAGGCGGGTCGAGAAAGAACCGCAAGCGACTCCAGCAGGCCTAGACTTCATCAGCGGCCTCCCCAATGATATGTTGATAGTCATCATCTCCCTCCTCCTAATCAAATATGGGGCAAGGACAACCGTCCTTTCCCGGCGGAGGCTCCCCCTATGGCACTCCACCCCTCTCGACCTCGTCGACACCCACAAGCTCTGCCATGGCTATCATAAAAGCTTGGATGCCTTCTCCCAGATCCTCGCCAGTCACCTTGGCCCAATCAGAGGCCTTATCACGGGCAAGTTCCATTCCAATGGCAAGGACGGAGCCCAGCTTGACGAGTGGTTCTGATGCCCCACCCTAGATCAGCTCGAGGAGCTCTATTTTAATGATGGGCATATGCTCTCGCTGCCAGCGTGTGTGCTCCGCCTCTCGCCCACGCTGCGCATTGCTAAGTTCATGAACTATCATCCCCCCTTAATGACGCGTCCACTCTTTTTCTACCACAACTGAAGCACCTCGAGGTCATCATTGTCTGCATCCCAAAGGATGACATGGAGCGTCGTCTCCGCAGTTGTACTGCACTCGAGTACCTTCGTCTTCAGGCGATCAATGGGTTGAGTAGCTTCCACATCACCTCCATGACTCTCTGGACTATTTATGTGTGTTGCTGGTGTTGCAACAGTAGATCACAAAAGGTGCACCACAATATGGTCATTGAGGACACACCTTCACTTGAGAGATTACTTGTATTTGATCAACAAGGTCCAAGAAGAATCAATGTCATTTCTGCGCTGAAATTGATAGTGGTGGGCTACTCGTCTATCAAATACTCTGAACTTGTTATTGGATCCACACTCGTTCGGGTACAAAAATTGCCTTATACCTCTCCTTGATATCAACATTATTTCTAATTTTGAAGATGTATGTCCGTCTGTCATCCAGAAAATAATTCCGACAAGCTTGACCCTGAATATGCGCACAATGAAGGTCTTGGCACTAGAATCTATCGGCCCCAAACCTGCACCAAGTGTCAGTTTTCTGAGATGCTTTCCATGCCTGGAGAAGCTGTATATCGAGGTGATGTTCCTTTCCTGTTAAATGTTAACTATAAGGGAGTTCAATTTTTGGCACCTTTTCCCAAGTTTACAATGACAATGTACTACAATTTCTGAAGGATTTTTGGAGGATTTCAGTACATACATTTCACCCCATATTGGTTGCTTGATTCCTATTGTTACAATCCATAAGAATTTCACCTTTGGATTCATCTGTACTAGTTTTCTTAGGGAATTTTTCATCCACTCCAACCTCTTGTGAAGAAGGCTACATTTTTCTAGATTGTAATCAACTGCCCATGTTAATCATGTCAGATTGAAGATGGCACGTTAGTGCATTTTACAAATCCTGCAAACCAAATAGGCCCGTAGTAGTGTTGAAATTTTCATGTAGGCACTAACACATTCTCTTCTTTTGCAGATAATATTAAGCCCAGTGGTGGATAATGTGATACAATATGACAATCGCATCGAATGCCTGATCTGCATCTCTTAGAAATTACTTTGAACTCATATCGAGGGACCTTACCGGAGATTATATTCGCCAGTTTCTTTGTTGTCAGAGCAAGGGTGCTAAAGGTAATGAGGTTTTCCCTGCATTTATTTCGCAAAAATGAATGGTTTGTTGATCAGCGCCGGCGGCTGCGGCAGAATGGAAAAGGCTCCAAAAAAGATGGATTTATTTTGGAACTTCAGATGAAAGAGTAATCGGAAGTCATCGTGTCAACCCCATACATGACTTGTCAGTGGCTGATCCATTTGCAGAAATGATGAGGTTTCGAAACAAGCCTTACAAGTGGTAAAATTAGTTTGAACCTCTCTTATATCCATGTTCAGCTGATCAGCGCGGGCGTTTGCAGCTGAATGAGCTGAATTTCATTTCTAATATCAGTTTGAGTCATGTAATCTTCGAATTTGAGCCATATAAATCTGGAATTTGAACCTTATAATATTTCAAGCTTTTGTGGTACAATCGTTGAAATGGCATCGTATGAGACTCGTATATTGGTAGTACTATCTTGACCTTAATATGCAATAGACTTAGATTTTAATAACCATTCTCGAATGTGTTTCCCTTGTCGATCTCATAGCAAACGATCTGTATAGCTAACTCGACTATGATCTTCTACATTATTGCACACAGTTGGTTTCTTCAACCGTGTGCCCTGTAGAGCGCAGAATTAATTATCACACTTGAGTGTTCGTCATCACCCTTCTTTGTAACTTTGACTTCATCACCCATGGGTAAACTTATGATCGAAGTCATTCCACGCACTTCATTTTTCCAAAGCTTTTTGCCAATAAACGCCCATGATTTGCCCCTCTTCTAGTCGACGAGCGGCCAAACTAGGCAGGCGGGAAGCTTGTGAGGTTGCACGCGATGAACTGCACGGTTGCGCGGGAACAGGCTCACCAATGATACATTTGGCGCCTCTTCGAGCCCACGCGTGGTCAAACGAAATGCGTGTGGGGTGCTCAAGCATGCACTGGAATCCTCCGCTATGAACACCGTGACAAGACATGACGATTATAGGTCGGCCGGCCCCCATTAATTACAACGGCCATTTAACCCTTGTGCCTCTTCAACATTTCGATCGCGCCCCAGTATTGCAAGAAGCACACCCACCACGACAAATTCTTAGAGGGTATCCTGTGCGGCTCCCATAGCGCTCTAAGCGGCTGACGATGACGAGCAGCAGTTCACCATGCATGCCGTGGTGGACACCCACAGAAGGTTCACGGAGCTCTCAGTGGTGTACACCAACAACCTGATTTGCGTGGAGCACTCCATCCACATCATGGAGTTGTTGCTTGCTGAGGAGAAGTACAAGGTGGTCGGGTTCGACCTCGAGTACACCTGCGCTCATGCCGGGTCTCGTCCCAAGGTTGCCTTCGCCCAGATGTGTGTGCACAATCACGTCCTCATCTACCACTATTGCCTGGCCAAAAGGCCTTGCGAGTGTTTCGCCAGGTTTGTCGACATCCCCCACTACATATTCGTTACGGTGGACATCACCAACGATGTAAAGGTGCTCAAGAATTCGGGCATCGCCTGCCAGAATCTTGTCAACATCCAGGGTCAATACAAGATCTGGGGCAGCAAGTAGCATGAGAAGGACTCACTAGTTCACCTCACCGAGGTCATCATCGACCCCTACTAAAGAGACATGAAGGATTCCTGCAACAAGGACAAGCGTGCCTGGCACTCGGTCTGAATGGAGAAACTCAACAAAGCTCACATTGTGTACGCGGCCAAGGAGGCGTACACGAGCTACGAGATGTACAGGTAGATCGTTGACATGAGGAAGTGCCTCCTTCCCCAAAATGGCTAGGGATCGAACCGGAAGCAGAGCAGTGGCAAGCATCATCGCAACAAGATGTAGATGATTAGATGCTCATTTCTCCTAGTTTAGTATCCATGTAATTGCTTACTTTGGTGTGTGGAAATGTTATGTGTGTAGTCACTTATGTAATTGTATGTTTAATTTGGTTATGCAATGTTGTTCTTATAAGTATATATGTTGATGTTCTGTAGATAAAGCAAATCACATCGCACACGGACCAAACAATGGAACATGTTGGTGATGATTTCATCAATCACTCGCAATTGTATACTAGCAATCGTTTGCTCACAACGCACATGGCTTGTTAACAGGAAGCATCTCACACATTTATGATTACAGACCTGTTTGCCGCGTATCACATACATCTTGTTAAGTTGAACCGTTTCTGTTTTCTTGGCTCAACGCAATCAGTTCATCCGAGTGAACTGTATGTCGTACATCGCACACACCTTCATCTGGTTGACCGTTTCTTTTGTGTTGCCTAATCACAAATAGTTCGTCCGAGTGAACGGTATGCCGTATATCGCACATACCTTCACCTGGCTGCCCGTTTTGTTGTTCCGCCTCATCACAAACAGTTCATCGAGGTGAACTGTATGTCATATATCACACACACCTTGATCTGGCTGCCCGTTTCTGTTGTTTTGTCTCATCGAAAAAGTTCGTATGGATCAATCGTATGCCTTGCATCGCACACGCATCTAAAATATGAACCGTGTTTGATGTATCCGCCATCACAAACGTTTTACATCTTTTTTGACGGTTTTTACATTACTGTTTGTGATTAATGCATCACACACAATTTCGTTGAAGGGTCTCTGATTGTAGTCTCGCATTAGCAGCATCCTGCAGTAATGCTAACTACCCACTAGGCCACAATATCACCAAAGCAAGACGCTCCAGGCCATGGAAACGTCGCCACCGCCAACCACACCACGCGAAGACGACGAGCAGAGAACCACCAAGGCTGCCTGGGATCTAGATTCAACCCCACCGAGCAAAGTCAGGTGTTCGCACACATACAAAACTCACTACACCTCTAGACCCCACATTCGACCCAACACCGTTATAGATCAGAGGGGATGTTGCCCGATGCGGGGAACCATACACATGATCTACATCGAGCACCACTTGGTCGCGGATTTTTGTGCCTCTAGCTCTAATTGTCTTGTATCCCTAACCATCATCCTGATCGTTGTTGTGAAAGTGTATCTCTTAAATACCCCTCTCTCCCTTTCCATATCCATCTCTCTCCCTCTCCTTCCCTTCCCGACTCCCTTCCTTACTCCCTCCCTCCCCATCTCTCTCTCTCTCTCTCACACACACACACACACACACACACACTCTCTCTCTCTCTCTCTCTCTCTCTCTCAATCTCTTGCAATTCTGATGGAGCATCCAAACACATACAATTCTCGAGTTTGGATTCCTATAACAATCTACAATGCACTACTAAGGATCCTCCTAGTAGCTTCGACTCCACCACCGCACACTGAGGTAGGATGCCAAACAAAAGAGGCCACACTAATAGATCTGGGGCCTCCGCCCTCACATCCCCACTGCTAGCAGCCAGCGTTCTTGCCAATCCAGTTATTCTAGGAAAAACTAGAGCTAATGTTCCCCCTAGAGCGCTGAAATGGGAATTGAAAACTTGACGGTGACACCTTCAAGGAGGATAGAAATGCGTACGTGTTGGGTAACTCGGTAATTTCAAAAAAATTCCTACGATCAAGCAAGATCTATCTAGGTGATGCATAGCAACGAGAGGGGAGAGTGTGTCCATGTACCCTCGTAGACCTAAAGTGGAAGCGTTATGACAACGCGGTTGATGTAGTCGTACGTCTTCACGATCCGACGATCTTATCACCGAACGTACGGCACCTCCGTGTTCAGCACACGTTCAGCTCAATGACGTCGCTCGTACTCTTGATCCAGTTGAGGCTGAGGGAGAGTTCCGTCAGCACGACGGCGTGGTGATGGTGATGATGAAGTTACTGGCGCAGGGCTTCGCCTAAGCACTACGACGATATGACCGATGTGGAATATGGTGGAGGGGGGCACCGCACACGGCTAAACCATCAACTTGTGTGTCCTAGGGGTGCCCCTCCCCCGTATATAAAGGAGCAAGGGGAGGGGGCCGGCGGCCTCATAGGGTGCACCCAAATGGTGGAATCCTACTCTTACTAGGAGTAGGTTCCCCCTTTCCTAGTCTAACTAGGAGGGGAAGGAAAGAGGAGGAGGGGACAAGGAAAGAGGGGGACGGCCCCCCAAGCCCTAAACCAATTCAGTTTGGGCCTAGGGGAGGTGCGCCCCATAGCTCCCTTGCTGCCCTCTATTTCCACTAGGGCTGGAAAAAAAGCTCGAAGCTCGCGAGCTAAACAAGTAGCTCGTGACTCGGCTCGAATCGACTCGAACTCGAAGAATGACGAGTCGAGCCGAGCTTCAGCTTAAGATTGTTTATAGACCAAGTTAAACGAGCCAATCTCACGAGTACTCATGTAACTCGTTAGGCTCGGTACAAAAGATCAGCCATTCCCAATACAAAAAAAGATCAGCCACTCAGCACCCTATGTCCCAAGCGCACAACACAAGGCCTAGCCGTTGAAGGCCCAACTTCCTAGGAGACTCATGCGTTACAAGGAAATTACTATGGCCCATGAAGGCCCATTGACCCCCCACCCCCCGGGGGTTCCGGTAACCCTCCGGTACTCCAGTTTTATCCAAAAATTCTCTGGAACACTTCCGGTGTCCGAATTAGCCGTCCAATATATCAATCTTTATGTCTTGACCATTTCAAGACTCCTCATCATGTCCGTGATCTCATTCGGGACTCCGAACAACCTTCGGTACATCAAATCACATAAACTCATAATACCAATCGTCATCGAACGTTAAGCGTGCGGACCCTACGGATTCGAGAACTATGTAGACATGACCGAGACACGTCTCCGGTCAATAACTAATAGCGGAACCTGGATGCTCATATTGGTTCCTACATATTCTACGAAGATCTTCATCGGTCAAACCGCATAACAACATACGTTGTTCCCTTTGTCATCGGTATGTTACTTGCCCGAGATTCGATTGTCGGTATCTCAATACCTAGTTCAATCTCATTACCGGCAAGTCTCTTTACTCGTTCCATAATACTTCATCTCGCAACTAACTCATTAGTCACAATGCTTGCAAGGCTTATAGTGATGAGTATTATCGAGAGGGCCCAGAGATACCTCTCCGAAACATGGAGTGACAAATCCTAATCTCGATATATGCCAACCCAACAAACACCTTCAGAGACACCTGTAGAGCACCTTTATAATCACCCATTTACGTTGTGAAGTTTGGTAGCACACAAAGTGTTCCTCCGGTATTCGGGAGTTGCATAATCTCATAGTCTGAGGAACATGTATAAGTCATGAAGAGAGCAGTAGCAATGAAACTGTAAAGATCATAATGCTAAGCTAACGGATGGGTCTTGTCCATCACATCATTCTCCTAATGATGTGATCTCGTTCATCAAATGACAACACATGTCTATGGTTAGGAAACATAACCATCTTTGATTAATGAGCTAGTCAAGTAGAGGCATACTAGGGACACTATGTTTTATCTATGTATTCACACATGTACTAAGTTTCCGTTTAATACAATTCTAGCATGAATAATAAACATTTATCATGAAATAAGGAAATAAATAATTACTTTATTATTGCCTCTAGGGCATATTTCCTTCAGTCTTACACTTGTACTAGAGTCAATAATCTAGTTCACATCGCCATGTGATTTAACACCAATATTCACATCTGTATGTGATTAACACCCATAGTTCACATCGTCAGGTGACCAACACCCGAAGGGTTTACTAGAGTCAATAATCTAGTTCACATTGTTATGTGATTACCACCCAAAGAGTACTAAGGTGTGATCTTGTTTTGCTTGTGAGGGAAGTTTAGTCAATAGGTCTGTCACATTCAGAGACGTATGTATTTTGCAAATATTCTATGTCTACAATGCTCTGCACGGAGATACTCTAGCCTATTGCTCCCACTTTCAATATGTATCCAGATTGAGACTTAGAGTCATCTGGATCGGTGTAAAATCTTGCATCAATGTAACTCTTTACGACGAGCTCTTTTATCACCTTCATAATCGAGAAATATTTCCTTAGTCCCCACTAAGGATAATTTTGGCCATTGTCCAGTGATCTACTCCTAGATCAAAATTGTACTCCCTTGCTAAACTCAGGGCAGGGTACACAATAGGTCTGGTACACAGCACATCATACTTTTATAGAACCCCATGACTCTGGCATAGGGAATACCTTTCTTTCTATTTTCTGCCTTGGTCGGGCTTTGAGTCTTACTCAACTTTACACCTTGTAATACAGGCAAGAACCCTTTCTTTGACTCGTCCATTTTGAACTTCTTCAAAACTTTATCAAGGTATATACTCATTGAAATTTTTTATCAAGTGTCTTGATCTATCTTTATAAATCTTGATGCCCAATATGTACGCAGCTTTCACCGAGGTCTTTCCTTGAAAAACTCTTATTCAAGTATCCCTTTATGCTACCCAGAAATTCTATATCATTTCCAATCAACAATATGTCATCCACATATAATAGTAGAAATGCTATAGAGCTCCCACTCACTTTCTTGTAAATACAGGCTTCTCCAAAAGTTTGTATAAAACCATATGCTTTGATCACACTATCAAAACATTTATTCCAACTCCGAGAGGCTTGCACCAGTCCATAAATGGAACGCTGGAGCTTGCTCACTTTGTTAGCACCTTTTGGATCGACGAGACCTTCCGGTTGCACCATATACAACTCTTCTTCTAGAAATCCATTCAGGAATGTAGTTTTGACATCAATTTGCCAAATTTCATAATCATAAAATGCAGCAATTGCTAACATGATACGGACAGACTCAAGCATCGCTACGGGTGAGAAAGTCTCATCGTAGTCAACTCCTTGAACTTGTCAAAAAAACTTTCGCAACAAGTCGAGCTTTGTAAACAGTAACATTATCGTCTGTGTCGCTCTTCTTAATAAAAATCCATTTATTTTCTATGGTTTGCCGATCATCGGGTAAGTCCACCAAAGTCCACACTTTGTTCTCATACATGATCCCATTTCAGATTTCATGGCCTCAAGCCATTTCGTGGAATCTGGGCTCATCATCGCTTCCTCATAGTTCGTAGATTCATCATGGTCTAGTAACATGACTTCCAGAATAGGATTACCGTACCATTCTAGTGCGGACCGTACTCTGGTTGACCTACGAGGTTCGGTAGTAACTTGATCTGAAGTTTCATGATCATCATCATTAGCTTCCTCACTAATTAATGTAGGAATCACTGGAACTAATTTCTGTGATGAACTACTTTCCAATTCGGGAGAAGGTACAATTACCTCATCAAGTTCTACTTTCCTCCCACTCACTTCTTTCGAGAGAAACTCCTTCTCAAGAAAGGATCCATTCTTAGCAATAAATATATTGCCTTCGGATCTGTGATAGAAGGTGTACCCAACAGTTTCTTTTGGGTATCCTATGAAGACGCAGTTCTCCGATTTGGGTTCGAGCTTATCAGGTTGAAGCTTTTTCACATAAGCATCGCAGCCCCAAACTTTAAGAAACGACAACTTTGGTTTCTTGCCAAACCATAGTTCCATAAGGCTTCGTCTCGACGGATTTTGATGGTGCCCTGTTTAACGTGAATGTAGTTGTCTCTAATGCATAACCCCAAAACGATAGTGGTAAATTGGTAAGAGACATCATAGATCGCACCATATCCAATAAAGTGCAATTACGATGTTCGGACACACCATTACACTGAGGTGTTCCAGGTGGCGTGAGTTGTGAAACTATTCCACATTGTTTTAAATGAAGGCCAAACTCGTAACTCGAATATTCTCGTCCATGATCAGTCGTAGAAACTTTATTTTCTTGTTACGACGATTCTCCAGTTCACTCTAAAATTCTTTGAACTTTTCAAATGTTTCAGACTTGTCTTTCATTAAGTAGATATACTCATATCTGCTCAAATCATCTGTGAAGGTCAAAAAATAACAATACCTGCCACGAGCATCAACACTCATTGGATCGCATACATCAGAATGTATTATTTCCAATAAGTCAGTAGCTCGTTCCGTTGTTCTGGAGAATGGAGTTTTAGCCATCTTGCCCATGAGGCACGGTTCACAAGCACCAAGTGATTCATAATCAAGTGATTCCAAAAATCCATCAACATGGAGTTTCTGCATGCGCTTTACACCGATATGACCCAAACGACAGTGCCACAAATATGTTGCACTATCATTATCAACTTTGCATCTTTTAGCATCAATACTATGAATATGTGTATTACCACGATCGAGATTGAATAAACCATCAACATTGGGTGTATGACCATAGAAGGTTTTATTCATGTAAACAGAATAACAACTATTCTCTGTCTTAAATGAATAACTGTATTGCAATTAACATGATCTAATCATATTCATGCTCGACGCAAACACCAAATAACATTTATTTAGGTTCAACACTAATCCTGAAAGTATAGGGAGTGTGCGATGATGATCATATCAATCTTGGAACCACTTCCAACACACATCGTCACTTTACCCTCAACTAGTCTCTGCTTATTCTGTAACTCCTGTTTCGAGTTACTAATCTTAGCAACCGAACAAGTATCAAATACCTAGGGGCTACTATAAACACTAGTAAGGTACACATCAATAACCTGTATATAAAATATAACCTTGTTCACTTTGCCATCCTTCTTATCCATCAAATATTCAGGGCATTTTTGCTTCCAGTGACCATTTCCTTTGCAGTAGAAGCACTCCGTTTCAAGCTTTGGTTCAGCTTTGGGCTTCTTCGCGGGAGTGACAACTTGCTTGCCATTCTACTTGAAGTTCCCTTTCTTTACCTTTGACCTTTTCTTGAAACTAGTGGTCTTGTCAATCATCAACACTTGATGCTCTTTCTTGATTTCTACCTTCGTTTATTTCAGCATCACGAAGAGCTCGGGAATCATTTGTCATCCCTTGCATACTATAGTTCATCACGAAGTTCTAGTAACTTGGTGATGGTGACTAGAGAACTCTGTCAATCACTATATTATCTGGAAGATTAACTCCCACTTGATTCAAGCAATTGTAGTACCAAGACATTCTGAGTACTTGCTCATTGGTTGAGCAATTCTCCTCCATTTTTTAAGCAAAGTACTTGTCAGAGGTCTCATACCTCTTGACACGGGCATGAGTCTGAAATACCAATTTCAGCTCTTGGAACATCTCATATGCTCCGTGACGTTTCAAAAACGTTTTTGAAGTCCCGGTTCTAAGCTATAAAGCATGGTGCACAAAACTATCAAGTAGTCATCATATTGAGCTAGCCAAACGTTCATAATGTCTGCATCTGCTCCTGTAATATGTCTGTCACCTAGCGATGCATCAAGGACATAATTCTTTTGTGCAGCAATGAGGATACACCTCAGATCACGGACCTAGTCCGCATCATTGCTACTATCATCTTTCAACTTAGTTTTCTCTAGGAACATATAAAAACATAGGGAAGCTATAACGCGGGCTATTGATCTACAACATAATTTGCAAAATACTATCTAGACTAAGTTCATGATAAATTAAAGTTCAATTAATCATATTACTTAAAAACTCCCACTAAGATAGACATCCCTCTAGTCATCTAAATGATCACATGATCCAAATCAACTAAACCATGTCCGATCATCACGTGAGATGGAGTAGTTTTCAATGGTGAACATCACTATGTTGATCATATCTACTATATGATTCACGCTCGACCTTCCGGTCTCCAGTGTTTCGAGGCCATATCTGCATATGCTAGGCTCGTCAAGTTTAACCCGAGTATTCTGTGTGTGCAAAACTGGCTTGCACCCGTTGTATGTGAACTTAGAGCTTATCACACTCGATCATCACGTGGTGTCTCGGCACGATGAACTGTAGCAATGGTGCATACTCAGGGAGAACACTTGTACCTTGAAATTTAGTAAGGATCATCTTATAATGCTACTGACGTTCTAAGCAAAATAAGATGCATAAAGGATAAACATCACATGCAATCAAAATATGTGACATGATATGGCCATCATCATCTTGTGCTCATGATCTCCATCACCGAAGCATCGTCATGATCTCCAACGTCACCGGCGCGACACCTTGATCTCCATCGTAGCATCATTCTCGTTTCGCCACCTATTGTTACTATGACTATCACTACCGCTTAGTGATAAAGTAAAACAATTACATGGTGATTGCATTGCATACAATAAAGCGACGACTATATGGCTCCTGCCAGTTGCCGATAACTTTGTTACAAAATATGATCATCTCATACAATAATTTATATCACATCATGCTTGACCATATCACATCACAGCAAGCCCTGCAAAAACAAGTTAGACGTCCTCTAGTTTGTTGTTGCAAGTTTTACGTGGCTGCTACGGGCTTCTAGCAAGAACCGTTCTTACCTACGTATCAAAACCACAAAGTTTTTTTTCAAGTGTGTTGTTTTAACCTTCAATAAGGACCGGGCGTAGCCACACTCGATTCAACTAAAGTTGGAGAAACAGACACTCACCAGCCACCTGTGTGCGAAGCACGTCGGTAGAACTAGTCTCGCGTAAGTGTACGCATAATGTTGGTATGAGCCGCTTCATCCAACAATATCGCCGATTCAAAGTATGACATGCTGGTAAGCGGTATGAATATTATCGCCCACAACTCTTTGTGCTCTACTCGTGCATATAACATCTACGCATAGACCTAGCTTGGATGCCACTATTGAGTAACTCGGTAATTTCAAAAAAATTCCTATGATCATGCAAGATCTATCTAGGTGATGCATAGCAACGAGAGGGGAGAGTGTGCCCACGTACCCTCGTAGACCGAAAGCGGAAGCGTTATGACAACGCGGTTGATGTAGTCGTACGTTTTCACGATCCGACTGATCTTATCACCAAACGTACGGCACCTCCGTGTTCAGCACACGTTCAGCTCGATGACGTCCCTTGTACTCTTGATCCAGTTGAGGCCGAGGGAGAGTTCCTTCAGCATGACGGCATGGTGACGGTGATGGTGAAGTTACCGGTGCAGGGCTTCGCCTAAGCACTACGATGACCGAGGTGGAATATGGTGGAGGGGGCACAAGGCTAAACCATCAACTTGTGTGTCCTAGGGGTGCCCCCTCCCCCGTATATAAAGGAGCAAGGGGAGGGAGCCGACGGCCTCATAGGGTGCGCCCTAAGGGGGGAATCCTACTCCTACTAGGAGTAGGTTCCCCCTTTCCTAGTCCAACTAGGAGGGGAAGGAAAGAGGAGGAGGGGAGAAGGAAAGAGGGGGCCTGCCCCCCAAGCCCTAAACCAATTCGGTTTCGGCCTAGGGGAGGTGCGCCCCACAGCTCCCTTGCTGCCCTATATTTCCACTAAGGCCCATGAAGGCCCATTGACCCCCCGGGGATTCCGGTAACCCTCTGGTACTCTAGTTTTATCCGAAACTTCTCCGGAACACTTCCGGTGTTCGAATATAGACGTCCAATATATCAATCTTTATGTCTCGGCCATTTCGAGACTCCTCGTCATGTCTGTGATCTCATCCGGGACTCCGAACAACCTTCGGTACATCAAATCACATAAACTCATAATACCAATCGTCATCGAACGTTAAGCGTGCGGACCCTACGGGTTCAAGAACTATGTAGACATGACCAAGAACGTCTCTGGTCAATAACCTATAGTGGAACCTGGATGCTCATATCGGTTCCTACATATTCTATGAAGATCTTTATCGGTCAAACCGCATAACAACATACGTTGTTCCCTTTGTCATTGGTATGTTACTTGCCCGAGATTCGATCGTTGGTATCTCAATACCTAGTTCAATCTCATTACCGGCAAGTCTCTTTACTCGTTCTGTAATACTTCATCTCACAACTAACTCATTAGTCACAATGCTTGCAAGGCTTATAGTGATGAGTATTACCGAGAGGGCCCAGAGATACCTCTCCAAAACACGGAGTGACAAATCCTAATCTCGATCTATGCCAACCCAACAAACACCTTCCGGGACACCTGTAGAGCACCTTTATAATCACCCACTTACGTTGTGACGTTTGGTAGCACATAAAGTGTTCCTCAGGTATTCGGGAGTTGCATAATCTCACAGTCTGAGGAACATGTATAATTCATGAAGAGAGCAGTAGCAATGAAACTGTAACAATCATAATGCTAAGCTAACGGATGGGTCTTGTCCATCACATCATTCTCCTACTGATGTGATCCCGTTCATCAAATGACAACACATGTCTATGGTTAGGAAACATAACCATCTTTGATTAACAAGCTAGTCAAGTAGAGGCATACTAGGGACACTATGTTTTGTCTAGATATTCACACATGTACTATGTTTCCCTTAATACAATTCTAGCATGAATAATAAACATTTATCATGAAATAAGGAAAATAATAATAACTTTGTTACAGCCTCTAGGGCATATTTACTTCAGTACGAGCATCATCGTCGTGGGTTTAGGATTAGCAAGATTTAGATTTTCATTAGTGTAACCGAGAAGTATGTCGGGGAAACCGATCACCTATGGGGTCACAAGGATCCCTTCTACGTTCGGCGGGGGATTAGTTGCACGAAGAGCAGGTCGAGCCATTAGCACACAGAGGATTTTTATCCAGGTTCGGGTCTTGTGTATTCTTGGGCTCTTGAACTTGCTATGATGCGTGCTTTTTCCAAAAGTCTGAATCCTCTCTCCGTGCGCCTCAGGCCTCCTTTTATACACAAAGGGGTTGCCACGATGGCACACAGGAGGTGGCAAGTTACAGTGGTACGAGCTTATCACTCAATCAACATAGGACAAGCGCATTCAATGCGTTGCCTACTATTGACACACGAACACGTCAC
Source organism: Aegilops speltoides (assembly GCA_021437245.1). Lineage (NCBI taxonomy): Eukaryota > Viridiplantae > Streptophyta > Magnoliopsida > Poales > Poaceae > Aegilops > Aegilops speltoides. The sequence continues at coordinate 52,805,678 of CM038144.1, forward strand.
GTGTACCCTCGACACCGGGGGTGATGCACCGCAGCTCACGTCGAAGGAGACCCGACCGACAGCGTGATACGCAAGACAGTCGACGGGCGCTTTTGCAGACTCGAAAACTCCACACCCCCGGGAGGGACCCCGTCAGGGAGTGCGGCGGCTATGGGCTGCCCTAGGTCGATTCGCTCGCCCCTAGAGCTTCGGGATTCGCTGCTCTCAAACACGAAAAACGGCGAAGAACGAGAGAGAAAAACGGTGGAGAGATAAAACGTAGATGAAAAAGTAGTATATTGATTTGTTCGATTGTGTGTTGTTCAATCGGCCGTCACCCCCAACATATATAAGAGGCGGCTGGACTTCCCGTACAAGAAAAGGATTCATCTAGGCTTTCCTTACAAGAAAATTGCATCAAGTCACGTCCGAAAACCCTAGTCAAATTCGGACTGGTTTTATCCGAACTTTCCAAACCTGTTCGGTTTAAACTGACTGTACCTTGCTGGTCCTTTTTGTGATGGCAAATAACCTCGGACGGAGACGAGTCCAAAAGCAATCTTGACCGCTTCGACGAGACGAACATCTTTCATGTTGAACGTTTTTTCATTAGAGGTCATCCCGAGGGTCAAATCGCTCGTGCAAAAAAGCAAATTATTCACGCATCTCGTCAGACACACCCACATATGTGTCTGGTTCCGGGCGTCATATTTTGCTCGCTGGACGGTCTCGTTGTGCGGGCTCTAACTTTTGCATACGACCTCTGATTGCGACAGTCTTGATATCAAAATCGATCGTTTCGACGAGACGAAGACAACTCGTGTAGATAATTGTTCCATACGAGGCCGTCTTGGGGGCTTAATCAGCCGAACAGTGTTATGAATACAAAATCCAGTACTTCGAGCACAACTTCGGCCTTAGAGATGAGGTCGGATGGCTATGACTTAAACATCAAAGTTGTTCCTATCAGCGATGTGAAACTTTTCATGCTGAAAACCCTCTCCCTCGAAGCCATCTCATTTTCCTTTTATGTCATGCCAAAATCTGGTGTCAACACATGCCCCCCTGTTTTTCGGCAAAGCTTGCACGCCGAAAAATAATATGCACGGTGTTTGTTCTAAGGACGATGTCAACACTCCATCGGCCATTTATTTTTCTTAGGGTGATAATTATGTATCGGCCATTGCCTATTTAGGCTTCTTGCCACACACTCGGGTGGTATTTCTTCAAGTACTTGCCATTGAGAGCTAGAGGTAACAATGCCCTTTGTACAGATTCCACCAAATATGAGTTTCCGGGAACTATTCTTGTAATCCTAAAAGGACCTTCCCAACTTGGAGACCACTTCCCGAATTTTCTGAAGGAAATATGCCCTAGAGGCAATAATAAAGTTATTATTTATTTTCTCATATCATGATAAATGTTTATTATTCATGCTAGAATTGTATTAACCGGAAACATGATACATGTGTGAATACATAGATAAACATATAGTCATTAGTATGCCTCTACTTGACTAGCTCATTAATCAAAGATGGTTATGTTTCCTAACCATAGACATGTGTTGTCATTTGATTAACGGGATCACATCATTAGGAGAATGATGTGATTGACTTGACCCATTCCGTTAGCTTAGCACTTGATCGTTTAGTATTCTGCTATTGCTTTCTTCATGACTTATACATGTTCCTGTAACTATGAGAATTATGCAACTCCGTTTCGGAGGAACACTTTGGGTACTACCAAACTTCACAACGAATCGGGTGATTATAAAGGAGTACTCTGGTGTCTCCAAAGGTACATGTTGAGTTGGCGTATTTCGAGATTAGGTTTTGTCACTCCGATTGTCGGAGAGGTATCTCTGGGCCCTCTCGGTAATACTCATCACTTAAGCCTTGCAAGCATTGTAACTAATGAGTTAGTTATGAGATGACGTATTACAGAACAAGTAAAGAGACTTGCCGGTAACGAGATTGAACTAGGTATTGGATACCGACGATCAAATCTCGGGCAAGTAACATACCGATGACAAAGGGAACAACGTATGTTGTTATGCGGTTTGACCGATAAAGATCTTCGCAGAATATGTAGGAACCAATATGGGCATCCAGGTCCCTCTATTGGTTATTGACCGAGAATGGTTTTAGGTCATGTCTACATAGTTCTCGAACCCGTAGGGTCCGCACGCTTAATGTTTCGATGAGAGATTTATTATGAGTTTATAAGTTTTGATGTACCGAAGTTTGTTCGGAGTCCCGGATGTGATCACGGACATGGCGAGGAGTCTCGGAATGGTCGAGACATAAAGATTGATATATTGGAAGCCTATGTTTGGACATCGGAATGGTTCCGGGTGAAATCGGCATTTTACTGGAGTACCGGGAGGTTACCGAAACCCCCCGGGGGGTTAATGGGCCTACATGGGCCAAGAGGGAGAAGAGGAAGGAGCCAGGAGGGGGCCGTGCGCCCCTCCCCTTCCTAGTCCGAATAGGACAAGGGAAGGGGGGCGGCGCCCCCCCTTTTCTTCTCCTCCTCCTCCTCTTTCACATTTCTCTCCTACTCCAACTTGGAAAAGGGGAGTCCTACTCCCGGTGGGAGTAGGACTCCCCCCTTGGCGCGCCCCCTAGGCCGGCGGCCTCCTCCCCCCTGGCTCCTTTATATACGGGGGTAGGGGGCACCCCATTGACACACAAGTTTATCTACGGATCGTTCCTTAGCCATGTGCGGTGCCCCCTTCCACCATATTCCACCTCGGTCATATCGTCGCGGAGTTTAGGCGAAACCCTACGCCGGTAGAACATCATCATCGTCACCACGCCGTCATGCTGACAGAACTCATCTCCGGAGCCTTTGCTGGATCGGAGGGCCGGAGATCGTCATCGAGCTGAACGTGTGCTGAACTCGGAGGTGCCGTACGTTCGGTGCTTGGATCGGTCGGATCGTGAAGACGTACGACTACATCAACTGCGTTGTCATAACGCTTCCGCTTACGGTCTACGATGGTACATGGACGAACACTCTCCCCTCTCGTTGCTATATCATCACCATGATCTTGCGTGTGCGTAGGAATTTTTTTGAAATTACTACGTTCCCCAACAAATAGTATTTTGCTTGTCTATGTTTGATTGTAGATAGATGGCTCGTGCTGTTGTTCCGTTGAATTTTAATGCGTTCCTTGGGAAAGCAAAGTTGAAAGATGATGGTAGCAATTACACGGATCGGGTCCGTAACTCGAGGATTATCCTCATTCTTTGCCTGAAAAGTTACATCTGGAAGCACCGCTGGGTGCCGAACTGCTTCTTGATGCAACCGACGATGTTAAGAACGTCTCGCGAGCAAAGCTGATGACTACTCTATAGTTCAGTGTGCCATGCTTTACGGCTTAGAATCGGGCCTTCAACGACGTTTTGAACGTCATGGAGCATATGCGATGTTCCAGGAGTTGAAGTTAATATTTCAAGCAAATGCCCGGATTGAGAGATATGAAGTCTCCAATAAGTTCTACAGCTGCAAGATGGAGGAGAATAGTTCTGTCAGTGAGCATATACTCAAAATGTCTGGGTATAATAATCACTTGATTCAACTGGGAGTTAATCTTCCGGATGATAGCATCATTGATGTAATTCTCCAATCACGCCACCAAGCTACAAGAGCTTTGTCATGAACTATAATATGCAAGGGATGAACAAGACTATTCCCGAGCTCTTCGCAATGCTAAAAGCTGCGGAGGTAGAAATCAAGAAGGAGCATCAAGTGTTGATGGTCAACAAGACCACTAGTTTCAACAAAAAGGGCAAAGGGAAGAAGAAGGGGAACTTCAAGAAGAACAGCAAGCAAGTTGCTGCTCAAGAGAAGAAACCCAAGTCTGGACCTAAGCTTGGCCGAGTGCTTCTCTACGCAAGCGAGACTAGTCCTTTCGAAGTGGAACTGCCCCAAGTATTTGGCGGATAAGAAGGATGGCAAAGTAAACAAAGGTATATGTGATATACATGTTATTGATGTGTACCTAACTAGAGCTCGTAGTAGCACTGGTATTTGATATTGGTTACATTGCTAATATTTGCAACTCAAAGCAGGGACTACGGAATAAGCGAGCACTAGCCAAGGACGAGGTGACGATGCGCGTGGGAAACGGTTCCAAAGTCGATGTGATCGCGGTCGGCACGCTACCTCTACATCTACCTTCGGGATTAGTATTAGACCTAAATAATTGTTATTTGGTGCCAGCATTGAGCATGAAAATTATATCTGGATCTTGTTTGATGCGAGACGGTTATTCATTTAAATCAGAGAATAATGGTTGTTCTATTTATATGAGTAATATCTTTTATGGTCATGCACCCTTGAAGAGTGGTCTATTTTTATCTCGATAGTAGTGATACACATATTTATAGTGTTGAAACCAAAAGATGCAGAGTTGATAACGATAGTGCAACTTACTTGTGGCACTGCCGTTTGGGTCATATCGGTGTAAAGCGCATGAAGAAACTCCATACTGATGGACTTTTGGAATCACTTGATTATGAATCACTTGGTACTTGCGAACCGTGCCTTATGGGCAAGATGACTAAAACGCCATTCTCCGGAACTATGGAGCGAGCAACTGATTTGTTGGAAATCATACATACAGATGTTTGTGGTCCAATGAATGTTGAGGCTCGCGGCGGGTATCGTTATTTTCTCACCTTCACAGATGATTTGAGCAGATATGGGTATATCTACTTGATGAAACACAAGTCTGAAAGATTTGAAAAGTTCAAAGAATTTCAGAGTGAAGTGGAAAATCATCGTAATAAGAAAAAAAAGTTTCTACGATCCGATCGTGGAGGAGAATATTTGAGTTACGAGTTTGGCCTACACTTGAAACAATGTGGAATAGTTTCGCAACTCACGCCACCTGGAACACCACAATGAAATGGTGTGTCCGAACGTCGTAATCGTACTTTACTTGATATGGTGCGATCTATGATGTCTCTTACTGATTTACCGCTATCGTTTTGGGGTTATGCTTTAGAGACGGCCGCATTCACGTTAAATAGGGCACCATCAAAATCCGTTGAGACGACGCCTTATGAACTGTGGTTTGGCAAGAAACCAAAGTTGTCGTTTCTTAAAGTTTGGGGCTGCGATGCTTGTGTGAAAAAACTTCAACCAGATAAGCTCGAACTCAAATCGGAGAAATGTGTCTTCATAGGATACCCAAAAGAGATTGTTGGGTACACCTTCTATCATAGATCCGAAGGCAAGACATTCGTTGCTAAGAATGGATCCTTTCTAGAGAAATAATTTCTCTCGAAAGAAGTGAGTGGGAGGAAAGTAGAACTTGATGAGATAACTGTATCTACTCCCTTATTGGAAAGTAGTTCATCACAAGAACCGGTTCCTGTGACAACTACACCAATTAGTGAGGAAGCTAATGATAATGATCATGAAACTTCAGATCAAGTTTCTACTGAACCTCGTAGGTATACCAGAGTAAGATCCGCACCAGAGTGGTACGGTAATCCTATTCTGGAAGTCATGTTACTTGACCATGATGAACCTACGAACTATGAGGAAGCGATGATGAGCCCAGATTCCGTAAAATGGCTAGAGGCCATGAAATCTGAGATGGATCCATGTATGAAAACAAAGTATGGACTTTGGTTGACTTGCCCGATGATCGGCAAGCCATTGAGAATAAATGGATCTTTAAGAAGAAGACTGGCGTTGATGGTAATGTAACTGTCTATAAAGCTCGACTTGTTGCAAAAGGTTTTCGACAAGTTCAAGGGGTTGACTACGATGAGACTTTCTCACCCGTAGCGATGCTTAAGTCTGTCTGAATCATGTTAGCTATTGCTGCAATTCATGATTATGAAATTTGGCAAATGGATGTCAAGACTGCATTCTTGAATGGATTTCTAGAAGAAGAGTTGTATATGATGCAGCCGGAAGGTTTTGTTGATCCAAAAGGTGCTAAAAAGTATGCAAGCTCCAATGTTCCATTTATGGACTGGTGCAAGCATCTCGGAGTTGGAATAAACGCTTTGATAGTGTGATCAAAGCATATGGTTTTATCTGAGACTTTTGGAGAAGCTTTGTATTTACAAGAAAGTGAGTGGGAGCTCAGAGCATTTCTAATTTTATATGTAGATGACATATTATTAATTGGAAATGATATAGAATTTCTGGATAGCATAAAGGGATACTTGAATAAAAGTTTTTCAATGAAAGACCTCGGTGAAGCTTCTTACATATTGGGCATCAAGATCTATAGAGATAGATCAAGACGCTTAATAGGACTTTCACAAAGCACATACCTTGACAAAATTTTTGAAAAAGTTCAAAATGGATCAGGCAAAGAAAGGATTCTTGCCTGTGCTACAAGGTGTAAATTGAGTCAAACTCAATGCCCGACCACGGCAGAAGATAGAGAGAAAATGAAAAATGTTCCCTATGCTTCAGCCATAGGCTCTATCATGTATGTAATGCTGTGTACCAAACCTGACGTATGCTTAGCAATAAGCTTGACAGAAGGTACCAAAGTAATCCAGTGGGGATCATGGACAGCGGTCAAGAACATCCCTGAAATACCGAAAAGGACTAAGGATATGTTTCTCGATATGGAGGTGACAAAGAGCTAGTCGTAAATGGTTACGTCGATGCAAGCTTTGACACGATCCGGACGATTCTAAATCGCAAACCGGATCGTGTTTTTATTAAACGGTGGAGCTGTAAGTTGGTGCAGTTCTAAACAAAGCGTCGTGGCGGGATCTACATGTGAAGCGGAGTACATAGCTGCTTTGAAGCGGCAAATGAAGGAGTGCGGATGAAGGAGTTCATTTCCGATCTAGGTGTCATACCTAGTGCATCGGGACCAATGAAGATCTTCTGTGACAATCTTGGTGCAATGGCCTTGGCAAAGGAATCCAGATTTCACAAGAGGACCAAGCACATCAAGAGACGCTTCAATACCATTGGGACCAAGTCCAAGTGGGAGACATAGAGATTTGCAAGATACATACGGATCTGAATGTTGCGGACCGTTGACTAAGCCTCTCTCACAAGCAAAACATGATCAGCACCAAGACTCCATGGGTGTTAAAATCATTACTATGTAATCTAGATTATTGACTCTAGTGCAAGTGGGAGGCTGAAGGAAATATGCCCTAGAGGCAATAATAAAGTTATTATTTATTTCCTCATATCATGCTAAATGTTTATTATTCATGCTAGAATTGTATTAACAGGAAACATGATACATGTGTGAATACATAGACAAACATATAGTCACTAGTATGCCTCTACTTGACTAGCTCATTAATCAAAGATGGTTATGTTTCCTAACCATAGACATGTGTTGTCATTTGATTAATGGGATCACATCATTAGGAGAATGATGTGATTGACATGACCCATTCCGTTAGCCTAGCACTTGATCGTTTAGTATATTGCTATTGCTTTCTTCATGACTTATACAAAGTTCCTGCAACTATGAGATTATGCAACTCCGTTTACGGAGGAACACTTTGTGTGCTACCAAACGTCACAACGAATCGGGTGATTATAAAGGTGCTCTATAGGTGTCTCCGAAGGTAATGTTGGGTTGGCATAATTCGAGATTAGGTTTTGTCACTCCGATTGTCGGAGAGGTATCTCTGGGCCCTCTCGTTAATACTCATCACCTAAGCCTTGCAAGCATTGTAACTAATGAGTTAGTTATAAGATGATGTATTATAGAACGAGTAAAGAGACTTGCCGGTAACGAGATTGAACTAGATATTGGATACCGACGATCAAATCTCGGGCAAGTAACATACCGATGACAAAGGGAACAACGTATGTTGTTATGCGGTTTGACCGATAAAGATCTTCGTAGAATATGCAGGAACCAATATGGGCATCCAGGTCCTGCTATTGGTTATTGACCGAGAATGGTTCTAGGTCATGTCTACATAGTTCTCGAACCCGTAGGGTCCGCACGCTTAACGTTACGATGACAGTTTTATTATGAGTTTACAAGTTTTGATGTACCGAAGTTTGTTGAGTCCGGATGTGATCACGGACAAGACAAGGAGTCTCGAAATGGTCGAGACATAAAGATTGATATATTGGACGACTATATTCGACACAGGAAGTGTTCCAGTGATTTGGAGAAAACCGAGTCTGGAGGGGTTACCGAACCCCCGGGAAGTATTGGGCCTTAGTGGGCTGAGGGGAGAGAGAGGCAGCAGCCCAGAGGTGGCGCGCCTCCCAAGGGGAGTCCGACTGGACTAGGGAAGAGGCGCGGCCCCTCTTCCTCTCCCTCTCCCCTCTTTCCTTCCCCTTCCTCCTTCCTAGTTGGACTAGGAAAGGGAGTCCTACTCCCACTAGGAGGAGGACTCCCCCTCCTGGCGCGCCCCAAGGGCCGGCCGGCCTCCCCTTGCTCCTTTATATCTGGGGCGGGGCACCCGAGACACACAAGTTGATCTACGGATCGTTCCTTAGCCGTGTCGGTGCCCCCTCCACCATATTCCACCTCGGTCATATCGTCGGAGTTTAGGCGAAGCCTGCGCCGTAGAACATCATCATCGTCACCACGCCGTCAGGTTGACGTAACTCATCTCCGAGCTTATTTGGATCGAAGGCGGAGATCGTCATCGAGCTGAACGTGTCTTTGAACTCGGAGGCCTGACGTTCGGTGCTTGGATCGGTCGGATCGTGAAAACGCACGACTACATCAACCAGCGTTGTGCTAACGCTACGCTACGGTGTACGAGTACGTGGACGAACACTCTCCCCTCTCGTTGCTATGCCATCACCATGATCTTGCGTGTGCGTAGGAATTTTTTTGAAATTACTACGTTCCCCAACATTTTCTATCTCTTGAACCAATCGGTAGAATCACTTCCCAGACGAGATCACCAACTTGAAAATTCTTCAACTTGAGTTTCTTATTGTAAGCTCTTGCCACCCTCAACTTATCTCTCTCTATGGCTTTTAAAGCAGCCAAATGTTTATCCGCAACCTCATCAATATTGTCCATCATTAAGTTATAAAAGTCTACTGCCGATAAATTATTTTGTTTGGCTATTCTCAAAGCATTCAAATTTACCTCCACTGGTAAAACAGCCTCTTGACCATATACTAGCTCATATGGAGTCACCTTCGTAGCACCATGCCTTGAAATTCTGTGTGCCCATAAAGCTTCAGACAACAACTCATGCCATCTCCTTGGATTATCCTCAATCTTCTTCTTGATGAGCTTGATTAAAATTTATTGCTAGACTCAGCTTGTCCATTAGCTTGGGCATAATACGGAGAGGAATTGAGCAACTTTATATTATAAGATTCGGCAAAGTCTCTGACTTGGTGTGACATAAAAGATGAACCTTGATCTGTAGTTAACATTTGAGGAATACCGAATCTATGAATAATGTGCTCGGTTATGAATTGGATTACCTCTGTATGTGTCATGTTCTTGAGAGGTACTGCTTCAGACCATTTAGTGAAATAATCTGTTGCCACCAATACAAACCGATGCCCTTTTGAGGAAGACGGGTGGATTTGTCCAATGAAATCTAAACCCCAACCTCTGAAAGGCCACGGTTTGATAATATGATGTAACATAGCAGTAGGAGCCAATTGAATATCACCAAACTTTTGACAAGCTTCACACCCTTTATAATATCTGAAGCAATCATTAATCATAGTCGGCCAATAAAACCCAGCACGTCGCAATAACCATTTCATCTTGGGAGCCAACTAGTGAGTGCCACAAATACCTTCATGCACTTATCCCATAGCAACTCTTGCCTGGTCCTCGTCCAAACACTTTAGAAGAACATCATCGACTGTTCGGCAATAAAGAACATCATCTCTCATTGTATACTTGAAAGCCATACGCCGAACAGCCCTGTCCACCCTTTCACTCGGACTGCACAAGTAATCAACAATGGGCTTCCTCCAGTCGGGATTGTCACCTGCACTAGATTTTTTGTTAATGGCCGAATCAGTGGGTTCAGGTTCGGCCTCTCCCATATTGGGAAGACAAGACATCGGTCTTTGAGAGATATGAAACATGCCATGATCAACATGATATCCGGATGCTTCTTTGTGCCAACTCATTTGCTTTCCAATTGTCATGTCTAGATATATGTGCAATGCTAAAACAATCCAAAGTAGAAATTATATCTAGACATTTATCAAGATAAACATTAAGTGATTCATCCAAACACTGAAAGACTCTGGATATTTGCTGCACCACTAGTAATGAATCACCATAAGCCTCAATATGTGTAACACCTATAGCAAGTAACATCTCTAGGCCGAATAACAATGCTTCATATTCGGCTTGATTGTTTGTGCAAAAATATTCTAAGCGGCATGAGGCTTCAAAAATAGCATCATGAGGAGATATATAAACAATACCAACACCTTGGCCATTGCTACAAACTGAACCATCAAAGTATAATCTCCATGGTACTAATGAAACAAGGTTCATATCAACATCATGCTTGTCATTAATCCGATGTTCAACAATGAAATTAGCAACAATTTGGCCTTTCATGGATTTTAGAGATTCATAAGCCAAATCATATTCAATCAAAGCATAAGCCCACTTGCCAATTCTACCACTAAGAATTGGCCTATGCAACATGTATTTAATGACATCGGTTTGACAAGCTACTATACAAGCACTCGGCACTAAATAATGTCTCAATTTTGTGCAAGCATAATATAAGCATAGACATAGTTTCTCAATAAATGTATACCTTGTCTCGGCGTCCAATAAGCGTCTGCTCAAATATGTAATAGCATGCTCTTTTCCCTCGGTTTCTTGAGTCAAAACAGCACCAATAACTCCTTCGTCCGCTGCAATGTAAAGCTTGAAGGGTTCCCTATGCTTGGGTGCTTTCATCACCGGAGGAGTGCACAAATAACTCTTGATCATATCAAATGCTTCTTGCTGTTTTGCCCCCCAAGTGAAATCAGCATCATTCTTCAACCGAAGGATAGGAGTAAATGCATCAACTTTCCCTGACAGATTAGCTATGAACCTCCTCAAATAATTGACCTTGCCAAGGAAATTTTGCATATCTCTTTTGCATGTTAGAGCCTCCACTTTGTGTATAGGCTCTATCTTTTTGGGATCAATCTCTATGCCATCTTCATGAATAATGAAACCCAAAAACTTGCCAGCTGACACGCCGAAAGCACACTTCAAAGGATTCATCTTCATCCATACTTTTCATTCTTTCAAAAGCTAAACGCAAATCGGCCAAGTGAGATTCAAAAGCATCCGATTTGACAACAATATCATCAATATAAACTTCAAGTATGATACCGAGTAAATCATGAAAAATCAAATTCATAGCCCTTTGATATGTGGCTCCAGCATTTTTTAATCCGAATGTCATCACTGTCCACTCGAATAAACCAAGGAAACCAGGACATCGGAAAGCCGTTTTGTACATATCCTCTTCGGCCATAAAAATTTGATTGTATCCGGCATTACCATCTAGAAAGCTAATAACCTTATGTCCAGAAGCATCATTGATAAGCATATCGGCTATTGGAATGGGATACTCATCTTTGGGTGTAGCCCTATTCAAATCTCTGAAGTCAATGCACACCCTCATCTTGCCGGATCCCTTCTTCTCCACTGGGACAATGTTAGAAATCCACTCGGCATACCTGCAAGGTCGAATGAAATTAGCTTCAAGCAGTTGACCGATCTCTTCCTTGATCCGGTCATATGTTTTCGGATTAAACTTTCTAGCCGACTGTTTATATGGTCTAAAACCGGCCTTTATAGGTAACCGATGCTCCACTAGCTCTCGGCTTAAACCTGGCAACTCATGATATTCCCACGCAAAGCAACAAACATATTCTTTCAATAGCTCGATTAACTTAGCTTTACAATCGACTTGCAAATTTTTGTTTACAAACGTCGGTCGAGTGACTGAACCATCTCCAATATCTACCTCTTCTAATGGATCGGCCGATGTAAAACCTTGTCCAAGTTTATCCATGTCATCCAACTCCTCTATAGACTCATACATATCGTTCTCGCTGGACCGATATTTCACAAGACATTTTTGTAACCATTCGGAGCTAGAATCCATTTAAACATATCATACCTTGGAGCCGATTGCATTCAGTCGGCTTTAAAGACACGGGCACAAAACCATTTTTGGTCGCGCTGAGAAAATCAAGCTGTGATAAGTCACGTCCCGTTAAGCAAGTAGCATTGGGATGTTGCCAATCCACCGATGCATCGGCCAAAGCAACACAGGCCGAGTTATCCGCATGAATGACTTCCACTTCATCATCAACCCACTGAATCAAAAACTGGTGCATAGTGGATGGCACGCACTGGTTTGCATGAACCCAATCACGACCTAGTATAACATTGTAGTTACCTTGCACCTCAGCGACAAAGAATGCAGTAGCCAAAGTTTTGCTTCCGACTGTAAGCTCCACATACATTACACCTTTGGCTTCAGTTTTCTCTTTGCCTTCAAACCCGTTGAGCACCATATTGGTCTTAATCAATTCTTCATCAGGCAAACCCAATTTCTTGAAGACCGAATAGGGCATAAGGTTTACCACAGCACCTCCATCAACAAGCATCCGAGTGAGTGGCGACCCATTGATATGACCTCTGAGATATAACAGTTTCAGATGCGTTACTGGTTCTTTTGGCTTCTCGAATATTGCATTTTTATGGCCAAAGTCCAGCTGAGCCACTTCCCCTTCCTCATCTACAGCACGAAACTCAGCAGGTAAGTAATACACCATATTGATATCCATACCTTCATGAACCGGTGTAGATTCATAGTCCAACATATCAGCCTCCTCCTCGAGTGCATCTACCGATTCTGAAATTTGCCCGAGTGAAGAGGAAGCAATAGGTAACGTAGACGATGCAATGATTGTGTCATCCTCTTTAGGTAGTGTGGGTGCTGCTGTGATAGGTGTAGAAGCCACTACATCTTGTATTTGTTTGGGCCTCCACACTTGTTTTGTAGGTACCATAGGCCGAGTGTCATTGAACAACATATCCCTTTGCTTCTTGGCCTCTTGTTCTGCCATCTCTTGACTCCTTAACCTCTGTAGTTTTCTCTTTTGTGTCTTTGTTAGCCCTGGAGGACACCACTTTGGCTGAGTGTATTTAGGATCTCTCGTTTTTACTCGGCTGGTGCTTGCTTCATGGTCATTAGCCGAGTGCTTTGGCGCGATAGAAAGTATCGGCTCAGTCGGATTGCTATGCGCAATCGGCTGCTGTATGGCAAATGTTTCGGTGCCCAAGATAAGTGAGCCGGCATCCATTTTCTCCTTGCCTTTTCCCGACTCAACTGCTGCAACACTTGGTGACTTAACACGCCATTCTTTTAGACTTTCCAGTTGCATGAAATTTCCACTCGGGCGCACCTTTTTACTCTGATGGAATCCACTCGGATGGATGTCACTCGGATGGAATCCACTCGGATGGAATTCACTCGGATGGAATCTACTTGACCATATTTTTTCACTCGGATAGCTTCCACCAGGGTGCATTCTTACACTCAGATAATTTCCATCTGGTCGCATGTTTTGACCAGCCGACCGATAGTTACCGATGTTCAGTCGTCCATTATATGAGTATTCAAGTCAGTCCCAAACAGTTTGCCTGTGCTCTTCTGGAAATAACGCCTTTGGTCCACTCGGTTTCATATATTGATTGAACATATCATCTGATGGTGACCTTGGTCGCTTCAAGTATGATGGCCGGTTAGAGCTGGAACCAGCCGACTGATTGGCATATTTGTGCAGCAACATATCAAAAGCTGGTTTGATCCGTTTGCGTTGTACTTTAACTTCATTCCTTTTCCACTTGCCAACTTCTGGATCCTTGGGCTTGACAAATTTAACATGATTATTTTCTTGCAGTTGCGGTTGCCCCCCGAGTGTAGGATTCTTGATGGTGATTTTGATTATCTCCTTGCCACCGGGTTGTTTGTCAAGCACAACCTGTCTCCCCAAGACCTTGTCACCCTCCTTGTCTTTCCTGGGCTCACCAACAATGACATTAGCTTTATTAGCAGATTCGGCAACCTCCGGCCGAATGAGTAGTTTCTTCCCCTCCAACTCCATGGTATTCATTGGAAAGGGCTGTTTATCAACTTGCATCTCAGAAAAGTTCAATCGTCCGTCATTAATGGCCGATTGTATCTGTCGTCGAAAAACATTGAAATCATTAGTATCATGAGAAAAAGAATTATGATACTTGCAATAAGCGCGCCGTTTCAGCTCTTCAAACGGCGGTAAAGTATGAGATATTCTAATAATCTTAGCCTGCAGCAAAGCATCAAATATTCTATCACACTTAGCAATGTTAAAAGTAAACTTCATCTCTTCATCATGATTCTTATGAATCGGTTTCAGATCATTGCAAGTAAAGGGTTTGGCCTTAGACGGCCAAACAAATTCAGTAGCAAAAACATCACCCTCATCGTCCAAGTGATCACTATCATATTCCACCATATTCATCTTTGGACGATCGGCTTTGTATCTATGCACTTCTTTGAGGTCTTTGCTTCGGCTTTCCTGAGCCAAAGCCCTTTGTAAGACTTGGTTGATATTTAAGAACTCATACCCTTCTAGCTTTTCTCTAATGGGTGTCCTCAAACCACTCAGCACTAGGTCTGCTAAGTCTCTCTTGGTTATCACCAAACTAAAACACCGGTTTTTTGTTTCTATGAATCTCTTGACATAATCGGAGACCAATTCATCATGCTTCTGTTTAACCGATGTTAGATGTGACAACTTGAGTTCGTTGTCGCCGCTATAAAAGTGATCATGAAACTTCTGCTCTAGCTGCGACCAAACCCAAATGGAACCATGTGGTAAAGAAGAAAACCATGAAAATGCGGTACCAGTTAATGATAAAGGAAATAAACGCACTTTCAATTCATCAATGAGCCTGCCTCACCCAATTGTGCTAAATATTGACTAACATGCTCCCATGTGGTTTTTGTGCCTTCTCCATTAAATTTAACAAAATCTGGAATTTTATATCCTGGAGGGCACTGGATGGCATCAAAGTACTCGGGGTACGGCTTTTGGTAAATCCGATTCAGAGGTAACTCAACTCCAAAATTCTCTCGAAGCATCTTAGCCATCTCCTCTCTAAGATTAGCTAGACCATCATCCATCGTGGACGATGAAGCTTGTGGCAATGGCATAGGAGGAGTAGGGTTACTAGCTGTAGGTAGGAATTGTGGCATGTATGTCGACCCATAATTTAGTAGTGGTCGAGTGGTTGTAGTTGTACTTGTAGGTAGGGTTTGGCTCGGCGTTCCCACCGAACCTGGCACGCTCATAATAGGGTTGATGGGTGCAGTCACAATCTGATTTGTTTGGGTAGGGTAATAAGCCATCGGCACGGGAGGCGCCGATGCAATAGGTAAAGCCAAATTAGGGTTTTGCACACTAGCAGCTACACCATCATTACCACTAGACGATTGAGATGTATTCTTCTGAGCATTAGTATTTTCTATGAAAGTTTGATAGACTAGATTGTTACCATCAGCAATACGACTTTCAATCTCGGCCCACTACTCAGGAGAAAAGGCAGTACTTACAGAGGGTTTAACATGCTCAGCTTGAAGAGGAGGGAACTTGATTTCTTCAATTGGAGTGATGTTGCCTTGGCGATCCTTCTTGAACTTTGCAAGGAACTCCTGCAAGTCCTTCTCCTCACGCGCCTTCTTGTACTCCTCATAGACTTGGCAATGATCGGCCGATATCTCATCAAGACTGGGCTTAATGATGTTATCGGCGTCTACCTCAGATGGCTTGGGAAGATCAGACATGGTGGATGATGAGGGTTGATCTTGTTCCCCAGCGGAGTCGCCAAAAAGTGTGTTGACACACGAACACGTCACGTGTACCCTCGACGCCGGGGGTGATGCACCGCAGCTCACGTCGAAGGAGACCCGACCGACAACAGCGACACGCAAGACGATCGACGGACGCTTTTGGACCGAAACCCCACACCCGGGAGGGACCCGTCGAGGACTGCGCGACTATGGGCTGCCCTAGGTCGATTCGCTCGCCCCTAGAGCCTCGGGATTCGCAGATCTCAAACACGAAGAACGGCGAAGAACGAGAGAGAAAAACGGTGGAGAGATAAAACATAGATGAAAAAGTAGTATATTGATTTGTTCGATTGTGTGTTGTTCAATCGGCCGTCACCCCCAACATATATAAGAGGCGGCTGGACTTCCCGTACAAGAAAAGGATTCATCTAGGCTTTCCTTACAATAAAATTGCATCAATTCACGTTCAAAAACCCTAGTCAAATTCGGACTGGTTTTATCCGAACTTTCCAAAACTGTTCGGTTTAAACTGACTGTACCTTGCTGGTCCTTTTTGTGATGGCAAACAACCTCGGATGGAGACGAGTCCAAAAGCAATCTTGACCATTTCTACGAGCAGAACATCTTTCATGTCGAATGTTTTTTCATTAGAGGTCATCCCAAGGGTCAAATCGCTCGTGCAAAATAGCAAATTATTCACGCATCTCATCAGACACACCCACATATGTGTCTGGTTCCGGGCGTCATATTTTGCTCGCTGGAGGGTCTCGTTGTGCGGGCTCTAACTTTTGTATATGACCTCAGATTGCGACAATCTTTATATCAAAATTGATCGTTTCGACGAGACGAAGACAACTCGTGTAGATAATTCTTCCATACGAGGCCGTCTTGGGGGCTTAATCAGCCGAACAGTGTTCGCTTAAACATCAAAGTTGTTCCTCTCAGCGATGTGAAACTTTCCATGCTGAAAACCCTCTCACTCGAAGCCATCTCATTTTCCTTTTATGTCATGCCAAAATCTGGTGTCAACACCTACGTGTCCTCTCGCTTTATTGGGGACGGCAACATAGGCTATCTCATCCTTCGCCGCTCCTCCTCGCCTCGCCACACGTCCGGGCCGACGAGGCATGCAGCGCCACGCTGGCCAACCAGCTGTTGTGTTGGTGAAATAGCAGGCTCCCACAAAGATCTGCATACCGCCACGCAGGCGCCTGCTTAGCTGGCAAGCCTATCACCGTGTTGGAGTGGTGGTGAGGTGGCAAAACCTTGATGAGCACGGGCATGGCCGTGGCCCTGCGATTGTCCCCGGCAAGGCTTGCCGGGGGCCTTGGGATCATCCCCAGCAAGGGTCTCACCGGGGGTCTTTGTCTTCTGACCCCATGTGGATTCGTGGGTTGCCAATCTTCGTGAGGGCCGCATGCTACCAAGCAGGTGCTCTCCAAATCTTGGTCTCTAAAGTTGTCGATGGTGTCAGAGCTCTCAACCCCAAGGGTGGTGGCCCTGCTGGTCTCTTTTGCAAGCTGCCCCGGCAAGGAGCTTGCCGGGGGCTTCGCAGGTTGCCTCGTCAAGGCTTGTTGCCGGGTGTGGTCCTGCTTGCCTCTTGCTGCTTGTTGCCTTGAGTGTCTATCTTGGCGGCCCTTGTGTTTTGTCTTGCTTCCAGCCGTCCTTCTCTGCTTCACCGAGCCCTGCTGCAGGGGTGGCTGCGACCGTCCGTGCACAAGTAAGGGGTACAGAAGTACCCAAACTTTTGTACATCGACAAAGTATTCTCTGCAACATGTATCATCAAGAAAGACAACCTACCTACCCACTAGGCCACAATATCACCAAAGAAAGATGCTTCAAGCCATGGAAGCATCGCCACCACCAACCACACCACACGGAGACAACGAGTAGAGACCCACCAAGGCTTCCTCGGATCTAGAATCAACCCCAACAAGCCAAGTCAGGCATACACACACATACAAAACTCACTACACCTCTAGACCCCACATTCAACCCAACACAGCTAGATCATAGGGGATGTTGCCCGATTCAGGGAACAGTAGGCGAAGGATCCATACCGAGCACCACTAGGTCACAGGTTGTTGTGCCTCTAGCTCCAATTGTCTTGTATCCCTAACCACCATCCTGATCGTCGTTGTGAAAGTGTATCTCTTAAATACCCCTCCTCCTCTCCTCTCTCCCTCCTCCTCCTCCTCCTCCCTCCTCCCTCCCTCCCTCCCTCCCTCCCTCCCTCTCTCTCTCTCTCTCTCTCTCTCTCTCTCTCTCTCTCTCTCTCTCTCTCTCTCTCTCTCTCTCTCTCTCTCTCTCTCTCTCTCTCTCTCTCTCTCTCTCTCTCTCTCTCTCTCTCTCTCTCTCTCTCTCTCTCCCCTCTCTCCCTCTCCCTCTCTCTCTCTCTCTCTCTCTCTCTCTCTCTCTCTCTCTCTCTCTCTCTCTCTCTCTCTCTCTCTCTCTCTCTCTCTCTCTCTCTCTCTCTCTCTCTCTCTCCTCCCTCCCTCCCTCCCTCCCTCCTCTCTCTCTCTCTCTCTCTCCCTCCGACTCCCCTCATCTCCCTCTCTATCTCTCTCTCTCTCTCTCTCTATATATATATATATATATATATATATATCGATCTCTTGCAATTCTTGTGGAACACCCAAACAGATAAAATTCCCGAGTTCGAATTCCTATAATAATCTACAATGCACCGCTAGGGATCCTCCTAGTAGCTTCGACTCCACCACACACATTGAGGTAGGATGCCCAAACAAAAGAGGCCATACTAATAGATCCAGGGCCTCTGATCTCACATCCCCACTGCTAGCAGCCAGCGTTCTTGCCAATTAAGTTAGCTCCAAGATACCAGAGTGTGCCATCATTTGTTCCAGGCATACCTAGAGCCAATGTCCTCCCTAGATCCTTGAAATGAGCATAGAGAACTTGACGGTAACCCCTTCAAGGAGGATTGAAGTGCCATCCTCTCTCTCTCTCTCTCTCTCTCTCTCTCTCTCCCTGACTCTCTCCCTCCCTCTCCCTCTCTCTCTCCCTCTCCCTCTCTCTCTCTCTCTCTCTCTCTCTCTCCCTCCCTCCCTCCCTCCCTCACTGACTCCCCTCATCTCTCTATCTCTATCTCTATCTCTCTCTCTCTCTCTCTCAATCTCTTGCAATTCTTGTGGAACACCCAAACAGATAAAATTCCCGAGTTCGAATTCCTATAATAATCTACAATGCACCGCTAGGGATCCTCCTAGTAGCTTCGACTCCACCACACACATTGAGGTAGGATGCCCAAACAAAAGAGGCCATACTAATAGATCCAGGGCCTCTGCTCTCACATCCCCACTGCTAGCAGCCAGCGTTCTTGCCAATTAAGTTAGCTCCAAGATACCAGAGTGTGCCATCATTTGTTCCAGGCATACCTAGAGCCAATGTCCCCCCTAGATCCTTGAAATGAGCATAGAGAACTTGACGGTAACCCCTTCAAGGAGGATTGAAGTGCCATCCTCTCTCTCTCCCTCTCCCTCTCTCTCTCCCTCTCCCTCTCTCTCTCTCTCTCTCTCTCTCTCTCTCTCTCTCTCTCTCTCTCTCTCTCTCTCTCTCTCTCTCTCTCTCTCTCTCTCTCTCCTCCCTCTCCCGACTCTCTCCTCCCTCTCCTCTCTCTCTCCCTCTCTCCCTCTCTCTCTCTCTCTCTCTCTCTCTCTCTCTCTCTCTCTCTCTCTCTCTCTCCCTCCCTCCCTCCCTCCCTCCCTCCTTGACTCCCCTCATCTCTCTATCTCTCTCTCTCTCTCTCTCTCTCTCTCAATCTCTTGCAATTCTTGTGGAACACCCAAGCAGATAAAATTCCGAGTTCAATTCCTATAATAATCTACAATGCACCGCTAGGGATCCTCCTAGTAGCTTCGACTCCACCACACACATTGAGGTAGGATGCCCAAACAAAAGAGGCCATACTAATAGATCCAGGGCCTCTGCTCTCACATCCCCACTGCTAGCAGCCAGCGTTCTTGCCAATTAAGTTAGCTCCAAGATACCAGAGTGTGCCATCATCTGTTCCAGGCATACCTAGAGCCAATGTCCCCCCTAGATACTTGAAATGAGCATAGAGAACTTGACGGTAACCCCTTCAAGGAGGATTGAAGTGCGCACGAGCATCGTCACCGTGGGTTTCAGCTGAGCAAGATTCAGATTTTCATCGGTGTTACCGAGAAGTCTTCTGTGCAACATGTATCACCGAGAAATACATCCTACCTACCCACTAGGCCATAATATCACCAAAGCAAGACACTTTAGGCCGTGGAAACCTTGCCACCGCCAACCACACCACATGAAGATGACGAGCAGAGACCCACCAAGGCTGCCCGGATCTAGATTCTGCCCCACCGAGCCAAGTCTAGTGTCCGCACACATACAAAACTCACTACACCTCTAGACCCCACATTCGACCCCACACCGCTATAGATCAGAGGGGATGTTACTCGGCTGATGTGGGGAACCGTACGCGTAGGATCCACATCGAGCACCACTAGGTCACGGTATTTTCTGCCTCTAGCTCTAATTATCTTGTATCCTAACCACCATTCTGATTGTCATTGTGAATGTGTATCTCTTAAATACCCCTATTGGGTTTTGGTGATTAAATAAATCAATTAAGAGCATTAAAATTTTATCAATCTATTTTCGTAATATAGTCCTCATATTTTGAGTGGAATATCAATGGTAACCCTTACCTCCAACTTCTCAATATCTTGTCTATATCAAGCTCTTAGAATGTAATTTATAGGTTTTTGGTGAATCCAAGATTCACATGTGTAGGACACCCGTACTATCAAGAGGGGCACAAGAAATGTAATTTGGTGTGAACTCCAAGACAAACTCTCAAGGGAAAGATCCTAAAAGAGTCCACTCAAGCCACTCAACTATGTTTTTTATGTACCACCATGTTTTCCCACAATGTAAGACCTACAAATCATTTTGTTTCGGTACTTCTGAGCCAAGTTTTCTTTCAAACTTTCTCTGTGCTAGCTCCGTGCTTCCAAGCCTTATCGGGTTTTTTCTTTGTAGAGTTCCGGTATAGGACCAATGCTCCCGATAAAATCCTCCCCGTATCTCTGAGCTGTGACTTTGGTTTTCATGCCATGTTTTCATTTGAGAACTTATTCGTTTACTACAGAATATCAAGGTGTTGGTTTTACTCGACTTTTATGAGTCAGTTCCATTTTCGCAAAAAACAGAGTCACCTTTTTGTTGTCTGAAACCTTTGTTATTCTTTCACCCAATACTTTCGAGTATTGTGTTTTAACTGATGCTTTTTAGAGATGCTCTGGCCATTTGATTTTTAATGTGTGTGTGGTAGGTCCAAGATTATTTCTCCAGTGCCTTCGAGCTAGTTACTTTTTCAAGGCAATGGTCATATTTATGTTGAGATCTACAAATAGACTAGCATGCCATTCCACTCCATTTTCAATCATTGGACAACCACTTTGTTCAAGTCTAGAGAGTCTAAGGCAAGAAGACAATCAAAGAAGTCTCGAGGTAACAATCATATTTCTTGAACCCATACTCCTGAGAGAGTTCATGGGAATGGTTTGATTGAAGATATTCTGAGTTCTACCAAGTGATTTTGTTTTGCTTGTTACTCTTAGAAGATGTGTGTCTCCTAGACGGTTAGGGGTCACTTGATAGCCTTCATCCACTATATTGTGAAGGAATCAAGAGTTTGTAAAGGCTCGAAGATCACCTACTGCATGAAGATCTACGCTTGAGTGATGCTTGACATTGAAGATCGATAGGCCATGGTGGAAGGTTGGTTGTGCTTGGTGGGCCTTGGTGCACAACACAACCGAGATCCCCGAGTGACCCTATAACCAATTGATTCGAAGCTTCCATCGACATGGGACTAGGATAGCACCAACTATACCATCACGGGAAATACACCGCCGAGCCCATGTTTGGATCGCCGAGCCCATGTTACTTTTCCTGCAAACATACACTTTGAAGTTGATTTTTAAGTGCTCCTAAGGACCTACTAGCAAGTTGTTGGTTAGAAAATGTGAAGTACTAAAACAAGGTGTAGTATTTTTTTATAGGACTGTTCACCCCCACTCCCCTAGTCCTTAAACACTAAATCCCAACACAATGCCGCTGAAATAACCCGAGGCCACCGCCCTGGAACCCATGCTCCGCCATGAGCGCTACACTATCCAGGTCCGTCATTCTAGTGTCGAGCGAAGGAGGAGCCCTACTTTAGCTCACCGCTTTGTGAGTTTTGCGTGGTGACGATGAGGGAAGCGAGGAAACGTGGCAGCAACACTAGGGTTCGTTGTTTGCCCGGGACGCTTCCCAGGAGATGAGGCAGGCATGCCAATTCCAAGAAAAGTAATGCAAACATGTGGCCAGCCAAGCATCTCACGACAAAGTTCCCGGGACTCGAGCTTCCAAAACAGACATAATTTCTACGTGGTTACGATGATGAAAACATTTTCTATCATATTGCTTTCGCGCGCTACCAAAAGGTCCTGTTCTTGTGGCTACCTACGTGCGTCAAGGTAGGACAAGCCTTTTTTTTCTGATAGTGATGGTAGGGTAAGCCTTGGAGTGTTGTTGGTGACTAAACATTTAACTCATGCCATTTTCAGAACTTTCGAACCATTTTGGCTACACGGAAATACATAACTGGTGTTTTTCCATAAGCAACCTAGGATATATTCTTTCGGGGACAACTTTCAACCAATGAAAAAAAATAGCGCGCTACAGCAAAATAGCGCCGACCTCAAAATATGCTATTAGCGTGCTATATCGTGCTATAACGTGCTATTAGCGAGACGTTATACACTGATATATTTAGCGAGGCAATTCTCAATATGCTATAGCGTGCTATTAGCGACGCTATAGCACGCTATTTTTTTCAGTGCTTTCAACCACAATATGTCGGTCATCAACCACAGTGTAACATATGGTCATATTTGTGAAAATAATTCAGCAAGCGCATTCGCCGACATATGCAGAGGGTGCCATGTTCATGTGCAAACCAAAATATATGCAGACACCTACGATTTCTCAAAATCTACATTGTATTGTTTCTGTTATTCTTATTACATACTTACGTGCAAGAATGTAGCAACACTGCACTACATTTGGTCATTGGGCAAAACAAAATAGCGTTTTTGCGGTTAACTCAGACATACTTTTACATAGCACTTTGTGGTTGGTGAAGCATGCCGTCAGCCAACATCAATCGCCCCCGACTCGAACCAGATCCGCTCATTCCTCTCTACAACGAATAGCCGGAACACCTGGACAAATGTTTCTGTAAAATAAATATACTCTACATGTTATATCTAAGAGAGAGATAACTGAAAATCTAATCCATTGAACCAGGAAAAAAAAACTACTAATATTCATACTCCATACAGAAAAGAACAGCTAATACCAATAAGTTCCATAAAAAATACCAACAAGTAGCAGCATACAAAAGCCAAAATCGAAGTGCACAAATTTACCTTGTAAAGTTTACAAAAGAGCAAAGTTGCTACAGATTAGCTAGGATGTCTTTCATCTCATTCACAGATGTCACCGTTTCGTTGGGATATATTTTGGCAATCAGTTTGAGGAAGGTTGTGTATTTATCGAGAAACTCCTTCTGCAACCAACGGATCACCGAGCAAAGATTAGCAACATATTACTCGTAGTTAATCGGAATGAACTACTCATGATTTCCTAGCTAAACTTCACTACCAACAGTGATCAAATGCACCAGGTCATATGGAACTAACGTGTATCAATATGGAATTGGCACTGATCAACACTTTCATTATTTCAGTCAAGCAATCTTCCAAAGGAACCATGTTTCTCCTACTTTGTAAATTTCAGTGGAGGGAAGATTCCCTGATCATCTTTTAGTTTAAAATTTAAGAAGATGGAATACCTTGCATTTTTCCCATAGAGAAGGTAGCAACTCTTCCGCAGTTATATTTTTCTGTAGTTTCCTATACATTGCAGTGATTGTTTTGTCCAGCTGTCATAAAATTAAAAGGAATATGAACAAAAGAATATATTTGAAATGATTTCAGATAATTAAGAGGGAAGAGAAGAAAACCAATTCTACTCTTTACATACACCAGTTAGGCTGGACTTCATCATCTTGCGGAAATCTACCTTCGACATTCCAACTTGGAAGGCTATCTGTACAATCATGTCATAAGAGAGATCCATGGAAAAAATTATATTAGCAAAAGGATCATTGTGCACTACACCTTGAGTATGTAAACATTTTTAAGCATTATAAATATTCAGGTGAGGGAATGTATGTGTATGTCTCGGAAGCAAACACATGTTAGCGACATTTTGCACATAAGATATTTTAGATATAACAACTTGGTACGTGAATCTAGAAAAATAAAATGCTTCACTTGGAAAGCATCAATAATTAATATTTTATGTTCCTATTTATATTAAAAAACATAATTAAATTTCATGTTACCATTGGTGGCGACATATAACTATTTTGGTTTTCTGGCCAGAATAGATAACTGATCAAGACATGCACAGAACAATATTAGCAATGTCGAATTAGGTCCAGAGAAAATGCAGCTTGGAAATTATGATAAATACATGATATTAAATTTCAAACTGAAGTGAAGGGCCAAATGGCACTACTTACCTCCTCAGGACTCATGTTGTACATCAGTTCCTCGATTTTCCGAGCAAATTGGAATAATTTTTCGAAGTGCTGAAAGAAACAAATATGCAAAAAAATGAATTTTTTTTGGAATGTGATAGTATAAATGCCTCAGTGTATTACATAGCCAAAGGTATTATGGGACCAAAAGAAGTTGCAAACAACTTACAATATATATGACAAGATTAATATGGCGCGAGCAAGCTTGTTCATAAGCTTCACTGGCTTGATGATAATATTTGGCTAGTGTTGGCACAACATTTGCTAAATCATATAGACTGTATATCAGATCAAATATGAAAAGTTAATCAGTTGTTGAGACCACCACGTATTGGATAATCATGAATAGATATCAAGCATCCCAATAAAAGTGTAAACTCCTGAGAAATGTTGTACGTTGAAGGCGCACCAATTAAGGAAAAAAAAGGGGAGAAGAACCTGTGCTGGAAAGCTGCATAATTCTCCAAGAGTACAATATCAACATATTTGGGCTCCACTTGAGCAATCTTCTCCAGAGTCACAAACATAATGGTCACCTATTTCAGAAACATCAACATATTACGTAAACCAGGAACATGGTTGATAGCGTAACTGTAGCTCTGACTAGTAGAATATTGGCGTATGTTGAAAAGAAGCAACATTGATTATCATCTAACAGAGTTTGTACATGGATAAATTTTCTTTTTGTTCGTTAAGAAATACATGCTCCGCATTCCAGTAAGGTCTTACAATTTTTGTATATGCCTGGTCAACTAGATCCCTGGATCCAGTGATATACTGCTCCATTCGTGCTGCAAGTTGAGAAAACCTATACAAAAGGAAACAATGAAACTACATGGATATCATAGACTTAAGCTATGCATCATGTTGAGCAAGACAGCATAACAATGTACCTGGGAATATATGGCACAACTCCAATTTGTTTTACATTACGCTCATACTTTTCGATCTGGAAACAGGCATCATCAACGAACTGTGCTGCCCAAGAAAAGTGAAACAGTAAAGAACAAAGTAGAGGCTCCAAAGTGGGAGCACAACAGATCTCTGCCTAGAGCTAGAGTCAAAGTGTCACACCCTGCTAAACAAAATGGTTATTCTTGTCTCCAAGTCATCAAGCAGCACCGAAACATATCCTGCAACCTCTGCCTTCTGACCAGCAATATAACGATCTGTTATGCCGTGCATTGGTATACAACTCAGTGGATCTAGCTTGAATGCCCAGTCAACTATAGCATAGAAGTCCTCCTGAAAGTATGGCATGTAAAACATGTGAAGCCTGCACGCTTGGAATAGCTTAACTTTCAGCTTTATGTTTCTCAATCTTTTGTAAAAACCATGTCGCCAATGTTTACAAGAGAAAAGGACAAGAGAATCAACCTGAATACCATCTAGCATCTCCTGTACACATTCGTTTAGCACTCCCAAATCGGCTGAACTGTTGTTACCTGGAAAATTGTTTTAGTAAGATGATAGTTTAATATCATGCAAAAAGCAAGAACAATTTTATCATCGTGAAGACATTGTTGAACTTGAGTGTCGGTGATTCATTAACTTGGTTTGGCACTACTCCCAGAGGATCCAGAAGTTTTCGGAGTACTATCTTCATCACTATCTGAACCATCCGATGTAGGAACTTCGAAGCACATAAAATGTGCCAAGAACAAGCTCTACATCATAGACATCCATGATGAAAAATATTACATGTGAATTCTAATAATATGACAGGACTTACTTTGAAATTTCACATAAAATGCCTAGAAATAAAGACACCTCGTCAACAAGAAGAGGAATAAAGGCAGTAATCATTTTGGAGTACGCTTCTGCAGGACTATCTGCAATACCAGCTGGCTGATTTGCACCTGCAGGACCTTCAAACGATGGTGTGCTGCTCTTTGACGCTTTTGAACTATTTCGGAGCTCATTAGAATATTCACGGGTCTACAAAAAGAATACACATGTCATGTCCATTTTCTAAATTTCGTTTTGCTACATCTCTCGGTAAGGTACCCAGAAAAAGAACTAAGATTGCACTTCGCATTTACAGAAAAAGCTTGCTTTTCTGGAGCTTAACTGCCCATAGGCTATTTGCTACTGAGATATGAGTGGTCACCGAGTTAGTCGATTGTTCTTTCAGCATTGTTAGCATCAGCGGCGGAGCCAGGAAAAAACGATTAGGTCATGTTCGGTTAATCCCCTTGCCAAAGGGATTGAAGGGGATTGGGGAGGTTTGAGAAGGATTTTGACTTGCAAGGGATTTAATCCCCTTCAATCCCTTTCAAACCTCTTCAAACCCTCCCAAACCGAACAAGGCCTTAGGGGGGCCCAATGCGTGACAGTATTGATAAGAGGGGCCAAGTATTAGTAATCGTCACAAAATTTCTTAAAACCTGAAGGAAAATAAGGGTATTATGCTATACTTCCTGGGTCATGGGGGGAGCCATGGCTCCTGCCAGTCCCCCCTAGCTCCGCCACTGGTTAGCATTGCTAATGAAGTTACAGAAACTTCGAGGCTCAGTATTTTTGGTAGAACATAGAGAAAGGATGCACTGCAGGCATTTGCAGGCAGTCCCGTACCCATGGACACGGATTCTCGCGGCATGTTGTACCAATTGAAGAAGTTATCAAAATGTTATTGCTGGCATACGTGCTATACGGGAAGCAGTGTCCTGCACCCGTCATGAGTTGATCAGTTTTTTAGAATGAGTGTGTTGCTCATCGTACTCCATCCCTTTCGCTTTGTTAGGCAGGAGCAGCAAAACGCTATAACCAAGGAGGAGCACGTGTTCTAGCCCCGATTAAACCCCTGTAACCCCTCGTACTCCATCCCTTTCTGTTAATGTACGTAGCATGCATGGCTAATTGAAAACGGAGTCAAGTGTTGCATGCATTAATTGGCTAAGTTAAGGTCTTGCAGACGTGGTTAAGGGCCCCAAGTGCCAAGCAGCGTGTGGCGTGCCCAGAACGAGTCTCGATGGAAAAGTCTTGATTGTTACTTGATAACACCTCTCAGAAAGGTCAACAGTCAAATTTATTTATCAAAATGGCTAAACAGAGTTGTTATTTTTGCATGGTCATAGCAACCAAATCAACCATCGGTGTCTTGAAATATAATCACGTAACAACTTGAGAAAGTACAGAAAGAACCTTACCTCCCGTCGAATTAGCAAGTTCAGAGAATGGCAATAAGCTTTCCGTAAAGGAATCATACAACTTTTGTCCAGACTCTACAAAAATGTAGTATAAAGTGAGCATGAAGTAAACTAATTATTCCTTATTTGCAGAAGGATTATAATATCACACCAAGATAACATGCAAGTAACCTTGATGAACTGTAGAAGACGAGCATAGGTCCTGCATTTGTACCTCATGTCAGCATGGTCAGGCCTCTGCAGTTGCCCTTTCTGCAAGTGTATAAAATTTTCATACAAGTCCTCTTTTGATCCAAAATTTAAACTCATTGCAATTATTGGATGTGGTTTTACCTGAGTGAAGTTGTCTTTATCATTTAGCATAGAATCAATCAAACTTGGAAAGTAATTCCTTAAAAATTCTGACGCTCTCCGAACGAATGTGCACTTTAGAAGTACAAATTCTGCACGTTTTTCTCTAACCTGTATGAATTTCAACAGAAAATGCACATTGGCTGAGAAATATTAGTTTTGGTAATCTTTAAAACTGGAGACATTGCAGCTTGTCAATTATGTATAACTCAAAAACCATGGATCAGTAAACCCTCAGCTACTTTTCATGTTGATAGAATGTATAATCGCTACTGGAGATTCATGGCAAAGTTAACTAAGAAAAGGGCAGACCGGTGCACGTAGCTCCCGCTTGTGCAGGGTCCGGGGAAGGGTCCGACCACTTTGGGTCTATAGTACGCAGCCTTTCCCTACATTTCTGCAAGAGGCTGTTTCCCTAGATTCATGGCAAAGTTAACTAACAAGTTAAGAAAGGTATTTGACTTATAAAGGAACTGAATACCAGACTCAACAGGCCTAGTTTCCGAACACTGTATCTACTCTGATAAGGAAAAAAAATACAGCACAGCTTTTGAAGTGGTTCTAAAATGTTCGCGTAGTTTACTTTGCAGTAAATATCATTTCAGGAACCTTCCATTTCAAAGAGGTCAGCTTGTTTGCTGTAAGTTTCTCCTAGTTTCTGCTAGATGTATTTCATGTGCTCCAGATCAGTGGGATGTTACCAGACAGTGGACTTATTTCATATGACAATTTTCGGTTTAATCTGAATAATAATGAAATATAACTATAAAAGAAAAACCTGACAAGATAATCATCAAGACAGAAAATTATGACACAAGGAAAAGAGAAACATACAGCACGCAGTTTTGCATAGCATGGATCCAGATTGGACCCTTCTAGGTTCTTTATAGCATTGGTTAACCATTCACAGGCTTCTATATTCTTGACCATATTTCCCTCGTCGAATGAGCCTCCAGTCAATGACACCTCATACTACAACATGATTAATCACATGAATATTGTAATCACCAAACTGTAGATGGATATAGTGCAAGAGTAACAAGCTTATTCAGTGCCCACCTCAGGTGGAATCTGCAAGAGTACAAGCAATCTGTCTAGCTCCTCGCCTAATGCCACATTACTTACAGATTGCATTTCCAACTTGTTATTACGCCATTCTATCTGGAAAATCGAACAAAGGAAATAGTGAAGCTTATACTCGAGTTGATGAAAGAAATATTCAAATCATTCACTTCAACTTGTTGAAGTGTATATGTGGATTGTCTAGCCCTTTCCATCAGTTCGGACTTTTGGTTGCGTTTGCTGGTGCTTGAAGCTTAACATGGTATCGGAGCTAAGGTCTTGAGTTCAAGTCTTGGCTTTCGCAATTTATCTAAATTGTTGCTGCCCCCCTTTCTGTCCACGTATAGACCTCTTGAGCCATACCTCTAATCACATGTGAGAGGGGGTGTTGAAGTGTATATGTAGATTGCCTAGCCTAGTCCTTTCAATCACTTCGTACTTTTGGTTGTGTTGGCTAGTGCATAAAGCTTAACACAACTCACTCTCAAACAACAATTGGATATTATAATCCAGTCTAATTATCTTCAGTAGCTTTGCTGCTAAATATGACTTCAAAATTCTAGTGCCAAATATATATGTGAAAAGAAAACCACATTATTGTTATTCAAGAGTAAGTATCAAGGAACCACAACAATTGGGATGAAGGTTTGAGAGCCCACTCAACTTGCCCGGTTCAGCTCAGTTAACAAGGAATCTAACCCATGGAGGCTACCGGCTACCGGTCAGTGCATACGTGGGGAGAAGAGTGAGCTGATTCTGCCTTGTCACGCGCTGAGTCAGACAAGGTCGAACAGCTGGGTCAGATTGGAACTGGTCCGGTAGTCGATGGTGGTCACCCAGTGCAGGCGTGCAGCACATAAATGACAAGCCCGACACCTTAGTCAGCCAAGTTGATGAAGAAGACCACGGCCACAACCCACAAGCTCGAGTGCGAGAGGCACCCTCGCCTCTGCCGCAGCCGCTGCCTCAACAAGCGCAGGAGCCAATTACGGGAAAAGCGGTAGCGTCAGGAGCAACAGCGGCCTCTCATCGGTGGGTGGTCAGCATGTCCTCCATTAGGAGCGACGAACATGACCTAGTGATACGTCAGAATGATGTTGTCCTTCACTAGCACCATCGACGGCTCGTTGGGCTCGTCCTCGAATAACTCCAACCCCGCGCCGGTGAGCCCGTCCTCCCAAGAGCCTTCTTTTCACCATGTTGCACTGGATGGTGGGCCCCGCAGGTCAGACTCCCTGTCAACTGAGCTGAACCGGGCATTTTGGGTGGGTTTTATCTGTTAGCCCCAATAGTTTTGGTTTTCTGAAACCTTCGTCCCAATGGTTGTGGTTCCTTGATATTTACTTTTTTAAGGCAAAAAAGAAACTCTATCATATAGGTAATTAGGTACTGACGGTTAAAATTCATGATACTATAGGTGAGTATGATAAACAAAGCTGTGAACATGCAAATCTGTGAATATAATTAAATTTTAGCTTATGGTAATTATGAAATTAAATGGACTATTAGAGGTAAGAAAAATTACAGATTGTATATCCTCCCTCATATGCCTGAGCTTGATATTGAAAATGCCAAGCCACTCATCCATATCTTCAACACATATGGTAGCTACTTCTAAGCCCTGCAATACCTGTAGAACCCAAACTTGAAGTTGTAAGGCATCAAATTTCTCTGATTCGTAATATGTGTAACAATGCATAAAAAATAGTTTAGAACTAAGACTTGCAAATGTGGCTTCTAACAATAATCATATGGAAATGATTGGTAAAACAAATAAAATAGTTAATCCTTGGATGTAAAAAATTTAATCTATTCTCCTGAAAGAAGTTTAAACCGAAGGGTGAAAAACAGTATGAGCACTTGTTATGTTTCCCAGGTTAATTTTCTGAGCACACTTATCCGGCGATATATGTAATGCTAAAATAGGCAATTACTGTATGCATCATTGCCATGTCAAATAACCTGCTGTGAACAATCTTTTGAAGCAAATCAGGATGAGCTTTATCTACTAATGAGATGATGGAAAAATAGCATGACTACTTTTAGGAGGTGTGTATACGGCTAACTAATTTGGTCCTCCAAGGAAGGATAAACTGAAAGTAGATATGAAATTAAAAATAACTAAATTTTTGGTAGGAACCTCATGATAATGGGAGACATAGCAAAATGTGCAAGTTCATATCAATATGAGGTTAAACTAGCCAAAACTCAGATGCTGAATTTTTGTTATTCATTCAACGTCAATTCAGCATCTGAGTTTTTTTTTGTACCACAAAAAAAACACAGATGCTGAATTGACGTTGCATGAACAGCAATGCCCCAATTGGGATGCAGATGATGAGAGTGCATTTAGAAAATAGCGAAAAATGCTCACATACCTCTTCCACAACAGATTCTGTTTCCATAAGGGCATAAACATTTGCAGATTCGAGAGCTACAAGTTCACGCTTCATCCTTTCTGAAAACGCCTCTGCTTCACCAATGGCCATGACATAGCTTCACCGATAAAATGTCGGCATCAGTATCATAGTTTTCATGCAAAATAGATGTTTGTTGTACCCCATAGATGTCCAAGCATGGCACTACCAGTTCGGCAACTTACGTGCCAAGGAGAGCCTCAATGTCCTCTTCCTCTGCTTGCGAAACCAGGTCATTTTCTACGGCAACTTGCGAGTCAGGCTCTAGCACAGTTGAGTCAAAGAGACCATCTTTCGAGGCCACCTGCGTGGCCTTTGTTGTAGTGTTCTCCTGCGTCGCAGTTTAATATTGTAACTCGTGTTATACAATATCATACAGGAAGCTCCAGGTCTGAAACATTAGGTACTCGATAGAGTTGAACGGGCGAAACAGTCATGGTACCGGTAAATATACAAGACTGTATTGATCTATTTGCCCTGAACATGAGGTCTTAGGTAACTTCAAACATATGTGCAGTCTAAAGCAGGCTAGACTAGCCCAACACTTAATTATTCATGATAAAACACAGTATTTTTTTTTTCAAAATTCAAAATGTAGCACTGGAAGAGTTGTGTGAAAAAGAAGCACTGGAAAAAGGTCAACGGGCTTCGACCGGGTGAATATGACCTCTGTATGACTCCCAAAGTCTGCAAGATGCGACTCAATCGGTCGTTCCATTGCTTTCATCTCCTGGACATTTCGCCGAACAGCTTGAAGGCAGTGGCAACAGGGAAGGCGCGAGGCTCCCATGGCTCACACAGCCTTGGTTGGCGGAGGCTAGGGGAAGCCCAGCAGGCCAGCACGCGACGAGCGGGACTCCGCTCTGCCATGGCTGTGTTGGACAGCAAAAATGAGCTCGACTGCGAGGAGGAGCTTGGATGCGTGAACCTGCTCTGCTCTTTGGGGTGTTTAGGACTTGTCTAGACTCCAGATCTTGGACACCAAACTGAACAAGCTTTTGTACTACTGTACATCCCAACACAACATTTCACAAAGCAGCAAATGCTCTCTCTCTCTCTCTCTCTCTCTCTCTCTCTCTCTCTCTAGGAAATCAGGTCGTCAGCAAAACTTAGCACGACTAACTGAATTTATTGTCATCCCGCAAAAAAAAACTGAATTTATTTATTTCTCTCTCTAGGAAATCATACAGAAGCTCAACAAAAACGTGGTCAATTGGTTCTACATGCTAGTGGACGTGTGAGTCGAGTAAGAAATTGATCATCTCCATGCAGCATACCTTGGCCCAGATAGCCATCTCGACGATGTCCATGCCGACCACTTTGGGGATGCCACCCAGCAGCTCCTTGCACAGGTTGAGAACGCACATCAGCAGACGGTTCCTGCAAGACTTAATCACTTAAATGAATGGATGGAAAACTAGAGAGAATGGTGAACATGTACACGAACGGGCCGACGCGTCACCTGTCGTCCTTGTTGCGCATCGTCCACTGCGGAGGCGAAACACTCTGGCTCCTCAGGTTATCAAACCCCTGCATACACACAGTTTTTGAGTGAAATCAAGAGGTCGGCAGATAGATAGGTAGGGAGCAAGTAATTAATCGCGAGGAATGATGATGACACGTACCAAGATGAAGGTGCATCCGCTGGGATCATTGGAGGCGACCTCCACCTTGTGGAGATGCTTGATCTTGTACACCTTCGCCGGCTGATGAGTGATGATCGATCAACGTACGGGGGTCATGTCAGAAATCGATCGGGCATTCCTGCAGCTCGGTAAATCGAACCAATTGATTGATTGATTGATTAGGTTGTGTTGTGAGAAATCACCTCGAGGATTCCGCCATTGGAGTACTTGAGGACTCGCAGGAACGCCTTGGTCTTCTGCCCTTTCGGCTTGGCTGCCAAAAGGGAACCAAACAAGATGCATATGATTGTCTGAGATGGAGACGAAAGAGAGATGGATGGATGGTCATGGGTGGACGGAGGTGCTGACTGGTGACGGCGAGGACGCGGGGCTTGGCCATGTTGCTGTGGCGGGAGGCGAGCTTGCCGGCCTTCCCGGCCCAGGTGCCGCCGCTGCTGCGGCCCTTGGCCACGCGCATGCACATCACCACCTTCTCGGGGGCCTTCTCCTTGCTCAGGATGCCCGCCTCGCACGCGCGCTTCAGCTCCATGTCGTCCGCGCTCGACCGCGCCATGGCCGACGACGGGGAGGATCGGCCGCCCTCTCTCTATTTCTCTCTCTGTCGCCGCCGGCGCCGGATTAATTCTTGCTTGAGCGTTCACCGTGAGGTGAATGGGATCGGATAGTAGGGCCGGCGCGGAATGGTGCTGGCGGTGATCGATCAGATGGCTCGATCCGTTCTCCTAACTGACCGACTGCAAGATCGCTGCATGGACGGGGGCTCATGATGCCGCCTTTCCCGTTTCCTTCTCTTCTGTTTCTCTATTTCTGGCTCTCGCCATTTTTTCAGGAGACAGGATGAGAGATCTTGTTACCGATCATGCAGGATAGATTATTTTTCGATAAAAAAAATTCCGATAATGCCATTCGGCTGACGTTTTACTTTTCTGGATGAAATACTTGTATTACTCAATCACAAAGTCGTTCGGCTGACGTTGCTGGGAGGGATGCAATTGCAATATGTTTTTTGAACATAGTACAGACGCACTTCCGCGCACATACGCACACTCACATTTTGATGTCAATTTATATTGTCGCAGGCGGATAGCAATTTTAGTTTACAAGCACGGCAATTTTCTGAGAAAAAGCAGAGCGGCCATACTCGATCACTAACTAAAATTATCATCCTCGGCCATCACAAATTGACATCAAGATCATAAGGGGTTTTTTCGAGCGAAAACATATAATGCATTTAATAGATGGAAGGAAGAAAGAACTAGTATCATGTTGTATTTTTTTATTCGAATACGGAAGAAAGAAAGTAGTATGCTATTGATTTTTTTTTTGTTTGAAGGAAAGACTCATGGCATCTTATTTAAACTTGAGAGCTGCTACGCAGACGACATATTCGGACGATTTGCAGACGATGCAGGGCATCCAGCCATCCATGCGTAGTCCAAAAGTGAACATCACCGTTGAGTCCTCCCATCGTTCACGGATCGGCTGGTTTATGTCGTCATACAGCAATTTCGTTTAAACTTTGGCAAGTCCAGAGCTTCATCAACCCGAACACAACTAGTCTTAGTATAAAAAAAGTGTCCTGCTAGAAAATCGTGCCAATCCATTTGCTTCCCCTAGAATGAAATCCGGGGAATTCCATGAGCTAAACGGAAGCAAATGACCGCCATGACTGTCAAGTACGGGCTCCAAACTTCAATAATATAATTATATGCTTCAACAAGTTTCAAGCATTAGATTCAATCGTTACCTTGCTGCAGCCAACTTTAGTGAGCCATTATATACTACCTCGTAAGCAATGCCAAAGTTTCAGCAGATGGTGCGTTGAGGGCATGATCGATTTAGACGGAAGAGAGAAAGTAGCATCCTGTTTTGTTATTTCTAAGAATCGATTATGTGATTTACATTTGAAAAAGAGTGACAGATGTTTTCTCGTTAATTGCCTTGCAGCGGCCCAATTGCCATAATAAACCACTTGTTTGGTGATTTCGACCGAAAATGCCGCTCTAGTAGAGTTATCATTCGTCCGTCAATTTTATTATGGAGGTTGCTCCAAATCGAGCGGTGAGCCACCATATTTGGAAGACATGGAGCATTGCTTTGGGGCATGCTCCGTCTCCAAGCGTGCGTAGGAGGAAAGTTTCACCTCCCTCCTCATCCTCTGACGTGGTCCATTTCTCTCCCTGCCGACGTCCGTGGCATTGAGAAGCGGGCCAATTTAATGGCAGCCATCGTGTACCCAATTGCTCGCCCTTTGCCGCCATTTTTTCCTGCCACCCGCCACTATGAAAAGACTGTCCCGGACCTATATTGGCTCGCATTCACCTCCCTCTTTCACTTTCACCGTGTCACTTCTCCTTCGTCCAAACTAAGCCGCTCTTGGAGGAGGAACATATGCTTGATGAGGAGGAGGCCGCACAGAAGGATCCCACCTTCCTTGCTGAGTGGAGGATTGGGATCCCGAAATGCATGCGCTGGTTTGTGATAAGCAGCATGGCTACGTGAAGACCTTGTATACACATTTTTTAATTTGTGAACACTTTTGAATTCATGAACTTTCCAAATTCATGTTTTTCTGAATTTTTGATTAGTTTTAAATTTGCGACCTCATATCTATGATCATTTTTCAAATTTGAAAACATTCTTTTAAAATTTAAAAATATTTTTTTGAATTTCATGAACATTTTTTCGAATGTACGGACATTTCCAAATTCATGTATTGAATTTACGCAAAAAATTTAGTTTGCGAACATTATTTTGTTATCACAAACATTTTTTAATTTGTGATATTTTTTAACTCGTTATTTTTTTAAATTCGCATTTTATTTCAATTCTTGAACAGTTTTTGAATCTGTGAACATTCTTTAAGTCCACAAACATTTTTTCGAAACTCGTGGAAATTTTTCAAAATGTTCTTTTAACTATCAAACATGTTTGAATTCAGTAACACTTACAAATAAAAATAAGATCAACCTAAATAAAAAGGCTCCGGAACCTATAGAAGTGAAGCACCAAAATATGAAGGAAAAACTGAAAGAAAGAAAAAGGGAAGAGAAGAAAAGAGCGTGAAGCGCGGACACGCGTGTAACTGCGCGTGCTGGGCTTGGCCCAGTTAACTTGCGAGACGGGCGACCACTGCTGCATAATTCCGATCCCCTCACCCTTGTCTATAAATACTGCCCCAACCCTAACCTTCCCCACTTTCTCTACCCCTCGCCGCCGCCGCCGCCTCTTCGGATTGTCCCTGCCGTAGACCAGAGAGCGCGGTGCCCGAGCAAACCCTAGCCTCCGACGATGGTGCTCCAGAACGACATCGACCTGCTGAACCCGCCGGCGGAGCTCGAGAAGCTCAAGCACAAGAAGAAGCGCCTCGTCCAGTCCCCCAACTCCTTCTTCATGGTAAAATATTCCCCTTCCCCTTAGAATCCTCTCTCCGAGCCTGCATCATGTCCTTTCCCGCACCATTCTCAGCGGTGTTCGTACAGCGCTGTTGAGACATATGTGGAAAAGATGTCACCTTTTGGTTGCCTGAATTTTTCATCTGATTTGGAAGAATTCTGCTTCGGCAGGCTGTTGGTGTAGCTGAGTATGTGCCTGTTACCACGGGCTCGTGGTAGATTACGCGGCCGATCGTGATTGCCTGTGATTAATCTTGAAAGCACGCGTTAGTTCTGTCAAAAATATACATACCCTTGCATATATGTCAACCCATATTGCCGTATGTTCTAGGTACCTGAAAATCTCTGTGCTAGAACAGATGTCTGAGTGAACACTACATAAAGTGCTGTTCTGATCCATAGTTCAAAAAAGCGCTAGGCATTAATTGTGCGTTTTGCCACCGCGTTGCGCTTTACTGACCAAAGGGCATGCTTATGCGCAGTTATGCACAGATTAAGCGTAGTTATGCTTAGGCGTGCCTTTTTTAACTATGTTCTGATCTGAGTTGTTTCTCTGGATCATAGAATCGTGTATTCCTGTGTAACTTAGTGCCACGCCCCTTTTTGCATGACCACAATTGGTTTGGTGCATTACTTATGCTTAATTTTGGCATTTTTGTTTCTCTGTTTGGATTATGGTGGTTCTAATGGTCATGTGTTAACTGTTGCAGGACGTCAAGTGCCAGGGCTGCTTCAACATGTAATTTTTCTTCACCATTTGTCTTCTTTGCAACTGCATAGTTCAGTGGGATCATTTGCTACTGATTAGCCTTAGATGCTCATTTGATAACAGGACACTGTCATGCTTTTAAAACGTTCTTACTATTTTTGCAAGTAAACTGGTAATGTGAGTGGGCTGCTGCCAAGTACATGTGCATAGTTTATTCTACTGCGTTGTGTTTTGCTCTTCAGTACTGCTTTCTGTGACAATGTTTGCTTTATATTTTAAATAAAAAGGGTGGAAGATGCAATTTTTCAAACATGATTCTGTATTTTTTTGGTCCTGCATTGTATACTTCACTCAGATACCAAAGCCTAGTTGCATGTACCAGCCTTGTAAGATGCTAGTTCAAACATAATCCTTGTAAATCACTGCAAACCTAGTGCTGTAATTGTTCCAACTTGAATCATCAGTCTACCATGCCATTTTACAAAGTTATTTTAAGTACTTTACTATGCAATACATTTGAACATCACGTATCAATCATTTATCATCTTATTCGGACCATTAAGACTGCTTGCCATGATTTACTTTGTTTGATATTTGTAGATCACAACTTCAACATGCCCTTGGTTACACCTGTGATTTTTTTTAACGATTGATTGCTGAACTACTCTTTTCTGTGATTGCAGCACTACTGTGTTCAGCCACTCCCAGACCGTCGTGGTGTGCCCAGGCTGCCAAACAGTGCTCTGCCAGCCAACGGGTGGTAAGGCCAGGCTCACTGAGGGTTGCTCCTTCCGCCGCAAGGGCGACTAAACCGAAGGCTATCTTAAAAAGCAAGCCGTTGTTGAACTCTTTAGTTTTTCAGGGGTTGTTGGTCTGAAAATTTTGCAATGTCGGCAAATTGAATCCATCTTTGGTAATTTGGTATCTAGCTCGAGCAGTATTACTATGACACTGTACTATGTTCCGTTTGGGCTGTGAGATCAGACTAGTTGTACCTGCCAGGTAATATGGTGGGTCTGATGAATTGTTGTTCCTAATGATGCTGCTTGCCCTCGCTGGTATATGACTCTTGAATCGTTTGTTGCTTGTATTTTCTGTTTGTGTTTGTTGCCCACTTGTCTCCCCTGAACTGTGCCTTTGTGTCATGAATGGTATGCGCTACAGCTCTCCTGATCGGCGTGCTCCTGATCCGTAAAGGCCGGGGATGTCCTGCCCTTCTGAATGTTATGCACCAATACAGATTACTCTTGAGACCTTTTAGACATTGTTTATTGGTCCCCTTAATATTTTGGGCCTAACTATAATGATAGATTTAGCTATGAAAATAATAATGCAAGTATTTATGTCGTTGGATTTGTATTTAAACATAATTTCCAATCAGATTATCTAATGTCAAAATTTAGCACAAAATGTGAAGGGGGCCAATAAACCAGGACAGAGGTAGTATTACAAATACATATGAAGCAAAATGCTACGAAACAAAATGAGTGTATCTACAAATACGTCTATATACATCCATATATAGTCTGCATTGTAAGAGTGTGGCGTTTTGGTGGCCGAGCACCGTGCAGGCCGGAATCTGGCGCCGTGTTTTTGCCATATTTATACGATAATTGCTAGGTTGAAATACATCGGTGCCGTGGGCTGCTGTGCCAGACTTGTACGTGGGCCTCTGGTGCGCCCTGGATAGGCATATCCTGTGCTTGCTGGTCTGGTTTGAAAGTAGCCCATGTAGGTGAGGGGTGGCAGGTGCGATATTAATTCTGGGCCCAACTGGCGATGCAGGTGACTTAACGCCCGAAGCGGTGCTTCTTCCTACCCTGGTCAGTCGTTCATCCCCTTCCAGACCGTGGCTGTGCGGAGCGGCGTTTCGCCATGGATGGCCTCGAGTTTTTCTTTGAGGAAGCAGAATCAGGGTGAGTTCCAATCTCGCTCCACTTTCCCTCGTTGAATTACTTTGATTTGGCGTTCAAGTTCTTCAATTAGTCCCTGATATTTCGACAGTAATTCTTCTACTTGATGATGTTTGGATCTGAATAGATTAGAATTTCATATCTGCTACAGATTGGTTCCTAAAACTCATGCGGGGGATTTATTGGGTGGAGGAATCGATGTTGTGGAGTCTGTGGTTGCCTCGATCCATGAAGGTCGCGGGCGCTCCTCTGGTGTGATTTCTTCTGCGCCGATGGATGACAGCAGCGCCGAAGAGCAGTTCCGAGTGGTGGGCGCGAATCTCGGCTCACAAAACAACGGTGGGAGCGAAGTGGTTGGCGACTCGAACGACATGGCATCTCATGAAACTTCCCATGCGTCAATGGGAGATGAGGGAGATGCAGAGGGGGTCGTCGTCAACAAATCAAAGGCCTCGTGTTGGACTCGACGGTAAGAAACACACACTCATATGTTATTACTTTGCTCCTGGACCATAAACTGTACCTCCACGACATCGTTTTTTGCTGTAGGAGCAGAAACTGAAACTCCATGTAATTGCCTGTAACAAGAGAACACACATATACAGAGTTCAGCCCCGTGTAGAAACAAAACATCATTTTATTCTCATCTCTCTGAAAGCATTCTTGCTTGACCGGGAACATAATTCTTGCATTCGGTTTTCGTTAAGCTAGATGATATTCTACTGATTCTGTAACAACTGATAAACATTCTTTTATCAGAAAAAACACTGTTAAAATCGGTCTGTACAAGTAAATAGTATATTTAACAACGTTTTTCCGCGGGGGGTGCAGTGTCAGGATTGGCAACGCGCCAGAAGAGAGGGATGCCAACCCAAGCAGAGTCCCTGCCCTCGAGGCTTCAATGAGAGCTTATGCAGACAACAAGGTTGGCACGGTTGTTAACCCGGCGATCGGAACTAGCTTTGACACGGTTGAAGAAGCGTATGAGCTTTACAACCTATATTCCTGGGAGACGGGGTTTGGCGTTCGGTATGCCAAAAGCAGGTTGAACGTCCATCGGAAAAAGTGCATGCAGGAGTTTGTATGCGCGTGTGCGGTATGATGATTCATTAATTCAGACAAACACTAAAAGTTTCCCCGGCCACTGCTCTTTCAAATTTTTATGATCTAATAATACATCAAAAACATGTGCAGGGCAAGCCATTGCAGTCGAACAGCCGCTCGACGAGGTGTGGATGCCCTGCGTTGATGCGGGTGCTTAGATCAGATGATAAAGGGTGGTACATATGCGAACACAAAGCAGAGCACAACCATGCTGTATTAGTTAACTGTATGGAGAAGCTGCACTGGAAATCACACAGGCACATAGATAGATACACTAGAGACTTGGTGAAACAACTAAGAGAAAACAATATAAGCATGAGCAAGGTTTATAGTGTGGTTGGCAGTTTTTTTGGATATGTGAAGGAGGTGCCATTCACAAAGAGATCTCTCAAAACTCTTTGTGGAAAACTGAATAGAGAGCAGTCGGAAAATGATGCTACAAAAACAATAGAGGTGTTCAACGCCATGCGGGCTGAAGATCCTGAGTTCAAGTACAGTGTGCAAGTTGATAGTGATGGCCGAGTCAAGACTTTGATGTGGACAACAGGAAGAAGCATAGAGCAATTTAAGTGTTTTGGAGATGCTGCGATGTTTGATACGACATACAAAACAAATCTATACGACATGCCATTTGGCCTTTTTGTTGGTGTCAACAATCACTTCCAAAGCATTATATTTGGAGGGGTGCTGATGAGCGATGAGAAAATCGACACTTTCAAGTGGATATTCACAGAGTTTTTTCAGATGATAGGAGCGCCACAACCACGCACAATGCTCACAGGTGAATAAACAAAATGATCTCATCTGTTTAGTGTTGTTGAACTTTCCTTTTAGGATTGGTCTGAAAACGTTTTCATCCTGTAATTTGCTGACAGATAACTGTTGTTTTTCAGACCAAGCTCGTGCAATGGAGGTTGCCATAGAAGATGTCATGCCGCATACAACACATCGGTGATGCAAATGGCATGTGTTGAAGAAAGCAAAAGAGTGCCTTGGGCCACTCCTAGGCAAGGACAGCGAGTTCAAACAAGAGTTCAACAAGATGCTGCACCACATCGTTAGCGAGAAAGAATTCGAGGATGGTTGGGCATGTATGGTTGAGAAACATGGTCTACAAAATAATGTATTCCTCACACAAATATATGAGACGCGGATGAAATGGGCTAAACCTTACTTCATGGATGTTTTCTGCGCCCTGCGGAAGAACACAATGAACGAAGAACAAGGAAATTGCCATGGCGATCAGAGTTGGATTTGGAGAAGATCCCGCTTGCAAATTAAGAAAGAGTGAATCTAAGAAAGAAATGAAACTTACAGTGTCGATCGGGCACTTGTAGAAACGCTTGCCCTCGTTCTCGCCTTCTTTCGCACACATGTTGGTCTCCACCTGCACCTCGCCGCACTCCGGGCACATGATGAGCGGCAAGTGCTGAAGCCTTTGCCTGGAACGAACTGAGGATGAAGACGAAGCCATGTCGAACTTGTTTGGGCACGCTGCGGCTGCGATGGAGAGCCATCTCTCCTATAAATACACGGCCAGACCAAGGCAACGGCAGGATCCTCAACGTTTGACTCCAACGGCTCCCTGTTGTCGCACACCTTGACGGGCCAACTCCGGTGCCGTGTACACTCGTCTATGACTATATGCTGTGCTGCACTGGTGTACCTGCTCGTGTACGTGTGCCGGCAGAGTTTATTTAAATAGCAAATATCGGAGGATCGGCAGCCGACTCTGGCGCGTATACGGTGAAAATACGGACGCGTCTTAATGGCTTGCACCGATCGCAACGAGCGCAAGCGGCACTGATTCCGGCCTGCACGGTGCTCGGCCACCAAAGACCATTTCCGGCATTGTAATCTCTAAAAGGTCTTATATTTAGAAGCGGAGGAAGTACATTATAGTTGCCCCAAACCCAACCCAATGATGTTAAGGGCAAAACCACCCCCACTCGCCAGTAACCAGCTCAATAACGTGCAAAACAAGTTGGGTACTGGCCGTGTAAACATACCCAAAGGAGTAAATATTACTACTAAAAACCACAACTCAGGGTAGCTTATACCCAAAGGAGTAGCAACTAGAGATCTCTAGCAACTACGGTATAGCAACTCTGGAACGGGGACCTTATACTCCCTCTGTCCGAAAATACTTGTCCTAAAAATGGATAAAATGAATGTATCTACAACTAAAATAAGTCTAGATACAATCATTTCGAGGACAAGTATTTCCGGACGGAGGGAGTAACAACTTGGGTAAAATCTTAAGAACTTTTTCCTCAAATCAACAACTTTTGATCTAATGTTCAACAGACAACAGATGACTGACTGCTACCTACAGCACCATGTGTGCCTGAAGCCTGAAGCAACTGTTGCTACCATGGGTCAAGACTCAAATCCTCAACTCTTGATCTATTCTTTCAGAAACGACCGCCACTGCATCGTGTGTGCTTGAAGCAGCATAAGAGGATCCAACATAGGCGCCAGCAGTGGTTTGAGCGTCCTGATCAGGCCGTTGGCTTGACGCCTTCTCTGCTAGTTCACGTGCAATCTAAACACAAAATCAAAATCAAATTGTAAAAGCATTCCAATCTTTTTTATAATAAAACAGTACTTCTGGATGTCATGTAAAAAGAGCAACCTTCAGCTCCTCAGGAATAGTCCATTGAGATTTCTTCGTCACTCTGTTGTGGTAGTACCTGGAATAGTAGAATAGTGAGACTTTGGAATAAGGAAAATCCATGATTCCGACCAAATAAGAAAACATCGGTGGCGAAATAAATTCAGTACGAACTTACTTCCGTCCTTCATCCGTAGTATATTCATTCCAATCAGTAGTCGCATCAGCCCTCTGATATATCACCGACGGTATGTAAAAGCCGTAACAGCTCATTAATATAAACAGAAGAACAAAAGCAAACACTGAAGTGAAATTGCACTGCCCTCTTGAGGAATAAAACAAAGAATCTTCGACAATAATTGCAAGATATTTATGATATAGAAATAGAACAAAGGTAAGTAAAATGGGAAGAAAGCAATTGTACGGATCAAATGGAAGAAGCCAGGGTGCTGTATTGCTAATGTGTTGATGAAAGAGGGCATAATCATGAGGTCATGTGATCCATTGTGTCCATCAACTTTTTAAATTTAGATATCAGTCATGTGAAAAAACACGGGCACGCATTGCAGAAGTTGTCACTGCTACTAATGCAGATAAATAGTCACCTTACACAAGCAAAGTTCTGAAGTTCCTTTTTTCCAAGTAAACCGAAAGTAGCAATATCACAGGTGCGTTGTACAAGACAAACAACCATGGAAATCTACAGGTTGATAAAATAATAACAATATGCTGAAATAGAAAATGAAACTATAGTCAAGACTTCATGAGAACAAAGACAACAGTAGGAAAGCCAACAAATAAGAACACATCACAACTGACCTCCAAAGGTGTCATCAACTCGGCAGGTTTGTACCAACTTGATTGCTTTGTCCTCCTATTGTAATAGTACCTAGGTAAATATAAGATATACCAAAGCATGTAACATTGAATCATGCTGTCATACATCACAAGGGAACTTATTAGTTAAAAAGTAATTCAAAGACAACTTACTTTTTCCCTTCATGTGAAAAGTGCTCTTGCCAATCCAAAGGGCTAGGGTCAGATGAGCTAACCTGCAAGTTTGCAGACTGAGTTTATGCATGGGAAAAGCTTTTTCAATTTTATGTAGTAGACAAGAATGGAATGAAGTGGCAAACATCTTAATTATATGTTGCAGACAAAAATCAACTGATGGAAATGAACCCAAGGTCATGCTACTTACTGAGGGCAACCAAGCAGACATGGTGTGATGCTGAGTTGAACCCAGGGGGTGAACTAGAACAGGAACCCACATTTGTTGATACTGAAATGTAGAATTAATAACTTGTCAGCAAAGAAAAACATTCTAGATATATACTACTGCGAGGGAGAAGCCTTCCATATGCATACATCGAAGTAAAACAGTGAAACACATACAGTATAAAATGGAGGCTGCATAGGGGCACCCATGTTTGGCATATATCCACCAGGTAGCACAGCTCGTGGTGCAGGTAGAACAAGACCAGAGTGAGGCATATGGTGCCCAAGTTGCGGAAAATGTGGCATCTGCTCTGACATCCCCATGTTAGCTTCTGGCATGTCCTGATCAACAAGTTGAAACGGTTGCCGCAGAGGTTGCATTGTATGAACTGAACAAGTTGAAGAGTCTGTTGTCGAGGACCAACCGGGCTAAACTGAAAACAGAGCACAAAATAGCAATTAAGCACCTTTTTTTAAAACAGCAATTAAGCACCTAACATATAAGGAGATATATAAGTCCGAACTCAACTATTCAAACTAACACAAAAATGCTGAATAAAAAAAAGATATATCCTCAAATAATGCCACAATGGGCAACCATATAGAAACAGTGGTTCGCCATGCATGTGCCTCTATCTCTCTGGAGCAGAACGATGCATCGCCAACTCTGCTCAGGCTGAGCCGCACGACCATCTAAGCAAAACATCAACTCAGTAAA
Source organism: Aegilops speltoides (assembly GCA_021437245.1). Taxonomy (NCBI): domain Eukaryota; kingdom Viridiplantae; phylum Streptophyta; class Magnoliopsida; order Poales; family Poaceae; genus Aegilops; species Aegilops speltoides. The sequence goes on from CM038144.1 coordinate 52,850,438, forward strand.
AGAAACCTATAGCCACGCAAAACCAACTCCCGCCTACTCTGTTATCACTGCCACTCTATTACCAAAATATCTATGCAGCGCAAGCAGACCCGTAGACTAAAACAGGTATGTGGTTCTTCATGCTTCAGTTCTACTAGTGACAGGAAAAAGGTTACTTGGAGACACTCACGAAAGAAATCACTGGCCCACAATTTCCTTTATGGCTACGACACCTACACATGTCTCCAAGTGCAGACAATGACTACTATACTTGTTAATTCATCACAAAAAAAAGAGTAATAACTAATTGGATCTTAGGCATGTCACCCAAATTTAACCATCTGCCAATGCAGCTCACTGACTGATTAGCGGCAGGGAACAAAGCATTACTACCTCCGTCCTGGTTTATTGGTCTCCTTAGTATTTTGTGCCAAATTTTGACCATGAATTTAATTAACAAAATTTTAATGCATGTCACAAAAAATACTAGTATCATTGGAAACTATGACATGCATTAACATTTTATCAGTTAAATCTACGGTCAAATTTTGACACAAAATACGAAGAGGGCCAATAAACTAAGACGGAGGTAATAGTAATGATTAGTCTTGCCCTGCTATCATAGTTACTCATAAAGCCTTCCCTTTTCTGCAAATACATGTGAGAATCGGTTCTCCTCGCAGATAGATTGGCGGGGAGCCGGGGGAGCAGAGCAACAAGACCAAAAATACTGAAACTCTGTTGCCCATAAACCGACCAAATTACTCAATGCAGCACATCTAACCATCCCCTGATGCGACTGTTGCAAAGCGCCCCTGTACTGTAATCAGCTGGACCGAAACTACCGAATTACCATGACCCCGCACGGATGAATTGCAAATTGAGGAGGCCCAAAAACTAACCAAACAGCAGCAGCAGCACTTCGATCGGCGTCGGAGGCCCTCGCCTGCGGCGGCGGACCGGGATCCTCACGGTGGTCCGACGAACTCCGGTGGCAAAGCCGCAGCGGTGCTGCGGTGGCTTAGGGTGGTGCGCCTAGGGCTTGGCGAAAGAGGAGAGGAGAGCTGGGCCGCGTGGATTCGACACGTATCTGCAGTTTTGCGGGGCCGCTGCTATGTGGCAGTTCCTCCTATTGGCCGCTCGTTGCGGCAAAAATTGTCGACATGCCGCACTGGACTGAACAAGCCCGGCCTGTTTTAGTTTTTTTTTCAACGCAGTACAAAGAGAGATGCTCGCTCGCATACCGCTCAAGAAAACATACACTCAACCAATTGTTGACATATTGTCAGTCATCAGGCCAAATGATTATAGATCAATTACTCCTCCGTTACCCCCAACCTCACCCCGTCCCTCGTGCCGCCCACGCGAGCGGCCCGGGCGGATCCCTAATCCCCGCCGCCGCCCTTCGCACCCCTCCTCCTCGCCGCCACCCGTGACGCCGCCAGTAAAGCCCGTCTGTGCGTCGTCGGCGGCGGGTCCCTTCCTCGAGGCACTCCGCGGCGCGGGGCGCCTTCCTCTTCGTCAGGCGACTCGGTGGCGGCGACGCGTTCGCCCAGCGTCGGCGTGGCGGTTGTCTTGGTTGGGCGGTCGCGGCTCTGGTGGTACGGTTTGGCATGGTCCGACCAGATCTGGCGGCCACGATCGCGGCGCGCGGCGGGGGTGGTGCTGGCGCCGCTCGGGGTTGCGACGCAGCCGGCGGCCGCGGTCGGTCCTCCGGAGCCGGGCGGAGCTGCGGATCGTGGTAGCCGCGCGCTCGCTCCCATCTCACTGTTGGCTTGCCACGGGTCGGTGGCGCTGGCTGGCGGCGCCCGGAGCGCGGATCTCGGCCCGGATTTGGTGCGCGTCGGCGCTGGCCGGCGTCCTTGGAGTGCTCACGGCGGGGAGTGCGGCGGCTGTCTCTGGAGCCTTGCGTGGGGCGTAGCAGGTTGGAGGGTGTAGGTGGTACACCGGCACTGGCGGTGGCGGCGGTGCAAGCGCAGCCATGGCGGCGGCGACGCTGCGAGGCCTTGCCAGGAAGGGTCTTGGTGGGCAGCAGGCGTTCGGTTGCTGCCGTGTGACGCGTGCGGCATTGCCTCGGCGGTGTGGGTGCCGGAGTGTGGTCGGAGGTGTGGGTCAGATCCATTCTGGTGGCAGTCCCATGGAACGGGTGAAGGCCACCGTAGCGGATCTGGCGTTGCACCGCTCGGTGGTTGCTGCGGCTCCTTGTCGATGTTGAAGGTGACGACTTTAGCGCGTTCCCTCTGCAGTGAGGGGGCTTCGATGGCAAGTTGCTGCGGTGACGACGGTGTGAGGCATCTGATCGGGACCGGCCGGAATCTTGGAGGCGTGGAGATGTGCAGCGCCACGGATGAAAATCATGTTTGGTTGTGACCGGATCGGCGTTGATGGCACCTGCGGGTGTCATTCACCTTCCTGGAGGCTTCGCCGAGTGCAACGCCATCCTCCTCGTGTCCTCGTATCGGCAGCTGTCTCCGGGGCGAAAGCCTTGATTCGTAGGATCGGCATGATGGCAACGTCTTTGAGGTTGTTACTCTGTTGGGAGCATTGTGCTGGGAGACTCAAGGTCCCATGATGCGCTCCTCCGGTGTTCACAGCTGCCCGGATCTTTCTCCTCCGGCGCCATGTACGGTCGTCGCCGGCTAATCCAAGGAAGCTGGAGTTGCTGTTCTTCGGAGGACTTCAAAGTCGGCCGAGACGCGGCGAGGGGCTTGGTGTTGGGTAGGCTTTTTGTGTCGTAGTTGTGTTGTTGTGTTTGGTTGTCCTTGTACGATTCGGATGTGGAGTTGCTCGCCTTCGTTGTTCGCAGCGAGTGATAGACGTGGCTGTATGTCTTATTTCTCTTCTTCTATAAAGCTAAGGTACGCAATTTGCGTACCCTAAAAAAAGGCCAAAGGATTAACTTTTTTTAGGGGTGCCAAAGGATCAACTATGATCAACTATGTAAAGCCATCTATTTATTTCAACAAGGGTTGTTTGGAGAATGTGAGACGAGAATAAAAGGTATTCTAAATGCTCCTAATGAAACTCTAAACAAGAAATACTTAAGGATGCCTTTTGAATTCTGATAATGGCCCTTCAAAGAATGGAGAATTTTAAATACCTTATTAAAGATAGGCTATGGAGCAAAGTGCAAGGATGGATTGAAATGACCATGTCCACTGCAGGGAAGGAAGTCTTGGTTGAATCAGTGGCACAAGCAGTACCTGTATTCTCTATGTCTTGTTTCAAATTACCAAGAGGTCTTCGTGAACACATGAACATGTTGATTCGGAAATTCTGGTGGGGCAACAAGGATGATCATAGAAAACCCAGTTGGATCTCTTAGGAGTCAATGACACAACCATAAGCTATGGAGGGGTTGGGGTTCAAGGACTTTGAAATTTTTAAGCTAGCCTTGCTGGCTAGACTATCTTGCACTACTAGGGAAAAGCCTAGCGGTAGCACTGGTTTTTGGGCTAGCAGTGGCGCAGGGGACCGCGCTACTTCTACGGCGCTACAGCTAAAGGTTAGCAGTAGCGTTGGTTAACCAGCGCTACTGCTATACCTACTTGGCATTAACGCTTTATAGAGAACACGCTACTGGTAGTTACTAGCAGCGCGCCTCTCCACCCACGCTACTACTATTATTACGTATTATATTTCTTTTTTTATTTTATGCCGTATTCATACACCATTGTACAAGTTTTCATACAGTAACAATTTAGAGATTGTTTTTACATCATAATGAGTTATTACGTCACTTGGTGAATCCACGGTTCTTTCACCAAGTGATGTAATAACTCATCATCATCATCATCATCATCATCATCATCATCATCATTAACAACTTATCATCATAATACATCATTGTCATATAACAACTCCTCCTCATTATCATTTTCGTCCATGATAACAACTTCTCATCATCATCATAGTCATAATCAACACTAACTAATTTTCATCATCATCATCATAGTCATAATCAACACTAACTAATTTTTCTTAATACTTAGGATCTATTCCTCTCTCCTAGATAAAATACCATAAAACAGATAAACCGGTCCATCTCCATAATGGAGAATGGAGATACACCTATGTCCAACTTGTGGCTTGCGCACATTCATGTTGTCTCCAATTAGTTCTGTGTGCGCATTCATCACTTTGCTCCATTCTTTGATATTGAGCCTTCCATCCTTTGAAGAAATCGAGTATGTAGTATGGTAATCCTTCGAAGGAGTTGGTTGTAAGCTAACCATATGCATATAACCTTTGGTAAACAGCATGTAAGGCACAACCTCCTTCGGGAGCCTCTGTTGAAAACCCTAATAGTAACATATCTAGTTAGCAATGTAGTTTATATACTTAAGAAAAATGTATGCAATCAAGTTACCATCATTAACAAAATTTTACCAAGTTTTTGGCAATGAAGTTACCATCATGCAATTTATGGACTACTGGCACGTATCCAAAAAATTTGGGAGGATAGAGTGATTGGTTTTAAAGGCCTCAACATCATCTATGAATGAGACAAGATAACCTTTCTCCTCATAATTAAGCTCGGAGTCATAGTTGTAGTATGTCCTGTCTATAGCCTTACAAGTATTTTTGGAATATAAGAAATAAGCTGACAATTATAAATAAAGATGTTTAGTACCGATGAACACCAAATATTTTTAAATTAACAATATAAATTACTTAACTTAGCAAATTAGTTTGACAAACTCACATTTAGGCAAAACTGGAGGCGTATCCACATCCACCCAGATGTCGATATTATCATCATCATCATCATCTTTGGGACGAATATCAAATGTTATTTGCATACCCTCGTCAAATCCATATGCCTTGCAGAGAGCTTCCCAATTAGAGCAACCGAAATGGGAGTGATTGATCACATTGTACAGCTTAACCCGAAACACATAACCATGTTTAGTTCTTAAGTGAGCCCTCCTCGTCTCCATATTCTCAAAGTCTTTGAAACCGAGCTTCTGCAATACATATGGTCTTGCATGGCATGGGATGTACTAATCGAATTAAAAAAATCAAGAAATTACACATTGAACAAAAGAATAACAAGTGATGATATTAATTACGATGAAATGCTTGTCGTTGCATATCGTACAAACATCAAAGGTCTCGTCCAGCTTCACGGTGAAAAACCTATCATCTTGCAGGTGAGGAAACCTGTCGCACAAACCCTGGTCATCGTAGCAGTAATGGCACTCCGGGATCCTATCGTCATCAGACATCTGTTGTGTTCATAATTCAAAGATTAATCTTCTGAATATTCATCACAGGTTGATTTTCGGTCTGTCGAGTCTTCCTGGAAAACTCTCATCTCATGTGGTGTATATGGCGGGCACTCCCGCTCTGATATATTCGACCGTCGGTGATGGTCGCTCCTCCCTTCATCCCCGAGTGCTTTACACCAATCTCTGACATTTGTGACCGTCGGTGATGGTAGCTACTCCTGTCATTCCAAAGTGCATTACACCAAAATAGCACCTTGGAATGAAGAAGAATCTACCCACACGACAACAGTCGGGATTCTTCGTCCTCTCATATATGGTGGAGACTCTCCCTCACTGATTCCTCTCTGACATTTGCGACCGTCGGTGATGGTCGTTCTTCTCGTCCTTCCCGTGCATTACCAAAAGGTCTATCAGGAGAAAGAAGAGGAAGAACGACCCCCACGACAACAGTTGGCATTCTTCTTCTCTCATATATGGTGGACACCCCCTCACTGTTTTTTGACTGTCATATATAGGCCACTCTGAGGTATTCCCTGCAAACATAGGCCACTTGGGCAAGCACTAGTAGTACACAACACTACATATGACATGTCACAGCTACTCATCCATGTAAATTGTCATAGCTACTCATCCACTACTCTACTACATCTATCAAAACATCTACATCATCATCAACATGGGGATTTGACTGGTCTCACCTCAAGGTTGGAGGGGGTCGGTGACGGGGACGACAGCGGGGATGATGCAGGGCTCCTTGATTCATGCAAAAACAAAACATAAACAAAAACAATTTATATCTACCTTCTACAAAAAGTTCTACCTATCTATACTATTCAAAAAACCTACATTCTACAATCAAAGTGTTACATATCAACTAAATCTATTAACTATGTTTAAATTTTTACTAATTTACTAAATAATCTACTCTATTCAAACACCTACATTTACTAAAAAATCTACTCTATTCAAACACCTGCATTGAAAATATTCGTTTCAAAAGACCTACATTTACTAATTTTCTTATCTATCCAAAAGACCTACATTTACTAAAAAAAATATACTCTATTCAAAAGAACTGCATTGAAATAATCTCCATTCTATTGAATGCAAATAATCTACATTTTATTGTATTAAAAAACTACATAATGCAAGAACAGAGTGAGGAGAGATGAGGGAGGGAGGAGGGAGTAGGGGGGTCGATGGAGGGAGGAGGATCAGAGGAGGGAGGAGAGGGAAGGAGGGGGAGGGAGGGGTGGGAGGAGGGAGGAGGAGGGAGGAGAGAGGAGGAGGGGGAGGAGGGCTTGGCCGGAGGATAGGGGGAGGAGGGCTTGGTGGAGGATGAGGAGGGCTTGGGCGGAGGAGAGGAGGGAGGAGGGCGGTGGGAGGAGGAGGGAGAGGAGGGAGGAGGGCATACCAAGGAAGGAGGAGGAAGGACGGCGACAGCAATGTGGTGGCGACGATAATGCGGCAGTAGCGGAGGGAGAGTGAGGCAGCGAGGAGTGAGGCGAGGAAGAAGAAGGTCGGGCGCGGGGGATAGAACTTGGGATAAGGCACCCATAGCAGTAGCGCCGTCCAAGGAGCGCGCTACTGCTAAGGCTAAGCATGTAAACAAATACATCAAAAATACATTGGTCATCAATGATCTTTTTGTGTGGAATCTAAATTGTCAGTATGAATCCTCACCGGTTTAGGAACCGTTGAGGATTCATATTGCGGCAACAAATCCTACACATAGAGTTCAATGAAGACCGAGTGGTTGTGATAGTTTAAGAAGTAACATATTTAAGGTGGTAAACACCCTATTCGCGGAGTGAGGTGGGACTAAATTTAGTTCCAAGGAGGGGACTAAACTTAGCAGCAGCGAGGGTTGGTGAACAGTGCTACTGCTAAGTACAATAGCAACAACACGCTTTCACAAAACGCGCTACTACTACACCTAGTCTGGCGGCAACCTCGTGCCAACTGTAGTAGTAGCGCTCTTTTGCCCAGACGCGCTACTGCTACGTGGATATCAGTAGCGTGGTTTTTTGTCATGCGCTACTGCTAAGTAGCAGTAGCGCCTTATTTTAAACTGCGATGTTGGTAAGGTTCTGTGTATAAGCTTTTCCCTAGTAGTGTTGGCGTATTCTTCAACACCCAGAATCTCTTGGGGCAAGGATCCTTAAGTCAGTATACTTCCCAAACTCATCTATCTTGACTGCGACCTTGAGTTCTCACCTAAGCCAGATTTAGTGATCGCCAATCCGGCCGTCCCAGATCACCTCTATGCAATGATAAAAAAAACCGGCATGGCAGAAGACGGTCAAGCAGGCGATCACAGATGGTTGGTGCTACCTCTTGAGCACTGCATTGGATTTCCCCGAAGAGGAGAGGATGATGCAGCAAAGTAGCGTAAGTATTTCCCTCAGTTTTTGAGAACCAAGGTATCAATCCAGTAGGAGACCACACACAAGTCCCTCGTACCTACACAAAACGATAGCAACTCGCAACCAACGCTTAGGGGTTGTCAATCCCGTCACGGTCACTTACTTAGAGTGAGATCGATAGAGATAATATTTTTGGTATTTTGATAGATAGATGCAAAGTAAAAAGTAAAGGCAAAGTAAAAACAAAGCAAGTAAATAAAGTGATGTAGATTGATATGATGAGAATAGACCCGGGGGCCATAGGTTTCACTAGTGGCTTCTCTCAAGAGCATAAGTATTCTACGGTGGGTGAACAAATTACTGTTGAGCAATTGACAGAATTGAGCATAGTTATGAGTATATCTAAGCAATGATCATGTATATAGGCATCACGTCCGAGACAAGTAGATCGAAACGATTCTGCATCTACTACTATTACTCCACTCATCGACCGCTATCCAACATGCATCTAGAGTATTAAGTAAAAACATAGTAACGCCGTAAGCAAGATGACATGATGTAGAGGGATAAATTCATGCAATATGATAAAAAAACCCATCTTGTTATCCTCGATGGCAACAATACAATACGTGCCTTGCAAATCTTTCACATCGAGTAAGGACACCGCAAGATTGAACCCAAAGCTAAGCACTTCTCCCATTGCAAGAACTACCAATCTAGTTGGCCAAACCAAAAAGGATAATTCGAAGAGACTTGCAAAGATAACTCAATCATACATAAAAGAATTCAGAGAAGAATCAAATATTTTCCATAAATAATACTGGATCACAAACCACAATTCATCGGTCTCAACAAACACACCGCAAAAGAAGATTACATCGAATAGATCTCCACGAGAGAGGGGGAGAACATTGTATTGAGATCCAAAAAGAGAGAAGAAGCCATCTAGCTACTAGCTATGGACCCGAAGGTCTGAAGTAAACTACTCACACTTCATCGGAGGGGCTATGGTGATGATGTAGAAGCCCTCCGTGGTGGATGCCCCCTCCCAGAGCTCCTAACAGGCCCCAAGATGGGATCTCGTGGATGAAGGTTGCGGCAAAGTGGAATTAGGTTTTGGCTCTGTTCGATCGCTCGGGATCCGTGAGGTATATATAGGAGGAAGGAGTACGTCGGTGGAGCTCGAGGGCCCACGAGGTAGGGGCGCGCCTGGGGGGCGCCCTCCACCTCGTGACCTCCTGCACCGCTTGAGTAGGGTCCAAGTCTCCTGGATCACGTTCGATTGGAAAATCACGATCCCGAAGGTTTCATTCTGTTTGGACTCCGTTTGATATTCCGTTTCTTCGAAACACTGAAATAGGCAAAAAACAGCAATTTTGGGCTGGGCCTCCGGTTAATAGGTTAGTCCCAAAAATAATATAAAAGTGGAAAATAAAGCCCAATATAGTCCAAAACAGTAGATAAAGTAGCATGGAGCAATCAAAAATTATAGATACGTTGGAGACGTATCAGGCATCCCCAAGCTTAATTCCTGCTCGTCCTCGAGTAGGTAAATGATAAAAAAGAATTTTTGATGCGGAGTGATACTTTGGCATGATTTCAATATAAATCTTCTTAATTGTGATAGGAATATTCAGATCCGAAAGATTCAAGACAAAAGTTCATATTGACACAGAAATATTAATACTTCAAGCATACTAATCAAAGCAATCATGTCTTCTCAAAATAACATGGCCAAAGAAAGTTCATCCCTACAAAATCATATGGTTAGGCTATGCTTCATTTTCATCACACAAAGATGTTCCCAACTTATATACCCCCGAGGACAAGCCAAGCAATTGTTTCATACTTAAATAATCTCAAACTTTTTCAACTTTCATGCAATACATGAGCGCTAGCCATGGATATATCACTATGGGTGGAATAGAATATGATGATGGGGATTGTGTGGAGAAGAAAAAAAAGGAGAAGGTCTCACATTGATGAGGCTAATCAATGGGCTATGGAGATGCCCATCAATTTATGTCAACATGAGGAGTAGGGATTGCCATGCAACAGATGCACTAGAGCTATGAATGCTCAACAAAAGAAAACTAGTGGGTGTGCATCCAACTCGCTTGCTCACGAAGACCTAGGGCATTTTTGAGGAAGCCCATCATTGGAATATACAAGCCAAGTTCTATAATGAAAAATTCCCACTAGTATAAAAAGACAACTTATGAGACTCAATATCATGAAGATCAAGGTGCTACTTTGAAGCACAATATATGAGACTCACTACATGAAGAACAAGGTGCTACTTTGAAGCACGAGTGTGGTAAAAGGATAGTAGCATTGTCCCTTCTCTCTTTTTCTCTCATTTTTTTGTTTGGGCCTTTCTCTTTTTTTTATGGCCTCTTTTTTTTCGTCCGGAGTCTCATCCCGACTTATGGGGGAATCATAGTCTCCATCATCCTTTCCTCACTTGGGACAATGCTCTAATGATGATGATCATCACACTTTTATTTTTCTTACAAGTCAACAATTATACTTAGAACAAAGGATGACTCTATATGAATGCCTCCGGCGGTGTACCAGGATGATGCAATGAATCAAGAGTGACACGTATGGAAAATAATGCATGGTGGATTTGCCACAAATACGATGTCAACTACATGATCATGCAATGGCAATATGAAAAAAGTAATGTATGTCATGATGATGATGATGGAAGTTGCATGGCAATATATCTCGGAATGGCTATGGAAATGCCATGATAGGTAGGTATGGTGGCTGTTTTGAGGAAGATATAAGGAGGTTTATGTGTGATAGAGCGAATCATATCACGGGGTTTGGATGCACCGGCGAAGTTTGCACCAACTCTCAAGGTGAGAAAGGGCAATGCACGGTACCGAAGAGGCTAGCAAAGGTGGAAAGGTGAGAGTGTGTATAATCCATGGACTCAACATTAGTCAAAAGAACTCATATACTTATTGCAAAAATTTAGAAGTCATCAAAAAATTCAAGTACTACGTGCATGCTCCTAGGGGGATAGATTGGTAGGAAAAGACCATCGCTCGTCCCCGACCGCCACTCATAAGGATGCACAAGCCAGGTACACTTCATGTTTCAAATTTGTTACACAACTTTACCCATACGTGCATGCTACGGGACTTGCAACTTCAACACAAGTATTTCTCAAATTCACAATTATCAACTAGCACGACTTTGATATTATTACCTCCATATCTCAAAACAATTATCAAGCACCAAACTTATCTTTAGTATTCAATTTACTCAAAAGAAAGTTTCACATGTCTAGAACACTAAGTATATTAATATTAAACAAATTACCATGCTATTAATGACTCTCAAAATAATCTAAGTGAAGCATGAGAGATCAATAGTTTCTTTAAAACAAATCCACCACCATGCTCTAAAAGATTTAAGCGAAGTACTAGAGCAAAAATTATCACGCTCAAAAGATATAAGTGAAGCACTATGAGCAAAACTATCAAGCTCAAAAGATATAAGTGAAGCACATAGAGTATTCTAACAAATTCCAATTCATGTATGGCTCTCTCAAAAGGTGTGTACAGCAAGGATGATTGTGGTAAACTAACAAGCAAAGACACAAATAATACAAGATGCTCTAAGCAAAACACAAATCATGTTGGTGAATAAAAATATAGCTCAAAGTAAATTACCGATGGAAGTGGACGAAAGAGGGGATGCCTTCCGGGGCATCCCCAAGCTTTGACTTTTTGGTGTCCTTGGATTATCTTGGGGGTGCCATGGGCATCCCCAAGCTTAGGCTCTTGCTACTCCTTGTTCCATAATCCATCAAAAGAATTCACCCAAAACTTGAAAACTTCACAACACAAAACTCAACAGAAATCCCGTGAGCTCCGTTAGAGAAAGAAAACAAAAGACTACTTCAAGGTACTGTGATTAACTCATTCTTTATTTATATTGGTGTTAAACCTACTGTATTCCAACTTCTCTATGGTTTATAAACTATTTTACTAGCCATAGATTCATCAAAATAAGCAAACAACACACGTAAAACAGAATCTGTCAAAAACAGAATAGTCTGTAGCAATCTGTAACTAACGCAAACTTCTGGAACTCTAAAAATTCTACCAAAATAGGAAGTCATGGAAAATTTGTTTATTGAACATAAGAAGAAAGAATCAACGCAAAATCACGTTCCTGTGATTTATCATAACTAAATTCGTGCGTGCAAAGTTTCTGTTTTTCAGCAGAATCAAATCAACTATCATCGTAGGTTATCCTATAGGTTCTACTTGGCACAAACACTAATTAAAACATAAAACCACATCCAAACAGAAGGTAGATGGATTATTTATTCCTAAACATAAGCAAAAACAAAAAACACAAAATAAATTTGGGTTGCCTCCGAACAAGCGCTATCGTTTAACGCCCCTAGCTAGGCATAAAAGCAAGGATAGATCTAGGTATTGCCATCTTTAATTTTCAGTTTTTTAGCGGAGTCATGTTCGGATCCGGGGGGTTCTTCCCGCTTCCTGTCATACTCGGAAATTTTTATATCTAAAGAATCCAACCGCTTATTACAAAGAGTAATCAACATATTCATATGGTTAAGATTTCCGCTAATATTTTTAAGTGGCTCAAGAGACTTTTGTAAAATCTTTGATATTTCGCAAATCTTTTCAAACACTTGGGTTTCTTCCTGGGTAGGATGAGATCCTCCCTTTTGGGGTGGTGTTCCCATTATTCCTTCTATAATTTCATGCACAATATTGGAGTCAATCTCAATAAAATTTCCCTTAGCCATGCAATCCAAGAGTTGTCTATACGTCATATTTAACCCAACATAAAAATTCCAAAGAAGGATTCTATAGTTCACCTCTAGGGTGCACTTATGATAAGATTCCATCATCCTATACCAAGCATCTTTTAAGTTTTCTCATTGCCTTTGCTTGAAGTGAAGAACTTCAAACTCGGGAGACATAGGAGTAGATAAGGAACTAGTCATGATGACAAGCAAACTAACACACGAGCAAACAGAAAGGCAACGGGGAAAAGGAAAACGGGAAAGAGAGGAGGAGATTGGGAAAGAGAGGGCAAATAAAACGGCAAGGGTGAAGTGGGGGAGAGGAAAACGAGAGGCAAATGGCAAATAATGTAATGCGAGAGATAGGGATTGCGATGGGTAGTTGGTATAGTTGACTTGCTTGCGTGAGCCTCCCCGGTAACGGCGCCAGAAATTCTTCTTGCTACCTCTTGAGCACTGCGTTGGATTTCCCCGAAGAGGAGAGGATGATGCAACAAAGTAGCGTAAGTATTTCCCTCAGTTTTTGAGAACCAAGGTATCAATCCAGTAGGAGACCACGCACAAGTCCCTCGTACCTACACAAAACGATAGCAACTCGCAACCAACGCTTAGGGGTTGTCAATCCTTTCACGGTCACTTACAAGAGTGAGATCTGATAGAGATAATATTTCTGGTATTTTTGATAGATAGATGCAAAGTAAAAATTAAAGGCAAAGTAAAAAAACAAAGCAAGGAAATAAAGTGATATAGATTGATATGATGAGAATAGACCCGGGGGCCATAGGTTTCACTAGTGGCTTCTCTCAAGAGCATAAGTATTCTACGGTGGGTGAACAAATTACTGTTGAGCAATTGACAGAATTGAGCATAGTTATGAGTATATCTAGGCAATGATCATGTATATAGGCATCACGTCTGAGACAAATAGATTGAAACGATTCTGCATCTACTACTATTACTCCACTCATCGACCGCTATCCAGCATGCATCTAGAGTATTAAGTAAAAACATAGTAACACCGTAAGCAAGATGACATGATGTAGAGGGATAAATTCATGCAATATGATAAAAACCCCATCTTGTTATCCTCGATGGCAACAATACAATACGTGCCTTGCAACTCTTTCTGTCACTGAGTAAGGACACCGCAAGATTGAACCCAAAGCTAAGCACTTCTCCCATTGCAAGAAGTACCAATCTAGTTGGCCAAACCAAAAAGGATAATTCGAAGAGACTTGCAAAGATAACTCAATCATACATAAAAGAATTCAGAGAAGAATCAAATATTTTCCATAGATAATACTAGATTATAAACCCACAATTCATCGGTCTCAACAAACACACCGCAAAAGAAGATTACATCGAATAGATCTCCACGAGAGAGGGGGAGAACATTGTATTGAGATCCAAAAAGAGAGAAGAAGCCATCTAGCTACTAGCTATGGACTCGAAGGTCTGAAGTAAACTACTCACACTTCATCGGAGGGGCTATGGTGATGATGTAGAAGCCCTCCGGAACAGGCCCCAAGATGGGATCTCGTGGATACAGAAGGTTGCGGCGGTGGAATTAGGTTGTTGGCTCCTGTTCTGATCGTTCGGGGATATGTAGGTATATATAGGAGGAAGGAGTACGTCGGTGGAGCTCCGAGGAGCCCACGAGGTAGGGGGCGCGTCCAGGAGGGGGGGCACCCTCCACCCTCATGATCTCCTCGGGCACTGCTTGGAGTAGGGTCCAAGTCTCCTGGATCACGTTCGGTTGGAAAATCACGATCCCGAAGGTTTCATTCCGCTTGGACTCGCTTGATATTCTGTTTCTTCAAACACCAAATAGGCAAAAACAAGCAATTCTGGGCTGGGCCTCCGATTAATAGGTTAGTCCCAAAAATAATATAAAAGTGGAAAATAAAGCCCAATATAGTCCAAAATAGTAGATAAAGTAGCATGGAGCAATAAAAAATTATAGATACGTTGGAGACGTATTAGTTGGTGGCAAGACATCTCCCGTGACATGAGCGTCCACGCCCTACTCAAATTCATATCCCTGGTGGACATGACCCAAAGCCTAGTATTGCTAGAAGGCATGGAGGATAACATCACTTGGGCTTGGGAAAACACGGGCGAATTCTCCACCCGGTCGGCTTACAGGGCATGCTTTGCGGGCAGAGTGGAAACCCAGATATGGCGGTCTCGGGCACCGGCAACCTGCAAGTTTTTTACTTGGTTAGTGGTGAGGAACCGATGTTGGACAACTGATAGACTGCAACACCGATAGTTGCCGCACCCACCGACATGCCCCTTATGTGATCAAGCCCCGGAGACTATCGACCATCTATTATTGGTGTGTGCTAGCAAGGCAAGTGTGGAAAAGTATCACCAACACTTGGGGTAAGCCTGCTTGGATGCCAACCGTTGATGCCAATTTGAAAGTGCAACTAATCCCTGGGTGGTTTTGGTAATTCTTAACAACATATATCTCATTGAACTAATGCTCTTTCAAGATGATCATTTCAGAAAGTTCAATGATTAGCATGGCATGGACTAGAGATGTGGACCCCTCAAAATGCTAAGGACATATATTGGCAACAAGCTCAAGACTCTACATTTTCATTTTAGTGATCCAAGATCACATTGCGTCCATAGGAAAGCCAGTACTTTTAAAAGCGGATGAGGTGCTGCTTAATGGCTTACTTGCTCAAAATGCTTAGTGATATGCTCCAAAACTCTCAACCACTTTCTCATTTCCACATATTGAAGGAAATATGCCCTAGAGGCAATAATAAAGTTATTATTTATTTCCTCATATCATGATAAATGTTTATTATTCATGCTAGAATTGTATTAACCGGAAACATGATACATGTGTGAATACATAGACAAACATAACGTCACTAGTATGCCTCTACTTGACTAGCTCATTAATCAAAGATGGTTATGTTTCCTAACCATAGACATGTGTTGTCATTTGATTAATGGGATCACATCATTAGGAGAATGATGTGATTGACATGACCCATTCCGTTAGCCTAGCACTTAATCGTTTAGTATATTGCTATTGCTTTCTTCATGACTTATACATGTTCCGTAACTATGAGATTATGCAACTCCTGTTTACGGAGGAACACTTTGGGTTCTACCAAACGTCACAACGAATCGGGTGATTATAAAGGAGTACTACAGGTGTCTCCAAAGGTACATGTTGGGTTGGCGTATTTCGAGATTAGGTTTTGTCACTCCGATTGTCGGAGAGGTATCTCCGGGCCCTCTCGGTAATGCACATCGCTATAAGCCTTGCAAGCAATGTAGCTAATGAGTTAGTTACGGAATGATGCATTACATAACGAGTAAAGAGACTTTCCGGTAATGAGATTGAACTAGGTATTGGATACCGACGATCGAATCTCGGGCAAGTAACATACCGATGACAAAGGGAACAACGTATGTTGTTATGCGGTTTGACCGATAAAGATCTCCGTAGAAAATGTAGGAGCCAATATGGGCATCCAGGTTCCACTATTGGTTATTGACCGAGAATAGTTCTAGTTCATGTCTACATAGTTCTCGAACCCGTAGGGTCTGCACGCTTAACGTTACGATGACAGTTTTATTATGAGTTTATAAGTTTTGATGTACCGAAGTTTGTTCGAGTCCGGATGTGATCACGACATGACGAGGAGTCTCAAATGGTTGAGACATAAAGATTGATATATTGGAAGCCTATGTTTGGACATCGGAAGTGTTCCGGTGAAATCGGCATTTTACCGAGTATGGGGGGTTACGGAACCTCCTCATGTTATTGGGCCTTCATGGGCCCTAAGGGAGAAGAGGAGAGGAGGCAAGAGGTGGGCTGCGCCCCCACCCCTCCCTAGCCCGAATAGGACAAGGAGAGGGGGGTGGCGCTCCCCCCTTCCTTCCCCTCTTCCTCCTCCTTCCTCCTTCTCCTACTCCAACTAGGAAAGAAGGGAGTCCTACTCCCGGTGGGAGTAGGACTCCCCCTTGGCGCACCCTCCTTGGCCGGCCGCTCCCTCCCCCTTGGCTCCTTTATATACGGGGGCAGGGGGCACCCTAGGACACACAAGTTGATCTACGGATCGTTCCTTAGCCGTGTACGGTGCCCCCCTCCACCATATTCCACCTCGCAGAGTTTAGGTGAAGCCCTGCGCCGGTAGAGTATCATCATATTCACCATGCTGTTGTGCTGACGGAACTCATCCCCGACACTTTGCTGGATCGAAGTCCGGGGATCGTCATCGAGCTGAACGTGTGCTGAACTCGGAGGTGCCGTACGTTCGGTACTTGGATCGGTCGGATCATGAAGACGTACGACTACATCAACCGCGTTGTCATAATGCTTCCGCTTACGGTCTACAAGGGTACGTGGACAACACTCTCCCCTCTCGTTGCTATGCCATCACCATGATCTTGTGTGTGCGTAGGAAATTTTTTGAAAATACTACGTTCCCCAACAGTGGCATCGAGCCTGGTTTTATGCGTAGATGTCATATGCACGAGTAGAACACTAGTGAGTTGTGGGTGATACAAGTCATACCGCTACCAAAGATGTCATACTTTGGTTCGGGCGGTATTGTGAGATGAAGCGGCCGGACCGACATTACGCAGACGCTTACGCGAGACCTGGTTTCACTGCTACGAGCACTCGTGCTTAAAGGTGGCTGGCGGGTGTCTGCTCTCTCACTTTAGCTGAATCGAGTGTGGCTACGCCAGTCCTTGCGAAGGTTAAAACATCACTAACTTGACGAACTATCGCTGTGGTTTTGATGCGAGGTAAGAACGGTTCTTGCTAAGCCCGTAGCAGCCACGTAAAATTTGCAACAACAAAGTAGAGGACGCCTAACTTGTTTTTGCAGGCATGTTGTGATGTGATATGGTCAAGACGTGATGCTATATTTTATTGTATGAGATAATCATGTTTTGTAACCGGTTATCGGCAATCGGCAGAGCCATATGGTTGTCGCTTATTGTATGAAATGCAAACACCTCGTAATTGCTTTACTTTATCATTAAGCGGTAGCGATAGTCGAGAAGCAATAGATGGCGTAACGACAACGATGCTACGATGGAGATCAAGGTGTCGCGCCGGTGACAATGGTGATCACGACGGTGCTTCGGAGATGGAGATCACAAGCACAAGATGATGATGGCCATATCATATCACTTATATTGATTGCATGTGATGTTTATCCTTTATGCATCTTATCTTGCTTTGATTGACGGTAGCATTTTAAGATGATCTCTCACTAAAATTATCAAGAAGTGTTCTCCCTGAGTATGCATCGTTGCGAAAGTTCTTCGTGCTGAGACACCACGTGATGATCGGGTGTGATAGGCTCTACGTTCAAATACAACGGGTGCAAAACAGTTGCACACGCGGAATACTCAAAGTTAAACTTGACGACCCTAGCATATAACAGATATGGCCTCGTAACACGGAGACCGAAGGTCGAGCGTGAATCATATAGTAGATATGATCAACATATTGATGTTCACTGCTGAAACTACTCCATCTCACGTGACGATCGGACATGGTGTAGTTGATATGGATCACGAATCACTTAGAGGATTAGAGGGATGTCTA
Organism: Aegilops speltoides; assembly: GCA_021437245.1. Taxonomy (NCBI): domain Eukaryota; kingdom Viridiplantae; phylum Streptophyta; class Magnoliopsida; order Poales; family Poaceae; genus Aegilops; species Aegilops speltoides. Next base: position 52,868,405 of record CM038144.1, read on the forward strand.
TCTAAGTGGGAGTTCTTAAGTAATATGATTAATTGAACTTAAATTTATCATGAACTTAGTACCGATAGTATTTTGCTTGTCTATGTTTGTTGTAGATAGATGGCTCGTGCTTTGTTGTTCCGTTGAATTTTAATGCGTTCCTTGAGAAAGCAAAGTTGAAAGATGATGGCAGCAATTACACGAATCGGGTCCGTAACTCGAGGATTATCCTCATTGCTGCACGTAAGAATTACGCCCCGAAGCACCGCTGGGTGCCAGTGCCGCTGCTGATGCAACCGACGACGTTAAGAACGTCTGGCAGCGCAAAGTCGATGACTACTCGATAGTTCAATGTGCCATGCTTTACGGCTTAGAACCGGGTCTTCAACGACGTTTTGAACGTCATGGAGCATATGAGATGTTCCAGGAGTTGAAGTTAATATTTCAAGCAAATGCCCGGATTGAGAGATATGAAGTCTCCAATAAGTTCTATAGCTGCAAGATAGAGGATAATAGTTCTATCAAGTGAACACATACTCAAAATGTCCGGGTATAATAATCACTTGATTCAACCGAAGTTAATCTTCCGATGATAGTGTCATTGATGAATTCTACAATCATCGCCACCAAGCTACAAGAGCTTCGTGATGAACTATAATATGCAAGGGATGGACAAGACTATTCCCGAGCTCTTCACAATGCTAAAAGTCAGCGGAGGTAGAAATCAAGAATGAGCATCAAGTGTTGATGGTTAACAAGACCACCAGTTTCAAGAAAAGGGCAAAGGGAAGAAGAAGGAACTTCAAGAAGAACAGCAAACAAGTTGCTGCTCAAGAGAAGAAACCCAAGTCTGGACCTAAGCCTGAAATCGAGTGCTTCTCGCGCAAGCGATCGACATCGAAGCGGAACTGCCCCAAGTATTTGGCGGATAAGAAGGATGGCAAAGTGAACAAAGGTATATGTGATATACATGTTATTGATGTGTACCTTACTAATGCTCGCAGAGCACTGGTATTTGATACTCGGTTCATTGCTAATATTTACAACTCAAACAGGGACTACTAATTGCTTAATATTGGCTAAGGACAAGCTGACGATGCGCGTGGGAAATGGTTCCAAAGTCGGTGTGATCGCGGTCGACACGCTACCTCTACATCTACCATCGGGATTAGTTTTAGACCTAAATATTTGTTATTTGGTGCCAGCGTTGAGCATGAACATTATATCTGGATCTTGTTTAATGCGAGACGGTTATTCATTTAAGTCAGAGAATAATGGTTGTTCTATTTATATGAGTAATATCTTTTATGGTCATGCACCCTTGAAGAGTGGTCTATTTTTATTGAATCTAGATAGTAGTGATACACATATTCATAGTGTTGAAACCAAAAGATGCAGAGTTGATAATGATAGTGCAACTTATTTGTGGCACTGCCGTTTTAGGTCATATCGGTGTAAAGCGCATGAAGAAACTCCATACTGATGGGCTTTTGGAATCACCGATTATGAATCACTTGGTACTTGCGAACCTGCACTCATGGGCAAGATGACTAAAACACCGTTCTCCGGAACTATGGAGCGAGCAACTGATTTGTTGGAAATCATACATACTGATGTTTGTGGTCTAATGAATGTTGAGGCTCGCGGCGGGTATCGTTATTTTCTCACCTTCACAGATGATTTGAGCAGATATGGGTATATCTACTTAATGAAACACAAGTCTGAAACATTTGAAAGTTCAAAGAATTTCAGAGTGAAGTGGAAAATCATCGTAACAAGAAAATAAAATTTCTACGATCTGATCGTGGAGGAGAATATTTGAGTTACGAGTTTGGTCTACACTTGAAACAATGCGGAATAGTTTCGCAACTCACGCCACCCAGGACACTAGAACGAAATGGTGTGTCCGAACGTCGTAATCGTACTTTACTAGATATGGTGCGATCTATGATGTCTCTTACTGATTTACCGCTATCGTTTTGGGGTTATGCTTTAGAGACGGCCGCATTCACGTTAAATAGGGCACCATCAAAATCCGTTGAGACGACGCCTCATGAACTATGGTTTGGCAAAAACCAAAGTTGTCGTTTCTTAAAGTTTGGGGCTGCGATGCTTATGTGAAGAAACTTCAACCAGATAAGCTCGAACCCAAATCGGAGAAATGTGTCTTCATGGGATACCCAAAAGAGACTGTTGGGTACACCTCCTATCACAGATCTGAGGGCAAGATTTTCGTTGCTAAATTCGGATCCTTTCTGGAGAAGGAGTTTCTCTCGAAAGAAGTGAGTGGGAGGAAAGTAGAACTTGATGAGGTAATCAGACTGCTCCCTTATTGAAAGTAGTTCATCACAAGAACCGGTTCTCGTGACAACTACACCAATTAGTGAGGAAGATAATGATATTGATCATGAAACTTCAGATCATGTTTCTATTGAACCTCGAGGTCTACCAGAGTGAGATCCGCACCAGAGTGGTACGGTAATCCTATTCTGGAAGTCATGTTACATAACCATGATGAACCTACAAACTATGAGGAAGCGATGATGAGCCCAGATTCCGCAAAATGGCTAGAGGCCATGAAATCTGAGATGGGATCCATGTATGAGAACAAAGTATGGACTTTGGTTGACTTGCCCGATGATCGACAAGCCATTGAGAATAAATGGATCTTTAAGAAGAAGACTGACGCCGATGGTAATGTAATCGTCTATAAAGCTCGACTTGTTGCGAAAGGTTTTGACAAGTTCAAGGGTTGACTACGATAAGACTTTCTCACCAGAAGCGATGCTTAAGTCTGTCTCGAATCATGTTAGCAATTGCTGCATTTTATGATTATGAAATTTGGCAAATGGATGTCAAAACTGCATTCTTGAATGGATTTCTAGAAGAAGAGTTGTATATGATGCAACCGAAGGTTTTGTTGATCCAAAAGGTGCTAACAAAGTGTGCAAGCTCCAACGATCCATTTATGGACTGGTGCAAGCATCTCGAGTTGGAATAAACGCCTTTGATAGTGTGATCAAAGCATATGGTTTTACATGACTTTTGGAGAAGCTCAGATTTACAAGAAAGTGAGTGGGAGCTCAGAGCATTTCGATATTATATGTAGATGACATATTATTAATTGGAAATGATATAGAATTTCTGGATAGCATAAAGGGATACTTGAATAAAAGTTTTTCTATGAAAGACCTCGGTGAAGCTGCTTATATATTGGGCATCAAGATTTATAGAGATAGATCAAGACGCTTAATTGGATTTTCACAAAGCACATACCTTGATAAAGTTTTGAAAAAGTTCAAAATGGATCAGGCAAAGAAAGGGTTCTTGCCCATGCTACAAGGTGTGAAATTGAGTCAGACTCAATGCCCAACCACAACAGAAGATAGAGAGAAAATGAAAGATGTTCCCTATGCTTCAGCCATAGGCTCTATCATGTATGCAATGCTGTGTACCAGACCTGACGTGTGCTTGGCAATAAGCTTGACAGGAAGGTACCAAAGTAATCCAGGAGTGCATCACTGGACAGCGGTCAAGAACATCCTGAAATACCTGAAAAGGACTAAGGATATGTTTCTCATATATGGAGGTGACAAAGAGCTAGTCGTAAATGGTTACGTCGATGCAAGCTTTGACACTGATCCGGACGATTCTAAATCGCAAACCGGATACGTGTTTTTATTAAACGGTGGAGCTGTAAGTTGGTGCAGTTCTAAACAAAGCGTCGTGGCGGATCTACATGTGAAGCGGAGTACATAGCTGCTTCGAAGCAACAAATGAAGGAGTCGGATGAAGGAGTTCATTTCCGATCTAGGTGTCATACCTAGTGCATCGGGACCAATGAAGATCTTCTCGTGACAATCTTGGTGCAATTGCCTTGGCAAAGGAATCCAGATTTCACAAGAGGACCAAGCACATCAAGAGACGCTTCAATTCCATCCGGGACCAAGTCCAAGTGGGAGACATAGAGATTTGCAAGATACATACGGATCTGAATGTTGCAGACCCATTGACTAAGCTCTCTCTCACGAGCAAAACATGCTCAGACCAAGACTCCATGGGTGTTAGAATCATTTGTGTAATCTAGATTATTGACTCTAGTGCAAGTGGGAGACTGAAGGAAATATGCCCTAGAGACAATAATAAAGTTATTATTTATTTCCTCATATCATGATAAATGTTTATTATTCATGCTAGAATTGTATTAACCGGAAACATGATACATGTGTGAATACATAGACAAACATAACGTCACTAGTATGCCTCTACTTGACTAGCTCATTAATCAAAGATGGTTATGTTTCCTAACCATAGACATGTGTTGTCATTTGATTAATGGGATCACATTATTAGGAGAATGATGTGATTGACATGACCCATTCCGTTAGCCTAGCACTTGATCGTTTAGTATATTGCTATTGCTTTCTTCATGACTTATACATGTTCCTGTAACTATGAGATTATGCAACTCCCGTTTACCGGAGGAACACTTTGGGTGCTACCAAATGTCACAACATAACTAGGTGATTATAAAGGAGTACTACAAGTGTCTCCAAAGGTACATGTTGGGTTCTACCGGCGCAGGGTTTCGCCTAAACTCCGCGGCGATATGACCGAGGTGGAATATGGTGGAGGGGGGCACCGCACACGGCTAAGGAACGATCCGTAGATCAACTTCTGTGTCTCTAGGGTGCCCCCCTGCCCCCGTATATAAAGGAGCAAGGGGGGAGGCCGGCCGGCCCTAGGAGGCGCACCAAGGAGGGGGGAGTCCTCCTCCTAGTGGGAGTAGGACTCCCCTTTCCTAGTCCCACTAGGAAGGAGGAAGGGCGAAGGAAAGAGAGGGAGAGGGAGAGGGAAGGGGGCGCCCCCTCCCCTAGTCCAATTCGGACTCCTCATGGGGGGCGCGCCACCTCCTGGGCTGCTGCCCTCTTTGTCCCCTCAAGCCCACTAAGGCCCATTACTTCTCCCGGGGGGGTTCCAGTAACCTCCCAAGACTCAGCTTTTCTCCGAAAACATCCGAACACTTCCGTGTCCGAATATAGTCGTCCAATATATCAATCTTTATGTCTCGACCATTTCGAGACTCCTCGTCATGTCCGTGATCACATCCGGGACTCCGAACAAACTTCGGTACATCAAAACTTATAAACTCATAATAAAACTATCATCGTAACGTTAAGCGTGCGGACCCTACGGGTTCGAGAACTATGTAGACATGACCTAGAACTATTCTCAGTCAATAACCAATAGCAGAGCCTGGATGTCGACATTGGCTCCTACATATTCTACGAAGATCTTTGTCGGTCAAACCGCATAACAACATACGTTGTTCCCTTTGTCATCGGTATGTTACTTGCCCGAGATTCGATCGTCGGTATCCAATACCTAGTTCAATCTCGTACCGGCAAGTCTCTTTACTCGTTACGTAATGCATCATTCCGTAACTATCTCATTAGCTACATTGCTTGCAAGGCTTATAGTGATGTGCATTACCAAGAGGGCCCAGAGATACCTCTCCGACAATCGGAGTGACAAAACCTAATCTCGAAATACGCCAACCCAACATGTAACTTTGGAGACACCTGTAGTACTCCTTTATAATCACCCAGTTATGTTGTGACGTTTGGTAGCACCCAAAGTGTTCCTCCGGTAAATGGGAGTTGCATAATCGCATAGTTACAGGAACATGTATAAGTCATGAAGAAAGAAATAGCAATATACTAAACGATCAAGTGCTAGGCTAACGGAATGGGTCAAGTCAATCACATCATTCTCCTAATGATGTGATCCCGTTAATCAAATGACAACTCATGTCTATGGTTAGGAAACTTAACCATCTTTGATTAACGAGCTAGTCAAGTAGAGGCATACTAGTGACACTATGTTTGTCTATGTATTCACACATGTATTATGTTTCCGGTTAATACAATTCTAGCATGAATAATAAACATTTATCATGAAATAAGGAAATAAATAATAACTTTATTATTGCCTCTAGGGCATATTTCCTTCAGTCTCTTATTGAAGTATCCTTTCATGCTTTGAAGAATAATTCTACATTATTTCCGATCAACAATATGTCATTCACATATACTTATCAGAAATGCTGTAGTGCTCCCACTCACTTTCTTGTAAATACAGGCTTCACCGTAAGTCTGTACAAAACTATATGCTTTGATCAACTTATCAAAGCGTATATTCCAACTCTGAGATGCTTGCACCAGTCCATAGATGGATCGTTTGGAGTTTGCACGCTTTGTTAACATCTTTAGGATTGACAAAACCTTCTGGTTGCATCATATACAATTCTTCTTTAAGAAAGCCATTAAGGAATGCAGTTTTGACATCCATTTGCCAGATTTCATAAATTGTGGCAATTGCTAACATGATTCGGACAGACTTAAGCATTGCTACAGTTGAAAAAATCTCATTGTAGACAACACCTTGAACTTGTTAAAAACCTTTTTGCGACAAGTCGAGCTTTGTAGATAGTAACACTACTATCAGCATCTATCTTCCTCTTGAAGATCCATTTATACAATATGGCTTGCCGATCATCGGGCAACTCCACCAAAGTCCACACTTTGTTCTCATACATGGATCCCATCTCGATTTCATGGCCTCAAGCCATTTCATGAATCTGGGCTCATCATCGCTTCCTCATAGTTCGTAGGTTCATCATGGTCTAGTAACATGACTTCCAGAACAGGATTACCGTACCACTCTAGTGCGGACTGTACTTTGGAAGACCTACGAGGTTCTGTAGTAACTTGATCTGAAGTTTCATGATCATCATCATTAGCTTCCTCACTAATTGGTGTAGGAATCACTGGAACTGATTTCAGTGATGAACGATTTTACAATTCGGGAGAAGGTACAATTACCTCATCAAGTTCTACTTTCCTCCCACTCACTTCTTTCGAGAGAAACTCCTTCCTAGAAAGGATCCATTTTTAGCAACGAATATCTTCCCTTCGGATCTGTGATAGAAGGTGCACCCAACAGTTTCCTTTGGGTATTCTATGAAGACGCACTTCTCCGATTTGGGTTCGAGCTTATCAAGTTGAAATCTTTTTCATATAAGCATTGCAACTCCAAACTTTAAGAAATGACAACTTGGGGTTCTTGCTAAACCACAGTTCATATGGTGTCGTCTCAACGGATTTAGATGGTGCCCTTTTAACGTGAATGCAGCTGTCTCTAATGCGTAACCCCAAAACAATAATGGTAAATCAATAAGAGACATCATAAATCGCACCATATCCAATAAAGTGCGGTTACGACGCTCGGACACATCATAATGTTGTGGTGTTCTAGGTGGCGTGAGCTGTGAAACTATTCCACTTTGTTTTAATTGAAGACCAAACTCGTAACTCAAATATTCGTCTCCGTGATCAGATCGCAGAAACTTTATTTTCTTGTTACGATGATTTTTCCACTTCACTCTGAAATTCTTTGAACCTTTCAACTATTTCAGACTTATGTTTCATCAAGTAGATATACCCATATCTGCTCAAATCATATTGTGAAGGTCAGAAAATAATGATACTTTCCACGTCATCTTGCCCAAAAGGCACGGTTCGCAAGCATCAAATGATTCATAACCAAGTGATTCCGAAAATCCATCTTTATGGAGGTTCTTCATGCGCTTTACACCGATATGACCCAAACGGCAGTGCCACAAATAAGTTGCACTATCATTATTAACTTTGCATCTTTTGGCATCAATATTATGAATATGTGTATCACTATGATCGAGATCCAATAAACTATTTTCATTGGGTGTATGACCATTTGAAGGTTTTATTCATGTAAACAGAACAACAATTATTCTCTGATTTTAAATGAATAACCGTATTGCAATAAACATGATCAAATCATATTCATGCTCAACGCAAACACCAAATAACATTTATTTAGGTTTAACACTAATCCCGAAAGTATAGGGAGTGTGCGATGATGATCATATCAATCTTGGAACTACTTCCAACACTCATCGTCACTTCACCCTCAACTAGTCTCTGTTTATTCTGTAACTCCTGTTTCGAGTTACTAATATTAGTAACCGAACAAGTATCAAATACTCAGGGGCTACTATAAACACTAGTAAGGCATACATCAATAACCTGTATATCAAATATACCCTTGTTCACTTTGCCATCCTTCTTATCCATCAAATATTCAGGGCATTTCCGCTTCCAGTGACCATTTCTTTTACAGTGTAAGCACTCAGTTTCAGGCTTTGGTCTCTTCACGGGAGTGACAACTTGTTTGCCATTTTACTTGAAGTTCCCCTTTCTTTCCCTTTGCCCTTTTCTTGAAACTAGTGGTCTTGTCAATCATCAACAATTGATGCTCTTTCTTGATTTCTACCTTCGTCGATTTCAACATCACGAAGAGCTCGGGAATCGTTTTAATCATCCCTTGCATACTATAGTTCATCACGAAGTTCTAGTAACTTAGTGATGGTGACTAGAGAATTCTGTCAATCACTATCTTATCTGGAAGGTTAACTCTCACTTGATTCAAGCGATTGAAGTACCCAGACAATCTGAGCACATGCTCACTAGTTGAGCGATTCTCCTCCATCTTTTAGCTATAGAACTTGTTGGAGACTTCATATCTCTCAACTCGGGTATTTGCTTGAAATATTAACTTCAATTCCTGGAACATCTCATATGGTCCATGACGCTCAAAACATCTTTGAAGTCCCGATTCTAAGCCGTTAAGCATGGTGCACTAAACTATCAAGTAGTCATCATGTTGAACTAGCCAAACGCTCATAACGCCTCAGATCCGCTCCTGCAATAGGTCCGTCACCTAGCGGTGCATTAAGGACATAATTCTTTCAGGCAGCAATGAGGATAAACCTCGATCACGGATCCAATCCGCATCATTGCTACTAACATCTTTCAACACAATTTTCTCTAGGAACATATCGAAATAAACATATGAAAGCAACAACGCGAGCTATTGATCTACAACATAATTTGCAAAGTACTACCAGGACTAAGTTCATGATAAATTTAAGTTCAATTAATCATATTACTTAAGAACTCCCACTTAGACAGACATCTCTCTAGTCATATAAGTGATCACGTGATCCAAATCAACTGAACCATGTCCGATCATCACGTGAGATGGAGTAGTTTCAATGGTGAACATCACTATGTTGATCATATCTACTATATGATTCACGCTCGACCTTTCGGTCTCCGTGTTCCGAGGCCATATCAGTATATGCTAGGCTCGTCAAGTTTAACCTGAGTATTTCGCGGGTGCAACTGTTTTGCACCCGTTGTATTTGAACGTAGAGCCTATCACACCCGATCGTCATGTCCGTGATCACATCCGGGACTCCGAACAAACTTCGGTACATCAAAACTTATAAACTCATAATAAAACTATCATCGTAACGTGAAGCGTGCGGACCCTACGGGTTCGAGAACTATGTAGACATGACCTAGAACTATTCTCGGTCAATAACCAATAGCGGAACATGGATGCCCATATTGGCTCCTACATATTCTACGAAGATCTTTATCGGTCAAACCGCATAACAACATACGTTGTTCCCTTTGTCATCGGTATGTTACTTGCCCGAGATTCGATCGTCGGTATCCAATACCTAGTTCAATCTCGTTACCGGCAAGTCTCTTTACTCGTTACGTAATGCATCATTCCGTAACTAACTCATTAGCTACATTGCTTGCAAGGCTTATAGTGATGTGCATTACCGAGAGGGCCCAGAGATACCTCTCCGACAATCGGAGTGACAAAACCTAATCTCGAAATACGCCAACCCAACATGTACCTTTGGAGACACTTGTAGTACTCCTTTATAATCACCTAGTTACGTTGTGACATTTGGTAGCACCCAAAGTGTTCCTCTGGTAAACGGGAGTTGCATGATCTCATAGTTACAGGAACATGTATAAGTCATGAAGAAAGCAATAGCAATATACTAAACGATCAAGTGCTAGGCTAACGGAATGGGTCAAGTCAATCATATCATTCTCCTAATGATGTGATCCCGTTAATCAAATGACAACTCATGTCTATGGTTAGGAAACTTAACCATCTTTGATTAACGAGCTAGTCAAGTGAGGCATACTAGTGACACTATGTTTGTCTATGTATTCACACATGTATTATGTTTCCGGTTAATACAATTCTAGCATGAATAATAAACATTTATCATGAAATAAGGAAATAAATAATAACTTTATTATTGCCTCTAGGGCATATTTCCTTCAGGCGCCCCCCTTCCTTCCCCTCTTCCTCCTCCTTCCCCTTCTCCTACTCCAACTAGGAAAGAAGGGAGTCCTACTCCCGGTGGGAGTTGGACTCCCCCTTGGCGCGCCCTCCTTGGCCGGCCGCCCCCTCCCCCTTGGATCCTTTATATACGGGGGCAGGGGGGCACCCTAGGACACACAAGTTGATCTACGGATCGTTCCTTAGCCGTGAGCGGTGCCCCCCTCCACCATATTCCACCTCGGTCATATCGTCGCGGAGTTTAGGCGAAGCCCTGCGCCGGTAGAGCATCATCATCTTCACCACGCCTTCGTGCTGATGGAACTCATCCCCGACACTTTGCTGGATCGGAGTCCGGGGATCGTCATCGAGTTGAATGTGTGCTGAACTCGGAGGTGCTGTACGTTCGGTACTTGGATCGGTCGGATCGTGAAGACGTACGACTACATCAACCGCGTTGTCATAACGCCTCGCCACGGTCTCACGAGGGTACATGGACAACACTCTCCCCTCTCGTTGCTATGCCATCACCATGATCTTGCGTGTGCGTAGGAATTTTTTTGAAAATACTACGTTCCCCAACACATATGTCCTAAACCTAGAAGTCAAACTCGGCGCCACCAATTTGATCTATCTGGCACCACCGAGTTCATTTGACATAGCCACTGCCAAAAACCCTAATCTATTCGGTTTCACCGAGAGGGATCTCGGTCTCACCAAGATGGGATTGCAAACTCTCTGTTCATCCTCGTAACGTTTCGGTCTCACCGAAATGAGCAATCGGTCCCACCGAGTTTGCAATGCAAACTCCCTCTTTCCTCTTTGTAACGTTTTGATCCCACCGAAATGACCGAATCGGTCCCATCAAGTTTGCCTGACCAACTCCCTATGTGCCTATTAGTGAAATCGGTCCCACTGAGTTCATGTGATCAGTCTCACCGAGATCAAGTTATGCCCTTACCCTAGCGCATCGGTCCCACCGAGTTGATCATGTCGGTCCCACCGAAAACTCTAACATTCACATTTTGACCTGAATCGGTCTGACCGAGTTTCACCATTCAGTCTCACCGAGTTTGGGAATCTGTGTGTAATGGTTAGATTTTGTGTGGACGCTATATATACCCCTCCACCCATTCTTCATTCATGGAGAGAGCCATCAAAACGTGCCTACACTTCCACCATTCATTTTCTAAGAGAGAACCACCTACTCATGTGTTGAGACTAAGACATTCCATTCCAACCACAAGAATCTTGATCTCTAGCCTTCCCCAAGTTGCTTTCCACTCAAATCATCTTTCCACCAGAGCCAAATCTGTGTGAGAGAGTTGAGTGTTGGAGAGACTATGATTTGAAGCACAAGAGCAAGGAGTTCATCATCAACACACCATCTATTACCTTTTGGAGAGTGGTGTCTCCTAGATTGGTTAGGTGTCACTTGGGAGCCTCCGTCAAGATTGTGGAGTTGAACCAAGGAGTTTGTAAGGGCAAGGAGATCGCCTACTTCGTGAAGATCTACCCAAGTGAGGCAAGTCCTTCTTGGGTGATGGCCATGGTGGGATCGACAAGGTTTCTTCTTCGTGGACCCTTCGTGGGTGGAGCCCTCTGTGGACTCGCGCAGTCGTTACCCTTCGTGGGTTGAAGTCTCCATCAACGTGGATGTATGATAGCACCACCTATCGGAACCATGCCAAAAATCTCCGTGTCAACATTGCGTTTGCTCCCTCCAAACTCCTCCCCTTTACCTTCATAAGCAATTATTTACATTTCACTACTATACTCTTTGATTTGCATGTGTAGGTTGATTGCTTGACTAGTGCTAAGTTGCTAAAATCTGCCAAGAATTAAAATTGGGAAAAGGCTAGGTTTTTATTGGTCAAGTAGTCTAATCACCCCCTCTAGACATACTTTTGATCCTACAAGTGGTATCAAAGCTTTGTTCTCCATTTGCCTTGATTTGCATAGCTTTGGTGATCATAGCATTGGTTTCACAACCTAGGAGAGTATGGCGTCTAGCAAGGGAAATTACCACCATAGAGGTCCTTACTTTGATGGTACTAATTTTGCTAATTGGAAACATAAGATGAAAATTCATATTCTTGGACATAACCCCGCCGTTTGGGCTATTATGTGTATTGGTTTGCAAGGTGAATTCTTTGATGTGAGAGAACCGAATCGTGAAGGTACCGCGGAAGAATTGAAGATGTTGCAATACAATGCTCAAGCTTGCGATATCCTCTTCAAAGGATTGTGCCCTTAAGAATTCAACAAAATCAGCCGTCTTGAGAATGCAAAGGAAATTTGGGATACTTTGATTGATATGCATGAAGGTACCGACTCCGTCAAGGAATCCAAGTTGGATGTGCTTCAAAGTCAACTTGACAAGTTCAAAATGAAGGATGGTGAAGGTGTCGCTGAAATGTACTCTAGGCTTGCTCTCATCACAAATGAGATTGCCGGCTTAGGAAGAGAATAGATGACCGACAAATTCATCATCAAGAAGATCCTAAGAGCCTTGGATGGAAAATATGATACCGTGTGCACTTTGATCCAAATGATGCCAAATTATAAAGATCTCAAGCCAATCGAAGTCATTGGAAGGATTGTTGCTCATGAGATGTCACTCAAGGATAAAGAAGAGCTTCACGACAAGTCTAGTGGTGTTTACAAAGCCTCATGTGATGCTCCTACATCATCAAGTGAGAAATAAGCCTTCAATGAGGAATTGATCTTAATGGTGAAGAACTCAACAAATTCTACAAGAGTAGAAGCAAGGAAAGAAGTTCCAAGTCAAGGTCCTACAATGACAAAAGATCTTCTAGTCGTGAGTGAAATTGCTACAAGTCTAGTCTAAAGATAAAGGTGGCATGGGGATTATTAATCTGAGCATCCAGAACAGAGCCCTCCTTACCAAGCAGTTGTCTAAGTTTTATAACAAAGCAGATATTCCTTGGGTGTCCCTCATTTGGAACACTTATTACGATGGAGTTTTACCTCATGGAACAGTGTTGTGTGGTTCTTTTTGGTGGAAGGATATCATTAAACTTAATGAAGCTTTCAGGATACACTATGAGGTTACTATAAATAGGGGAGACTTTGTACTTTTCTGGTCTGATGCTTGGATCTTCTTGGGATCATCTGTTCCCCTCAGGGACATGTTTCCTAGGCTTTTCTCCTTTGCCATTGATGATAAGGTATCTGTAAGAGATGTTCTCAACACTCTGGATATGTCAGAACTCTTCCACCTGTCCTTGTCACCAGAAGCAATGGAGGAAATGATCACTGTACAGAATGGCTTGCTTGACATGAATATTGATGACAGTATCAATGACTCCTGGTCTTGGACACTAGGAAAGGGAAAATATTCTGCCAAGAGCTACTATACAGTGATACATGCTCATATTCCTACTGATATGCTAGCCAAAGGGGTTTGGGAAAGTAGGTCAACAATGGAAATCAAGGTTTTTGCATGGTTAATGCTTAATGATAGGCTCAACACCAGAGATTTGCTGGTTAGGAGACACTGGAGATCACCTTAGGAGCACAACACTTGCCCATTGTGTCATGCTCAAGCTTATGAAGACAGAGATAATCTCTTCTTCACCTGCCAATTTAGCTCTAGGTTTTGGAATTATTTGCAAATTCAGTGGCTAGCAGATCTGTCTCCATCAGAGTGTTTGATTGCTGCCAAGCAGAGCTTTGGTCAGCCTTTCTTCAATGATGTTGTTTATATTGCTGCCTGGAATGTCTGGTTATTGAGGAATGGAAGAATCTTCAGGAATGAGAGGCATTCCTTTGCAGCATGGAGGAGGAATTTCGTCCATGATATTGCATTGCTGTCACACAGATTCAAGCCTAGTTTAAAAGCACTGTTGTTGCTTTGGATTAATTCTTTGCCCTAGTTGGCCCCTTGTAATTATGTAACCTAGCATGTAATTATGTACATAGGACCATAGGTAAGTAGTCTAACTTTACTTACCAGAACCTTTTGTATTTTGTTGGTTGAGTTTTAATAAAATACTATGGGGCTGTTGCCTCACAGTTCCCAGTCAAAAAAATTGCTACAATTGTGGAAGTCCCAGAAAATACTCCAACGAGTGTACGACTCCATACAAAAGAAGAGAAGACTCACCTAAAAGGAGAAGCAAAAGGGAAGAATCACCTCCAAGAGAGAGAAGGAGTAGAGATGATCGCTATGAATGAAGAACCTCTCAAAGAAGCCAGGATTCAGAAAGGAGGGACAAGTCATCAAGGAGCTACACAAAACAAAGACATCAAGCTCATGTTGGTGAATGGGTATCCGGTTCCGACTCCGACCACCACTCCGAGAGAAGTTATCACTCCGACTCCGAATATACTCAAGATGAAGGTGTTGCCGGTCTAGCACTTGTGTGTCAACCAACTCCTATGACATATTTGAGTCACCAAATGAAGGAATTGGAAGATGCTTCATGGCTAAAGTCCCCAAGGTATCACACCCCGAGTATGTTGATTTCAATAGTGATGAAGATGATTTGCTAGGTGATGATGATTTACTTGTTAACAACTCTAGTGATGAAAATGCTATCAATCATGCTAATCAAGATGAAACGAATGACAATGATAAGGAGGAGATTGAGCATCTAACTAAAGAACTAAACACTCTAAAGTTAGCTCACGAAACTACTTTAGAAGATCATCGAGAACTTTTGAAAACTCATGAGAAGCTACGCTTCGAGAAGCTCAAGATTGAGCAAGAACATGGGTTCTTAAAGGCCATCAATGATGATCTTCGAAAGAAAAGTTCTTCTTACATTGCCAAGCATTTACTCTTGTCTACTGCTACGTCTTGAGCTTGCTTTGGTTTTCCTTGAAGAGGAAAGGGTGATGCAGCAATAGTAGCGTAAGTATTTCCCTTAGTTTTTGAGAACCAAGGTATCAATCCAGTAGGAGGCTCCTCAGAAGTCCCACGCACCTACACAAACAAACAAAGAACTCACAACCAACGCAATAAAGGGGTTGCCAATCCCTTCACGGCCACTTGCAAATGTGAGATCTGATATAGATAATATGATAAGATAAATATATTTTTGGTATTCTATAATATAGATTGGAAAAGTAAAGATGCAAATAAAAGTAGATTGAAAGCTTATATGATAAGAGATAGACCCGGGGGCCATAGGTTTCACTAGTGGCTTCTCTCAAGATAGCATAAGTATTACGGTGGGTGAACAAATTACTATCGAGCAATTGATAGAAAAGCGAATAATTATGAGATTATCTAGGCATGATCATGTATATAGGCATCACGTCCGTGACAAGTAGACCGACTCCTGCCTGCATCTACTACTATTACTCCACACATTGACCACTATCTAGCATGCATCTAGAGTATTAAGTTCATAAAGAACGGAGTAACGCATTAAGAAAGATGACATGATGTAGAGGGATAAACTCATGCAATATGATATAAACCCCATCTTTTTATCCTCGATGGCAACAATACAATATGTGCCTTGCTGCCCTCATCACATCGGGAAAGGACGCCACAAGATTGAACCCAAAGCTAAGCACTTCTTCCATTGCAAGAAAGATCAATCTAGTAGGCCAAACCAAACCGATAATTCGAAGAGACTTGCAAAGATAACTATCACACATAAAAGAATTCAGAGGAGATTCAAATATTTCTCATAGATAAACTTGATCATAAACCCACAATTCATTGGATCTCGACAAACGCACCGCAAAAAGAGTTACATCGAGTAGATCTCCAAGAAGATCAAGGAGAACATGGTATTGAGATCCAAAAAGAGAGAAGAAGCCATCTAGCTAATAACTATGGACCCGAAGGTTTATGGTAAACTACTCACAACTCATCAGAGGGGCTATGGTGTTGATGTAGAAGCCCTCCATGGTCGATTCCTCCTCCGACAGAGCGCCGGTGAAGGCTCCAAGATGGGATCTCACGGATACAGAAGGTTACGGTGGTGGAAATAGTTTTTCATCGCCTCCCCTAATGTTCTCGGGGTACGTGGGTATATATAGGAGGAAGAAGTAGGTCGGTGGACGCCCGAGGGGCCCACGAGATAGGGGGCGCACCCAGTAGGGGGGCGCGCCCTCCACTCTCGTGGCCGCCTCGACTGCTTCTTGACTTGCACTCCAAGTCCTCTGGATCACGTTCGTTCCAAAAATGACACTCCCGAAGGTTTCATTCTGTTTGGACTCCATTTGATATTCCTTTTCTTCGAAATACTGAAATAGGCAAAAAAACAACGATACGGGCTGGGCCTCCGGTTAGTAGGTTAGTCCCAAAAATAATATAAATGTGTAAAGTAAAGCCCATAAACATCCAAAACGGGTAATATAATAGCATGGAACAATAAAAAAATTATAGATACGTTGGAGACGTATCATCTACTTACATGCCACAACTAAAATCTAGCAACAAGAGTAAGAAAGATTCTTCTTCTAGTAGTAACAACAATCGTGCTAAATCCAATATTTTGCTTCTAGTAGTTCTCTTGATTCCACTAATGCTTCTATTAGCCAAGTTACACTTGAGCAAGAAAATAGCTTATTGAAGGGAATTATAGAGAAAGGTGTTTACAAGAGCCTTGCGAGAAGTAAACAATTTGAGGAAATTGTACGCAAGCAAGGAAGGCATCGGAAGAATCAAGGTGTTGGTTTTCAACGAAAGTTCAATGCCAATGGAGTTGAGCGGGAAGAAGATCAATACCCCAAGACGAAGTTTGTTCCTCAACAAGAGAAGTATGATCCTACTTCCTTCAAGGGAACACAAGCTCAAGATGATCTTCCTCCACAATACCACAAGCTAAAAGGCAAGGACAAGCTTCAAGAGGAGATTGATGCATTTGAAGATGCTCCAAAGGCCTTGGTCAACTGGGTTCCCAAGACTACATCAAGTTTAACTTCATCAAGTACATCTACAACCCCAAGGATTTCCATCAAGATGATGTGGATCCCGAAGAAGAAGAACTAGAAAGTTGTTGAGGGTGACTTCGCCAACATACTTCACTCATATTCATTTTGGCAAGGACAAGTGCAAACAACTTCCACATCTTGCACTAGTTCAAGGAGTCACAAACCCTCTTGTTGGTAAGACAAGGGACAAGGTAATCTAATGCTTTCATGGACATCATCATGTATGTGCTTCACTCTGTGTCTATGGACATCCTTGTTTGTTCCTTGTGGGACTAACCCATGTAGGTATTGAAAGTGCAAATCACTCCAATAGATTGCTCCAAATGATCTACATCAACAATGAGCATCCACATCTTCAACACCTACATGAAGTCATCATCGACAAACCCAAGGTTAGTTCATCCCTCTTAGGGGGGATATCACATCTAGGGGGAGCTTTACTCTAAGAATTGAGCTAAAGCAACTCTAATGGTGTGAACACAACAATGCTTTATGTAAAGGTGGTAACCCCACTTGTGCTTAAACGATGAGTATGACCTATGAAATGTTCTCATTTGACTCCTAAGTTAATATACTCATATATGGATGACCTAGTCATCGCCAATTGCTTGATAGATGCTAGAGTGATTGTGCATGCTTTGCCACATATTTCATTAGCCATTTTATTGTGTGAGCATGTTGAATGCATACTTTTCTCATTCGAGGACATACATTTGTTGCTTTGATTGTTTGGTTCTTCTTCTTTTGACAAATGGATGGACAAGAATACCTAAGAACTTCCTCTAGCTATCTATGCTTTTCTCGTCTCAAACTCTATTCATGCTACATCACAAAGTTTGAACAAGTCAGATTCGAACCCTCTGGGTGAGGAGCACTCGAAGTCACCGATTCGTCATAGGCTTAAACTTCCAAAACCTCTCTGTGCATTTCGGTCTGACTGTTTCATCCCTTTTGGTCATACCGAGTTCACTGAGTTGATCTAGGTTTTCAATCTCGGTGCAACCGATTGGAACTATTCGGTCACACTGAGTTGCAGTAACCGCTTGCGATTCTACATCTCGGTGCCACCGAGTTGTTCCACTCGGTCACACCGATAGGGTCAGGATATATATACCGACGGGTCAAATTTTGGAAATTTCTCTGAAACCTATTCGCCCGCGCGTGTCCTGCTCTGCCGACTCGTGTCTCCAGATCGTCCTCTTGTCACCAACGACCTCCCGCCACTGGTCTCCGCCGCCGTCAACAGAAATCTTCACCTCCGTTGCCGCCGTAGAGAGCTCATCGCCAAGTTAGGGTATGAGTTCGACACTTTGTGCAATCTTTTACCTTTGATTCTTAGCACAAAGACAATGCCATGTTTCTTACCAAGTATGAGATCAATTTATCTAGAGAAAACTTCCTTTAGATTAGTTTTGATTCAAAATTTAGGGTTAGGTTTCCGCCGAATTCATCTCGGACCGACCGAATTGTGGAAATCGGTCTCACCGATTTGGCTTAGGCCATTGCACCTGTAATTTTCAGTCTGACCGAAACTTGCAAATCGGTGTTACCGAGTTCGACTCTCAGTGAAACCTTAGCAATCTTGGAGTCACCGAACTGTGTCTCGGTCTGACCATTCCACTAGTTTAGACTCCAAAGTTGCTTCGGTGTCACCGAGTTTGACAAATCGGTAGCTCCAAAATGCTTTTTGTGGAAAACTAAAACTAAGTTTTTGACTCATTTGTTTTGCAAAAACTCTGCACTTTGTGATGCTCATCCACTCTATCTCATCTATAACTATTCACGGGGTCAGCTCTCAAATTGCAGTGATAATATGTCTAATCAGAGTGACATCCAGAATAAGTCTAAGGAGCAGATGGATCTGAGTGAGGGAACTAGTCCCTCTAGCAGCTATGATGAGGGGAGCAAGAGCACTCCCAGCAACCTGCCTAAGGCAACAATTAGGCAGAGAAGGAAGAAAACCTCAGATTCAGAGGATGAGGATTTTGAAGTTGAGGAAGTGACATCAAAGAAGAAGGTCCTCAAGAAGGAATATGGTGCTGATGCTACCACCAAGCTAGGTCAGAACAAGAAAGCTCCTGCCAAGAGAGTGCCCATGTCTAAGGCCAGAGCCTCAACTCTTGAAACTTCCAAATCAACTGTTGGAGAGGCTGCTGGTGAGGGCAAGAAGAAGGAAAGAAAGAGAGGGAGATGGTGCAAGAAAGTAGATCCCATGGCAGAATTTGAGAAGCATTCTTTTGATGAGGAAGAAGAGGAAGAAGGGGATGCTACACCAGCACCCAAGACTCAAAAGCTAATGGGGGATGCCATCAAGTCTGGGGATGCACCTTCAAAGCCCAAGTTTGCCCCCAAAGCTCGAGCTCAAGCTTCCAAGTCTGCACCAAAGAGAAGCACTAGGAACATTCCTACTGCAGAGAAGAGAAGGCCCCAGTGCGTGAGATTGAAGAAGAAGAAGATGAAGCCCAAGTGCTCAGAAAATTAAAGCCAAAGATACCAGATCATGATCATCCAGTGGCAGAGAACATGAAGGAGAGAAAGGATGCAGGTCTCAAACTATGGAGACAAGCAGATCCCTATGCTGTGAGGAGAAGAACTGATGTGGACTACAAATTTCACACCAAGGAACAACAGGACTACTATGAGACTGTGCTCCTTGATAAGAAGCCCATTGTGTGTGACATGAAGTGGGTAGACTGGAAATACATTGATGCTAATGAAGATCATTTTGCAGGAGTGCGTGAAAGCTTCAGACTTAATGGAGTTGACAAGTTTGTGGGTCAGAAATTGACCAAGTGGAATGATGAGCTCATTATGCAGTTCTATTCAACAGCTCATTTCTATCCTGATGGCAAGATTGTCTGGATGTCTGAAGGTACTAGGTACCAATCTTCTGTTGCTGAGTGGGCCAAGCTCATTAATGCCCCTGAAGAAGCTGAAAAAGACATTGATGTTTATGCTGAGAAGAAGAAGGATCACAACTCCATGGCCAACATGTACAAGGAGATACCTGACAAAGCCTTGGAGACACATAAGCTAGGCTTAGTGTACTATTTGATGTCAGGATTGGCCACGATGAACACCATTCTGAGGCGCACCTTGTTGCCTAAATTAGGAGATCACAGGATGATCAGAGGCCACTCCATCAACTTGCTTCAGCTCTTTGATTTGCCCCAGAAGTTCAAAGTGATGAGTTTAATTGTTGAGACCATCAAGAGAACAGCTACTGACCAGAAGAGGTCTGTGGGTATGCTCCACACATCCAGATGTTGATAAATTCCAAGATGAACAAAGGAGTGTATTTGTTGGACAAAGAGCACCTTCCCTTGAGGCCTGACTTTGAGGACATCACAGTTGTCATGAATGCTGAAGATCCCACATCAGTTGAGGCTCAAGAGAAGAGGCAGAAAGCAAAAGCTGAGAAGGCAGCAAAGATGCCAAGTGCTGAAGAGGTTTCACAAGTTTTCCTCAAGTCAAAGCAAGACCAACTTGGATATCTTATTCAAGCTACCTTGAGGATTGAGAAAGTATTGGCCACCCTGACTCAAAATCAAGAGAGCCTGGAGAGGATCATTAAAACAAAGTTCTATGATCTTGACTTGAAGGTGACACAAATACAAACAGCAGTTGAGCAGCTCCAAGAAGAAGCTGAAGAGAGGAAAGGGAAAGCAACCACTGAAGTGTTTTAGAGAGTGCCTAGGGCACAGAGATCTGCAGCAGTGCCAGTGACAGACACTAGAGCTACTACATCAGCACCTGCAGCTACAGCTTCAGTTTCCCTTCCAGTGGCAACTCCACCAGCTCCATTAACTTCAACAGATGCATTCATCCTTAGAGTCCTCTCAACGCCACCTCCTGAAGATCAGGCTTAGAGAGTCGCATAGCACTATGCATTTTCAACATGTTTGGTAACTTGTTGCCAAAGGGGGAGAAAGTGTATAGATCATAGGCTTCAAGAGAGAGAGAGAGAGAGAGAGCTTTGCTTCTTTTTCCAGTTATTTGCTTGCTTGCTTGGTTGATACTTTATGATTGTGTGTGTGAGATACTTTGTATGATCATTCATTTTGCCTTGGTGATGAGTGCTTGTTCCTATTTCTACCATTTTGAGCGCTCCACCAAGATGTATGTGACATGGAAGAGTAACCCATGATCCTAATTGGTTGTGCATTTGCATTCAAAAGCAAATCTTAAATAATGCAGAAATTTAGGGGGAGCTCTTGCTTATCACATACTTCTCAAAGCGACGATGTTTTTCACTCTTATTATCATTTTCCAAAGCTTTGATCTATATGTTGTCATCAATTACCAAAAAGGGCGAGATTGAAAGTGCAACTAATCCCTGGGTGGTTTTGGTAAATTCTTAACAACATATAGCTCATTGAACTAATGCTCTTTTAAGATGATCATTTCAGAAAGTTCAATGATTGGAATGGCATGGACTAGAGATGTGGGCCCCTCAAAATGCTAAGGACATATATTGGCAACAAGCTCAAGACTCTACATTTTCTTTTTAGTGCTCCAAGAGCACATTGAGTCCATAGGAAAGCCAATACTATTAAAAGGGGACGAGGTGTTGCTTAATGGCTTACTTGCTCAAAATGCTTAATGATATGCTCCAAAACTGTAACGCCCTCGATGCGGCTATATCTCCCACGTGTCGAAGCACGACTTAGAGGCATAACCGCATAGAAAGCAATGTCGCAAGTGAGGTAATCTTCACACAACCCAAGTAATACATAAGGGAAAGAGATACATAGTTGGCTTACAGTCGCCACTTCACACAATACATAAATAAACATCCATCATACAGTTTACACTCAAGGTCCGACTACGGAACCAAAATAAAAGAAGACTACCCCAAATGCAACACAGATCCCCGATCGCCCCAACTGGGCACCACTACTGATCGTCTGGAAATGAAACATAGTAACGACCAAGGGCCTCATCAAACTCCCACTTCAGCTCAGTTGCGCCCTCTACGCTGGTATCATGGGTACCTGCATCTGTTTTGGTAGAATCTGTGAGCCACGGGGACTCAGCAATCTCACACCCGCGAGATCAAGACTATTTAAGCTTAAGGGAAGGCTGGTGTAATGAGGTGGAGCTGCAGCAAGCGGCTAGCATATATGGTGGCTACGATCGCAAAAGAGAGCGAGAAGAGAAGCAAGGCACGGTCGTGAAGCTAGTAGTGATCAAGAAGTGATCCTAAAGCAACCTGCGTCAAACATAACTCCAACACTGTGTTCACTTCCCGGACTCCGACGAGAAGGGACCATCACGGTTACACACGCGGTTGATGTATTTTAATTAAGGTCAACTTCGGGTTTTCTACAGCCGGACATTAACAAATTCCCAT
Organism: Aegilops speltoides; assembly: GCA_021437245.1. Lineage (NCBI taxonomy): Eukaryota > Viridiplantae > Streptophyta > Magnoliopsida > Poales > Poaceae > Aegilops > Aegilops speltoides. The sequence continues at coordinate 52,890,909 of CM038144.1, forward strand.
CTGCCTCATAACCATGGGCACGACTTTGAAAGATAATACCTGCAGGGTGTCCCAACTTAGCCCATCACAAGCTCTCACGGTCAACGGCGAATAAACCTTCTCCGGAAGACCCGATCGATCTCGGAATCCCGGTTCGCATGACATTTCGACAATGGTAAAACAAGACCAGCAAGACCACCCGACTGTGCCGACAAATCCCGATAGGAGCTGCACATATCTCGTTCTCAGGGCACACCGGATAAGCGAAGCGTACAGGTACCAACGTGACCCAAGTTGCCAAGGGACGGTCCCGCACGGTGCTCTAGTTTGGACCAACACTCTGAGGAGCACCGGCCCGGGGGTAATAAAGATGACCCTCGGGCTCGCGAAAACCCAAGGGAAAAAGGCTTAGGTGGCAAATGGTAAAACCAAGGTTGGTGTAGGATCGTTGAAGGCAAGAGTGTCTAGAGGGGGGGGGGTGATTAGACAACTCGACAAGATAAAAGTTTATGCCTTTTGATTAACACAAGTTTTTGGCAAGTTCACAATGGAGATCAAGTCAAGCATCATGCATACAAGTCGAGCAACATACTACACATGCAATTCTAGAGTATGGGCAGCGGAAAGTAAATTGCACAAGTAGTAAGGGAGAGGTGGAGAAGAGCAAACGCAATTTGGAGACACGGAGATTTTTCTCGTGGTTCCGATAGGTGGTGCTATCGTCAATCCACGTTGATGGAGACTTCAACCCACGGAGGGTAACGATGCGAGAGTCCACGGAGGGCTCCACCCACGAAGGGTCCACGAAGAAGCAACCTTGTCTATGCCATCATGGCCTACGCCCACGGAGGACTAGCCTTACTCGGGGTAGATCTTCACGAAGTAGGCGATCTCCTTGCCCTTACAAACTTCTTGGTTCAACTCCACATCTTGACGGAGGCTCCCAAGTGACACCTAACCAATCTAGGAGGCACCACCCTCCAAAAGGTAATAGATGGTGTTGGTGATGATGAACTCCTTGCTCTTGTGCTTCAAATGATAATCTCCCCAACACTCAACTCTCCTCACTGATTTGGCTGTGGTGGAAGAAAGGATTGAGTGGAAAGCAACTTGGGAAGGCTAGAAATCAAGTTTCATATGGTGGGAGTGGAGCAACTTGATCTCAACACAAGGGTAGGTAGTTTTCTTCTTAGAAATGTAAGGTAGGAGTGGTAGTTCTTTCTGATGGCTCTCTCCATGAATGAAGAGGAGGTGGAGGGTATTTATAGCCTCCACACAAAATCCAACCGTTACACATTTGACCAATCTCGGTCGGACCGAAGTTGACAACTCGGTGAGACCGAAAGTTCAAATCTTAGAGCGTTGGGATTTTCGTGGGACCGAAAATACAATCTCGGTTAGTCCGATTCTTCCAAAGACTAGGGTTTGCCATTCTCGGTGGGACCGACTTTCTCATCTCGGTGACACCGATTTGAGTCTGAAGGTTCTGAAGGTTGGCAACACTAGTTTCGTAAGACCGAGTTTGGAATCGGAAAATCCGAAATTTCTAGGGTTTGGCTATATGGCTGAGGTGGTTCATCTCGGTGTGACTGAGTTTATGGAATCGGTGGGACCGAGATTACTTATGAGTATATGTTGGAATGAAAGATTGCCGATAGTTTGAGAGATAAATCACTAAGCACTTTGAGCAACCAGATCATCATCATAACCTCATCCCTTTTAATAGTATTGGCTTTCCTATGGACTCAATGTGATCTTGGATCACTAAACAAAAATAGAGTCTTGAGCTTTTGCCAATGTTTTCCTTAGCATTCTAGGGTCCACCTCTTCATCCTTTTGCCATGCCGAGTGATTGACTTTCCTGAAACATACTTGATAAAAGCATTAGTCCAACCACAAAGTATGTTGTCATTAATTACCAAAACCACCTAGGAGCAAATGTGCTTTCAATCTCCCCTTTTGGTAATTGATGGCAACACACAAAATAAGATATCAAAGCTATCAAGGAAAGACAGAATTATCACTAAAGCTTTGACAAACATGTAGTACACAGGCTCCCCCTACAAGTGTGCAAGATTTTCATAGATTATGGTTTTGGACTACCACAAGCACACATGAGAGAAAAGCAAGATGTGCTACATGCAGCTTGGCTATATGCATCAGAGCAGATGAGGATAAGATAAAGAAGATGCATATGTGCATGGTGATTTCTTGCAAACAAGTATTCACAAGCAAGTCACCATCATACACATTCTGCAAGATGCATATACTTACCTTGAAGTTCCTTGGCATTGTACCTGAAGAAATAAGCTTGAGAAAACAAGGTTAGATAACACAAGAGTATTCCTTCATCCAACTGCAAGAACATCAAGAGTACCAAGCCAGGGATGACATGTATGAAGAGTGTCTCATGATGAGCACTAGCTTGAATCAGCAAACATGTCTCCCAAGACTAAAAGATTTTCAATGAGCTCTGAGAGATTTTGCTTTTCATAAGATACCAATTGTGCTTTTCATAAGATACCAATTGTGAGAGCACAGAAAGCAAAATCAAAAGAATAATGCCAAATGTATTATCACAGTGAAATATGGCAAAGCTTTGATGTGATCCTCTCCCCCTTAAGGTAAGATTGTTCTTCTTCTCCCATTAAATCTTCTCTTCTCCCTTTATCTTCCAATCTCCCCCTAAGCTCCCCCTAAATCTTCTCCCCCTTTGACATCAAGTGCCGAAAAGGACAGTCAACTAGGAAGGTCAGGAAAGATGGAAGGAAAGAAGTGGGATCCTTAAGAATCACAACTGAGCAAATTAAGTATTCAAAGAAAATCATTGTAGTTGAGCTGCAGAAGATGATATCCTAGAGAATGTAAATCGGTGACACCGAATTGATATGGATCGGTGAGTCCGAAAGTCAGAGACTTAGGGCAGATCCTTTTCGGTCAGACCGAAGTATTTGAATCGGTGACGCCGAGTTTAATTCCAAAGAAATATAGAAATTATTCAGCTCACTTTGCAAGGAATGTTTCAAAGGATTTGCAATGAATTTGTAAAAGGATTTTCAAGGAATTGATCAGAGCAAAAAGGTTATTCACAAGAACAGAAGAAATAGAAATGAAAAAGATTGCTAGATGAAGTTTTTTTTAAAGAATAAGCAAGAAAACTCAATGAGAGAGCACAAGAGAAAAATAGAAAAACTCCAAACCATATGTACTTCATCTAGATAGGGGTCGGCGACTAGGTCACCTATGTTTGAGTATATTGACTTAGGAGTCAAATGAGAACATTTGATCATAGGTCATACTCATCGTTTAAGCTCAAAATGGGGTTGCCATTTTTTGATTAAGCATTTGATGTGATCACATCTTATGAAGCTGCTTGTACTCATGTCTTTGAGCAAAGCTCCTTCAAGATGTGAAAAAACATACCTTGGGCTTGTTGTTGCACGTACTCATGTAGGTGAACTTGATGTAGATGCTCATGGAATGTGAAGTTGGAGCACCATTTCCAAGTGTATAGTTCATCTTCCTACATGGGTTAGGCAAGCAAGGAAATACTCAAGAATATCCAAGATGACAAAAGTGAAATACTAGATGTATAAGGTGTCAAAAAGGATATGTGGAATTTTTGTTCCTTGAACTCAACATCCCAAAGAGCTAGATACTTGGTCAATGACAAGATTACTCATGATTTGAGTGTGTGTGGTAATCTTGTGGAATGTAGACCATCCAAGTACCTGCAAGGAGTCAGATGCAATACAAGGGGGCAAATGTGTCCAAGACATATGATCATCATCATAAGAGAAATATCAAGGATTGGTCAATTAGGCTCATGCCTTGCATGCATCATTGGAGTTTTTACTCCAAGTTTGAAGCATCAATGATGTTCAACTCACTCCTTAAGCGACAAAACACTTTCTCATCAAGTGGTTTTGTAAAGATATCTGCAAGCTGTTTGTCAGTACGAACATGCTTAAGATCGATGTCACCCTTAGCAATGTGATCACGAATAAAATGGTGACGAACTTCAATGTGTTTCGTGCGAGAGTGTTGCACGGGATTGTGTCCAATCTTAATCGCACTCTCATTGTCACAAAGCAAAGGAACATGTCTCGCATGTATCCCGTAATCCTTAAGCGCTTGTGTCATCCATAGTAATCGAGCACAACACGAACCAGCAGCAATATATTACGCTTGGCAGAGATAATGATACCAATTTTGTTTCTTGGATGACCAAGATACAAGAGATCGACCGAGGAATTGACACATACCAAGTTGACTTTCTATCAATCTGTCTCCGCATAGTCCGAGTCGGAATAGCCAACAAGGTCGAAAGAGGCCCTCTTAGGATACCAAATGCCAAAGTTAGGTGTGTGTATCAAATATCTCACAATTCTTTTAACAGCTTTAAGATGACATTCTTTAGGGGCTGCTTGATATCGAGCACACATGCATACACTCAACATTATGTCGTCGACGAGAAGCACAGAGATATAGTAGAGAACCAATCATGGATCGATAAACCTTTTGATCAACAGGTTCTCCGTCTTTAGTCAAGTCATTATGTCCACTAGTAGGCATGGGGTTTTTCATACCTTTGCTTTCTTGCATGTTGAACTTCTTGAAGAGATCCTTGGTGTACTTTGTTTGTGAGACAAAAGTACCCTCCTTAGATTGCTTGATTTGAAACCCAAGGAAGAATTTGAGTTCACTCATCATGGACATCTCATACTTCTCCGACATAAGCTTTCCAAACTTCTCACTAAAATGAGGGTTAGTTGAACCAAAGATAATATCATCAACATATATTTGGCACACAAATAGTTCACCATCAACCCTTTTCGTGAATAGCGTTGAGTCTATTTTGCCAATCTCAAATCCTTTTTCAAGAAGAAAGCTAGTCAAGCATTTGTACCAAGCTCTAGGAGCTTGTTTAAGACCATAAAGAGCTTTGTGCAACTTGTAAACATGATTAGGCTTTATAGGATTCACAAATCCGGGAGGTTGTTTCACAAATACTTCCTCCTCAATTTCACCATTTAGAAAAGCACTTTTAATGTCCATTTGATAGAGAGTAATATCATGGTGGTTGGCATAAGCAAGAAGAATCCGAATGGACTCAAGTCTAGCAACGGGGGCATAGGTCTCACCATAGTCCATACCTTCGACTTGTGTGTAACCTTGTGCTACGAGACAAGCCTTGTTGCGGATGACTTGTCCATCTTCATCTTGCTTGTTCCGAAACACCCATTTGGTTCCAATGATGTTTTGGTCATCATTGGGCTTCTCTACCAAAGTCCAAACTTTGTTCCTCTCGAAGTTGTGTAGCTCTTCGTGCATAGCATTCACCCAATCCGGGTCTTCAAGCGCTTCTTCTACCTTCATAGGTTCAAGACTAGAAATAAATGAGTAATGCTCACAAAAGTTAGCTAAACGAGTTTTAGAGCGAGTAATTCTCCCGGAGTCGATGTCATTCATCATTTGTTCCACGGGATGATTCTTTTTGACTCTTGCTCGAACTCGAGATAGCTTTTGTTGTGGTCGCGGCTGAGCTTCCTCATCATCCTCATCTTCCTCTTCTTCATTGTTGTTGGTGTTGTCTTGAGGTGGTGGAGAAGGAGGTTGTGGTGGATCTTCTTGTCGCACTTCCTCATCTTGGTGAGTTCCACTTGTGGAGGCCTCCATGTTGCCTTGAGGTTCACCTTGCCGTGAGGTAGGGGGCTCCACATATGTAGATGAGGTACTCTCCTTCACTTCCATGGGACGGATCTTTCCAATAGATAAATCTTGAATGGCTTCCGATGGGTCCTTGTCTCCTACATCAATAGGCATTTGCTCTACTTGTGAGCCATTAGATTCATCAAACTTCACATCTACCGTCTCTTCAACCTTTCGGGTGAAATTATTGTAGACACGGTAGGTGTGGGAGTTTGATCCATAACCGAGGAAAAAGCCTTCATGAGTTTTAGGAGCAAATTTAGACCGACGATGCTTATCAAGGATATAGCATTTTGAACCAAAGACACGAAAGTATCCCACTTGGGGTTTGTTACCGGTGAGGAGCTCATATGAAGTCTTGCCGAGGAGCTTGTGAAGATAGAGCCTGTTGATAGCATGACAAGCTGTCTCGACGGCTTCACCCCAAAAGTGCTTCGGTGTCTTGTATTCATCAAGCATCGTTCTCGCCATCTCAATGAGCTGCTCGGTTCTTCCTCTCAACAACTCCATTTTGTTGAGGTGTGTATGTAGCCGAGAACTCATGTAGAATCCCTTCCTCATCGAGAAAAGAGTCCACATGGGCGTTCTTGAACTCCGTTCCATTGTCGCTCCGAACTTTCTTGATCTTCACCTCAAATTGATTTTGGGCCTTTCTAGCAAAGGTTTTGAAGATTCTCTGAACCTGCGATTTGTCATCAAGGAAAAATACCCACGTAAATCTGGAAAAATCATCAACAATAACTAGACCAAAGGAGTTACCACCAAGGCTTTTGTAAGCATTGGGACCGAAGAGATCCATATGAAGAAGCTCAAGCGGTCTCCTTGTGGTCATGATGTTCTTCACGGGATGACTTCCACCTACTTGTTTTCCTGCTTGACATGCACTACAGAGTCTATCTTTGTCAAAGAAAACATCTTTAACACCAAGAATGTGATCACCTTTGATTAGCTTATTTAGATTACGCATACCAACATGTCCAAGCCTTCTATGCCACAACCAACCTTTAGCAGATTTAGCAATGAAGCAAGTTCTAGGTTGAGCTTTCTTAGTGAAATCGACAATGTATAGGTCACCTCTACGGATACGGTAAAACCATGTTATGATTGTCACGACGAAAAACTTGGCAATCTACTTCGGTGAATAGCACATTGAATCCAAAGTCAGCTAATCTAGACACGGAAAGTAAATTGTATCCAAGTGATTCAACAAGCATGACATTTTTAATGGAGCTATCATGAGATATGGCCACCTTACCAAGGCCAAGTACCTTACCCTTGGAGTTATCTCCAAAAGTCACATACTTGCGTGGACCATCGTTCTTTGCAAGCTCTCTAAACATGTCTTCATCTCCGGTCATGTGATCGGTGCATCCACTATCAAGAATCCACTCTTTTCCACCGGATATGTAGTCTCTCAGATTTGCCATAAGATTGAGACTCTTCATAATCTTGTCTAGCTCGGTGTCCGAATCTGAGTAATCGTCATCATGCTCATGCTCATCATCATATTGACCCATAGATAATTCATCATCAATACCTAGGTCAATTTGACAATGACTTGCATCAGTTTTGTCAATGTGACAATAATCATCGGAATGCAATACAAGAGCATTTCTAATTAGAACATTGATAAGTCCGGATCACCCTTCTTTTCATAAGATCACGAAGCTCAAAGAAGCATTTATCAAAATTGGGATCATTAAAGATCATATCAAACTCAATAGTCTTGTATAGAATTTCATCAAGACCTCTCAAAGAGTAGTCCGGATAAAGTTCTTCCAAGAACTTCCACATAGCATAGGCGCACTCAAAGTTTGTGACAAGCTCAAGTAAGTTATCGGGTAAGCCTCTAATGATGAGATTTACAGTTCTAAGGTTACTGAAGCAAATCAAGCTCTTCATCCATAGTAGGGTGCAAGGGTCAAATGGAGGTACATATGGGGTTTCAACATATTTGCAAGTTGTACATCTTAAAGATAGCAAGCATTTCAATCCTCCACGAGTTATAGGACACTCCATCAAGAATAGGCACTCTATGACTAACACTCCCAAACGTAGACACGTCCATCTTCCTCCAATGGTGTGCAAACCAAAGCAATGGAGACCAATGCTCTGATACCAATTGTAGGATCGTTGAAGGCAAGAGTGTCTAGAGGGGGGTGATTAGACAACTCGACAAGATAAAAGTTTATGCCTTTTGATTAACACAAGTTTTTGGCAAGTTCACAATGGAGATCAAGTCAAGCATCATGCATACAAGTCGAGCAACATACTACACATGCAATTCTAGAGTATGGGCAGCGGAAAGTAAATTGCACAAGTAGTAAGGGAGAGGTGGAGAAGAGCAAACGCAATTTGGAGACACGGAGATTTTTCTCGTGGTTCCGATAGGTGGTGCTATCGTCAATCCACGTTGATGGAGACTTCAACCCACGGAGGGTAACGGCTGCGAGAGTCCACGGAGGGCTCCACCCACGAAGGGTCCACGAAGAAGCAACCTTGTCTATGCCATCATGGCCTACGCCCACGGAGGACTAGCCTTACTCGGGGTAGATCTTCATGAAGTAGGCGATCTCCTTGCCCTTACAAACTTCTTGGTTCAACTCCACATCTTGACGGAGGCTCCCAAGCGACACCTAACCAATCTTGGAGGCACCACCTCCAAAAGGTAATAGATGGTGTTGGTGATGATGAACTCCTTGCTCTTGTGCTTCAAATGATAATCTCCCCAACACTCAACTCTCCTCACCGATTTGGCTATGGTGGAAGAAAGGATTGAGTGGAAAGCAACTTGGGAAGGCTAGAAATCAAGTTTCATATGGTGGGAGTGGAGCAACTTGATCTCAACACAAGGGTAGGTAGTTTTCTTCTCAGAAATGTAAGGTAGGAGTGGTAGTTCTTTCTGATGGCTCTCTCCACGAATGAAGAGGAGGTGGAGGGGTATTTATAGCCTCCACACAAAATCCAACCATTACACACATTTGACCAATCTCGGTCGGACCGAATTGACAACTCGGTGAGACCGAAAGTTCAAATCTTGTGAACGTTGGGATTTTCGGTGGGACCGAAAATACAATCTCGGTTAGTCCGATTCTTCCAAAGACTAGGGTTTGCCATTCTCGGTGGGACCGACTTTCTCATCTCGGTGACACCGATTTGAGTACGTATGTTCTGAAGGTTGGCAACACTAGTTTCGGTAAGACCGAGTTTGGAATCGGAAAATCCGAAATTTCTAGGGTTTGGCTATATGGCTGAGGTGGTTCATCTCGGTGTGACTGAGTTTATGGAATCGGTGGGACCGAGATTACTTATGAGTATATGTTGGAATGAAAGATTGCTGATAGTTTGAGAGATAAATCACTAAGCACTTTGAGCAACCAGATCATCATCATAACCTCATCCCCTTTTAATAGTATTGGCTTTCCTATGGACTCAATGTGATCTTGGATCACTAAACAAAAATAGAGTCTTGAGCTTTTGCCAATGTTTTCCTTAGCATTCTAGGGGTCCACCTCTTCAGTCCTTTTGCCATGCCAGAGTGATTGACTTTCCTGAAACATACTTGATAAAAGCATTAGTCCAACCACAAAGTATGTTGTCATTAATTACCAAAACCACCTAGGGAGCAAATGTGCTTTTAGTTGGGCCTTGCTGGAGGAGTTTTATTCAAAGCGAGCTGTCACGGGGGTCCCATAAATCACCCAACCGCATAAGGAACGCAAAATCAAGGAACATAACACCGGTATGACGGAAACTAGGTGGCAAGAGGAACAAAACACTGTGCATAAGGCCGAGCCTTCCACCCTTTACCAAGTATATAGATGCATTAATTAAAACAATAGATATTGTGATATCCCAAAATATCCATGTTCACCAGAACAAACTTCATCTTCACCGCAACTAGCAACGCTATAAGAGGGGCTGAGCAAAAGCGGTAACATAGCCAATCAACGGTTTGCTAGGACATGGATGGTTAGAGGTTTGACATGGCAATATGGGTGGCATGATATAGCAAGTGGTAGGTATCGCAGCATAGGCATAGCAAAAGAGCGAGCATCTAGCAAGCAAAGATAGAAGTGATATCGAAGGTATGGTCATCTTGCCTGCAAGGTTCTCAGAGTTGTCGAAGGCTTGATCCTTGTAGGCGTTCTCAACAGGTTCCTCGTTCACGTACTCGTCTCCCGGCTCTACCCAAAGCAAGAACACAAGCAACGGAACCACAATCAAACATGAAACAATGCACAAGCAACATGATGCAATACATGACATGCTATGCGAGATGTGATCTGCAATGCATATGTGTGCTCCAGAAGGAAAATGATGAACAAGGCATCAACTTGGCAAACCAAGTATGCCGCTGGAAAGATGAGATGATTTCGGTTGAAATCGATATAAAGATCACCGGAATCGGATGCACGGTTTGCAAATGACAAGCAAAACAAGAATGACGCGAATCTGCGTTTAACAGCACGATGCTCCTTAGCATGCAACAAGAAACTATGCTACAACACCCCAACATACAAACAAAGCATATGGCAGTGATCTACAGGAGATGCTTAACAAAATAGGAACACTGAGCTACGGCTAAATCACATCATAACAGGCTCAAATAAGCATGGTGAAAGTGCAAAAATATCAGGTTCACAGACTTGGTGGAAAAACTAGGATGCCAGAAATTAACATCAGGAAGGCATGTTTAGAGCAAGCAAACAACAAGCTACAGGAACTTATAATAGCAAAACAAGGCATGACAGGAATCTACTCAAAGCATAGATCAAAAGTCCCTTACTGACCATAAGCCAAAAAGGACCATAAGAAATGATGGCACCCATGTAAACATAGCAAGTTTCATTACAGATCTCAAAGCTTAATGTAAAAAACTGGGCATGGCAAAAACAGATAACAAGTAGGCATGTTCGTGAGCTCGATGCACTCACTACAGAGCATCTCATGATAAACTAAGCATACACCCATCAAGAAGACATGGCATAGAAGCTATACATGGGAAGAACAACATCATAGCATACACGGATCAACTACAACAACCTTGTGAAAATTGAATCTAATGTTAACAATCTGCCAGGAAACATTTTGAAGCAAAAGTAGAGCACGAAAATGACATGCTAGACTACTCCATAATTGCCAACAAAGGCATGGATGGATATAGCACATCCATATGTTCAAAACACCCTTACTGATCATGCTCAAAATAGGCATAGATCTCTCTATAACAACATGAACACATGGCATAAAAATAACAGCAGGACATGACTTGGTGAAAACACTAAGTTCCTGAAATCAGCAACATTATCATCCCTAGTTTGCATGCTTGTGCTAGTCACCACATTGATCACAAAAATACATGGCATACACCCCTGGAAAGATGGCATGGCATAGTTCAACACAGATGTAGGACTCAAGTTCATAAGGTGCACACATTAATCATGGCAAAAATGACAAAAGTGCATGTTCTGTTAAGAAACAGAAACTAACATTATGAAGCACTCTTCCAACAGTGTTTCGGGTATCAAGATGAGCTCAAATGAAAATGATGCAATGAGATGAAATGATCTACTCTTCGAGGCGAACAATTTGATATATTATACGCACGAAACGGAGCTATAGATGCAGAGATGTGATGCGAAGAACATGCAATGATTTTATGACAGAAAAATGACTTAGTGAGATTTGGGGGAGAAGTCAACTCTGGCGTTTCGATCGGATCTGGGGCGCGCCAGAGTTCGAGGTGTCGCCGGAGATGGCGCTCGGGCCGGGCGACGAGCCGAGCAGGCCGCGACGGCGGTGGGTGGCGGGCGCCACGTGGCAGCCCGCCATCTGGCATGGGCGGCGGCGCGATTGTCCGGGCGGCGGACGTGTCCGTTCGCCATGGAGAGGAACGGGCTAGGGTTAGGTGGTTTTGACCTAGGATTTCGGGGGACAGGGTGTTTTTATAGGTAGAAGGAGCTAGGAGGCTCCAAATGGAGTGCGGTTTTCGCCCACACGATCGTGATCGAACGACCGAGAGCATGGATGGGAGTTAGATGGGTTATTGGGCTGTTTTGGAGGGGTGTTGGGCTGCAACTCAAAAGAGGCCTTTGGGAGAGTGCGGTTAACCGTTGGAGTACCAAACGAACTCCAAATGACTCGAAACTTGACAGGTGGTCTACCGGTGCTATACCAGGGCCACTTGGCAAGGCTCGGTCCATTCCGAGAATGTTCAACACCCGCACACGGAAAAATGTAAAAGGGAGCGCTGGGGAACATAGGAGTGCCGGATTGCAAAACGGACAACGGGGAAAATGCTCGGATGCATGAGACGAGCACGTATGCGAATGAGATGCACATGATGACATGATATGAGATGCATGACATGAACAAAATGCAAAACGAAAACAAAACCCAACCACGGAGGGAATATCATAGCACGTATCCGAAAATGGCAAGAGTTGGAGTTACAAATATGGAAAGTTACATCCGGGGTGTTACAAAAACCCTCAACCACTTTCTCATTTCCACATATGTCTTAAACCTAAAAGTCAAACTCGGCCCCACCGATTTGATCTATCCGGCGCCACCGAGTTCATTTGACATAGCCACTACCACAAACCCTAATCTGTTTGGTTTCAACGATAGGGATCTCGGTCTCATCGAGATGGGATTGCAAACTCTCTGTTTCTCTTTGTAACATTTCGGTCTCACCGAAATGAGCGATCGGTCCCACCAAGTTCGCAATGCAAACTCCATGTTTCCTTTTCGTAACGTTTCGGTCCCACCGAAATGAGCGAATCAGTCCCACCGAGTTTGCCTGACCAACTCCCTGTGTGCCTATTACTGAAATCGGTCCCACCGAGTTCATGTGATCAGTCTCACTGAGATCAAGTTATGCCTTAACCCTAGCGCATCGGTCCCACCGACTCATGTCGGTCCCACCAAAAACTCTAACCTTCACATTTTGACCTGAATCGTTCTGACCGAGTTTCACCATTCGGTCTCACCAAGTTTGGGAATCTGTGTGTAACGGTTAGATTTTGTGTGGAGGCTATATATACCCCTCCACCCATTCTTCATTCATGGAGAGAGCCATCAGAACGTGCCTACACTTCCACCATTCATTTTCTGAGAGAGAACCACCTACCCATGTGTTGAGACCAAGACATTCCATTCCAACCACAAGAATCTTGATCTCTAGCCTTCCCCAAGTTGCTTTCCACTCAAATCATCTTTCCACCATAGCCAAATCTGTGTGAGAGAGTTGAGTATTAGGGAGACTATCATTTGAAGCGCCAGAGCAAGGATTTCATCATCAACACACCATCTATTACCTTTTGGAGAGTGGTGTCTCCTAGATTGGTTAGGTGTCACTTGGGAGCCTCCGCCAAGATTGTTGAGTTGAACTAAGGAGTTTGTAAGGGCAAGGAGATCGCCTACTTCGTGAAGATCTACCCAAGTGAGGCAAGTCCTTCGTGGGCGATGGCCATGGTGGGATATACAAGGTTGCTTCTTCGTGGACCCTTCGTGGACTCGTGTAGCCGTTACCGTTCGTGGGTTGAAGTCTCCATCAACGTGGATGTAGGATAGCACCACCTATCGAAAGTTCGGAACCACGCAAAAAATCTCCGTGTCAACATTGCATTTTCTCCCTCCAAACTCCTCCCCTTTACCTTCATATGCAGTGATTTACATTCCACTGCTATACTCTTTGATTTGCATGTGTAGGTTGATTTCTTGTTTAGTGCTAAGTTGCTAAAATCTGCCAAGAATTAAAATTGGGAAAAGGCTAGGTTTTTATTTGTTCAAGTAGTCTAATCACCGCCCTTCTAGACATACTTTCGATCCTACACAATTTAGTTCAATGGTGGACAACTTTGAACCCACAAAAACAACCAAGGAAGGAGACATGGGCAATGATTACTCTCGTGGCATGGATGTTGTGGAAACATAGAAATAACATCGTATTCAATGGAGCCTCCATCGACAGAGGTTGTGCTCTGGAGGATTGAGTTAGAGGGACAAGATTTGAGAGGGTGCTACTTGTGATCTACGTTGGGATTTCCTCTAAGAGGAGAGGATGATGTAGTGTAGTAGAGATAAGTATTTTCCTCAGTTAAGAATCAAGGTTATCAATCCAGTAGGAGAACCACGCGAAACCTCGTGAACAACACCTACACACAATTGAGCAAATACTTGCACCCAACGCGATCAAGGGGGTTGTTAATCCCCTCGACAGTTAATTGCAAGGATCAAATCTGATAATGACAGATGGATAATATAAAACACAAAATAAAAGAACGGTAAATAAATTGCAGCAAGGTATTTTTGAATTTTAATATATGATAAAAGTAGACCCGGGGGCCATAGTTTTCACTAGAGACTTCTCTCTCGAACCAAAAGTATATGACGGGTAAACGAATTACTGTTGGGAAATTGATAGAAAAGCGTAGTTATGACGATATTCAAGGCAATGATCATGTATATAGGCATCACATCCGAGACAAGTAGACCGACTCCTGCCTGCATCTACTACTATTACTCCACCCATCGACACTATCCAGTATGCATCTAGAGTTTTAAGTTTATGAAAAATGGAGTAACGCCTTAAGCAAGATGACATGATATAGACAAAGTAAGTTCAATAAATATGAAAACCCCCGTCATTTTCCCCTTAATGGCAACAATAAAAATACGTGTTAGGTGCCTGATACGTCTCCATCGTGTCTACTTTTCCAAACTCTTTTGCCCTTGTTTTGAACTCTAGTTTGCATGATTTGAATGGAACTAATCCGGACTGGCGCTATTTTTAACAGAATTGCCATGGCGTTATTTTTGTGCAGAAATAAAAGTTCTTGAATTGACCTGAAAATTTAAGGAGAACATTTGTGTAATATATAAAAAATACTGACGGAAAAAGATACCAGAGGGGGCCACCCAGGAGCCACAAGCCCTAGGGGCGTGCCTACCCCCAGGGCACGCCCCCAGGCTTTTGGGCCCCCTGGACCGTCTACAACCCTAATTCCAACTCCATATATACCTATTCGCGGAGAAAAAAAAATAGAGAGAAGGATTCATTGCGTTTTATGATACAGAGCCGCTGCCACCTCCTGTTCTTCATCGGGAGGGCTGATCTGGAGTCTATTCGGGGCTCTGGAGGGTGGAATCCGTCGCCATCATCATCACCAACCTTGCTCCATCGCCAATTCCATGATGCTCACCACTGGGAGTGAGCAATTCCTTCGTAGGCTTGCTGGACGATGATGGGTTGGATGAGATTTATCATGTAACCGAGTTAGTTTTGTTAGGTTTGATCCCTAGTATCCACTATGTTTTGAGGTTGATGTTGCTATGCCTTTGCTATGCTTAATGCTTGTCACTAGGGCCCGAGTGCCATGATTTCGTATCTGAACCTATTATGTTTTCATGAATATATGTTCTTGAACCTATCTTGCAAGCTATAGACACCTATTACGAGTTATGATCCGCATACCCCAAGGTGACAATAATTGGGATTCTTTCCAGTGATTACTGTAGTTTGAGGAGTTCATGTATTCACTAAGTGCTAATGCTTTGTTCCAGTTCTCTATTAAAAGGAGGCCTTAATATCCCTTAGTTTCCATTAGGACCCTGCTGCCATGGGAGGGTAGGACAAAATATGTCATGCAAGTTCTTTTCCATAAGCACGTATAACTATATACGGAATACATGCCTACATTATATAGATGAATTGGAGCTAATTCTGTGTCACCCTAGGTTATAAATTCTACATGATGAATATTATCCAACACAATTATCCATCACTGATCCAATGCCTACGAACTTTTCACATATTGATCTTTGTAAGTTACTTTTGCCATGCTGCTGTTACAATCACTACAAAACTTCTACGGTTACTTTTGCCACTAAAAACTTTGCTGGAGATATTAACTCTTTCAGGTGTGGTTGAATTGACAACTCAACTGCTAATACTCGTGACTATTCTTTGGCTCCCCTTGTGTTGAATCAATAAATTTGGGTTGAATACTCTACCCTCAAAAACTGTTGCGATCCCCTATACTTGTTTGTTATCAGTACCCTTCTGTCACTAGGTTTGAGCACCACAAGATTGAACCCATTACAAGGCACCACTCTCATTGCAAGATAAATGCATCTAGTTGGCCAAACTAAACAGATAGATCGGAGAGAAATACAAAGTTATAACAATCATGCATATAAGAATTCAGAAAAGACTCAAATATTTCTCATGAATAATCTAGTTATAAACCCACAATTTATCAGATACCAACAAACATAATGCAAAAGAAGATTGCATCGAATAGATATCCAAGAACATCGTGGAGAACATTGTATTGAAGATAAGAGAGAAAGAAGAAGAAGCTATCTAGCTACTAGCTATGGACCCGTAGGTTTGTGGTAAACTACTCACACATCATTGAAAGGGCTGCAAGGTTGATGTAGAAGCCCTCTGTGGTCGATTCGCCCTCCGGCAGAGTACCAGAAAATGCCTCCAGATGGGATCACGGAAGAACACAAACTTGCGGCAGCGGAAAAAGTATTTTGGGTGTCTTTCTGTCGGTTTGTCAATTTTATTGAATTTATAGAGCTGGAATTGGGCCAGACGGAGCCCTGAGGGACCTACAAGGTACTAGGTGCCCCAGGGCGCGCCCTATTGCCTTGTCGTCTACTCGTTTGCCTTCTAGTCTCCTCCCGAAGCTTCTACGACCTCTCTTGTCTAGAAAAAAATCATCAAAAAGTTTTGTGGCATTTGGACTTCATTTGGTACTGATTTCCTAGAAAATCAAAAACAGACAAAAAAACAGCAACTGGCACTTGGCACTGGGTTAATAGGCTAGTCTCATAAAATGATATATAACGGAAAATAAAACATCCAAGATTGATACTATAATAGCATGGAAAAATAAAAAATATAGATACGTTGGAGATGTATCAGGCGGCCGGATTGCTTCGTGAACAAGGATCGCTGCCATGCACGGTTGATAGGTTAGACAATGGCGAGTAGTCCGCATGTGGCTCATTTGTATGGCTTTCTAAGTCGTGGCTAAGTTGTAACAAATGCAAAGCCTTCCTTGGCTCCTTCTATCTAAGCTTCTGATGCATCAATCTTTGACGTATCCTTGAAAGAAAAAAGATTTGGTGATCACTTCTGGAGGGAAGGGACACCCTCAAGCAGGGAGTGATCCAACGAATAGATAATGACAACACAACAAATATCTGAATGGATAACTAGTTACCTCGTGATGTAATGATGCGACCGTACGACAACAAAGTGAATGGCCCACCTCAACTTGTATCAGAGCTGATAGATGCAACAATGGGCACTTGGGACAGGGAGAAGATCCAAAATGTTTTTTGTTCATCGATGTTCCAGCGATACTTAGTATCCCCTTGCCAACTCGAAACATGACATACTACTAGTCTTGGAATTTTGAGAAAAAGGGTCTTTCTTTGTTAGATCAACATACAATATGTTAGTAGAAACTAAGCAGCGCCGGGAGGCTTGGATGGAAGGCTCGGTGGGATATTCAAGTATAAACCAGGATGCGGGATCATGGAAGCTTCAATTGAAGATGCACGTACCAATAAAAATCAGAATGTTCTTATAGTGACTAGCAAGGCATTCCCTACCAATAGAGGATGTCCAAATGAACCGAAATATGCTTCCTAACTGTGCGTGTGGTCCGTGCGGGGACTATGGACTCATGGAGGCATTCACTACTCGAATGCACTATGTCCAAGTGCATATGGGCTCTAGTTAACGGCAAGCTAGCAGACTACCTAGTTACGACTACTGAGCCAAGCACAAAACAGTGGTTGTTCACCATGATTGACACCTTATTTGACGAGGCTTTCATCAAGTTTGTGGTGATGCTATGAGCCATTAGGTTGGTAAGACATAAATCAATCCATGAGAGTAATTTTTAGAGCCCTCACGCAACACACCAATTTATAAGTGTTTTATTGCTGACCCGTCGGTGTTGGAAGTGAAACCTGTTACTAGTCAGGGAGGGCAGGTAGCCTCATCAGGTGCAAGACGACCAGAAGCTCTACCTCCTGGCTATGTTAAAATCTAAGTGGATGTTGGGGTCGTGAGGAATGGACTAGGAGGATTTGTGGCACATGTGGCCCGTAATGAAACTAGAGAGTATATCACAACTGCATCTCTCTTTTTTTGTATGGAATAACATACGTGGCTACTCTTGAAGTGATTGCATGCTGCAAAGCAATAACTTCGGCTGAGGATCTCATGCTTCAAAACTTTGTCATCACGTCAGACTCAAAACAGGTGATCCACGACATAAAAGAAACCCAAGGAAGCTATGGAGTGGTGATCAACGAGATTAGAATTCGGTGTAGGATGTTTAACTATTATTTTTCTTACGAGGGGCATGAAGCCAATGCCAATGCCCATAGTATAGCAAATTTCGCTCATTTCTTGGATCATGGGTGCCATCTTTGGCTTGGCCAACCACATGAACCAATTTGTATCCCTCCTCATGCAAATTTTGATCAATAAACTTTGTTTACCCCTAAATAACATACTCAACCCTATGAACGCAGACACGCACACTCTACCCCTATGAGCACCTCCGAGAGATTGAGCCAGTACAACATCTTGATACTGACAAAATAACCACAGACACATTCATAGTCGACGGTAACGTCTCCTTCCACTGAACACACATCGCCAAGACCTGAAGTAAATCCAGGAAAATGCAACCGCCAATGCCAAGTCTAAACTTAGATGCTGATAGGCGTGGTGCTTTTGGGTGATGTCTTGGCGATGGTGTAACCTAAACCTTGTACGTGGACATGGGTGTTCTTTGCCACCCTTCTTTAATTCCTAGCATGCTTAGTACACACAAAGTTTAATCAATGCATAGTACACTCTAGCTCAACTTTGTGGATTCATTGACAAATTGTAGCATCCTCGGATTAGCAATATTAATTAGGAATTTATTGTGGATCATAATCATCTAATAACCATCATGTATATTTAAATTTCAATTGAAAATAAGGATGATCTCAACCCTCATATTTTACCCTAACATATTTTCAATAAACTAAAAAAGCCCTTCTCAAACCTAATTAAGGTTTTGGCATGGATTCATATAAAGTGCATATGGACTCATTCCAAAATATCACCACGTTAGAATGGTTTAAATCCTTAAACCCTAGTTAAAATCAACTTTTAGTAAAGATCTTTGATACATTGAAAAGGTCTTTTAGTTAAAATCAACTTTTAGTAAAGATCTTTTAGTCAAGTGCATATGGACTCATTGCAAAATAATTGAGGTATTTCACATGGTGAATTCTCTTGAAAACCTATAACTAGCCTTCCACTGTTATTAGGTTGCTACAAAAATTATTCCAATATTTTTGGAAGCATCTATCACAGACTTATAGTAGAACCCCAGACGATAAATAAAATGGGTATATTTCGTTAGGAAATAAAAATATAATTCAATAAATGATGATTATTTTTGTGGGGCCTTGTATTGGTCTAGAGAGGCTTCACAAAATTTTCTAACTTGATAGGGGGCGCTGCTTGCCGCGCATCCACCGACCTACTTCTTCCTCCTATATATACTCCCGTACCCTGAAAACATCAGAAGCGACCATGAAAACCTAATTCCACCGCCGCAACCTTCTGTACCCGCGAGATCCCATCTTGGAGCCTTTGCCGACGCTCCGTCGGAGGGGGAATCGACCATGGAGGGCCTCTACATCATCTCCAAGGCCTCTCCGATGAGTTGTGAGTAGTTTACCACAGACCTTCGGGTCCATAGCTATTAGCTAGATGGCTTCTTCTCTCTCTTTGAATCTCAATACCAAGTTCTCCTCGATCTTCTTGGAGATCTATTCGATGTAACTCTTTTTGCGGTGTGTTTGTCGAGATCCGATGAATTGTGGGTTTATGATCAAGTTTACCTATGATAAATATTTGAATCTCCTCTGAATTCTTTTATGTGTGATTAAGTTATCTTTGCAAGTCTCTTCGAATTATCAGTTTGATTTGGCCTACTAGCTTGATATTTCTTGCAATGGGAGAAGTGCTTAGCCTTGGGTTCAATCTTATGTGTCCTTTCCCAAAGGATGTTAGGGCAGCAAGGCACGATTGTATTGTTGCCATCGAGGATAAAAAGATGGGGTCTATATCATATTGCATGAGTTTATCCCTCTACATCATGTCATCTTTCTTAATGCGTTACTCTGTTCTTATGAAATTAATACTCTAGATGCAGGCAGGAGTCGGTCGATGTGTGGAGTAATAGTAGTAGATGCAGAATCGTTTCGATCTACTTGTTACGGACGTGATGCCTATATACATGATCATGCCTAGATAATCTCATAACTATGCGCTTTTCTATCAATTGCTCGACAATAATTTGTTCACCCACCATAATACTTATGCTATCTTGAGAGAAGCCACTAGTGAAACCTATGGCCCCCGGGTCTATCTTTTATCAAGTTTTCCATCTACTTTTATTTGCATCTTTTATTTTCCAATCTATATCATAAAAATACCAAAAATATTTATCTTATCATATTATCTCTGTCAGATCTCACTTTTGGAAGTGGACGTGAAGGGATTGACAACCCCTTTATTGCGTTGGTTGCGAGGTTCTTGTTTGTTTGTGTAGGTGTGTGGGACTTTTGAGGCGCCTCCTACTGGATTGATACCTTGGTTCTCAAAAACCGAGGGAAATACTTACGCTACTTTGCTGCATCACCCTTTCCTCTTCAAGGAAAACCAACGTAGTGCTCAAGAGGTAGCAATCTCGAAGTCAACCGGAGGGAAGAGGGGGAAGAAACAATGAATACAATGCAAGCAGATGCATGTGAAAGCAAATAGCGATGCTAGGTGTGCCCTAATGCGGTACTAGGCAATACTGGCGAAGGGGGAAACATCCGGGAAGGTATCCCTGGTGTTTGGCATTTTCGGACAGATGGACCGGAGGGGGATGGTTGCATATTCGCTATGCTAGGGATGTGTGGCAGACAAACGGACTGCGTATTCAAATTTATCTCGAAATTCGGAGCAACTTTCATGTGATAAATGGTTAATTTTATATTATTTTTCAAAGTTTAAATTCAATTTTACAATTAACAGGATTAATTTAATTAAAAATATGTTTACTGCATCAGCATGACGTCAGCGGTCAATATTGGCCGTTGACTAGGTCAACTCACGCGTGGGTCCCATGTGTCATGGTCATAGTTTAACTAAACATACTTAATTAGTTTAATCAAGTAATTAGGTTAACTAAACAGAGTTAATTAGGTTAATTAATTCAATTAATCAATCATCTTAATTATTATTTGTTACTATTATTTTAAACATTCTGTGCGGTGGGCCCCAGCTGTCATTGCCAGAGGCCATAGCGGGCGAACAGGTGCGGTTCTCGGGCGCCTGGATCCGGCTGGGCACCCGACCGGGGGAGGGGGAGGTGGGGCTGTGGGGCGCCAGCGAGGCAGAGCATAACAGGTGCGGGCGGAACCGGGCGAGCGGGCTGCGGGCGAGGGCGGTCGGCGACCAGGGAGGGAGTAGGGCAACAACAGCTGGAGGAGGGCAACGGCGGCAGAGGCGTTCGGCCGGGAGCCGCGGTGCACGCACGGTCTGGCGAAGGTAAAGATCTGGCAGATAGTAGAATCACGGCAGAAGAGCTGAAGCGGCAAGGCGCGGCGGCGATGGCGGCGGCGGCGGTGGCGACAATGAGGCCACGACGCAGGCGGGCATGTTAGTTCCCGTGATAAAACGTGAAGTAGCTAGCTTAAGGAAATAAGGACAGAGACGATGGTTTTGGTGCTGCCCAAATTCGCAGCTTTTCAATCTCGTTTCCTTTGCTTTATATATGGCTCAATGAACCGACCTCACGCCCAACACGGCCTCCTAACTTGCCCAACACGACGTGACCTGCACCACAAGTCAATCTGATTTAGGACTCTACTTAACTCCTAGAGATTGGATGGAAAACGACTAAGGAATCACCTTATACTCCGGCTATCCTGCATGCACTTCGGATTTAACTCGATTTAGCCTAATATAGCATGTGTCAGAACTCACATTCACCCCCTAAGCACAAATGCGACTACTTAACAGCCACGACTCCAATCTTCTCGCAAGATCTCCTGAAACTTCAATCTTCCCAACGACTTCGTTAGTATATCTGCGAGTTGATCTTTAGTCTTGACATAATCCACCTCCACCTTGCCTTCTTCTACACATTCTCGATGTAATGGTACCTTATATCAATGTGCTTGCTGCGATCATGATGAACGGGTTTTTGCACAATGATATTGTGGATTTGTTATCAACTCTAAGCTTTACTTGTTCTTGCTGCTGGTTCACAAATCAGCAAGGAGTCTATCGAGCCACACTCCTTGACACGCCATTGTCGCTGCTGCAATGTATTCAGCTTCACAAGATGAGAGGGCAACCACCTTTTGCTTGCGATAACCAAGTGATCAGATTTTCTCCCGTAAAGTATGCAACGCCCGATGTACTCTTTCGGTCATCTACATCCCCGCCAAGTCACTATCGCTATAGCCCACTAGAAGTGATTTGTCCTCCTTCTTCCTTGTGTACTTGCAGCCATACTTGAGTCCCTTTCACATATCTCAAAATCTGTTTCACAACAGTCAAATGCTCGATGGTAGGGTTCTCCATGTACCTGCTTACTATGCCAACCGAGTATGCTAAATCTGGCCTAGTGTTCACAAGATATCGTAAACTTCCGACAATACTTGATTTTCGGTTGAATCAACAATGGTGCCTTGCTCCTCTTGCTCAACTTCAGCCTCGCCTCCATAGGCGCTATGGCGATTACAATCCTCCATGCCACAATTCTGCAAGATCTTCATGGCATATGCCTCCGCACAACGTGATCCCGCTTTACTTTGGACGCACCTCGATCCCGAGGTAATAGCTTAACAAGCCCAGATCACTCATTTTAAATAATTCCTTCATTTGCTTCTTGAACCTTCCAATTTCCCTTTCATCAGCTCCTCGTGATCAAGAGATCATCTACATACACGCCAATAAGGAGACAGTCTGAACCGGTGCCTCTCTTGTACATAGCGTGTTCAAACGGACACTTCACAAAACCGAGTGAAATCAAGGTGCTATCAAGTTTGGTATTCCATGCCCTAGGTGCCCGCCGCAAGCCATACAAAGCTTTGTGCAATTTGAATACTTTATGCTCTTCTCCTTCTTGATAAAACCAGTGGGCTGCTTCACGTACACTTCTTCCTCTAGTTCTCCATTGTAAACGCAGACTTCACATCCATATGGTGTAAAAACCAAGCTTCTTGGGCTGCTAGAGCAATCAACAACCGATCGATTCCATTCTTGCAACTCGAGCAAATACTTCTTCAAAATCTACACCCCGCTCTTGGACATATCCTTTGGCTACCAAACGAGCCTTATGCTTCACCACGGCACCTGTGAGTCCTTTTTAACTTTGAAGACCCACTTGAGACCTATTGCTTTGTGCCCATTAGGAAGATTAACAAGACTCCATGTGTCATTATCCTGAATTGAACCAAGCTCGTCATCCATAGCTTTACGCCATGATTCTTCTTCGTTCGCCTCCTCGAACGTGGCTGGTTCTTCCGTGATGAGTAGACACTCCCTCGACCTTTTCATCCTCACAGATTGATCCTCCGAAGGGCCTCCTTAGGTAGAGATCTAGAACTCGCCGGAGTTTCACCGGCGCTGGTGCTCTTCCCGAGTCCGCCAGAGGACCCAGCCACCGTGCTTCGTCCCAATCGAACTTGGAGAGTCTTCATCTCTGTTGTGGACATTGTTGGCTGCTGCGGTCGACCGTGGCACTGGTGCTGCACCACCAGAGCCGATCTTGTGTCGCCGTCTTCATCCACCATGGATCGCCCACCCATGGTGAGGAGCAGCTCGGCGACTCATAACTTGGCACTTTTGTTTGTCTTGATGGAGTAGCCGCGACCGTCACCTAGGTCATCGTCGCCGCCGTCGACATCATGGCCATCTCCGTGCCGCCGCCGTCATGGTCATGGCCTGCATGGTTGATGTGATTATATGTCACAACGAAAATATCACCACCGGCGTGGGGCGATCGCCATCGCTGCGTCGTCCCAATTCCATGCCTTTTCTTCGTCAAATACTATGTCACGTGACACTTGCACTTTCTTCGTCATGGGATTGTACACTGATATGCTTTGGACCCAGCCTCATAACCGAGTAGGATAGTTGGGGAGCTCCGTCCGCCAACTTCCCAACATGACCTCCCACGGTCTTCACATGTGCTATGCATCGAACGTGCGGAGGTGGTCGATGTGGGTTTTCGCCGCACCATGCTTCATACGGCGTTCTTCCGACAACACTCTTCGCCGGAGCTCTATTGAGTAAATACACTGCGGTAGTAACGGCTTCTCCCAGAATTTTCTGGCAAATTCTTGCTTTTCAAAGATACTTCTTGCCATTGCAACTATGGTCTGATTTCTGCGCCCACAACGCCGCTCTGCTGCGGAGTATAGGGTGCCGTCAAGTACCGCTTAATGCCATGTTTCTCACAAGATGCCTTGAACTCATTAGAGTTAAATTCCCCACCACGATCATACGTAACGCTTTCAACTTCTCCGACTCCACTTCAGCGGCAGTCTTGATTTTTCCGAAGCTTCCAAAGCCTCATCTTTGGTCTTGAGAGTACTAGCCACATGTACCGACTGAAATCATCAACAATCAGCAAGAAATACTTCTTCCCTGCAGGAGTAGCTGGTGTGATTGGTCCCACAAGTCACCATGAACAAGCTCTAGTACCTTCAAGCTCTGAACTTTGCCTCCTCGGGAACGCAGCTCTCGCTGTTTGCCAACAAGGCAGCCATTGCACTGCTGATCAACATGATCTATACATGGCAGCCCTCGCACCATATTCTTCCGGCCGAGCTGCCGAGGGCATGGAAATTAAGATGCCCATAACGTGAGTGCCACCTCCAAGCTTCTTCATCAAAGTTTGCCAACAGACACACCGGATCAGCACGGTCTAGGTTCAAAACATACAGCCTGTTCCTTGACCGCTTCACACACATCATCAGTTTTCTCGCGATCATACCCCCATAGGTATCCATCCTCGAGCACAATTTTACACCCACGCTCCTCAAGTTGTCCTAGACTTATAATGTTGGTCTTTAGACGGGGATGTAATACACATCTGAAGCACCTTGTGCTCACCACTCTTTGACTCAAAGATGACAGTCCCTTTACCTTTGATTGGGACCGCGTGCCATCGCCTAAAACTCGACTGTTCCGTTGACCGCTTCACTCAACTCGAGAACTGCACCGCCCCTGTCATATGGTTGCTAGCCCTCGTGTCCAAGTACCAAACATTGCGGCCCTCTTCTCTTCTTCCTCGTGGAGATATACTTTTTCTCCACAAGTGTGACGGTCTCGACTTCCTCTGGCTGCGTGTCATCCTCCGTACTCGCATATCTCACATAACAGGAGGTTCGCGGATCGTCATCCTTGTCGCCTTTCTTGGCAACATACGCCCGCTCCTTTACGGGTTTCCGCACTCGACTTGAAGTGCCCCATCAGGCCACAATTGTGGCACTTTATCTTGCGCTTGTCAAATTTCTTTTCTTTGGAGCACCGTCAAGACGGTGCCCTTCTTGTTCCGATCTCGTGGTGCCCGGTCCCGCTTCGAGCCGCTGCGGATGCCTCGCTGCCTCCCTTCTTTTCCCTTGCTTAGTGCTTGCCATCGTGCTGTGGTGAGCATTACTTGCTCATCATGCTTCAGATCTCCTTGGCTGTAACGCGATACGCTCGTCAGGCGCCTTTGTAGCGCCCGACTAGGTCGTCGATACTAAGCGCCGCCAAATCGACGATCGCTCGATTGCGATCACGATCCGCATATACGAGGAGGCGCGCGCGCAAGAATCTCCGGACAACAGATGTTTCATCAGATTTTCACCAAGGGCACGAATTCCGCTGACAAGTGTGACCACCCGTGACGCGAACGCATCTACGGTTTCATCATCAGCCATCACCGGTGTCTCGTAATTCCTCAACATAGTTTGCAGGTTGGCTCGCTTCACACGAGCATGCCCTCGCATGTAACCTTGAGCGCCCCATGCTTCTTTGGCTGTTTCCTTTGAGATCGATGTTGCAAGACATCCATTGGCATCACGAGTAAATTGCCGATGCTGCCGCCTATCCTTACGATGTTACGCTCCATCTTTCTTGAAAGCATTACCGCCGGGATCGACGGCGCCCCACAACTCATTGCCTCGAGGGCGACTCCATCGGGACCTGCCGGACACGAAATTCTCACGATCGAATCGTGGGTACCGCGAACCGCACCGCAAGTAATTTAGCGGCGCCGAC
Source organism: Aegilops speltoides (assembly GCA_021437245.1). Taxonomy (NCBI): domain Eukaryota; kingdom Viridiplantae; phylum Streptophyta; class Magnoliopsida; order Poales; family Poaceae; genus Aegilops; species Aegilops speltoides. The sequence goes on from CM038144.1 coordinate 52,916,971, forward strand.
GCTTCGCTGGGCTCTTCGTCTTGTCCGCCATCGCTGATGCAGCTGCTTCGACGAAGTTCCTCCTGTCCGGGCGTGTTCTTTCCGCTCGATGAGTATCTCCCGCCTGGACGAGTACCTTCCGCCCGGACTGCACGATCCTCCTCGATGAGTTCCTTCCGCCGAGAAGTTACGTTCACGCTGTTCGCCTCCACGCCAAGCTCGATTACCAATTGTTAGTTCCCGTGATAAAACGTGAAGTAGCTAGCTTAAGGAAATAAGGACGAGACGATGGTTTTGGTGCTGCCCAAATTCGCAGCTTTTCAATCTCGTTTCCTTTGCTTTATATATGGCTCAATGAACCGACCTCACGCCCAACACGGCCTCCTAACTTGCCCAACACGACGTGACCTGCACCACAAGTCAATCTGATTTAGGACTCTACTTAACTCCTAGAGATTGGATGGAAAACGACTAAGGAATCACCTTATACTCCGGCTATCCTGTACAGACTCGGACGAACTCGATTTAGCCTAATATAGCATGTGCTGTAACTCACAGGGCATGCACATGCTGCATCGGCGAGCGGCGCCAGCAGAAGCAGAGGCAGCAGCGCTGCACAAGCGGCGGCAATGCGAGCGGGGAGTGGGGGAAGCAACGTACGGGGGGAACGGGATGGGCGCGGCCAGCGGGGAGAGCACGGGACCGGGGCGCGGTCTGGGGCGCGAGGGCAGGGGCCTGCGGATACGAGCGCACAGAAGCTCAGGTGCGGCCATGGCGGCCTCGGCTACTACAGGCGGCAACTATAGCGACCGAATCGAGGAAAAAATGAGGGGAACAGGGAGCGAGGCTCACCCCCGGAGCTCGTGGCAGACTCGATGAAGGCCAGGGAGGCTTGACGGCGACGTATTTGATGATGTCATCCTCGGGTGCCCAAGGTTGAATACGACGCATGGACGATGTCTACGGGGATCCCCCGCCTCGATCTGCTGGTGTAGAAGACGAAGGCGACCATGGCGGAGCGGGTGGTGACAAAAACAGGAGCCGGGGTGGACAGTGGCTGTGTAGGAGAGGTGGTTCATGGCGTCGACGGCTTGGCAGCGGGTAGCATGGAAGATAGCAGCGCGGGGAGGAAGAGATGGAGGAAAATGGTTCGCCACGGGGTGTCGGGGGCTCGGCCTTACACTACTAGGAAAAGCATAGCAGTAGCACGCATATTAGGGGCATCGCACTACTGATACGGCGCTACGACTAACATGTATGAGTAGCACATGCTATACATGGCTAGCAACAGCGAGCTCTAGCGCAACGCACTACTGCTAATATCTGTAGCGCTTTAATCTAGGGCTCACTACTGGTAAGGGCGTGCTGCTACTAACTCTACTCCCCTCGCTACGGTTAGTTCTATTAGTTTTTGTTTTTGTTTTTTTGCATATTTGTTTTGTATTTGAATAGGCTTTATACAATAATCTTTAGCATATCATACACATACAAATGTAATCATAGCATCAAATCATGTCATCATCGTAATCATCATCCAACACAAAGTGATCTCTCGTCATCATCTCGAAAATAGCGATACAAGTTCTTGCAACTACATCGTCATCCATCGAAACAATGATATATGCGAGAAGAGCTATCACTATGAGTGAGAGCAGAACTATGCGTACATGAGTTCGTATCCCTCTCTTGCACTAGCGTGAACCTAAACTAACTACTGTCTGTCGCTTGAAAACCGGTACACCTGGGCCTGGCAGTCCGACCACTCATCGTATACTCCTGGTGTAGCACTTCTTCGCCATCGATGATCTATGCACCTGCATCGTCACATGAGTCGATGATATGCAACACATATAGTTGAGCAACAGAAAGAGACAGACTTGGCAAAAATAGAAGCAACATATCATAAGCATAAATAACAAAGTTCATCGTACCCAAAATGCCCTAACTAGAGTGATCTTCGCTAGTCGAGGAGGAAGTTTAATTACATCACAAATAAAGTTTCACCGTGCATAACTCAAAGTTTCGTCATACATAAAGTATGGACTAAACGGACACATTGCCATATATCGACAATCACAACATGTCGTGCCATCCATCCAAGTCAGGGAGATAGTCCCCGAGCTTAGTGAAAGGCTTCAGGCCGAGACGCTGAGTGGCTACGCGTGTTCGGACGTCTTCCCGCAACATTTGCCCTTCCTTGTAGAACAACCCTATTTTTTTGACGACCTCCTTCATGATAATTTGGGAAAGTTCTCACTGGATGTGATAGAACTCAGATCGAAGTCGATGATCCTCGATATCTCCTACGTTCCTTGCCCATTGCAGAATACTGGCATCCCCGGATGTAGGTGACATGCGAAGGTTCTGCTGATCCCGTCTGCACTCCAGCATGTGGTGTAACACATAGAATCCATCACTAAGAGTGTCACTCGGTCACTGGATGCATCAGAAGTTGGTCTCATGGCTGAAGGTGGGCCTGCCGCTCCTCTACTTCTTGTCCTTGATCTCTCCACCCCGTACGCCATAGAAAAAGATAGCAGTGTCGAGAATAGACTTGATGTGGGTGTAATCCTTTTCTGTTCATGTTCGTCGATGTGTCCAAGTAAAGAGGGTGGGAGTATCGTGGGGTAAAGGATGATGAGGATGGCGCGCCCGTGGCTGCGCAAAATAAGTACACCTCAAACTAATTAACCTCCACCGTGCAAATGAATGATTGAAATCGAAGGAAGGATATCCGCGCGGATGACTTATAGGGGATGATTAGGCACGAGAATCGTCTCCTTCTCCTTATAGGCGACCATGAAATCGATGATGTAGTCCCTCGCATATTGACGGTGCTCTGCGCAGACTACCAAGAAGCCCTCGTGCAAGAAGTATGGGTCAACAACATAGATATAAGGTATCTGCTCAATCCGATGATGTAGTTCATGTACAAGGCATAAAGGCGGACAAACGTAAAATCCAGCTTTTTCAAGTGAAACATGTCGAAGATGTAATCGAATCAAAGGAAGAACTTTTTTGCGGGGAATGAGTCAATGTACAACCTTTTTCGTGGCACGTTAACCACGTAGAGTGGGTATCCTAGATTTTCCAAGGCGATTAGGCTTTTCTCTCTCCGTAGCACATCGTCATGAAGTCTCCTTAGATCGCCATGTATGGCCTGTACCGATGCCTTAGGTAGAATTGGTTCACCGGTGATATGGTATTTCGCCGCACCGTGGATAGGTATTACGGTCTTGAACCCGAGGCTGCGAAGGCGGCTGGATCATAGCAACAACTTTATTGTTGCATTTCCTCGCTCTCTTCTGATGCTTCTTTGGTGGAAGGTCGTGTATAGTACGTTCAGGCTCCGGAGGCGGCAATTCAGGCACCGACTCATGACGCTCAAACCCTGAGTACTCAAACTGCTGAGCCATCAATCCTCCATCATCAATGGTGCGAGTATTGTGATACTGTTGAGTGTCATCGTCATCCTCATCCTCATCTATGGCGACGTCATCAGCGACTAATGGAGCCTCTTCCTCACCCAGTCCGCTATCACCCAGCACGATAGACGACGCTAATTGGGTAGGTGGGGTGCTGATGTTCATATCTTGCCGAGGCTGCGTGGTCATGGGTGTGCTCCCGGCCGCCTCCAGACGAAGCAAACTCTTTGGTCACAACAAGACCCACATCTTGCAATCTCCAAGCCGCGGTGGGGTCTCGTTGTCATCTTCCCCTAGTACCGGAGGAAACAAATTCTTGTGGCCCGGCTTGACACTGGCCATGGAAACCTTGAAGACACCAGGGGGATCATACGGCTGTGGAATAATTGTTCCTTCGGCTTCATTATCGTCGCCTTCCTCACGTCCACCTTCTGGCCGTTGATGTCGTACAATATGGTGCACGGGGCGTCGGCCTGCACAGACATGTCTGTGATGTGAGTCATCCGAAAGGCAACGAAAACAGGAGATTATACATTTATTGAAGAGGGCCAGTGTGACAGGTACCGTGAGGGTGTCGAGCTCAGCCAAAGACGAAGCACCGCCGAGCATGTCTGAGACGGAGGATGGGCTACTATGAGCAGGTGCAGGAGCCGCTGCAGTAGCAGGTGCTGGTGCAACGCTAGTCGAGCTGCTCCTGAAGAAGTCAGCAAGGGGAAAGTCCGCTGCATCTTTTTCTGGATTTTACCTGCTCCAACTGACGATAGACGGAACCAAGACTACCAGCTCTCATTTTGCGGCAGCTACCATTGTTGCAATTGTCTTAGCTGAATTCTTCTCAACCGCAATCTCAACCTTCTTGTTGATCCTTTCTTCAGTTAACCTCTGTCTTTCCTTTCTCTCCTCCGTGGTCTCATCGTAGTACTTCTTCCATGTGGCACTATCTCCGACACCATGCACGTGTCCATACGACGGCCGAGTGTCCACCGGGAGTTGTTTCAATATGTTCAATGCCCGGTTGAATGGGGTTTCCCACTTGGCCCTCTCCAACACCGCAGACGGCGAGTCGCTTTCGATCGCAATCCTGTGCTGCTCTCTTTGCAAAAGGAACAAGGATCGTTTACAAATATGACTAAACATGCAGTCGAATTGATCAGAAAGTTAATTACTAGCAGTCTCATGAACTCCGCGTGACCGGGTCTGTCTTGAAAACCTTCTTGACTGGGTCCCAACAGTACCGGGCCCTGAGGATGTGATGCTCCTGCGGGCCGCTGAACTCCACCAAGGGGTCTGGGATGCCCAGACTTTCGCATTCCGCGTCCTCCTTGGCCCATATGGACCTCTTCCCCACGTAACCACGGATTCCGAGGTGGTGGCACCCCATGTTCCTCTGTTGAACCCTCGTCATGTACTTCGACTTTTTTTGGCATCTTCGGCATCGCAAGCTGCCTTGAATATTTGAAAATGCTCTTCTATGATTATCGGGTTATCCTTTACAATCTCGGAGTAGGGTTCCTTTTTGTTGATGGCGCGTTTCACCGTTACTTTCCAGGTGGCCAACGCATGGCTAAACTTGGTCATGGCGCGTTTGTTTATCTTCTTCATTGCCGGGTCTTTCTATGGATCAGTATATTGGATTTCATCCTGGCCTGGGAACAAGAATATCTGGTGCAACAGGGTTAGGAGGGAGTGCTTCATATTTGGCCTCTTCTTTAGTTTCTCATCATTGTTGGTGGCACACGCCCGTACGATGCATCCTATTTGATTGTCGTAGCAGGAGCGCGCTTCCACAAGCAGTTTTGGCTGAAAATTGCCGTCGTCCACCTCCGTGACCACTAGTATAGTAGTGAGGAGCTGGTTTGGGTGTCGACATCTCCTCTTCAGTTTCGGTTCTATGGCTTTGTCAGTCTCGGTGCCGGTCTCGGCGTTGGTCTCGATGCCGGTCTGGGTCTCAATGCCAGTCTCGGCGCTGGTGTCGATGTCGATCTCGGATGAGATAGGTGGGCCCAGCAACAACAACCATTGATCGTTGTCAAGGTTCAAATATTCGTCTGCCGCTAGGTAGACATCGTCGCAATCACCAGAACCCTGTCCTTCATCGTTGCTAGCCATGTTTCCTATGATTAAATCTAGGCAATTAATTCTAGACCTAATAAAATGAATAATGACATAAAAAAGGCCTATGTTTTGCAGGAACTTTGATACCTTCCCGGTGCGGGAAATCCTAGGCACTTGATATGTCCTAGTTTGTAGCACAAGTCATCCCAAAATTCACAGGAAATTTTGGCATGACCTTTGCTAAGAAGTGGACAAATCGAGCACGTGAAATTGATGGAATGGAAATGAATCAACATTTCGGCAAAACATAGGCCACTCGGCTTCATTCCCTAGAAACAACAAAAGGCCACTTGGGCACAATCGAGTAATTTTGATATATCATGACCACTTCAATGTTTCACACTTCAAGAAAAGCTACACAAATTTCAAATTATGAATCCTAGAACTCAATTCAAATTATGTCCTACTGCCCTAACCCTACTGCCCTAGTACTTAAGAATCTACAAGTACTACCTAATTAGATGAACCCTAGCTATCTACTTAAGCATCTACAACTACTTAAGCACCCATTGATGAACCCTAGGAATTATACAACTACTTAGGCATACATTGGGTGCAGAACAACTATATAAGTACTTAAGCAACTATATATACAACCCTATAATATATTTAGTTAACTACTTAAGCATATACAAGTTTGTCCTAAAAATAATATTTAGTTAAGTACTTAAGCATATACAAATTTGTCCTAAAAATTTCAGTTAACTACTAATTTCATTCATTTAGGTCATTCATTTAACTTCACCTAATTAACCTAGTAAAACCCTACTTCCCTAACTAAAAAATATCTAATTAACATCTACTAGTACCACTACAGCCCTATCCTAATTTACATGTACTTAGTACCTAACCTAGTTAGTTAACCAAATTAACCTGAATTAACATCTACTTAGTTACATAACCTAATTAACATCTACTTAGTTACCTAACCTACTTCCCTAACTAAAAAACATCTAATTAATAGTACCACTACTGCCCTAACCTAATTAACATATACTTAGTTACCTAACCTAGTTAGTTAACCAAACATCTAATTAACCTAGTTATTAAACCAAATTAACCTAGCTAGCTCACTTAGTTACCTAACCTAGTTAGTTTACCTAAATTAACCTAGCTAGTTCACTTAGTTCACTTAGTTAACCTAATGAACTAAATTCACCTAAGTTAATTAACCCAGAGGGAGGGGTGTGGGGCTTACAGGGAGTATGGATGGCGAGGGAGCAGGGGCAGCAAGGAGCGGACGAGGGTGGTAGGGGCGACGAGGGAGCAAGGGAGGCGAGGGAGCAGGGGCGGCGAGGGAGCAGGGGCTCCGGTGACGGCGACGGCGGCTTTGGCGGTGATGGGGCAGGGGCGACGAGGGAGCAGGGGCGGCAAGGAGCGGACGAGGGTGGCTCCGTAGGCGCGCGGCTTCGGTGGACGCGATGGCGTGCGGCTCCGGTGGCTGCTCTGGCGGCGACGGAGGCAGGGCAACGAGGGAGCGCAGGGGCGGCGATGGAGAGGTTGGGGTCTGGCAAGAAGATTTGGGTATTGGGGGAAGGAGGGACGCCCGCGAAGCGGTTGGTCAAACAAAGTAGTAGCGGTTTTATAAAACATGCGCTATAGCTACTTAGCTATAGTGCTTTTCGCATAAACGCGCTACAGCTATAGATAAGTTAGCTATAGCGCGTGTTGGGAGAACGCGCTATAGATAAAGTAGCTACATCGCTTTCGTAGAAATGCGCTGCTGCTATTGCTTTCATTTTTCTTTTTCTTTAATTTTCCTTTTCTTTTTTCCTTTCCTTTTGTCCTTTCTTTTCCTTTTGTTAGTTGTAGCACTATCGCCTTAAAACATGCTGCTACTATTTTGTTAGCAGTAGCGCGGTACTTAGAAGCGCGCTGCTACTATACCAAGCCTGGCAGCAACCGTTCTGGTCGTTGTAGTAGCAGCACGTTTTATGGTGAAGGCGCTACTGCTATCGTTATGGTAGTAGCGCGCTGCCCTGACATGCGCTACTGCTATGTAGAAGTAGTGCTTCGCTTTAACAAGCGCTATTGATAAGTGTATGTGTATAAGCTTTTTCCTAGTAGTGTTATACTCCAAGGGGACCGGGGGATGGCCGGCATGTGCCAAGGCGCGGCGACGGCCGGTTAGATGTCCACCACAATCCCCTGCCTCCCTGTAGCAGGAGGTTGGGGATGAGTGGGGGGCATGTTTAAGGTTTTGGGGTGTGGGTTGGCTAGGGGTATAGGCCAGGGAGGGGCCCGACTGGGCCAAGTGCGCCGGCCTGGCTGGGGGAGAATGGGGCCAAGGCCCAGGGGGAAGCGGGGATCTTTTGTTTATTTTGTTTCCATTTGTTTTGTTTTCTATCTTATTTTTAGTTTTCCTTTTATTTAGCTTTCCATTTGTGTTTTATTTTATTTCTTTAATAGTTATAGTTTTATAATAAGTTAAAGCCCACACCTAAATTAGAGTTGTGAATCCAAGTGCTGCCATAAAAAATTTAGTGACTAAATAAACTACTTTAATATTTGTTTATTATTTAAAGCATTTATATAATTGTTTTTGCTACTATTTAATTCATTTTAGAGTATTTACACATTTTATAAAAGTGTGGTTTCTTCATCATAATTAACTATGCATTATTTGGAACAACTCGATCATTTTAGTTTTGACATTTGAAAACTTTTACATTTGACTTTATTTTAAATTTGAATTTTGAAAGCACATTTGCTCCCTGGGTGGTTTTGGTAATTAATGACAACATGCTTTGTGGTTGGACTAATGCTTTTATCAAGAATGTTTCAGGAAGGTCAATCACTTTGGCATGGCAAAAGGACTGAAGAGGTGGACCCCTAGGATGCTAAGGAAAACATTGGCAAAAGCTCAAGACTCCATTTTTGGTGTAGTGATCCAAGATCACATTGAGTCCATAGGAAAGCCAATACTATTAAAAGGGGATGAGGTTATGATGATGATCTGGTTGCTCAAAGTGCTTAGTGATCTATCTCCCAAACTATCAGCAATCTTTCATTCCAACATATACTCATAAGTAATCTCGGTCCAACCGATTCCATAAACTCACCACACCGAGATGAACCACCTCACCATATACCCAAACCCTAGAAATTTCGGATTTTCCGATTCCAAACTCGGTCTCACCGAAACTAGTGTTGCCAACCTTCAGAATCTTCAGTAATCATATCGGTGTCACCGAGATGATAAAGTCGGTCCCACCGAGATTGGCAAACCCTAGTCTTTGGAAGAATCGGACTAACCGAGATTGTATTTTCGGTCCCATCGAAAATCCCAACGCTCACAAGATTTGAACTTTCGGTCTCACCGAGTTGTCAACTTCGGTCCGACCGAGATTGGTCAAATGTGTGTAACGGTTGGATTTTGTGTGGAGGCTATAAATACCCTCCACCTCCTCTTCATTCGTGGAGAGAGCCATCGAAAGAACTACCACTCCTACCTTACATTTTCGAGAAGAAAACTACCTACCCTTGTGTTGAGATCAAGTTGCTCCACTCCCACCATATGAAACTTCATTTCTAGCCTTCCCAAGTTGCTTTCCACTCAATCCTTTCTTCCACCACAGCCAAATCAGTGAGGAGAGTTGAGTGTTGGGGAGATTATCATTTGAAGCACAAGAGCAAGGAGTTCATCATCACCAACACCATCTATTACCTTTTGGAGGGTGGTGCCTCCTAGATTGGTTAGGTGTCGCTTGGGAGCCTCCGTCAAGATGTGGAGTTGAACCAAGAAGTTTGTAAGGGCAAGGAGATCGCCTACTTGTGAAGATCTACCCGAGTAAGGCTAGTCCTCCGTGGGCGTATGCCATGATGGCATAGACAAGGTTGCTTCTTCGTGGACCCTTCGTGGGTGGAGCCCTCCGTGGACTCTCACAGCCGTTACCCTCCGTGGGTTGAAGTCTCCATCAACGTGGATTGACGATAGCACCACCTATCGGAACCACGAGAAAAATCTCCGTGTCTCCAAATTGCGTTTGCTCTTCTCCACCTCTCTTTACTTCATGTGCAATTTACTTTCCGCTGACCATACTCTAGAATTGCATGTGTAGTATGATGCTTGACTTGATCATCATTGAAAACTTGCCAAAAACTTGTCTTTGTCAAAAGGCTAAACTTTTATCTTGTCGAGTAGTCTAATCACCCCCCCTCTAGACACTCTTACCTTCAACGATCCTACAATTGGTATCAGAGCATTGGTCTCCATTGCTTTGGTTTGCACACCATTGGAGGAAGATGGACGTGTCTACGTTTGGGAGTGTTAGTCATAGAGTGCCTATTCTTGATGGAGTGTCCTATAACTCGTGGAGGATTGAAATGCTTGCTATCTTTAAGATGTACAACTTGCATAAATATGTTGAAACCCCATATGTACCTCCATTTGACCCCTTGCACCCTACTATGGATGAAGAGCTTGATTTGCTTCGTAACCTTAGAACTGTAAATCTTATCATTAGAGGTTTGCCCGATAACTTACTTGAGCTTGTCACAAACTTTGAGTGCGCCTATGCCATATGGAAGTTCTTGGAAGAACTTTATCCGGACTACTCTTCGAGAGGTCTTGATGAAATTCTATACAAGACTATTGAATTTGATATGATGCGCTCTAATGATCCCAACTTTGATAAATGCTTCTTTGAGCTTCGTGATCTTATGAAAAGAAGGGTGATCCGGACTTATCAATGTTCTAATTAGAAATGCTCTTGTATTGCATTCCGATGATTATTGTCACTCTGACAAAACTAATGCAAGTAGTTGTCAAATTGACCTAGGTGTTGATGATGAACTATCTATGGGTCAATATGATGATGAGCATGAGCATGATGACGATTACTCTGATTCGGACACCGAGCTAGACAAGATCATGAAGAGTCTCAATCTTATGGCAAATTTGAGAGACTACATATCCGGTGGAAAAGAGTGGATTCTTGATAGTGGATGCACCGATCATATGACCGGAGACGAAGACATGTTTAGAGAGCTTGCAAAGAACGATGGTCCACGCAAGTATGTGACTTTTGGAGACAACTCCAAGGGTAAGGTACTTGGCCTTGGTAAGTTGGCCATATCTCATGATAGCTCTATTCAAAATGTCATGCTTGTTGAATCACTTGGATACAATTTACTTTCCGTGTCTAGATTAGCTGACTTTGGATTCAATGTGCTATTCACCGAAGTAGATTGCCAAGTCTTTCGTCGTGACAATCATAACATGGTATTTACCGGTATCCGTAGAGGTGACCTATATATCGTTGATTTCACTAAGAAAGCTCAACCTAGAACTTGCTTCATTGCTAAATCCGCTAAAGGTTGGCTTTGGCATAGAAGGCTTGGACATGTTGGTATCGTAATCTAGATAAGCTAATCAAAGGTGATCATATTCTTGGTGTTAAAGATGTTTTCTTTGACAAAGATAGACTCTGATCGCTTGTCAAGCAGGAAAACAAGTAGGTGGAAGTCATCCCGTGAAGAACATCATGACCACAAGGAGACCGCTTGAGCTTCTTCATATGGATCTCTTCGGTCCCAATGCTTACAAAAGCCTTGGTGGTAACTCCTTCGGTCTAGTTATTGTTGATGATTATTCCAGATTTACGTGGGTATTTTTCCTTGATGACAAGTCACAGGTTCAGAGAATCTTCAAAACCTTTGCTAGAAAGGCCCAAAATCAATTCGAGGTGAAGATCAAGAAAGTTCGGAGTGACAATGGAACGGAGTTCAAGAACGCCCATGTGGACTCTTTTCTCGATGAGGAAGGGATTCTACATGAGTTCTCGGCTACGTAAACACCTCAACAAAATGGAGTTGTTGAGAGGAAGAACCGAACGCTCATTGAGATGGCGAGAACGATGCTTGATGAATACAAGACACCGAAGCACTTTTGGGGTGAAGCCGTCGAGACAGCTTGTCATGCTATCAACAGGCTTTATCTTCACAAGCTCCTCGGCAAGACTTCATACGAGCTCCTCACCGGTAACAAACCCCAAGTGGGATACTTTCGTGTCTTTTGTTCAAAATGCTATATCCTTGATAAGCATCGTCGGTCTAAGTTTGCTCCTAAAACTCATGAAGGCTTTTTCCTCGATTATGGATCAAACTCTCACACCTACCGTGTCTACAATAATTTCACCCGAAAGGTTGAAGAGACGGTAGACGTGAAGTTTGATGAATCTAATGGCTCGCAAGTAGAGCAAATGCCTATTGATGTAGGAGACAAGGACCCATCGGAAGCCATTCAAGATTTATCCATTGGAAAGATCCGTCCCATGGAAGTGAAGGAGAGTACCTCATCTACATATGTGGAGCCCCCTACCTCACGGAGAGATGAACCTCAAGGCAACATGGAGGCCTCCACAAGTGGAACTCACCAAGATGAGGAAGTGCGACAAGAAGATCCACCACAACCTCCTTCTCCACCGCCTCAAGACAACACCAACAACAATGAAGAAGAAGAGGAAGATGAGGACAATGAGGAAGCTCAGCCATGACCACAACAAAAGCTATCTCGAGTTCGAGCAAGAGTCAAGAAGAATCATCCCGTGGAACAAATGATGAATGACATCGACTCCGGGAGAATTACTCGCTCTAAAACTCGTTTAGCTAACTTTTGTGAGCATTACTCATTTATTTCTAGTCTTGAACCTATGAAGGTAGAAGAAGCGCTTGAAGACCCGGATTGGGTGAACGCTATGCATGAAGAGCTACACAACTTCGAGAGGAACAACGTTTGGACTTTGGTAGAGAAGCCCAGTGATGATCAAAACGTCATTGGAACCAAATGGGTGTTTCGGAACAAGCAAGATGAAGATGGACAAGTCATCCGCAACAAGGCTCGTCTCGTAGCTCAAGGTTACACACAAGTCGAAGGTATGGACTATGGTGAGACCTATGCCCCCGTTGCTAGACTTGAGTCCATTCGCATTCTTCTTGCTTATGCCAACCACCATGATATTACTCTCTATCAAATGGACATTAAAAGTGCTTTCCTAAATGGTGAAATTGAGGAGGAAGTATTTGTGAAACAACCTCCGGATTTGTGAATCCTAAAAGCCTAATCATGTTTACAAGTTGCACAAAGCTCTTTATGGTCTTAAACAAGCTCCTAGAGCTTGGTACAAATCTTGACTAGCTTTCTTCTTGAAAAAGGATTTGAGATTGGTAAAATAGACTCAACGCTATTCACGAAAAGGGTTGATGGTGAACTATTTGTGTGCCAAATATATGTTGATGATATTATCTTTGGTTCAACTAACCCTCATTTTAGTGAGAAGTTTGGAAAGCTTATGTCGGAGAAGTATGAGATGTCCATGATGAGTGAACTCAAATTCTTCCTTGGGTTGCAAATCAAGCAATCTAAGGAGGGTACCTTTGTCTCACAAACAAAGTACACCAAGGATCTCTTCAAGAAGTTCAACATGCAAGAAAGCAAAGGTATGAAAACTCCCATGCCTACTAGTGGACATAATGACTTGACAAAAGATGGAGAACCTGTTGATCAAAAGGTTTATCGATCCATGATTGGTTCTCTACTATATCTCTGTGCTTCTCGTCCTGACATAATGTTGAGTGTATGCATGTGTGCTCGATATCAAGCAGCCCCTAAAGAATGTCATCTTAAAGCTGTTAAAAGAATTGTGAGATATTTTATACACACACCTAACTTTGGCATTTGGTATCCTAAGAGGGCCTCTTTCGATCTTGTTGGCTATTCCGACTCGGACTATGCCGGAGACAGGATTGATAGAAAGTCAACTTCGGGTACGTGTCAATTCCTTGGTCGATCCCTTGTATCTTGGTCCTCCAAGAAACAAAATTCGGTATCATTATCTACTGCCGAAGCAGAATATATTGCTGCTGGTTCATGTTGTGCTTAGTTGCTATGGATGACACAAACGCTTAAGGATTATGGGATACATGCGAGACATGTTCCTTTGCTTTGTGACAATGAGAGTGCGATTAAGATTGGACACAATCCCGTGCAACACTCTCGCACGAAACATATTGAAGTTCGTCATCATTTCATTCGTGATCACATTGCTAAGGGTGACATCGATCTTAAGCATGTTCGAACTGACAAACAGTTTGCTGATATCTTTACAAAACCACTTGATGAGAAAGTGTTTTGTCGCTTAAGGAGTGAGTTGAACATCATTGATGCTTCAAACTTGGAGTGAAAACTCCATTGATGCATGCAAGGCATGAGCCTAATTGACTAATCCTTGATATTTCTCTTATGATGATGATCATATGTCTTGGACACATTTGCCCCTTGTATTGCATCTAACTCCTTGCGTGTACTTGGATGGTCTACATTCCACAAGATTACCACACACTCACATCTTGAGTAATCTTGTCATTGACCAAGTATCTAGCCCTTTGGGATGTTGAGTTCAAGGAACAAAACTCCACATATCCTTTGTGACACATTATACATCTAGTATTTCACTCTTGTCATCTTGGATATTCTTGAGTATTTCCTTGCTTGCCTAACCCATGTAGGAAGATGAACTATACAATTGGAAATGGTGCTCCAACTTCACATTCTATGAGCATCTACATCAAGTTCACCTACATGAGTACAAGCAACAACAAGCCCAAGGTATGTTCCTCACATCTTGAAGAAGCTTTGCTCAAAGTCATGAGTACAAGCAGCTTCATAAGATGTGATCACATCAAATGCTTAATCGAAAAATGGCAACCCCATTTTTGAGCTTAAACGATGAGTATGACCTATGATCAAATGTTCTCATTTGACTCCTAAGTCAATATACTCAAACATAGGTGACTTAGTCGCCGACCCCTATCTAGATGAAGTACATATGTTTTGGAGTTTTTCTGTTTTTCTCTTATGCCCTCTCATTGAGTTTTCTTGCTTATTTAAAAAACTTCATCTAGCAATCTTTTCATTTCTATATCTTCATTCTTGTGAATATCCTTTTGGCTCTGATCAATTCCTTGAAAATCCTTTACAAATTCATTGCAAATCTGTTGAAACATTCCTTGCAAAGTGAGCTGAATTATTTCTATATTTCCTTGGAATTAAACTCGGCGTCACCGGTTTAAATAATTCGGTCTGACCGAAAAGGATCTGCCCTAAGTCTCTGACTTTCGGACTCACCGATCCATATCAATTCGGTGTCACCGATTTACATTCACCGGGATATCATCTTCTGCAGCTCAACTAACTGATTTATTCTGCATACTTAGTTTGCTCAGTTGTGATTCTTAAGGATCCCACTTCTTTCCTTCCATCTTTCCTGACCTTCCTAGTTTACTGTCCTTTTCGGCACTTGATGTCAAAGGGGGAGAAGATTTAGGGGGAGCTTAGGAGAAGAGATTGGAAGATAAGGGGAGAAGAGAAGATTTAAAGGGAGAAGAAGAACAATCTTACCTTAAGGGGGAGAGGATCACATCAAAGCTTTGCCGTGTTCCACATTGGATATTACATTTGGCATCATTCTGTTGTTTTTGCTTTCCTCGCTCTCACAAATTGATATCTTATGGAAAGCAAAATCTCTCAGAGCTCATTGAAAATCTTTTAGTCTTGGGAGACATGTTTGCTGATTCAAGCTAGTGCTCAACATGAGACACTCTTTATACATGTCATCCCTGGCTTGTTGCTCTTGATGTTCTTGCTGTTGGGTGAAGAAATACTCTTGTGTTATCTAACCTTGTTTTCCCAAGCTTATTTCTTCAGGTACAATGCCAAGGAACTTCAAGGTAAGTATATGCATCTTGCAGAATGTGCATGATGGTGACTTGCTTGTGAATACTTGTTTGCAAGAAATCACCATGCACATATGCATCATCACTCACTTATCCTCATCTGCTCTGATGCATATAGCCAAGCTGCATGTAGCACATCTTGTTCTTCTCTCTTGTGTGCTTGTGGTAGTCCAAAACCATAATCTATGAAAATCTTGCACACTTGTAGGGGAGCTGTGTACTACATGTTTGTCAAAGCTTTAGTGATAATTACATCTTTATTTGAGAAGCTTTGATGTCTTATTTTGTGTGTTGCCATCAATTACCAAAAAGGGGGAGATTGAAAGCACATTTGCTCCCTGGGTGGTTTTGGTAATTAATGACAACATGCTTTGTGGTTGGACTAATGCTTTTATCAAGAATGTTTCAGGAAGGTCAATCACTTTGGCATGGCAAAAGGACTGAAGAGGTGGACCCCTAGGATGCTAAGGAAAACATTGGCAAAAGCTCAAGACTCCATTTTTGGTTTAGTGATCCAAGATCACATTGAGTCCATAGGAAAGCCAATACTATTAAAAGGGGATGAGGTTATGATGATGATCTGGTTGCTCAAAGTGCTTAGTGATCTATCTCCCAAACTATCAGCAATCTTTCATTCCAACATATACTCATAAGTAATCTCGGTCCCACCGATTCCATAAACTCAGTCACACCGAGATGAACCACCTCAGCCATATACCCAAACCCTAGAAATTTCGGATTTTCGATTCCAAACTCGGTCTCACGAAACTAGTGTTGCCAACCTTCAGAACCTTCAGAATCATATCGGTGTCACCGAGATGATAAAGTCGGTCCCACCGAGATTGGCAAACCCTAGTCTTTGGAAGAATCGGACTAACCGAGATTGTATTTTCGGTCCCACGAAAATCCCAACGCTCACAAGATTTGAACTTTCGGTCTCACCGAGTTGTCAACTTCGGTCCGACCGAGATTGGTCAAATGTGTGTAACAGTTGGATTTTGTGTGGAGGCTATAAATACCCTCCACCTCCTCTTCATTCGTGGAGAGAGCCATCGAAAGAACTACCACTCCTACCTTACATTTCGAGAAGAAAACTACCTACCCTTGTGTTGAGATCAAGTTGCTCCACTCCCACCATATGAAACTTGATTTCTAGCCTTCCCAAGTTGCTTTCCACTCAATCCTTTCTTCCACCACAGCCAAATCAGTGAGGAGAGTTGAGTGTTGGGGAGATTATCATTTGAAGCACAAGAGCAAGGAGTTCATCATCACCAACACCATCTATTACCTTTTGGAGGGTGGTGCCTCCTAGATTGGTTAGGTGTCGCTTGGGAGCCTCCGTCAAGATGTGGAGTTGAACCAAGAAGTTTGTAAGGGCAAGGAGATCGCCTACTTCGTGAAGATCTACCCCGAGTAAGGCTAGTCCTCCGTGGGCGTATGCCATGATGGCATAGACAAGGTTGCTTCTTCGTGGACCCTTCGTGGGTGGAGCCCTCCGTGGACTCTCGCAGCCGTTACCCTCCGTGGGTTGAAGTCTCCATCAACGTGGATTGACGATAGCACCACCTATCGGAACCACGAGAAAAATCTCCGTGTCTCCAAATTGCGTTTGCTCTTCTCCACCTCTCTTTACTTCATGTGCAATTTACTTTCCGCTGCCCATACTCTAGAATTGCATGTGTAGTATGATGCTTGACTTGATCATCATTGAAAACTTGCCAAAAACTTGTCTTTTTCAAAAGGCTAAACTTTTATCTTGTCGAGTAGTCTAATCACCCCCCCTCTAGACACTCTTACCTTCAATGATCCTACAAATTTTCAATCGGTTTTGACTCAACACGAGTTAATAACAGTAATCGTGGTGACGTGGCATCATTAGTGGAGGGTCACTATAGCTTAATTATCCGGGCGTCACAATTCTCCTCCACTACAAGAAATCTTGTCTCGAGATTTAAGAGATGGAGTAAGGGGGAAAGGTTTGGTTACAAAATTCTAACGAATCTTCTCGGTCTTGGTTGCTCTTCTCGAAAAAGTCGATCCATTACGTTCATGTATTCATTTCTCTGCTTTAGGTCATCATGATGAAGTCGACATCCTTTCTTCGGGAACTCCATCGTACTTACGACAAGGAAAAGGGGTAGCTTCGGAATAACGGGTCTCTACACGGTTGCTTATCTGGTAGATAACATCATGGAGGGTGGTTGAAAGTAACTCTCGATTTGAAACTTAAGAAAATATTGAGAGCAAAGTAAGAAGGTACCATGAGATGTTTCGAGCAGGCAGACAATTGTTTGATGCCTAATCAGAAGGTGAAAGGGGTTCAGGGCAACGAAATAAGTGTTGCGTTTGACACAAGAGTAGATGATATCTAGGAAGGTGGCTTGTGATTTACATACGAAGTCAAGCATGAGGAATATCTTCAGAGACATGGGTGTACAGGAGAGCAGGTTTCAATCCTGTGGAACTGTGGGTTATGGCCCCACCATGTGGGTTAAAAGTAGGAGGGGCGCTGACATCTTGCACGGTCATGATAGAAAGGAAGGACAAAGGATAGCCCGTTAGTTATGTCGGAAACAACATCGGTACCAAGATCTAGGGACGAAGAGAACCATTTTCATGATCGTTGAAACGAGGCGGACCAATAGGCAAAGTTCTCGCCCATCGGTGCTTACTGGATTGTTATCAACATTAGTGACAGGGTTTTACTGATAGAGTAGTACACCGAGGTGTTTACATAAGCAGGAGAATATTATTGTTTAGATCATATAGATGACAAGAAAGGTTAAACAAAACAATGGAAAGTAAAAAATGATTAACAGATTTAAACAAAATAGTGGAAAGGAAAATGTGTATACACGAATATTAGGTGTATCTCATTCCCAAGAGCAAGCATAGTGGGATAATTATGACAGGACTACAAGTAGATAACCATCTAGGGAAGAGGGGCGAGGAAACTCATGATGTTACCCATACAATGGTGTTTGGATAATTGATCGAGAAACATTTAGCATTATTATTCCAATGTTCTTTTTGACATTTGAGTACCACAATCATGCTTCAGGGTAGCATTGACATGGTCATTAGGTAAAGGTCATACATTGGATACAGAAAGGATCCATAAGGAACTTCTAGAACAACTCATGCAATTTCATTATGGAGAAAATGAGGAGGGGGCCGATGGCTCAGCAAAAATTAATCGAGATTTCCCTAAACTGGGATTTCCACCATGAAGTGAGCAAGGTCATAGCATTAGTCAGATCAAAGGATACAATGACGTATGCTCAAGGAAAATATCCTCAATTAAACATTGATTGAACGGTGCACCCAGAAATATGGACCAAGTAGCATGATCAATGTTAGAATGGTGATTAAATAACCAAAAGACTTAGAATGAAATGTCGACTATTAACTTTTTTTTGACTATGTACTGCAAGGCAACAGCCTCACAGCTCTTTATTAAAACAAACAAAAAGAGACTACCATAAAAGTTACATACAAGGAAGAGAGAGGGGGGGCTACTTACAAAGAGGGACTAAGAGAGAGAGGCAATCCATTCCAGGAGACTCTCCTTATATTTACATTTGATTCTATGTGCTAAAAGGGAAATATCATGTACAAAATTCCTCTTCCAAGACCTGAAACTAGGTGTTTCATTTCTGAAAATCAACCCATTTCGTTGAGTCAAGATGTTCCAAGCAGTAGTGAAAACCACCTCGGTGAAGAAAGGATTGGCAAAATCTTTCCTGGCAGCAGAAGCCATTAGATAGGTGGACTGATTAGGTTGAGGCACCCAAGAAATACAGAGAAAGTTCCAGACACGTTGACTGAAGAGACAGACAAAAAACAAATGTGATCTATCCTCATGATCATGAGAGTGACAAAACACATAAGTATCATCCTCAATGATCCAATACCTATGTTGCATCATGTCCCTTGTGTTTAAACTATCCATCAGCAAGAGCCAGCCGAAGACTTTAATCTTGAGAGTGCAAGAGCATTTCCAAATCCACTTGAAGATCGGGTCCACCACTATATGAGAATGAGCAAAGTCATAGTAGATTTTAGAGTGATACTCTCTAGACTTTGATGGCCACCGCCAAATATCCTTCTCATTTGGAGATAAACTAAAAGTGGAAAATAACTCTTGCAACTGTAAGAATTTCTAGTGAGCTTCTACGGAGAGTGGCAGGTGCAAATTATCTGTCATGTCAGAAAGCTCAAATATGTCCTTGACAGAGAGTAAATCATCGATGACAAATGAATGGAGACGAGGAAATATATCCTTCACATGAGTGCTGCCATCAAACTGCCATCAATCAAGCCAGAAGATCACAAAGTCACCAGCAAGGACCTGAGGAGAGACCAGAGAACAGAATTTTTCATACAACTTCATTACATCTCGCCACCAAAAGGAGTCACATCTCTCAGTTGCCCGTGGAGGAGATACACCATAGTATGAGCTCCATATGAGATTGACCCAAGGTATGTCCTTCTTATTAAAGAATTTGAAGAGGTGCTTGATTAACAAGGCCTCATTCTGAATGCTAAGGTTGATCACCCCAAGGCCACCACAATTCTTTGGTCGGCAAACCAGGTTCCAAGCTGCAAGGGATTGCCGAGGGGTCTCAGAATTCCCTCTCCAAAGGAATTGACACTCAATCCGTTCAATTTGCTTGATTATCCCCCAACAGAAGCGAGAGCCAGCAGAGGAAATATATGGGCATGGAGTTGAGAACCGACTGAAGGAGTTGCAGCCTGCTTCCCTGGTTAAGGAGGCAAGAAGAAGCAGATAACCTGCACTCAATACGATCCACCAGGGGCATTAGATCATAGATTGTTGGCCTTGTTGTACCCATAGGCAAACCCAGATAAGTAAACGGGATAGAGCCAACCAGACAGCCGAGCAAACCAGCAAGATGGGCACCTTCCTCATCAGAGACATTCAGAGGGATTAAGGAGGACTTACTGAAATTAACTTTTAATCCAGTTGACTTGGCAAAAATCTCCAGCACATTTTTAAGAGCAATGAGCTCACTATCAACCGCATGCAGGAAAATAAGAATGTCGTCACCATATAGGACGATCGGGTAATCAGAGTAGTTAGATGGAATGTGTAAACTGATAGAGTTATTACTTCACATGTCATTTACAATGGACTGAAGAAGATCCACTACAAGAACAAAGAGAAGAGGGGACAAGGGATCCCCTTGTCTCACCCCACTCTTGCACTTAAAAGGTCAGCTAGGAACACCATTCAAAAGAACAGAAGAAGATCCCGAAGACAGCAGAGAGTGCACCCAATTCATCCATCTCTCATCAAAACCCTTGCATTTCAAGACCTCCAAAATGGCTTCATGCTTTACGGTGTCAAATGCTTTGGTGAAATCCATCTTGAGCAACATGGTGGGCCGCTTGGAAGATTTGCATTGGTATAGGTATTCAAAACACCAGGTGTCAGGACCCCGATTCTATGCCACACCGATCTAGCATGTAACACCTCATATCACTTTGCGGCCTCACGCACGGTATTCCCATGGGTGTCGCCTTACCATGCCCGAGACAGTTTGCGCCTTTTGGCACACGTATATGATGGTGTCGCTAGCATCCATATGACAAAGAACCCAGGATGACATGGCTAGTCGTGAACCCAAAGTGGCACTAACTTACAGGGACAGGCATACATGACCCAGCAACGAACGTGTCGGTCATCAGCGAGCGAATCTGGGCAGTAGCAGATGGGCTAACAGGACTCCGGAGAATCCGGGCTGTAGCAGGCTAACAGGACTCCGGTAGACACCGCGTGATATTTCCCCGAAGGGACAGACACAGGAACAAAGAAGGACACATGCAAGCTACCAGGGCTCAGTGGAAGCACTAGGAGACATTTCCTAGTAAGAGAGGCTACTAAGGATAAACAACTAGATAGTCAGATCCCACACATAGCAATACACATTACACGTACGCATAACATGCAAGTATGTGTTGTACAACATGGCATCACAACATAACTCAACAACTTATATAGGTAAAGGCTCAGAAGAGCCGTCATAGCATTTATTACAAGCAGGGGTCACATGACCCAACATTCAGAGCAAACAAGCAACAAGCAGAAGCATTACATGTCTGAGTACAGACATATACAAATGAAAAAGGCCGAAGAGCTTAACTATCTACAACATCTGATCAAGATCGTAGCTGAGGTACAAGCTACTAGTCGAAGTCCACGAGAACACAAGTAAGACCGAAGTCTCCGCTGCAAAAATATAAATAAAGCAACATGAGTACAAAGGTACTCAACAAGACTTACATCATATCCTATCATACAAGCATTTGTATCAGGAGGGTAATGTGGGGTTTAGTTGCAGCAAGCCAGCTTTGACTCAGTGGCTATCCTGTTCTACGACTACGAGAAACTTCTTTGAGGTGAGATGGCGCACACGAGTCCACTAATCACCACACAATACACTACTATGGATTCATCCCCGTCTCCCTACGAGAAGGCCATCCATAGCACTCACACTTGTCTTGAGCATTTTAGAGTATCCACTTCAAGTTGTCTATGTACCATGTAAGCATCCAAGAAGTCCATAACCGCGGACCCGACTATTTGAATAGATCATGTTAACCCTGCAGGGGTGTACTTCTTCACACACGCTCTCGCCACTTACCGCCATGTATCTCGGCAACCTTCAAGCGGAAGCCTGGAGAGGGTGTCGGCCACGACCTGACTAACCACACAAGACTCTAATCCAGGTTTATCGCCTATTCGGGTTCCATCCGCAAGGAGATCCGGCCGAGGTTTCGCACATGGCCCCAAACGATGTGTGCAGGGTTCCCGAGCCCACCATCCGGGTGCCACTCGGTACACCAGGCCACGTGTGCCTAGTCTGTCCCAAGCCCACCCTACCGGGTGCCACTTGGTAGAAAAATAGCACTACCTACAAACACCAGAAACTAGTTGTGACTCCTGGACAGAGATCAAGTCGAATAATAAGTCGAGAGGGCTTGGAGTGCCCGGAGCCCAATGTGTGGTAGTATCGAGTCATTGGACAACATACATAGAACTCAGTGCTTCAGGACGGTTCCAGTGAGACAACCCACCATGTACTCCTATATGGCCTCTCACCGCTACCTTTACCAAATCGTATTCACACACTTAACTCTCAGCACCAGAACATATCGTAGCACTCCAATTCATTCCCAATGAATCAGACCTGACACAACTCTAAGCAATAGCAGGCATGGCATGGTAGGAACACAACATGGCTCAATCAACTCCTACACATGCTACTGGGTTTCAACTATTTACTGTGGCAATGACAGGTCATGCAGAGGAATGGGTTCAACTACCGTAGCACAAAGTAGCAGATGAATCGTTGTTGTCCTAATGCAATAACTGTGAGGAGAAGCGAGAGAGTAGGTTTGTATTGGAATGAACAAGGGGGTTTGCTTGCCTGGTAGATCAACAGGGGGCACTGCTCCTTAGGCAGGTACTCTGGAGCACTCTCCGGAGTAGGACCTATCGAGAAGGAACGGTGTCGGCAATCAATACACAAGCATATGCAACAATATGATGCATGATCATGGCATATAGATGTGATGCTGTTTGAGCTAATGCAGCTATCATTCATTTGGCTGAAGTCCATTTGAACTAAAGATTCAAATGCATCTCCAAAGTAAGCTCTTTATAAATGCCATTATAGTGTTTCACTTATACAGTAGGTATAAGTTGGTTTGTCATGCATTAAACTAGTACAGATGGATAGATTGATTTTTTCTGATAATTTTTCATATATAAATTACTTCAATCTGAGTTACGGTTGAATTTCTACGATTTTTTGAAGTTTATAGCATTTTCTGGAATTTCCTGATTTAAATTAAAACCTGAAAAATGATTAATTGCGTTAGCAAGACAGTGGCATGACGTCAGTGAGTCAACCGCGGCTGACCAGGTCAAACCTGACGTGCGGGGTCCACACGTTAGTGTCACAGTGTTAGACGGAGGTTTTTTTACTAATCTAATTAAAATTAGTGGTGCTGGGCCCATTGTCAATGTCTCAGGGGTTTAGTTAGGTGGTGATTAGCCTTAAGCTAATCACCTGGCAGGTCGGGCCCGCACGTCCTGCCGGTGAGGTCATCGCTGGCGACCTCTGGACGCGGGGGTGTCCACGCTGCAGGGCACGGGGGCGGCGGCTAAGAGCACCGGGGTGTAGCTCGCGCTCTCCCGCACCCAGTGGAACCTGTGGGAGGAGCTGGGGAGGCCGGGGCTCGGCTCGAGCGGGCGCGCGGCTACGATGCACGGGGAGGCAGGAGAGGAGGGGGAACCGACGTAGGGGCTCACAGCGGACCGGAAGAGCAGCTCAGTGGGCTCGCAGACGCGCTGACGGCGGCGAGCAGCGACGAAGATCCACTGCGACCGGAGGTGAAGAAGGCGACGGCGACGACTTCACGGGGCGTCCGGCGACACACGGCTTGGCGGAGAGGTAGCGGACGAGGTGGCGGAGCTCTCAGGCATGACGGGCGGTCGAGGGGATGGCGGGGAGCGCGGGGCAGTGAACGGCGGCGACCGACGTGTTCGGCCGCGAGAGAGAGAGAGCGAGGGAAAGAGGGAATGGGCACGAGAGAGAGCAAGAGAGGCTGGGGGGGAGTGCGTGGCGACACGCGCGTGATCCAGGCGACGAGGGGGAGAAGCAGGAGGTGGCGGGAGACGTGGCCGCGGCCGGCTGCGATGCGGCCATGCAGCAGCTCCTACTGGCTGGGCTGGCCTGTTGGCCGCTGGGCTGCACAGTGTCGGGCTGCACAGGTAAGTATCTTTCCTGATTTGTTTTTCTTTCTATTTTCTGACATTTGTTTTGATTTAATAATAATACTAAACCATTTTATTTTCTCATGCCAATTTTTGTAGGGGCTAGTGGTATTATTCCAGAGCTCCTCAACAACTGGCATAATTTTTGGACAATATTATATATATATAACAATATATATATCCAAAGCAAATAATTATTGCATTAATTCCAAATGCCCAAAATAAATTCTTATGAGCTCCTAAAAATATTGGTTTGATTTTTATCTCTGTCCAATATTTTGAGAGAGCAACATGAACATTTTCTTGGACCTTTTTGGAGCAATTTTTATCTGGGTCATTTCCAGAAATGATTCTGAGGGTTTCACAAATCCCCATTTCAAATTTAATGGAATTTAAACTTGATGCACACATGACTAGCTAGCCTTGAGCATACCAGAACTAGGGATGTGATAACTCGCCCCCACTTGAAAGAATCTCGTCCCGAGATTCAGGGGTCGAGGAAAGAAAGCGGGGTACTCCAGTCGAAGACGATCTTCTCGCTCCCAAGTAGCTTCTCTCTCGGAATGATGAGACCACTGAACCTTGAGAAACTTGATGTTGTGTATCCATTTTTATCGAAGCTTTGATTTTCGTGCTTATCTTAGTTGTTGGTTTAGTTTATGCATGGCGAAAAGGAGCCTTGGAATTGTCTTAACTGAATATTTAGACAAAAAAAGAAGGAAAAGATTCTATTGAGACAGTTATGAATTTGATTGAGTTTCCCTTACTTGACCAAACAAGTTCCAATTCTGTTATTTCAACTACACCAAATGATCTTTCGAATTGGTTAAGACTCTCTAGTTTATGGCCCCTTCTATACGGTACCAGTTGTTGAAGAAAGAGATCACAAGCGTTATCAGTCTCCAGACGCATCTATGACGTCGGGTAACTCGCTCTACTTGATCAAGAATGCGAGCTGGGTACTCTCGATATGTGAGGTTATCTTGGAGATCAAGCATTTCGTGGTCCACTCCGCGGATAGGATCCGGGAAGCAACGCCTGAGTTGAGAGACGTGGAAGACATCATGCACTCTGGAAAGATGTGGGGGTAGTTCCAACTGGTAGGCAACCTCTCCTCATTTAGCGAGAATGCGAAAAGACCAATGTAACGTGGAGCCAACTTGCCCTTGATACTGAAATGATGGGTACCCTTCAGAGGAGTAACCCGAAGGTAAGCTTTATCGCCAACTTCATAAGTCATATCCTTATGATGACGATCATACTGGCTCTTTTGACGAGATATTACAGGAATCAGCTACTTTGCCATCTGCCACGGCGGACGGCAAAGGCATGGATGGCGGACGAAAAAGGTCTTTGCCGTCCGCCGCGGACGGCAAAAGTGGACGGCAAAGTACGGGACGGCTAAGAGCTACGTTGCCGTCTGCTTCGGGCGGCTGGCGGCAAAGGGGCCTTTGCCATCAGCAGCCGACGGCAAAGAATGCAGACGGCAATAAATGCGCTGTTATTTCGTTAGGTGGTTAACGGCAAGCCTTTGCCGTCGACGCCGACGGCAAACTTCGAAGGCCTTTGCGTCGTCCGCAGTAAACAAAGTTTTTTCTCTTTGCCGTCACCATCAGAGGCAAACCGACCAAATTGGTGACCTCCCAGAAGCACGATTGCCGCCACGTGGCCTCTTTGCCGTCCGCTGGCGATGGCAAAGAGCCCTTTGCCGTCGGTGGCGACGGCAAAGAGCCACATATTGGCTTTTTTTCCTTTTTTAAATCCAACAATTTTCACAGCAAATATATATGACATATATAGATATATTTCACAGGGCTATTTAACAACACATAAGTTTCATCGTACATACATATATAGTTCCATCCACTAATACATAGCAAGTTGCACATACACATAAGTTGCAACCATTAGGAAGTTGCACATACATATTACAATGCAAAGTTTCATCAAGATAGCAAGTTCCATCGTAGCAAGCTAGAAGAATACTAGAAGAGAATGAAATAAAAAAACAAGCACTCCATCATAGCAAGCTAGCTTCCGAGAAGTGAATGAAATCGCAAAATGGCAAATAAGAAAGTTAGGAAAAGGTGACTAGAAGAAGAAGACTAGAAGAAGAAGCACGCCATCGTTTGTGAGGTAACTTAGGTGAAATGGATCATTTATGAGCTAACTTAGGTAAAATGCATCATTTTAGAGCTAACGAGGTAAAATGGATGGATTTACGAGCTAACTAAGCTAATTATGCCGTTTTTTACATAAGTAAGGTAAGTACATGTCATTATTGAGCAAACCTAGTTAACTAAGCATATTATAACTAACTTAGGTCATTTTGGAGGAAACAAAGCTAAGTATAGATCGTTTTAGATCTAACTTAGGTAAAATGGCTGGTTTTGGAGGTCAATAAGCTTATTAAGTCATTTTGCAGGAAAAGAAGCTAACTCTAGGTCATTAAGGTAAGCATATTGGATGAAATAAAGCTAAGTCTAGGTCTTTATGCATTTGCTAAGCAAAAAAGTAGAGAAACTTACCTTGATCATGGAGGTGCGGGAGCGGGCTGGCTCATGCCAGTAGCTGGAGAAGGATCGTGTGATGCTTGTGTGGAGTTACGCTGCACCAAAGATCATTTCCAATGTTTCGTCAGCATGATGACACTCAAATGTTTAGACTAGCAAGTAACGTCCATTCAAATTAATCTCACCGTGGTCTCAGGAGCAATCTCTGGATCAATGGCTATGGAGCCACGGGACCTCCCGCCACTAGATATCATCACCTGCTCTGGATTGCAGGGAATCTGGCTCAGGTTAAACTCCTCCCCTTTCCTCGCCAGTGTGGGCCATGCCATACAGGTCGTACCCCTCTGGCACCTTATCCGTCTTATTGTAGCATGCCTGAAAGAGAGAAACAAAGTAAATTAGTAATTAAAGGGCTCAAGCTAGCATGATGAATGAATTGCATTAATCATGAAGCAAACCACATACCCAATTCTGCCCGAACTGATATAAGCTGGAGATACCTTGATGGTGTGGAACACCTTCAATTTGGGCATGTTTGTCCTTGGCCTTAGTCGGCTCCCCTTCCATCTTTCAGCACCTGCCATGACAAAGAGTAAACGAAATTAGTACAACATAAAAAAAAATACCGACATGAATAATAATATGTATATCACTTAAGTGTATCATCATCAAGTACAACATAAAAAAATTGAATACCTGACACTACTAATAATCTCGATCAGTATCATCAATAAATGCATAATCATCATCATCACTATAATCAATGACGGGCTCATAGGGTTCAGTGGCATCAACATGTGGAAGGCCACCTTTACGTAATTGGTCAAGCATTGAGAGGTCGTCCGCAGCAGTAACCTCTTCTTATTTCGGCTCTTCTTGTTCCTCCCCTGGGGTGATGTGGGATTCACTGTCGCTGTCTACTTCAATGCTTTGGGGTGAAGTATACCGGTTCTTGAAACTCCTTTTGGAAAGATGTGTCTCTTGGAAGAATTCTCCTTCATATGTGTCTGGGTTAATGTGAGGTTCATAATCCTGTTCCTTTGGGGGAGATAGTCTAGCACGTGGCGGCACTTCATAAACGACATCCCAACCTTTCAGATTTGGATTAGTTTGGCAGGCCTAGGGTAGATAGAATACTTGGGTCGCCTGTTGAGCTGTAATATAGACATCAGGAACATCTAAATGGGTGCTTTGGTTGATTTCAACTAGCCCTATATGTTCATGAGTGCTTCTAGTCTCCTTCGGCTGAAACCAATAACATTTGAAGACTACGACATTCGGTGGGTTTTCACCATAGAATAGAAGTTCATAAATTGCTTCAACTCTCCCCTAATACTCGGTACCTCCTTATCCGATAGCAGATACACAACAATTTGTAGACTTTCAGTCGGCCATACATAGCTCTTTGCCATAGGTACAAAATCTATACCCGTTGATGTCGTATTTGTCAAATGAACGGACCTTATAGTCAAAACCATTAGCGACTTGTCTCAATTCGGCGTCCATAGACTCTGAATTAGCCTATAAGTTTAATATGAAAGGATTGTTGCATTACGCACAAATTAGCGAATGAAATGAAATTGTCTAATAGAATTTACCGTTTGTTTGAACCAAGAGATGAAACCCGGATAGCCGCCTCCTTGCTTTGCGAGAAGCTCATACTCTTCGACGGAATCCTTTTGGATCACCGCTCCATATGAGAATAGGGCGACGTATCGAGTGTATGAAATATCCAGGAATAAGAGCAGTTCAAAGGAAATAGAAGTTGCGAAACAATGTACCGAGAACTTACTCGATGTACGGACGCACTTCTATCAGGTTGTTGAAGATATACAACGAAATGGTCCGCCATTCTTCGCTATCCAAAGATACTGGATTTGAAACACTGGCTGGTGCGAGATTCCCTTTGAATAGGCTGAGGTTGGATCCACCCTTTTTAGGTTCGTCAGCATTGTACCGAGGCTTCAGATTATGCAACTGACGATTTTTGGTTTCATAGTGTGCTGTCACGAAGTTTGCCGCCTCCTCAGTGATGAATGCCTCAACCATAGACGCTTCAATTCTACGTTTATTTTTACATTTTTCTTGAAGCGTCTTCTGCATCCTCTCAGTTGGGTAGCGCCAACAATTTTGCACGCCCCCCCAATCTTGCCTCGGTCGGGAGATGCAAAATCAAATGCTGCATTGGATTAAAGAAGCCCGGTGGAAAGATCTTCTCTAACTTGCAGATCAACTCTGGCGCCAACTCTTCCATTTCTTCTAGCACGCCAGGCGATAGTTCTTTCGCACAAAGAACATGGAAGAAATAGCTGAGTTCTGCTAGTACTAGCCATTCATCCTCAGGGATGAAGCCACACAACATCACCGGCATTACCCGCTCAATCCATATGTGCCAGTCATGACTCTTGAGACCAAATATCTTCAATTTATCAAGACTCGCTCCCCTCTTTAGATTCGCTGCATACCCATCGGGGAACATCAACTGCATTTTCACCCACAAGATAATTTCCCTCATAGCTGGCCTTCCAAGATTGAACCATGCCTTTGGCTTCGTCCAGTTTTGCTTTCCTTTCGGTTCTTTCATGTTTTGGAACCACCTATCACATAGCGCCTCCAGATCGACTCTAGACTTAGTATTATCCTTTGAGTTCCCATCTATGCCGAACAATGTACCAAAAAGTGCCTCGGCGATATTCTTCTCAGTGTGCATCACGTCGATGTTGTGTGGGCAAAGGAGGTCTTTGAAGTAAGGAAGATCCCATAAGCATCTTTTGTGAGTCCAGGCATGCTCAGAATTATACCCCTTGAAGTACCTCGGACGCTCTGGATCAGCTCGAGGCGTTTAAGCGATCCAGGAGTGCATTGGCTGTCAGCCAACGCAGTGGCGCAGAGTTTTTACAACTCTACCTCGATGAAGTTCTTCTTGTCTTTCCTGAACTTATGGCGAGGATCCAGGAACTGCCTATGCATGTCGAAGCAAGAAAACTTGCGACCGGCCTGAAGCCAACGAAACTCAAGAGCTCCCTTGCATGTGGGGCACGGGAACCTTCCATGCACACACCAGCCAACGAATAGCGCATACGCCGGCAAGTCATGCGTCGAGTACATGTACCAGACACACATTATGAAGTTTCGTTTGCTATAGGCGTTGTATGTCTTGAACCCATTATCCTAGGCTTCTTGCAATTCGTCCTTAAGCGGCTGCATGTACACATTCATATTTTCCCCGGATAGTTGGGCCCTGGAATTATCAACATCAGGAAAATGTTCTTTCTTTGCATAATCTGTCCGGGGGGAGATTGAGTGGAAAGACAAATACGGGCCAACAACTGTATTGGGCTGCCGTCATACCAAACACACTGAACCCATCGTTGCTGAAGCCGACTCGAGGATGCATCAGATCTGCCGCTTTGTCAACATTTAATTCATCAAACATTTTCACGCAACACCATCCGATGTGTGTACCATCATCAGATTCCCATCTACATCTACTTCGGTTCTTTTGCCTGTTTTGTGCCATGTCATCTGTCTGGCCGTCTCTTCGACCATGAAAAGACGTTGAAGTCTTGGTACGATTGGCATATACCGAAGAACACTAACATGGATTTTGGTCTGTGTCTTTTCACCCATACCGTTGTCTACCACAATATACCTGGAAGACTTGCAAATGGGACAATAGTTCAAGTCCTCATAGTCAAGCCTAAATAAAGCACATCCTTTCTCAGAGGCATGTATCTTCTCATAGGGCATCTTCAGTGCACGGAGGATTTTGTCCGACTGGTACAGGTTTGCAGGCATTACATGGCCTTTGGGTAGAAAGCGTCCAAATACTGTCATAATTGTGTCATAGCATTCTCTGCCCAAGTTGAACTGAGCCTTCAAAGCCATTACTTGTGAGATGGCATCCAACTGACAAAGCTCAGTGTGCTCGTGGAGCGGACATTTTGAAGACTCCAACATTTCATTAAAGGCCTTTGCAGATTCCTCCATCTCCTCGTCCGAATCCCGAGCATCATCATAGTCTTGCACCATGTTTTCCATCCCGGTAGCATGCTCGTCGTTGCGGCGATGATCCACCTCAGCTCGGTCACGTTGGGCAGACTCACCATAAATGTCCTCACCGTATAATCGGGCGTAAAACCATTCTTCTGCAGGTGTTTACCCATTTCAGCCTCTGTCCTCTTTTCCCAATTGCCGCATCGGAAACAGGGGCACCAAGTTTTCCTCTGGCCATTTGCAAATGCGGCTTGCACAAACCCTTGGTTTTTGTGAACCATTTAGCGCTCCATTTGTTACGACCAGTGTGACGGTATACATCCACGCATACGATCACTCATCTTGACTTTCAGAGCTACTGGACACACAACAATTATATATATAATTCACCATGTATATATTCATTAGTTGATCTACTTTGTCAATTTTATTACGTCGATGCAACCTACACTCTAATAGGTAATGATAGGTCCTAGTCCCACCCGAGTATGTGTAGATTGGGTTCATTTTCCCATGCTATGCTCCGGATCCGACGCAAAATTTCGGCAGCACCTCCCCGCTGTTCTCCTGATACACGCCTCTGTAATAAACAGAGAGGATGTGTACCCGGAGAACAACAGGGGAGGCACTAACGAAATTTATGCGTCGGATCCGGAGCAAAGCATATGGGAAAACAAACCCAATCTACACATACTCGGGCTGTCCATGGATAGCGTTGGACAATTTGAAAGAATCAAGGTTATAAATATGCAAATGCATGCATATTTATAACTATGACGCTTTCGAACGGGAGACACATATTGGTTACGCATACTGATGATTCAAGACACATATATAGCTAGCTATCAAGTTTCATCGGCACGAACACCGGAACAGAGCAAATAATTAATGGGGAGGAGGACATGTCATTTGTGCTCACCCACGAGCGAAAGGCGAGCTCGTCAAGCGCACGGCGAGGTCGTCGAACACCAAACCTCGCAGTGGTGAAACAACTGCACATTTAAATCAACCCGATCAACACAATTATATATGATGTTTTTCATAACAAAATAGAAAAATATATGACCTAACTAATAATTCACAAATATAAGACCCTGTCGGCCTCGGGGGTCGGGTGTCGGGGTGTCTGTGTGTCATGTCGGGGGCAGGGTGTGGTGTCGGGGTCGGGGTGTCGGGGTCAGGGGTCAGGGGGTCGTGGTGTCGGGGTCGGGGTGTCGGGGTCAGGGGGGTCAGGGGGTCGGGGTGTTTCCTTCTATCCTTCTTCTTCTTTCTTTCTCTTCTTCTTCTTCTTCTTTCCTTTCTTCTTCTTCTTCTTTCATCTTTTTTCTACTTTTTTACTTCTTTTCGTTTCTTCTTTTCTTCTTCTTCTACTTCTTCTACTTCTTTTCTTCTTCTTTTTTCATCTTTCTACTACTTCTACTTCTTCTACTTCTTCTAATTCTTTTCTAACACTAACACTAACACAATCTAGCACTAACAATTAAACAGCAAAAAAAATGAAAAAATAGAAAAAAGTAGTAGTCCCTCACCGAGCAATGGGGATGGCGGGGGGCACCCAGGCGTGGGGCAGGCCAGGCGGGGGTGGTGGCGGGCGACGGGCGTCGTGGTGGGGTGGGGCGGGTGGAGGGTGGTGGGGCGACAGGCCAAGGGTGGTGGTGGGCGGGCGGGCGCAGGGCGGCGCGGGCGGTGGGGCGGGGCAGAGGCGGCGGGTGGCGGAGGGTGGTGGGCGACAGGCGTCGGGCGGGTGGGGTGGGGCGGAGGTGTGGGGACCAAATCTCGGTGTTAATTTCAGAAAATGGCCCTTGTGCTCACCAGCCCAGGATAAGCTGTTGTAATGATGAGGCACCAACTTGATACAGAAATTCCAAGAAAAATACAAAATATGTAGTACAAGACCATTTTGGCCTGCGAGTACAACAAATGGTTTCTAATGGCTGATGGCGGAAGCAGTTTATGGATCATCAGTGTCTATGAGACTCCAATTCCCACAGGAACAGCTGACCAGGTTAACTCCTATCCTCGCGAGGCTCCTATCACCGTTGCTTAGGTTCCAGGACTGTCGCCACGGCCGCTCCTCTCCGCGCAAGAAAATCTGGCCAAGACAATAGCCAGGGACAAGCCAGTGAGTACTTTGAATGTACTCGCAAACATTATGAACACAGGTATAATATAACAATGATGTGCTGAAAATATTTTATGCTCATGATGTCAATCACAAAAGATAAATAAAACTCTGATGCGTGCAAGCATGTTATTTATGAATATGCAATAACATAGTAGTATTAAAATTTTGAAATAAATAACAAGCATGCCATAGTCGGGCGTCTTAGCGACACCACATAAAGGGCTTTAGAAGAAATGCCGCAGTCGGGCGTCTTAGCGACACCACATAAAGGGCTTTAAAAGAAATGCCATAGTCGGGCGTCTTAGCGACACCACATAAAGGGCTTTAAAAGAAATGTCATGATCAAGGCGTCTTAGCGACACCACATAAAGGGCTTTAAAAGAAATGCATGATCGAGGCGTCTTAGCGACACCACATAAAGGGCTTTAAAAGAAATGCATGATAAAGCGTCTTAGCGACACCACATAAAGGGCTTTAAAAGAAATGCCACAGTCGGGCATCTTAGCGACACCACATAAAGGGCTTTAAAAGAAATGCCGCAATCGGGCGTCTTAGCGACACCACGTAAAGGGCTTTAAAAGAATTGCCGCAGTCAGGCATCTTAGCGACACCACATAAAGGGCTTTAAAAGAAAACACGGTAAATATCCAGGAGGTAGAACCATCCCAGGGATATTCGATAATACCAATAATATCACGGGTTAGTCAACAATAATAATAATCATAATTATCACAAGTCACAAGTTGTGATTCCAGTTCTGGTTTAACAGTTTCACCTCCAAAGACTGACACTAAGACCGACACTTGACCTATCCCAGACTGTAATCCTTAACCATGGACACGGCTATTCGAATAGGTTTAATCTTTGCAGAGGGTGTACTCTTTACCCACGAGTAACGGATTCCTTTAGTCCATCGGGACTAATTCCGTCTACGGTCTTTTTGTTGAAAACACACCTAACTTGCACACACCAGCTTAACTCACATGTGTCTGGAATCACCCACGACACCTGTCAAGCAAAACTCTAAGTGGGGAGGCTACAACCTCGACGTAACATGGGATCACAAAATTTATACCGCGCGCAAAGTGGGGAGCTATCCCCTTAGGCTACAACCGAAACACCCATGCTCCCGGACCCGGTGGCATGACTACCGGATGCCTCCAGTATCTTCCACCATGGCCTCTCTGTACGGTGTGTGCTAGGAAAGGGGTTGACAACTTACTGAACCGTACCCTACCTTTGGCAGGGACAAGTGGCAGCACGAAACAAGTATGGGGGTTACCGGAACAAGACTCGATCTACGGTCGACTCAGGAGGTTCAAATACTTCCTGCATGATTAGCATAACAATACATATTCTTCAACCAACAGATAGAAACACCATGCGACATACCCCTTCATGTCATACCGGATACGACCGTCTCGACGGAGGACTAGGGGCAAGACCATGTCTACCCAAGACAAAGGCCTCCCCGGCTTCCCTTCCGGTATGCATGAGAGGCATATGACGGTGATTTCCATCATAACCATATCAACTCCATCAGCATAAAAATCATTTTATGCACTCATGAGTAGGATCACATCCTCACATAAAATGACGTATGCTCGTGTCGGGGTGGTGCTATAACCAAGTCAAACAACACACAAAAAAATTACACCAGGGTTCAGAATGCTGCCTTCAGGTCATGGGAAAGCAGGGTGCATTCCAAAACATCTTGAAATCTTCAAGAATCCTATTTAAAAAAAATATGAATTAACACAAAAAATCAAAACAGCACAAAAAGTTGTTTTGAATTTTTTTCAAATAAATCTTAAAATAAACTAGACAATATTTGAGAGAGGTAGGAAAAATAGTTAATTTATTTGGAGTTGTAATTAATAAGATATAGCCGGTCAAAGTTTGGTCAAAATCTGCTATTTAAAATAAAACAGAAAAGAAAACGTTTCGAATATATACGTACACGTCGAAGGCGTACTTTGGAAACACGCTTCCGCTTAACCCACGTGGACTGGGGAGGGGTCACTGACAGTGGGTCCGGGGCCCACTGGTCAGGTTTGACCAGTCCATCCCTCCCTCTTCTTCCTTCGCCCGAATGGAGGCGAGGTGTCGGCGATCAACGCCGGCGCATGGCTGCTCCCCGCGGGCTCTAGAGAGTCGGGATGGATCCGCAAGACCGGGGCGGTCCTCCCGGTGGTCGTTGGGTCGGCGGGGGTGGAGGGAGTTGCCGACGGTGAGCTTCGCGGCGTAGGAGGCCTCGGGAGCAAAGTGCTTTTGGGGCTGCGGTGGTTCCCGATCAAAATCAAGCAGGGGGAAGGGTTCACGGGAGGAAGAGAAGGCTCCTGGTTGAGAGAGTGGAGAGGGGGAGGTCCTAGTGGTGCCGGAATGGCCGGGGCGGTGGCGGCGGCGGGAGTTGCCGGAGACGGGGAAGAAAACCTCCCCGGGTCGATTGCGAGCTAGGGAAGCGCCATTGGGGTGGCCTGAGGTTGCCTGTGTGCGGGAACGGGCTCGGGGCTTCCTTAAATAGGCGAGTCGAGGCGGTTCAGCGGCGGCCGCGGATGAGCTCGCCGGTGACCGTCTTTCTGTAGCTGCAGGGCATCGTGGCGAGGCTAGGGATGGCGGCAGGAGCTAGTGGACGAGCGGCTACTGTTCCAAGGGCGAGCTGGCGAGTGGAGGTGGTTTGGGCGGCGCTGGCCAGCGCAGGAGCTGTCGGGCGGCAGTGGCGGCTAGCTGCTGGCCTGCCGGAGATGTGGCGAGAGCTGCGGGGCTTGTGGGGTGCAGAAGGGGACACGGCATGCTGGCTACGGTCTGTCACGGACCGGAGTGAGTGCGGGGCAGGATGCGGTGGCTCGGGCGTACGTGCGTGCCAAACGCACGCTCTGGGCACGCCCAGAGCATGCCCGGGATGTGCTCGATGAAATGCCAGGGTAGCCTAGAGGTCGCGGGTGAGGTTGGCAAGAAACAGGGCTAGTTTAGGGTTAGCAAGGGAATCAGGGGACATGGTGGATGGGTCAGGGTCTCAAGTTCACAATGTAAACTTGAAATCATGTCAAATCTGGCTATGCACTCAGGGTGTTTGTCAAAATGCCAAGGGCATCCAGGCAGTTCTTGGGGTGGCCAAATATTCCAGATCAGTGTCTCTATGGATGTATGAGAGGGTGGTGAAGTTAGTTTGCCAAAAGGAGAAACTTGCTAGTGCAAGTTTTGCAAAACTACAATTCTGGACAGAGAGTAAATGGCATCACTACATGGACCAAAAGTGTTCCAAAGAGTGCATGCTCCTGGACTTAGGGGTTTTGCAGGGATGACTACAAGCAGGTGAAAGCACAAGGTCACTAGAGCAAGAATGAATGGGGTTGCAGTACAAAACACAAGTCAGGTCCAAAATGAAAAAGAGGTTGGTGCACATAATTTCTCCATAGAACATCACAAGGTTTTTGCATAAAGTTGGATGGCATGCAACCACTGACATCCCATAATTTTGGTGGAGGCTCTAGGGAAATATTTAATTAGGCTATAGTGCAAAAGTGTCCACTGGACCAAATTTGAAAAACAGGGGTAGAACTCAAAATATGAAATGAAAAAAAAATATTATTGCATAAAAGTGATTTAGAGACATCACATGACATCTCCAAATTTTGGTTGGATTTTTAGCTAAATATATCAAATGGTTGTAGTTCAAAAAGAGCTCCAAAATTTAAAACAATTCATTTTAATGAATAAAGCTCAGGGTGAAATAATCTAATAAATAATTCCACTAATTAAGAAAATGTTATACAGAGAGCATAGAAGTCCAATATGTTTTGGAAAGCTCCACTTGGAAAAGACTCCTTAATATTGAAAGAAAGGTTCGAAATCAATGTAAATAAAAATTTTAAAACTCACGCAAAATTTTAATATTTAAAACTTAGTTACATTTTGGGGTCTTCTGAGAGGGGTGGTGGCGCGACAGGCCAAGGGTGCGGGCGGGGCGGCCGAGGCGGTGGGGTGGCGGTGGATCTAGCTAGGGCGCGGCGTCGGGGAGGAGAGAGGAAGAGAAGGGAGAGTAACGGGTGGGGGTCGCGTCCGTTAGTTACTCGGATCTTTGCCGTCCGCCACTCTTTGCCGTCCGCCGTTATCTCTCTTTGCGGTCTGCTAGCAGACGGCAAAGAGGTGGGGGTGTTAAGTTTTTTTTAAATGGGCGGGTGGGTGGGGGCCACCTCCCTCTTTGCCGTCAGCTGGCGGACGGCAATGAAATGGCGCATGGCAAAGAGCTTCTTTGCCGTCTGCCGTTTCTTTGCCGTCTGCTTTCCGGTAGCTGATGGCAAAGATCTGGCAGATGGCAAAGTAGCTGATTCCAGTAGTGAGACTGGGCTATTTCCTAATTCTCACGGATGATGCGAACTTGCTCTTCTGCCTCCTGGATCATGTCCGGTCCAAAGAATTGTCTTTCACCGGTTTCTGACCAGTTCAAAGGTGTTCGACATCTTCGTCCATAGAGAATCTCAAAAGGGGCTTTCTTGAGGCTGGATTGATAGCTATTGTTATAGGCATACTCGGCAAAAGGAATACATTTCTCCCAGTCCATACCGAATGAGATAACACAAGCTCTAAGCATGTCTTCGAGAATTTGATTGACCCTTTCCACCTGACCACTTGACTGAGGGTGGAAAGCGCTACTGAAGGAAAGATGGGTTCCCATGGCAGTTTGGAAACTCTCCCAGAAATGAGAAGTGAAAAGACTACCATGGTCTAATTGATCTCTAGTGGAACACCATGAAGTGACACTATTAGAGAAATGTATAAGTCAGCAAGCTGACTAGCAGTGATACTCTCTCGAACAGGTAGGAAGTGAGCCACTTTGGAAAGACGATCAACAACTACGAAGATAGCGTTATTCCCTTTATTGGTCCTGGGAAAGCCGGTGATGAAGTCCATACCAACTTTATCCCATTTCCACTCAGGAATGGCTAAAGGCTGAAGGGTGCTAGCAGGTCTCTGATGCTCTGCTTTAACGCGACGACAAACATCACAGTTAGCAATAAACTGAGCGATTTCTCTCTTCATCCTAGTCCACTAGAACCTCTAGTGTAGGTCCTGATACATCTTAGTACTACCAGGATGAATCGTGAGAGGAGATTCATGGGCCTCCTTAAGAATCAATTTTTGCAGATTTTGATTCTTGGGAACCACCAAGCGATTTTCAAAGAAAACAACACCTCGATCATCCATAGAGAAACATCCACCAACTCCCTTATTAATATTTCTCTTGATCCGGGAAATTCCCGTGTCCTGCTTTTGAGGAGCGATAATCCAATCCTCAAGATCAGCTTTTGCCACCAAAGTAGAAAGGAATCAGTGAGGAGCAATGTGAAGGTTAAGCTTACAAAATTCCTCATGGATAAGTGGTTGGCCCTGCCGCAACATGAGATTGTTGCAATAGGATTTACGACTTAGCGCATCAGCCATGACATTGGCTTTGTCTGGAGTGTAAGTAATCCCTAGATCATAACCTGAGATCACTTCCAACCAATGTCTTTGCCTAAGGTTCAGATCTGGTTGTGTAAAGATATACTTGAGACTCTGGTGATTGGTGTAGATCTCGCAACGTTTACCAAGAAGGTAATGTTGCCATGTCTTGAGTGCATAGACTACGACTGCAAGCTCTAGATCATGTGTAAGATAATTCTCCTCATGTGGATGCAACTGTCGAGATGCATAGGCAATCACATGACGATCCTGCATAAGGATGCAACCTAGTCCCTATCGTGAGGCGTCGCAGTAGATAACAAAGTCCTTAGTGAAATCTGGTGGCACAAGTATGGGAGTAGAAGTCAGGCGTCTTTTCAGTTCCTGAAAACTGTACTCACACTGTGGGGACCACTCAAACTTTTTATCTTTCTTGAGAAGTTCCATGAGGGGTTTGGCTACTTTGGAGAAGTTTTAAACAAAACGGCGGCAATAGCTGGCTAGACCAAGGGAACTCCTAACTTGTTTAACGGTTTCAGGTGGAGTCCAATCGAGAACAGCCTTAACTCTCTCGGGATTGACAGCAATGCCCTTACCAGAGATTACGTGGCCTAGGTAGGTCACTTCTGGCAACCAAAATTCACACTTGGAGAACTTGGCATAAAGGCGGTGCTCTCTGAGTTTTTCTAACACAAGTCTAAGATGTTCGGCATGCTCCTCCTCGTTCTTCGAGTAAATAAGAATGTCATTGAGGTAAACCATGATGAATTTATCTAAGTACTACATGAACATCGCGTTCATCAAGCGGGAGAAGGTAGCTGGAGCATTGGTTAGACCAAAGGACATGACGGTGTACTCGTACTCGCCATAACGAGTGACAAAAGCCGTCTTAGGAATGTCCCCATTTCTGATCTTGATTTGGTGGTAGCCTAACCTCAAATCCATCTTGGAGAAGACTGAGGATCTAGCGAGCTGATCATACAGATCGTTGATCCTGGGAAGCGGATATTTGTTCTTTATCGTGACCAAATTAACGGGACGATAATCTATAACCATCCGGCCCGTACCATCCTTCTTCTTGACGAAGAGGACGGGGCAAGCCCAGGGAGAAGAACTAGGACGGATGAAACCCTTTTGCAAGGACTCATCAAGTTGTTTCTTAAGCTCGGCTAGTTCTAAGGGTGCCATCTTATAAGGTCTCCTAGAGATTGGAGCGGTTCCTGGGATAAGATCTATGATGAACTCTACATCTCTATCAGGTGGAACACCTGGCAGTTCCTCTGGAAAGACATCCGGAAAGTCACGGACTACCGGAATATCTTCAAGGTCTGGAAGAGGGCTGGCATTAAGAGAATAGAGCTGACGCTTTGCAACTCTAGTGGAGACAGAGACTATCTTGCCAGATGGGTGTGTAAGCTGAACAGATCTGGTAACAATCAATCTTGGCATGATGAGCTGTCATCCAGTCCATACCCAAGATGATGTTAATATGTGAGGACTTGAGGGCTACAAGTGATGCAAGAAATACAAGTCTATCAACAAGGTTACCATAGCTGATTCTGGTAGTTTGCCATCTAGGCCCTGGGGTTTGGATTTCAAGTGGAGTTGGCATGTCACAAAATGACATGTCGTGCAAACGAGCATAGCCTTCAGAGATGAAGGAGTGAGATGCTCCGGTATCGAATAGAACCGAAGTTGGATGACAGTTGATAAGGAGTGTACCAAGAACGACATCCAGATCATCATGAGCATCTTTAGCTGAGATGTGGTGCACACGTCCATGTTTAGTGCGAGCTGGCTTGGCACTAATCGTCTTGCTTGATGGCTTGACACAGCCAACGGACTTCTCGGGCTGGGGTGGAGCATAACTGGTCTGAGAGCAGTCACGTGCATAGTGTCCTGGCTTCCCGCATGTGAAGCAAGTCCCTGAAGTTGGACGTGGACCCGCACTGACAAGCGGCATACCAGTAGGCCTGGGTGGAGCATACGTCTGAGCCGGGTGAGGCGCCACATAAGATGGTCTCGGTGTATATCCAGAAGGAAGAGCGGAGTTTGGAACCCAAATCCGTCGCTTCTGAGATCCAGAACCGGAAGAAGATCCCAAATCATGGGTGTGCTTACGAGACTCCTCGTAAATGAGCTGAGCTGTCTCTGCATTAATGGCCTTGTTCACAAGAGCCTAGAATGTATCACAGTGATGCAGGTGGAGATCACGACGCAACTTGGGGTTGAGACTCTTCCGGAACCTAGCCTGCTTCTTGGCGTCCGTGGACACATCTTCTGTGGCATAGCGGGCGAGGTTCTCAAACTCTCTACTGTAAGCATCAAGAGCCATCTTACCCTAGGTGAAACTACAGAACTCTTCTCTCTTGGATCGATGAGGGCCCGAGGAATGTGATGCTCGCGAAAAGCCTCAGTGAAATCTCTCCAGGTAGGAATCTGGCCAGCTGGAAGCATAGCCTCATAGTTCTGCCACCAAAGACTAGCAGGACCTTCCAGGTGGTATGTGGCATAGGTGACCTTGTCATCTTCAGCTACATTTGCGGAACATAGCTTATGAGTGATGCTATGGAGCCAGTCATCTACATCGAGTGGCTTAATAGAATGATGAAAGGTGGGTGGGTGCAAGCGAATGAAGTCATGAATTGTCACATACCCTTTGAACCGATGTGCGGTGTTCTCCTTGATACGTGCCAACAAGCGGTTAGACTCACGCTTGTTCCTTTCCATCTCTAACATGAACTCTGTCAACGAAGGCGGGTCGGGAGGATCCTCATCCCTACCATCCCCGTGGTTCTAGCTACGAGCAACAGGACTTCGTTTAACTGATGACATCCTGAGAAATGAAACCAAGGATGGAATCAACATCAACTATATGCTATAGAGTGTAGGACAAGGAAATTAGTAACTCTTGAACTCCTAGGGAAATTCCGGCAACATAACAGCAGTAGAGTGCTCAAAATGGGACATCCTGCTAAAATGGAGTAGTACAACAACTCAACATCACCAGTCAAGGTTCTGAGATCATACTAGAC
This sequence comes from Aegilops speltoides, assembly GCA_021437245.1. Lineage (NCBI taxonomy): Eukaryota > Viridiplantae > Streptophyta > Magnoliopsida > Poales > Poaceae > Aegilops > Aegilops speltoides. The sequence continues at coordinate 52,958,145 of CM038144.1, forward strand.
AGACTACATCGGAAGTACTCGAAACTGGGATATGACTCTGATCAACCAATCCTATGGGACTACGGAGTAGTAACACGTGATCCCGATAGACGGAAGAGAAAGCCTAGTTCCTTAACCCCATAGGAAAGATAGGATGACTCAGATCAGAAGGCCATGAGGTAAAGGAGTAAAAAGAGCCTTACGTTCCTTGCCACAATCAATTCCCTTACATAATTAAAGAATTTCTATACTCAACTTCGACCAGTTTGGCTTGGTAATCCTACAGGCAGTCAGGCTCTGAAACCAAAGCTGTCAGGACCCCGATTCTATGCCACACCGATCTAGCATGTAACACCTCATATCACTTTGTGGCCTCACGCACGGTATTCCCACGGGCGGCGCCTTACCATGCCCGGGATCGTTTGCGCCTTTTGGCACACGTATATGATGGTGTCGCTAGCATCCATATGACAAAGAACCCGGGCTGGCATGGCCAGTCGTGAACCCAAAGTGGCACTAACTTATAGGGACAGGCATACATGACCCAGCAACGAACGTGTCGGTCATCAGCGAGTGAATCCGGGCTGTAGCAGCTGGGCTAGCAGGACTCCGGAGAATTCGGGCTGTAGCAGGCTAACAGGACTTCGGTAGACACCGCGTGACATTCCCCCGAAGGGACAGACACAGGAATGAAGGACACATGCCGACCAACCTAAGTGTTCTGGAGCAGTAGCAAGCTACCAGGGCTCGGTGGAAGCACTCGGAGACATTTCCCGGTAAGAGAGGCGACTAAGGATAAACAATTAGATAGTCAGATCCCACACATAGCAATACACATTACACGTACGCATAACATGCAAGTATGTGTTGTACAACATGGCATCACAACATAACTCAACAACTTATATAGATAAAGGCTCAGAGGAGCCGTCATAGCATTTATTACAAGCAGGGGTCACATGACCCAACATTCAGAGGAAACAAGCAACAAGAGGAAGCATTCCATGTCTGAGTACAGACATATACAAATGAAAAAAGGCGGAAGAGCCTGACTATCTACGACATCCGATCAAGATCGTAGCTGAGGTACAAGCTACTAGTCGAAGTCCACGAGAACACTAGTAAGACCGAAGTCTCCACTGCAAAAACATAAATAAAGCAACATGAGTGCAAAGGTACTCAGCAAGACTTACATTAGACCCTATCATACATGCATTTGTATCAAGAGGGTAATGTGGGGTTTAGTTGCAGCAAGCCAGCTTTGACTTAGTGGCTATCCTGTTCTACGACTACGAGAAACTTCTTTGAGGTGAGATGGAGCACACGAGTCCACTAATCACCACACAATACACTACTATGGATTCATTCCCGTCTCCCCACGAGAAGGCCATCCATAGCACTCACACTTGTCTTGAGCATTGTATAGTATCCACTTCAAGTTGTCTATGTACCATGTAAGCATCCAAGAAGTCCATAACCGCGGACCCGGCTACTCGAATAGATCATGTTAACCCTGCAAGGGTGTACTTCTTCACACACGCTCTTGCCACTTCCCTCCATGCACACGTGATGTATCTTGGCAACCTTCAAGCGGAAGCCTGGTGAGGGTGTCGGCCACGACCTGACTAACCACACAAGACTCTAATCCAGGCTTATCGCCTATTCAAGTTCCATCCGCAAGGAGATGCGGCTGAGGTTTCGCTCATGGCCCCAAACGATGTGTGTAGGGTTCCCGAGCCCACCATCCGGGTGCCACTCGGTACACCAGGCCACATGTGCCTAGTCTGTCCAAAGCCCACCCTACCGGGTGCCACTTGGTAGAAAAATAGCACTACCTACAAACACCAGAAACTAGTTGTGACTCCTTGACAGAGATCAAGTCGGATAATAAGTCGAGAGGGCTTGGAGTGCCCGGAGCCCAATGTGTGGTAGTATCGAGTCATTGGACAACATACATAGAACTCAGTGCTTCAGGACGGTTCCAGTGAGACAACCCACCATGTACTCCTATATGGCCTCTCACCCACTAGTAGAAAACCACCAATCAGTCCCGGTTCGTAAGGGCCTTTAGTCCCGGTTTGAGAACCGGGACTAATGGGTCGTTACTAATACCTCAACCCATTAGTCCCGGTTCAAACACGAACCGGGACCAATGTGCCTCCACGTGGCCTCAGGCGCCGAGCCCAGTCGAGGGCCTTTGGTCCCGGTTGGTGGCTCCAACCGGGACCAAAAGGCATCCACGTGTCTGCATTCGATGGCCTGGGTTTTGTTTTTTTGAAAGGAGGGGGTTGGGGGTTTTGGGGGTTTTGGGGGTTAATTTAGGTGTTTCAGTATATTGTGTTAGCTAGCTAATTAATAGAGAGAAGTGTCCTCTCTTATGTCCGTGCTTGCTCGACGCCACGTAGTATATATACATAAGTGATCGAGAGAACCATTCAATCTGAAGTTAAGTCATGCATACCGAGAGAAGTGATCGATCGACCTCTCCTTCTCCGAGAGATTGGTCGAACAACAAGTTTTCTTGGCTACATACATGTACAATCTATATAAGATCTCTTAATTACAAACCACTAGCATTTGAATTGAAGTTCCACATGGTATTCTCGGCTTTTGATGGCGTGTTCAAGAAAGAATCCCGCCAATTCCTCTTGAATTGCTTTCATGCGATCTGGTTCTAGGAGTTCATCCCACATCTGCCACGTCTAATTAATTTGAAGAAGGTGGTTAATTAATACATATATATGAATGAAACTCAACAGAAATGATGGTGTAATAAAATGAAATTGTGAATATTATTGCTTACGCACTTCATATTGTCTTCTAGAGTAGCCCCGCTTGTTTTTCAAAGTCGCGTTGTGGATGAACTCGCACACGTAGTATCCACGTAAATCATTCCTTCCTCCTGCCACAAGAACTTTACGAGAAATAGAGGTCAATCAAACTGATAATGAAGCATTATATAAATGGCATTGATGAAAGTATAGCTATAGAATCAATGGGAGATGCGCATGATAGTACTTACTTTCTGGTATGTATATCGCAGCTCCTTGGCGATCCGGAGCTTGTGCGGTGAACTGTTTCCAAACCCTGCAAGACAAAGAAAATATTTGTTATTACTTGAGATATCAGAAATGAACAAAAAGTTGCCAATATGGTGCGATAATGATTGATTGAACTTACTTGCTGAGCATTTCGGTCATGTCCGCATAGGTGCTTGGGATCTTTCCGTGTGGAGTCTAAGGCGGTTACTAGTCCACGCTCAAGCTTAATCTCCGAAGAATATAGTGGTACCTGCGCATGCATAACTCATCAATTACATTAACCTCGCTCGAGTAATAAGGAAAACCGAATATGCACACGACAAGTAACACTCACGGGCCGTGGTAAGGAAAGAGTATGGTGTCTTTGTTTTGATTTTTGATCAATGATTGTAGCAAGTTGTCCTCGGCCTCTTCGGCGCGCTTTTTAACCAGAAAAACATCTATGATATTTGTGTTAATGAACCCAATATCATAGATTTCATTTTTTTGCACTCGACGATCTTCAATCTGCATAATATATTGAGGATAATTAATTATAAATACATGCAATGAAAGAGCCGAGCTATATATACGACTAATGACAGAAATAGTACTTACAGCAGTAGCAAAAGACCATTAATTTATCGAGGGCCTTTAGATTGAAGAACTCGAAGAACTCCTCAAATGGAATAGACAACAGATCATTTGAAACGAGGTCGTGCTCCTCTTTAATTTTCAGATACAAAGTGTTCGTCCCCTCAGACTCTCTGCAGGTTTTCATGTACCAACTATGGAATCTTCGCATCATTGTTGTCGAGACTTTTCATCTTTGACGAGAGGCTTCCCGTATCAGATATCTGAATAAGTCCACCTCCATGAAATCAGGAAGTGCATCGTCAGCAGGTAATCTCCAAGATTGCCATAACCGCCACCGCCCCCGAGTATTAGACACATTCAGCGGGGGCACGATTGCTGTGCTTGTTCGCCGAGCTGGGCAATTTTTTCCCCTTGCCCGTTGTTCTTTTGACCTTTTATCACCGACAGTAGTTCCCGACCGCTTGGCTTGGAGATATGTCTGCTCAAGAATGCGCTCATAGTTGGTTCTCGGCGGAGACTTTGGTGGTTTCCTCGGGGCATCGAGTGCGCTTTGCTTTCACCGGATCGACCTTCTCCTCGGGAGGTGGATGTATCTTTGCTTTAACCCTTCAAAGAACTCCTTCACTTGGGTCTGCACAATCGTATCGGTTTCCTCCTTGCTCCTCTCGACGGTAACTTCTCTACAGTGCTTTAGAGGTGGACCGATCTGTATTGCTCTCTCTTCTTGTGCTGCTAGACGCCGGAGCAGATGGAGCGGCTGCGGCGTCTGTCTTCTTTCGTGCTTGCTTACGAGGCGGAGGAGAAGGACTACGACGCGTCGGAGCAGCCGGGGCGGCGGCGGGTCTCTTCCGCCCTTGCCGGCGAGGCGGAGAAGGAGGAGGCGGAGTGCCGCCACGCCGGAGAAGGGGCGGAGTGCCGCCACACGTGCCCGATCTTCACTCACGGAGGAGGAGGCGGTGGAGGCGGAGTGCCGCCACGCGTGCCTCGATCGTCACTCACGGAGGAGGAGGCGGTGGAGGAGGCGGAGTGCCTGACTCACGGGAGGAGGAGGAGGAGGAGGCGGAGGCATCCAGTTGAGAAGGTCGATGAGCTCCTTCCGCCATAGGCATGGAGTCTTGAGCGTAACCCAACCTAGTCTCCCCTTCACCGGTAGGGTGCTCAAGCTCGAGGTCCTCAAATCCTCCGTTATTTCATCCACCATCACCTTAGCAAATCCTACCGAATCGGTGGCGGTGATAAGTTGTGCGGGTCCACTAGGATAAACTTGGCCAACAGCTGCCTTGACCTTCAAATTCATGCATCGCGCCATAATGTGGCAATTTTGAGACTCCGTGATACCATGCACGGGATAGCTGGAAGGAGCCGTCAAGACATGCTCCGGCTGAAGCAGCTCGGTGGAAGCAACGCTGCTTCTGCGCTGAGATGGCGGGTAGCCGGGAAGCTTCGCATGTCGTTTGTTGTGATCTGCTGCTTCGTTCCTCTTCTCGATCCTCTAGCCCCATTACCCTTCCAAGCAAAGGCTGCATTTGGTCTGCTCCACTTTCTTCCTCCTCTCATGGGTTTTGTAACCCCTGCGTCCGAAAACCAACCTTCCACGGAAGGGAGCTGGCGTGCCTCGTGTCCGTCCTGGGTGCTCGGGATTCCCAAGGGCCATTGTGAGCTCGTCCTTCTCCCTGTTTGGAAGGAACGTCCCTCGCTGCGCTGCATCGATATAGTGTCAAGTTTCTTGGTGGTGTTTGCGTTGCTCGTCCGTCCATTGACACGCCTATTATAGGTCCAAGGTTCCGCCAGCCCGAAGAACCAAGTCCGACAACGGTCGGCGATGCATTGTCTCTCGGTTCGATCCTTTTTCAAGCAGATCATGCTCAGCCTTGGACCACTTAGGCGGGCTTTGAGGTAGCCACGACCCGTGCGATGGTGAAGCATCTTCTTCGCAGCATTTTTCTTGTTTGTCTCCGACATCTTCTTACTCTTTTCTCGATGTCTTGTGGGCCACAAATGCGGGCGATGATCTTTGATCTTCTCATATTTGCCGATGAATTCTGGTGTCTCTTTTTTCGTGACAAACTGGTTCAGCTCTTTCCTCCACCTCCTCATTAGGCCAGCCATCTTCTTAAGAGCACAAGACTTGATTAATTGCTCTTTAACGGCTTCTCCGGATCCTCCTCTGGCGGTAGGGTGAAATTTGCCTTCACTCATTCCAAAGATCTTCTTTCGCATATCATTGACATAAGACACCTCGGCGTCTTCATCCTTAGCGAGCTTATACCATTCTTTGGATCTTGATCGGGATCTGTCCCTAACAAGAACCCCGTGACCGAGTAGAAAATGCCTTCTTTGTCCGGATGGGTTCAATTGGTTCGCCGTCGGCGCGATTTCTATGATCTCAAACTTTTCATCCGAGCTCAACTTTTTCTTGGGCCTCGTCTCCTTACGAAGTTGTGCTCGATCCGGAGGGCTAGAAATTATAAGGAAGAAAGACGACGAGTACTTAATATGTGTACATATACCAAAACAATGGATGCATCAATTAACTTGTCAGCACGGGCTTAACTCGGCTCGGCACGGTCTCCTTCGTCTTGTACCTCCATTGTGTCACCGGAGCCATCATGAACATAGTCCTCCTCTTGTACCGACATTAATGGGTCGAAGCCATCATAATCATAGCCCTCTTCTTCATCCATCTGACCAACGGTGTCGATGAGAAATGATGCAACATCATCACTTCCATTTGCGATTATTTCCCCAACATCGCTTCATTTCTTCGTCTCGGGAGTGCTCCATAGTTTCTGCAAATATTGACAACATGTCAATTATTATTCAAACAAGGTACATACTGGCAAACGTAGAACTAGCTAGCTAATCACAATAAGGAATCATGTTAGTGGCCTTGACGCTGCTTCTCTAGGGATTGGGGTCGCCTCGACACAAAGCTTCAAGGGTTTGGGGTGGCCTCGACGATAACGCTCTTTTAAAATTTGGGTGGCCTCGATCGAGAGAGTTAATTTGTCGGGTAGGAGCGCGGCGGGAGGGGGTACGTAGGAGACCTGCAACATCGTTTTCTCTCTAGGGTTTGGGTGTCCTCGAGAGTTTTGGTCGAGCGAGAGGGCCGAGGGGGGTGCTGCAGTTGTATCTAGAGGGGGTTATATCGACAACGACGCGACATACATATACATGGGAAAATAATGTTATCGGGAGGGGTATCGGTACCACCCCTCGTGTTGAAGTTTCTTCTTTCTCCTTTCCTTTCTTTCTTCTTCTCCTCTTCTTTTCTTCTTCTCCCTCGAGAAAGGAAAATAATTAAGGAAAAGGAAGAAAAGAGGAAGAAGGAAGAAGGAAGAAGAAGAAGAAGTAAAAGAGAAAAAGAGGAGAAGAAGAAAGGAATAGAGGAGAAGAAGAAAAATAGAATTTCTCCTTTCTCCTCTATTCCTTTCTTCTTCTCCTCTTCTTTTCTTCTTTTTCCTCTTCTTATTTATTTCTCCTCTTCTTCCTCTCCTCTTTTCTCCTTTCTTCCTCTTCTTATTTTCCTTTTCCTCTCATTCTTTTAGTATTGCTTGTTTTAAAAAAATGTTCAAATAGAAAATTCCAAAAAAAAACAAAGGTTGTGCCTAATGCATTGTTCATATGAATATACCAACATTTGCATATTCTACAATAATTAATATCAACAAAAAAATCTATGAACAGAAAAAAACCGAACTTTTCTAAAATCTATCTTTTGCATATATATATAGCCACATATGAACAGAGCATATATACATACACATATATGAACAGAAAAAACTAATAAAATGAAACATATACATATATGAACATATATGAACATATACATACACATACACATATATGCATTGTTCATATGAACAGAAAAAAACTAAACTAATAAAATGAAAAAAAACAGAGCATATATATATATATAGCCACATATATACATACACATATATATATATACATTGAACAAAAAATAAAACTAATAAAAAATGAAAAAAAAAAGAGAGCTGCTTGTGTGCTGCTCACAGTGATGGCGGAGGCTGGGCGGGCGACGGCGACGGGCGGCGGCGGCGGCGACACGGCGGAGCTCTGGCTGGCGACGACGGCGAAGCTGGCTCGGGAGGACGGCGACGACGACGGCGCGGCGACGGCGACGGCGACGGGCAGCTGGCGGCGTCGATGCGTTCAAGGCGTCGTCGGGGCAATGTGGCGATGAACTGCAAAACTGCAAAGTGCCACTTATATACAAGGAGCATTGGTCACGGTTGGTGGCACCAACGGGACTAATCTCTTTAGTCGGTTGGAGCCACCAACGGGACCAAAGGCCTTTTTCGGCAGCCCAAAGGCGGGAAGCTGCGACCTTTGGTCGGTTGGTGGCTCCAACCGACTAAAGCCCCTTTAGTCCCGATTGGTGCCACCAACCGGGACCAAAGCCTCACGCGCTGCCGATCGGGCCAAAGTTTAGTCCCACCTCGCTAGTTGAGAGGGGAGCGCAGTGGTTTATAAGCCCCTGCCGCTCCCTCTTGAACTCCTTCCCACTGCAGGCTTATGGGCCTACTTGCTCCTTCTTTGCTGTTGGGCCTTACGGGCCTCTCGGGCTGAATCTGGCCCAAATTAGGGATACAAGTCGTATTCAGGCCGTGGGGGCTCAGTAGGTGGCATTTTTTTCTTGCTTTATTTAATTTATTTTGTTTCTACTTACAACCAAATACTTATTGTTGTTTTTTTGTTTTGTTTTCTGCATTATTTATTTTCTTTTGTTTTTTGCTCTATTTTTTAAATCTTTTTGCTTCTAGTTTTAGGAAAATTATAAACTTTCTGTTAGTGCCATTACTTTTCAAATTATTACGAGGGCCGAACCATAAGACATTAAAGCATTTCAAATGAACTCTGAAAAAGTTGAAAGTTGGCATGGTATCATAAATTGACCCACACATAGCATGTGCATGTACAAAACGAACAATGGTATCATACTCATCAGTTACAATGGTATCATAAACGAACAATAGTTGCGGGAGAAAGTCTTCACTTTTTCTTCGCTTGCGTCATTTGCTTATTGCGCCGTAACCATGGATAATCTTCATCGTTTATCAGGATGCTGGGGTCAGCCTTGACTTTAAAGGGAGGAATTACATGAAACTTTTCATAATCTTCAAACATGTCTGTCTTGTCCTCCACTCCCACGATGTCCCTTTTTCCTGAAAGAACTATGTGGCGCTTTGGCTCATCGTATGATGTATTTGCTTCCTTATCTTTTCTCTTTCTCGGTCTCTTGGACATGTCCTTCACATAGATAACCTGTGCCACATCATTGGCTAGGACGAACGGTTCTTGATGTACCCAAGATTTTTCAGATCCTTGTTGTCATTCCGCATTGTGGGTCTACACACCCACCTCTGACAGATTGACCCATTTGCACTTAAACAAAGGGACCTTAAAATCATGTCCGTAGTCAAGTTCCCATATGTCCACTATGTAACCATAATATGTGTCCTTTCCCTCTCGGTTGTTGCATCAAAGCGGACACGCTGTTTTGGTTGGTGCTCTTTTGATCTTGGTCGATCGTGTAAAATGTATTCCCATTTATCTCGTATCCTTTCCAAATCAATACAGTCAAAGATGGTCCCTGGATAACAAGTACAGCTCCTCACAAACAGTCTTGTCACCTCTGAAATGTGCTTCCAACCAAGCTGCTGAAAGTCTGATGTGTTCACATGTAATCCGATCGTCGCCTTGCTCAAGGGTGTTTGAAGCGCAGATCGTTCTTGTGTTCATCGACATACGGGTCACCAAGGTAGAGTTCTATAGAAGCTGTAGTGGGCTTGAGACCAAGAATATCCGTCCTGCATATTATTGAGTCCTTTCCAAGCGTGCCTTTTCAAATCAATCTCCCCTCATACCGCGATTTAGGGAGACCTATCTTCTTAAGGCCAGGAATGAAGTCAACACAAAACCCGATGACATCCTCTGTTTGATGGCCCATGGAGATGCTTCCTTCGGCCTAAGCGATTCTGGACATATTTCTTTAGGACTCCCATGAACCTCTCAAAGGGGTACATATTGTGCAGAAATACGGGCCCAGAATGACAATCTCGTCAACTAGATGAACAAGAACGTGTGTCATGATATTGAAGAAGGATGGTGGGAACACCAGCTCAAACCGACAAGACATTGCACCACATCACTCCTTAGCCTTGGTATGGTTTCGGATCGATCACCTTCGAGATATTGCATTGAGGAATGCACATAGCTTCACAATGGCTAATCGGACATTTTCGGTAGAAGCCCCTTAATACAACCGAAGCGATTGCGTCATAATCACGTGGCGATCATGAGACTTTAGGTTCGAAACTTTTTCTCTGCAATATTTATTATTCCTTTTATATTCGACGAGAAGCCGTCGGGACCTTCATACTAAGCGAGGCATTCAAAGAAGATTTCCTTCTCTTCTTTGGTAAGAGCATAGTGGCGGGACCTTCATCTTGCTTTGGAGGCATGCCGTCTTTTTCGTGCAAACGTTGCAGGTCCTCTCATGCCTCATTTGTATCTTTTGTCTTCCCATACACGCCCAAGAAGCCTAGCAGGTTCACGCAAAGGTTCTTCGTCACGTGCATCACGTCGATCAAGAGCGGATCTCTAGGTCTTTCAAAGAGGGTAGGTCCCAAAATATAGATTTCTTCTTCCACATGGGTGCGTGCCCTCGGCGTCACTCGGAACAGCTAGTCCGCGGGACCCTTTCCAAAGATTACGTGTAAATCATTGACCATAGCAAGTACGTGATCACCGATACGCATGGCGGGCTTCTTCCGGTGATCTGCCTCGCCTTTGAAATGCTTGCCTTTCTTTCGACATTGATGGTTGGTCGGAAGAAATCGGCGATGGCCTGTGTACACATTCTTCCCGCAGCTTGCGGTATATACTATGGGTGTCAAGTAAGCGGTGCGTGCATGCGTGGTATCCCTTGTTTATCCGTCACGAAGGTTCTTGAGAGCGGGCCAATCGTTGATGGTCACGAACAGCAACGCCTTTAGGTTAAATTCCTCCTGTTTGTGATCATCCCACGTACGTACACCGTTTCCATTCCACAGCTGTAAAAGTTCTTCAACTAATGGCCTTAGGTACACATCAATGTCATTGCCGGGTTGCTTAGGGCCTTGGATGAGAACTGGCATCATAATGAACTTTCGCTTCATGCACATCCAAGGAGGAAGGTTATACATACATAGAGTCACGGGCCAGGTGCTGTGATTGCTGCTCTGCTCCCGAAAGGATTAACGCCATCCGCGCTTAAAGCAAACCATCGTTCCTTGGCTCACTTGCAAACTCATCGATAGATTTCTCTCGATTTTTCTCCATCTGCGACCCGTCGTGGTGCTCTTAACTTCCGTCTTTCTTACGGTCCTCACTGTGCCATCGCATCAACTTGGCATGCTCTCCGTTTCGAGCAGACGTTTCAACCGTGGTATTATAGGAGCATACCACATCACCTTGAGAACCCTCTTCACGGGGCTCGCCGTCAACATCACGTGGTCATCTCGTCGATCTTATACCGTAATGCACGCATACCGGGCATGCGTTCAGATCCTTATACGCGACAGCATGTAGAGCATCAGATCATTAGGGCATGCATGTATCTTCTGCACCTCCAATCCTAGAGGGCATCGACCTTCTTTGCTTCGTATGTCTTGTCGGGCAATTCGTTATCCTTTGGAAGCTTATTCTTCAATATTTTAAGTAGCTTCTCAAATCCTTTATCGAGCCTGACATTCTCGCCTTCCACTTGCAGCAATTCGAGACGGTACCGAGCTTTGTGTTGCCATCTTCGCAATTGGGGTACAACCCTTTTTGTGGTCCTCTAGCATGCGATCGAACTTCAGCTTCTCTTTTGACTTTCGCATTGCGTCCTTGCATCGACAATGACCCGGCGGAGATCATCATCATCGGGCACATCGTCTGGTTCCTCTTGATCTTCAGCAGCTTCTCCGTTGCAGCATCATCGTGCACATCGTTTGGTTCCTCTTGATCTTCCGGAGCATCACCGTATTCAGGGGCACATAGTTGTCATCGTACTCTTCTTCTTCGCCGTCTTCCATCATAACCCCTATTTCTCCGTGCCTCGTCCAAACATTATAGTGTGGCATGAAACCCTTGTAAGCGGTGGGTGTGCAGGATTTTCCGGTCGAGTAAGACTTCAGTATTCCCACATATAGGGCATGGACAACACATAAAACCATTCTGCTTGTTTGCCTCAGCCACTTCGAGAAAATTATGCACGCCTTAATGTACTCGGAGGTTTGTCTTGAACCGTACATCCATTGCGGTTCATCATGTGCATTATATATAATTAAGTGTGTCAAAAATCATTAGAGAACATCATGAATAGATAATTAATTAAGTGACCAAATTAATAGAAGTTCATCATCACATTAAAACCAAAGTACATACATAGATCTCATCTAACAACATAAAGCTCTGCAGAGCATCTAAATTAATTAAACCATACACTGAAACTATGTAAAACATTTCAATGCGAAAACAAATGCGATCATAATCGCAACCAATGTAACAACTGATCCAACGGCATAATGATACCAAGCCTCGGTATGAATGGCATATTTTCTAATCTTTCTAATCTTCAAGCGCATTGCATCCATCTTGATCTTGTGATCATCGACGACATCCGCAACATGCAACTCCAATATCATCTTCTCCTCCTCATTTTTTCTAATTTTTCCTTCAACAAATTGTTTTCTTCTTCAACTAAATTTAACCTCTCGACAATAGGGTCGGTTGGAATTTCGGTTCAACAACCTCCTTGATGAATAAAATCTATGTCACGTTGGTCGGCATAATTGTCATAAACAATAAATGAACCAATAGTTATGAAAAGATAATATATACCACATCCGAATCATAGGCAGGATGAGGGCCGACGGGCGGATACCAAAACCATCGCACTATATAAGATGCAATAATAAAAGTAAGAAAATTATACAAGTATATATCTATCTAAACATACAAATAAGAATATTTTTCCTTTCGGAAAGAAGATAAGAACAAGAGGCTCACCACGGTGGTGCCGCCGATGAGATCGGTGCGGGTGATCGGCGACGTTGAAGACGGGACGGGCGTGACGGACCGCTAAACCTAGACAAATATGGAGGAAAATGGAGCTTGGCGGTCGAGCTTGGAGAGGAGAAACCTTAAGTAGTGTGGCTCGGGCATTCCATCGAACACCTTGTGTGCATATGAGGTGAGCTAGAGCACCACCAAGCCCTCTCCCCTCGGCGGAAAAAAGCAGAGCAAAGTGTGCTCTGCTCTTGCGAGGGGTATATATAGGCACCACCATTGGTCCCGGTTGGTCGCATGAACCGGGACTAAAGGTTGCCTTTGGTCCCGGTTGGTCGCCCAACCGGGACCAATGGTGGTGGGCGAGAGCGAGGCCCATTGGTCCCGGTTCATCCCACCAACCGGGACCAAAAGGTCGAGACGAACCGGGACCAATGGCCCACGGGTCCGGCCGGCCCAGGGCTCATGAACCGGTCCAATGCCCCATTGGTCCGGTTCTGGATTGAACCGGGACTAATGGGCTGGACCGGCCTGGACCATTGCCCCCTTTTCTACTAGTGACCGCTACCTTTACCAAATCGTATTCACACACTTAACTCTCAGCACCAGAACATATCGTAACACTCCAATTCATTCCCAATGAATTAGACCTGACACAACTCTAAGCAATAGCAAGCATGGCATGGTAGGAACACAACATGGCTAAATCAACTCCTACACATGCTAGTGGGTTTCAACTATTTACTGTGGCAATGACAGGTCATGCAGAGGAATGGGTTCAACTACCGCAGCACAAAGTAGCAGATGAATCGTTGTTGTCCTAATGCAATAACTGAGAGTAAGAGAGAGAGAGAGTAGGTTTGTATCGGAATGAACAAGGGGGTTTGCTTGCCTGGTAGATCAACAGGGGGGCACTGCTCCTTAGGCAGGTACTCTGGAGCACTCTCCGGAGCAGGACCTATCAAGAAGGAACGATGTCGGCAATCAATACACAAGCATATGCAACAATATGATGCATGATCATGGCATGTATGTGTGATGCTTTTTGAGCTAATGCAGCTAGCATTCATTTGGTTGAAGTCCATTTGAACTAAAGATTCAAATGCATCTCCAAAGTAAGCTCTTTGTAAATGCCATTATAGTGTTTCACTTATACAACAGGTATAAGTTGGTTTGTCATGCACGAAACTAGTACATATGGATAGATTGAATTTTTCTGATAATTTTTCATATATAAATTATTTCAATCTAAGCTACGGTTGAATTTCTACGATTTTTTGAAGTTTATAGCATTTTCTGGAATTTCTTGATTTAAATTAAAACCAGAAATTGATTAATTGCGTCAGCATGACAGCGGCATGATGTCAACGAGTCAACCGCGGCTGACCAGGTCAAACCTGACGTGTGGGGTCCACACGTCAGTGTCACAGTGTTAAACGTAGGTTTTTTTACTAATCTAATTAAAATTAGTGGCGCTGGGCCCATTGTCAGTGTCTCAGGGGTTTAGTTAGGTGGTGATTAGCCTTAAGCTAATCACCTGGCAGGTCGGGCCCGCACGTCCGACCGGCAAGGTCATCGCCGGCGACCTCTGGACGCGGCGGTGTCCACGCTGCAGGGCACGGGGGCGGTGGCTGAGAGCACCGGGGCGTAGCCCGGGCTCTCCCGCACCTAGTGGAACAGGTGGGAGGAGCTGGGGAGGCTGGAGCTCGCCGGAGCGGAGCTCGCGGCGGCGGGTGGAGCTCGGTTCGAGCGAGCGCGCGGCTACGGCGCACGGGGAGGTAGGAGAGGAGGGGGAACCGACGGGGGCTCCTGATGGACGGAAGAGCAGCTCGATGGGCTCGGGGCCTTGCGGCGGCGGCGGCGACAGAGATCCACGGCGGCTGGAGGTGAAGAAGGCGACGGCGACGGCTTCACGGGGTGTCCGGCGACGCACTGCTTGGCGGAGAGGTAGCGGACGAGGTGGCGGAGCTCTCAGGCACGACGGGCGGTCGAGGGGATGGCGGGGAGCGCGGGGCAGCGAACGGCGGCGACTGGCGCGTTCGGCCGCGAGAGAGAGAAAGAGCGAGGGGAAGAGGGAATGGGCACGGGAGAGAGCGAGAGAGGCTTGAGGGGGGGTGCGTGGTGACGCGCGCGTGATCCATTCGACAAGGGGGAGAAGCAGGAGGTGGCGGGAGACGTGGCCGCGGCCGGCTGCGGTGCGGCCACGCAGCAACTCCTACTAGCAGGAGCTTGAAGAAGCTCCTGGCAGTTGGGCTGGGCCGTATGCTGGCTGGGCCGGCCTGTTGGCCGCTGGGCTGCACAGCGCCGGGCTGCACAGGTAAGTATCTTTCCTGATATGTTTTTCTTTCTATGTCCTGACATTTGTTTTGATTTAATAATAACTAGCGGAGTGTCCCGCGCAATTGCGCGGCTAGATTAGTCATTGTGTCGGCTCGGTGGTTATGCAATTTTAGAATTGTTTTTCTATTCTTGATTGCATTAAGGTTATTAGATCTCCATCACCTAAATTGGCAAGTGGTCCAATAGTAAGTGTCTGAATTTAGGAAAAACTATAGATAAAGGTATCCATGTCTACAAAAGTGAATCATATTTAGGAAATATTAGACAACTGATTACTATTGTTTTCAGAGTTGGACATATTGTACATTTAATATACATAGTTTAGTCCTAACAAATAAGAAGTATAAGGCTTTCCTCCTTTTCTAGCTGAACGAACATTACAATTATTACATCTATATTTAAGAAATGACTATTCATAATTGTCGGCTGATAAAACTGGAACCTCGCCCCATTGGCGGAGATGCCGTTGATCACACTTTTTCAGCAGAACTAGTTGATACATTTTACTGACACTTTTTTACTTCTAAATTCTGAAAGCAACTATTTATAAATTTCCATAGGTAAAGATTTAACCTTGGCCTTAAAGGTGGCGATCTAGTTGATCAACATTCTCCAACAAAACTAATTTATATCTTTGAATTATTTTCTTGTAAACTAAAACATACGGAGCAGACATAGCTTTTCTAAAATAATTAATTGGGTGACCCGTGTAGAGCCGTGCCTCTGCACGCCTTAGATTTTTCATTCTTTTTGTTATGTTTATTCATGTACATTATATTAGACTTGATACACAAACACGCCATTACATATTTTTATAAGATTTAAATTGCTAAATTATATTCATTCGTTATTCCGAATAGCGTAATGTATACTATTTCAAATTATTATTTTTACTTCATTAGAGAACAAAATTGTTAGGTAGTGTCACGTGTATTTCACCGGCAGTATTATTATTACTTATATTGTTTGACAACATGCTTTACAATTAAGACATGTCTGAAAAATACATTGTTGTTTGCCTTTGTAGTTAGATTAGCATAACATATATACATTGTTAATTTTTCGGATTCTATCACTTATATTTTTTTATAGCAGTTCACATTGATAACTACATGTTCGCAATTTTCCCATGTGCATAAACTTTACATGTGGGTGCTGCTAGTTTTTTCTATTCCACCACTTGACTGGTTGTGCAAACTCCACCAGCTCGACGACAACATTTTCTATGATCGCTCATCACGCCCGCGTCTTTGTTTTGATAAACCTACCATCATTGTGCTTCTTCTTGCTTGTTACTCTTCCTAGCATTTAGCTAGCAGGCTATGATTATCCTCCCTGAACTCCTGAAGGATACATCTCAGTGTTAGTTGTTACTACGGCACAACTCTATAGTTGTTGTCATGCGTCACATAGTACTTTTTTGTTAAATTTTGTCTTCTTTAAATGATGCATTTTGTCCAGACTATAAGTTGTATGAGGAATCAACATCTCACTCAAAATAAGAGGACGATGTTGCTAATCCACATATTTTCCCTAAACAATAGCATGCATGCCTGGTATGCATCTCATTTTATTTTCTCAACCAAAATTTATAAGTTGTTCATATGTAAAAAAATTGTATATAAAAATAAAGACGTAGGTCATACAAATTTGCAACTAACGTACTAAGGAGGGTGACCCAAATCTAAAACTGCACGTGTGTCTGTTTTTCTTGAGTTGGCACGTCTGTTCTTGTTGTACATGATTTCTTGCGTTTCCTTTGTTTCTTTCTTGGGGTAATTAATTTTCTTTTTTTCTGGAGTCCACGGCTTACACTTCTTGTTTTATAGCAAGACAAATACGGACTTACCTTTTTGATAATTTCGTCCGGACTATAAGTTGTATGAGGTATCATCATCTCACTCAAAATAATAGGACGATATTGTTAATCTACATATTTTCCCTAAACAATAGCATGCATCCCTGGGATGCTCTCATTTTATTTCCTCAAGCAAAATTTATAAGTTGTTCATATGTAGAAAAAAATGTATATAAAAATAAGGACGTAGCTCATACAAATTTGCAACTGCCGTACTAAGGAGGGTGACCCAAATTTAAAAATGCACGTGTGTCCGTTTTCTTTTTGACTTGGCACGTGTGTTCTTGTTGTACATGGTTTCTTACATTTACTTTGTTTCTTTCTTGGGGTAATTAATTTCCTTTTTTTCCGGAGTCCACGGCTTACATGTCTTGTTTATAGCAAGACAAATATGAACTTTTTTTGCAGGTCAAAATATGGAAAAAAAATCTTTTAACAGCTGATGAAAATATGGACTTTAGAACGTTTGGCACTCCCTTCAAAAAAAAGGAATCCGTTTGGCACTTTTTTTTCCGGGTGAATCTGTTTGGAACTCTGAATGTGGACTAAAAAACTGTTCGGCCTGATTAAAAAAACTGCCGGCTATGTCCAAGTGTCCAGGAAAGTTACTTTTTTCTTTTTACTACAATATATTACTATACACGTGACAGGTTGTAATAATTGCACTTTAAATTAATATAGTATAGGTAACGCTATATCATTAAATCTTGGCCGTTTATATCTAAATCTTTACGGTCGAGATAATTATAACTGTGTGGATGAACGTGATGGTTTGTTTGACTCTTGTTTTAATTATATAATAGATACTAAACCATTTTATTTTCTTATGCCAATTTTTGTAGGGGCTAGTGGTATTATTCCAGAGCTCCTCAACAACTGGCATCATTTTTGGACAATATTATATATATATATATATATAACAATATATATCCAAAGCAAATAATTACTGCATTAATTCCAAATGCCCAAAATAAATACTTATGAGCTCCTAAAAATATTGGTTTGATTTTTTTATCTCTCTCCAATATTTTCAGAGAGCAACATGAACATTTTCTTGGACCTTTTTGGAGCAATTTTTATTTGGGTCATTTCCAGAAATGATTCTGAGGGTTTCACAAATCCTCATTTCAAATTTAACGGAATTTAAACATGATGCACACATGACTAGCTAGCCTTCAGCGTACCAGAACTAGGGATGTGACACCAGGCCAGGCAATCCTGTATTGAACGACACCTAAGAAAACCATACTGATTCCTGTGGATATACTGAAGAATTACCCTTTGAAGCCGATTAGCAAGCAGCTTGGTCAGAAATTTCAGACATGTATTAGTCAAAGAAATAGGCCGAAAGTCTCCAACAAGCTTGGGGCTAAATTTTTTGGGGACCAGAGTGATTAGAGAGCTGTTGAGACACTCAAGGTTACACTTGCCCTCATAAAATTCTTGAACCAAGTTCATGAAGTCATCCTCGACTATTAACTTCAAAGCAGTAGGGTTGAAAGAAGTTTTGAGTCCACACGTAATAGTTCAATTGTCGGGTTTCCGATTGAAAACAATACGGGGACCAAGGAACGAATGGATATGTCAAGAAGTATCACTTGTATCAAGAATTCTTAAAGAGGTGGTGAAATTCTTACGACATTCCTGACATAAAGATGGTGATACTCCAAGTTAAAGAAGAACAAATGATGGATAGCAAGGAACTCAAGGTATAACACAAAACATGAGCAAGCTTGTGTTGGAGGGAAGGCAATAAAGTGGTCGATGATAACACAAATCATTGAGTGCAAGGATGGTATTTCTCATCATGAATTCAATTGATATCCTGGAAAAGCTTAGAATGCTGATGATGATCGCGACACATTTGTTGAGAAATTTCATGAAGATGTAATCGATGAGCGATGACATCAAGTCAAAGGAATGATGAAGCGAAAGGTGACTGAAACCATCGGTAGGACACAAACTCGAAATCAAGTTTGCTATTCAAGGAAAAATGATATGAGGAGGAAGATCAACGTAAGATTAGCTCACCATCGAAAGTTGTGTTTCGGGAAGAAGGACCAGGTAGCACAGTTAAAATTAACATGATAACGATGTAGCCGACCAGGCTAGGAATGACGTGATGGAGTATTAAACGTCTCAACAACAAAGTACTAGGAGTATTGAATCACAGTGTTGATTCGATTCACTAATTGGTGTTCTCGGTTGACGACAACCCAGAACCCGTGGAGTGACTAGGACGTGGAAAGGTGCTACTTCATCAAAAATTCATAAGATGTAGTGCAATGGGTTGATATCCTCGAAATACCAGGGGGTAATACTCGAAGGTGGATCCAAATAGAGGTTGAGCAGGCGTAATGATCTGAAGAAGGCAAGTACTTTAACTTGTCCGAGAAATAGAATCAAAGAAGAACATATGGTCGGAACCATGATTGCAAAGGATCAATTCACAGAAACCAGAGGATATTACATCAAGGAAATAGTTATTGCTACAAGAAGCTTCCATAATAGGATCTACAACGTGTCCATGGGCATGAACACAGAGGTCCAAGGTCGACTCCCACTTCTTCAATTCATAACCTTCCATTCACGTCTCAGGTTTAAAAAATGACATTAGTTGTTGAAAGTTTTTCCTAGTGCAATACCAGATAAGTATGACCCGTGAAATCTTTTGGGTTCACACATATTAGGGAAGGCGTTGGTTCAATCCATCGGGGCATCTTAGGAAATATACCACAAACTTCAGTGTAAATAATACAAGCTTGAAAGTAGAGCATGGTTGACAAAGCAGAGGATACAATTTACCAAAGGCATTATATACCCGTGGAAAGGCTCACAAGTTTATTGAATATGAAGGACACTATCGAATAATAACCCAACAAGGGGTCTTGTGGTCTATGAGCTGATGTGAGTATCGATACTCTATCAGAGGAAGAAGGAATGCAAGGGCATCGGATCATAGAAACAACTGACTAATCCCAAGCTCAAATGCAAAGGAATTATGATTTCCAAATCAAAGGATCAGAAGCCAACACTCTGACTAAGAACGGATAAGTTGAATAGACTTAGGGGTACAATCAACAGCAATTTGATTGGTCGAGAACCAGCTCATGTTTAAAATGGTGTCTGATTCGGAAGGATGAATTCTAGGATATGATTGAGGATTGCGAGCATTCGAACATGTTGAATCAAGGGACTCAAAACGATAATGACAAAGGATACTATGAATATTGCTAGTCATATGGAACGCAACCATAATGCAAGCAGACAAGTATCTGCAGAGCAGTAGCAGGCAGAGGATTACCAGAAGATCAGATAGTATTTCAATGTATCTTGTGAATCATATGAACCACAGGGGAAGAACGGATACTCGGTAAGTGCAAGGAATTATCCGTAGGGGGTATTCATGTGGCAAGAACTGCTAGGCAGTAAGCTCAAAGGATTCTCAGAACAATGGAGAGCAGTTCGGGGCATCTTGTAATAAAAAGATCAATGGGATTGAATGTAGGCAAGTGTATGCAGTTATCCATACGGATATAATAGTGGTACAAAATTTGCAAAGGCAGTGGGCACTAGCGTCAAGGGAAAACATCGAATAGCATCTTCGAAACCTTCTGGTGCAGCAGGCGATCATCTGTAATAAGGGGCTCTCTAGGAGAAAGTAGTTATGAGAACCTAGAGTCAGATTTAGTAAAATCATTTAACACGAATAGAAGAGAAATTAGAGTCCCAGAGTATAGGTCAAGGAATAAAAGATCCCAATACCACCCAATAGTGACGCGGGCCCGTAAGCCACATAGCCATGTTAGCAAAAAAAATCAATGACTAGACCCAACTTCGGCCAAGGAGTTGGAAAGGGGGATTCCAACAGATAGCCGGCTCTGATACCAACTTGTGACGCCCCCAATTTGACCGTACACTAATCATGCACGCAAATATGTATGACTAAGATCAAGGACTCACGGGAAGATATCACAACACAACTCTAGAAGAAATTAAAATCATACAAGCTTCATATTACAAGCTAGGGGCATCGAGGGCTCGAATACAAAAGCTCGAAAGCACAATAGTCAGTGGAAGCAACAATATCTGAGTACAAACATAAGTTACACAAGTTGCCATAAGATGGCTAGCACAAATAGGGATATAGATCGAAAAGGCAAGGCCTCCTGCCTGGGATCCTCCTAAACTACTCCTGGTCGTCATCGACCTCCACGTAGTAGTAGCCTCCGTCGGGGTAGTAGTCATCGACGGTGGCATCTGGCTCCTGGACTCCACCATCTGGTTGCATCAACAGAGAAAAAAGGAAAGGGGAATAGGGGGAGCAAAGCAACCGTGTGTACTCATCCAAAGTACTCGCAAGCAAGAATCTACACTATGTTGCATTGGTATTTGTATTAAGGTGTAATATCTATGGGCTAAACTGCAGAATGCCAGAATATGAAAGGGAAAGCTAGTCCTATCGAAGACTACACTTCTGGCAGCCTCCATCTTGAAGCATGTAGAAGAGAGTGGCTGGTAAGTTAACCAAGTATCAACGCATAGCATAATCCTACCCGACAATCCTCTCCTCGTCACCCTTTGAGAGAGCAATCACCGGGTTGTCTCTGGCACTTGAAAGGGTGTATTTTATTAATTATCCTGTTCTAGTTGTCATAATGTCAAAGTACAACTCAGGGTCGTCCTTTTACCGCGGACACGACTATTCGAATAGATCAATCTTCCCTGTAGGGGTGCACCACATTACCCAACATGCTCGATCACTCTGACTGGACACACTTTCCTGGGTCATGCCCGGCCTCGGAAGGTCAACACATTGTAGCCCTACCTAGGCCTAACGGAGAGGTCAGCACACCGGTCTAAATCCTATGTGCATAGGGGTCTTAGGCCCATCGCCCATTGCACACCTGCACGTTAAGCACACGGCCGTGATTAGACCTGGCAGCCTCCATTACAAAGGAGGGTGCTTTACACGGTCCAACCTGGCGCACACCACTCAGTCGCTGACGTCTAGGAGGCTTCGGCTGATACTATGACGTCGAGTGCCCATAACTGTTCCCGCGTTGTGGTTGTGGGAGTCTTGGATTAGGGGGTCCTTGGGCATCCGGTCTACTGATGTCGGCCGGACTAATGGGCCGTCAAGATACAAGATAGAAGATTATCTCTCGTGTCCGGTGGGGACTCTCACATGCGTGGATGGCAAGTATAGGTGTCCGGATATACTGTTCCTTTCTGTAAAACCAACTTTGTACAAACCCTAAGCCCCTCCGATGTCTATATAAATCGGAGGGTTAGATTGGAGGCAGAATCATAACATTGCTAGGCTAACTATTTAGGGTTAGCCGAATCAATCTCGAGGTAGATCAACTCTTGTAACCCCTATACCCTCAAATATAATCAAGCAGGAGTAGGGTTTTACCTCCATTAAGAGGGCCCGAACCTGGGTAAATACTGTGTACCTTCTCCATTGTTATCGTTGATCTTCAGACGCACAACTTGGCCCCCCTACCCGAGATCTGCCGGTTTTGACACCGACATTGGTGCTTTAATTGAGAGCTCCGCTGTATCGTTGACGGAAGGATCGAAGGCTCACCTTTTTGCTAGCGGTGACTCTATCTCCAAGGAAACCTTACTTCCCAGACATGTTTTTCTGTTCGGCGGCTTTGTGCTTCGAGCCAACTCGATCGGCCACCTTGAGCAGGTTGACAGTTATGCCCCCGGCCACCAGGTCAGGTTTGAAAACCTAAATTACGTTGGTGAGATCCGAGGAGACCTAGTCTTCGATGGATTTGCGGCCTCGGCCACCACTCTATGTCCCATCCAAGAAGAAACTTCGGATCCCCGGTCAGACCCCATCCAGGGGTCAATGCCCACCTCGGCCTTAGATCCGGGGCAGGTCTCATCGTCTGAAGACATGAGCGTAAGCCACGCCGGACTTCTTCCCCTTATCGAACTTCCTACTGAAGACCCAGATGCAGGCTTAGACTTGGCTCTGGGCAACCGTTCTGAACTACAAAGGTCTGCACTTAGCGGTTCCGATAAGGCGCCTCATGCCGAGCACAGCGCAACAGACCCGCAGTTTCCGGTCCCACTCCCGCTCCTAGATGAAGCGTTGGGTTTGATGCGGTCTCTCGCCATTACGGAGGCTTTACCTCTGAACTGCACCCAGCTTGGTCTGGAGGCTGAGAGAGGGAAATTTTACACCCCACCCACCACCCACTTGATAGCCATTGTCGAGGACTTAACCGACATGCTCGATTATGCGTCCGAAGACATTGACGGCATGGACGACGATGCCGACACCGAACCAAGCCAAGTCCCACCCGTCGTGGGGCATTGGATGGTTACCTCAACCTATGATGTGTACATGGTGGACACTCCAAGGAATGACGAGGATAACCCTAGCCTAGATGAGGACAAACCCGTCGACAAACCACCAAAGTGCCGGCGCCAGCGGCGCCGCTCACGATCACGTCAGGCAAAGGATAGCAATACCTACACCGGAGACAACAAGACTCCGGATGATGCCGAAGATCCTGAATACCACGTCGATCCCACGTCCGAACAGGATGAGAGGGAAGAGGGTGAACATAGCCCTGGACACGCGGACAATGAAGATGCGGAGGACATCAATTACATGCCAGAATCCGAAGAGGAGGTTAGCCTCGGTGACAAAGAGTTCATTGTCCCAAAGGAATCCCTCGACCAAGAACGCTTTAAGCAACAACTCATTGCCACAGCTCGGAGCCTGAAAGGGAAGCAGCAACAACAATTCAATGAAGAGCAAGACACGCTGAATGAAAGGTGGACTAAGGTCCTGGCCGCTGAGGAATATGGCCAAGAACGACCTGTCAAAAGTTACCCTAGGCACAAGCTGCTGCCTCAATTCGACGACAAAGTCCTTGAACCAATACCGTTGAAATACAATCAGGCAGACCAACTAGACTGACCACCATGTGGACGGGACAAAACAGCGTACCAAACCGAATACCAGCCCGCACCCGCTCGCCGAAGAGGCAGGGAGACTGCAGCCGCAGGATATACATACGACTTGCAACATGACCTAGCCAATAAACCTAGTCAAACCAGATCAATCTACGGATCAAGGGGGCGTGCCCCGGCGCGAGACAATGACAATGAAGCCCGGCGTGACGACCGTTACTATGTTCGGGATTAGTACGGAACCCAGATGTCAGCTGATCTCCGCCACGACATTGCGAGATACAGAGGGGCTGCACACCGCTTATGCTTCACTGATGAGGTTATGGAACATCACTTTCCGGAAGGGTTGAAACCCGTAAACATCGAACCATACGATGGAACGACGGATCCGACCGTCTGGATTGAAGATTTCCTTCTCCACATTCATATGGCTCGAGGAGATGATCTCCATGCCATTAAATATCTCCCTATAAAGCTGAAGGGACCAACTCGACACTAGCTAAACGGCCTCCCAGAAAACTCCATTGGAACCTGGGAAGACTTGGAAGATGCCTTTAGGGCTAACTTCTAGGGCACCTATGTACGGCCACCGGATGCAGACGAGTTGAGTCATATAATCCAGCAACCAGGCGAATCGGCCTGCAAGCTTTGGTATCGGTTCTTGACAAAAAAGAACCAGACTGTAGACTGTCCAGACACCAAAGCCTTAGCGGCCTTTAAGCACAGCGTCCGTGACGAATGGCTGGCCCAACACCTTGGGCAGGAAAAGACGAAGACCACGACAGCCTTAACGACACTCATGACCCGCTTCTGTGCGGGCGAAGACAGCTGGTTGGCTCGTAGAAGCAACAACTCAGGCAACCTCGGCACCTCTGAGGTACGGGACGACAATGGTAAACCTCGCCGCAATAAAAACAAACGTCAGAACAATAGCACCGACAACACAGATGATACGGTAGTCAATGCCGGATTCCACGGTCCTAAGTCCGGAGAGCGGAAGAAACCTTTCAAAGGTAGCAAGGATGGGCCATCCATCTTAGACAAAATCCTTGAGAGGCCCTGCCAGATTCACGGCACACCCGATAATCCTGCAAATCATACCAACAGGGACTATTGGGTCTTCAAACAGGCCGGTAAGTTAAATACCGACAACAAGGGAAAAGGGCCTCCAAGCGAAGACGAGGATGAGCCCCGTCAACCGAACACCGAGGGTCAAAAGCAGTTTCCCCCTGAGATGAGGACAGTGAACATGATATATGTCACTCACATCCCCAAAAGGGAGCGCAAGCGTGCACTTCGGGACGTCTACGCCGTAGAGCCTGTCGTCCCCATGTTCAAACCATGGTCAGCCTGTCCGATCACCTTTGATCACAGGGATCACCCAAGCAATATCCATTATGGGGGTTCAGCCGCCCTGGTTCTTGATCCAATCATTGGCGAATATCACCTCACCAGAGTCCTTATGGACGAAGGAAGCAATCTCAACTTGATATATCAAGACACCGTCCATAAGATGGGGATCGACCCATCATGAATCAAGCCCAGTAACACTACCTTTAAAGGTGTGATACTAGGAGTGGAGGCCCGTTGCACGGGATCAATCACACAGGAGGTAGTATTCGGCTCCCCAGATAACTTTCTCAGCGAAGAGTTAATCTTCGACATCGTCCCTTTCCGCAGTGGCTACCATGCACTGCTCGGACGAACTACCTTCGCCCGCTTTAACGCAGTACCACACTATGCTTACTTGAAGCTCAAAATGGCTGAACCTCATGGCATTATTACAGTCAATGGTAATATGGAGCGCTCACTCCGTATCGAAGTGCACACTGCGGCCCTCGCAACCGAAGTGTACAATGGCCTTATCAAGCCGAACAACTCGCCGGTTAATAAAGCCATCGATGCATCCAAACGAGTCCGGTCCGCGCATAACAGTGACAAGTCAATGGATCCGGGCCTTGATTAGTAGTTCGGCCTCCGCCGACCGCCCCATCAGGTCGCGGCTTACGTACCGCGCGTACATAATTACACACTAAAAATACCTTGGGCGGCACTGGAGCCACACTGCAGAATAGGTCCATTACACGGCTTGATCATAATTGGACCACATATATCTTTTTCCTTTTCACGCAGGTTCATCAAGAGCCCTACTTACAAGATGGTTGCCACAGGAGATCCTTTTAAGGCTAGCATGTCCCATCCATCAAACGCTCCTCTCAAAGGACTCACAACTAAGGAGGAAAGGCGCAGACGTGCGGCAGGGCATCATTGGAGTTTGTTTTCTGAATGTGGTTTTTAGGTCCTGTGTTAGACTTTCCCTTATGTAAAATTTGCTCTTTTTGGGCATGTAATATGACCTTAGTATTGAACGACATTGTCTTTCATCGAAATATCAATAAAGATATAAAGGCCACAGATGATTACCACCTTCTTGGTTGGGTGTTAGATTTTTACTTTGTCATCTGTGCTATTCCTTATGTTTGACTCACACATGTGGTTCGACACGGTCTTCATACCACGGGCTGTATTCGGCCCCGCTAAATTCTTAAGTCCGAACACCCGTAGGGAACTCTTCGGCGTCCTGGATATTGCATTATATGCATCTGCTCTGAATCATGTCTTTGGTCTATAGTTGGGTTGCCAGGCTCCTGTGTTTGCCACCTTACCTTCCGCAAGTTCGGCTAAGGTATTAAAGGGAGAACTACTGCGATTGTATTTCCGGTTCGTCCGGTCAAGTACCTCAGTAGAGAAAGCGAAAACTGACTATAATGGTAAGCGAGAGCGGGTCAGCGATCCGGTGACATAGTGTTATACTACAAATCACTCGTGATTTATGACGTGTCATACAAAGGGTTGGGTTTTTGACCAGCCACATTGCAAAGGCGCCGTGCTCCGGCTAGCCGATCATGCAACAAGGGGCTAGTGCTTAGCGCCACCAATGGACTCTTATGGCTAAGTGAAAGTACTAAAGCAGCATAGTCTGATTGCCTAGTTCATTTGCAAGATGCCTCCTAGCTTGGACCAAGACATTGGATTAAGTGTGGTCATGCGATCTCGATCACCCCTGTAATATTTACGTGGGGGCTGAAGCCGACGACTGGTAAACTTTCATACATATAAACGGCCAAAATAGGAGGATAAACTACTCATAAAATGCATAATCATAAATATTATACACCATGAGTTCGTTACGTGACTCTTACAACCGGACACAACTACTCAAATATTATGTCCTTGGAGCAGTGGCCTTCTACAATATAGGCTCCCTCGAGGACCTCGTTCAAGTACCTCTCCGTTCGTCGGTGCTCCTTGCCCTTAGGTGGCCCTGCGGTGGCAATCTCGGTGGCTCTCATCTTCGCCCACTGGACCTTCACCCGGGCAAAGGCCATCCGAGCACCCTTAATACGGGATGACCGCTTGAGGGCATCAATCCAAGGTAGCACCTCCACCAGCCTCTTCACGAGACCAAAGTGGCTGTTGGGTACGGCTTCGGTGGGCTACAGACGGACTATTACGTCCTTCATGGCTAGGTCGGCCATGCTATGCAGTTTGGATAGCTGCTTCATCTGGTCGGTCAGGGGCACTGGAAGCTCCAGTGCAAGGTACTGTGACCAGAATAGCTTTCCCGTTGAGCTCCCCTCTTCGGCTCGAAAGAATGCGACGGCGTCCGCAATGCTCCTGGGCAGGTTGGCAAAGGTGCTTGGAGAACTCCGAACTCGGGTTAGTAAAATATATCTTCTACTGGCATACCTACTCTACATAATAAAGGCCTTACCATCCGCAATCTGCCTCGCCTCTTGGATCTCTTGTCGAACATCTTGGGCATTAGCCCGGGCCTCCTTCAGATGCTCATAGGCTTTGGTGAGCTCGGAGGCTTGCTCCGAACTCGTCCGCTCCAAGGACTCGCATCTAGCAATAGCGTCCTTGAGCTCTTTCTCAACCTCACTGATAACCCACAAGTATAGGGGATCAATTGTAGCCTCTTTCGATAAGTAAGAGTGTCGAACCCAATGAGGAGCTAAAGGTAGAACAAATATTCCCTCAAGTTCTATCGACCACCGATACAACTGTACGCATGCTTACCATTTGCTTTACCTAAAACAAGTATGTAACTAGAAGGACTTTGTAGGTGATATTGGATAGGTTTGCAAGAATATAAAGAGCACGTAAATAAAAACTAGGGGCTGTTCAGATAAAGACGCAATAAAGTTAGTATAGCGAGTGCGGAAAAGTGGTGGTAGGAGTTGTGAAATTGTCCCTAAGTAATTGACTACTTTACTAGACCGATAGCAAGTATTATGTGGGAGAGGCCACTGCTAGCATGTCATCCCTGACTTGGAATTCTATGCATTTATGATTGGAACTATTAGCAAGCATCCGCAACTACTAACGTTCATTAAGGTAAAAGCCAACCATAGCATTAAGATATATTGGTCCCCCTTCAATCCCATACGCATCAATTTCTATGCTAGGTTGAAGCTTCTGTCACTCTTGCCCTCCAATACATAGTCCTATCAACATACAACTAACCCTATGGTGTGAGCCACGTGCGCGCTCATATGATGGGCACTAGAGGATAGCAACATAACCACAAGCAAATTAAACCAATCATAGCAATTCACCAATTACCGATAGGACAACGAAAATCTACTCAGACATCATAGGATGGCAACACATCATTGGATAATAATATGAAGCATAAAGCACCATGTTCAAGTAGACAGTACAATGGGTTGCGGGAGATTGGACCACTGTAGATAGATGGGGGAAGGTGATGGAGATGTTGGTGAAGACGAGGAGGTGTTGTTGTAGATCACGGTGATGATGATGGCCCCGGCGGTGTTCTGGCGCCACCGGGAGAGAGGGGGAGAGAGCCCCCCTTCTTCTTCTTATTCTTCCTTGAACTTCTCCCTAGATGGGAGAAGGGTTTCGCCTCTGGTCCATGGTCTCCATGGCGTGGGAGGGGCGAGAGCCTCTCCGAGATTGGATCTGTCTCTCTGTCTCTCTCTATTTTTTTGCCTTTCTGATTCTGCCCTTTCACCGTTTCTTATATTCCCGGAGATCCGCAACTCCGATTAGATTGAAACTTTGAACACGATTTGTTTCTGAATATTAGCTTTCTTGCGGCGAAAGATGGGCAACAACCGCCTTACGGGGTGTCCACGAGGGTCAGGGGTGCACCCAACCCCTGAGGCGCGCCCCCTGCCTCGTGGGCCCCTCGAGCATCGTGTCGTGTTGATTCCACTTCTCGAAATTCATAAATGTTCCAAAAAAAATCTCTGTCAGTTTTTATCTCGTTTGGACTCCGTTTGATATGGATTTTTTGCAAAACAAAAAACATGTAACAAACAGGAACTGGAACTGGGCATTGGATCAATATGTTAGTCCCAAAAATAATATAAAAAGTTGCCAAAAGTATATGAAAGTTGTATAATATTGGCATGTAACAATCAAAATTATAGATACGACAGAGACGTATCAGCATCCCCAAGCTTAATTCCTACTCGTCCTCGAGTAGGTAAATGATAAAAAAGATAATTTTTGATGTGGAATGCTACCTAGCATAATCTTGATCATGTAATCTAATCATGGCATGAATATTAAGACACGGGTGATTCAAAGCAATAGTCTATCATTTGACATAAAAGAATTTAATACTCAGGCATCCCAACAAACAATCATGTCTTTCAAAATATCAATGCTAAAGAACGTTATCCCTACAAAATCATACAGTCTTTTATGCTCCCTTTTCTTAACACAAGGTACCCCTCATGCCCATCCCGGTGTCAACCAAGCAATTGGTTCATACTTTTTAACGCGCTTCAGCTTTTTCAACCCTCACGCAATACATGAGCGCAAGCCATGGATATAGCACTACAGGTGGACTAGAGTATGATGGTGGATGTTATGTGGAGAAGACAAAAGGGATAAAGTCTCACATCGACGCGGCTAATTAACATGCTATGGATATGCCCATCAATTGATGTCAATGCGAGGAGTAGGGATTGCCATGCAACGGATGCACTAAGAGCTATAAGTGTACGAAAGCTCAAACTGGAAACTAAGTGGGCGTGCATCCAAGTTGCTTGCTCATGAAGACCTCGGGCATTTGAGGAAGCCCATCATCGGAATATACAAGCCAAGTACTATAATGAAAAATTCCCACTAGTATATGAAAGTGAAAGCACATGAGACTCTCTATGAAGAACATGGTGCTATTTTGAAGCACAAGTGTGGTAAAAGGATACTAACATTGCCCCTTCTCTCTTTTTCTCTCATTTTTTGTTTTTGTTTTTTTGTTGGGCTTCTTTGGCCTCTTTTTTTATTTGGGCTTCTTTGGCCTCTTTTATATTTTTTAAAGTCCGGAGTCTCATCCCAACTTGTGGGGGAATCATAGTCTCCATCATCTTTCGTCACTCGGTCAATGCTGTAATAATGATAATCATCACACTTTTATTTACTTACAACTCAATATTACAACTCGATATCTAGAACAAAGATATGACTCTATATGGATGCCTCTGGCGGTGTACCGGGATGTGCAATGATCTAGCATAGCAAAGATATCAAAAAACGGACAAGCCTTGAAAACATCATGCTAGCTATCTTACGATCATGCAAAGCAATATGACAATGAATGCTCAAGTCATGTATATGATGATGATGGAAGTTGCATGGCAATATATCTTGGAATGGCTATGGAAATGCCATAATAGGTAGGTATGGTGGCTGTTTTGAGGAAGATATAAGGAGGCTTATGTGTGATAGAGCATATCATATCACGGGGTTTGGATGCACCGGCGAAGTTTGCACCAACTCTCGAGGTGAGAAAGGACAATGCACGGTAGGAAGAGGCTAGCAATGATGGAAGGGTAAGAGTGCATATAATCCATGGACTCACATTAGTCATAAAGAACTCATATACTTATTGCAAAAGTTTATTGGCCCTCGAAGCAAAGTACTACTATGCATGCTCCTAGGGGGGAGGTTGGTAGGAGTTAACCATCGTGTGCCCCCGACCTTCACGCAAAGATAAACAATCAAAATATAATGTGCGCCAATTTGGTTACATAGTTAGGAGACCATACGTGCATGCTTCGGGAATCAAAAACCTTAACACCAATAATCTTACTAAACACAACCATTTACTAGAACCTCCCACATATTATCATCTCTATATCGCAAAACTATTGAAAGGAATCAAACATATCATATTCAGTGATCTACAAGTTTTATGTAGGATTTTATGACTAACCATGTGAATGAACAATTCCTGTCATCTCTCTAAATAGATATAAGTGAAGTAAGAGAGTTTAATTCTTTCTATAAAAGATATGCCCACGCTCTAACAAATTTAAGTGAAGAAAAAGAGCATTCTACAAATGGCGGTTTTCTATGTGAAGAGAAATAGGCAATCCAAACTTCAAATAATATAAGTGAAGCACATGAAGCATTCTATAAAGCCATACTCAAAAGATATAAGTGAAGTGCAATGAGCATTCTATAAATCAACCAAGGACTATCTCATACCAGCATGGTGCATAAAAGGAAAGTGAAAACTAAATGCAAACGACGCTCCAAGATTTGCACATATTGCATGAATGAAACGAATCCAAAAACATACCGATACTTGTTGAAGAAAGATGGGATGCCTTCCGGGACATCCCCAAGCTTAGACGCTTGAGTCTCCTTTAATATTCACTTGGGGTGCCTTGGGCATCCCCAAGCTTGAGCTCTTGCCTCTCCTCCTTTTCCTCATATCGAGACCTCCTCGATCTTCGAACACTTCATCCACACAAAACTTCAACAGAAAACTCGGTAAGATCCGTTAGTATAATAAAGCAAATAACTACTCTTTCATGGTAATATAACTTTTCCATGGTTTAATCCACTAATAGAAATTGATAGTTTCATCAAAACAAGTAAACTATGCATCAAAAACAGAATTTGTCTTAAACAGGACAGTATGTAGTAATATGAACATTCACAATACCTCTAGTACTCCAACAATTCTGAAAAAATTATGAAAAATAAAAAATTTGTATAGAAAGATAGTGCAAAAATTTTCAAAACCGTTTGACGTTCCAGTAAAAAAATGTAAAATCGTGCACTACAGCCAAAGTTTCTGTCCTGCACCGCACAAACCAACAAGCAATCTAAACATTCTAAAGGCAAACCTTGGCACATTATTTTTATTTTTAAACTTTATAAAAGCACACAATAGAAATAAATGTCTCTCTAAAACTTCCGGGTTGTCTCCCTAGCAGCGCTTTCTTTAAAGCCATTAAGCTACGCATATAATGCTCAAGTAATGGATCCACCCGGACCCCAAGGTATATGAAAGCCAATTTGAATTAACAATGATTTGTAATTAAGTAGTGCGCACCAAGTAACATATATCATGCAACAACGAAGTCTAACTCTCTTCCTATGCATCGGCATGTCATAAAAGAACAATTGATGCACACATATTAAAGGCCAATGCATAGAATAAATAGTTTCTTGCATTTCTATGATGTTGGAAACATAAAGAGGCGGAGATGTAGTTCCTCTCTCATTATAATTGCAAGTAGGAGCAGGAAGCACATGCATATTATATTCATCAAAATCATCATGTGTAGTAGTAAAAGGAAACCCATCGATATAATCCTTAATAAGTGCAAACTTCTCCGATATAGTGTAGTCGGGAGAATTCAAAAAGATAATAGGACTATCTAGCGTGGGTGCAATAGAACAATTTCATGTTTAACATAAGGAACTATAGCAAGTTCATCTCCATAAGCATAATTCATATTGGCATCTTGGCCACAAGCATAGCAAGCATCATCAAAAAGGGATATTTCAAAAGAATCAACGGGATCATAACAATCATCCTTCGGTAAGCACGAAGGGAAATTAAACAGTGTATGAGTTGAAGAGTTACTCTCAATAGAAGGTGGGCACGGGTAGCTAATCCGATCTTCCTCCTTTTGTTCTTCGCTCTTCTCATCATCTTTTTCATCCAATGAGCCCACAGTTTCATCAATTTCTTCTTCCATAGACTCCTGCAAAATATTAATCTCTTCTTGGACAGCGGAGGAGTCCTCAACTTAAGTATGGTTTAACATAGGCATTAGAAGCATAATTATCATAACAATATTTAAGTATGGCAAAATTTTCAGATTTGTAAAGAGTAGCATCATACTTTCCAATCAAAGAAGCAATTTCATAAGCACCCTTAAAAGCAACAAATTCTTCAAGTTGTTGAACATCATAGTAATTATAAACACCCTTAGCATACGAAGATACGATTCCATTATCACTGAACTCACATTAGTAGGGCATGTGTTTCTTAGGGTCTTTAGAACAACAAGTAAAATCATAAATTTCACATAAATTCCAAGCATAACATTGCAAACGATGAATTTGATCCAGTAAAAGTTTCCCTTTTTGAGATAAGCGGTGTCGCACATAACAAGCATGCACATCTAAAGATTTTCCCTCAACTAAGCTAGTTGGGGTTTCATCATGAGCACATAGGGATCAAAGATGATTCAAGTAAAAAGCTTCAAGAGTGTGATAGATTTTCAGTGGTTCTTCAACCATTGGTGTAGTAGGTACAACTATTTTTTTGGTATTTTGTGTTTCCTACCCATAACTAAAGATAAAAAACAAGAGCACAAAATAAAAACTACTTAGCGATAAAGCAAACAAGCACACACGAGAATATTCACCGCATGCTATAACTCCCCGGCAACGACGCCAGAAAAAGGTCTTGATAACCCACAACTATAGGGGATGAATTGTAGCCTCTTTTGATAAGTAAGAGTGTCGAACCCAACGAGGAGCTAAAGGTAGAACAAATATTCCCTCAAGTTATATCGACCACCGATACAACTCTACGCACGCTTAACGTTCGCTTTACCAAAAACAAGTATGAAATTAGAAGGACTTTGTAGGTGTTGTTGGATAGGTTTGCAAGAATATAAAGAGCACATAAAGAAAAACTAGGGGCTGTTAAGATAAGGACGCAATAAAGTTAGTATAGCGAGTGCGGAAAAGTGGTGGTAGGAGTTGTGAAATTGTCCCTAAGCAATTGACTACTTTACTAGACCGATAGCAAGTATTATGTGGGAGAGGCCACTGCTAGCATGTCATCCCTGACTTGGAATTCTATGCATTTATGATTGGAACTATTAGCAAGCATCCGCAACTACTAACGTTCATTAAGGTAAAATCCAACCATAGCATTAAGATATATTGGTCCCCCTTCAATCCCGTACGCATCAATTTCTATGCTAGGTTGAAGCTTCTGTCACTCTTGCCCTCCAATACATAGTCCTATCAACATACAACTAAC
Source organism: Aegilops speltoides (assembly GCA_021437245.1). NCBI lineage: Eukaryota > Viridiplantae > Streptophyta > Magnoliopsida > Poales > Poaceae > Aegilops > Aegilops speltoides. The sequence goes on from CM038144.1 coordinate 52,992,280, forward strand.
CCTATGGTGTGAGCCACGTGCGCGCTCATATGATGGGCACTAGAGGATAGCAACATAACCACAAGCAAATTAAACCAATCATAGCAATTCACCAATTACCGATAGGACAACGAAAATCTACTCAGACATCATAGGATGGCAACACATCATTGGATAATAATATGAAGCATAAAGCACCATGTTCAAGTAGAGGGTACAGGGGATTGCGAGAGAGTGGACCGCTGTAGATAGATGGGGGAGGGTGATGGAGATGTTGGTGAAGACGACGGAGGTGTTGGTGTAGATCACGGTGATGATGATGGCCCCAGCGGCGTTCCGGCGCCATCGAGAGAGAGGGGGAGAGAGCATCCCTTCTTCTTCTTCTTCCTTGACCTTCTCCCTAGATGGGAGAAGGGTTTCCCCTCTGGTCCGTGGTCTCCATGGTGTGGGAGGGGCGAGAGCCCCTCCGAGATTGGATCTGTCTCTCTATCTCTCTCTGTTTTTTGCCTTTCTGATTCTGCCCTTTCACCGTTTCTTATATTCCCGGAGATCCGTAACTCCGATTGGATTGAAACTTTGAATATGATTTGTTTCCGGATATTAGCTATCTTTTGGCGAAAGAAGGGGAACAACCGCCTTACGGGGTGTCCAGGAGGGTCAAGGGCGCGCCCACCCCGCTGGGGCGTGCCCCCTGCCTCGTGGGCCCCTCGAGCATCGTCTCGCGTTGATTCCACTTCTCAAAATTCATAAATATTCCAAAAAAATCTCCGTCAATTTTATCCCATTTGGACTCCGTTTGAGATGGATTTTCTACGAAACAAAAACATGGAACAAACAGGAACTGGCACTGGGCACTGGATCAATATGTTAGTCCCAAAAATAATATAAAAAGTTGCCAAAAGTATATGAAAGTTGTATAATATTGGCATGGAACAATCAAAAATTATAGATAAGACGGAGATGTATCACTCACCCACTCGCACCTCATGTCGTTGGCGGGCAGTCTGCTCCTCCTCTAAGCTTTTGGCAGCCTTGTCCGTGGCCGCCTTGCTCGCCTTCGCCTCCCTCTTGGCTTCGACGAGGATGCTTCTGAGGGACTCGACCTCATCGGCACCAACTGCGAACATAGTTAAAACATTTTTTATTCTATTTCAAACAACTCACACATATACAATTGGAGATATATATATACTCAATGCACGCATACCTTGCGTCTCCTTCAACCGTTTGTTGATGCGGATTTCTTCTTCATCTGCCAGCCGCAGCTTCCGAGTGAGTTCGGAAAGTTGGGCGGACTGGGCGCTCGTCGCCAGCAGGGAAGCCTGTTTTACAATAGAGTGTCACCTCTTCCCAACACTATGTGATCCTCTGTCCGGCTTCTTCAAAGCTGGACAGAGTCTCAGGGGCTACTATCTATACACAGGCATATCCCTTTATTGAAATCGGTTAGAAAGTTACATCGCATACCTCAAAGCTCGTTAACAGGCTGGTAAAGGCTTCATTCAGCCTGCTTTTGGCGGACTGAATCTTATCAACCACCACACCCATCAGGGTGCGGTGCTCCTCCACGACGGAAGCACGGCGAAGCGCTTCCGCTAAATTATCTGGCGCTTCCGGATTCATGGAGGTCGCCGGTGGAGTCGACGCTCCCCCCTCCTTCAAAGGGGGTCACTTGCCTAATTCCGGAACCGTACGGGTTTCTCGAACAGTGTTCGGCCGGGGGCCGGATTGGTCATGGCCCCCGTCCTCAGTCTCCATGGGGGTTGGCCCTCCCATGTCTTCGGCAGCCGAGGTATTACCCCCTGGCGCCGTCCTGACGTGCACCTCTTCATGTCCTGGAGAGGCTCTGCGGGACACGACTTCGGTGTCGTCTGGAGCAGTAGGCAGGTAGGCCCACGGAGGCGTCTCGCTCTCCACCATCCCTGGCTCCAACGAATTCCCTGGAGACGATATTTGAGGAAGATCGTGGGACGGACTGAAAAACAGAATACAATATGTTAAAAACTATAATTATAAACGCCAATGTGTGTAAGGCATCTGGAGATACTGACAATTCGGCTGGGGGCTTCGACCTAGGGCGATGCTCGGGGATGACTTCGGCATCCGAATCCGAGTCGCCCGTGAGGGATACCCTCCCCCTTTTGGACGCCTCCGCTTCTGGGTCTGCAGAAGCCGCCCTTTTCTTCCTCCTCCCCTTAGGGGGAGAGTCTCTCTCTTCCTCCTCCTCCTTTTTGTCTTCATCCCCCTCGTGGGAGGGAAGGGCTTCGGAATCCCGGGACATAGTCTCTGGGGGACCTTTACGGCGGGGGCCGTTTTTGTCCTCCTTGTCCTTCTTCTTGGTTTTCTTCTCCGGTGCCTGGTATGGCGCCGGAACCAGCATCCTCGCCAGCAGAGGATCAGCGGGGTTTTTGGGCAGCGGAGCCGGACACTTGATCCGCTCCGCCTTCTTTGTCCAGCCCTGTTTCAAATATGAAAGTCTTAATACACCCCTGTGATTTCCGGATTAAGTTATGTTCGGAAACTAAAGAACTTATCGTAGTGGTTGGGTGAGCACAATCAAGGCCGATGCCATCTGTCGTCTTCGGCCACAACTTCTGCTTCTGGCCCTTGAAAAGTAGCCTCCAGATATCTTCATGCGTCGTGCCAAAGAATCGCTGGAAGGTCCGCGGCCCTTTCGGATTGAACTCACACATGTGGAGAGGCCGGTGCTAGCAGGGAAGGATCTGGCGGAATAGCATCACGTGAACCACGTCGGTGAGGTCGGTGTTCCTTTCTATGATGTTTTTGATGCACTTTTCCAGCATCGACACCTCGTCAGCTGACCCCCAGTCCAGACGCTTGTTGATCCATGACGCTAGCCACATTGGGGGTCCGGATTTAAACTCAGGAGTGGCCACCCAGTTGGCGCCGCGAGGTTCGGTGATGTAGAACCACTCCTGCTGCCATATTTTCATAGTTTCCACAAAAGCCCCCTTTGGGCCAGGTGACGTTGGGAAGCTTGCTCACCATCGCACCTCCGCAGTCTGCGTGCTCCCAGTCCACTACCTTTGGCTTTACGTTGAAGAATTTGTGCCAAAGGCCGAAGTGGGGGGGGGGATGCGGAGGAGTGATACGTCTCCATCGTATATACTTTTCCAAACACTTTTGCCCTTGTTTTGGACTCTAACTTGCATGATTTGAATGGAACTAACCTGGACTGACGTTGTTTTCAGCAGAACTGCCATGGTGTTATTTTTGTGCAGAAATAAATGTTCTCGGAATGACCTGAAAATGCACGGAGCAACTTTTCAGAATTAATAAAAAATATTGGTGAAAGAATCAACGTCAGGGGGCCCACACCCTGTCCACGAGGGTGGGGGCGCGCCCCCTGCCTCGTGGTCCCCCTGGAGGTCAACCGACCTCAACTCCAACTCCACATATTTGCTTTCGCGGAGAAAAAAATTAGAGAGAAAGTTTCATCGCGTTTTACGATACGGAGCCGCCGCCAAGCCCTAATCTCTCTCGGGAGGGATGATCTAGAGTCCGTTCGGGGCTCCGGAGAGGGGGATTCGTTGCCGTCGTCATCATCAACCATCCTCCATCACCAATTTCATGATGCTCACCGCCGTGTGTGAGCAATTCCATCGTAGGCTTGCTGGACGGTGATGGGTTGGATGAGATTTACCGTGTAATCAAGTTAGTTTTGTTAGGGTTTGATCCCTACTATCCACTATGTTCTGAGATTGATGTTGCTATGATTTTGTTATGCTTAATGCTTGTCACTAGGGCCCGAGTGCCATGATTTCAGATCTAAACCTATTATGTTTTCATGAATATATGTGAGTTCTTGATCCTATATTGCAAGTCTATAGCCACCTATTATGTGTTATGATCCGACAACCCCGAAGTGACAATAATCGGGATACTTCTCGGTGATGACCGTAGTTTGAGGAGTTCATGTATTCACTAAGTGCTAATGCTTTGGTCCGGTACTCTATTAAAAGGAGGCCTTATTATCCCTTAGTTTCCATTAGCACCTCGCTGCCATGGGAGGGTAGGACAAAAGATGGCATGCAAGTTATTTTCCATAAGCACGTATGACTAAATTCGGAATACATGCCTACATTACATTGATGAACTAGAGCTAGTTCTGTGTCACCCTATGGTATAACTATTACATGAGGAATCGCATCCGACGTAATTATCCATCACTGATCCAATGCCTACGAGCTTTTCACATATTGTGCTTTGCTTATTTACTTTACCGTTGCTACTGTTACAATTACTAGAAAACTGCTACTGTTACTTTTGCTACTCTTACCTTTACTTCCATACTAATTTGCTACTAAATACTTTGCTGCAGACACTAAGTTATACAGGTGTGGTTGAATTGATAACTCAACTGCTAATACTTGAGAATATTCTGGCTCCCCTTGTGTCGAATCAATAAATTTGGGTTGAATACTCTACCCTCGAAAACTGTTGTGATCCCCTATACTTGTGGGTTATCAAGACTATTTTCTGGCGCCGTTCTTTGAGTCACTTGGGATTTATATCTGCTGGTCACTATGAGGAACTTGAAAGACGAAAGAACTAAGATTTATCCCTCAACTACGAGGGGAGGTAAGGAATTGCCATCTAGCTCTACACTAGATTCTCCTTCTGTTATGAGTAAGCTTGCAACACCTGAACCTACTTCTGCTATTAATTCGATATGTCGCATGTTATTGATGCTGCCACTTCTACTATGCATGATACTTATGATGAAACTACTTCTGTGCTTGATACTACTGTGCCATTAGGTGAATATCTTGATGAACAACTTGCTAGGGTTAGAGGGAATGAAATTCTTGAAACTGATATTATTGAAGATAGTGATGATGAAGGTTCTCGCCCTAAATATGAATTTCCTGTTGTTCCAGAGGGTTATGTTATGGATGAAGAAACTGCTAGAGATTTTCTTGCTTGCAATGATAGATCTGATCTTAAGAAGTTATTAGCTAAACTGAAATAAAAATCTTTGAAAGCTAGAATGAAATATGACCCTGCTTTTGCTACTTCACCTATCTTTGTTACTGATAAGGATTATGAATTCTCTGTCGATCCTGAGATAATTACTTTGGTTGAATCTGATCCTTTTTATGGCTATGAATCTGAAACTGTTGTGGCACATCTTACTAAATTGAATGATATAGCCACCCTGTTCACTAATGATGAGAAATCTTGCTACTATTATATCCTTAAGATATTTCCATTCTCATTAAAGGGTGATGCTAAAACTTGGTTTAATTCTCTTGATCCTGGTTGTGTGCGTAGTCCCCAGGATATGATTTATTACTTCTCTGCTAAATATTTCCCTGCTCATAAGAAACAAGCTGCCTTGAGGGAAATATATAATTTTGTGCAAATTGAAGAAGAGAGTCTCCCACAAGCTTGGGGGAGGTTTCTCCGATTATTTAATGCTTTGCCTGATCATCCTCTTAAGAAAAATGAAATACTTGATATCTTTTATAATGGACTAACTGATGCTTCCAAAGACCATTTGGATAGTTGTGCTGGTTGTGTTTTCAGGGAAAAAACAGTCGATCGAGCTGAATTGCTATTGAATAATATGTTGACTAATGAAAATAATTGGACATTTCCTGAGCCAACTCCAGAACCAACTCCTGAGCCAACTCCTAAACCAACTCCGAAGAAGAGAGGTGTTCTATTTCTCAGTCCTGAAGATATGCAAGAGGCAAAGAAATCTATGAAAGAAAAAGGTATTAAAGCTAAAGATGTTAAGAATTTACCTCCTGTTGAAGAAGTACATGATCTTAATTTACCACCTATTGAAGAAACACATGGTCTTGATAACACGTCACTGGTAGAAAGGTAAATTCTCTCTATAGATATGATAAAGTTGAAATCCCGTCTACTAAGTTTGCTTGCCAATGCTTGGATGAATTTGATGACTTTATGGCTAGACAAGAAAACTTCAATGCTTATGTTGGTAGAGAATTAAAAAGTAATTCTTACATGATTGGATGCTTGAGTGATTATATGCTAGAGTTAAAGGTGAACTTAAAGTCATTAGTAAATATGCTTCTATGGCTACCACTCAAGCAGAACAAGTACTTAAAGCTCAAAGTGATTTGCTCGATAAATTAAATAATAAACATGATTTTGCTGTTAGAGTGGCTACTAGAATGGGTAAAAGGACTAAGGAACCTTTGCATCCTGAAGGCCACCCTAAGAGAATTCAGCAAGATTCTCAGAGAAATAGTGTAGATGCACCTAGTCCTAAAAAGAAGAATAAGAAAAATGATAGGACTTTGCATGCTTCTAGTGAACCTGTTGTAGACACACCTGAGAATCCTAATGATATTTCTATTTCTGATGCTGAAACACAATCTGGTGATGAACATGAACCTAGTGATAATGTTAATGAAAATGTTCATGTTGATGCTCAACCTAGTAATAATAATGATGTAGAGATTGAACCTGCTGTTGATCTTGATAACCGACAATCAGAGAATCAACATTATGATAAGAGAGATTTTGTTGCTAGGAAGCACGGTAAAGAAATAGAACCATGGGTTCAGAAACCCATGACTTTTCCTACTAAGCCATCCAAGAAAAAGGATGATGAGGATTTTGAGCGCTTTGCTGAAATGATTAGACCTATCTTCTTACGTATGCGCTTGACTGATATGCTTAAAGTGAATCATTATGCTAAGTACATGAAAGATATTATTACAAATAAAAGAAAGATACAAAAAGCTGAAATTTCCACCATGCTTGCTAATTATACTTTTAAGGGTGGAATACCTAAGAAACTTGGAGATCTAGGAGTACCAACTATACCATGCTCCATTAAAAGAAACTATGTTAAAACTGCCTTATGTGATCTTGGAGCCGGTATAGTGTTATGCCTCTCTCCTTATATTGTAGACTTGAATTGAATAAGTTGACACCTACTGAAATATATTTGCAAATGGCTGATAAATCAACTGCTATACCTGTTGGTATTTGTCAGGATGTGCATGTTGTGGTTGCAAACGTTACTATTTTGACGGACTTTGTTATTCTTGATATTCCCGAGGACGATAGTATGTCGATCATCCTTGGTAGACCCTTTTTGATTACTGCAAGGGCTGTTATTGGTTGCAACAAAGGCAATGGCACTTTTCATGTTAATGATAATGAGCATATGGTGCACTTTTCGAGGAAACAACCTCAAGTTCATAGCATCAATTCTATTGGAAAAATTCCAACTATTATTATTGGAGGTTTCGAATTTCCTCTTCCTACTATCAAGAAGAAATATGATATTCTTATTATTGGGGATGTGCATATCCCCGTTGAGGTAACCTAGTGTTATTCAAAATTTCTCCGGTTTCACGCGATTCGGAATGAGTTTGTTAACAAGACTTGATCAACCTTGTTAGTGGATTCCTTTTGATGAGTATGAGATGGATGAAGTTAGAAGGCACAACCTTCTGTACCCTCCTTTTACTTTCTGTTATTTAGATTAAATATAGTAAAAATAATATTTTCTGTCTATTTTCTGAATTATCCATGCAATAAAATACCCCAAAAATAAAAGTTCTCCAAATGCCCTGCAAATTTAACATGATTTTTTCTGGAATATTTGAGAATATCTGGCACTGAGAACACAGCAAGGGGAGATGGCACCTGGCCACGAGGGTCCAGGGCATGCCCCCTGCCTCGTGGGCCCATGATGGCCCCCTCCACTTATTCCTGCACCCACACACTTCTTCCTCCCAAAAAAATCACCATCCAGCTCAAGCACGAGTTCTAGCTCACTTTGCTGCCATTTTCGATCTCCTTGCTCAAAGCTCCATTCACAAAACTGCTTTGGGGGATTGTTCTTTGGTATGTGACTCCTCCAATGGTCCAATTAGTTTTTGTTCTAGTGCTTTATTCATTGCAAATTTTTGCTTCCTAGGTGACCCTATTCTTGAGCTTGCATGTCAAATTTATATGGTCCCAAGTAATTTTAATGCATGATATAGGCTCTAGGCACTTGTGGGAGTAGTTGCTATCAATATTGTTTAGTTTGGTTCACTTTTATTTTGAGTTACTAAAAATTTCAGAAATTTTTTAGAGGAAGAAATATGTCCAGGAATATGTACCAAGGTGGTTCTTCAAGGAAGAAAGGACCCAGGCTTGCCATACGCGAGCAAGACAACGAACCACCAAGGGAAGCTGACGTGCGGCCTTGTGAATGGCCGTCAGAAAAGTTTATGGTCAAAGCAGGCATCAAGGATGTATTTGATGCATATGTGTGTAATGCCGATCTTGGGGACTTCATGCAAGATAAGTGTCCTCAATACTACCATTTGACTAGTTCATTCGTGAGAAGGTTTAAATTTACATCTTCGCGTAATTCTCAAAATGTCCTGTTTGATATTTATAATAAATCATATACCATGGACCTAGAAGATTTCACTACTTCTTGTAAACTCCCGCAGTGGGGCAGTGTTAATGAACCTCGTAAATCTGAATATAAAGACTTTCTTGCTAGTATCACTGTGGGAGAATCTAGAGAAATAGCACAAGCTACCATAGGGAGCATTCACTTTCCTGCTATACATTATTTTGCTCTCTTCATTGGTAGATGCATTAACGGTAAATACGAAGCATGTCACATGTGTGTTCCTGATCTTTGTGTTCTCAAGAGTGTTGTATTAGGTGATAAACAATACAACTTGGGGGCAATTGTTGCACGTAGGTTGCATAATAATGGTTTAGTTGGAGACTTGTTTGGAGGGATTTATGCGACCCGTGTGGTTAATTATCTTGGTATACCTATACATGAAATGATAGGGAGTTGCCTCCCACTTATTTAGATTATAATGCCATGGTTAACCATCATTTTCTTGAGAGGAATGAACAATTCCTCCAGTATCGACTAATCTTTGACAGACGTCGCGCTGTCCATATTACTCTCCCTGCTCCTGCCCTCTTTGACTCTCAGGCAAAAGGAAAATATGTTATAACCAGGGAGGAGGCAAACGAGTACGAGAGGAGGACGGAGGCAGCTCGCCGCCATGCTACAGCTTAGGAGGCAATGGCTGCTGCATCTCAGTACGACCCTAGTTACAACTTCGGATATCACCCAGGCTACCCATGGCCATAGACCAACTTAGGCCAAAATCCTAAGCTTGGGAGAGTAAGAATTTCTCACCGACATTACATTCATGTTCACGCACTCATTCTAGTCGTCGGTGCTCATACTTTTTCATTGTACTATCCATGCTAGTTTAATTTCTTTTTCTAGCTTTCTTCTTGTGTGTTTGATAAACCTTAAGAAAAAACAAAAAAATTTAGTTGTAGCATTTAGCTAGTTTAATTTCCATGCTTGTAGTAGTAATTAAAAGAAAACCCAAAAAGATTTCTCGTTCTTCTTTTTCTTGTTGGGAGCTTTCCCGTGTAAATAGTTTTATTTCTTTTCTTTCCTTTGTGGGTCGAGAGGAGAAGACCATGATGAAAATTGTTTGGTGGCTCTCATATGCATGATTGTTGATTAATCCAAGATCCCATATTACTTTGTCTTCTCCCTTGAATTGAATGCTTGCAGATTCCAGCTTAGTCCAACGCATGTGCACTATTATTATTATACACACCGTTCGGTCGTGCAAGTGAAAGGCAATAATGACGATATATGATGGACTGGCTGAGATTAGAGAAGCTGGTATGAACTCGACCTCTCTTGTTTTTGTAAATATGATTAGTTTATCATTCCTGATTCAGCCTATTATGAATAAACATGTTTGCAATGACAATTAGAGATTATAGTTGCTTATACCATGCTTAATTAGCTAGGAGCTTATAATGGTTTACCTTGCGTGCTAACATGCTATTAAAATGGTTGTGATGTGGTATGATAGGGTGGTATCCTCCTTTGAATGATTCGAGTGACTTGACTTGGCACAAGTTCACGCATGTAGTTGAAACAAAATCAACATAGCGTTCACGATATTTATGTTCATGGTGGATTATATCCTACTCATGCTTGCACTCAGTGTTGATTAATTTTAATGCATGTTCATGACTGTTGTTGCTCTCTCAGTTGGTCGCTTCCCAGTCTCTTGCTAGCCTTCACCTGTACTAAGCGGGAATACTTCTTGTGCATCCAAACTCCATAAACCCCAAAGTTATTCCATATGAGTCCACCATACCTTCCTATATGCGGTATCTACCTGCTGTTCCAAGTAAATTTGTATGTGCCAAACTCCAAACCTTCAATGAAATTCTGTTTTGCATGCTGGAACAGCTCATGTATCAACTAGGGCTGTCTGTATCTTCCATGTTAGGCGGGTTATTCTCATGAGGAGTGGACTCCGCTCCTCATTCACAAGAAAATGGCTGGTCACCGGGATGCCCAGTCCCATGCTCAAATCAAATCAAAATAATTACAAACAAAGCTCCCCCAGGATTGTTGCTAGTTGGAAGCACCCATTGTTTCGGGCAAGCCATGGATTGATGCTTGTTGGTGGTGGGGGAGTATAAACTTTACCATTCTGTTTGGGAACCGCCTATAATGTGTTTAGCATGGAAGATATCGAGATCTCATAGTTGTTATGTTGACAGTGAAAGTATACCGCTCAAAATGTTATTCATCTCTATTTCAAAATCGATCTTTGGCACCTCTACAAATCCCTGCTTCCCTCTGCGAAGGGCCTATCTATTTATTTTTATGTTGAGTCATCACCCTCTTATTAAAAATCACCCACTGGAGAGCACCGTTGTCATTTGCATGCATTACTATTAGTTTATATTGGGTATGACTATGACTGGATCTCTTTTACCATGAATTACAATGTTTAGTCAGTCCTTGATCTGTAAAGGTGCTCTGCATTTATGTTTTGCGGTCTCAGAAAGGGCTAGCGAGATACCATCTTGTTATACCATATTATGATTGTTTTGAGAAAGTGTTGTCATCCGAGTTTTATTATTATTGCTCGCGTTGATTATGCCATTGATATGAGTAAACATGAGACCTAAGTGTTATTGTGAATATGGTTAGTTCATAATCTTTGCTAAAAACTTGAATGCTGACTTTACATATTTGTAACAACAAGAGCAAACAGAGTTTGTAAAAGTTTTTCTTTATCACTTTCAGTATGTCAACTGAATTGCTTGAGGACAAGCAAAGGTTTAAGCTTGGGGAGTTGATACGTCTCCGTCGTATCTACTTTTCCAAACGCTTTTGCCCTTCTTTTGGACTCTAACTTGCATAATTTGAATGGAACTAACCCGGACTGACGCTGTTTTCAGCAGAACTGCCATGGTGTTATTTTTGTGCATAAATAAAAGTTCTCGGAATGACCTGAAAATCCACGGAGCAACTTTTCCGGAATTAATAAAAAATATTGGTGAAAGAATCAACGTTAGGGGGCCCACACCCTGTCCACGAGGGTGGGGGCGTGCCCCCTCCCCTAGGGCATGCCCCCCTGCCTCGTGGCCCCCCTGGATGTCCACTGACTTCAACTCTAACTCCATATATTTGCTTTCGCGGAGAAACAAAATCAGAGAGAAAGTTTCATCGCGTTTTACGATATGGAGCCTCCGCCAAGCCCTAATCTCTCTCAGGAGGGCTGATCTGGAGTCCGTTCTGGGCTCCGAAGAGGGGAATTCATCGTCGTCGTCATCATCAACCATCCTCCATCACCAATTTCATGACGCTCACCGCCGTGCATGAGTAATTCCATCATAGGCTTGCTGGACGGTGATGGGTTGGATGCGATTTACCATGTAATCAAGTTAGTTTTGTTAGGGTTTGATCCCTAGTATCCACTATGTTCTGAGATTGATGTTGCTATAACTTTGCTATGCTTAATGCTTGTCACTAGGGCCCGAGTGCCATGATTTCAGATCTGAACCTATTATGTTTCCATGAATATATGTGAGTTCTTGATCCTATCTTGCAAGTCTAATGTCACCTATTACGTGTTATGATCTGACAACCCCAAAGTGACAATAATCGGGATACTTCTTGGTGATTACCGTAGTTTGAGGAGTTCATGTATTCACTAAGTTCTAATGCTTTGGTCCGCTACACTATTAAAAGCTTAATATCCCTTAGTTTCCATTAGGACCCCGCTGCCACGGGATGGTAGGACAAAAGATGTCATGCAAGTTATTTTCCATAAGCACGTATGACTATATTCGGAATACATGCCTACATTACATTGATGAATTGGAGCTAGTTCTGTGTCACCCTATGTTATAACTATTACATGAGGAATCACATCCAACATAATTATCCATCACTTATCCAATGCCTACGAGCTTTTCACATATTGTGTTTTGCTTATTTACTTTACCATTGCTACTGTTACAATTACTACAAAACTGCTACTGTTACTTTTGCTACTGTTACCTTTACTTCCATACTACTTTGCTACTAAATACTTTGCTGCAGATACTAAGTTATCCAGGTGTGGTTGAATTGACAACTCAACTGCTAATACTTGAGAATATTCTTTGGCTCCCTTGTGTCGAATCAATAAATTTGGGTTGAATACTCTATCCTCAAAAACTATTGCGACCCCCTATACTTGTGGGTTACCAAGGAGCGCATCGCACACGACGATAAATGCCGAGATGTGGAGGAATGAGTTTGGGGCAAGATCATGGAAATCTAGCCCGTAATAGAACATGAGGCCGCAGACAAAAGGGTGAAGTGGAAACCCTAGTCCCGGAGGAAGTGTGGGATAAATACCACCCTTTCGCCGGGCACCGGGGTCGGGATGACTTGCTTCTTGGCAGGGAGCCTATACGTGATGTCCGTGCTCAGGTACCCCGCATCCTGGAGCTCCTTGATGTCCTTATCCCTCACGGAGGAGGCTACCCACTTGCCCTGAAAGCCGGATCCAGACATAAGTGGAGAAGTTGGTGGCTGTCGGTGTCAAAACCGGCGGATCTCAGGTAGGGGGTCCCGAACTGTGCGTCTAGGCGGATGGTAACAGGAGAAAAGGGACACAATGTTTTACCCAGGTTCGGGCCCTCTTGATGGAGGTAAAACCCTACATCCTGCTTGATTAATATTGATGATGTGTATTACAAGAGTGGATCTACCATGAGATCAAGGAGGCTAAACCCTAGAAGCTAGCCTATGGTATGATTGTTGTAATGGAGGTTATGTCCTACGGACTAAAGCCCTCCGGTTTATATAGACACTGGAGAGGGCTAGGGTTACACAGAGTCGGTTACAATGGTAGGAGATCTACATATCCGTATGGCCAAGCTTGCCTTCCACGCCAAGGAAAGTCCCATCCGGACACGGGACGGAGTCTTCAATCTTGTATCTTCTTAGTCTTGGAGTCCGGCGGACGATGATAGTCCGGCTGTCCGGACACCCCCTAGTCTAGGACTCCCTTAGTAGCCCCGGAACCAGGCTTCAATGACGATAAGTCCAGCGCGTATGTAGTCTTGGCGTTGCAAGGCGGGTTCTCCTTCAAGATCACGTACACGCGAGCAGTGTCGGCTTCCTCATTAATGTTGCGCTTCTTGGCTCCCCGCCCAATAATGGCCTTCTTCCACGCGCGTCGCACGAATGCGAAAAGCCAGGGTATCTTTATGTTTTACCCCTAGCTGTGCAAATAATCTGCCTATAAGAGGCAAGAATCCAGATCAAATCACACCATCCTCCCTCCACGCATACTCATCGGGCGCTTCGACCAAGAATCCATTCCATCATGGACCGTCGTAGCGGCTCCTCTTCTCGCCTCCCAGCCCTCTGCCGGGAGATTGGAGGAGATGCTGCATTCCGCAACGAGGTGGTGAAGCTCAAGCGGGGATATCTCCTCCGGCCTTCATGGTTCGGTTCGAGCGGGCTGGCCACCTACCAAGGTGGAAAGCAAGCGGAGGCTGCCCCAAGTCCCAACAAAGGGGCGGGTATGCCGTCCCCTATCGATAAGGGGACTCGGATTTCCTATACATCCGTTCCTCCGCGGGCTCTCGAGTTCTCGGACTCCAGCCCCATCTGCTTACACCGCCTCTATCACGCATATCGTGGGTTATGTAGCTCTTTGCGAGCTATTTCGGGCATTGAGCCCCATTTTGCCTTGTGGAAGAGGTTGTTACGCCTCGCACCCGCTCTCACGAGGGGTCCATATATCAAGTGGGTGGCGCGAAATATGGCGCATTGCGGGACCGGATATCCATCCGGAACCCCTAAGAAAGCGTCCAAGGCGGCCTTGAATGGTTTTACATAGAGGATGCTCCGCTGCCGGACCCTGTTCGGATCGGCCTCCCGGAGTTCAGCACTGCTACTCTGAAGAAACGCCTTAGTTGGTGCCCGTGGAGCCCCCAGCTGGAGGAAGACAAGAGCGTCCATTATCTGATGGGTCGAATAAGATTACTGGTCCATTCCGGGTTGACCATGATTGGAGTCATGGCAACATGCATTCTGTGGGGTGCAGCCCTTGCAATCTGAGGGCCACCCATGTGGGATTTCAGCGGGAAGACGATGCCAGCCGTCATGGCGCAAAGGACGGATTGGCCGAGGATCAGTGCAGATCTGTCCGGCCTGTACAAGGGGGAGAAGGAGGACTTTCTCCAGACGAACCCCTTGAATGGGTTCTCCATGAATAATCCTCGGCGTTGGGTAAGCGAACACTTTAAGGGCCCGACCCGTGCTTTCAAAGTTTAAGCTTCACATATTATGTCTTCGGTGTAGGAACTGCGTCGTATGGTGGAGGACATGATAAGCCCAGCTCCGCAACCCGAGGATCCGGAGAGATCCTAGGATCCGGCCTCCGAAGAGGATCCGGACATAAAGGTGGAGCTAATCGATGGGGTGTTCCACCAGCTCAGCATGGATAATGCTTTAGTCGCCATAACGGCTGACTACCCCGGACTATATCCGGCTTCCCAGGTGATTGTGACCGAAGTCCTGACACCGTTATTCCTTCCTTGTTTATTTCTGACCACCGTATCGATGGCGTTGTGCGAGGCGCCTTGGCGGGAAGCCGAGCTGCGGCTGACCAACAAAGGCCGATCCGGACGATGGCGGAAGAGGGGCGGCACGAACTGAAACGTCGCCGCAAAGGTATAACTCACAATTCATTACTTGGAGCAACGTTCTAGGAAGCGTTTGAGTGCCCATGACTTCTGTAGGAGAAAAAGCGCCCGCCGAACTGCGGGCGTGGAGGTTGCCAATCCAACCTCTACCAGCCAGGCTCCAGCACCTGGTCTGGAGGGGGAGGCAAGCGCAAGGCGCGAGCTGGACACTCCTCCGACGGAGGATGCTGACAGACTGTCCGCCACCAAGTCTGAGGTGGAGAGCGCCATGAACCATAGGTGCCGCCGGACAGTATTTCGTGACGTGTGCTTCTCCCCTGAGGCGTTGAATACCTTTAACACGGGGGACGCGCACCTCCGTGCTGCTCAAGATGGTTTTACCAGAGCCACGGAGCAGTACATAAAAGACATGCGGGTAAGAGAATTTAATAGCTATATATGCCAGTAGCCCCCGAGACTTAAAGTAGTTATATTAACTGATTTAAGGATCATTTGAAACACAGGATCTTACCGAGAAGAATACCCAACTGTCTCAGGAGCTGCAAGAGTGCAAGGCCCAACTTGAGGCCGCACTCGCTACCGCAGGAGGAAACACAGAGACCCCTCCTGGTAACACATTATTTGAAAAATATAAGCGTTGTGCGGCGTGCGCATAAGTCTAATAATGACATTGCAGGGGCTGCTGGACAAGATCCAGATAGGAAGGAACTACTGCGCCAGCTGAAGGCCGGCGAGAGGGTGCTGAATAGAGTGCAGCAAGAAAGGAACAAGCTCCAAGATGCCCACGCTCAGCTTGGAGAAGAGCTGAAAGGCGTTCGGGCGAGCTGTCCGGCTCCGTTAAGGAGAATAAGCGGCTTCGTCGCGGCATCTTTAGTAAGTGCTTGAGCGGACTCCTTTGAAAAGAAGAGTTCGGCGAGGAAGTCAATTGACAAAATATGTCTTGTAGGTATACTCACAGGTCGCCCTGCGGAGGAGATGCCCGTATCAACGGGTGATCAACTTCCCGAGCTATTGCAGCTGCTCGAACGAGTTCGGCAGGCAATGAGTGGCGTCATCCAGGCTTTATGGCCAGCCCTCTCCCTACCCGAGGGCCTTGGGGAGCTTGCGGAGAAGCTTTAGGGAGTGCGGTAGCGCTTCCGTTTATGGAAGATTTCGGCTTGCCGCCAAGGTGCCAGGGAGGCTTGGGCCATGGTGAAGACGCGGTACAAGAAGGCGGATCCCAACCACATGGCCGAGGTCGGACTGTGGGGCCCGATGGGAAGGAGATCCTGTGAGTTTAGTATCTGACCAAGTAGAGTTGGCGCTAAATTTTCCCAACGGGATGTAAATGAGACAGCACTGTTAGGCAGGATTGAGGAAGAATCTGATCGATGGATTTGACAATGTATTTTTAAAATGACATGTGAAATGCCTTCTAGCTGGATTGTAGATCGTTTGTCTTTGCCGACCGTTTAGCTTCAACCTCGGGACCCTAGAGTCCGGAGTGTGTCGAATACCTTCTCGGTTAAGAAACAACGGGGTATGCATGGAGACCAGGCGTAGGGGTCATTAGTGCTTTATCGGACAAGTGCCCAACTAGTTATGTTATATTACATGGTTAGTAAGAAACATCTTCGGGGAGAATAGTTACATTAAGGGTTCCTTTCACAGGAGGCATGCCCTAAAGTGCATGTCGGACTGCGAAAAAGAGAAAAACATCTGGAGGCAGATAAATAAGTAGGTAAAAAATCATCTTTCAAGTCACCGACCGAATATTCCCTTAAGAACGCTAGCTTTCGGCTTCACCCAGTCTGAGGTACACATCCGGCTGACCCGTCAGTAACAATCACAGAGGTGCTCCCTTTACCTCCTAGCCGAACAATCGGGAACGTAGGGGTAAGCACAGGAGCCAGGCAACCCAGCTTGGCCAAAACTTAAGTCATATTGATGCATATGATGGTGAATAAAAGGTACATGTGGCAGCTTGACACATGTGCTGGGCATGAAGCCCTTATAATTGAGCTTCTGGAAAAGAAGCCCCCAGGTATAATGAGTGCGGATGGCACATCAAGTGTATCACGAACAATGCATAAGTAGGCCCTTAAGGGCTTTTTAGTAAAAGGGTTAAGGAAGAAAGAAAGCGAAAGACAGCTGAAGTGTAAAAATTTGAGCAGGGAAGGGACAAACTCTTAGTCGGCGCTAGGCATAGAATCTTGGAGGTGGGCTGCGTTCCATGGGTTCGACTCGAGTCGGTTATCAAGCGCATTTAAGTAGAGCAGATGCGCTCCGCGGTCGAGGACTTGATCGATAATGAAGGGCCCTCCACTTGGGCTTGAGCTTGTCCTTTTTCTTGTCCGGCGGGCATAGAACTAGTTCGCCAACGTTGTAAGTCTTGGCCCGTACTTCTGCTTTGATATCTTGAGCCTGCTGCGATAGAATGCGGAGCGAGCCTTGGCGGCGTCAAGTTCTTCCTCAATCGTCCAAGCTGTCCTGCCGATCCAACTCAGCCTCTCTTTCTTCATACATGCGCTTTTCGAGGTGAGTCATGAATAATGTCATGGCGAGAACTGCCTCTGCGCCGTATACCATAAAAATGGTGTGAATCCGGTAGTACGGTTGGGCGTTGTCCGCAGCCCCCAGAGCACGGAGTCGAGCTCCTCTACCCAGTGCGTGTCAGATTTCGTAAGTGACCGCACTAGTCTGGGTTTAATGCCCCTCATTATTAGACCATTTGCTCGTTCCACTTGACTGTTGGTTTGAGGATAATAGACTGAAGCGTAATCGAGCTTAATGCCCATGTTCTTGCACCATGACTTGACCTCGTCAGCCGTGAAGTTCGTGCCGTTATCGGTGATGATGCTGTGGGGGACACCATAACGGTGTACTACCCCGGATATAAAGTCTATCACTGGTCCGGACTCTGCCGTATTGACTGATTTGGCCTCTATCCATTTGGTGAACTTGTCCACCATGACCAATAGGTACCTTTGCTTGTGGGTTCCCCCTTTAAGGGGTCCAACCATGTCAATCCCCGGACATAAGCGGCGGGTAATGGGTATAGTTTTGAGGCGGTGGGTGGCATATGGCTCGATTAGCAAAGAGCGACAACCGGCGCATCTTTGGACTAAGTCACGAGCATCTGCCGGCCGTCAGCCAATAAAATCCTGTACGGAATGCCTTTCCTACAAGGGCCCGAGCTGCGGCGTGGTGTCTGCCTAGTCCGGCATGAATTTCAGCCAGAAGGTTTCACCCTTCCTCTTCGGAGATGCACCTTTGAAGGACTCTGGTTGTGCTTTTCTTATAAAGTTCTCCCTCATGGACCTTGTAGCTTTAGATCGCCGGACTATGCAGCGGGCCTCATTTTGGTCTTCGGGAAGTTCCTGCCTAAGCAAGTAGGCTAGGAATGGTTCTGTCCACGAGGCGATTACTGCCATTATGTCGTGGGCTGAAGGTGTTGTGTCATCGGCTGAATCGCCGGTTGGCGCGGTTTTTTCCGGGTTTTCGTTTCCGGACTCCTCTTCCCATAGTACGGATGGCTTGAAGAGCCGTTCCAGGAAGATTTTTGGAGGGACAGCGTCACATTTTGCGCTGATGCGTGCCAGTACGTCGGCTGCTTGGTTATTATCTCAGGCTACGTGATGAAATTCAAGTCCTTCAAACCGAGCTGACATTTTTAGGATAGCGTTGCGATATGCTGCCATTTTGGATCCTTGGCGTCAAAGTCTCCATTTATTTGGGATATTGCAAGGTTTGACTCCGCGCACCTCTAGGCGTTGAATGCCCATGGAATTGCCATCCGGAGACCATGTAAAGGGCCTCGTATTCGGCTGCGTTGTTGGAGTCCGTGTACATTATTTGAAATACGTATTGGGTGTGTCCCGGTCGGGGGCGTCAATCTGACGCCAGCCCCGATCCGCCAACATTTTAGAGCCGTCGAAGTGCATAATCAATTGGAGTATCGCCATCTCTTTAGGGAGTTAAACCGGTCCATTAAGCGACAAAGTCAGCCAAAACTTGTGACTTTATAGCTCGCCGAGGTTTGTAAGTTATATCGAATGGTAGGAGCTCAATGGCCCATTTGCAATCCTTCCCGTTCGCGTCGCGGTTGTTTATAATGTCATTGAGTGGTACTTGGAGGCCTTGTTATCGAACACTCTTGAAAGTAGTGTCGGAGCTTAGGGATGCCATGAACACCGCATACGCTATCTTTTGATAGTGCGGGTAACGGGACTTGCAGGGGGTTAACATAGTGGATACGTAGTACACTGGTTTTTGAAGAGGGAACTTATGCCCTTCTGTCTCTCGTTCAGCGATAAGTACCGCGCTTACAACTTGATGTGTTGCTGCGATGTATAACAACATTGGTTCGCCCAGGTTGGGCGCAGCCAGGACCGGATTTGTTGCCAATATGGCCTTTATTTCTTCGAGTCCGGCCGTGGCAGCATCCGTCCACTCGAAGTGTTCGGTGCGCCTAAGGAGGCGATAGAGGGGCAATGCCTTTTCTCCTAGACGGGAGATAAAGCGGCTTAGAGCTGCCACACATCCAGTCAATTTTTTATTTGCTTGAGGTCTTTTGGGATGTCTAGCTTTGATAGAGCTCGGATCTTGGCTGGGTTTGCTTCAATTCCTCTACCGGATACAATGAAGCCCAGCAGCTTTCCGGCTGGTACGCCGAAAACGCATTTCTCCAGATTCAGCTTGATGTCATATGCTCTGAGGTTGTCGAATGTGAGCCTCAAGTCGTCTACTAGGGTTTCGACATGTTTAGTTTTGACGACTACGTCGTCTACGTATGCCTCTACTGTTTTGCCGATCTGGGTGGCCAGACATGTTTGAATCATGCGCTGATATGTTGCGCCGGCGTTTTTATGTCCGAAGGGCATCGTGTTGAAGCAGAATGGTCCATATGGAGTGATGAATGCCGTTGCGGCTTGGTCCGCTTCCGCCATCTTGATTTGATGGTAGCCAGAGTATGCGTCAAGGAAGCACAATGAGTCGTGCCCTGCAGTAGCATCGATTATCTGGTCGATGCGGGGGAGGGGGAAGGGATCCTTTGGGCAGGCCTTGTTGAGGTCTTTAAAATCGATGCATAGGCGCCAGGATTTGTCCTTCTTTGGTGCCATTACCAGGTTTGCTAGCCAATCCGGATGTTTGATATCTCTGATGAATCCGGCTTCCAATAGTTTGGCTAGCTCTTCTCCCATTGCCTGTCTTTTGGGTTCGGAAAATCGTCGAAGAGCCTGTTTGACTGGCTTGAATCCTTTTAGGATGTTTAGGCTGTGTTCTGCCAATCTGCGTGGGATTCCGGGCATATCCGAGGGGTGCCACGCGAAAATGTCCCAATTTTCCCAAAGGAATTCTCGCAGTGCGGCGTCTACATCAGGGTTCAATTGTGCCCCGATGGAGGCCGTCTTTGTTGGGTCCGTTGGATGGACCTGGAATTTTACTATTTCGTCCGCTGGTTTAAAGGAGGTGGACTTGGATCTCTTATCGAGTATCACGTCGTCCCTATTTACAGTAGAGCGCAGCGCGGTGAGTTCTTCTGCCGCTAGGGCTTCGGATAGTGCCTCCAGGGCTAATGCGGCTGTCTTGTTTTCGGCGCGGAGTGCTATGTCCGGATCACTAACGAGAGTGATTATTCCGTCGGGCCCAGGCATTTTGTGCTTCATGAAACCGTAATGGGGTACTGCTTGAAAAATTGTGAATGCCTCTCGTCCTAATATAGCGTGATATCCGCTGTTGAACGGGGCCACTTGGAACGTGACTTCTTCGGATCTGTAATTGTCCGGCGAGCCGAATACCACATCGAGTGTGATTTTTCCGGTGCAGCGCGCTTCCCGGCTAGGGATTATTCCTCTGAAGGTTGTGCTGCTTCGCTCAATGCGGCTCCAGTCTATTTCCATTTTTTGAAGAGTTTCCTCGTAGATGAGGTTTAATCCACTGCCGCCATCCATGAGGACCTTTGTAAGTCGAAAGCCGTCCACTATTGGACTAAGTACTAGTGCGGCTGGTGCTCGGGCTGTTCGAAATTTAGGTTCGTCGCTGGCATTGAAGGTGATGGCAGTGTTGCTCTATGGATTTGTTGTTGCTACTTGGTAGACTTCGGCGAAGCTGCGGATTGTTCGTTTCCGCATATTATTTGATGCGAAAGTCTCGAAGACTGTTGATACCGTGCGGTATTGTTGGAGTGGTTTTCGGGGCTAGAAGCTCCTCGCCACTTTTGGCCACCTGCCGTAATATCCAACATGCTCGAAGGCTATGTGTTGGGGCGGCGCCTTGTGTACTGTGAATTTTACAGGGTCCGCTAAGCCATCCCTCCAGTACGGTTCCGTGCCCTCTATGGGGTTTTTGCTTTTTGATTTTTGTGTCCGGTGCCTGAGTGTAATGCACCCTTTTGTTGCGGACTGTGGTTATATTCGGGGCCGGATTGTCCCAAAATTTATTTTCGGTTTTCCGGAAACTCTCCATCGCCTGATATTTTTAGTACTATGGGCGCTTGGTCGTGGCGTGTGATTTCACGACGGTGGCGGTGTTCAGATTCCTCGTCCGTGCAATTATTGCAAAAATTGAGAATCGTTTTCCTCTCGGCAGTCCTTTATCCTGTCCATAACCGGGAGAATCGGCCCGATAGTGATGTCTTGTTTCAGCGGGCTCTTGCGAATTAGAGATAGATCGCATATGTGCAGGCGGGTGGGTGGAATTAAGTCGAACCCTACCCATCTCAAGGCTCGAAGGCCGGGAAGTTTCCAAAATTGGAAGCTTGGATTGCTGGACTTTGTCCAACGAGTCGAGCGATGCGACTTTAAGTTCGATGCTTTCGATCGAAGTCCGTCCCTCCGCGGGAATCCGGCATGGAGGGTTCGGGAGCCCAGACATGGCTAGTTTTCAATACAGGAGAAGAGTCGCTGCATTGTTCCTCTACCACTACAACGTGGTGGGTGACCTGGGGAGAGTCAATCTCTCTCAGATCGGTTTTAAGCCCAATCTGATTGTAGTCTGTAGCGACTCCCAGGGCGGCGATGCGATCCAAGAGCTCGTTAAAAGATGAGAGCTCTATTGGATCCAGCCGCTCGGAAAATTCCGAGCTGACGTGAAGATTGCTTTTGACGACTTGAGAAGTCATTATCGAAGCGGTGGCCGGACAGGCGGTTATAAGAAAACCACCTAGCCGTATAGTTTGGCCAGCCGCAGAGGCTCCTTTGGCGAAAATACCGTCCATGAAGACAGGAGAAGGCATCCTTCCTATCAGTGACGGCACAGAGGAACTCTCAATGAAAGCACCAATGTCGGTGTCAAAACCGGCGGATCTCGGGTAGGGGGTCCCGAATTGTGCGTCTAGGCGGATGGTAAAAGGAGACAAGGGACACGATGTTTTACCCAGGTTTGGGCCCTCTTGATGGAGGTAAAACCCTACGTCCTGCTTGATTAATATTGATGATGTGTATTACAAGAGTGGATCTACCACGAGATCAAGGAGGCTAAACCCTAGAAGCTAGCCTATGGTATGATTGTTGTAATGGAGGTTATGTCCGACGGACTAAAGCCCTTCGGTTTATATAGACACCGGAGAGGGCTAGGGTTACACAGAGTCGGTTACAATGGTAGGAGATCTACATATCCGTATTGCCAAGCTTGCCTTCCACGCCAAGGAAAGTCCCATCCGGACACGGGACGGAGTCTTCAATCTTGTATCTTCGTAGTCTTGGAGTCCGGCGGACGATGATAGTCCGGCTGTCCGGACACCCCCTAGTCCAGGACTCCCTCAGTGGCAGTGGGAGGTTTCGAGGCTCGGGCGCTAGATCTTGGAGATAGGGAGGAAGAGTAAGGAAGAAGGTGTGGGATAGGAAATACGAATCTTTACCCGTTTATATAAGACGTGAATACCGAGCGCCCGCCCCTAGCCTTAAAACCTCGTCTGTTCCCAATGTGGGTATGCACCGCAGTCGGTTGGATTACCCAAATATCATTAATATGCAATCCCGTACTAAGTGGGCATGATCTCTGTTTTGCCGGGACGTACCAATAAGGCGTGGCCTCAAAACACGGAACGCGGGGTGTGAAAACGGTTTGAAATGCCGAAAGGTCGAGTCTAACGCTTCACCGGAAAAGTTGTCAGCAAAAGATACTGTTCTCATTTTTTATATATCCTACCTTCGCGGCTAAGGGTTGTGTTTATTGTGAAAAGCCGGATACAATTCTTTTTATAGAGGAAAGCCGATGTGTATTCTTTAAGGAACCCATCTTGCAATGCCGAAGACAATCTGAGTGCTGAATATATCATCATTGAAGACTGGTTCAGGGGCTACTATGGGAGTCCTAGATTAGGGGGTCCCCGGGTGTCCGGTCTACTGATGTGGGCCAGACTAATAGGCCATCAAGATACAAGACAGAAGATTATCTCTCATGTTCGGTGGGTACTCTCACATGCGTGGATGGCAAGTATAGGTGTCCGGATATACTATTCCTTTCTGTAAAACCGGCTTTGTACAAACCCTAAGCCCCTCTGGTGTCTATATAAACCGGAGGGTTAGATCGGAGGCAGGATCATAACATTGCTATGCTAACTATTTAGGTTTAGCCAAATCGATCTTGAGGTAGAGCAACTCTAGTAACCCCTATACCCTCAAATATAATCAACCATGAGTAGGGTTTTATCTCCATTAAGAGGGCCCGAACCTGGGTAAATACTGCGTCCCTTCTCCATTGTTACAATTGATCTTCAGACGCACCGATTGGGCCCCCTACCCGAGATCTGCCGGTTTTGACACCGACAGTAGTTAGTGTTAGGGAACGTAGTAATTTCAAAAAAATTCCTATGCACACGCAAGATCATGGTGATGCATAGCAATGAGAGGGGAGAGTGCATCTTCATACCCTAGAAGATCGCTAAGCGGAAGCGCTTATCAACGCGGTTGATGTAGTCGTATGTCTTCACGATCCGACCGATCCAAGTACCGAACGCACGGCACCTCCAAGTTCTGCACACGTTCAGCTTGATGACTTCCTCGCCTTCTTGATCCAGCAAGACGGGCGAAGTAGTAGATGAGTTCCGGCAGCACGATGGCGTGGTGACGGTATTGGTAAAGAACAATCTCCGCAGGGCTTCGCCTAAGCACTACGGAAACTATGATGGAGGATAAACTAGAGGGGACGGGGTTGCCGGCACACGGCTTGGTGTTTCTTGAGGTGTCTTTGGTGCTAGCCCCGCCCCTCTATTTATATGTTGAGCCCTGGGGTCGAAACTTGGAGCAAAAGCCTCCTCAAAGTTGGTTTTGCCCGAAAGGCAAGAGTCTCACTCAGACTCTAGGACCAAATGCCACAATCCTTGGCGTCTGGCCCAGACTCCATGGGCCTCGGCGTCTGCCTTAGGGCCAGACGATAGGGTCTCCGGTGTTTGGTCCCCTGGCCTCCGCAAAACTCCTTTTGCACCGACTTATAGCCTCGTGGGCATGACCCCTTGGCCTAACCATATCATCCAATATATGAATCTTTACCTCCGGACTATTCCAGAGCTCCTTGTCATGTCAGTGATCTCATCCGAGACTCCGAACAACATTCGATCACCAACATGCATAACTCATATAATACTATATCATCAACGAACATTAAGTGTGCGTACCCTACGGGTTCGAGAACTATGTAGACATGACCGAGACACCTCTCTGGTCAATAACCAATAGCGGAACCTGGATGCCATATTGACTCCTACATATTCTACGAAGATCTTTATCGATCGAACCGCATAACAACATACGTTGTTCCCTTTGTCATCGGTATGTTACTTGACCGAGATTCGATCGTCGGCATCTCAATACCTATTACAATCTCGTTACCGGCAAGTCTCTTTACTCGTTCCATCATACATCATCCCGCAACTAACTAATTAGTCACATCGCTTGCAAGGCTTATAGTGATGTGCATTACGAGAGGGCCCAGAGATACCTCTCCAACAATCGGAGTGACAAATCCTAATCTCGAAATACGCCAACTCAACAAGTACCTTCGGAGACACCTGTAGAGCACCTATATAATCACCCAGTTAAGTTGTGACGTTTGGTAGCACACAAAGTGTTCCTCCGGTAAATGGGAGTTGCATAATCTCATAGTCATAGGAACATGTATAAGTCATGAAGAAAGCAATAGCAACATACTAAACGATCAAGTGCTAAGCTAACGGAATGGGTCAAGTCAATCACATCATTCTCCTAATGATGTGATTCCGTTAATCAAATGACAACTCATGTCTATGGCTAGGAAACTTAACCATCTTTGATTCAACAAGCTAGTCAAGTAGAGGCATACTAGTGACACTATGTTTGTCTATGTATTCACACATGTATTATGTTTCCGGTTAATACAATTCTAGCATGGATAATGAACATTTATCATGAAATAAGGAAATAAATAATAACTTTATTATTGCCTCTAGGGCATATTTCCTTCAGTCTCCCACTTGCACTAAAGTCAATAATCTAGTTCACATCGCCATGTGATTTAACACCAATATTCACATATGTTTGTGATTAATACTCATAATTCACATCGTCATGTGATCAACACCCAAAAGGTTTAGTAGAGTCAATAATCTAGTTCACATCGCTATGTGATTAACACCCAAAGAGTACTACGGTATGACCATGTTTTGCTCATGAGAGAAGTTTAGTCAACGGGACTATCACATTCAGAGTCGTATGTATTTTGGAAATATTCTATGTCTACAATGCTCTGCACGGAGCTACTCTAGCTAATTGCTCCCACTTTCAATATATATCTAGATTGAGACTTAGAGTCATCTGGATCGGTGTAAAAGCTTGCCCCGATGTAACTCTTTACGATGAGCTCTTTTATCACCTCCAAAATGGAGAAACATTTCCTTAGTCCTTAATAAGGATTTTCATGACCGCTGTCTAGTGATCTACTCTTAGATCAGAATTGTATTCCCTTGCCAAATTCAGAGCAAGGTATACAATAGGTCTGGTACACAGCATAGCATACTTCATAGAACCTATGACTGAGGCATAGGGAATGACTTTTTATTCTATTTCTATTTTCTGCCATGGTCGGGTTTTTGAGTCTTACTCAACTTTACACCTTACAATCTGAGACAAGAATCCTTCTTTGGTGATCCATTTTGAACTATTTCAAAACTTGCCAAGGTATATACTCATTGAAAAATCTTATCAAGCGTCTTGATCTATCTTATAGATCTTGATGCCCAATATGAAGTAGCTTTACTAAGGTCTTTCTTTTAAAGAACTCCTTTCAAACACTTCTTTATGCTTTCCAGAAAAATTCTACATCACTTCTGATCAACAACATGTCACTCACATATACTACTCAGAAAGGCTGTAGTGCTCCCACTCACTTTACTGTAAATACAAGCTTCACTTCAAGTCTGTATAAAACTATATGCTTTGATCAACTTATCAAAGAGTATATTCCAACTCCGAGATGCTTGCACCAGTCCATAGATGGATCACTGGAGCTTGCACATTTTGTTAGCACCTTTAGAATTGACAAAACCTTCTGGTTGCATCATATACAACTCTTCTTTAAGAAAACCATTAAGGAATGCAGTTTTGACATCCATTTGCCAGATTTCAAAAAAATGTGGCAATTGCTAACATGATTCAGACAGACTTAAGCATCGCTATAGTTGAGAAAATCTCATTGTAGTCAACACCTTGAATTTGTCGAAAACCTTTTTGTGACAAGTCGAGCTTTGTAGATAGTAACACTACTATCAACATCCGTCTTCCTCTTGAAGATCCATTTATTTTCTATGGCTTGCCGATCATCGGGCAAGTCCACCAAAGTTCACACTTTGTTCTCATACATGGATCCTATCTCAGATTTCATGGCGTCCAGCCATTTTGCGGAATCTGGGCTCATCATCGCTTCCTCATAGTTCGTAGGTTTATCAAGGTCTAGTAACATGACTTTCAGAACAAGATTACCGTACCATTCTGGTGCGGACCCTACTCTGGAAAACCTACGAGGTTTTGTAGTAACTTGATCTGAAGTTTCATGATCATCATCATTAGCTTCCTCACCAATCAGTGTAGGCATCACTGGAACTGGTTTCTATGATGAACTAATTTCCAATTTGGGTGAAGGTACAATTACCTTATTAAGTTCTACTTTCCTCCCACTAACTTCTTTCGAGAGAAACTCCTTCTCGAGAAAGGATCCATTTTAGCAACGAATATCTTGCCTTCGGATCTGTGATAGAAGGTGTACCCAACAGATTCCTTTGGGTATTCTATGAAGACGCACTTCTCCGATTTGGGTTCGAGCTTATCAGGTGAAACTTTTTCACATAAGCATCGCATCCCCAGACTTTAAGAAATGACAACTTTGGTTTCTTGCCAAACCACAGTTCATAAGGCGTCGTCTCAACGGATTTTGATGGTGCCCTTTTTAACGTGATGTAGCTGTCTCTAATGCATAACCCCAAAACGATAGTGGTAAATCGGTTACGCCAGATCTTGGTGATGCATAGCAATGAGAGGGGAGAGTGTATCTTCATACCCTAGAAGATCGCTAAGCGGAAGCGTTTATCAACGCGGTTGATGTAGTCGTACGTCTTCACGATCCGACCGATCCAAGTACCGAACGCACAGCACCTCCGAGTTACGCTGCGTTCAGACGATGGCGTCCTCGCATTCTTGATCCAGCAAGACGGGCGAAGTAGTAGATGAGTTTCGGCAGCACGACGGCGTGGTCATGGTGTTGGTGAAGAACAATCTCCGCAGGGCTTTGCCTAAGCACTACGGAAACTATGACGGAGGATAAACTAGAGGGGACAGGGTTGCCGGCACACGGCTTGGTGTTTCTTGATGTGTCTTTGGTTCTAGCCCCACCCCTCTATTTATATGTTGAGCCCTGGGGTCAAAACTTGGAGCAAAAGCCTCCTCAAAGTCGGTTTTGCCCAAGAGGCAAGAGTCCCACTCGGACTCCAGGACCAAACGCCACAATCCTTGGCGTCTGGCCGAGAAGCCATGGGCCTCGGCGTCTGGCCCTGGGTCTCCGGCGTTTGGCCCCTTGGCCTCCGCAAAACTCCTTTTGCACCAACTTATAGCCGCATGGGCCTGACCCCTTGGCCTAACCATATCATCCAATATATGAATCTTTACCTCCGGACTATTCCGGAGCTCCTTGTCATGTCCGTGATCTCATCCGGGACTCCGAACAACATTCGGTCACCAACATACATAACTCATATAATACTATATCGTCAACGAACATTAAGCGTGCGGACCCTACGGGTTCGAGAACTATGTAGACATGATTGAGACACCTCTCTAGTCAATAACCAATAGCGGAACCTGGATGCCCATATTGGCTCCTACATATTCTACGAAGATCTTTATCGGTCGAACCGCATAACAACATACGTTGTTCCCTTTGTCATCGGTATGTTACTTGCCCGAGATTCGATTTCGGTATCTCCATACCTAGTTCAATCTCATTACCGGCAAGTCTCTTTACTCGTTCTGTAATACATCATCCCGCAACTAACTCATTAGTCACATTGCTTGCAAGGCTTATAGTGATGTGCATTATCGAGAGGGCCCAGAGATACCTCTCTGACAATCGGAGTGACAAATCCTAATCTCGAAATACGCCAACTCAACAAGTACCTTCGGAGACACCTATAGAGCACCTTTATAATCACCCGATTCGTTGTGACGTTTGGTAGCACACAAAGTGTTCCTCCGTAGCGGAGTTGCATAATCTCATAGTCATAGGAACATGTATAAGTCATGAAGAAAGCAATAGCAACATACTAAGCGATCAAGTGCTAAGCTAACGAGAATGGGTCAAGTCAATCACATCATTCTCCTAATGATGTGATCCGTTAATCAAATGACAACTCATGTCTATGGCTAGGAAACTTAACCATCTTTGATTCAACAAGCTAGTCAAGTAGAGGCATACTAGTGACACTATGTTTGCCTATGTATTCAGACATGTATTATGTTTCCGGTTAATACAATTCTAGCATGAATAATAAACATTTATCATGAAATAAGGAAAATAATAATAACTTTATTATTGCCTCCAAGGCATATTTCCTTAAGTTAGTGCGTATAGGCCAGTGACCAACTCAAATCAAATACCAAGATCTCATTGAGCGTGTTATTTTGAAGTAACCGCGCAAGCTGACCAGGGACCAGGCCGAGATGTCTCCAAGGTGGTCACAACCTGCCCTGTCGCTCCGCCACAAAGAAACACTCAGGGGCCGTGGGGAACCCAGGCCCACCACGTGTCCTTTCAGCCCCCCACATCGGAATCACTTGCAGGTACTCTACGAGCCGACCCGACTTTAGTCACATCATGTATGAAAGTGTAGTATGTATATACCCGTGATCACCTCCCAAAGTGATCACGACCCGATAGTATAGCATGGCAGACGGACAAGAATGTAGGGCCACTGATGGAATACTAGTATCCTATACTAAGCATTTAGGATAGCAGGTAAAGGTATCAACAATTGTAGCAACAATGACAAACTATGCAACAGAATAAGAGCTATCGAATCAACAACAGTAGCAAATCGAATGCAAGAATAAGAGAGAAGAGAGTGGGCGATATCTGGTTGATCAAAGGGGGTTTGCTTGTCTGGTTGCTCTGGCAAGAAGGAGGGTCGTCAACACCGTAGTCGATCGGGGCAGCAGTGGCGTCAGTCTCGAAGTCTACCGGAGGGACGAGGGGGAAGAAATAATGAATACAATGCAAACAGATGCATGACAAAGAAAATAGCGGTGCTAGGTGTGCCCTAACTTGTTACTAGGTGATATTGGCGAAGGGGGGAAGTATCCCCAGTGTTTGGCATTTTCGGACAGACGGACCAGAGGGCGACGGTTGCAGGTTTGCTACGCTAGGGACATGTGGCAAACAAACGGACTGTGTATTCGAATTCGTCTCGAAATTCTGAGCAACTTCCATGTTCAAAACATTTTCATGTGATAAACGATTCATTTTATATTATTTTTCAAAGTTTTAATTCAATTTTAGAATTAACATGATTAATTTAATTCAAAAATATGTTTACTGCATCAGCATGACGTCAGCAGTCAATATTGATCGTTGACTGGGTCAATTGACGCATGGGTCCCATGTGTCATGGTCATAGTTTAACTAAACATACTTAATTTTTTTAATCAGTTAATTAGGTTAACTAAACATAGTTAATTAGGACAATTAGTTCAATTAAACAATTAATTAATCATCTTAATTATTATTTTAAACATTCTGTGCGGTGGGCCCCGACAGTCATTGGCCAAAGGCCATAGCGGCTGACAGGCGCGATTCTCGAACGCCTAGACCCGGTGGGCACCCGGGCGGGGTGGGGGTGGGGGCTGTGTGGCGCCGGCGAGGCGAGCGTGTCAGTCTTGGCTGATCGTCTCCAACGTATCTATAATTTTTGATTGTTCCATGCTATTATATTACCTGTTTTGGGTGTTTATGGGCTTTACTTTACACTTTTATATCATTTGTGGGACTAACCTATTAACCGGAGGCCCAACCCAAATTGCCGTTTTCTTGCCTACTTCAGTGTTTTGAAGAAAAGGAATATCAAACGGAGTCCAAACGGAATGAAACCTTCGGGAGAGTTATTTTTGGAACGGAAGCAACCCAGGAGACTTGGAGTGCACGTAAGGGAAGCAATGAGGAAGCCACGAGGCAGGGAGGCGCACCCTACCCCCTGGGCATGCCCCCACCCTCGTGGGCCCCTCGTGGGCCCCTCGTGGCTCCCCTGATTGACTTATTTCGCCTATATATGTCCATATACCCTAAAAACATCAAAAAACACAATAGATTGGGAGTTCATGCTGCAAATATGTAGCCACCAAAACCAATCGGGACCATGTTAGGCACCCTCTGGGAGGGATCCCTCACGGTGGCCATCTTCATCATCCGGCGCTCTCCATGATGAGGAAGGAGTAGTTCACCCTCGGGACCGAGGGTATGTACCGATAGCTATGTGTTTGATCTCTCTCTCTCTCGTGTTCTTGATTTGTACGATCTTGATGTATCATGAGCTTTGCTATTATAGTTGGATCTTATGATGTTTCTCCCCCTCTACTCTCTTTTAATGGATTGAGTTTTCCCTTTGAAGTTATCTTGTCGGATTGAGTCTTTAAGGATTTGAGAACACTTGATGTATGTCTTGCCGTGCTTATCTATGGTGACAATGGGATATTCATGTGATCTACTTGATGTATGTTTTGGTGATCAACTTGCGGGTTCCGTGACCTTGGGAATCTATGCATAGGGGTTGGCACACGTTTTCGTCTTGACTCTCCTGTAGAAACTTTGGGGCACTCTTTGAAGTTCTATGTGTTTGTTGAATAGATGAATCTAAGATTGTGTGATGCATATCGTATAATCATACCCACGGATACTTGAGGTGACATTGGAGTATCTAGGTGACATTAGGGTTTTGGTTGATTTGTGTCTTAAGATGTTATTCTAGTACGAACTCTATGATAGATCGAACGGAAAGAATAGCTTCGTGTTATTTTACTATGGACTCTTGAATAGATCGATCAGAAAGGATAACTTTGAGGTGGTTTCGTACCCTACCATAATCTCTTCATTTCTTCTCCGCTATTAGTGACTTTGGAGTGACTCTTTGTTGCATGTCGAGGGATAGTTATATGATCCAGTTATGTTATTACTGTTGAGAGAAGTTGCACTAGTGATAGTATGAACCTTAGGCCTTGTTTCCTAGCATTGCAATACCGTTTGTGCTCACTTTTATCATTAGTTACCTTGCTTTTTTATATTTTCATATTACAAAAGCCTATATCTACAATCCATATTGCACTTGTATCACCATCTCTTCGCCGAACTAGTACACCTATACAATTCACCATTGTATTGGGTGTGTTGGGGACACAAGAGACTCTTTGTTATTTGGTTGCAGGGTTGTTTGAGAGAGACCATCTTCATCCTACGCCTCCCACGAATTGATAAACCTTAGGTCATCCACTTGAGGGAAATTTGCTACTCTCCTACAAACCTCTGCACTTGGAGGCCCAACAACGTCTACAAGGAGAAGGTTGTGTAGTAGACATCAAGCTCTTTTCTCGCGCTGTTTCCGGGGAGGTGAGTGCTTGAAGGTATATCTTTAGATCTTGCAATCGAATCTTTTAGTTTCTTGTTTTATCACTAGTTTAGTTTATAAAATAAAACTACACAAAAAATGGAATTAAGTTTGCCTCATATGCTTCATCTTTTTAATATCTTTCGTGAGAATGATGGAAAAGAAAATTGTGCTCAGTTGCTAGACACTACAAAAAAAATACACTTCCGTGATGATATGTGTTTGTCATAGTAGGTCATGTTTTCTGTCATGCATGTACATCCATGACGATTTTATGACAGAATCAAGATAGTCATACCTGTGCTGTGGTAGAAGTGTTCCATGACATCAACAAAATTATCATCATGGAAGTGTCCACTTCCATGACGATAAATCGCGCGTCATAGAAGTGCTTTCATCAAGGGTGACCGACACGTGGCATCCATCGTAACCGAACGCCGTTAAGCTATCGGGTCGGGTTTTGCATCCGATAACCCGTTAACAGCCCTGACCAATGGGGATTTTCCATGTGTAAAATCATCATTGGCTGGAGGAAACACGTGTCGGCTCATCGTTGGGAAAGATGTCATCCACTCATTGGACAGAAGGCGCCTATGATACGTAGACACGTGGCACGGCCCAACAGAGGCCCATTCCAGTGAAAAGGATGGCGCGTTTGACTTGGTCAAAAGGTGCCGGCCCGGCCCATGGAAAGCCTGTTAACGACATGTTCGCATAAAGCCCATTTATAGCCCGCTAACCCAAGGCCCGTTACGCACTATCCAAATTAGGCCCAGTAGCGTCATCTGGGCCATCCAATATGATTCTAGCCCGTTTTCACTTCTGGCCCATGTATGGCCCATGACGTCTTTTCGGCCCATATGAGGCCCTTTGTAACTCTTGGCCCATTAACAGCCCGTGGGGAAACTGGCCCGTAATGAATAGTGTATCACTTTACACCCATTAACGGCCCGTGGTGAAACTGGCCCGTAATGAACAGTGTATCTGAAAGCACATTTGCTCCCTAGGTGGTTTTGGTAATTAATGACAACATACTTTGTGGTTGGACTAATGCTTTTATCAAGTATGTTTCAGGAAAGTCAATCACTCTGGCATGGCAAAAGGACTGAAGAGGTGGACCCCTAGAATGCTAAGGAAAGGATTGGCAAGAGCTCAAGACTCCATTTTTGGTTTAGTGATCCAAGATCACATTGAGTCCATAGGAAAGCCAATACTATTAAAAGGGGATGAGGTTATGATGATGATCTGGTTGCTCAAAGTGCTTAGTGATTTATCTCTCAAACTATCAGCAATCTTTCATTCCAACATATACTCATAAGTAATCTCGGTCCCACCGATTCCATAAACTCAGTCACACCAAGATGAACCACCTCAGCCATATAGCCAAACCCTAGAAATTTGGATTTTCGATTCCAAACTCGGTCTTACGAAACTAGTGTTGCCAACCTTCAGAACCTACGTACTCAAATCGGTGTCACCGAGATGAGAAAGTCGGTCCCACCGAGAATGGAAAACCCTAGTCTTTGGAAGAATCGGACTAACCGAGATTGTATTTTCGGTCCCACGAAAATCCCAACGTTCACAAGATTTGAACTTTCGGTCTCACCGAGTTGTCAACTTCGGTCCGACCGAGATTGGTCAAATGTGTGTAGCAGTTGGATTTTGTGTGGAGGATATAAATACCCTCCACCTCCTCTTCATTTGTGGAGAGAGCCATCGAAAGAACTACCACTCCTACCTTACATTTCGAGAAGAAAACTACCTACCCTTGTGTTGAGATCAAGTTGCTCCACTCCCACCATATGAAACTTGATTTCTAGCCTTCCCAAGTTGCTTTCCACTCAATCCTTTCTTCCACCACAGCCAAATCAGTGAAGAGAGTTGAGTGTTGGGGAGATTATCATTTGAAGCACAAGAGCAAGGAGTTCATCATCACCAACACCATCTATTACCTTTTGGAGGTGGTGCCTCCTAGATTGGTTAGGTGTCGCTTGGGAGCCTCCGTCAAGATGTGGAGTTGAACCAAGAAGTTTGTAAGGGCAAGGAGATCGCCTACTTCGTGAAGATCTACCCGAGTAAGGCTAGTCCTCCGTGGGCGTAGGCCATGATGGCATAGACAAGGTTGCTTCTTCGTGGACCCTTCGTGGGTGGAGCCCTCCGTGGACTCTCATGGCCGTTACCCTCCGTGGGTTGAAGTCTCCATCAACGTGGATTGGCGATAGCACCACCTATCGGAACCACGAGAAAAATCTTCGTGTCTCCAAATTGCGTTTGCTCTTCTCCACCTCTCCCTTACTACTTGTGCAATTTACTTTCCGCTGCCCATACTCTAGAATTGCATGTGTAGTATGTTGCTCGACTTGTATGCATGATGCTTGACTTGATCTCCATTGTGAACTTGCCAAAAACTTGTGTTAATCAAAAGGCATAAACTTTTATCTTGTCGAGTAGTCTAATCACCCCCCCCCTCTAGACACTCTTGCCTTCAACGATCCTACAATTGGTATCAGAGCATTGGTCTCCATTGCTTTGGTTTGCACACCATTGGA
Source organism: Aegilops speltoides (assembly GCA_021437245.1). NCBI lineage: Eukaryota > Viridiplantae > Streptophyta > Magnoliopsida > Poales > Poaceae > Aegilops > Aegilops speltoides. Next base: position 53,026,918 of record CM038144.1, read on the forward strand.
GGAAGATGGACGTGTCTACGTTTGGGAGTGTTAGTCATAGAGTGCCTATTCTTGATGGAGTGTCCTATAACTCGTGGAGGATTGAAATGCTTGCTATCTTTAAGATGTACAACTTGCGCAAATATGTTGAAACCCCATATGTACCTCCATTTGACCCCTTGCACCGTACTATGGATGAAGAGCTTGATTTGCTTCGTAACCTTAGAACTGTAAATCTCATCATTAGAGGCTTACCCGATAACTTACTTGAGCTTGTCACAAACTTTGAGTGCGCCTATGCTATGTGGAAGTTCTTGGAAGAACTTTATCCGGACTACTCTTTGAGAGGTCTTGATGAAATTCTATACAAGACTATTGAGTTTGATATGATGCGCCCCAATGATCCCAATTTTGATAAATGCTTCTTTGAGCTTCGTGATCTTATGAAAAAGAAGGGTGATCCGGACTTATCAATGTTCTAATTAGAAATGCTCTTGTATTGCATTCGATGATTATTGTCACTCGACAAAACTGATGCAAGTCATTGTCAAATTGACCTAGGAATTGATGATGAATCATCTATGGGTCAATATGATGATGAGCATGAGCATGATGGCGATTACTCGATTAGGACACCGAGCTAGACAAGATTATGAAGAGTCTCAATCTTATGGCAAATCGAGAGACTACATATCCGGTGGAAAAGAGTGGATTCTTGATAGTGGATGCACCGATCACATGACCGGAGATGAAGACATGTTTCGAGAGCTTGCAAAGAACGATGGTCCACGCAAGTATGTGACTTTTGGAGACAACTCCAAGGGTAAGGTACTTGGCCTTGGTAAGGTGGCCATATCTCATGATAGCTCCATTAAAAATGTCATGCTTGTTGAATCACTTGGATACAATTTACTTTCCGTATCTAGATTAGCTGACTTTGGATTCAATGTGCTATTCACCGAAGTAGATTGCCAAGTTTTTCGTCGTGACAATCATAACATGGTTTTTACTGGTATCCGTAGAGGTGACCTATACATTGTCAAAGCTCAACCTAGAACTTGCTTCATTGCTAAATCTGCTAAAGGATGGTTGTGGCATAGAAGACTTGGACATGTTGGTATGCGTAATCTAGATAAGCTAATCAAAGGTGATCACATTCTTGGTGTTAAAGATGTTTTCTTTGACAAAGACAGACTCTGTAGTGCATGTCAAGCAGGAAAACAAGTAGGTGGAAGTCATCCCGTGAAGAACATAATGACCACAAGGAGACCGCTTGAGCTTCTTCATATGGATCTCTTCGGTCCCAATGCTTACAAAAGCCTTGGTGGTAACTCCTTTGGTCTAGTTGTTGTTGATGATTTTTCCAGATTTACGTGGGTATTTTTCCTTGATGACAAATCGCAGGTTCAGAGAATCTTCAAAACCTTTGCTAGAAAGGCCCAAAATCAATTCGAGGTGAAGATCAAGAAAGTTCGGGCGACAATGGAGCGGAGTTCAAGAACGCCCATGTGGACTCTTTTCTCGATGAGGAAGGGATTCTACATGAGTTCTCGGCTACATACACACCTCAACAAAATGGAGTTGTTGAGAGGAAGAACGAACAGCTCATTGAGATGGCGAGAACGATGCTTGATGAATAAAAGACACGAAGCACTTTTGGGGTGAAGCCGTCGAGACAGCTTGTCATGCTATCAACAGGCTCTATCTTCACAAGCTCCTCGGCAAGACTTCATATGAGCTCCTCACGGTAACAAACCCCAAGTGGGATACTTTCGTGTCTTTGGTTCAAAATGCTATATCCTTGATAAGCATCGTCGGTCTAAATTTGCTCCTAAAACTCATGAAGGCTTTTCCTCGGTTATGGATCAAACTCCCACACCTACCGTGTCTACAATAATTTCACCGAAAGGTTGAAGAGGCGGTAGATGTGAAGTTTGATGAATCTAATGGCTCGCAAGTAGAGCAAATGCCTATTGATGTAGGAGACAAGGACCCATCGGAAGCCATTCAAGATTTATCTATTGGAAAGATCCGTCCCATGGAAGTGAAGGAGAGTACCTCATCTACATATGTGGAGCCCCTACCTCACGGCAAGGTGAACCTCAAGGCAACATGGAGGCCTCCACAAGTGGAACTCACCAAGATGAGGAAGTGCGACAAGAAGATCCACCACAACCTCCTTCTCCACCACCTCAAGACAACACCAACAACAATGAAGAAGAGGAAGATGAGGATGATGAGGAAGCTCAGCCGCGACCACAACAAAAGCTATCTCGAGTTCGAGCAAGAGTCAAAAAGAATCATCCCGTGGAACAAATGATGAATGACATCGACTCCGGGAGAATTACTCGCTCTAAAACTCGTTTAGCTAACTTTTGTGAGCATTACTCATTTATTTCTAGTCTTGAACCTATGAAGGTAGAAGAAGCGCTTGAAGACCGGATTGGGTGAGCGCTATGCACGAAGAGCTACACAACCGAGAGGAACAACGTTTGGACTTTGGTAGAAAGCCCAATGATGACCAAAACGTCATTGGAACCAAATGGGTGTTTCGGAACAAGCAAGATGAAGATGGACAAGTCATCCGCAACAAGGCTCGTCTCGTAGCACAAGGTTACACACAAGTCGAAGGTATGGACTATGGTGAGACCTATGCCCCCGTTGCTAGACTTGAGTCCATTCGGATTCTTCTTGCTTATGCCAACCACCATGATATTACTCTCTATCAAATGGACATTAAAAGTGCTTTTCTAAATGGTGAAATTGAGGAGGAAGTATTTGTGAAACAACCTCCGGTTGTGAATCCTAAAAAGCCTAATCATGTTTACAAGTTGCACAAAGCTCTTTATGGTCTTAAACAAGCTCCTAGAGCTTGGTACAAATCTTGACTAGCTTTCTTCTTGAAAAGGATTTGAGATTGGCAAAATAGACTCAACGCTATTCACGAAAAGGGTTGATGGTGAACTATTTGTGTGCCAAATATATGTTGATGATATTATCTTTGGTTCAACTAACCCTCATTTTAGTGAGAAGTTTGGAAAGCTTATGTCGGAGAAGTATGAGATGTCCATGATGAGTGAACTCAAATTCTTCCTTGGGTTGCAAATCAAGCAATCTAAGGAGGGTACCTTTGTCTCACAAACAAAGTACACCAAGGATCTCTTCAAGAAGTTCAACATGCAAGAAAGCAAAGGTATGAAAACCCCATGCCTACTAGTGGACATAATGACTTGACTAAAGGCGGAGAACCTGTTGATCAAAAGGTTTATCGATCCATGATTGGTTCTCTACTATATCTCTGTGCTTCTCGTCCCGACATAATGTTGAGTGTATGCATGTGTGCTCGATATCAAGCAGCCCTAAAGAATGTCATCTTAAAGCTGTTAAAAGAATTGTGAGATATTTGATACACACACCTAACTTTGGCATTTGGTATCCTAAGAGGGCCTCTTTCGATCTTGTTGGCTATTCCGACTCGGACTATGCGGAGACAGGATTGATAGAAAGTCAACTTCGGTGCGTGTCAATTCTCGGTCGATCCCTTGTATCTTGGTCATCCAAGAAACAAAATTCGATATCATTATCTCTTGCGAAGAAGAATATATTGCTGCTGGTTCGTGTTGTGCTCGGTTACTATGGATGACACAAGCGCTTAAGGATTATGGGATACATGCGAGACATGTTCCTTTGCTTTGTGACAATGAGAGTGCGATTAAGATTGGACACAATCCGTGCAACACTCTCGCATACGAAACACATTGAAGTTCGTCACCATTTTATTCGAGATCACATTGCTAAGGGTGACATCGATCTTAAGCATGTTCGTACTGACAAACAGCTTGCAGATATCTTTACAAAACCACTTGATGAGAAAGTGTTTTGTCGCTTAAGGAGTGAGTTGAACATCATTGATGCTTCAAACTTGGAGTAAAAACTCCAATGATGCATGCAAGGCATGAGCCTAATTGACTAATCCTTGATATTTCTCTTATGATGATGATCATATGTCTTGGACACATTTGCCCCTTGTATTGCATCGACTCCTTGCGGTACTTGGATGGTCTACATTCCACAAGATTACCACACACTCAAATCATGAGTAATCTTGTCATTGACCAAGTATCTAGCTCTTTGGGATGTTGAGTTCAAGGAACAAAAATTCCACATATCCTTTTTGACACCTTATACATCTAGTATTTCACTCTTGTCATCTTGGATATTCTTGAGTATTTCCTTGCTTGCCTAACCCATGTAGGAAGATGAACTATACAATTGGAAATGGTGCTTCAACTTCACATTCCATGAGCATCTACATCAAGTTCACCTACATGAGTACGTGCAACAACAAGCCCAAGGTATGTTTTTCACATCTTGAAGGAGCTTTGCTCAAAGACATGAGTACAAGCAGCTTCATAAGATGTGATCACATCAAATGCTTAATCGAAAAATGGCAACCCCATTTTGAGCTTAAACGATGAGTATGACCTATGATCAAATGTTCTCATTTGACTCCTAAGTCAATATACTCAAACATAGGTGACCTAGTCGCCGACCCCTATCTAGATGAAGTACATATGGTTTGGAGTTTTTCTATTTTTCTCTTGTGCTCTCTCATTGAGTTTTCTTGCTTATTCTTTAAAAAAACTTCATCTAGCAATCTTTTCATTTCTATTTCTTACATTCTTGTGAATAACCTTTTTGCTCTGATCAATTCCTTGAAAATCCTTTTACAAATTCATTGCAAATCCTTTGAAACATTCCTTGCAAAGTGAGCTGAATAATTTCTATATTTCTTTGGAATTAAACTCGGCGTCACCGATTCAAATACTTCGGTCTGACCGAAAAGGATCTGCCCTAAGTCTCTGACTTTCGGACTCACCGATCCATATCAATTCGGTGTCACCGATTTACATTCTCCAGGATATCATCTTCTGCAGCTCAACTACAATGATTTTCTTTGAATACTTAATTTGCTCAGTTGTGATTCTTAAGGATCCCACTTCTTTCCTTCCATCTTTCCTGACCTTCCTAGTTGACTGTCCTTTTCGGCACTTGATGTCAAAGGGGGAGAAGATTTAGGGGGAGCTTAGGGGGAGATTGGAAGATAAAGGGAGAAGAGAAGATTTAATGGGAGAAGAAGAACAATCTTACCTAAAGGGGGAGAGGATCACATCAAAGCTTTGCCATATTTCACTGTGATAATACATTTGGCATTATTCTTTTGATTTTGCTTTCTGTGCTCTCACAATTGGTATCTTATGAAAAGCACAATTGGTATCTTATGAAAAGCAAAATCTCTCAGAGCTCATTGAAAATCTTTTAATCTTGGGAGACATGTTAGCTGATTCAAGCTAGTGCTCTTCATGAGACACTCTTTATACATGTCATCCCTAGCTTGGTACTCTTGATGTTCTTGCAGCTGGATGAAGAAATACTCTTGTGTTATCTAACCTTGTTTTCTCAAGCTTATTTCTTCAGGTACAATGCCAAGGAACTTCAAGGTAAGTATATGCATCTTGCAGAATGTGCATGATGGTGACTTGCTTGTGAATACTTGTTTGCAAGAAATCACCATGCACATATGCATCTTCTTTATCTTATCCTCATCTGCTCTGATGCATATAGCCAAGCTGCATGTAGCACATCTTGCTTTTCTCTCATGTGTGCTTGTGGTAGTCCAAAACCATAATCTATGAAAAGCTTGCACACTTGTAGGGGGAGCCTGTGTACTACATGTTTGTCAAAGCTTTAATGATAATCCTTGTCTTTCCTTCAGTAAGCTTTGATGTCCTGTTTTGTGTGTTGCCATCAATTACCAAAAGGGGAGATTGAAAGCACATTTGCTCCTAGGTGGTTTTGGTAATTAATGACAACATACTTTGTGGTTGGACTAATGCTTTTATCAAGTATGTTTCAGGAAAGTCAATCACTCTGGCATGGCAAAAGGACTGAAGAGGTGGACCCCTAGAATGCTAAGGAAAGGATTGGCAAGAGCTCAAGACTCCATTTTTGGTTTAGTGATCCAAGATCACATTGAGTCCATAGGAAAGCCAATACTATTAAAAGGGGATGAGGTTATGATGATGATCTGGTTGCTCAAAGTGCTTAGTGATTTATCTCTCAAACTATCAGCAATCTTTCATTCTAACATATACTCATAAGTAATCTTGGTCCCATCGATTCCATAAACTCAGTCACACCGAGATGAACCACCTCAGCCATATAGCCAAACCCTAGAAATTTCAGATTTTCCGATTCCAAACTCGGTCTTAACGAAACTAGTGTTGCCAACCTTCTGCAACCTTCTGTACTCAAATCGGTGTCACCGAGATGAGAAAGTCGGTCCCACCGAGAATGGCAAACCCTAGTCTTTGGAAGAATCGGACTAACCGAGATTGTATTTTCGGTCCCACCGAAAATCCCAACGTTCACAAGATTTGAACTTTCGGTCTCACCGAGTTGTCAACTTCGGTCCGACCGAGATTGGTCAAATGTGTGTAGCAGTTGGATTTTGTGTGGAGGCTATAAATACCCTCCACCTCCTCTTCATTCGTGGAGAGAGCCATCGAAAGAACTACCACTCCTACCTTACATTTACGAGAAGAAAACTACCTACCCTTGTGTTGAGATCAAGTTGCTCCACTCCCACCATATGAAACTTGATTTCTAGCCTTCCCAAGTTGCTTTCCATTCAATCCTTTCTTCCACCACAGCCAAATCAGTGAAGAGAGTTGAGTGTTGGGGAGATTATCATTTGAAGCACAAGAGCAAGGAGTTCATCATCACCAACACCATCTATTACCTTTTGGAGGGTGGTGCCTCCTAGATTGGTTAGGTGTCGCTTGGGAGCCTCCGTCAAGATGTGGAGTTGAACCAAGAAGTTTGTTAGGGCAAGGAGATCGCCTACTTCGTGAAGATCTACCCCGAGTAAGGCTAGTCCTCCGTGGACGTAGGCCATGATGGCATAGACAAGGTTGCTTCTTCGTGGACCCTTCGTGGGTGGAGCCCTCCGTGGACTCTCGCAGCCGTTACCCTCCGTGGGTTGAAGTCTCCATCAACGTGGATTGACGATAGCACCACCTATCGGAACCACGAGAAAAATCTCCGTGTCTCCAAATTGCATTTGCTCTTCTCCACCTCTCCCTTACTACTTGTGCAATTTACTTTCCGCTGCCCATACTCTAGAATTGCATGTGTAGTATGTTGCTCGACTTGTATGCATGATGCTTGACTTGATCTCCATTGTGAACTTGCCAAAAACTTGTGTTAATCAAAAGGCATAAACTTTTATCTTGTCGAGTAGTCTAATCACCCCCCCTCTAGACACTCTTGCCTTCAACGATCCAACAGTATCACTTTATACGCATTAATGGCCCGTTATTCCGTTGGGCCGTTTTGCAGCCCATGTTATCTTTCGGCCTTCTCAGAGCCCATTAATTCTTGGGCTCATTTCCAGCATTCGTTTACTTACGGCCCGTTACTGTCATTTTCTGCTTGTGGGCCAAACTCAGCCCATGGTTATAGTCGGCCCGTTTGTGGTCCGTTAATTTGTTGGGCCATTTTCATAGCATCATCAAATACGGCCTATTAACGATGGCCCATTATGGTCAGCCCATGAACGGACGATTCCAACTCTAGCCCATTTACGGCCATAATCGATCTGTTATTGGCCCATGTTTGGCCAATCGATCATACGGCCCGTATAAGGCCCATTGATGATACGGCCTGAAGAAGGCCCATTGTTTCTACGGCCCCTAGAAGGCCCACTGTTTCTACGGCCCATAGAAGGCCCACTATTTCTATGGCCCGTAGGAGGCCCAGTGTCACTACAGTAAATATTAGCCCATGGTGGCCTAGTTTAAAAAAAAGGTTTTTGCAGCCTCTAGCAAACCGCGGAAAAAGAACTGCACTGACTACAAGCAAACAAATAAACAAGACAACAAGGAAATAAATAAGCAAGCAACTTATGCTAGGCTATCACGGCTATTACACATATTACATCCACTAGGCATCAAAGTTCGCCACCAGTGAAAATATAGGGAACAAAGCAGCATATAAACGCCGCAGGAAAACAAGTCCAGAACTGAAGCCACTTCAGAAGAGTTCAAGAAACAATATCCTGGGTACCCATAATGCTGGCAAGATGCTTAATAATATCCTCGGGTTCTTGCTGCAGCACAGCTGACTGATGCCTTTCAGCTTGTAGCTGAGACTGAAGAAGCCGAAGTAATTTAGGTAGTGAGTTCTTAGAGCTTGTGCCAGCGGTACTGGCCAATAACTCGAACACTACATCAATGTAGGACTGTGGGGTTTTCTCACAGTCTACAAGATCGTTTTTATCACCTTTCTTGGAGACCAACAGGGTTGTCTCACTATCTTTAACCTTATCTGCATTACTTTATCTACCATTGCATAGTGGGGTGCTCTTCTCCAATATTCTGTTTGCATACTACAAGAGAAACAAGCAGACACATCACAGGTTTAGCTTGTTGTATACGAAACTCATTTTGGTAAACCGGTTCAGTAGTAAGGTGGACAGGATAACAACATGAAACAAACATATATCTATGTACTATGGTCATTGTATTGTCCATATCATTCTAGTTTATGTTGCCTAATCAAGATAGAGACACTGTTCAACTCATATATTTTTAAGACCCAGCAGCATAGACAGAATATAAGTGTGAGAAACTACACAACATTGGCATCACTTGTAATGTGCATCACATGAGAACATAACTGTTTATACAACTTAAACTGAAATCAACATAGAGCAAGAAGTTAGAACATCAATCTAGTTAATGAAATAGGTTTAAAACATACCTGTTGCGTCATTGGAGTTTCAATTGGATCCTTCAAATTCGAAAGTAGTTGGTATGAGTAAATACAATGATGCAACAACAAAGGAGTATTGACCATAGCTACGGAATCTGACCTGAGAATAGCTGCTCTTCTGCTTTAAATGTGGAGTTTGGGTTAGCTGTGGTGGTCTTCGTGCTTTGGGCACTACAGTAGCTTTACAAACTGCTCGTGTGGGGGTACTCTGTGGTGGACATGGTGCTTTGTCAACTAGAAGTGGGTTACTATCAGATGGGGTTGCGGTTAGATGGGTTGTAGCTGGTTCTCCGCCCAACGGTGTAAGTGTGCAATCTGGAAGAGTCTCGATTATGTTTGGTGGGGCTAGTTTGTGGGCCAGTACAACCATGGTTCTATCTGCATCGACTGGTAGCACTGTCTTTTGTGAAGAACAGGGTTTTTGCTCCCTTAGATACTACCATCACCCCGTCCATTTCAAATGGCTGATAAACAAGAAAAGAAATTGAACGTACAGACATTGTATGATAGACAGATGTGGTAATTCACATATATGTTGTCTAACCAAACAGGACAACAGGACACAATTTCACATATATGATGCCTAACTAAACAGGATAGCATGACACATTTTCAGATATATGATGGATAACTTAACAGGATATAATGGCATAATTCAACATATGATGAGTACCTAAACAGGATGACATGACAAAACTATATGATGTATTTCTAAAATAGGTTGGGATTAAATAATTCACATACATGTTGTCTAAGTATACATGATGGCATGATATAATTGACATAATTGATTCACATACTAAGCAGCTGGCACTCGCATGTATGATCTCTAAACTAAGCAGATGGAATTCAATATTGTGCATATGATGTCTAAACGAAGCAATGCAAGACACCATATGCATCATATGAGAAATATAAACATTCCAACTTAGAGCATACACCTCAGGTGGGATATAGGACAGGTCATCTGTCTTTGAATCCTCCTCTGAGGAGCTCCCTGTAACCATCGAGATATATGCTTCAACAGGTACCATTGCCTGCTCTGAAGACCTTGTTTTCACTCCAGATTTTTCCATAACCGACTCAAATGGCTGATACACATGAAGAGTAGTTCAATATACACAGATTGTCGACAAATGGAATACGTAATGAAAAAAAGATGGCATGAGATAATTCACATATATGATGCATGGCTCCATGGCGGTGCATAATTCACATATATGATAACTGGCTGAAAAACATGGCATTGCATAATTCACATATCTGATATAGAAAGCAAACAGGAGGCATTCACACAAAGCATGTCTAATCTAAGCAGATGGCATGGCAATGCAAGACACCATATGCATGATATGAGCAATATAACCCAGCCAAGTTAGGGCATGCACCTCGGGGGGGGGGAATACGACTGGTCATCTGTCTCTGAATTCTCCTCTGAGGAGCTATATGTAACCAGCAAGAAATTTGCATCGACAGGTAGCACTGACTGCTCAGAAGACCTTGTTTTCACTCCATATTTTCCCATGACCGACTCAAATGGCTGATGCACAGGAAGAGTGGATGAATGTATAAACATTGTTGACAAATGGAATACATTATGGGAAAAATGGCACGATACAATTCACATATACGATGACTGGCTAAACAGGATGGCATTGCATGATTCACGTATATGATGCCTGGCTAAAGAAGATGGCATTGCATAATTCCCATATACTCCCTCCATTCCTAAATATTTATCTTTTTAGAGATTTCAAATTGACTACCACATACGGATGTATATAGACATATTTTAGAGTGTAGATTCACTCATTTTGTTCTGTATTTAGTCACTTGTTGAAATCTCTAAAAAGACAAATATTTAGGAATGGTGGGAGTATGATATAGAAACCAAACAGGTGTCATTCACACAAAGCAAATCTAAACTAGGCTGATGACATATATAGATGTATAATGTAAGCAATGCAAGGCGCCATATGCATGATATGACCAACATCAGCATGCCAGGTTAGAGCAAACACCTCATGTGGTAAACATGTGTGGTCGGCTCCTTCTGAATCCCCATATGAACAGTTATCTTCCTCTGGAATACAATCTGGAAATGCAGGAGGGGGGCACTTCGCCCACCATGGAGCGGCGTCTGCATGACATTATATTCCCACGCAACGGTCTTCTCTTTTTCTCTACATGTTGATGCGATTGTGTACAATACGACATGCATAATAAAAAATAGTTAGATTTTGTAAGGCCTAAGGGGTGCATGCAAAAATCAAGACTGATGGTAGAAAACGAGTGGATGGATCCAAAACTAATGATAGCAGGTAGATTATAGTTTCAATTTAAAAAGATAGACAATGGATCATCTATTGTTTGTTGCCCACCCAACATGAACCACATAGAAGACCCCAGATGAGCCAGATAGTAGATAGATACTATTCGTTGTTGGCTCGATATGAGACCCATGGGCATTTCAAAAATCAAGTTTGAACGATAAAGTAGCAGGTAATAATAAACGATGTATAACGTAATCAAACACGAAAGACTGCGACCTCTCTTCCGGAACTGTGTAGTCCTCAGGTTCATCTGCTCAGTCAATGATGGTAATGCAGTTGGTGCGGCTGCCGACAACGGGGAAGATGATCTGAGGCAGCGAAAGAAAGTCTGCATGGGGGATCTCCGCTGAAGTGAACGCTTCTATCAATGGTGCACCTCAGGTGGGGTGGATGATGGCACGGCAGGACCAGGACATAACACACAGAGTTTTCTTTGACGCCTAGCTGAAAATGAAGTAAATCTGTAAGGGCTCCTTAGAATTGGAGGATTCTATAAACACAGGGACAGGAAAAACATAGGAATAGGATAGGAATGCACGTGCAAAACAGAGCATTTGGAAACATAGGATTTCAGTCAACCTGGGTGTTTGGTTCACATGAATCGGAAGAACACATGAATGGAGAAACATGGTCAAATTAAAGTCAAACCATGTGAAAATGAAAAAAAAAGTATCTTATTATGCCAGTAATGCAATTAGTTCTGTTCTTCATGCATATTAATTTGAAAAGGACGTCCAAGTGAATAAAATTCCTACGTTTTTTTTCTTTGAAAGAGACACCAAAGGAAAAAATCCTCCAGTTTTGCTTTGCTCCACTCCTTCTAACAGATTTGCACGAATAGTAGTTCCATAGCAAAGGATCCCTGAGGGATCGACATGAATGTAGAGTAACAAAGTGATGTGACGAGTGTACAACCTCTTTGGCATAGCCTTGTGGACCTCAGCATCATTGGGTTGGACGTGGAGGATGGTGATGATGCTGGTGTGACTGTCGGAGGCGGGGAAGAAGATCCGAGGCCTCTGGAAATAGCACCGAGGGTACTGCTCCGCTGTGATGGACGGTTCTGTCGTTGGAGCAGCTCCGGTAAGGTGTACGGCGACGAGGCTGAAGCAAGACAAGACAGACAACGTTAATCTGAAGTGGGACCCTAATATCATCTGCAATAGATGATGTAAAATACATCACCAAAAAGTGCTAGATGTAAAACGCATCAGCCTCGCCACGGTCGCTCTGACAGATGCTGTAAGTACTGTTCACTCTAAACTTAACTAAAGAAAATGAACTTTACAGTCGAAACTGAATTTTACTGTCGAAACTGATTGAACTAGTAGCAGAGCATTGCAATAGATGTTTAGGGCGTTCGAGCACTAGTAGCAGAGAAGCAGTGATCTAAATCAGCAGACGCTCGAGCAGGGAACGCACTAGCAGAGAGCAAGTCGTGCAGTAGCACCGCGAGCGAGTGCTAAAGCAGCAACTCCTGTAGCTGCCGGAGGTCGTGCAGCAGCAGCAGCGCAAGCGAGAGCAAGAGCAGAGCAGCAGCACGAACAAAAGCAAGAGCAGTGCAGCAGCGTGACCGACAGCAAGAACAGAGCCGCAGCACGAGCGAGAGCCGGAGCAGCTGCAGCTAGTGCCGTTGTGGAAGTCGCCACCGAGGAAGCAACGACATGGGGGAGAGACGCCGTGGATGATGTGGCTGGCGACACCGCCGTCGATGGAGACCCGCCATGTCTGCTTGGTATCAAGCACCGGCAGCACCGTGAGATCGAATAAAAGATAAAATGCAGCAGTGAGTGCAGAACCTCCTTGGTGGCACCGAGTTGGCCTCGGCTTCATCGGAGGAATTAGTGAGGGTGCTGTGGTTCCGGTGGGTCAGGTCAAGACGGCGCTCTGGGGATTGAGGTGGCATGATAGACGAAACATCGGGGAAGCTCCTTGGAGGTGGAGGACGGGGCGGCCGATCCGGTGGGGCGACAATATCGACAATGGATCCTCATCCGGTGCGGTGGATGAGGGACGGCGAGCTGTTGCGGTGGACGACGTAGTTAGGGAAGAGTCTTCGGCTGGGCGGCAGTCGGGAGACCGATGGAGGAGCGTGGGGTTTCGCGGGTTTTGGTGGCCTCGGTGTACGAATGGGGGGCGAAGGGGGAGGGGGGAGCCAAGATTAGGGATGCGCTTGTCCGAAATGTAGGGTAAGTTACCAGTGTACCCCCATCGGTTTTGACACCGTGACGTGCAGCTTCATTTCCGGCTGAGGGGTAGAAGGGGGATTTCGTGTGTCTGGGCTGCGGGACCGATTTCAGATGAGGAGGGAGTTCCCGCGCGCGTCGATATTTTGGGATAACAAGGCGCGGCGCGGGTTGAAGAGGTGGGAGTTTCAAAGGAGGTGAGACAAAAGATACTCGAGCTTGAAAATTTCGGGATAACGAGGTGCGGATTCCTTGTTCGGCAGAACAAACTTAACATGTAAAAAAATAGTTCATACAAGACACAAGAGAGTCATGTCCCCTTTTACTATATTTCTATAGATGCCATTGAAAAAACTACAAGAAAAATGTATAAAAAATCGGGAGAACAAGATTACCCTGCACAGTACCAAATCGATTCGCACTTCCCTCAACAAAAACAAAAAACAAATCAATTCCCACCAAAATAAAGAGTGATGTCCCTTTTTATATGATTACAAATGCCAGGATCTCGAATTTCAATTTTTGAATCCATGTTATGTTGAATTCGAATATATCGTTAGGTGACCTTGCGGTTTATAATAGATGTAGTCGTACATTTTGATCTTCCATCATATATGAACATTTTACTCCACCATGTGAACATATATATTGTCGTCTACCATATGGACTAAATTTGAATCAATTTTCCTTATTTGAATTTTATATTGTTGTCAAGTTATACAATAATTTAAATATTATATTGATAACAAAAAACATGCATATAGCAGTATGAACTACATGTACCATACGCTCTCCAATTCAAATATTTGTATCCATTTTATGTTGAATTCAAATCATAGTACATTATTGGTCTAGGTAGCGAGATGTTCGGGATAATCTAAACCATGTTTTCATATGTATAATTTTTGGCTGAATTGGGACAAATTTTGGTATAAGCTGCTTGCAAAACCGGAGATTCTCTCAACAAGCCTCATGGTTACGAGAGGGAACATGTCACCTTTGTGTGCGAAATGATATACGCTCCCTCCCCCTGATTTTCTTTACAGAGGCAACATAGAACTATATGAGTGCCCTGTTAAATTTTGGAATTATTTCGGGTTGGTTTGGCCTTTTATACATTAATTGAGTTTCCGGACTTTTAATGTGCATAATCTAAATATGAACTGCATGCACATGCTCTGGTGCACCAAAGTTGGTTGAAAAATCACATGTGTGTCCTTGGTTGAATTTCTAGGTCCCATGGAAGAAATGAGAATGAAATTCAAACATCTGGGCGTCGTGACTCGGCCGAGATCATCGAGAAACTTAGATTTTAAATTCATGTAAATCCAAAACTCGCCTGGAAATCATGAAACTTGGCATGGTGTCATGTCATGGCACTAACATGTTGTGGTAAAAAATTAGGCCGATTTGGAAGCTCATGGTTCTAAGAGGGAACGTGCCACCTTTGAGTGTGAAACGATATACGTTGCCCCCCTGAGTTTCTTAACAAAGACAACATAGAACTACACGAGTGCCCTGTTAAATTTTGGAATTAGTCCAGGTTCACTTGTCGTTTTTTATACATTAATTGAGTTTCTGGTCATTTAATGTGCATAAGTCAAATTTGAACTACAAGCACATGCTCTCGTGCACCAAAGTTGGTTGAAAAATCACATTTGTGTGCTCGGGTGAATTTCTAGGTCCCATGCAAGAAATGATAATAAAACTAAAACATCTGGGCATCGTGGCTGGGCCGAGAACATTGAGAAACTTGGTTTTAAAATTCTTGTAAATCCAAAACACGTCTGAAAATCATGAAACTTGGCATGGGTGTCATGTCATTGTACTACCATGCTGTGGTAAAAAAATTGGCCGAATAGGAACAGATTTTGGTATAAGCTTCTTGCAAACCGAAGCTTCTCTCAAGAAGGCTCATGGTTTTGAGAGGGAACGTGCCACCTTTGAGTGCGAAACGATATACGCTGTCCCCCTTGAGTTTATTTACAAAGGCAACATAGAACTACATGAGTGTCCTATTAATTTTTGGAATTATTCCGGCTTCGTTTGGCCTTATTTACACATTAATTTTGTTTTTGGTCATTTAATGTGCATAATTCAAATTTGAACTACAAGCACATGCTCCCGTGCACCAAAGTTGGTTGAAAAATCACATTTGTGTCCTCGGGTGAATTTCTAGGTCCCATGCAAAAAACGAGAATAAAATTCAAACATCTGGGCATCGTGGCTCGGTCGATTGAGAAACTTGGTTTTAAAATCATGAAACTTGGCATGGTGTCATGTCATGGTAGTACCATGTCGTGCTAAAAAAATTGGCTGAATAGGAACAAATTTTAGTATAAGCTTCTTGCAAATCGGAGCTTCTCTCAAGAAGGCTCGTGGTTCTGGGAGGGAACGTGTCACCTTTGTGTGCATAATTCAAATTTGAAATACAAGCACATGTTACAGTGCACCAAAGTTGGTTGAAAAATCACATGTGTGTCCTCGGGTAAATTTCTAGGTTCCATGCAAGAAATGGGAATGAAATTCAAAATTCTAGGCGTCGTGGCTGGGTTGGAAACATTGAGAAACTTAGTTTTTTAATTCCTATAAATCCAAAACACGCATGAAAATAATGAAACTTGGCTTGGTGCCATGACATGGCACCAACATGCTGTGGTAATTTTGCAGCCCGATTTGCGAAGGCGCACACATTAACAATCAACAAAGTCATTTTGGAACAAGTATTGTCACGTTACAATCGGAAACACAAGTATTATTGAAACCGTGGGCGTTATATTTACTAGTACCACTTACGTGCCGCCACGCGTCCCCATTTTTTATTAGCTAGGAGGCGCCGTGCAGGGTAGCTATTTGAGTACGAGAGGCGTGCGATCAGACCCCTGTGCGTGCTTATCAAGAGGAGAGCCCTTTGACCTCCATCTGCCGTCCACCTCTCTCCCAAGGTCTCCATTAATGGCGCCCGAGCCTCTGTTTAATGGTGTGGCTATGTCTCACTCGACTGAGATTTAAGAGAGAAAAAAGAAAATCTGAAAGCACGGATCTTGATGTAAGATCCGACGGACCTATATAGCATCTACTGCGACTTATAGCAAGACTGTTGAATATATAAGGACGATTAATTGTCTTACATAATTAGAAAGATATTTAAAAAAGCCACATGTGGCTACGCCCGAAATACACAAGGGCAAAAGAAGAAGGATGACAAGGATCTGGCTCGCTGATCTCTACTTTCTTGATGCGTTGCTGCAGGCCGTGGGAACTAGTCTCCGCGGCAAGCGGGGATGAGCTCTTTTGTGTCCTCAAGACGCTGCTTGAGAACATTCACGGATTCCTCCACCAGCCTTTGGCGCTCATTGCGGAGCATGTCATTCTCGTCCATAAGTTTCTTGACGATGACGTCGGTCCTCTTCAACAAGGCACTGGTCTCCTCTTGCTGGTCTGCACTTCGGGCGATCTTCGCCCTCAGCAGGTTGCGCTCGGCCCGGAGCCTCTCAATGCCCTCCCTTAGTTGTTGGATGACGCCGGTAGCCTGTTCAAACGAGGCTTTCATGTCGTCCTGCAACCTCACCCAGCCAGAGATCTGATCCATCTCGCTATGGACGATCGCATGCATGCGCCTGTAACAGTCGTCGCCTGCCCGCGAGAAATTTTCCCAGGCCGCCGCAACGCGACGGGACATCTCCGCTACATTCTCGGTGCGACGGGACATCTCTGCTACTTCTGCGGCGCGGCCGGACCAATTTGCTGCATCGATGGCGCGGCGGGACCTACGTGCTGCTTCAGCGGCGCGGCGGGACCTCTGTGCTGCTACTTCTGCGCGGCAGGACATGTCGGCTGCTCTCGCAGCGAGGTGGGACATCTCCCGTGCTTCCGCTTCCATGCTCGCCTCTCCTGGTGGCAATCTCTCGATCCAGAACTCACGATGGCCATGGCAGACGCAAGGGAAGGATGCTGAATGACTTGTTTGTTTTTGTGGATGAGGAGTTGAGGAGGAATGTGCAGTCATCTTGGTATAGTAGTATTTATAACCGAGTACTAATACGCTCCTAAGTGGGAAACCATTCAGGTTGTGATCAATGTGAACAGCTTTGCAATTCAATATAGCGTGGTACTAATACACTCCTAAGTGGGAAACCGTTTAGGTTGTGATCGGTGTGAACAGGTTTGCAATTCAATATAGTGTTGAGTAATTTGGAATGTGACGAGACGCAAGCTCAAAATTTATTGATGGTTCTAGTGTTGAAGTGCGGCATTATTTCCGGATGGAGTAGTTCTTTTTCTACTGCTGTGTACGTGCAATAACTGGCACCGTTGTATACATATCTTACGGTTAATGGGGCGTTCGACAGGAATAGCCGCGTGGCGAGCTCTAGGCTAGTATTTTTTCAGACGCATTAAACTATCTCTCGGGACTTCTCACACGCACCATCGTGCCACCCACAAAAACTTGTACTCTGAGTTTAGTACGTTATACAGGAAGAGAAGAGGTGCACGCACGCACTCGTCCTCTCACACACGCTTCTGTTTTTTCTCAAAAAGGAGGATGATGACCCCCGGCCTCTGCATCTGGGAGTCACACACGCATCTGTAGCTACATATTGTAGTGCTCTCAACCATCCGATTGGCTCTATCATGGATGTACCTATATACTAAAACATGTCTAGATACATCTATATTTTGACAAATGGAAGGCATGTATTGTGGAACGGAGGGAGTGCTTGTCATCAAAATGGATAAAAGGGGACGTATCTAGAACTAAAATACGTCTACATACATCTCCTTTTATCCATTTTGATGACAAGTAGTACTTCTTACCCAAAGGAACTTTATATCCAACAGACACAAAATATCCGTTCATTGTTGGAAATTCTGATCGATGTCAAGTAATTGCTGCATCGCCACCAAAACCCACCATTTCTTAAGCTAAAGTAGACCAAGGTAATCCCTATATTAGCATATTACTAAGATAAGCGAAGGCAATTGTAGAAACATTTAGGGCGTGAGCTTGTCAATCTGAATGTGGAGGACACCAGCTTAGCCCCGCCGGCAGCTTAGGCGGAGCAGTGAAGAAGGTCGGCTCACCTGCGTCGGCGTCGCGGGATCCTTGCTGCTTGTCACCTCCATTTCCACCTTGACGGCGTCGGTCGTGCCTTTGGGCTCCCCCGGCGGGCCGTTCGCCCACAGCTTGGCCACGTAGTGTGGTAGTGGGGACGCGCCCGCTCTGATGCAGACAACCGACACAGCGATAGGCGCGCCGATGTCGAGCACGCCGCCGACCAAGGAAAACGCGCGGCCGTCCTCCTCCGTGAACAGCAAGAGCTGTGGCTCCGATAGTAGCACTTGCAGCTGGAGCACCTCGCCATACAGGATCCTGTGCATGGGCATGGGATGCGCGGTGCTGATGTGGTGGTAGAGCGCCGTGGCGGCGCCGTAAGCCGTGAAGCAGACGGGCGGGGCATTTGCAGGGCGCGAGCGGACACACGCTCTGGTGATCGGCGAGCTTGTGGTAAGTGACGTAGAGCCCACAGCCTTCGTGCGGGCACTCCACCCTCACCGACAAAAGGACGGAGTCCACCGCCATGTTCCGCACGTTGAAGCCACCGCCGCGCTCGCACTTGTTGCACTGCCGCTGGTTTCCGGGGCGCTCGATGCGGCAGTCCGTGCAGGCCAGTTGCCCTCCCTTCTACTGCAGAAATCAATCGAACATCACATCAGTCAAGAAACCTGCACCTTGCTCAATCAGCCGAATGGACGAGGTGTATTCGAACCTCATACACTGGAGGCATCAAGGGGCAGAGGCACAAGGGGTAGTGGAGCACGGTGAGGTCCATCGAGACCTTAGAGAGCTCCATTGTCGGGTTCTATTCGGTCTGCATGATCTCGCCCTCCTCGTGCACAACCATCTCTCGACTTGGGCCGGGGCATTACAAAGCTTTACCGTCACATATTTTATACTACTTCAAGGTGCATTAAATCAACACATGCAAGTATCAAAAGGAGAGTCATGACATGCATGCATACGTTGTAATTAATGCATTGGTAAACGCAAATTATTGAAATATATAGAGTGCAGTGCTTTGATGTGTCGCATCAACTCGTACATCAACGAGAAGTTTGATTATCCTCTCCCTCGCAGACTTAACTGCACTTGCCTTTGGCCGTATGACAGGTTGGCCACCCACCTGTCAGGCCCACCTGTCATACACGCAAAGGCAGGAGCATCCCTCCCTTGCCCATGAGCGTGGTGGCTGGCAAGACTAGGAGAAGCTTTCGCTACATGCTCTCCCTCCCGCACGCGGTGGACATGAAGTAGTTCAATCAGTGTCAGATGGCCAGAAGCGTACTGTAATACTCCTCCAGTGCAGTAGTACTCCATCATTGTTCGACTTCCCGAAGAGGCGAAGAGCCAAGTGCAGCCCGTACGCTCGTGTGGAAGTTTCATGTGTAGACTAGTCTAGGATAGTGTGTACCGTGCCTGTAAGCTTAAAATCGTTGGGGTCGGCTCCATGCTATGTGGCCGTCTTGAAGTTTTAAAAAAGATAGTATTCTAGCCCTACCTGTCACCCTGGTGATTGTAGTTTGCATGCTCATCTGGTCAAGACAGGAATATACATTTTAATTTGTTTTTTAGGGGGACTCCCTGACCTCTGCATCAGAACGATGCATACGGCCACATATTTTTTAATTTTGGGTAAATATTAGAGGTTGCAGCAAATATATTATACACTGCGGGTCTTTCAGCCAAGTTTAGAGGCAAGCATGTGGGGCCAGTGCTATGATGTGTCGCGTCAACTCGTACAACGAGGAGAAGCTTGATTTTACTACTACACGCCTTCTCCCTCGCCCATGCGGGCAGTTGCTCGTAAACGAGGACAGGCTTTTGCTTAGTAGTACTTCTACAACAAGCTATCCGTCCCGCTCGCGGTGGACGGACATGCAGCAGTGGATTCGACACTGTAGAAGCAGTAGTAGTATCATCATTATTCGTCTTCTCAAAGAGGCGAAGAGCCAAGCGCAAACCGAACGTTGCGATTCGCGAACATTGAGCACGATATAGCGAGCTCTTGCATGAGACAAAATTGCTATGTGAGCCCACTATTATACTAGTACGTACAACTACTTGCTAGTATAGCCCTGTAAACCAGAAAGGAGTATTTGCCCTTCTAGAGATTTCAACAAGTGACTAGACTACACCGAGACGGAGTACATATGCAGCAAAATGAGTGAATCTGCACCATAAATAAATACGTATCGTTTTCCTCTCCGAGGTGCACAATATTGAATATACTGACTAGTCTCTTTTTGACACGCATTTACGTTTTTTGACACAGTACAGACGCAAGAGCTCATATACACGTGCATACACTCACCCCTGTGAACGCACACACGCACGGCACTATCATCTTGAAATATACGAAGTCACCATAGGCACCTCGTCATCGACGGGTCCATAGGTGCTTGAATTCCAAGGAGGGAGAGGGTAGCGGTTCCCGAGACGTTGAACGGTCAATGATGCATCCTCAATTACATGTAGAGGGAATTAATTGGAGAAGCACAATAGAGCCAGCACGATGTGAATGCAACAGATCTTGGACTCTCATATAATAAAGGCGCCCCACCACTCCAATCCATCTACTCCCAAGTCATTGCGCAACACTGCTCACTCCAATCCAAGACCAAGTGACCAGAAGCCACAAGCACCTATGGAGGCGATGGACGCGGCGGCGATCGGTGTGCCAAATCATCCAAGCGCCGACCTGCAGCCGCACCGTGCAGCGTTCCATCTGATCTTTGGCGACCGCCGGCATCGTATCCCTCGCCGATGCCGGCTTCGCCTCCCGCATGGACGACATGATGGTCAACTCCATCTGCAAGTTCACC
Organism: Aegilops speltoides; assembly: GCA_021437245.1. NCBI lineage: Eukaryota > Viridiplantae > Streptophyta > Magnoliopsida > Poales > Poaceae > Aegilops > Aegilops speltoides. Next base: position 53,048,135 of record CM038144.1, read on the forward strand.
GCCATCAAGAAGCGCGCGGACGACCTTGTCGTACTACTCCAGCCCGCGCGCCCAGGCTCCTCATTGCCTGCCACCTCATTGGCCTCCATGGTGATGAACTCTTTCAAGCCCTGGTGGCCCTGCAGGTGCCGGAGGTCGCGACGAAGAATGTGCACCTCGAGGCCGCGCTCACCGCGCAGCGCCTCGCCATGCAAGAATCCGTCGACCTGCACATCCACGTCTACGAGGAAATCATCTACATAGGCCACTACAAGGCAAGCGAGGACAGAAAGACGTTGGCCTTCTTCCAGCGGCTGGAATCTTTGGACGGCATTGTTCAGAAGCACGTCGACCTGGCCACAAAAGCCGCTGCTACTTAGGCGCCGTTCGGTGGGCCAGCACCCTGAGTCGAGGAGGTGGACGTCGTCGATGGATGCATCTCTTCTTCTTGCCTCCTGTAACCAGCACTGCATCGCCTCGTGGCCTTAATGTTTTATTAGTATAGTACTCCCTCCGTTCCCAAATATAAGTCTTTCTAAAGATTCCAGCAAGTGACTACTACATATGGAGCAAAATGAGTGAATCTACACTCTAAACTATGTCTACATACATCTTTATGATGTATTCCATTTGAAATAGTATCTAAAAAGGCTTATATTTAGGAACGGAGGGAGTATATGGCATTTTTATTCCAGTCGTAACATTTTCACTGTGAGGTGGGCATGATTGAGCAAACCCACCCGCCCACAAGGCGTTGGCGAGTTAGAATTAGAAGAGAAAGCGAGGAGGAGCTAGCTGTAGCACGGACGCCGTTGTCAGATGGGACTCGTGTTTATAGAATAGGAGTACTGAGCACTCATGCCTCTTTTTTTAGGGAAAAATTAGTCGTATGTCTAGTACCATTAGTTGGGTGCGTGCGACCTATAGTTGTCATCACTTTAGGTCTTCTTTCCGAACCGCAGCTATGCTTCACAGTACATATTTTTTCACGCATTTATCCTCCTATATGTACTCCTACGCTATTTCCACATGCTCCCATTCGCCGACATATGGGACATAGAGCATCTGGGTCGTAGTGCATGCACGACTCAGAGCATATGCCGGGGTACTTTACATTTCAGACCTCACGAATTACATGCAAACCCCCCGCAGAAGAATAAATAAATGAATGAATTACTACATGAAACCAGATTATTTTTGTAGAAACCGGAGCACGTTCATTAAATTTTGGACATAACAATTTATTAAAAAATGACTGGACCTAAACCAGTCTAAGGGCCTCTTTGATTTTTCCCGTAAAAAAGGCCTCTTTGATTCGCAGGATACTGAAAACACAGGAATGGGGAAAGTATGATGGCGATGAACCGAGACGAGGAGAACTCTAACTCAGTTAGAGGTTAGAGTTAGATTCTAACCTTGAACTAACTCTAAACCAAAGAGGTGTATGGATGGCAGGGTTAGATTGACAATAAATGCTCTTTCTCAATCATTTGACTACTTTGGACCCTATTTCCTGCCGGATTTGGTGTGGCCGGCTCTTTTGTGGCCTCCTCCCGCTCACAATTGACATAAACGAACCATCTTTACAAATCAAGCATGCAAAACATGATATTTTTACTTTGTCCATACAAATGAGATATCCCACTTAAACATACAAGTCGTCAATCAAGCTTCACAAAAAAACACTTCATGAAACAAAGCATGAGCTAACTCATCAGGGAAGTCATTCACGATAGGGAGGGAGCCCGGATCCCCTCACGCACCGAGGGAGGAGCTCGCCATCGTCGCTCTGGAGGAAGGCTCTGTAGAGCCCAAGCCCCGGGAACCCCTCTGACGTTGGCCCTTGCGAGTTGAGGTCGACACCGGCATGGGTAGCAGGGCCGCTTGCCACCGACTGGGAACTTAATCTTTGGGCTTCTAGAAATAATGCAAGCCTGTAACTAAAATACCTGGAAAGGTGAACTGAATCTTTGGGCCTCTAGAAATAATGCAAGCCTGAAACTAAAATACCTAGAAAGGTGAACTGAATCTTTGGGCCTCTAGAAATAATGCAAGCCTGAAACTGAAATACCTAGAAAGGTGAACTGAATCTTTGGGCCTCTAGAAATAATGCAAGCCTGAAACTGAAATACCTAGAAAGGTGAACTGAATCTTTGGGACTCTAGAAAGATTTATTACCTCCTCAAGCAGCATCAAACAATTCCATGCGTGCACCACAAATCTATACCAAGTTTGATCAAGATCTACTTTTCCAAATTAGAATTAGCGCTAGAGCGAGCAAGATCAATGATATGGCCGTGAGACAGAGAAGGAATGAACAAACTCACCTCTCTCGCGACCTCCCTGGTAGATGCGCCGCCGCCGTGCACGACAGAGGGAGAAAAACGACTGGTGGAGGGGGAACGGGGTGACCTTCGAAGGCTGGAAGAGGGCGGCCGGAGTAGAGCGGCGGAGGCTGGAAGGAGAGGGCGGCCGGAGGAGAGAGAGGGCGAGCGATGCTTGGGCGGGCGGCCCTATGGGGAACAGAGAGGAGTCGTGCGAGAGGGGGGAGCGATCTGGTGCGGGCAGGGGAGATTTTTTAGTTCTCTTTTAGTGGGCCGAGGATAACTAACCCAATTAGAACCTCTCCACGGGCTAGTTTTTTAGCTGGGTTAGAGCAAACTAGCTCAAACTAACCCCTCTTGTTTCGATAATTTGAGGCTATTTCAACCCAAACTAGCTCTAACTCAGGGATCCAAACAAAGAGGAGTGTTACTGTACATGCTACAGTGTGGACCATGGCACATTGTTTTTTATGGCCATATCACCACATTGTTTTCTACTGCTGGTTCAATGGGCTACCGTGGTTCGCACTGCTGGTTCACTGGGCTGCCGTGGTTCGCACTGCTGGTTCACTGGGCTGTCGTGGTTCGCACTCCTCCGACCTGAGTAGTAGTAGTACTAGTATATATCGCATCATTCTTTGCTCCTTCTTACTACTCCGACATGTGGGAGAGCCAGCATCCGGGTCAACATGTCATGCACCAGATTAGAGAGCAGAAAGGAAGGGGGCATCACCCCGGTCAGAGTGCCAGTAATTCATGACTATAGTGAGTGGTCATATCACAAGTCTTTCCAGCAGTAACGCGCCGTCAAATCGCACAGCCCGACCTTTCCAGCAGTATGTTTGAGAATCCGCCACTCGCTCACCCTCCTTGCCTCTCTGTCAAACCGCCTACCCGAAAACTGTCGCGCGTACTGCCTGGGAAAAGCCCCGCCCTCAACTTTTAACTACGCAAAAATAGTTTGAGCTTGTTTGTTCTATAAAAATACAGTACTTACTGTATGTTTATTCACCCGTGGGGTTGTTCAATGAATGGAGGGCCGAGGAGCACATGTGAACAATACTAGTACTACTAGTAGTAAGTAGGAGTCGTACAGTAGTCACCTTAAATAGAGAGTTTCTTTTCTTTAATGCCACGTACACAAATTGAAACGCTTGTTGTGAAGAGAAAAAAGATAACCACTCCACTATATATGTACGCAGGGGCCTGGGCGCTTGCTTTACTAGGGTTGCTCTCTTCATTCTCTCATCCTCTCCAGATATAAACAAGACAGCGGTAGCGACATTTCCTCTCTGCTCACCGCTGGTCACAGATCCGGTCGGATCCCTTCGGCCGGTGTGTGTGGAGGACTAAAAGGTGCATCTTTCACGCGGTCATCACCGCCGAGGGTGGAAACCCACAGCTGCTGGAGGGGCCCAATCCTCTGCCCGTGTTGTTCTCTCCGACACAGCGCCGGCTCGGGAGGTCCTCTGACCCTTCTTCCTCCCTGCCGTATTGTCCGCAGATCCGACCTGCCGCCGCTGACATCCCGGCGACCCTCAGGTATGAGTTCGTCAAAAGCGGCCTTGCTCTACTGCCCCTGCTCCCCATGTGTCTGCATGTGCATCTTTTTCTACTCCCATCAACTCTTCCAAAGCCACCTAAATTTTTATTATTATTAGAGGTAAAGCTACTTCATGCATTCGAATCTAGGGCTTTGTTCAAACAACGAAGAAAGGGGGGAAAGTTGTAGCATGAATCTAGGACTTGATTCAAAGAGGAAATAATATGGTGAAAGTAGTAGAGACCGGATACCCAACCGGTCTATTGGTTGAAAAGGGAAATAATGGGAAAACGCAGTACAAACTGGATAAGGAACAGATTTATTATTGGTTGAAAAAAGGATAAAAAGTGGCGGCTGGTGGACAAGTCAACAGAGTATGTCCAGGATTAGATTTGCTGCCACCACATAGTAAAAGGTCTCCAGGATTAGATTTGCTTGCCCTCACATAGTAAAAGGTCTCGAGGATTAGATTTTTGCCCTCACATAGTAAAAGGTCTCGAGGATTAGATTCTTTGCCCTCACATAGTAAAAGGTCTCGTGGTTAGATTTTTGCCCTCTCATAGTACAAGGTCTCCAGGATTAGGTTTGCTGCCCTCACATAGCATGAACTAACTCGGCATCACCACTTTATGCCTCCTTGTAGGTACATTGTCTTGATCGTCCTTGTCGCATGTCCTTATACCAACCTTTTGCTGTTGTTAATGTAAGGGCGCATGTAAAATGAAGCGATCACACTGTTACCTTAGGGACATGTCTAACCAGTGTTATTGTTCATCTAATGCCTCCAGTGACAAGATGCAATTAAACTGTGTTACAAATGGCACTCCTGCTGTTTTCCCCAGTATGATAAGTAAGTTGCTCCTTTACGCTGCTGAGTGTCCTGGTGTCCCCACGGTCCCATGCCCTTAAACCAACTCTCTAGTTGTTGTTGATTTACTGTGTCAGGTAAACAAGCAATGCCACCATTAAAGTAATCCCATATTTGAGGAATCTCATTCTTGATCATAATGCTTTTGGTAACATGAAGCATTGCTGACGATTTAAAATTTCTACTGTCCTTGTGTTATTGCCATGAACATAATTAAGATGCTTCTTTTCATTTTGTATATGTTTCGTATATTCTTGTTGACCAGCAACTGTTTACTTTCTCTCTTTTTGTGCAGATAGGGATATCCATTTCACCTTGTTGCTATTGTGACCTTTTGGTGAACTGCACAAAACACTTTTTTTTGGAATGAGTGTCTTGTGCAGTTCAACTAAAATTTAATGTGGGCAACATCTCTCAATTTTGGTGGAACTGCACAAAATGGTGATTGGAGTTTCCAAAATCTCCGTCAAGTTCTGTTGGTAATCTCGTGCAACATTTTATTAGCCTTTGCAAGATGGAGCCGTCATTGTCACCACAATGGCACTTTATTTTAGTGGAACATTTTATTAGCCTTTGCAAGAAAATTATAGTTGCACCTTACATGAGCCGGACAGCCAACCTTAATGTTCCTCAATTTTAGTACAATTACTAAAGAAGAACCTGCGAGCTCACGAGAGCAAGTACTTCTTGCTAGCTGAATGATGCAATCTTTGCTCCATTTCAGGTGAACTGCAGAAAAAGGCGCATGAATTGAATCATGGAACTCCAGGCAGACCTCATCCTAGTGGAGCTGCGGGTTGAGTTCAAGGAGGCCACTATTAAAGCCAAATCATGCTCTCCTTGTTTGTGTTGTGCAAACAAGAATACTCAACTACAGATGTTGTGACAGTCAAGAGCATTCGCCAAGTTCTTCAATTGTATGACATGGCTAGCCAAGATGGATTTAATCCCGATATTCACTTTATCAAAAGGCTCTAATGGGTTGGTTCTAAATCTTGCAAGCTGGGAATCAATGAGATGTGTAGGCATCTTTGTTGTATTTGTTATTTGAATCTTATTTGTTGGTTCTGAATCTTGCAAGCTGGGAATCAATGAGATGTGTAGGCATCTTTGTTGTACTTATTATTTGGATCTTATTTGTTGGTTTTGAATCTTGCAAGATGGGAATCAATGAGATGTGTAAGCATCTTTGTTGTACTTATTATTTGGATCTTATTTCTTGGTTCTGAATCTTGCAAGCTGGGAAACACGGCATGATGATGCAGAGGATAACAACCATAACAAACAGTTCAAACTTGGTAGTATTATCGTTGTGAAAGTGCAACAAATGTGTTGATCGTGTGCGTCCTGAGAATAAAAATTCTAATTGTTGTGCATGTTGATCCTGTGGCACTGATAGAACGAGCCAATGCATTGCTTGTTTTAAGTATAAATTTCTATTAAAGATAATTAAATTTAGGTATAGTGACCACTAACTCCTGTTATTATAGTACCAGTACACACCCGCTCGTGAACCGACGTGTGGCCGGAGTAGGTTTCTTAATGGAGGCGTTTGAATGCGCCGAGGGTGCATCTTCTGCCGGGCGTGCAGCGGACGAGGGAGGGGTAGTAACTGTTGTCGCTTGTACACACTCAGCTTACTATTGAATCCAGTTCCCCAAGAGCTGAAAAACGAACTGCTGCCGCCACCTACACACTCGTTCACTTGAAGAGACTCCAATGGTGATCCGAGGGGTGAGCCTGCTGGATATGGACTTCAGCAAGAAGTTCCCCTTTAAGTTTGCCGTTCAGTCCTATGGCTGCACCAAGTTGAATGTTATGAACACCAACGATCCGGACTCGGTGAAGCTCTACCTCGCCTCAGTCCTATGGCTGCACCAGGTTCTAGAGCATTCACCCGTTTCATCGGCAGAGCCGACTGCACCTTCACTACGGTGGAGAGAAGGAAGAACGCGATGATTCGGCCATCTAGTGCAACAAGCTTGTCGACATCCAGAAGCAATACAAGATCATCAGCAACGGGCAGGAGAAGGACTCCGTGGTTGACCTTGCCGAGACCATCATCGACCCCTGATACGCCAACATGAAAGAAGACAATGATACCAAGGACATGAACACGTGGGAGGTACCTCTGAATCTAGCCTACATAACCTACGCGGCCAAGGACGCATACGCATGCTACGACATGTACAGGCAGATCTTGGACATGAGGGCGTGTTTGCTTCCCGCAACCGACGAGTACACGGACAACCCCAGCCTCATGATCAAGCGTGCCAGGAAGGTCTAGATGTTGTACTTTATCTGTTTATAAGCACCTTTATCATCTAAGTGTTTCATGCATTAGCCTATGTGTCGTAATTATCTGTTTTGTCCGGAATATTTCTTTTAGAACCCATTAACCTGATTGCTTTTTTAGTGGCTATTTGCTTATGTATGTAAGTAGTTCACTTGTTCGTTAAAAAAACTAGTTCACTCGGCTGTCGTGCTTTGAATCTCCTTCTTCCCAACATATTCCCCTCCTCAGGTGGACCCAGCAGGTCTCTGAATTTTCTCCCACTTTCTTTTTCGATGTAAACTGAGTTTTCTCCCAGTACTTTTCCCTAGAACCAACTCAACTGTCCCATGTCTAGCCTAAAAAATAATAATACCCCACGTACTATTAACTCATCCAATTTAAATGATATTTTATTTCGTAAGTTGAAAGTTCTTACAAAATAATAATAATAATTGTTTATATAAAACTTGGCAAGTTAACTCCTAGTGATTGCGTACATAAGCTTGCAAAGATTTTACTAACCAATGCAGTAATAGACGTGCAATCATGTGTTTAAGTTTTTATAATGTTTCTCCGTCTAGCCCAACATGATATTTTCACCCAGCCCAGCAAGTCTGCGGATTTCGAGAAAAATGCAAATGGGATTTAAACGGGCTGCATAGATGCTACATCATTGTTTCACCCAGCCCACCAAATGGACTAAAAAACAAATGGACTGGCTGACATGTGGGCCAGAAGGTCGAAGCCTAAGAAGGCATTGGATTTACATCCAACGGCCGGCATTCTTATTCAATCTCTCGTCTTCTTCCCCCAGTGCTGCCGGGACCGCCTGCTCCAGCCTTCGGTGTCCAGCGGCGTTGTTTTGCGCTCCTCAGCGAAACGCTACCCCGCCGACGGCCAGGCCATCCCTCCACTCTGCACCTCCTGTTATTCTCTGCCAAGTGTAGGCCCACCCTGCACCCGAACCAGTCAAGTTTCCCACTCCTCTCCGTCTGCGACTCCACTGCCGCGTCTTCCCAATCTCCGGGTCATTCTAGTCTGGGGCCTCACCGTCGTCCACCGCCTCGGTGCGCTTGGCGCGGCGTGGTCAACATGCGAGAATCATCGGAAGAGGACTATACGCGGAGAGCCTGACGGCTAGGACCCACGAGGTCCATGGTCGTGTAACGCCCCAGATTCGAAGCGCCAGGTGTCTGCCAGTTATTTGTCGTTGTTGCCTTGTCATTCGCTTGCATGTTGCACTTTGCCATGTCATCATCTGCATTTCATATCATGTCATCATGCGCATTTCATTTGGCATACGTGTTCGTCTCATGCATCCGAGCATTTTCCCCGTTGTCCGTTTTGCAATCCGGCGCTCCTATGTCCTTCGGCGTTCCCCTTTTGTCTTTCGTTGTGAGCGGGTGTTAAACTTTCTCGGAATGGCCTGAGGTTTGCCAAGCGGCCTTGGTATAGCACCAGTAGACCGCCTGCCAAGTTTCGTGCCATTTGGAGGTCGTTTGGTACTCCAAAGGTTAACCGGGTAACCGCAAAGCCCTCTTTTGTTGCAGCCCAACACCCCTTCCAAAGTGGTCCAAAACCCACCAAACTCCCCTCCATGCTCTCGGTCGTTCGATCACGATCGCGTGGCCGAAAACCGCTCCTCATTTGGACTCTCCTAGCTCCCTCTACCTATATATATGTGGCCTCCCCCGAAATTTCCACAGTCCAACCCTAGCGTCTTCCTCCTCGCGCCGCCGGACACGTCCGTCCGCGCCGGACGTGTCCGCCGGACACATCACTCCGACCAATGGCGGCCTGCCACGTCACTTCCGCCGCCGCCCTCAACCAACCGTCGTCCGCCACGTCGTCACCCGGCCACGCCGCGCGCCACGCGCAGGCCCGCCCGAGCCCAGATCCGGCCCGCCCGGGCCGGTCGCGCCGCCGCCCGCCCGCGGCCAGCGCCGCCGCCGCCCCGTCGAGCTCCGGCCACCGAGCCTCACTGAACCCGACCCGCTGCCGCCTCCTCGCCGCGCTTTGTGCCTCGGCGTCGATCCGCGCCCAGCGTCCGAGCCTTGCCGCCAAGCTCCGGCAGCGCCCGCGCAGCCGATGCTCCGCCGCCCGCTGTCCTCGCCGAGCGCGCGGCCGCCTCTCCCCGGCTGCTCCTGCACCCCTCCGTCTCCGATCCGGCCTCCCCTTCGCCGACCTCGCCTCGCCGTCCGGTGCCGCCCTCGCCGGTCGCCTCCGGCCGCCGCTAGTCTCGCCGGAGGTAGCAGCCTCGCCGGATCCGGGGAAGGTGGATGAGATCCACCAACCCCGGGAACCAAACGGCGCCCCATCCCGCCTGGATCTCTCCGTCCCGAACGACCGCGTCCACTTTTCGAGAGGGTAAAAACTGCCAAGTCCCAGATTTCTGTCATAATCATGCCATGTTCATCATGATGTATCTCTGCATTCGTAGCTCCGTTTCGTGTGTATAATATGTCAAATTGTTCGTCTCGACGAGTACTTCATTTCATTCCATGGCATCATTTTCATTTGAGCTCATCTTGATGCCCGAAATGCTGTTGGAAGAGTGCATGTTGATGTTAATCTACTGAAACTGTTATAACTTGCTCATTTGTCATTTTTGCCATGATTGATGTGTGCATCCTATGAGGTTGATGTCTACATGTATGTTGATCTATGCCATGCCATCTTTCCAGGGGTGCCAACCATGTATTTTTGTGAGTTGTGTGCTGAGTGTATCGAGCTTGTTAAGTAGTGTACTTGTTGTTGCTGATTTCCTGACAGATTCTGTTATATTTTGTTGCTATGTTAACATGTTGCTACTAATCATTCTATGCATAATCTGGAGATGCTCTATAAACATGTTTTGACCCACATGTCATGCTCTATCCATTCGTGCCCTTGGTTGCAATTATAGCCTGCTAGAACATGTTGTTATCTTGCTCTAAAGTTTGCTAAATGATGTTGCTGTCAGCCTGTTAACATTAAGTTCACTTGTTCCCATGTGTTTTGCTAGTGTTCCATGCACCCTATGAACTTGCTCTTGCCATGCTTAGCTTCATAAACATGCCTTCTTACTGTTGGTTGCCTTGCCATGCCATGTATTGCTCTGTGGTGAGTGTAACAAGCTCACCAACATGCCTACTTATTGTTGTTTCTGCCATGTTTGAATCTGTCATATTATTTGCCATGTTTACATGGGTGCCATCATATTTTCTATGCCTTTTTGGCTGATGGTCAGTAAGGGACTTTTGATCTATGCTATTAGTAGGTTCATGCCATGCCTTTGTTTGCCTTGATAAGTTCCTGTAACATGTTGTTTGCTTGCTCTAAACATTGCAACCTGATGTTATTTCTGCTAAAGTCTGAAACTGTTATTATTTGCAATATCTCCATGTCATTTTGAGCATGTTCTAGTGATTTCTGGAGATAGCTCAGTGTTCATGTTTTGTAGTGCTTTACCTGTACTTCATGCCCATGCCTTTTGTTATTATGTTGGGGTGCTGTAGCTTGTTGTTTTGATGCTTGCAATATGCCTAGTTGCTGTTATGGACATATTGTTATTATGACTTGTATAGAGTGTGTGTTGAACCGTTGCTCCGTTTTGAGTGTGCTCTATATGAAACTTGCTTGATTTTGCATGTAGCTTCATATTATCATGGTGCATCCTTGTTTTGGTGTGTTTGCTTGATGTTTGAGTGCATTTTGCATCAATGCCATGCTTAACTTGTTTTGCTCATATCTTCTAGGACGTAGCTCCAAATCTAATGAACTTTATATGTAATTTGACTAGAATTTCGTGTAGATCCTCGTGGTGCATCTTAACTTGCTGTTTAACAACTTGAACATAATGTTTATTCAGTTCTGGACCAATTTCGAAATTTGCATATGAGGACTTACCGGAATTGTTATATGTTGTTCCCGGCCTCATTTAAACTTGCCTTGATGTGTTGTTCTTGTTTGCTTCATCTCTTGCCATGAGTAGCTTCATGTAGCCTTTTCATGCGTCATGCTTGTTGTGCATCATGTCTTGTTCGTGTGTGATGTGTTTACCATGTTGTGTGCTTCTTCTCGATAGTTCCCGTTTCGTTGCGATCGTGAGGATTCGTTCGTCTACGTGTGGTTCGTCTTCGTGGCTTCATCTTCTTCATGGACTCGTTCTTCTTCCTTGCGGGATTTCAGGCAAGATGACCGCTACCCTGGATCTCACTACTATCATTGCTATGCTAGTTGCTTCCTTCTATCGCTATGTTGCATTACCTATTAGTTGCTCTTCAAGCCTCCCAAATTGCCATGAACCTCTAACCTTTGACACCATTCCTAGCAAACCGTTGTTTGGCTATGTTACCGCTTTTGCTCAGCCCCTCTTATAGCGTTGCTAGTTGCAGGTGAAGTTGAACATTTCTCCATGGTGGACAGGGTTTATGTTGGGATATCACAATATCCCTTATATTATTAATGCATCTATATACTTGGTAAAGGGTGGAAGGCTCGGCCTTATGCCTGGTGTTTTGTTCCACTCTTGCCGCCCTAGTTTCCGTCATACCGGTGTTATGTTCCCAGATTTTGCGTTCCTAACGTGGTCGTGTGATTTATGGGACCCCCCTGACAGTTCGCTTTGAATAAAACTTGTCCAGCAAGGCCCAACCTTGGTTTTAACATTTGCCTCACCACCACCTATACCCTTCCCTTGGGTCGGCCAACCCAAGGGTCATCTTTATTTTAGCCCCCCCGGGCCAGTGCTTGTCAAAGTGTTGGTCCGAACTGAGCTGCCTGCGGGGCCACCTCGGGGAAACTCGAAGTTTGGTTTTACTCGTAGCTAGTCTCATCCGGTGTTGCCCTGAGAACGAGATATGTGCAGCTCCTATCGGGATTGTCGGCGCATCGGGCGGCTTTGCTGGTCTTGTTTTACCATTGTCAAAATGTCTTGTAAACCGGGATTCCGAGACTGATCGGGTCTTCCTGGGAGAAGGTCTATTCCTTCGTTGATCGCGAGAGCTTGTCATGGGCTAAGTTGGGACACCCCTGCAGGGTTTAAACTTTCGAGAGTCGTGCCCGCGGTTATGTGGTAGATGGGAATTTGTTAATGTCCGGTTGTAGATAACTTGACACCAGATCCGAATTAAAACGCATCAACCGTGTGTGTAGCCGTGATGGTCTCTTCTCGGCGGAGTCTGGGAAGTGAACACGGTTTCTGTGTTATGTTTGACGTAAGTAGGTGTTCAGGATCAACTCTTGATCATTGCTAGCTTCACGACCGTTCCTTTGTTTCTCTTCTCGCTCTCATTTGCGTATGTTAGCCACCCTATCATGCTTAGTCGCTGCTGCAACCTCACCACTTTACCCCTTCCTTTCCCATTAAGCTTTGCTAGTCTTGATACCCAGGGTAATGGGATTGCTGAGTCCTCGTGGCTCCTGATTACTACAACAACATTGCAGGTACAGGTTATGCGATGATCATGACGCGAGAGCGATGCTTGCTTGCGTTGAGTTCTTCTTCTGCTTCTTCTTCGATCAGGGGATAGGTTCCAGGTCGGCAGCCTGGGCTAGCAGGGTGGATATTGTTTGAGTTTCTGTTTATAATTCATCCATAGTCGGATGTTGTTCTTGTATGTTGTATTGTTGTATTCTTGTGGCTTTTTATGCCTTATGTATGTATCCCCATCTATTATGTAATGATATCCACCTTGCAAAAGCGTTCCAATATGCGGGTCTATCCTTGGTGGGACCTTCGAGTTCCTTTTGGATAGGGTCGCATATTGGGCGTGTCAGGTCGCACGCAAGGAAAGTTCCTCCTTATTACGCACTGTAATGGATTGTACGTGGGAAGGGCTTCTGTATTTCGCGAAAAAAAGTCCCCCCCCCCTGACAGGTCAGACCCACCAGCTATATCTTCGCACGCAAGGAAGTGCCTCCTTACTACGCACAAAAAATGAATACCCCGCTACTAGCTGGGACCCACCATAGTGCGTGGCTGACTTGTGGGCCTACTAAGTTGATGAGGGCGGAGGGCTTTGTCAACTTAGCCTCGTCAACTTAGTCAATATGAATGATTCTAGCTCCAGTGACCGTACGATGTCCATCCAACGGCCATAGTGCTTCTTCAACCTCTGGTCTTCTTGCTCCAGCCGCCCAAAGCAGCGCTGGTCGTGCCGTGTGCTCCTGCCTTTCGTGGCCAGCTGTGATGCCGCGGAGGCCTCACTGCCCCTTACTACTCCCACCGCTGGCCTAGGGCATCCCTCTACTCACCCACACCCCTGTTATTCTGCGGCGACGGCAGCCTCACGCCGCAGCCGAACCAGTGAACCATCGTACTCCTTTCCGCATGGGCATCCACTACCGCGTCTTCCCCGGCTCCGCGTCGTCCCATTCCTAGGCCTCGTCGTCGTCCACCGCCTTGGTGCTCTCGGCGCGGCATGGTCAATGTGGTCAACGACCGACTTCCATCGGAAGAGTACTGTACTAGGAGAGGCTGACAGCTGGGTCCATGGCCGCATCTGGGTCCACGGACACAGCCCAGTTTTTTTTGTGATTTGCCAAGTAAGTCACTTTGTCAGGTTTGTTGGGCTGCAGATCTTTCAAGACGAGGAGAGCTTCATTCGGCTGGCCGAGAAAATGGCCTATTAGTAATGAGCAATGGGGTGTACATTTTTAAAACACATCAAACCGGCAATTAGTTTCAAATGTCTTTTTTCATTTTGAGATTTTAAATTGCATTTATTTTTATGCGTGGACAATTTGTTGGATTTTATATTGATATACATTTATTTTTAAAATCATTTTCAATGTGACTCGAAATTTCGGGATTAAAAACAGTTCGGACCGCACCGGAATATGCAAGGTTTCATATAATATTTTAACCGTGGCCACAATATGGGCTGTAATTCTAATAAAAAGAATATGGGCTCCAAAAAAAACATAAGAATTAGCAAATGGGTTGTAAATTATTAGAAATAATGGCAGATGGGATGTATGCTGTTTTCCACAGATTTGAGGCTTTCCTAAAAAAATGTTGACGCACAAGCAGTGCCTGTTTGATTTCCATCCAACGGCCGTCGTGCTTCTTCAATCTCTGCTCTTCCTGCTCCAGCCGCTCAAACAAGCACCCGCGGGACTACCTGCTCCCTCATCCCCGCGGTCGGTTGTACTGCAGCGCAGGCCTCACCGCCCCATCGTACTCCCATCGCTGGACTAGCCATCCCTCTACTCACCCACACTTGTTGTTATTCTCCGGCGACGGCAGACGAAGTAGTAAACCCTCGTACAGTCGTACTCCCCTCCGCATGGGAAACAACTGCCGAGTTTTCCCTGCCTCCGTGTCGTTCCCTTCCTAGGCCTCACCGTCGTCCACCTCCCTTGTGCTCTCGGCGCGGCCTAGTCAACGTGGTCAACGACCGACATGCATCTGAAGTGGACTGTACGTGGAGAGGCTGACAGCTAGGTCCACGGCCGCACGCAAGGAAATGCCTCCTTATTACGTGCAAAATACTGATTCCTCCACCTGACATCTGGGACCCAACAAAAGGGCCTCTGTATTTCACGAAAAAAACATTACCGCCGCTAACAGCTTGGACCCACCAGCTATATCTTCGCACGCAAGGAAGTGCCTTCTTATTACGCAAAAAAATGAATAATCCCCAGGCTAGCTGGGACCCAGTATAGTGGCAAGATGACTTGTGGGACTACTAAGTTAACGGGGACAGAGAGCTTTGTCAACTTAGTCAATACTCCAGTGACCGTACGATGTCTATCCAACGGCCCTAGTGCTTCTTCAACCTTTGGTCTTCATTCTCCAGCCGCCCAAAGCAGCGCCGGTCGTGCCGCATGCTCCTGCCTCCCGTGGCCGGCTGTGATACCGTGGAGGCCTCACCGCCCCCTACTACTGTTGGGGAATGTAGTAATTTAAAAATTTTCCTACGCACACGCAAGATCATGGTGATGCATAGCAACGAGAGGGGAGAGTGTTGTCTACGTACCCTCGTAGACCGAAGCGGAAGTGATCACAATGTAGAGGAAGTAGTCGTACGTTCTCCTCGCGATCCAACCGATCCCAGCGCCGTTACTCCGGCGCCTCCGGAGTTCTTGACACACGTACAGCTCGGTGACGCTCCTCGGGCTCCGATCCAGCAAAGCTCGGGGAGAGAGTTCCGTCAGCACGACGGCGTGGTGACGATCTTGATGTTCTACCGACGCAGGGCTTCGCCTAAGCACCGCAACGATATGACCGAGGTGGATTATGGTGGAGGGGGGCACCGCACACGGCTAAGGAACGATCTCAAGGATCAACTTGTGTGTCCATGGGGTGCCCCCTGCCCCCGTATATAAAGGAGGGAGGGAGGAGGAGGCCGGCCTAGGGAGGAGGCGCGCCATAGGGGAGTCCTACTCCCACCGGGAGTAGGATTCCCCCTTTCCTAGTCCAACTAGGGATCCTTCCATGTATTAGGAGTAGGAGACTAGGAAGGGAAGAGAGAAGGAAGGAAGGAGGGGTGCGGCCCTCCCTAGACCAATTCGGACTAGGGCAAGGGGGCAGCGGCCTGCCTAGGGCAGCCCCTCTCTCTTTCCCGTATGGCCCATAAGGCCCAATACTTCTCCCTGGCGAATTCCCGTAACTCTCCGGTACTCCGATAAATACCCGAATGACTCGGAACCTTTCCGAACTCCGAATATAGTCGTCCAATATATCGATCTTTACGTCTCGACCATTTCGAGACTCCTCGTCATGTCCCCGATCTCATCCGGGACTCCGAACTCCTTCGGTACATCAAAACTCATAAACTCATAATATAACTGTCATCGAAACCTTAAGCGTGCGGACCCTACGGTTCGAGAACAATGTAGACATGACCGAGACACATCTCCGGTCAATAACCAATAGCGGGACCTGGATGCCCATATTGGTTCCTACATATTCTATGAAGATCTTTATCGGTCAGACCGCATAACAACATACGTTGTTCCCTTTGTCATCGGTATGTTACTTGCCCGAGATTCAATCATCGATATCCAATACCTAGTTCAATCTCGTTTCCGGCAAGTCTCTTTACTCGTTCCGTAATACATCATCTCGCAACTAACTCATTAGTTGCAATGCTTGCAAGGCTTAAGTGATGTGCATTACGAGAGGGCCCAGAGATACCTCTCCGACAATCGGAGTGACAAATCCTAATCTCGAAATACGCCAACCCAACAAGTACCTTTGGAGACACCTGTAGAGCACCTTTATAATCACCCGATTCGTTGTGACGTTTGGTAGCACACAAAGTGTTCCTCCGTAAGCGGAGTTGCATAATCTCCTAGTCATAGGAACATGTATAAGTCATGAAGGAAGCAATAGCAACATACTAAACGATCGTGTGCTAAGCTAACAGAATGGGTCATGTCAATCAGATCATTCAACTAATGATGTGACCTTGTTAATCAAATAACAACTCTTTGTTCATGGTTAGGAAACATAACCATCTTTGATTAACAAGCTAGTCAAGTAGAGGCATACTAGTGACACTCTGTTTGTCTATATATTCACACATGTATTATGTTTTCGGTTAATACAATTCTAGCATGAATAATAAACATTTATCATGATATGAGGAAATATATAATAACTTTATTATTGCCTCTAGGGCATATTTCCTTCAGTCTCCCACTTGCACTAGAGTCAATAATCTAGATCACATCACCATGTGATTAACATCGATAGTTCATATCATCATGTGATTAACACCCATAGTTCACATCGCCATGTGACCAACACCCAAAGGGTTTACTAGATTCGATAATCTAGTTCACATCGCTATGTGATTAACACCCAAAGAGTACTAAGGTGTGATCATGTTTTGCTTGTGAGAGAGTCTTAGTCAGCGGGTCTTTCACATTCAGATCCGTTATGTATTTTGCAATTTTTCTATGTCTACAATGCTCTTGCGAAGCTACTCTAGCTAATTGCTCCCACTTTCAATATGTATCTAGATCGAGACTTAGAGTCATCGGATCGGTGTCAAAACTTGCATCGGCGTAACCCTTTACGGCGAACCTTTTGTCACTTCCGTAATCGAGAAACATATCCTTATTCCACTAAGGATAATTTTGACCGCTGTCGATGATCTACTCCTAGATCACTATTGTACTCCTTGCCAAACTCGATGTAGGGTATACAATAGATCTGGTACACAGCATGGCATACTTTATAGAACCTATGGCCAAGGCATAGGGAATGACTTTCATTCTCTTTCTATCTTCTGCCGTGGTCGGGTTTTGAGTCTTACTCAATTTCACACCTTGTAACACAGGCAAGAACTCTTTCTTTGACTGTTCCATTTTGAACTACTTCAAAATCTTGTCAAGGTATGTACTCATTGAAAAAACTTATCAAGCGTCTTGAACTATCTCTATAGATCTTGATGCTCAATATGTAACAACTTCACCGAGGTCTTTCTTTGAAAAACTCCTTTCAAACACTCCTTTATGCTTTGCGAGAATAATTCTACATTATTTCCGATCTACAATATGTCATTCACATATACTTATCGAAATCTTTGTAGTGCTCCCACTCACTTTCTAGTAAATACTGAGGCTTCTTTGCAAGTCTGTATAAACTATATGCTTTGATCAACTTATCAAAGCGTATATTCCAACTCCGAGATGTTTGCACCAGTCCATAGATGCACATTTTGTTAACACCTTTAGGATCGACAAAACCTCTTGGTTGCATCACGTACAACTCTTCTTTAATAACTCCATTAAGGAATGCAATTTTGTTTATCCATTTGCCAGATTTCATAAAATGCGGCAATTGCTAACATGATTCGGACAGACTTTTAAGCATCGATACGAGTGAGAAAATCTCATTGTATTCAACATCTTGAACTTTGTCAAAAAAAAACCTTTTCGACAAGTCTAGCTTTATAGATAGTGACACTACTATCAGCGTCCGTCTTCCTCTTGAAGATCCATTTATTTTCTATGGCTTGCCGATCATCGGGCAACTCCACCAAAGTCCACACTTTGTTCTCATACATGGATCTCATCTCAGATTTCATGGCCTCAAGCCATTTCGCGGAATCTGGGCTCATCATCGCTTGCTCATAGTTCGTAGGGTCATCATGATCTAGTTACATGACTTCCAGAACAGGATTACCGTACCACTCTGATGCGGATCTCACTCTGGTTTACCTACGAGATTCGGTAGTAACTTGATCTGAAGTTACATGATCATCATCATTAGCTTCCTCACTAATTGGTGTAGTAGTCACAGGAACAGATTTCTGTGATGAACTACTTTCCAATAAGGGAGAAGGTACAATTACCTCATCAAGTTCTACTTTCATCCCACTCACTTCTTTCGAGAGAAACTCCTTCTCTAGAAAGGATCCATTTATTAGCAACGAATGTTTTGCCTTTGGATCTGTGATAGAAGGTGTACCCAATAATTTCCTTTGGGTATTCTATGAAGACGCACTTCTCCGATTTGGGTTTGAGCTTATCAGGATGAAACTTTTTCACATAAGCATCGCAGCCCCAAACTTTAAGAAATGACAACTTTGGTTTCTTGCTAAACCACAGTTCATATAGTGTCGTCTCAACGGATTTAGATGGTGCCCTATTTAACGTGAATGAAGCTGTCTCTAATGCATAACCCCAAAACGACAATGGTAAATCAATAAGAAACATCATAGATTGTACTATATCCAATAAAGTACGGTTATGACGTTCGGACACACCATTATGATGTGGTGTTCCAGGTGGCATGAATTTGTGAAACTATTCCACATTGTTTTAATTGAAGACCAAACTCGTAACTCAAATATTTGTCTCTGCGATCAGATCGTAGAAACCTTATTTTCTTGTCACGATGATTTTTCCACTTCACTCTGAAATTCTTTGAACCTTTCAACTATTTCGGACTTATTCTTCATCAAGTAGATATACCCATATCTGCTCAAATCATCTGTGAAGGTCGAAAATAACGATACCCGCCATGAGCCTTAACACTCATTGGATCGCATACATCGGTATGTATTATTTCCAATAAGTCGGTTGCTCGCTCCATTGTTCGGAGAACGTAGTCTTAGTCATCTTGCCCATGAGGCATGGTTCGCAAGTATCAAGTGATTCATAATCAAGTGATTCCAAAATCCCATCGGCATGGAGTTTCTTCATGCGCTTTACATAATATGACCTAAGCGGCAAGTGCCATAAATAAGTTGCACTATCATTATTAACTTTGCATCTTTTGGCCTCAATATTATGAATATGTGTATTACTACGATCGAGATCCAACAAACCATTTTTGTTGGTGTGTATGACCATAGAAGGTTTTATTCATGTAAACAGAACAACAATTGTTCTCTAACTTAAATGAATAACCGTATTGCAATAAACATGATCTAATCATATTCATGCTCAACGCAAACACCAAATAACACTTATTTAGGTTCAACACAAATCCCGAAAGTATAGGGAGTGTGCGATGATGATCATATCAATCTTGAAACTACTTTCAACACACATCGTCACTTCACCCTTAACTAGTTTTTGTTTATTCTGCAACTCCCGTTTCGAGTTACTACTCTTAGCAACTGAACCAGTACCAAATACCGAGGGGTTGCTATAAACACTAGTAAAGCACACATCAAACACCTGTATATCAAATATACCCTTTTTCACTTTGCCATCCTTCTTATCCACCAAATATTTGGGGCATTTCCGCTTCCAGTGACCATTTCCTTTGAAGTGTAAGCACTCAGTTTCAGGCTTTGGTTCAGCTTTGGGCTTCTTCATGGGAGTTACAACTTGCTTGTCAATCTACTTGAAGTTCCCCTTTCTTTCCCTTTTGCCCTTTTCTTGAAACTAGTGATCTTGTCAACCATCAACACTTGATGCTCTTTCTTGATTTCTACCTTCGCCGATCTCAACATCGCGAAGAGCTCAGGAATAACTTTCGTCATCCCTTGCATATTATAGTTCATCACAAAGTTCTAGTAACTTAGTGATGGTGACTAGAGAATTCTGTCAATCACTATCTTATCTGGAAGATTAACTCCCACTTGATTCAAGCGATTGAAGTACCTGACAATCGAGCACATGCTCACTAGTTGAGCGATTCTCCTCCATCTTTTAGCTATAGAACTTGTTGAAGACTTCATATCTCTCAACTCGGGTATTTGCTTGAAATATTAACTTCAACTCTGGAACATCTCATATGGTCCATGACGTTCAAAACGTCTTTGAAGTCCCAATTCTAAGCTGTTAAGCATGGTGCATAAACTATCAAGTAGTCATCATATTGAGCCAGCCAAACGTTCATAACGTTTGCATCCGCTCTGCAATAGGTCCGTCACCTAGCGGTGCATTAAGGACATAATTCTTACGTGCAGCAATGAGGATAAACCTCGATCACGGATCGAATCCGCATCATTGCTACTAACATTTTTCAACACAATTTTCTCTAGGAACATATCAAAACAAACCTATGAAAGCAACAACGCGAGCTATTGATCTACAACATAATTTGCAAAATACTACAGGACTAAGTTCATGATAAATTTAAGTTCAATTAATCATATTACTTAAGAACTCCCACTTAGACAGACATCTCTCTAGTCATCTAAGTGATCACGTGATCCAAATCAACTAAACCATAACTGATCATCACGTGAGATGGAGTAGTTTTCAATGGTGAACATCTTATGTTGATCATATCTACTATATGATTCACGCTCGACCTTTCGGTCTCCGTGTTCGAGGCCATATCTGCATATGCTAGGCTCGTCAAGTATAACTGAGTATTCTGCGTGTGCAAAACTGGCTTGCACCCGTTGTAGATGGACGTAGAGCTTATCACACCCGATCATCATGTGGTGTCTCGGCACGACGAACTTTGGCAACGGTGCATACTCAGGGAGAACACTACTTGATAATTTTTAGTGAGAAATCATCTTAAAATGCTACCGTCAATCAAAGCAAAATAAGATGCATAAAGGATAAACATCACATGCAATCAATATAAGTGATATGATATGGCCATCATCATCTTGTGCTTGTGATCTCCATCTCCGAAGCACCGTCGTGATCACCATCGTCACCGGCGCGACACCTTGATCTCCATCGTAGCATCGTTGTCGTTTACGCCATCTATTGCTTCAACGACTATTGCTACCGCTTAGTGACAAAGTAAAGCAATTACAGGGCGTTTGCATTTCATACAATAAAGCGACAACCATATGGCTCCAGCCAGTTGCCGATAACTTCGGTTACAAAACATAATCATCTCATACAATAAAATATAGCATCACGTCTTGACCATATCACATCACAACATGCCTGGAAAAACAAGTTAGGCGTCCTCTACTTTGTTGTTGCAAATTTTACGTGGCTGCTACGGGCTTAAGCAAGAACCAATCTCACCTACGCATCAAATTAAGTTCCCCAAAGGAAACTTCCCCCTTTTTTTTAAACAAAAACTTTCGAATTGGGGAAAGGGGCCCCCCTTTGGCCCCGGGGAAAGGCCAAACAAACCAAAATTTAAAAAAAAAAAAAGGAAAGAAAAACCCGGAAACCCCCCGGAAAAAGGGACCGGGTTTCCCCAAATTAAAAGGGCCCTGAGAGGGAAAAAATTTAAAAAAAGGGAAATCTGGGGAGGTTTGCGGAGGGTTTTTGGGGGAAGCAAAAAGGGGCCCTTTTTCCCCTTTTTGGGGAAAGGGTTTCCCATGGGTTTGGGTTAGGGGTCCGAAGCCCCCTTTTTGGGGCTTTCCCCTTTTAAATGACCCATAGGAAACCCCCCAATTTTCCCTTTTCCCGGTTTTCCCCAACCCCGGGAAAGGTTTGCTCCCCCCCCCCTTGTTTTGGGTTTTAAAACTAATTTCCCAAAAAACCCCTTTTCCAAATGTTTTTTAAAAAAATGGGAAAAATGGGACCCGGGGTAATTGGGACCCCAAAAAAATGTAAAGGGGAAAAAGTGGGAATTGGAAAAAAATTTTTTGACGGGAAAACTTCATTTTGCGAAGAGGGGAAGCCCCCCGGGCCCCCCCAAAAGGGCCCGGGCCCCCTAAAGCAAACCCCTTGGGGCCCTGTTTACCCGCCCTATTTTCGGACCTCGGGGCCCCAACCCCTTTGCCCCGGCCAAAAAAGCCCCAACCCCCCGTACGGCGGGCCCACCCCCCGGGCCCTTTTTTGGGGTTTTCCTTAAACCCCCCCGGTTTCCCCTTTGGGCCTTGGGTTTTCTCCTTTGATGGCCCGGACTATCCCCCCTTTTTGGGGCCAAGGAAAAGCTGGAACCCCCAAAAGCCCCGGGGAAGGGCATTATTTTTGGGGGCCCCAAAGGGGGCCCCCGGGGCCTCCGGGGCACCTCCAAGGTCGGGGTTTCGGGCTGTCCCCGGGGGGCCTTTTGGGGCCACCCGGGGCCCCGGGGCTCCCCGGGGCCCCCCGGGTTTCGGCCCCCGGGGCCCCCCGGGCTGGGAGCCCAAGCAAAGGGGGAAGGGCCCGGGCCCTTTTTGGGGACTTGGGCTTTTTTTACCCTTTTTTTGGGTTTTCCCCCCCGGGGGGTTTTTAAATTTTTTTGGGGCCGGTTTAAGGTTTTTTGAATTTGGAAACTTTTTTGAAGGGTTTTTCCGGGGCTTGGGGGCCCTTCCGGGGAGGGGGGGGGGGGCCCCCGGGCGCCCGTTTTGGGGCCCTCCCTTTTGTCCCCCCCCCTTTCCATTAAACCCGGGTCCCCCCGCCAGGGCCAAACCCCCGATGGGTTAAGCCCATTGGGGCCGGCCCCAGGGGCCTCCCCACCTTTCCAAAAGCCCCAGGGTTTTGTTTAAATTGTTGGGAAAACCTGAGGGGCCTTTTTTAAAATCCCTTTTAAATTCCCTAAACAAATTTAAACTTTAAAGGGGTTCCCCAAAGGAAAGGGGTTTGCCATTTATTTAAGGGGAAAATTTTTAACTTCCAAAGGGGGAGACCTTTTCGTTTAATTTCGGGGAAAGAAAAAGGGTTCCCGGGTGGGGAGGGGTTTCCCGGGGGAAACCCCCCCTTTTCCAAAAGCGGGCCCCGGGGCCCTCAAAGGGAAATAAGGGAAAAACCCCTTAAAATCCCCACCCTAAATTTTAATTCCGGAAAGAAAGGGTATTGTTTTAGGAGCAAAGGTTCCCCTAAGGACCATTTCCCCCCCTATTAACCCCCCCTCTTAAATAATTTGGGGGGGCCCAGGCCCCTCCGGTTTTATCCCCCGGGGAAGGCCCGGAAACCCGCCCCCCCCTTAAACTTTAAAAACTTTCCTTTTCCCTTCCCGTTTTAAACCCCCCTTATTTTTTTTGGCCCCTACCCTAAAATTTTTTTGGGCCCCACCCCTTTCCTAAGGGAATTGGGAAAAAAACGCTTTTGGGGGGTTCCTGGGGTTGGTCCCAGGCCCCGGGCAAAGGCCCCCGTTTCCCCTTGGGGTTTCAAACCTGGGGAAACTTCCCTTTGCCCTTTCCCTTTGGGGCCCCAAAGGGCCTCAGGTCCAAAAGGGAACCCGGGAAATTGGGAAGAGCCCGCGAAATTTAAACCCCAAACCCTCCGGATTCCCTTTAAATTTTCCTTGTTTCCCCCACCCCCGGGGGTTTACGGGCCCCCTCCTTTCCCCCCCTTTTTTGGGTTGTTTCCCCCTCCCGGGGGGCCCATTGGGCTGGGAAATGTTTGGGACCCAACGGGGTTTTGGGGGGGCCCCTTTAAGAAACCCCTTAAAATTGAGGGGGCCGAAACCCTTTGGTTGCCCCTTTTTGGGAAAAAAGGGGGAAGGGCCCCCTCAAAATAAAATTTTGATTTCCATTCCCCTTTATCAAAGGGTTACCAAACCCCCCCCCTTTTTTTTTTTTCCCTTTAACCCCCCAAAGTATTTGGGGTTTTCTTTTTAAGGGAAAAATTTAAACCCAATGTTGAAATTTGTAAATTTATAATTTTGGGGTTCGGGGGGCCCCAGGGGGTTTTTCTTTAAGGTTCCCTTTTCCCCTTTTCCAAAACTTTTAAATTTTTTGGGAAAATTTTTGGGGTTTTTTTTGGGTTTCCCATTTTAAAAGGAGGTTAAAAGGGGGAAATGAAACCTTCCTTTTTAAGTGTCCCGGGTTTTCCCTTTTATCAAATTTTTTTGTAAAAGGGGGAAACCCGGGTTTGTTGGGGGGGTTTTTTATATTTCCCTTCAAAAAGCCCCTTAAATTAAACCCGCCCACTTTGGGTTTTTTTGGGAAAAGGGGTTTTGGGGGAAAAACCCTATTTTTTTTTTTTTAAAATTTCCAACATTTTGATTTTTTAAACTTTTTTTTTTTGAATTTAAATTTTTTTTTAGGAATTTTTTTTATTTCTTAAAAAGAAATTTTTCCAAATAATTTTGTTTCAACCCAAAACGTTTGGATTTTTTGAATTTTTCTTCTTTGTTTCCGGTTTTTTTAAAAAATTTTTAAGAAGAAGGGTTAAATTTAAACAAAATTTTTTTTTTGCTTTTTTTTTTCCCTTTTTTTTTCTTTTAAAAAAAAAATGAATTTTGGAGTAAAATGTTTTTAATTTTTCCCATTAAAATTTAAAGGGTTTCAAATTTTAAAAGAAAATCTCCCGAGAAACTTTGTTTTTTTCCCCCGGACCCAATCAAATTTTTTGGGTTTTTCGGGGATTCAATTTAAAAAAAAAAATCCTTTTCCCATCCCCCAAAACACCAAATCCTTTTGGGATCCCCCCCCCCTTTCCCCCTTCCTTTTTCCCCCCCTTTTTTTTCCCTTTGTAATTTTTCTTGGGCCGATTTTATCCCGTTTTGGACCAAATACCGGGGTCCCAAAACCAAGGCCCTAAATTAAATTTTTAAAATTTTATTTGTTCCTTTTCTTTGAAAACTTTTTTTCCCTTTAAATTTTTTTTTTCTTTTTTGGCCCCTTGGGAAATTTTTTCTAGGATTTATTTAAAGGGGTTATTTTTTAAAAATTTTTTGGGTTTTAAAGTTTTTTAAGGTTTTTAAATTTGGTTAAAATTTTATTTAATGTTTACTTTTTTGGGAATTTCTTTGATGCTTTTTTAAAAATTTTAGTAATTTGTTTTTAAATTAATTTTGGGAAAGGAATGGTTTTTTAGATTTTTGTTTTTTTTTTTTTAAAATTTTTTTTTGTTTCCCAATGATTTGGGTTTTTTAATTTTCCCCAAGGGCCTTTGGAAATTTTTAAATTTTTTGTTTTTTTTTTTGCCCTTTGGGAATTTTTTTTTTCTTTAAAAATCCAGGGTTGCAAAATTTTTTTTAAAAAATTTTTTGGGAAAAAAATTTTTTTTTAAATAATTTTCCATTTTTAGCCTTTTTTTTTTTATCTTAATTAGGGCCCCTTTAAACCGGGAAAACACAAATTTTTTCCCCAAAAAAAACCTTTCCAAAAATTTTTTTTTAAAAAATTTTTTTTTTGGGTTTTATATTTAAACCCGAAATTTACCAGAATTTTTAAAATTTTTAAAATTTTTGGTTATTCCTTTTTTTGTTTTAAAATTTAGATTCAGGGTAAATTTTAACCAAAAGGGTTGGCAAAACCCCTTTTTTTTTCGTCTGTTTTTGTTTATTTTTTACACCAAGGGTTTTTTGGTTTAAAATTTGTTTTTGGTTTTTTGTATTTAAGGAAAAAAGTTTTGGGATTTTTTGGGGTTTTCCCCAAAAAAAAGGGGATTTGGAAGGACCCTTTTTCCCCCAAGGGAAAAAAAAAAAAGGGGGAAAAAACCCCCCAATGGGGAAAAAGAACAATTTTTTCACCCTTTTAAACCCTTGGTTTTAAAATTTTTAAAACCCTTTTAAATAAAATTTTTTAATTTTTCTTTCATATCTTTATTTAATTTTTCTTAAACTTCTTTTTTTTTGAGGGTTTTTTTAAAACTATTTTTTTAAGTTTTATTTTTAAACATTGTTCTTTTGTTTAAAACTTTTTAAGTTATTGTTTTTTTGGGAAATATTCTTTTTTTGGGGAAAATTTAAATAAGGTTTTGATGTTTATTTTATTTGGTTAAGGGTTTTTTCCCTCCCTTTTGTTTAAAAAATTTTTTTTTGTTTTAATCCGGGGGCCCCCCAAATTAGGGCTTTAAAAAAGGGGGGTTTTTAAATTTTAGGCATTTTTTTCCCTTTTTTGTTTATTTTTACAATTTTAAATTTGCCTTTAAATTTTTCAATTTTCCCTTTATCAATAAACATAAACCCCTTTTTGCCCCTTTATTTTTTCCATTATTGGAAATTGACATTTTCCCCCCCCTATTATTGATATTTCTTTGCTGATAATTATTGCTTAATTTTGGGGCCATTAAATTTTTCAAATGACTTGTTATTTTTGAATTTCCCACAATTAAAAACGGGGAAATTCAAATAAAAAAATTTTTTTAAATTTTTTAAAAAAGGGGGAAAATTTTGGGGAATTTCCCCCAAGGGGAAAATTAAAAAAGACCCCAAAAAAACCCCAAAAAAAAGGGACCAAAAAAAACCCAAAGAGAAAAGGAAAAAGGGTTTTCCTTTTTTTTCTAAATAAAATTTTCAATGAGAAATTCCTATTTTTCCCCGGGGAAAAAATAGGCCTTTTTTAAGGCCCCAAACCCCGCTTGGCCCGGGCCCACCCAATTTCTTTTCCCTTATATCTATTGAAAGGGCAAACCCTACCCGGAACCCTTTAGGGATTTCCCCTTTTTTTAAAACCCCCCCTTTGTCTTTCCAAACCCCCCAAATTTTAGTGAAATTTTCAATTTTTGGGTTGTTGGGTTTAGCTTTTAAAAATTCTTTTTTTTTTTTTTTTCCCCTTCTATTAAAATTTTTTTTTTTTTTTAAATTTAAATTTTTTGGGTTTTCATACCCAAATTGTTTTTTGGGTTTCTTTTAAATTTTTTTGGGAAAGTTTGAAATTTTGGTTTTAAAATTTTTTCCTTTTTTGGGAATTTTTAATTGGTATTTCTTAAATTTAAAAACTTGTTTTTTAATCCGGGCTTTCAAAAATTTTTTTAAAAAGAAGCAAAATTTTTTTTTCCTGGGAACAAATTTTTTTTTATCTAAATTTTTTTACCCTTATTTTATTTTTTTTTTCTTTTTTCCACCAAATTTTTTGGGCCCAAATTTTTCCCCCAGGGGTTTACCAAGTCAAAGAATATCAAACGGGTTTTAAATTTAAAAAATTTTTCCAAACCCAAGGTGCCCCGTGGGGGGCCCCGTCCCCACCCCCCCCTTTTCCCCCCTTCCCAAACCACCCTTTTTCCCCCCTTTTTTTCCCTTTCCCTTTACCCAAAACCCCAACTTTTCAAAACCCCCGGGGGTTTTTACTTCCGGGGTCCCCCGGGGGTTTTTTCCCTGGGTTTAAACCCCTTCCCTTTGGGGTTTGTCTTTTTTGGTTTTTGTTTGGGACTTTGTTGTTTTTTCCTTTTTTTGGAACAAATTTGGGGAATCTTCTTTTTTTCCTTTTTCTTTTCGGGTTTTCAATTTCCGGTTTGGCCAATAATTTACTTGAAGGGGTTTCTTTTTCAATCTTGGTTTTTCCCAGGTGTTAAAGGCAAGGACTTGTTTGGTTTAGGAAACAAGAGTTTTTTATTACTTTTTCCTCCCATCTGTTTCCCTTTTTCTTGGGAAACTTAAATTGGGAGTGTGGAGATTTGTTTTGTTCGATTTACCCTTTTAAAGTTCTTTAAAAATAAAACCCCCCTTTTTCCTTTTAAAAAAGGGACCACCTTTTAGGGGCCCTTCCAAATTTTTTCCCCTTTTTTTTCACTTTTTTTTTCTTTTTCCTTTTTTATTTTATACCCCGTTTTTTTTAACCCCCAAGGTGGGTTGCAACCGTTTGTTTAAGCTTGTTTGTGGTTCCCCGGGAGCCCCCAAATTAAACCCTAAAAAACCGATTTGGGGCTTTTTGGGGCCACCCTCGGGGGAAAAAACCAGAGGGCCCGGATCCCAATGCCCTTTCCCGGCCCCCTTAGGCCCAGGGTTTTTGGGGATGACGGGGGGAGGAGGGAAGGGGCCCCGGTTAGGGTTTTGCCCGGGGAGCCTTTGGCCCTTAAGGGTTGGGGAATTTCCCTTTAAGGGGCCCCCGGGTTTGGGGGCCCCCCCGGGGTTTGCCCCGCCCCGTCCCTTCAGGGGGGCCCCCCCCCGGGGGCGCCCCCCGGTGGGGGCCACCCCAAAGGGGGTGCACCATACCCGGGTTGGGATTTTAAATTTTCAAACCCCGGGCATTTCCTCCTTTCCAAGCTAAAAAACCGAGGGGGGGAAATAGTGGTGAGGGAGAAGGGACAAGGGGTTTCAGGGTTTGGGTGGCCCGGCCTCCCAAACCCAAAACGGTGCCCCCGGGGGGCTCCGGCCTTTTTTCAAGGGCCGGCTCCTTTAGGGCCCGCCCACCGGTGGCCTGGGGCCCGGGCCGGGGAACGCTTTTGGGGACCCTAAGTCCCCTGGGGGGTTTTTCCCTTTTCATCCCTAAGGCTTCTGGGGGCCCCCGCCCCCGAAAGCAAAAACCGGGTGGGGGGGAAAAAACCCCCGGGGGGGTGCCACCCCGGGGGGAAATCCCTTTTTTAATTAAACGGGGCCAAATTTGTTTTTACGGAAAACCGACCCGGGGGGACGGGTTACCCCCCTTCCCGCCCAGGGTTGGGGGCCCCGTTTTGGGGGAAACCCCCATTTCCCCCCCCGGGGAACCCCCTTTCCTTTTTCCCCCCGGCCCCAACCCTAACCCCGGCCCCCCAGCTTAAATTTTCTCCCAAGGGGCTTTTCCCGGCAGCCCGGGCATTGGAAACCCCGGGGGCTGGGGGTCGTTTCCCAAACCCCCACCGGGGGGTTTCCCAAACATCCGGCCCTTTGATCTGGGGCCGGCTAGGGAGGGACCCAAAGGGTTAAGGGTGGGGGGCCCACAGGCCCCTTTTTTACTGGGGTTAAAACTTCTTTTCCCCTTTTGGCTTTTTGGGGGTTTTTGGGGGCCCCCGCTTTCAAAAACAGAGCAGTCTGTAGCAATCTGAACATTCACCATACTTATGTTACCCCAAAAATTCTACCAAAATTGGGAAACATAAAACATTTGTACAGAAAGATAGTGCAAAAAGAATCAGAACCGTTTGACGTTCCAGTAAAAAACGTAAAATCGCGCACTACAGCCAAAGTTTCTGTCCTTCACCGTACAAACCAACAAGCATTGTAAACATCCTAAAGGCAAACCTTGGCACATTATTTTCATAATACAATGGAATTGTACAAGGGGATAATTATTTTTGATGAAAAGTTTCTGTAATAAAGGTTCACAAAGTTTCCATGAGCATGAACAAAGTTCAAGGAGCTCCCCCACTTAAACAATGCTTGTCTCTCTCACTTTCACTTTCCTTTTTGAAAATTTTTGGTTTCCCCTCTTTATTTTTATGTTTCTAGACTATATAAAAGCACTCAATATAAATAAATGACTCTCTAAAACTTCCGGGTTGTCTCCCTGGCAGCGCATTCTTTAAAGCCATTAAGCTAGGCATATAGTGCTCAAATAATGAATCCACCCGGATCCCAAGGTATATCAAAGCCAATTTTAATTAACAATGATTTGTAATTTAGTAGTGAGCACAAAGTAACATATATCAAGCAACAACGAAGTCTAACTCTCTTCTTATGCATCGGCATGTCATAAAAGAACAATTCCTGAACACAAAGTAAAGGCCAATGCATAGTATAAACAGTTTCTTGCACTTCTATCATATTGGAAACATACAGAGGTGGATATATAGTTCCTCTCTCATAATAATTGCAAGTAGGAGAAACAAGCACATGCATATTATATCTATCAAAATCATCATGTGTAGTAGTAAAACGCAACCCATCAATATAATCCTTAATAAGCACAAACTTCTCCGATATAGTGTAGTTTGGAGAATTCAAAAAGATAATAGGACTATCATGCGTGGGTGCAATAGAAACAATTTCATGTTTAACATAAGGAACTATAGCAATTTCATCTCCATAAGCATCATTCATATTGGCATCATGGCCACAAGCATAGCAAGCATCATCAAAAAGGGATATTTCAAGAGAATCAACGGGATCATAACAATCATCATGGCAATCATCCTTCGGTAAGCACGAAGGGGAATTAAACAATGTATGAGTTGAAGAGTTACTCTCATTAGAAGGTGGGCACGGGTAGCTAATCCACTCTTCCTCCTTTTGTTCTTCGCTCTCCTCATCATGTTTTTCATCCAATGAGCTCACAGTTTCATCAATTTCTTCTTTCATGGACTCCTGCAAAATATTAGCCTCTTCTTGGACAGCGAAGACTTCCTCAATAAATGCATCAATATCGGCATTATATTCATAATTTTCATAACAATATTTAAGTATAGCAAAATTTTCAGGTCTATAAACAGCATCATAAAGATTTTCACACGTTTTAAACAAAGATTCAATCTCATAAGAACCCATAAAAGCAACAAATTCTACTATTTGTTACACATCATAGTAATCATATATACCATTAGCATAAGAAGCTAAGGTTTCATTATCATTAAATTTGCATGAAAAGGAAAGGTGTGGAGCCTTCATCCTAGAGCAACAAGTATAATGATATCTCAAGCATAGTTGACGAGCATACCAATGCAACATATGAATTTGATCCCATAATAGTTTCCCTTTTTGTGTTAAGCAATAATCCCTAAAGTATTCATGTTGATCCAACGTGTCTCCCATAACATAATTGAATGGGGTTTTCTCAGGATTATCAAAGTAGTACATAATATCTTTCACGTAACTAGCATCGAGGGTTTTAGGAGGTTCCCCATCTCCATGAGTAGCAAGTACACCTAATTTTTTTTGTATTTCGTGTTCCATATCCATAACTAAAGATAGAGAACAACTTAGAACAGCAAATAAAATTACTTAGTGATAAAGCAAACAAGCACACAAGAGAATATTCACCCCACGCTATGACTCCTCGGCAACGGCACCAGAAAAAGGTCTTGATAACCCACAAGTATAGGGGATCAATTGTAGCCTATTTAGATAAGTAAGAGTGTCTAACCCAACAAGGAGCTAAAGGTAGAACAAATATTCCCTCAAGTTCTATCGACCACTGATACAACTCTACGCACGCTTAGCGTTCGCTTTACCTAGCACAAGTATGAAACTAGAAGTACTTTGTAGGTGTTGTTGGATAGGTTTGCAAGATAATAAAGAACATGTAAATAAAAAAGTAGGGGCTGTTTAGATAAAGAAGCAATAAAGTAAATATAGCGAATGTGGAAAAGTGGTGGTAGGTGTTGTGAAATTGTCCCTAAGCAATTGACTACTTTACTAGACCGATAGAAAGTTTTATGTGGGAGAGGCATAAGCTAACATACTTTCTCTTCTTGGATCATATGCACTTATGATTGGAACTCTAGCAAGCATCCACAACTACTAAAGATCATTAAGGTAAAACCCAACCATAGCATTAAAGTATCAAGTCCCCTTTATCCCATACGCCACAACCCCCTTACTCGGGTTTATGCTTCTGTCACTCAAACAACCCACTATAAGCGAATCATGAACATATTGCAACACCCTACAGCGGGAATCCCTCACGCTTGTGCAACACGGAGGGCACAATAGGACAGCAACATAACCACAAGATTTTAAACCAATCATACCAATTATCAATCACCGGTAGGACAATGAAAATCTACTCAGACATCATAGGATGACAACACATCATTGGATAATAATATGAAGCATAAAGCACCATGTTCAAGTAGAGGGTACAACGGGTTGCGGGAGAGTGGACCGCTGAATATAGATGGGGGAAGGTGATGGAGATGTTGGTGAAGATGGCGGAGGTGTTGGTGTAGATCGCGGTGATGATGATCGCTCCCGGCAGTGTTCCGGCGCCACCGGAAGCAAGGGGGAGAGAGCCCCCCTTCTTATTCCTTGACCTTCTCCCTAGATGGGAGAAGGGTTTCCCCTCTGGTCCATGGTCTCCATGGCGTGGGAGGGGCAAGAGCCCCTCCGAGATTGGATCTGTCTCTCTGTCTCTCTCTATTTCTGCGTTCCCGAATTCTGCCCTTTCACCGTTTCTTATATATCAGGAGATCCGTAACTCCGATTGGATTGAAACCTTCGCCCAGATTTTTCTCCGAAAATTAGCCTTCCTGCGGCAAAAGTAGAGCGTCAACCGTCTTACGGGGTGCCCACGAGGGTCAGGGGCGTGCCTGCCCCCTGGGGCACGCCCCCTGCCTCGTGGCACCCTCGGGCATTGTCTCGTGTTGGTTTTTCTTCCCAAAAATCATAAATATTCCAAAAATGATCTCCGTCCGTTTTTATCCCGTTTGGACTCCGTTTGGTATTGGGTTTCTGCGAAACATAAAACATGCAACAAATAGGAACTGGCACTGGGCACAGGATCAATATGTTAGTCCCAAAAATAATATAAAAAGTAGCCAAAAGTATATGAAAGTTATAGAATATTGGCATGGAACAATCAAAAATTATAGATACGACGAAGACATATCAGAGGTTTTCTGTGGCCGAGAAGGGGAAGGCTTCCAAGGAGGCGCCTGTCGCTCCACCTCCTAAGAGAGGTCGTGGTCACCCCCGCAAGCATCCCGCGGCGGCCCCAGGGGCGCGGGCGCACCCCCTAGAGTCGGCACTCATCTTGGTGCCCGCGATGGCACCTCTTCTCGCGGCATGGGCCACCGGCTTCGGAGCAGCCCCCATGACGAAGGGAGGCGCGCCGTGATCGTGCGCCCACCTCGGCCGTGCTTCTCTTTGCTGGACGTGCTCCCTGAATTCGTGGTATGGTCGGAGAGCCCGGCCGGCATCTCGCTCCGGCTTCCGCGCTTCTTCTCCGGTGAACTTCCTTCCTCAGGGCTTGATGGTCTCTGGCTGCAGGCCAATGACTGCTACAACAGAGCTTCACGGGTTGGCACCGAGGTCGCCGCCTCCGGCAGCGTGGTCCTGACCCGTGGCTGGCAGACTTTCGCCCGCACGCGTGGCCTGGGTGGAAGGTGCACTCTTCACTTCAAGTATGATTGCCTGGCGACCCTCTACATGAGGGTGTTCAGGGAGGACGGCCGCCGCGTGGGGTGCTGCCCGGAGGATGGCAGCGATGACCAAGGTGGCGATGGCGAGCTTGGTCGTGCCGGTGCGTGCTCCTCCTCCCGTGACGGCAGCTCTTCCTCGGATGAGAGCTCGAGCAGCGGTGGCTACGACCGGCCTCCGCGTCTCCGTGCTCGTGTCAAGGACGCCGGTGGTTCGTCCCACCGCAGCGCCCTAGTGAAGCTGGAGAGGAGCCCGGCGTGAGGCTGAGGGCCGGCGAACTTGGACTCAAGACCGGCACCTTGAGGCGCTACTTGAGGATGCAGTGCTGGTGTCGGGTTTGTACGCCTTCGGGCCCTCTTTGTTTTGCCTTTCCTTTCTCCTGTAATTCAAAAAAAAGATGGTGTACCCCGCTGGGGTGTGTAATGAACTATGGTAGTTATGCCCTTTATGCTATGCCTGCTATCTTAATGTTGTGTCGTAATGTTTGTGCTCTGGATAGGCAAGGGTAGGATAACTTAGCTTGGTATGTGCATAGAATTTTTCCGCCTCGCGAGGACTTGGCCTCAGGTACATGATGGGGCCCCCTTCCCGGGGAGCCATGGGGTCTCAAGAGCTGTTGCGGAGCCACCGCAGGGCTGCTCTCAAAAGGAAAGAAAAGATTGTCGAGCGGCTCACTCCTTCTTATGTGAGCCCCCTGCCATAGATTAGCTCGGACTTGACGCACCGCGTCGTGCTGCCCGGGAGGCACGGACATGAGGGGTGCTGGTGCCCATAAGCTTGATCAAGGGCTCCTCGCGAGGATGAGGCCGAAACACCAGGATTCGGCGCGGTGCGTGCGCGCACGGGTAGACCTGAGGCGCACACACCTGCCTAGCCCCACGGGCTAGGTGCGCGATAGGAAGCGATGGGCGACTACCGCCTCCTTCATGCCCTCAGGCAGAAAATAGCTGAGGAAGAAAACAACTCGAGGGACCAGAGTTCGAAAATACCAAATCCATTGAAAGGTTACTAAAAAATTGCAAGCAACTTTGGAAAGCAAATGAATAGCCGCGTCCGGCACCTAATCTAGTCTTCTCATCACTGCGGAGCAAAGTGCTGCCACTAAGACATGGGAGGGAGCCCCCATGAGGCCCCAGGGCAACTCTCAGGAGACTCCGGGGCGTGTACAGCCCCACTCATTATTACGTGAGAGTGTCACGAGCGGAGACCTTCACAGGCCGGAGCCTTTCTTCAGGCGTAGAACTTCCGGAGGTGCTGGATATTCCAGGCGTTCTGGATGGGGACCCCATCTTGTGTCTCCAGGCGAGCGACGCCAGGCCTGGAGACACGGGCAATCCTAAACGGGCCCTCCCACATGGGAGAGAGCTTGTGCAGCCCCTGCCTGGAGAGCACCCGCCTCAGGACGAGGTCGCCCACCTCTAACGTCCTCGAGCGGATGCTGCGGCAGTGGTACCACCGCAGCATCTGCTGGTACCTCGCCACTCGGAGCGAGGCTTGACGGAGGCGTTCCTCCCCTAGCACGAGATCCATCCCCCGCGTGGCGTCCTGTCACCCCTTATTGAACGCCAGGACCCGCGTGGAGCGATGCTTGACCTCATGAGGAAGAACCGCTTCTGCTCCGTAGACGAGGAAGAACGGCGTCTCTCCCGTTGGCTTGGTCGCAGTGGTGCGGATGGACCACATCACGGACTGCAGCTCGTCAAGCCAACCCCTGCCACAGGCCTCGAGCTTCTTCTTGAAGGTCCTGGTCTTGAGGCCTCTCAGAACTTCCGCGTTGGCCCTCTCGGCTTGGCCATTGCTCCGTGGGTGTGCCACTAAGGCGTAGCATATCTGCGTTCCAAGGTTAACACAGTATGTTTTGAAAAGGTTGCTGGTGAACTGCGAGCCATTGTCGGTGATGATATGGTTGGGGACCCCAAACCGGCTCACGATTCCTTTGATGAACTTGATGGCCGATCCAGCTGGAATAGTGCGCACGGCTTCTACCTCCGCCCACTTGGTGAACTTGTCGATGGTGACGTAGAGGTATCGATAGCCCCATGGCGCTCGAGGGAACAGCCCCAAGATGCCCAGCCCCCAGACCGCGAACTGCCATGTGAGCAGGATTGTCTAGAGGCCCTGCGCGGGCTGGTGGATCTGCTTGGCGTGGAACTGGCATGCTTCACAAGAGCACACCAACTCTGCAACATCGTTGAGCGCGGTGGGCCAGTAGAAGCCGCTGCGGAACGCCTTGCCCACCAGAGTGCGTGACAAGGAATGATGCCCGCAGTCCCCGCCATGTATGTCCACTAGCAGCTCGAGCCCCTGTTCCCTGGAGATGCACCACAATGAAACGTCATTGGGCCTCTTGTGATATAACTCACCATCCTTGATGCAGTACGCAGTGGCTTGATGGGCCACGCGCTCGGCGTCCTCCTCCTTCTCTGGTAGGGTCCCTTGAAGCAAGTACGTCTTGAACTCTTCAGTCTAGCACCCCTCCTGAGGCTCGTGCGCAAGTAGTAGGCGGGCTCCCGAGGGGTGACCACAGGCTAGGGCGCCCGTCTCGGGTGCCTGTGGCAAGTCCTCCTGAGACGGTGCTGGATTCGAGGCGTGGGGGGTCGCAGATGGCTTGAAGAGCCGCTCCTCAAACACCCCCGGCTCCTGAGGGAGCCTGCGGGAGGCTCTCTTGGCAATGTCGGCCGCTTCCTTGTTTGTTCCGCGCGGCACGTGCTGCAGTGATACGTCTCCAACGTATCTATAATTTTTGATTGCTCCATGCTACTCTATCTACTGTTTGGACTATACTGGGCTTTATTTTCCACTTTTATATTATTTTTGGGACTAACCTATTAACCGGAGGCCCAGCCCAGAATTGTTGTTTTTTGCCTATTTCAGTGTTTTGAAGAGACGGAATATCAAACGGAGTCCAAACGGAATGAAACCTTCGGGAACGTGATTTTCTCACCGAACGTGATCCAGAGACTTGGACCCTACTCCAAGGCGTATGAGAGGTGGTCACGAGGGTGGGGCGCCCCTAGGGCGCGCCCGCCTCGTGGCCCCTGTTGCTCCACCGACGCACTCCTTCCTCCTATATATACCTACGTATCCTCAAAAGATCAGACCAGGAGCCAAAAACCTAATTCCACCGCCGCAACCTTCTGTATCCACGAGATCCCATCTTGGGGCCTTTTCTGGAGCTCTGCCGGAGGGGGCATCCACCACGGAGGGCTTCTACATCAACACCATAGCCCCTCCGATGAAGTGTGAGTAGTTTACTTCAGACCTTCGGGTCCATAGCTAGTAGCTAGATGGCTTCTTCTCTCTTTTTGGATCTCAATACAATGTTCTCCCCCTCTCTCGTGGAGATCTATTCGATGTAATCTTCTTTTTGCGGTGTGTTTGTTGAGACCGATGAATTGTGGGTTTTTGATCCAGTTTATCTATGAACAATATTTGAATCTTCTCTGAATTATTTTATGTATGATTGAGTTATCTTTGCAAGTCTCTTCGAATTATCCTTTTGGTTTGGCCAACTAGATTGGTAGTTCTTGCAATGGGAGAAGTGCTTAGCTTTGGGTTCAATCTTGCGGTGTCCTTTCCCAAAGGATGTAAGGGCAGCAAGGCACGATTGTATTGTTGCCATCGAGGATAACAAGATGGTTTTTTATCATATTGCATGAATTTATCCCTCTACATCATGTCATCTTGCTTAAGGCGTTACTCTGCTTTTTAACTTAATACTCTAGATGCATCTTTGGATAGCGGTCGATGAGTGGAGTAATAGTAGTAGATGCAGAATCGTTTCGATCTACTTGTCTCGGACGTGATGCCTATATACATGACCATACCTACATATACTCATAACTATGCTCAATTCTGTCAATTGCTCAACAGTAATTTGTTCACCCACCGTAGAATATCTATGCTCTTGAGAGAAGCCACTAGTGAAACCTATGGCCCCCGGGTCTATTCTCATCATATCAATCTCTATCGTTTTATTACTTGCTTTGTTTTTACTTTGCCTTTTACTTTTTACTTTGCATCTATCTATCAAAAATACCAAAAATATTATTTATCTTCTCTATCAGATCTCACTCTCGTAAGTGACCGTGAAGGGATTGACAACCCCTAATCGCGTTGGTTGCGAGTAGCTACGTTTTGTGTAGGTACGAGGGACTTGTGCATGGTCTCCTACTAGATTGATACCTTGGTTCTCAAAAACTGAGGGAAATACTTACGCTACTTTGCTGCATCATCCTCTCCTCTTCGGGGAAATCCAACGCAGTGCTCAAGAGGTAGCAAGAAGAATTTCTGGCGCCATTGCCGGGGAGGCTCACGCAAGAGCAAGTCAACCATACCAAGTACCCATCACAATCCCTATCTCTCGCATTACATTATTTGCCATTTGCCTCTCGTTTTCCTCTCCCGCACATCACCCTTGCCGTTTTATTCGCCCTCTCTTTCCCAATCTCCTCCTCTCTTTTGCTTGCCCTTTTGTTTGCTCGTTTGCTTGGATTAGATGCTTATTTATTGCTGAACAGAGAACCTAAGATCTATGGATCCTCATCCGCTTAAGAGATCCAATTATGATGAACCAATTACTAGTGAGTTTTGTGCACTAGATTATCTTTATGAAGTTTTGCTTGAAATTTGTGAATCTGAAAATTGTGATGAAGAACTTTATGAAGTGATTCACGATAGATCTTTGAATAAAAAGCATGATTGCAATGATTTTCCTATAAATCCTCTTGATGTCAATTGTGCTAATAATTTGCCAAACCCTAAGCTTGGGGATGCTAGTTTTGCTATGTCTACTACTTCTTTCAATGATCATGATTGGGGTGATTCTTCTTATAACCTTGAAAATTTATTTAAGCCCCATGATGAATATGATATTGATAATAATGTTTGCAATAATATTGAAAGTGGGTTCGGAAAGGTCATGACTTTAGTTAATGTTAATCCCACTATCTTGGAAGAGTGTCAACTTTGCATGCATGTGGATCGTTTTGAGAATATATTATGTGATAGATATTTTGTTGAATTTTCTTATGATCCTACATGTAATTATTATGAGAAAGGAAATTATGGTTGTAGAAGTTTTCATGTTACTAAATTACCTCTCTTCATGTTGAGATTGCTATCATCTCTTTGTTCTTCCTTGCATATGCTAGTTTTTGCTTGCCTTAATAATTTGTTTGCTTACAAGATGCCTATGCATAGAAAGTATGTTAGACTTAAGTGTGTTTGTCACATGTTTTATGATGCTCTCATTGTGCTTCAATTCTTGTCTTTCATGTGAGCATCATTGAAATCTCAATGCCTAGCTAAAAAGGGTTTAAAGAAAAGCGCTTGTTGGGAGACAACACAATATTTTTCCTTGCTGTTATTTAATAAATAATCCATCTAGCCTCTGTTTGGATGTGGTTTTATCTTTTAATTAGTGTTTGTGCCAAGTAGAACCTATAGGATAACCTACGATGATAGTTGATTTGATTCTGCTGAAAAACAGAAACTTTGCGCGCACGAATATAATTTTGTTAAATCACAGAAACGTGATTTTGCGTTGATTCTTTTTGCTTCTGTTCAATAGACACATTGTCCAGGACTTCCTATTTTGGTAGAATTTTTAGAGTTCCAGAAGTTTGCGTTAGTTACAGATTTCTACAGACTGTTCTGTTTTTGACAGATTCTGTTTTACGTGTGTTGTTTGCTTATTTTGATGAATCTATGGCTAGTAAAATAGTTTATAATCCATAGAGAAGTTGGAATACAGTAGGTTTAACACCAATATAAATAAAGAATGAGTTCATTGCAGTACCATGAAGTAGTCTTTTGTTTTATTTCTCTAACGGAGCTCACGAGATTTCTATTGAGTTTTGTGTTGTGAAGTTTTCAAGTTTTGGGTGAATTCTTTTGATGGATTATGGAACAAGGAGTGGCAAGAGCCTAAGCTTGGGGATGCCCATGGCACCCCCAAGATAATCCAAGGACACCAAAAAGTCAAAGCTTGGGGATGCCCCGGAAGGCATCCCCTCTTTAAATCCACTTCCATCGGTAATTTACTTGGAGCTATATTTTTATTCACCACATGATATGTGTTTTACTTGGAGCGTCTTGTATTATTTGCGTCTTTGCTTGTTAGTTTACCACAATCATCCTTGCTGTACACACCTTTTGAGAGAGCCATACATGAATTGGAATTTGTTAGAATACTCTATGTGCTTCACTTATATCTTTTGAGCTTGATAGTTTTGCTCATAGTGCTTCACTTATATCTTTTGAGCGTGATAATTTTTGCTCTAGTGCTTCACTTAGATATTTTAGAGAATGGTGGTGGATTTGTTTTAAAGAAACTATTGATCTCTCATGCTTCACTTAGATTATTCTGAGAGTTGTTAATAGCATGGTAATTCGCTTAATGTCAATATACTTGGTGTTCAAGATATGTGGAACTTTCTTTTGAGTGCGTTGAACACTAAGATAAGTTTGATGCTTTATAATTATTTTGAGATATGGAGATGGTGATATTAGAGTCATCCTAGTTGAGTAGTTGTGAATTTAAAGAATACTTGTGTTGAAGTTTGTGATTCCCGTAGCATGCACGTATGGTGAACCGTTATGTGATGAACCCGGAGCATGATTTATTTCTTGATGGTCTTCCTTATGAGTGGCAGTCGGGGACGAGCGGTGGTCTTTTCCTACCAATCTATCCCCCTAGGAGCATGTGCATAATACTTTGCTTTGATAACTTCTAGATTTTTGCAATAAGTATATGAGTTCTTTATAACTAATGTTGAGTCCATGGATTATACGCACTTTTTCCCATCCTTCCACCATTGCTAGCCTCTCTAATACCGCGCACTTTTCGCCGGTATCATACACCCACCATATACCTTCCTCAAAACAGCCATCATACCTACCTATCATGGCATTTCCATATCCATTCCGAGATATATTGACATGCAACTTTCCACCGTTCCGTTCATTATGACATGCTCCATCATTGTCATATTGCTAGCATGATCATGTAGTTGACATCATATTTGTGGCAAAGCCACCGTTCATAATTATTTCATACATGCCACTCATGATTCATTGGATATCCCGGTACACCGCCGGAGGCATTCATATAGAGTCATAATTTGTTCTAAGTATCGAGTTGTAATTGCTGAGTTGTAAGAAAAATAAAAGTGTGATGATCATCATTATTAGAGCATTGTCCCAAGTGAGGAAAGGATGATGAAGACCATGATTCCCCCACAAGTCGGGATGAGACTCCGGACGAAAAAAAAGAGGCCAAAAAAAAGAGAAAGGCCCAAAAAATGAGAGAAAAAGAGAGAAGAGACAATGTTACTATCCTTTTACCACACTTGTGCTTCAAAGTAGCACCAAGATCTTCATGATAGAGAGTCTCTCATTTTGTCACTTTCATATACTAGTGGGAATTTTTCATTATAGAACTTGGCTTGTATATTCCAATGATGGGCTTCCTCAAAATGCCCTAGGTCTTTGTGAGCAAGCGAGTTGGATGCACACCCACTTAGTTTCTTTTGTAGAGCTTTCATATACTTATAGCTCTAGTGCATCCATTGCATGGCAATCCCTACTCACTCACATTGATATCTATTGATGGGCATCTCCATAGCCCGTTGATACGCCTAGTTGATGTGAGACTATCTTCCCTCTTTTTGTCTTCTCCACAACCACCCTTCTATTCCACATATAGTGCTATATCCATGGCTCACGCTCATGTATTGCGTGAAGATTGAAAAAGTTTTGAGAACATTTTAGAAAGCATCTCTTCCCTTGTTGGCTTGGGTTCCTATCGTTTACTAATAATAAGAGGAGTGGTGCCTTTAGATTTCTTTTCTTGAAATTATGCATCTCTCTTATCAAGTGATTTCTGACATCACCCAATTGCTTGGCTTGTCATCGGGGTTATGCATGATTTAAATATTTTGTGTGGGGAAGATGGAGCATAGCCAAACTATATGATTTTGTAGGGATAACTTTCTTTGGCCATGTTATTTTGAGAAGAAATAATTGCTTAGTTAGTATGCTTAAAGTATTATTATTTTTATGTCAATATGAACTTTTGTCTTGAATCTTTCGGATCTGAATATTCATATCACAATTAAGAAGATTTACATTGAATTATGCCAAAGTATCACTCCGCATCAAAAATTCTTTTTTATCATTTACCTACTCGAGGACGAGCAGGAATTAAGCTTGGGGATGCCTGATACGTCTCCAACGTATCTATAATTTTTGATTGCTCCATGCTACTATATCTACTGTTTTGGACTATATTGGGCTTTATTTTCCACTTCTATATTATTTTTGGGACTAACCTATTAACCGGAGGCCCAGCCTAGAATTGCTGTTTTTAGCCTATTTCAGTGTTTCGAAGAAACGTAATATCAAACGGAGTCCAAATGAAATGAAACCTTCGGGAACGTGATTTTCTCACTGAACGTGATCCAGGAGACCTGGACCCTACTCCAAGACGTAACAGAGGCGGTCACGAGTGTGGGGGGCGCCCCCCCCTAGGGCGCGTCCCCTGCCTCGTGGCCCCCCTGTTGCTCCACCGACGTACTCCTTCCTCCTATATATACCTACGTATCCTCAAACGATCAGAACAGGAGCCAAAAACCTAATTCCACCGCCGCAACCTTCTGTATCCCATCTTGGGGCCTGTTCTGGAGCTCCGCCGGAGGGGGCATCCACCATGGAGGGCTTCTACATCAACACCATAGCCCCTCCGATGAAGTGTGAGTAGTTTACTTCAGACCTTCGGGTCCATAGCTAGTAGCTAGATGGCTTCTTCTTTCTTTTTGGATCTCAATACAATGTTCTCCCCCTCTCTCGTGGAGATCTATTCGATGTAATCTTCTTTTTGCGGTGTGTTTGTTGAGATCGATGAATTGTGGGTTTATGATCCAGTTTATCTATGAACAATATTTGAATCTTCTCTGAATTCTTTTACGTATGATTGAGTTATCTTTGCAAGTCTCTTCGAATTATCCTTTTGGTTTGGCCAACTAGATTGGTAGTTCTTGCAATGGGAGAAGTGCTTAGCTTTGGGTTCAATCTTGCGGTGTCCTTTCCCAAAGGAGAAGGGCAGCAAGGCACGATTGTATTGTTGCCATCGAGGATAACAAGATGTTTTTTATCATATTGCATGAATTTATCCTCTACATCATGTCATCTTGCTTAAGGAGTTACTCTGTTTTTAACTTAATACTCTAGATGTATCTTTGGATAGCGGTCGATGAGTGGAGTAATAGTAGTAGATGCAGAATCGTTTCGATCTACTTGTCTCGGACGTGATGCCTATATACATGATCATACCTAGATATACTCATAACTATGCTCAATTCTGTCAATTGCTCAACAGTAATTTGTTCACCCACCGTAGAATATCTATGCTCTTGAGAGAAGCCACTAGTGAAACCTATGGCCCCCGAGTCTATTCTCATCATATCAATCTCTATCGTTTTATTACTTTCTTTGTTTTTACTTTGCCTTTTACTTTTTACTTTGCATCTATCTATCAAAAATACCAAGAATATTATTTATCTTCTCTATCAGATCCCACTCTCGTAAGTGATCGTGAAGGGATTGACAACCCCTAATCGCGTTGGTTGCGAGTAGCTATCGTTTTGTGTAGGTACGAGGGACTTGTGTGTGGTCTCCTACTGGATTGATACCTTGGATCTCAAAACTGAGGGAAATACTTACGCTACTTTGCTGCATCATCCTCTCCTCTTCGGGGAAATCCAACACAGTGCTCAAGAGGTAGCATGCAGCTCCACACCCATGAACCGCTTCTCCATCTTGCGCACCTCCTCTAGGTATGCCTCCATGTGCTTGTCCTTAGGCATGTACTCCTTGTTGGAGAAGTTGACGAGAAGCTGAGAGTCGCCCTTGATGGTGAGGCGCTTCACTCCCATCGCGGCCGCGGCCCTGAGTCCGGTGAGCAAGCCTTCGAATTCTGCGATGTTGTTGGAGACCTTCTCGCCTTGCTGAAAGCAGAGTTGCACCGCATAATAGAGCTTGTCCTTGGTGGGTGAGATGAGTACGGCCCCCGCTCTTGCGCCTTGTCACGCAAACGCACCATCGAATACATGATCCATCCGTCCTGCTCCTCGTCCCCTGGCAGGAGGGAGCAGTCCTCGCCTACTCCATGGTCGGGAGCGTCAGTCTACTCGGCCATGAAGTCCGCGAGGGCTGCACCCTTGATGACCCTAGTGGTGCTGAACTCAAGATTGAATGCCTGAAGCTCGATGTTCCATTCAGCAACTCGCCCGGCTGCATTCGGTCTCCGGAGCACCCTCTCCAGCGGGTACGCTAAAACAACCTTGATGGGGTGGCCTTGAAAGTAGTGGCGCAGTTTTCTGGAGGAGACCAGGAGCGCGAGCAGGAGTTTCTGAGGCATGGGGTAGCGTGCCCGAGCCTCCCTTGGTACTGTGCTGACGAAGTAGACAGGATGCTCGACGAGGGGGAGGCATCAGCGGAGTCTTGTTCTTTGCAAGGGCGCGGGTTCTCCATGGCTTCATGAGGCCCGCCCTCGGGAGCCTTGGTGGCCGTGGGGTCGATTGTGGCCTCTGGAGGAATGTCGTCAATTTGGTCGGCCGAGGCCCTAGATGCTCCATCCTGAGGGTGTTGTGCCTCGCTCGGTGGTTGTGCATCCTGCTAAGGCTTCTTGGACGGGCGCTCCTTCCTGAGCACCACCAGGGC
Source organism: Aegilops speltoides (assembly GCA_021437245.1). Lineage (NCBI taxonomy): Eukaryota > Viridiplantae > Streptophyta > Magnoliopsida > Poales > Poaceae > Aegilops > Aegilops speltoides. The sequence goes on from CM038144.1 coordinate 53,091,806, forward strand.
GACGCTGGCTGGGTGAGGGGTGGCTGCTAGATAAAGCACCAAGGGCTCGAGAAGGCGCGGTGCCACCATCACCGCCGGGCTGGTCAGGTATCTCTTGAGGTATTGAAAGTTTGCATCTACCTCCGGGGTCCAGTCAAATGGCTCCTTATTTTTCATCAGCTTGAAGAACGGGAGGGCGTGCTACCCTAGCTTGGAAATGAAACGCCAAAGCAAGGTTACACAGCCCGCCAGCTTCTGCATCTCCTTCAGGGTCTGTGGGGGGGCTCATGTCCTCTATCGCCTTGACCTTCTCTGGGTTGGCCTCGATCCCTCTGTGCGATACCAAGAAGCCCAACAGCTTGCTTGAGGGAACCCCGGACACACACTTCTCGGGATTAAGCCGAAGATCCACCTTGCACAGGCTGGCGAACGTCTCCTTCAGATCTCCTATCAGGGTCCCGGCCTCCCAAGACTTCACCACTATATCATCAACATAGGCCTCTGTGTTCCTCCCGGGCTGCGAGCCTAGGGCGATATGCATCAGTCGCTGGAAGGTTGCCCCGGTATTACGCAGCCCGAAGGGCATGCAGGTGTAGCAGTACACCCCGTAGGGGGCGTGAGGAATGCCGTTTTCTCCACATCCTCCACGGCCATCTTGATCTGGTGGTAGCCTGAGAAGGCATCCAGGAAGCACAACAGGTCGCATTCAGTGGTGGAGTCGACGATCTGGTCAATGCGAGGGAGCGGGAAGGGATCTTGCGGGCAGGCCTTGTTGAGGTTGGTGAAGTTGACACACATGTGCTCCTTCCCTCCTTTATTGGGGACGATGACGGGGTTCGCCAGCCACTCCGGGTACCGTACCTCTCTGATGACCCTGCGGCTTGTAGCTTATGGGTTTCCTGGAGGATGAAGGCCTGCTTCTCGGTGTACTGGCAGTGAGCCTTCTGCTTTACTGGCCGCACGTTTTGGCATACTCTCAGGTGGTGTTCGATTATCCCCCTCGGGACCCCAGCCAGGTGTTTGGGTTCCCAAGCGAATACATCCTTGTTGGCTCGCAAAAAGTTGATCAATGCCTCCTCTTGGTCTTGAGGGAGGCCAGCCCCTATGGTGAAGGTGGCGCTGGCCGCCCCATCCTCACTGACCAGCACTTGCTTCATCTCAGCTCGGTCCTCAAAGAACAATTGCTTCTTCTTGGTCGGCGTTGCTTATGGGGCCTCCCCCCCCCTTCTCGTTGGGCAGCGCGGACGCAGCTGACCTGAAGGCGAGCTTGAGGGCCTGTAGCGCGCCTTTGGTGTCCCCCGCCACCGTGAGGACACCGTTGATGTCGGGCATCTTCATGAGGTTGTACGTAGGGTGGGTCGCAGCCATAAACTGGGCCAAGGCCGGGTACCCCAGAATAGCATTGTACGGCAGGTTGATCCTGGCGATGTTGAAGTCGATGAGCTCAGTGTGGTAGTTGTCACGGGCCCCGAAGGTGACAGGGAGACGGATCTGCCCCAGGGGCCTGGTGGAGCCGCCGCTGACCCCGGAGAAAGTCTTGGAGGGGCGGAGCCGGCTGGGCGGCACATGCAGCACGTCGAACGCCTCCGGGCAGAGCATGTTGAGGCTGGCTCCGCCGTCGATGAGGGTTCTCGTGACCGCCATGTGGAAGACGGTGGGGGTGCAAAACATTGGGAGCGCGCCTGCTCCCGTCGTGGTGGCAGGATGATCCTTGGGGCCGAAGATGAGGTCGGCCTTGGGCGCCGCCCAGCCCGAGGAGCCCCCGAGCCCGCCTGCGTGGCGCCTACACGCCACAGAGCTTGATTGATCAATAAAACTAGCCATGAAATCCTTCCCGTCAAAAAAAATAGAGGATGGTTCGATCGAGGCGAACGAATCATTCCTACTTACCAAAAAGGCTTTCGCGCCTCTTTATAGATAAAGCATAGACCAACAGTGCACGGTACAACCGCACTCACCGACCACAAACGCACACACACACCCAAGGCAGGATACATAGGCGTTGAGCGCAGCAACACACTCCCTAGCACTACAAGAGCCGCTGGGGGCTTCAGCCGTGAACACCGCGAAGAAGTGAAGCCGAATATGACGAACCGGGCTCCAAGGCGGCGCCTTTAGGAAGGATATGGCACCGGAGCGCCGCCACTGCCCGATCTGAGGATCAGGGTTTCCCCTGGAGCAACACGAGGGGCAATGATAGCCGCGACGACGCCTTTAAGAAGGGAGCGATCTTCGCCGTCACCAGCCCGTCCGAAGATAGAGTAGGTTTTCGCCCCGGCCAACACTCGCCGCCACTGAACGCCACACCCCGGCTACCACCAGGGTCGTGCAGTCGGGCAGCATCGAGGCACGAGCTCTTCCCATGAGCACCGCACCACCACCACTAGGGCCACCGCCCCGGAATCCAAGACCTTGACACCATGTCCCGCGAGCCCCACCGCTACCCCAACTGCAGAGACGGGCGGAAAGGATCCGCCTTTCGCACCCTTGGCCGGACCCAGCGCCAAGACCCAATAGGCCGGCCACAAAAAGCCTCCATCGAGCCGTCCTGCTACACCGGGCGTGAGACGAGCGCAGTCCTGCCGCCGGGCGCGAGACGGGCCGGTCCTGCTGTCGGGAGTGACACGAGCGCATTCCTGCAGCCGGGCACAAGACGGGCCGGTCCTGCTGCCGGACGCGAGATCAGCTCGGTCCAGCGGCACCGGGTGCGAGATGGTCGATGGAACTCAGTCGGGAGAAGGCCAGTCCTCCAGTGAGAGAGGCGAACGAACGCCGAGGAGAGGGACCAAAGGCCGACACAGGCAGCTTACAGACGAGTCGACGCCAGAACAATCTGGCCGCCGCCGCAATCAACCTGCCACCACCACATCACCTGCGCCTTCACACCCTGGTAAGAACCACCCGAAGCCCGTTCACCCTGCACCAGAGCAGCACGGACACCGGCCGCCACACCACCACCTCCACGGGGTCACCGGCCACCCCCGACATCGAAGACCCACACATCCACCGGATCTGGGCCGGGATGCCCAGATCTGCCGCCAGCACGACCTTGACCACCAGATCCCACGAGCCGCAGGAGTCGCCGGTGGGTCACAAGGGCGCGGGACGGAGTGCCAGAGCAGGAGCCGGCCGGGACCCGACGCCGCGGGCAGGAGGAAGGCGGCCCGCGACGCCATCCATCCGCGTGCAGGGGAGCACCGCCCCGCTGCCGCCTCGGCCACGCGGCCTTTGGCCGGCGGCGCCCCCGGCGGCGGCGAGGGAGGGAGAGGCGGGGCGGAGGACCGGAGGGAGGGTTGCCTCCCGACGGCGCTAGCGGGGGCGCCTTGGGAGGGAGAGAGGACAACCGAATCATTTGTACTTGCACCCCTCCCTCGGAACGATCGCTACCTATTACCTTTTCTTCTTGCTATAGCTTTTATCTAAAACGAACAATAGAAGCAATGGTGTGTGCGACCAATGGCATCAGCGAATGGTAGATGTCGACGCTGGATAGTGGCATAGTGCATAGTCACCGTAACACACAGACTCACTGACGATTTGTCAGCGAATGCAGAAGAAACTCTACAGCCAAATTGATTACTAATCACTGAAGGTGTGTCGACTGTTGGTAGGCTGAAATCAGACTAGGTTTTCACCTGAACGGTTTTTGCAAGATGATACACACAACACATCCGCAGCAAAGGTGTTGATATTGACATATTGTAGTACTCAGGCACAAAAATATTCAGAAAGCGGGAAAGGAAGCATTGCACATGTCGCATATCCAAGTAAGTTTAGACAAGACTTAAAAGTCTAGCACTATCGTTTACCATTGTTTCCCACACTGATGATATGACTGAAACCTACATATTCAAGAGCAAGCACAGATATGAGAACATCGTTGGTCCTTCCACGAGTTCCTTCTAGACCGAACCTTACAAGCATTCAGGGTAAGTGGCCATGGAAGCTCACAAGGGTAGGCAACGCCGTTGGTGTCGTCATTCTTTTTGTACATGTATTCACCCACCTCCATGGTCTCAAGGTCCACAGAGAACATCCACGCCTTTGCTGCCGCGGCGAGGACTACGGACCTCTTGTCGGCTGCAACAATTTCTAGAGCACCACTACCACCAGCAAAGTACTCTTGTTTGTATCCTACCAGCCCACATGTCGCCTCCATTAACTGGATGCTCTTTTCAAGGACCGACTCGTCACTATTATAAGCGATGTTATAATAGAACGCTGCAAAGATCCGGATAATGTTTCCATGCAAGCAAACAACACGAATCTTGTTGTCGTGGCCGCTATGATCAACAAAACGGAAGACCGACCCTCGAGCGATGACGGGTACACTGTAGACTTTGGTATATCCATCAATAACCAACAAAGCTTGATCATCATGCTTGATACCCCAATACGGGAATGTGTTGTACGTCCCAAGAAATAGAGAGATTCTGGACCTTGAAGATCAAGAGACGATTCATAGTCCTCCTTCTCGAGGTACCAGCCTGGCGGACGGTTCAGGACCAATCTGCCGCAATGGTAGTAATAGTAGAACACGCAGACCTTAGCCCTGCCAATGTCCTCGCACACCCCGTCGTGACCTTGGTAGATCAGGCAGGCCACCTTGAACGTGGACTGGTTATAGCTCTTCTCCTCCCATGAACCCACGTTTCATCCCATTGGATCCGTAGAGGAAGGCGCCAAAGTAGCGCTGGTGCTTCATCTCATCCATGCGCGGGATGAGCTGGTAGCGCCGCGTGGCCGGCTCGCAGAGCACCAGGTCCGGGAAGCAGCGGCGCATCCACCCCGTCTTCCTCTTGGCGAGGAGCAACACGCTGTGGGAGCTGTCCAGGATCTCCCATGCCCTGCCTCCGCCGGGGAGAAAGTCGAGGGAGAAGTGGCGCCTGTGCACCGCCAGAGAGGAAGGGGCGAAGACAGGGCCGCGGGCGGGCGCGGCGCGGTTGTTGCGGTAACTGCCCACGACGAGCGGGCGTAGATTATTGCGGGGGAGGGACACCTGAACGGCGAGTCGGCGCCACCTCCTGCATGTGGCGGCGGCGCGGACGAACCACAGGGGCCAGCCGAGGCGCTCGAGGATGAGCCTGAGGAGCTTGTCGGGGACATGGTGCACGGTCGTCGTCGTCGGAGCCACAGGGGCCGGGGATGCCGCCCGTGAGTTCTTGTTGGCCGCCATTCTTGGGATCGAGTTCAGATCGATCCGCAGAGGTTCCTTCAAAAATGGAGGTTCCTACGAGGCCGGCCGGGTAGCTAGTGCTCCAATTATGTAGGAGTATCTGATTGGAGTTTGACTGGCTAGGTTTACGGTTTATCCATGACACGGTGGCGTGTGGTGTGACGCCCTCACCAAGTTTATAGTCAGATCCGTCTGGCCTAACATTGCGCTAGCGCCCGTTCATGGATCCGGTACTCACGCGGTCAGGACTATGACATTTTGACACGTAGCAGAACAAAGCTTTATTAGCACAAAAATGGGAATGGTCCTACTACTCCTACATGGGTTCGTCTATGTCGCATCTAGATGTGAGATAACACCTCACAGCTAACATGACATCATATTACATCATGGACCCTCTATTTGTTTTGTTCGTCTATGTCGCATCTAGATGTGAGTTTTGCTACATCTACGGACCAATTTTACAGAAAGGTTCTTACGGAATGAAATGGCAACAATTAATTGGGGAGGAAAGGGGCCCACCTTGAGATTCAGGGGGCAGATTAGTGAGAGATTGGCTGCGTTGAGAGTCCGTAAGCTATTGAAAAATATCCATCATCATACCGGCGACATGATGGATACCGGTGACATGTTGCAAAAATAACTGATCCATCATTGCGTTGAGAGTCCGTAAGCTATTGAAAATATACCGGTATGCACTAGATCCATCATCATACCGGCATGCGGCGCCAGAATCAACTGAAAAAGATCCATCAACTGAAAGAGCAATGGAGTCTGTAGTAGGAGGTGGCCAAGGCTTAGGAGCAGGATTAATTCTCACTTCGGGCAAATCCCAATCAGCAACCGGCATTTTTCCTTTGAGTATTTCCTCAGTGCTCAACTTCTTGGCATCACAAATAAAATTCATATAGCTCACTAAAAAGTCAACAGTAATATCCACTGGGGGAACCTCTTTATCATGAGTAAGATCATTACGTAATTGCCATATACGCCAAATGAGCATTAGTACTCGATCCCTCTCTGCCTCGTTCCTGTTAAGCAATAAATTAAGCAACCATTCTTGCCCACTGTTAACAAAGAGATGATCGTGGGGGAGAGACCAAACACGCCTCATGCTCTCCCAAACACTACGTGCATGGCTGCATGCAACTAGTGCATGGTAGCTGTCCTCATCGGTTATACCACAGTGGACAAGTTCCACGCCGCGTCAAGTGCCTATATTGCATGCAAGTTGTAGTCGCTAATGCACGCGTCGCCGCACGCCAAGCCGTATGCTTCATACGTAGAGGAACATTTGAACGCCAAATAATATTCCAAACAGATCAATTTCCTTGAGGATTAGCACTGGAAGATCCACCAGAAAACTGATCATCATGCTCGGCTGTCGCTAAGTGATACGCACTTTTCATTGTAAACTGGCCATTCTTCTCCGGGTGCCAGGCGAAAAAGTCCTGCCGTTGACTAGGTGAGGTTCGAATTTTTAGAATTTCCCGGACGTCCATCGGCCAGAAATGGTTATTCAAACGTTGCACCAACCAAGCACCATTTTCATCAAGGAAACCAGCCACCCGATTAAAATGACAATTACCTTTGGGTGTGACCGGTCGGAGATTATGGCCCCGTGGGATCCAAGGGTCCCTCCATGTACGAATCAAAGATCCATCTCCAACCCGCCAAATGGTTCCTTTTTTAACAAGCTCTAGACCATGTTCGATTCCCTTCCATACAGCTGAAGAATTTCCTGAAAATACTGTATCCAACAAATTACCATTGGGATAATATTTCGAGCGTAATAACCGAGCACATAAGCTATCTGGAGAATCAAGGAGTCGCCAAGCCTGCTTCGCAAGCAGTGCTCGATTAAAAGCTCGCATGTCACGGAAGCCCAAACCACCTTTGGACTTTGGTAATCTCATTTTATCCCAACTCAACCATGCCATCTTCCGTTTTCCTTTTTCTACTCCCCCCCCAATATTGCCGCATTAACCCTGTAAGATCATAAGTACTGACACCGGCAACCGGAATACACTCATCACATAGGTGGGTATAGCTTGCCCAACAGATTTTATTAATAATTCTTTGCTAGAAGAGGCCATATATTGTTCACTCCAATCAATAAGTCTCTTACTCAGTCTGTCCTGCAATGTTTCAAAGTTCCCCTTATGCATTCTTCCTTCAGGAACTGGCAGACCAAGATACTTAGGATCAAAAACCTCTTGAGTCACCTCCAATATTGACTTTACTCCCCCAGCCTCCGTCACCAAACAATTGTCAGAAAATAGGATGGAACACTTCGAAGGGTTTATGAGTTGCACTGTCGCCAAAGCATAAGTGTCCAACATACCTCTCACCAACATTGCCTGTTGTATGGAAGCATGGAAAAATAACAAAGAATCATCCGCAAAAAGTAGGTGTGAAATAACCGGGGCTCTTTGGCATATCTTAATCCCTTCCAATCCCTCCTCGGCCATGGACTTACTCAATAGAGCAGATAATGCATCAGCAACAAACAGGAATAGAAAGGGGGATAATGGATCACCTTGTCGCAGCCCTCTTGACGGTAATGACTCCAATAATTTACCATTAAACTTAACAGAATATTTAACTAAAGAAACACAAGCCATAATGCAGTCAACCCAAACCGGAGCAAAGCCCCATTTGAGAAGAGCTCTCTCCAGAAAAATCCAATCAACATGATCATACGCCTTGGATAAATCCAACTTGTACGCACATAAAGCCGGGGATTCCTGACGCAAAGATTGTATATGATGAATACACTCGAACGCAATGATAGCATTATCTGATATCAACCGTCCAGGAATAAAAGCACTTTGATTATCTGAAATAAGATCATTGAGCAAAGGACGTAACCTATTGACCATGCACTTTGAAACAATTTTGTATATTACATTACATAAACAGTTTTTGGAAAATAGAAAAACTAAAAAGGAGAGGAAAACCAGTGAAAAATGACAAAAAAAAGAAAAATCATGTCACGATTTATATTGATGCATCTTATTTTGCCAAGCAGCAAGATATGCTCCTGTCGATGCTATTAACCTGCATGAAATTTCAATTTCTTTCAACATGATGCGTCAATTAATATATAGAGATCCAGATGTGTTGCAGCCGAACCACTAGTCAATTGTATCAAAGAGGGGAAAGGGGACTCATGAGCCTACACAGTGCCGCCAAAGTCAGCTCTCTCTCTCTCTCTCTCTCCCTCCCTCTCTCTCTCAAAAATCTAGCACTAACTTGATGCTAGATACTGTTAGATCCTTCGGATTGGAGTAGGCTAGATCATCCGGTGAACCTACCTTCTCCAGGTGCAGATGAGGAACTCCCGGTGCCGGCCATGGTGACGGTGGCCGGTGATGGCAGGGAGTGGATGGCGGCGGTGTGTGGGCAGTGGCGGCGGCGGAGCTTCCCGTCACTGTCAGCGCTAGACCTAAATCGGGTCGGGGTTTATGGTGGGGAGCCTGGCAACGCGGTAAACCTCGTACAGCGTGCCGCCGGCCCCCACCTCTTTATGTAGCGCTGCGTGACAGGGGCCCGTCAACCATATTGCGGTTGGGCGCCCCCGATCAGGGCGCGGATCAGGGGTCCGGTGGGCCGTTGGGCCCACACAGGAGAGATCAACCTAACATTCTCTCCCTTGATCTCAACTTTACTTTTAACCTTATACTTTCTAGTTTATTTGTTTCATCACATATTGGTACATAGAGCATGTTTCATCGTCACAGCTCAATTGCCGATAGAATCATACAGCTACAACATATGTTATGTTCAGAAACAAATTCTGTTCCTTTTGGGCCTATCCAGGAATCATAAGGCTTTCCCTTAAACCCATGCCGGCTAAGTGTTCCTTGAACACATTGGGTGGTAAGCCTTTCGTTAGCGGATCCGCAAGCATATCTTTTGTCTTTATATGCTCGTGACTTATAGTTTGATCCTGGATTTTATCTTTCACAACATAATACTTTATCTCTATTGTTTTGGCAGCATTACTCGACTTGTTGTTGTGAGCGTAAAATACCGCGGGCTGATTGTCGCAGTACATATTTAGTGGTTTGTGAATACAATCTACCACTTTCAAATCGGGTACAAATTTCTTTAGCCATATCGCCTGCCCCGTGGCTTCGAAGCATGCTATGAATTCTGCATACATCGTGGATGATGCAACTGTCGACTGTTTGGAGCTTTTCCACGAAATAGCTCCCCCAGCGAGGGTGAATACGTATCCTGATGTGGATTTTCCATCATCTTTGTCCCCCGCAAAATCTGCGTCTGAATACCCTTTTATCTCTAGGGAATCAGATCTCATGTATGTTAGCATGTAGTCCTTCGTGCCTTGCGCATAACGCAATGCTTTCTTTGTCATCTTCCAGTGCTCTATGCCTGGATTCTCTTGATATCTACCGAGTACCCCGGTGATAAAGGCTAAGTCAAGGCGAGTGCACACTTGTGCATACTGCAAGCTGCCAACTGCCGAAGCATATGGTACTCCTTTCATTTGATCGATCTCATACTGGTTTTTGGGACATTGGAATTTTCCAAAACTATCGCCCTTAACTATAGGAGCAGGTGTGGCTTTACTCGCATGCATATCATACCTTTTAAGAACCTTTTCTAAATATGCTTTCTGCGATAGTTCTAAGACTCCATTGTTTCTATCTCGGTGAATTTCTATGCCCAAAACATATGATGCTTCACCAAGATCTGTTATGTCAAAATTCGAGGATAAGAACTTCTTTGTTTCTTGTAGTAGACTAACATCACTACTAGCAAGTAGAATGTCATCCACATACAAGATTAGGAAAATATATTTCCCATTTTTAAACTTTGCATAAATGCAGTTATCCTCAATATTTTCTTTAAATCCAAAACTTTTAATCGTTTGATTAAACTTTAAATACCACTGCCTAGAGGCTTGCTTTAATCCATAAATGGATTTCTTTAGGCGGCATCCCATATTTTCCTTGCCTTCCATGATAAAACCCTTGGGTTGTTTCATGTAGACATTTTCTTTTAAATCTCCGTTGAGAAATGCCGTCTTTACATCCATTTGATGTAACTCTAAATCAAAATGAGCAACTAATGCCATTATGATTCTGAAGGAATCCTTACATGAGACCGGAGAAAATGTCTCTTTGTAATCTATCCCTTCTCTTTGTGTAAATCCTTTTGCCACGAGTCGTGCTTTATATTTTTCTATATTCCCTTTAGAGTCATACTTTATTTTGTAGACCCATTTGCGGCCTACTGATTTGGCTCCTTTAGGAATTTCCTCTAAGTCCCAAACATCTTTGGAACTCATTGATTTCATCTCGTCTTCCATTGCCTTCATCCACATCGATGAATGAGGGCTTCTCATGGCTTCTTCATATGAGGTGGGATCTTTTTCCATATGAACCATTTTCGTGTTATAAACTTTAAAGTCGGAGAAATAGTCGACGTTTTTGGTCGTGTAGACCTTCTAAGGGCCTCGGTTTCTGGCACATTCTGTGCCTCAACTTCTGGCACTTCTTCTAAAATTTGCTGTTGCACCTCCCTTTCATGCTCAACAATGGGTTCGATCGGCTCTGACGACTTAAGGTTCAGGTCTGCCCCATAGTTGTCATGGGTGGAGTTGCAACTGGTAGTGAGAAAAATGGCTCGTGGATCATTGGATTAGGTGCATGCACCTGAAGGAAATATGCCCTAGAGGCAATAATAAAGTTATTATTTATTTCCTCATATCATGATAAATATTTATTATTCATGCTAGAATTGTATTAACCGGAAACATGATACATGTATGAATACATAGACAAAACTATAGTCACTAGTATGCCTCTACTTGACTAGCTCATTAATCAAAGATGGTTATGTTTCCTAACCATAGACATGTGTTGTCATTTGATTAGTGGGATCACATCATTAGGAGAATGATGTGATTGACATGACCCATTCTGTTAGCCTAGCACTTGAACGTTTAGTATACTGCTATTGCTTTCTTCATGACTTATACAAAGTTCCTGCAACTATGAGATTGTGCAACTCCCGTATACCGGAAGAACACTTTGTGTGCTACCAAACGTCACAACGTAACTGGGTGATTATAAAGGTGCTCTACAGGTGTTTCCGAAGGTACATGTTGAGTTGGCATAATTCGAGATTAGGTTTTGTCACTCCGATTGTCGGAGAGGTATCTCTGGGCCCTCTCGGTAATACTCATCACCTAAGCCTTGCAAGCATGTAACTAATGAGTTAGTTATGAGATGATGTATTACGGAACGAGTAAAGAGACTTGCCGGTAACGAGATTAAACTAGGTATTGGATACCGACGATCAAATCTCGGGCAAGTAACATACCGATGACAAAGGGAACAACGTATGTTGTTATGCGGTTTGACCATAAAGATCTTCGTAGAATATGTAGGAACCAATATGGGCATCCAGGTCCCGCTATTGGTTATTGACCGAGAATGGTCCTAGGTCATGTCTACATAGTTCTCGAACCCGTAGGGTCCGCACGCTTAACGTTTCGATGACAGTTTTATGAGTTTATAAGTTTTGATGTACCGAAGTTTATTCGGAGTCCCGGATGTGATCACGGACATGACGAGGAGTCTCGGAATGGTCGAGACATAAAGATGATATATTGGAAGCCTATATTTGGACATCGGAATGGTTCCGGGTAAAATCGGCATTTTACCGGAGTACCTGGAGGTTACCGGAAACCCCCGGGGGGTTAATGGGCCTACATGGGCCAAGAGGGAGAAGAGGAAGGAGCCAGGAGGGGGCCGCACGCCCCACCGCCTCCTAGTCCGAATAGGACAAGGGAAGGGGGGCGGCGCCCCCCCCCCCTTTCCTTCCCCTCTTCCTCCTCTTTCCCCCCTTCTCCTACTCCTACTTGGAAAAGGGGAGTCCTACTCCCGGTGGGAGTAGGACTCCCCCCTTGGCGCGCCCTCTAGGCCGGCCGCCTCCTCCCCCCTGGCTACTTTATATACGGGGGCGGGGGGCACCCCATAAACACACAAGTTGATCTACGGATCGTTCCTCAGCCGTGTGCGGTGCCCCCTACCACCATATTCCACCTCGGTCATATCGTCGTGGAGTTTAGGCGAAGCCCTGCGCCGGTAGTACATCATCATCGTCACCACGCCGTCGTGCTAACGGAACTCATCTCCGGAGCTCGGCTGGATCGGAGGCCGGAGATCGTCATCGAGCTGAACGTGTGCTGAACTCGGAGGCTCCGTACGTTCGGTGCTTGGATCGGTCGGATCGTGAAGACGTACGACTACATCAACCGCGTTGTGATAATGCTTCCGCTTACGGTCTACGAGGGTACGTGGACGAACACTCTCCCCTCTCGTTGCTATGTCATCACCATGATCTTGCGTGTGCGTAGGAATTTTTTTGAAATTACTACGTTCCCCAACAATGGCATCCGAGCCTAGGTTTTATGCGTTGATGTTATATGCACGAGTAGAACACAAGTGAGTTGTGGGCGATACAAGTCATCTTGCTTACAAAGCATGTCATACTTTGGTTTGGCGGTATTGTGAGATGAAGCGCCCGGACCGACATTACGCCAGACGCTTACGCGAGACTGGTTTCACCGTGCTACGAGCACTCGTGCTTAAAGGTGGCTGGCGGGTGTCTGTCTCTCTCACTTTAGCTGAATCGAGTGTGGCTACGCCCGTCCTTGCGAAGGTTAAAACAGCACCAACTTGACGAACTATCGTTGTGGTTTTTGATGTGTAGGTAAGAACGGTTCTTGCTAAGCCGGTAGCAGCCACGTAAAATTTGCAACAACAAAGTAGAGGACGTCTAACTTGTTTTTGCAGGGCATGTTCTGATGTGATATGGTCAAGACGTGATGCTATATTTTATTGTATGAGATGATCATGTTTTGTAACCAAAGTTATCGGCAACTGGCAGGAGCCATATGGTTGTCGCTTTATTGTATGAAATGCAAACGCCCTATAATTGCTTTACTTTATCACTAAGCGGTAGCGATAGTCGTAGAAGCAATAGATGGCGTAAACGACAACGATGCTACGATGGAGATCAAGGTGTCGCGCCGGTGACGATGGTGATCACGACTTCGGAGATGGAGATCACAAGCCCAAGATGATGATGGCCATATCATATCACTTATATTGATTGCATGTGATGTTTATCCTTTATGCATCTTATCTTGCTTTGATTGACGGTAGCATTTTAAGATGATCTCTCACTAAAATTATCAAGAAGTGTTCTCCCTGAGTATGCACCGTTGCCAAAGTTCGTCGTGCCGAGACACCACGTGATGATCGGGTGTGATAAGCTCTACGTCCATCTACAACGGGTGCAAGCCAGTTTTGCACACGCGGAATACTCATGTTAAACTTGACGAGCCTAGCATATGCAGATATGGCCTCGGAACACGGAGACCGAAAGGTCGAGCGTGAATCATATAGTAGATATGATCAACATAGTGATGTTCACCATTGAAAACTACTCCATCTCACGTGATGATCGGTTATGGTTTAGTTGATTTGGATCACGTGATCACTTAGATAACTAGAGGGATGTCTTTCTAAGTGGGAGTTCTTAAGTAATATGATTAATTGAACTTAAATTTATCATGAACTTAGTACCTGATAGTATCTTGCTTGTCTATGTTTGTTTGTAGATAGATGGCTCGTGCCGTTGTTCCGTTGAATTTTCATGCGTTCCTTGAGAAAGCGAAGTTGAAAGATGATGGTAGCAATTACACGGATGGGTCCGTAATCGAGGATTATCCTCATTGCTGCAAAGAAGAGTTACGTCTGGAAGCACCGCTGGGTGCCAGCCTCGCCGCTGATGCAACCGACGACGTTAAGAACGTCTGGCGAGCAAAGCTGATGACTACTCTATAGTTCAAGTGTGCCATGCTTTACGGCTTAGAACGGGTCTTCAACGACGTTTTGAACGTCATGGAGCATATGAGATGTTCCAGAGTTGAAGTTAATATTTCAAGCAAATGCCCGGATTGAGAGATATGAAGTCTCCAATAAGTTCTATAGCTGCAAAATGGAGGAGAATAGTTACATCGGTGAACACATACTCGTAATGTCCGGGTATAATAATCACTTGATTCAATTGGGAGTTAATCTTCCGATGATAGTGTCATTGATGTAATTCTTCAATCATCGCCACCAAGCTACAAGAGCTTTGTGATGAACTATAATATGCAAGGGATGAACAAGACTATTCGAGCTCTTCGCAATGCTAAAAGCAGCGGAGGTAGAAATCAAAAGGAGCATCAAGTGTTGATGGTCAACAAGACCACTAGTTTCAAGAAAAAGGGCAAAGGGAAGAAGAAGGAACTTCAAAAGAACGGCAAGCAAGTTGCTGCTCAAGAGAAGAAACCCAAGTCTGGACCTAAGCTTGAAACCGAGTGCTTCTCCGCAAGCGATCGTCACCGAAGCGGAACTGCCCCAAGTATTTGGCGGATAAGAAGGATGGCAAGGTATATGTGATATACATGTTATTGATGTGTACCTAACTAGAGCTCGTAGTAGCACTGGTATTTGATACTGGTTCATTGCTAATATTTGCAACTCAAACAGGACTACGGAATAAGCGAGCATCGCCAAGGACAAGGTGACAATGCGCATGGGAACGGTTCCAAAGTCGATGTGATCGTGGTCGAGACGCTACCTCTACATCTACCTTCCGGATTAGTTTTAGACCTGAATAATTGTTATTTGGTGCGGCGTTGAGCATGAACATTATATCTGGATCTTGTTTAATGCGAGACGGTTATTCATTTAAATCGAGAATAATGGTTGTTCTATTTATATGAGTAATATCTTGTATGGTCATGCACCCTTGAAGAGTGGTCTATTTTATTGAATCTCGATAGTAGTGATACACATATTCATAATGTTGAAGCCAAAAGATGCAGAGTTGATAATGATAGTGCAACTTATTTGTGGCAATCGCCGCTTAGGTCATATCGGTGTAAAACGCATGAAGAAACTCCATACCGATGGACTTCGGAATCACTTGATTATGAATCACTTGGTACTTGCGAACCGTGCCTCATGGGCAAGATGACTAAAACACCGTTCTCGGAACTATGGAGAGAGCAACAGATTTGTTGGAAATCATACATCTGAGATGTATGTGGTCCGATGAATGTTGAGGCTCGTGGCGGATATCGTTATTTTCTCACCTTCACAAATGATTTGAGCAGATATGGGTATATCTACCTAATGAAGCACAAGTCTGAAACATTTGAAAAGTTCAAAGAATTTCAGAGTGAAGTGGAAAATCATCGTAACAAGAAAATAAAGTTTCTACGATCTGATCGTGGAGGAGAATATTTGAGTTACGAGTTTGGTTTACATTTGAAACAATGCGGAATAGTTTCGCAACTCACGCCACCTGGAACACCACAACGAAATGGTGTGTCCGAACGTCGTAATCGTACTTTACTTGATATGGTGCGATCTATGATGTCTCTTACCGATTTACCGCTATCGTTTTGGGGTTATGCTTTGGAGACGGCTGCATTCACGTTAAATAGGGCACCATCAAAATCCGTTGAGACGACACCTTATGAACTGTGGTTTGGCAAGAAACCAAAGTTGTCCTTTCTTAAAGTTTGGGGCTGCGATGCTTATGTGAAGAAACTTCAACCAGATAAGCTCGAACCCAAATCGGAGAAATGTGTCTTCATAGGATATCCAAAAGAGACTGTTGGATACACCTTCTATCACAGATCCGAAGGCAAGACATTCGTTGCTAAGAATGGATCCTTTCTAGAAAAGGAGTTTCTCTCAAAAGAAGTGAGTGGGAGGAAAGTAGAAGTTGATGAGATAACTGTATCTACTCCCTTATTGGAAGGTAGTTCATCACGAGAACCGGTTCCTGTGACGACTACACCAATTAGTGAGGAAGCTAATGATATTGATCATGAAACTTCAGATCAAGTTTCGCTGAACCTCGTGAGGTCTACCAGAGTAAGATCCGCACTGCAGTGGTACGGTAATCCTATTTCGAAGTCATGTTACTTGACCATGATGAACCTACGAACTATGAGGAAGCGATGATGAGCCCAGATTCGCAAAATGGCTAGAGGCCATGAAATCGAGATGGGATCCATGTATGAAAACAAAGTATGGACTTTGGTTGACTTGCCCGATGATCGGCAAGCCATTGAGAATAAATGGATCTTTAAGAAGAAGACTGACGCTGATGGTAATGTAACTGTCTATAAAGCTCGACTTATTGCGAAAGGTTTTTGACAAGTTCAAGGGGTTGACTACGATGAGACTTTCTCACCCGTAGCGATGCTTAAGTCCGTCCGAATCATGTTAGCAATTGCTGCATTTCATGATTATGAAATTTGGCAAATGGATGTCAAGACTGCATTCTTGAATGGATTTCTAGAAGAATAGTTGTATATGATGCAGCCGGAAGGTTTTGTTGATCCAAAAGGTGCTGACAAAGTATGCAAGCTCCAGCGTTCCATTTATGGACTGGTGCAAGCATCTCGGAGTTGGAATAAACGCTTTGATAGTGTGATCAAAGCATATGGGTTTATACAGACTTTTGGAGAAGCTTGTATTTACAAGAAAGTGAGTGGGAGCTCTGTAGCATTTCTAGTTTTATATGTAGATGACATATTATTAATTGGAAATGATATAGAATTTCTGGATAGCATAAAGGGATACTTGAATAAAAGTTTTTCAATGAAAGACCTCGGTGAAGCTGCTTACATTTGGGCATCAAGATCTATAGGGATAGATCAAGACGCTTAATAGGACTTTCACAAAGCACATACCTTGACAAAATTTTGAAAAAATTCAAAATGGATAATGAAAAGAAAGGATTCTTGCCTGTGCTACAAGGTGTGAAGTTGAGTCAAACTCAATGCCCGACCACAGCAGAAGATAGAGAGAAAATGAAAAATGTTCCCTATGCTTCAGCCATAGGCTCTATCATGTATGCAATGTTGTGTACCAGACCTGACGTATGCTTAGCAATAAGCTTAGCAGAAGGTACCAAAGTAATCCAGAGTGGATCATTGGACAGCGGTCAAGAACATCCTGAAATATACGAAAAGGACTAAAGATATGTTTCTCGATATGGAGGTGACAAAGAGCTAGTCGTAAATGGTTACGCCGATGTAAGCTTTGACACTGATCCGGACGATTCTAAATCGCAAACCGGATACGTGTTTTTATTAAACGGTGGAGCTGTAAGTTGGTGCAGCTCTAAACAAAGCGTCGTGGCGAGATCTACATGTGAAGCGGAGTACATAGCTGCTTCAAGCAGCAAATGAAGGAGTCGGATGAAGGAGTTCATTTCCAATCTAGGTGTCATACCTAGTGCATCGGGACCAATGAAGATCTTACGTGACAATATGGTGCAATTGCCTTGGCAAAGGAATCCAGATTTCACAAGAGGACCAAGCACATCAAGAGACGCTTCAATTCCATTAGGGACCAAGTCCAAGTGGGAGACATAGAGATTTGCAAGATACATGTGGATCTGAATGTTGCAGACCCATTGACTAAGCCTCTCTCACGAGCAAAACATGATCAGCACCAAGACTCCATGGGTGTCAGAATCATTACTATGTAATCTAGATTATTGACTCTAGTGCAAGTGGGAGATCAAGGAAATATGCCCTAGAGGCAATAATAAAGTTATTATTTATTTCCTCATATCATGATAAATGTTTATTATTCATGCTAGAATTGTATTAACTGAAACATGATACATGTATGAATACATAGACAAAACTATAGTCACTAGTATGCCTCTACTTGACTAGCTCATTAATCAAAGATGGTTATGTTTCCTAACCATAGACATGTGTTGTCATTTGATTAGTGGGATCACATCATTAGGAGAATGATGTGATTGACATGACCCATTCCGTTAGCCTAGCACTTGATCGCTTAGTATCTCGCTATTGCTTTCTTCATGACTTATACAAAGTTCCCGCAACTATGAGATTGTGCAACTCCCAGATCTTGGAAGAACACTTTGTGTGCTACCAAACGTCACAACGAATCGGGTGATTATAAAGGTGCTCTCTGGTGTTTCGAAGGTACATGTTGAGTTGGCATAATTCGAGATTAGGTTTTGTCACTCCGATTGTCGGAGAGGTATCTCTGGGCCCTCTCGATAATACTCATCACCTAAGCCTTGCAAGCATGTAACTAATGAGTTAGTTATGAGATGATGTATTATGGAACGGGTAAAGAGACTTGCCGGTAACGAGATTAAACTAGGTATTGGATACTGACTATCAAATCTCGGGCAAGTAACATACCGATGACAAAGGGAACAACGTATGTTGTTATGCGGTTTGACCGATAAAGATCTTCGTAGAATATGTAGGAACCAATATGGGCATCCAGGTCCCGCTATTGGTTATTGACCGAGAATGGTCCTAGGTCATGTCTACATAGTTCTCGAACCCGTAGGGTCCGCACGCTTAACGTTTCGATGACAGTTTTATGAGTTTATAAGTTTTGATGTACCGAAGTTTATTCGGAGTCCCGGATGTGATCACGAACATGACGAGGAGTCTCGGAATGGTTGAGACATAAAGATTGATATATTGGAAGCCTATATTTGGACATCGGAATGGTTCCGGGTAAAATCGGCATTTTACCGGAGTACCGGGAGGTTACCGGAAACCCCCGGGGGGTTAATGGGCCTACATGGGCCAAGAGGGAGAAGAGGGAAGGAGCCAAGAGGGGGCCACGCGCCTCCCCTCCTAGTCCGAATAGGACAAGGGAAGGCGGCGCCCCCTTTCCTTCCCCTCTTCCTCCTCTTCCCCCTTCTCCTACTCCTACTTGGAAAAGGGAGTCCTACTCCGGTGGGAGTAGGACTCCCCCTTGGCGCCCTCTAGGCCGGCCGCCTCCTCCCCCCTGACTCCTTTATATACGGGGGCGGGGGGCACCCCATAAACACACAAGTTGATCTACGAATCGTTCCTCAGCCGTGTGCGGTGCCCCCTTCCACCATATTCCACCTCGGTCATATCGTCGCGGAGTTTAGGCGAAGCCCTGCGTCGGTAGTACTTCATCATCGTCACCACGCCGTCGTGCTGACGGAACTCATCTCCGGAGCTCGGCTGGATCGGAGGCTGGAGATCGTCATCGAGCTGAACGTGTGCTGAACTCGGAGGCTCCGTACGTTCGGTGCTTGCATCGGTCGGATCGTGAAGACGTACGACTACATCAACCGCGTCGTGATAACGCGGGCACCCCCCCCACCCCCCCAACCCAAACCCCACCCGGGTCCCGGGCCCGACCCCAGACCCACCCCAAATCCCCCGGGGGGGGGGGCAGGGGCCGCCCGGGCCCGGCAAGGGGGCCCCCACCCCCAAGGGGGGCCCGCCCCCGGGGGGGCCGCGGGGGGGGGGGGGGGGGAAAGGGCCGGGGAGGGGGGGCCCCGGCGCCCCCTGGGGGGAGGGGAAACCCCGCGCCCCCCGGGCGCCCCCTTTTTTTTTTAAAACGGGAAAAAAAAAGGAATTTCCCCGGGGAAAGGGGTTTGGGGAAGGGGACAACCAAAACCCCTAAACCTGGAAAAATCTCGAAATCGATATAATTTTTAAAGGGTTTTCTTTGAAATAAACAAAGGGTTTTCCCAAGGTGGGAAAAAAACCCCGCGAAATGTTGTTTACAATTTGTGGGCCCCAAAAAAAAAGGGAAAGGAAATTGCCAGCGATTCCAAGAAGAACCTTAAAAAAATTTTCCATTTTCCCAATGTTTGCTGAAACCACATTTCAAAGAAACGTTGGCAGTTTTTCCAACCCAAAAAGGTTCAAAAAACCAAAAAAAGGGAAAGGGGGGTTTATTTTTGAATTTTCCCCATATTTCCAAACAAAAATCCCGCCTTTCTCCCCGGGGGAACACGGATCTTGCCCAACAAAAGCAATAAACCCAAAACCGTTTGTTCCACCCCCCCGGCCCCATTAAGGGTTTTTTAAGGGTTTTAAAAGGATTTAAAAGAAGGCCAAAGTGGTTGTTTCCTCAAGAAAACAGAATCTTTTGCTCCCAGCAACAAAAGGAAACCACCCTGGGGGGGAACTTAGACTTTGGTTTCCCTAACCAAAAACTTGCACATTTTAACCCCAAAGGGAATGTTTGTTCCCAAAAAAAATTTGGCCTTGAAGTCAAAAGAAATTCCTCCCTTAAACCGGGGATTGGACCCTGCCGAATGGATAATTCAGCAGACCACCCGAATTTGCCCCCGCTTTTGGGGATCCACCACCAACGGGACTTTTAAGCCTTTCTCCTTGAACCCCGTTTATCCCATTACCAAGGGGGCCCAAATGGCCCTTTTATTTTGCGCAGGGGAAGGGGGCCGGCCCCGGGAATCCGGGGAAAGGGCCCACCCCCCCCTTGGGAGGACAACCGCGGGGCGCCAATCCCCATGTGCCCCGCCGGGGAAAGGGGAAAATCCCGGGGAAACCCCGGGGAAAGGAGGGGGGGGGCCCGAAGGGACGGGGTGGGGGGGGCCCCCCCTGGGCCCGGTTTCCCCCCGAGGGGGGGCGAAAAGGGCCCCGGGGGTCCCAATGGCTGGGGGCGGGGGGCCGGCCCGGGAAGGCCGGGGGGGGGGATTCACCCGGGGTTTCCTCGGAGGGCCAAGGGGGGGAGGTTTTTGGGGATTCTTGGGGGCTGGGGAAAACCCGGGGGGGGTGCCCTTTCCCAAAAGAGGGGAAAGGGGACGGGGGGCCGCCGGGGGTTGGGTTGCCCCCAAAAACCAAATTGGGGGCCCCTAACCAGGGGCCCATTCATTTTCCCCCAAAAAACCACAGGGGGCCCCCCCTGGGTTTGAGCCTTTAATTTGGAAAAAACCCATTTAAAGGGCCCCAAAAGGGCCCCTTTTTGGGTTGTGGCCGACTTGGGAACAATCCCCCAGAGGTTCCAAAATGGAAAAATTTTAAAACCCCCTTGGATTTGGGAAGTTTATTGAAAAGGGGTTTTTCCAACCCGGGGTTTCCCCTCAACCCAATATGGGAACCGGTTGGGAAAATTGCTAAACCCTCATTGGGAAGGGTTTTTGAATTGGTTTTGCACCAAAAAAATTATTGCCCCAAAAAAGAAAATTCCAATCACAAAGGGGTATTAAGTGGCAGCCAAATAATTTATTTCCCCCCCCTTTCCTTTTTTTTTTTTAAAAATTTAAAAAATAGTCCAAAACCCTAGGGCCTTTTACAAAAGGTTCTTTGAATAAAATGGCATTTTTTCCCCCCCCTGGGTTGGGAATTAAATTTGGGAATTGGTTCGGGTTGGAGCCCCGAGCTTAAAATATAAAAAAAAAAATATTCCCCGGGCAATTTTAATTTAGCATTTGGAAGATCCCCCAAAAATTTGAAAATTGGTTCCAAAAACCACAATTTAAACCCATTTCCCCGGGCCCCGAAAAATCCCCTGGGCAAGGGTTTTTTTGGGGTCCCGGAGGGAAAGGTTTTTACCCGGGGCAATTTTTCCCAAACCCAGCCAAAGGAAAATTTTCCCCCTTTTTCCGGCCCAAAAAATTTTGGGGTTTACTAAAATTATTCCCCACCCAAAAGGGTCCTTTTAAATCAAACCCTTTTAAAAAATTTTTTTAAAATAAAGTTCATTCCAAAGGGAAAATTTTTAAAACCCAAAAATTAATGGGATTTTTGCCCGTTTTCCCAAAAAACCAAATCGGGCCCAAGCCCCCGGAAATTTGGAAAAACCATTTACCCCCAAACCACCACTTTGTTTTTTTCCCAAACCCCATTTCCCTTCCCTTTTAAATAAAAACCCCGCCCAAAACCTTAACCAAGGGTAGCCCCCCCAAAATAATTTCTAAAGGGATTTGAACCCAATAAAATTCAAAACCATTTTGTTCATTTAAAAGATCACCCCAAAATGCAAACCCTTTGGGCCTTTGGCCCCCAATATTGGAAAACCCCCCTCCTCCCCCACAAAAAAGTGAAATAGGTGGGCCCAATTTAAGGGTTTCCCAAATTCCCCATCCCCAAAATGGATAAAAGTTGAAAAAGAAATTTAAAAAGGGGGCCCCTTAATTTCCCCAATTTCCCCCCCTTTTTGGGTTTAACCCGGAATAAAAGGGGGGAATTTCGGCCCCTCGACAAGATCCAAAATTTTTAAAAAAAAAAAAAACCCTTTTAAAAACAAAAAAAAAAAGCCCCGAAAATTTTCCATCCTGAAAATCCCTTTGAAAAAACGTTCCAAAAAATTGGAAAATTTTAAAAATAACAAAATAACCCCGGAAAAACAAAAATTTGGAAAAAAAAGGCCGGGCCTTGACCAACCTTTAAAATTTTTAAAAAATAAAATTTTTGGAAAAAAAACAAAAGGAAGGGAAAAATAAAATAAAAAAAAAATCACAGTTTTTTGGCTCTTTTTTCCCCAAAACCCCGGATATTCTGGAAAACAATTTCCTTAAATTTAATTTTTAAAAAAGGGTTTTTAAATTTTTAGAATTTTTTAAAAAAAAAGGGCCACCAGGGGGCCCTTTTCTTCCCCTTTTCCAAAATTTTCAGAACTTTTGGGGATTAGAATCAAAACCTTCTTGGGGAAAAGTCCCCCTTTGTTATCCCGGGGGTCCCCTTTGGAAATGGGGGGGGCCCTCGGGGGTTTTTGAACCCCAAACTTTGGGAAAACCCCCCCCAAACTTGGGCCTGTTAAAGCCCCCAAAAAAGGGGCCCCCAAATTAGGGAAACCCGGGTCCCGGGAAATCCCAAAAAATTTCCCTTTTCCCCTTTTTCCTTTACTTTTTTATTTTTTAAAATTTTCATAAAAAAAAAAGTAAATCCCCCGCTCCAAGTCAAAAAATTTTTTTTCAAAAAATTTTTCCTAAAAGGAAAACCCAAACCCGGGTTGGGTTTAACAAAAAGGGGGCCCTTTTTTAATCTCTAAATTTTATTATTTTATCTTTAAAATTATTTTCCTTTTTTGGGTTACCGACTTTTTTGGGGGGGGCGAGTGGGTATTTTGGTTTTGGAATACAATCACCATTTCAAATCGGGAAAATTTTTACCAACCCCCGGGGCCAAATTAAATTTGAAATTGGGAATAATCCCGGCGGGGCCCATAAATGCCCCCTTTGAAACAATTTGGGTTTTTCCCATTTTTCCCCAAAAAACAATTTTTATTTAGGGAATAGAAGAACGTTTTTTGAAACCAAGTTTTCATCTTTTTTGCCCTTTTTTTTCCAAAACCCGGAAAAGGGGCCCCAAGTAACCTTGGCCAGGAACCCCAACTTTACTTTTCGCATTTATTTTTGGGTTGTTTTCCAAAAACCCCAACTAAAGGGGGTTTTAGGAAAACCAATTTTAAAAGCCCCAAAGTTCTTTCCCTTTTTTCTTCTCTAATTTCTACCCAAAACAATGTGTTCCCGATTATTTCAAAATTGGGTAAAATTTTTTTTGTGGAAAAAACCCTCGTGGCATACTCGATTAGGAAAATTTTTCCCTTTTAAAGCGGTTTCCTCAATTTTTTTAAATAAAACTTTTCGTTTTTAAATTTACCCCCCTAACCCCTAAAAACCCCCTTTGGGCTAACCGCCCCAAAAATTGGGGTTTTTGGGTTTTTTTCGCGAAAAGGCCCCCCCGTGCCTAAACAAAAGAAAAATTTAAATTTCAAATTTTCTGGACCAAAATTCTTTTTAACCCTTTTTTTTAAATTTTTCCAAATTTTTTTAATTTTTAAATTTTTTAAGCAATTTATTTTGTGACCCAAACCCAATTTTGTTTTAGTTTTCCGTAAACATTTTGGCCTTTTTTGCCTTCCAGTTTCATCCCTCCCATTGGAGGGGTTTCCTTCCTTTTGGGGTTTTTCTTTTAGTAAAAATTTTAAAGTCGGGGTTTTGGACCTTTTTTCCCCTTTTTCTGGGCCTTCTAGGCCCAACCCCTTTCTTTTTGGGGCATTTTTTTGTAAAATTAAACCTCCCCCAATTTTTGTGGGTTGCCCCTTTAAAATGTATGGGAATTCCCAAAAAAGTAGAGGCAATTAAAAATTTTTAAAATTTTAAAATTTAATTTACTAAATAAATTTAAAATATAATGTTTAAATTTTTGAAAAATAACCCAATTTTTACAAAAATAAAGTTTATGTTAAATTGCGGTTTCTTTAAAAGGGAAATCTTTTTTGTTTCCCCATTTTAGTGATTTTGAATTTTTCCCATTTCCCCTTTGATTAAAACCTGCCTATTGCCTTTCAACCGGGTTTCCAAAAAGCCAAAATTTCCCCTTTTTAAATTTTTTGGTTTTTGGGGCATTATTTTCCCAAAACAAAGGGCCCAATTTTAAAGAGGTTCTTTTGTAATATAACCTTTTAAAATTTTTAAAATTCTCATAAATTTGGCAGGGAAATTTTTTCCCAATAAAAATTTAAAAAGAACAAAAGGGGAAAACCTTGTTTTGTTTAACCAAATTTAAAAAAAATTCACCCTGTTATTAACCCCAAATTTTATTTTAAAGTTTTTCCCTACCCTTTTAAACCAAACTTTTAATTTATTAAAACTTTTAAATGTTGGGGGGTTTAATTTAAAAGGTTTTCCCTTTCCCGGAATTTTAAAACCCCCCGGGGGTAAAACCCCGGGGGGGGCCCAAAAAAAGGGGGAAGAAAGGGGGCCCCCCCCCCCTCCTTTTTAAAACAAAAGGGGGCCTTTTTCCCCCTTTTTTCCCCTTCAGGGGGGGAAATGGCGGGGTAACCCCCCCTTTTTAAATCCTTTCCACTTTCGCTTTTTTCCCCAATATTCCCCTTTGAAGTCAATTTTTAAAACCCCCCAAATCTAAAACCCCTTGGAAACCCTCGCCCCAACCTGAAAATGGGAACTGGGGTCCTTTGGCCTCCTTTCCCTCAAAGGGGTTCCCAAACCCCCAAAACCCCCCTTTTAAACCCCTTTTCCGGGTTTAAAATTTCCCCAAAAGGGGTTTTTTGGGGTTAATCAAGGCCCCGGGTTTGGGATTGCCCAAAAAAATTTTTTAATTTGGGCCCCTTTTAAAAGGCCCAACCCGGGGCAAGGCCCACCCTTTTCCCCCGCCCCTTTTGGGGGGGCCCGCCCATGGAAATGGGTGGCCCCTTTTATTAAACTGAAATAGGGGTTTTAAAGGGTTAAAAGTTTTTTTTAAACCTACGAAAGTAAAATTTAAAACCAAAGGAAGGATTTGGCAGGGTTTTATGTGTTTAAAACATGCAATTTTTGTATAGATGTATTTTTGAAACGTTTAACCAAAGGGAAATTTTTTAAATAAAAAGTTTCATTTTTTACTAAGGGAAAGGATGTGGGAAAATTGGCAAGACAACCTTAAAGCAAGGGTTTGCCTTTTTAAAATTTTGGGGAATTTTCCCCATGTTTTCCCCTTTATTGAATTTTGAATTTTTCCAAAGCCTTTTTGCTTAAAATTTCGGGATTTTAAAGGGTGCCCCCAAAATGGGTTTTCCCCCTAAATGGATTTGCAAATTTGGGAGAAAAGGGTAGTTTTGGGGGTAAAACCCCCTTGGGTAATTTCCCCAAACCTTTCTGAAAATGGTAGGTTTAAAGGGAAAGGTAGGGAAAGTAAAAGGGTTCAAACTTAAAATAATTTTTGAACAAATTTTTGAAAACCGTAAAAAGGGAAATTTTTTAATGGGGTTTTTTGGGTTTTTTTGAAACTTAAAATAGGGAAAAAGGGACCAATAATTTTCCCTTTCAGGGGTTTTAGGGGGGGGCCTGTTTCCAAAAAAAGGAAAGGGGAAAACGGTTCGGGAAAGGGTTTTTATTTTAAAGGAACGTTTGGGCCCGGGTTGGGGAAGAAAGTTTTCAGCAAAAATGAAATTAAGTTAATTTTCCAAAAGGGTTCAAAGCTTTTCCTGGAGGAGAAACCGGGGAAAATTTCCAAAAGGGAAAAAGACCAAAAAGGGGTATGGAAAAGGGGCTTTTTCCCCCCTTTTTTTCTTTTCCCAAATGAAAAAAGCCCCAAACTGGGAAATAAAATCGGGCCCGGTTTTTCCCGGCCCTTTTTAAAGGGAAAAAAAAAGGGTTTAAAGGAACCCCAGCGGGGGCCCAAAAAAAAACCTTAAAAACGAAGGTTTCGCCCCCAAGAAACCCGCCCCTATTCGGGAAAACCAGGTTTGTCGGGGACCCCCAAGTAAACCCGGTGGGGCGGAAATTTTAAACGGTTTTGGAAATTGGCCGAAGACGGAAAATAAACGGCCAAAATTTCCTTCGGGACTTTCCCGAAAAGACCAAAATTTTTGGCCCTGGTAACTTAAATTTCTGGATTTTTTGGGGTTAACCCCAAAAAGGATTTTGGCCATTTATTGGTATTTTTTGGGACTAAAAAATTTTTTTGGGGTTAAAATTTAAAGGGAAAAAGATGCAATTGGGTGGTTTTAAATTTTGGAATACCCAAAAGGAAAAAATCCAGATTAAACTTTTGAACCCTTGGCTTTTAAAGGGGAAAGGGTTCCCCCTTTCCCAATTTTTTGAAAACGGGTAAAGGGGTCCTTTGGGTTCCACCCAACTTGACGAAATCTTTGGGTTTTTTTGAAAACGGGTTTTCCCTTTAAAAACAGAAAAAAAGAACCCAAAAATTTAAAGAGTTTTTTTTAAAAATTTGGAAATGTTTCAGACGGGAAAAAATTTTTTTTAAGGAAAATCAATGTTTGCCCCGCCCAACCGGGTTTGGTTGGGCCCCTTTTTTAGAAAATGCAAGGCCAAATTTCTTTTTTTCAAGGGGAAACCAAAGCCCAAAAAGGGGGGAGCTTAAATGGAAGAAAAAGTGTCCCAAAAGGGGGTTAAAAGAACCAAAACCAATAAAACCAAAATCAAAATTGGTTTTTAAAAAACTTTTAATTTTTAGGAAAGGAAAATTTTAAAATATCTTCCTAAAAATTTTCCCAAAAGGTTTAGATAAACCCAAATTTTTTTTGGAAAAATTAATCGGGAAAGGGTTACCAAAACCCAAAAGGGGGCAAATTTTGAAAATTCTAGTTAAACTTGAGGGGTTACCCAAAAAGGGCCTGAAAAGGGGAGGGACCTTTAAAAAAGATTGTTTTAAACCCCGGGTTACCATTGAAAAAACTTTAAGGATGAAATTTGGTTTAAGGTTTTAAAAAGGGGTTTGGGGATTTTCAAATGAAAAGGGTTTTTTAAAAAAGGTTTAGTATGTTTAAAAAACTATTTTAAAGGTTTTAAATATTTATTGTTTCAGGGGTTTGTTAAAAATTTGTTTGTTGAATTTAAATTTCCTTTTAGGATTTAAAGGAAATTGGTTTAAAAACCGGAAGGGTGTAAAGGGATTATTTTCCCCTTTTGGAGAAGTTTTTGGGAAAAGGGCTTTGGTTTCAAAAAGTAAAGTAAAAATTATTTAAAAATAGAACGATTTTAGTTTAAAGGTCTTAAATAAATGGAAAATTGGATTTAAGGGAATTTAATAATAAAGAAATCCCAAAAAAGTTTTTAATTTAAAAGGGTTTTTTAAATAAGTTTAGAAATAATCCCAAAAAACAAAAGGGGTTAAAAAAAAAATTTTTGAAAAAATTTTGTTTAAACCCAAAAATTGGGTCAACCCAACACCCAAAAAAGGGAAAAAGAAAATGTTTAAAACTAAAAGGGCCCTTTTGCCTTTCCCGAGTTTGTTAAAACGGGGAGGGAAAAAAAAGGGGGATCAAGGGGAAAGTCAAAACAAAAAACTAAGGGTTTTTAAAGGGCAAAAAAGGAGGAAACCAAAAGACCGAAAAGGGGTTTTTAAAAGGGGAAAAAAGGGGAAACAAAAGTGACGTGAGAGAACTTTTGAACAGCAAATAAACATCTCTTTCTTCTTTATCTTCATATGTGGATTGTACCAATGTCCCATACACCTGTAATTAGACAAAACACAAAAGTGTGTGAAGTATTTTTGTTCTGCATAACATAAATAGATTATTGAATAGTTTGCACTAGAAATCACCTGACAAATATGCATGTATGCAATATTTTTGGTCATATCCAAGGTCGTTATGTCCTCATCAAAGAATTTACACTTATCTAAAATTTTCGCATGGCAGACCTACAATAGATATAAGAAGGGAACTAAATTTTTATCCTTGGTTGTAGACAGATAGATTATTAAACTGTCTCTGAACCAACAAACCTTGTATTTTAAGTTCAGAACTTCCTGGTTGTTGTTTGTGACCAAAAACGAGGCTTTGTTGGTAAAAGCTTCAGCATTCACTGCATCATCATCCTACAAAATGAAGAACTACATTAGTCTAGCTGACAATGCAATGACAACAAAGGTTAAAAACAGGACTAACCTCCAAATAGAGTCATGCAATCTGGACACACTTGGATAATTTGTTTGTGTCATCAAGCATCCTGGTTTTTAAGAAGATGGTCATATTTCCCAGACTTAGAAAATCCAATGACATGTAAAGAGAGACAGAAGCTTGTTTCAACCTGATTCCTGAGTCTAACTCAATGCCACTAAGCATTTGTGTTGCTCTCAACCATTGTTGTTCAGATTCATAAAGTCCTGCAAGCTTCTCTCTAATCACTACAACCTGCACAGTTATAGATCAAGAATGTTGTAACACTTTTTTACATAATAACAACAAGGTCAATTACAAAGTCAAGAAACAGATATTATGTCAGTTATTCGTGGTAGTGAAACAAATCTAGAGATAAACATTCTCTATGAGATTTACATGAAGACACTGGAATAGCAATAAATTCACTGGATGATTTCTTTCACAAGATGACAAGCATGATGCAGGCATTCTTTGTACATGTTTCTGCACAGGTATAAATTAACCAGCTTCAATCTACATAATCTCTCAATACTAGGACAGACCCAGTGCATAGAAGCTCCCACACAAGGTGGGGTCTGGGGAGGGATTATAGGAACCTAGTCTTACCCCTGCAAAGTGGAATGCAGAGAGGCTGGTTCGAACCCAGGACCTCTTGGCACAAGTGGGGAGGACTTCACCACTGCGCCAGGCCTGCCCTCTCATAATCTCTCAATACTAGGTCTTCTATAAAATTAAAATGAGCACACTTATTCTATCTCTGTTTACCTTGATGGTGGCTAATACCTAGAAATATGAATAGCTAAGACCTTTTGACATGATTGCGCTAAGTAGAAATCATACTACTCATTAATGGCTAATTTCAGTGACTGTTTTCAGTAGCTTAATAAAGTTTAAACCCATGAGACATTATAAATTGCAACTTCAACAAGAACTCCCAAACATTAACTTTAAACAAGACCTAGATATTAGATTTCTGAAATGCGGTGCATAAGAGGGACATGATGCATGAAGCTATACATAGATATTTAGGTTTCTACAATGCAACCATGTGAGCATGAAATGAGTGGCAACTGTAATTCCCGATATTGCATTATTTTCTCTACTCACAAACAAGATCATGAGGCATTATAAAACTATAGTCCTTAAACAATAATTAGTGATTGATAATTGAATAGATATAACTCGGTCTGTGATAAGCTACCTTTCCACTCTTCAGTGTCTTCCATACATAATCTTTAAGTTGGTCAGTTGTAATGTTACTCTCATTCTCTTCCATTACAGATTTGATCCATAGCAACACTTCCTACAGTATATGGTGACCATTCTCAGTTTATGCGCATCAGAACGGTAAATACACCATTTTAAATATCAGGGTGTATATTTTTCTTCTTCTTCTTAACAACATGTGCAAATTAAAGCAAGTGGGTAAATAGCACAGCCACAAGTTCTGCAAGTTGTTCATTTATTACGAACAATTTGTTCCTGGAGATCCATTTGGCAAGCACAAGTTGAGCATGATGTGGCAGAGAACATCAATTACACATAAAATCAAGTGTACCTGATTTGGCCCAGCCAAACCGCTCAGTGTCCTTAGCAACACAATAAAGAGCAAATGTGACATGTCCAGATCCACAAGTTTGTACCTTAAATACTTAGAGAAGCAGGATATGATATCCACATAACACAAATATCACAAAAAAGTTCACATAAAAAGAATAGTCAGTTGTCTGCATTAAACCAGTACTAGTGTGTTACCTATAATCAGGAAATACCAATACCAAGTTAGCATAAATGATTATATTCGTCGGGGCATCAATCACTCCTGTAATATAAACATGTACATCTCAAGGAAAATTTGTAAGAGATGTGGTTAATAACTTGGATAAAACGCACCATATCTAGTATACTAGCACAGTGATATCAATATTTCTATGTTCCACATCTATAAAACACACCATAGATAGTATAAAACACACCACGGCCTACACAGTTTGCACCTCTGAACACATCCCCATATATGGAAAAACAGACATTGGGAACATAAGCAAAGCATTACAAAAAGAACCCAATTCGAAAGAACATAAGCAACCATCAGAAGCACCATAACGAATCACCCCATCTCTGCATATAAGATGTGGGGTTATTCAAGAACATAAGAACAACCGTAACGACCAGCGAGCCAAACCAGAGTATCACACGGGCGCATGCGTTTGAGGTCTGGAAATCGCTAACGAACAACGTGTGGAGAATGATAGAAGCGTCTCAACCCTCATACATGAGAGCCCGCATGTATATATATTGATAGAGCGATCGTAAGAGATCGAGGAGATTACAGGTTCGGTGGAGATTGCCAACCGAAAGGAGTTACAGGAGGAGATAGAGAAGAAGAGATAAATAGTTTAAATAGATAACAGAAAGTCCTATCTCTATCTCCTATGTATGATGCGCAAGATATGTTTAACACCCTCCCTTAATCTGAACTTCTCAAGTTTAGATTACGCTTGAACTCTTCAAATTGTCTTGTGGCCAAAGCTTTTGTGAACCCATCTGCAACTTGATCTTTTGAAGGAATAAACCTAATGTCCAACTCCTTGCTTGCAACTCTTTCTCTCACAAAATGATAATCGATTTCAATGTGCTTTGTCCTTGCATGAAACACAGGATTGGCAGAAAGATATGTGGCACCAAGATTATCACACCAAAGACATGGTGTTTGAGCATGTATTCCAAGTTCCTTTAGCATGGCCTTAACCCAGATGATCTCAGCTGTTGCATTGGCTAGTGCTTTGTACTCTGCCTCAGTACTTGATCGTGACACTGTTGCCTGCTTCTTGGCACACCAAGAGATAAGATTAGGTCCAAAGAAAACTGCAAACCCACCAGTGGACCGTCTGTCATCCAAGCAACCTGCCCAGTCAGAATCAGAAAAGGCACTAACAAGAGTAGAGGAGGACTTGCTGAAAGTGAGTCCAACACTCAAGGTACTCTTCACATATCGTAGAATCCGCTTAGCAGCAGTCCAATGAGCTGAGGTAGGTGCATGCAGAAACTGACATACTTTATTGACTGCAAAAGAAATGTCAGGTCGTGTAAGTGTCAAGTACTGAAGTGCTCCAACTAAACTCCTGTACTTGGTGCCATCAACTTGATCCAAAAGTACACCCTCGGTAAGTGATAATCTTTCTGCACTGGAAAGGGGAGTTGGAGATGGTTTACAATCTCTCATCCCAGCATTTGTCAAAAGATCAGTCGCATACTTTTCCTGAGAGAGATGAAGACCACCATCACTGTTCCGCTTCACCTCAATGCCAAGGAAAAAATGAAGATCTCCCAGATCCTTAAGCGCAAAATCTGAATGCAAATCTTGCAACAAAGCTGTGATTGCCTTATCAGAAGAACTTGTAACAATAATATCATCAACATAAATAAGCACAAAAATGATGGTGTGTGACTTCCTGTAAATGAACAATGATGTATCTGACTTGGAGGGAATAAACCCAAGAGCTAGCAGTTTAGAACTCAGTCGTGAATACCATGCTCTGGGAGCTTGCTTGAGACCATAGAGGGACTTGTCAAGTTTACAAACATGAGACGGTTTGTGTTTATTTTCATACCCAGGAGGCTGTTTCATGTAAACATCCTCTTCCAGAACGCCATGAAGAAACGCATTCTGAACATCAAGCTGACGAAGACTCCAACCTCTGGACACAGCAACAGATAGTACAAGACGAATGGTAGCAGCTTTAACAACTGGACTAAATGTGTCCTCATAGTCAAGGCCATACCTCTGCTTAAAACCCTTAGCAACAAGTCTGGCTTTGTAGCGATCAATGGTGCCATCAGAACGACGTTTGATGCGATAAACCCACTTGCAATCAATGATATTGTAACGTGGATGATACGGAACAAGATGCCATGTATGATTATTCTGCAGAGCACGAAATTCTTCGTCCATAGCTTGTTTCCAGCGGGGATCAGCAAGAGCATCGGTGACAGTCCGAGGTTCACCTGGGGAATCAATGGAAGTAGCCAAACCATATTTAGTCTTGTAATTAATTGGATGAATGGTTCCTGCCTGTAGACGCGTACGAGGCCGTGGCGGAGGAGCCGCAGATGATCCAGGCGACAGCGACAGACGCGGTCCTGGCGATCCCGAGGCAGATCCGCCCGACAGCGCGGGATCTTCTGTGGCAGCTGCGGTGGAAGAATCATCAGAGGCGACCACAGAAGATCCGGGTGGATCAAACGCGGGGGCCGCGCCGTGGCCAGTCGATGCAGGCGCAGGGGCCCGCCTAGAGTAGACCTGCGGGACCAGCGCGTACCGCCTGGTCGGGCTGTCCACGGCAGGTGATTGGCGCGCCTCGCCCGGGGAATCCGGCGCAGACCGCCTGGTCGGGCTGTCCCCTGGAGCCGATTGGTGCACCGCACGTGGGGAGGGCGGGTCGGTGGAAAAGCGCGACGCGACCGGGCGGGACTGGTTCGGCCGTCTGCCTGGGCCCAGCAGCGATCCCGAGGAGGATTCGGGCGGAGCTGACGCAGTCAGGGGCACCGATCCCGGTGGAGATTCGCTGAGATCTTCTATTTCCTCTTCTGTTGCTGCTGAAACAATGTTTTCTGCGCCATCTGCTGCTGAAATACAAAACTCAGGTGCAATAGGTGATGGATTAGTCAATGTTGGATTAGTACAAATATCATCACCCTCACACGGAACGCCGGATAACTGAGGAGGAAGGAGGAGAATTTCCTTGCGGAGGAGGGCACCGGCGTTTGGATGGAGTTTTGCAAAAGGGAATTGTGTTTCATCAAACACAACGTCACGTGAGATATACACACGTCCGGTGGAAACATCTAAGCATTTGACCCCCTTATGCTGAGCGCTATACCCAAGAAAGACACATTGCTTAGACCGGAAACTAAGCTTACGAGTGTTGTAGGGACGAAGGTTTGGCCAACAGGCACACCCAAAAACACGAAGTGTGGTGTAATCTGGTATGACATGAAAGAGACGTTCAGTGGGAGTTTCATTGGAAATAATGCGACTAGGCCACATGTTGATGAGATGCACGGCAGTAAGAAAGACTTCGTCCCAAAATTTTAATGGCATTGAAGCAGAAGCTAAGATAGCAAGACCTACTTCAACGATGTGCCTATGCTTGCGTTCAGCAGAGCCATTCTGTTGGTGCGCATGGGGACAGGATACGTGATGGGAGATACCTATCTTTTGAAAGAAAGAATTCAGTTTCTCATACTCACCCCCCAGTCCGACTGGACAGAGATAATTTTGCTATCAAGTTTACGTTCAACGAGAGCTTGAAAATTGTGAAACACTTGGAACACATCAGCGCGTTTCTTAAGAAGATATATCCATGTATACTTGCTGTAATCATCAATGAAGCTTACATAGTAAGAGTGTCTACCAACAGAGGTGGGGGCAGGACCCCACACATCAGAGAAAATAAGCTGTAAAGGCTTAGTGGAAACACTAGTAGATACAGGATATGGCAATTGATGACTTTTTGCTCGTTGACATGAATCACAAATGGTTTCTAAGTTTCTCTCACCAGAATCGGGAGTTTATTTCTACTAAGGATCGATGAGCAGAGAAAAGAAGGATGACCTAGCGATTGTGCCACCTTTCAGCAGAAAGCTTGATGGCACCATACACTTGTTTATTGTTACGCAATACTTGGGAAGCAAAGCATAGAGGCCTTCAACACAGACACCCCTATGGAGAACTTTCTTCGTGACCTGATCCTTGATCAAAAAGAAGAATGGGTGAAACTCTAGAAACACATTATTGTCAAGAGCAATACGATGGACAGATAGCAGAGTTTTGGAAGCATTAGGAACATACAAGATATTATTGATTGCAAGGTTTTTGTGTGGGGTTTGATAAAGGATTGACCAACATGACTTATCTCCATACCTGCACCGTTTGCTGCAGTGTAGACTTGATCATGACCACGATATTTCTCATGCATAGTCAGCCTGTCCAACTCGCCTGTGATGTGATTGGTGGCACCCGTGTCCATGTACCAGTTGGTGTCAACACCATAAGACACGTCGGCTGCAGCTGCAACTTTCTTTTTCTGGGAATTTTTGTCATCGGCGTAACGCCAATCACAGTCTTTTGCAATATGGTTTGTTTTTTTGCAAATTTGACATTTGTTTTCATACCCTTCATACCCTTGAAAGGGACGCCGATTGTTGTTGTTGTTTCGCCGGTTGTAGCCGCCACCACCAGAAGGGCTCTGAGGGAAGTGGCCTCCGCCACCACCAGAGCCCCCCTGATGACCCCCGCCGTTCTGGTGGTACCCATAGCCGCCACCAGAATTAGGGTTAGGGTAGCCGCCAGGAGCGCCACCGCCGGAGCCACCAGCAGGAGCGTTGTAGCCGCCGCCGCCGGTGTAGCCGCCTCCGCCGGTGTAGCCGCCGCCACCGCCGCGAGAGCCACCACCCCCGCCTTTGCGGTAGCCGCCGTTTCCACCACCAGAGCGGCCCCGCGAGGCGATATTGGCAGAGGACTTGAAGCCGCCGTTGCCAGCACCATGGAACATCTCCATGCGCTGGTCAAAGTTTGCCACGAGGGAGAAGAGGCCATCAACCGTGATGGGCTCGGTGCGGATGTCGAGAGCGGAGATGATGGGTTGATAGTCCATGTCAAGCCCGGCGATGATGAAGGAGATGAGTTCCCCTTCTCCAAGGGGTTTGCCCGCCGCGGTGAGTTCGTCGGAGAGAGAGCGCATCTGGCCAAAGTAGGCAGAGGCGGACATGGAGCCCTTCTGAGCGTTAGTGAGTGTGGCGCGAAGATTGTTGGCGCGAGATAGCGAAACGGCGGAGAACATGGTGGCCAAGGCAGTCCAGATGGCATGGGAGGACTCAAGCGAGGCGACCTGGATGAGAACTTCCTTGGACAGGTTACGCAGAAGATACGCAACTATCTGTTGATCCTGGACGAGCCAGGGGTTATGGGCAGGGTTGGGAGTGACCTGATCTTTGCCGTCTTTGTCTTTGGTGGTAAGGATTTTGGTAGGCTCGACAATGGTGCCGTCGATGTAGCCATAGAGGCCAGCGCCCAGTATCTGGGATCGGGCTTGAGCTTTCCAGAGAACGTAGTTCGTCCGGGTAAGCGGTTCAGAGGTGTTGTAATTGAGGGTGGAGGAGACGGCAGCGCTGGAGGAAGACATGGTGAAGGGGATGGGTGGCGGCGAGAGGAGATGCGTAGGTTGGGAACGACGGAGATGGGTGGGTGTCGAGAGGTGGGAGGCACGAGCTAGATGCAATCGGAAGAGCCTGCTCTGTATACCATGTGGAGAATGATAGAAGCGTCTCAACCCTCATACATGAGAGCCCGCATGTATATATATTGATAGAGCGATCGTAAGAGATCGAGGAGATTACAGGTTCGGTGGAGATTGCCAACCGAAAGGAGTTACAGGAGGAGATAGAGAAGAAGAGATAAATAGTTTAAATAGATAACAGAAAGTCCTATCTCTATCTCCTATGTATGATGCGCAAGATATGTTTAACACAACGCAGCGACGGAAACAATCTAAAACTGACCTTGCTTTGGCCTCTCCCTACCTCTGTAATCCTTCAAACCAGAACGGCGAACACGAAACGCAGGAACACGAAACGTAATCGTTCATCGCTCCGCCGCAAACACGAAACACAGGAACACGAAACATAATCGTTCATCGCTCCGCCACAAACACGAAACATAATCGTTCATCGCTCCGCCACAAACACGAAATACAGGATCGTAAGTGTCTCTCAGATAACAGAAGCGCACGCAGAAGTTCAATGATCTAACAAACTCATAATCAATTAATTACTCAATGATCCAACAAACATTACAACAGAATTTTACGCAATGGGATGTTAGAAGCTCAATGATCAACAATCAATGATCGCACTATAAATTAATCGTCACAAAGTCTAGGCAAATGAAGAAAAGCATTATTCCAGTGACTGGACATGAGTAATACAAAAAAAAGAATATACTATCAACATAAGACATAACAAAACACGCATATCACTAAAAATTTAAGAAAAAAGAAGTTAGCTGCCTACACTAAACAAATACTAGGTCATTAATCACAATACCGAGTTGATGCCACAAAATTTAACAGGACAAACAATAATTTTTCAGGCACACTAACTGGGGATTATCAAATGCCACAGCATAAGAGTTGTGCTAGTCAACAAACAACAATCAATCGTGACATATAGAACACAAGTTATACAAGCCACACCATCAAGCAAATGCAATATTCACACACAGTCACACACAACCAGACACACACACACAGTCAAGCCACACACATATTCACCATCAAGCCACACACATATTCACCATCAAGCCACACACAATCTCACACACACACAGTCAAGCCACACACAATCTCACACACACAGCCAAGCCACACACACAATCAAGCCACACACACAATCAAGCCACACTCACATAGTCAAGCCACACACATATTCACCATCAAGTCACATAGTCACACACACAGAATGGAGCGCTTGCACACAAGAAATAGGCATAGATAGGGGCACAAAGAGGAAGCTAATACATGCAAGACTAAAGTAAACTCAGAAAACTATAAAGAAACTCCAGAACTTGAATGAGTAAACTGATTTCTCTAGAGGGGTGAGGGTGATTCTTATCTTCGTTCCTGAAAGGGAATAATAATATGTTCCAATGAGACTACACCAGCAAGTCAACAAAGAACCATACAAGACAGAACATTAAAAGGGAGTAAATTGCAGAAGAGAGAAACAAATCTACAACTGAATGGAGTAATCCTTACTCATCCCCAATTTGGTGTTGCTCAATTTGACAGATACCAGAGTATCGAAGTGCAGCTTCCAAGAATTTACGCTTTAGATCTAAAACTTTCGCATAGCATACCTACAATAGATACAAGAAGGGGAACTGAATTTTTATCCTTAGTTGTAGACAGATATTATTAAACTGTTTCTGAACCAACAAACCTTGTATTGTAAGTTCAGAAC
Organism: Aegilops speltoides; assembly: GCA_021437245.1. Classification (NCBI taxonomy): domain Eukaryota; kingdom Viridiplantae; phylum Streptophyta; class Magnoliopsida; order Poales; family Poaceae; genus Aegilops; species Aegilops speltoides. The sequence continues at coordinate 53,129,240 of CM038144.1, forward strand.
TTCCTGGTTGTTGTTTGTGACAAAAAACGAGGCTTTGTTGATAAAAGCTTCAGCATTCACTGCATCATCATCCTACAAAATGAAGAACTACATTAGTCTAGCTGACAATGCAATGACGACAAAGGTTAAAAACAGGACTAACCTCCAAATAGAGTCATGCAATCTGGACACACTTGGATAATTTGTTTGTGTCATCAAGCATCCTGGTTTTTAAGATGATGGTCAGATTTCCCAGACTTAGAAAATCCAATGACATGTAAAGAGAGACAAAAGCTTGTTTCAACCTGATTCCTGAGTCCAAGTCAATGCCACTAAGCATTTGTGCTGCTCTCAACCATTGTTGTTCAGATTCATAAAGTCCTAGAAGCTTCTCTCTAATCACTACAACCTGCATATAGATAACCAGCACGGTTATAGATCAAGAATGTTGCAACACTTTTTTACATAATAACAACAAGGTCAATTACAAAGTCACCGAAGAAGATATACTGAGCAGACAAAAAGCCACAGAAACAGATATTATGTTAGTTTTGTGGTAGTGAAACAAATCTTGAGATAAACATTCTCTATGAGATTTACATGAAGACACTGGAATAGCAGTAAATTCACTAGATGATTTCTTTCACAGGCATGATGCAGGCATTCTTTGTACATGTTTCTGCATAGGTATAAATTAACCAGATTCGATCTAAATAATCTTTCAATACTAGGTCTTCTACAAAATTAAAATGAGCACACTTATTCTATCTTTGTTTACTTTAATGGTGGCTAATACCTAGAAATATGAATAGCTAAGACCTTTTGACATGATTGCGATGAATAGAAATCATACTACTCATTAATGGCTAACTTCAGTGACTGTTTTCAGCAGCTTAACAAAGTTTAGACTCATGAGACATTATAAATTGCAAGTTCAACAAGAACTCCCAAATAGTAACTCTAAAGAAGACCTAGATATTTAGATTTCTGAAATGCGGTGCATAAGAGGGACATGATGCATGAAGCTATACATAGATATTTAGGTTTCTACAATGCAACCATGTGAGCATGAAATGAGTGGCAACCGTAATTCCCGATATTGCATTATTTTCTCTACTCGCAAACAATATCATGAGGTATTATAAAACTATAGTCCTTGAACAATAATTAGTGCTTGATAATTGAATAGATATAACTCGGTCTGTGATAAGCTACCTTTCCACTCTTCAGTGTCTTCCATACATAATCTTTAAGTTGGTCAGTTGTAATGTTACTCCCATTCTCTTCCATTATGGATTTGATCCATAGCAACACTTCCTATAGTATATGGTGACCATTCTCAGTTTATGCGCATCAGAAAAGTAAATACACCATTTTAAAATAACAGGGTGTATGTTTTTCTTCTTCTTCTTAACAACATGTGCAAAAGCAAGTGGGTAAATAGCACAGCCACAAGTTCTGCAATTTGTTCATTTATTACGAACAATTTGTTCCAGGAGATCCATTTGGCAAGCACAAGTTGAGCATGATGTGGCAGAGAACATCAATTACACATAAAATCAAGTGTACCTGATTAGCCAGGCCATGCAGTGGCCCAGCCAGACCGTTCAGTGTCCTTAGCAACACAATAAAGAGCAAATGTGACATGTCCAGATCCACAAGTTTGTACCTTAAACACTTAGAAAAGCATTAGGGTATGATATCCACATAACACACATATCACAAAAAAGTTCACATAAAGAATACTCAGTACTGGTGTGTTACCTATGATCAGGAAATACCAATACCAAGTTAGCATAAATGATTATATTCGTCAGGGCATCAATCACTCCTGTCATATAAACATGGACCATCTCAAGGAAAATTTGTAAGAGATGTGGTTAATAACTTGGATAAAACACACCATATCTAGTATACTAGCACAGAAGTGATATCAATATTTCTACGTTTCACATCTATAAAACACACCATAGATAGTATAAAACACACCATATCTAGTATACTAGCACAAAAGTGATATCAATATTTCTATGTTCCACATCTATAAAACACACCATAGATAGTATAAAACACACCATAGAAAGTATAAAACACACCACAGCCTACACGGTTTGCACCTCTGAACACATCCCAATATATGGAAAAACAGACATTGGGAACATAAGCAACCATCATTACAAAAAGAACCCAATTCGAAAGAACATAAGCAACCATCATAAGAACCATAACGAATCACCCCATCTCTGTGTATAAGATGGGGTTATTCAAGAACATAAGAACAACTGTAACGACCAGCGAGCCAAACCAGAGTATCACACGGGCGCATGCGTTAGAGGTCTGGAAATCGCCGACGAACAACACAGCGATGGAACCGATCTGAAACTGACCTTGCTTTGGCCTCTCCCTACCTCTGTAATCCTTCAAAACTAGAACGGCAAACACGAAACGTAATCGTTCATCGCTCGCCACGAACACGAAACACAGGATCGTGAGTGTCTCTCAGATAACAGAAGCGCACGCAGAAGTTCAATGATCTAACAAACTCAGAATCAATATTACCCAATGATCCAACAAACATTACAACAGAATTTTACGCAATGGGATGTTAGAAGCTCAATGATCAACGATCAATGATCACACTATAAATTAATTGTCACAAAGTCTGGGCAAATGAAGAAAAGCATTATTCCAGTGACTGGACGTGAGTAATTACAAAAAAAAGAATATACTATCAACATAAGACATAACAAAACACGCATATCACTAAAAAAAATTAAGAAAAAAGAAGTTAGTTGTCTACACTAAACAAATACTAGGTCATTAATCACAATACCGAGTTGATGCCACAAAATTTAACAGGACAAACAATAATTTTTCAGGCACACTAACTAGGGATTAACAAATGTCACAGCATAAGAGTTGTGCTAGTCAACTGGATATAAGAAAACAAGAAAACAAGCAGCACATGTCCACATTAGAGGTTCGTTGAAATTGTTGTCCGAAGGAAAGGGACATGACAGAAGTTAGCAGCATTGATAAAAGAACATGTGGTGAACGTGCTTTCATGGATAAATAAACTTTGGAGTTATGCTCACAACAGAAATATATGCCCAGGTGTGCAATGACAAAATTCTGGAGTTATGCTATGCAATCTAGAATGAAGTCTAAGGAGAACTAACTAGCAGCACCCCATCTAGTACTCCTATGATGAGTAGTTACATGGAAATAGCAACATCAGAAAGAAAAGAAGGAACCTTGTCCAACAGGTGCAGCAACAGGTGTTCAATTAGTCAAGCAGGCCACATGGTTTGCACTCTTGTAAAAGTTTTCAACTCGGAACACATAAGCAAAGCGGTAAAAAGAAACAAATTGGAAATAACATAAACAGTATATACCATCAGACCAAGCATAAACAGTATATACCATCAGAACAAGCGTCTCTGCACCTAGGATGACTGCACACACGCCTAGACGGTACAGCAAGAACTCTAGAACTAACGGACCCTGGAACTCAAGAATTGACAAGAGGGCCAACAAGAACTGACAGAGGGCCAACAAGAACTGACAGAGTATCACAAGAGAGCATGCGTTTGAGTTCTGAAAATCACCAAGAGCAACGCAGGTGACGGAACCAATCTCAACTAGCACGATACACTAATCCAATTTCGAAACCAGACCCGTTTGTTCCTGCAACTGACGCGAACACGAAAACGCACGCAGAAAGAATTGCTAGTTCGCAAACGAGACGGAGAACCCCGGCGAGAGGAGACGACCAAAGAACACGCGAGCGCACGCATCGGGACAACGACGAGGACGAGCGAAATCGAATCGGGCGCGACTCTACACGGACGACGTACGGCGAGGACGAGCAAAATCGAATCGGACGCGACTCTGCACAGACGACGGCGAGGGACGAGCGAATTCAAACCACGAACGGGCGACGGCGAGGAGGAGAAAAACCAAACCAGGCGCGACTTGTGAACCGAAGAACCGAGCACGAGCAAAATCAAATCGGGCGCTCGCTCTAAGCCTAGGCGGACGGACGACGAACCGAGGAGGAGGAGTGAACCCAAACCGGACGCGCGGAGGTGACCCGGGGCCCCGGACGAAGAGAGGAGGAGCCATGGCCAGAGCGCGGGTAGGGAGGAAAGGGCGCGCCTGGCCGCGGGCGGGCCACCGGGGAAGAGGCGGTGTCGCCGGTCGGGTCCTCGCCGGAGACGGCTTCGGCGGGCGGCGGGAAGCAAAGGGGAGTGTGGAGCTGGTGGTCGTGGGCGGGGGTTGGGGTAGGAACCGGACCGGGTGCCGGGTGGGCAGGACAGGAGAGGTCGGTCGGTCAGGGCGTCGATATTTTATTACCGTTGGGAGCCTCGGACTGGGATTGGGATTTGGGTGCTCGAGGGCGAGGCGGACCGAGAAAATTCTAGCGCTAGAGGCGGTTGCGTGCGATACTGGCGCTCCCACGCCTCGCGTAGCGGGCCGGCCCAGGGAATTGCAGCGGCCCAGGGAATTGCCTATCGCAAAAAAATGCTTGAACAATGTGATAGAGCCAGGATCGATCTCAGTCCGCCTACGTCCAAACATTCGAACACAGCCACTACGCAGTATTCCCTTGGCTGATCATTTTGAGGACAAACCACCCTCATTGTATACCCAGCCTATTATGCGTATTATTCTAAGATAAAATAAAGAAGAATGCACGATATAGAAAACGTGACTTTGAAAGAAAGTTCATAAAATTCAAAAGGTTCATACAAACTAAAAGAAATCATAAATTTGAGAAAAATTCACGAATTTAAAAAAAAGTTCAAAAAATTTCAAAAAGTTCATCTATTTTGAAAAATGTTTATCGATTTTGAATAAAAAAAGATAATCAAATTTGAAAAATAGTTCACTGATTTTGAAGAAAGTTCGTCGATTTTGAAAAAGGTTCATCGGTTTAGAAAAAAGTTCATCGAAATTGCAAAGAAATTCATCAAATTTGAAAAAAAAAAGTTCATCCATTTTCAAAAAAATCATCAAAAAGTTCAAAGATTTTGAAAAGGTTTCATAGAATTTTAGAAATAGTTCATAGAAAACTGAATATAGTTCATCAAATTCGAAAAAATAGTTCGTCGGTTTGAAGAAGTTCATTGAATTTAAAAAGGTTTTACATATTTAAAAAATAAAAAGAAACAGAAAAATAAAGAAAAAATATACAATACAAACAAGAAAGAGAAAAAGAAACAAAAAGAAAGAACAATAAGGAAAAATGGAAGAAACTGAACACAGGACGTGTGTTGTCCCAGGTGGTTTGTGCAGCTCGGCGTGAGCGAAGAGATCGCTGGTTCGAGTTGTGGCCCAGCCTTTTTTCGGTTTTTACACAAGGAAGGAAGGAAAGAAACTGGGCCAGCCCAGTCACGGCAGGGGGAGCGTGCGCTGCAGGCGCCCGTTAGCAGAATGCCCTATAACGGGCACTTGCAGTGCCAAATAGGGTTTGCCCGTCCGGGGACACGGGCTATACGGCCGACACGGGGTGGGCAGACCGGCCCATTTGGGCATGTTTGGTTGTGTGCCATGTCTTAGAAAAAATGTGTTGGATCACCTAAAAACAAATTGTTGGTGTTAGAAAAACGCTGCTACTACTGAAGAAAAAAAATGTCACGTTCATAGAGGTTAGGGAAAAAATATCATACTCCTTCTGTTCCTAAATATATTGTAGTCCATATAGAAATCACTAAACAGACATATATTTAGGAATGGAGGGAGTATGATGTTAGGGCATCTCCAACGTCGACCCTCAAACCGCCTGCATATGTTCGGACCGCATAAACCATCCAACGTGGTCATGCATCGGTCCGCTGGACGATCCGGACGCACTTTCTCCCGCAAAGTGGAGGCAAAGTGAGTGGGGGTTGTGGGAGTCCGTACAGCAGCCACATTGGACTCCGATTTTCTTTCACTTCACCACTTCTCCTCCATGATTTGCATTCACACCCTCCACCTCCATCGTTGCCGTTGTACCTCTCCGGCCGCCATACAGACATTGTCGGACATTCGCAACCAGCACCGACGCGCCCGCTCGCCTTTTACGACGGCGTTGTCCATCCTGCAGCCATTTGTACCCAGGTACACCCCCCGGTCAGCGACCTCCATGACAACCACCACGGTCGGCAGGTGTTCGGTCAAATGCCATTGAGCTTATTTTCGGATGCCATGTCATCTTTTTGAGAGCAAGAATGATGGCGGGGTACTCGACCATGGAGGATGGTTTGTTGTGCGATTGTTGTATCTGCAAATTTCATAGGCAGGAGCAGAGGAAGGACCTTCTGGCAGCAAGTGCATGAATCATTTCACGCATGAAAGCACATTGTGTCCTACAACATGCACATCATCCATGATCGCAATGTGAGATCGTTATTATATCGATGGTATGCCATCCAGACCACCGTCAACAAGTTTTGTCATGTCGTTGCTCATCTGGAGGCAGGGTGTGATGACCCACAAGTATAGGGGATCAATCGTAATCCTTTCGATAAGTAAGAGTGTCGAACCCAATGAGGAGGAGAAGAAAATGACAAGTGGTTTTCAACAAGATATTCTCTACAAGCACTGAAATTATAAGTAATGAGTAGTTTGATAGCAAGGTAATTTGAAACGAGCAAGTAATGGTAAATAATATGTAGCAAGGTAGCCCAACCCTTTTGTGGCAAAGGACAGGCCAAAACGGTCTCTTATAATAAGCAAGCGTTCTTGAGGGTACACGAGAATTTCATCTAGTCACTTTCATCATGTTGGTTTGATTTGTGTTCGCTACTTTGATAATTTGATATATGGGTGGACCGATGCTTAGGTGTTGTTCTTACTTGAACAAACATCCTACTTATGACTAACCCCCTCGCAAGCATCCACAACTACGAGAAAAGTATTAAGATAAAATCTAACCATAGCATTAAACTTTTGGATCCAGATCGGTCCCTTACGAAGTAGCGCATAAACTAGGGTCTAAGCTTCTGTCACTCTAACAACCCATCATCTAATAACTACTCCACAATGCATTCCCTTAGGCCCAAATATGGTGAAGTGTCATCTAATCGACATTCACATGACACCACTAGGGGAATCACAACATACATACCATCAAAATATCGAACACATATCAAATTCACATGATTACTTGCAACAAGATTTCTCCCATGACCTCACAAATGATAATCATGCTCATGATCAGAGGGATATTAAATAGCATAATGGATCTGAACATATAATCTTCCACCAAATAAATCATATAGTAATCAACTACAAGATGTAATCAACACTACTAGTCACCCACAAGCACTAATCTAAGGTTCTGGTACAAAGATTGAACACAAGAGATGAACTAGGGTTTGAGAGGAGATGGTGTTGTTGAAGATGTTGATGGAGATTGCCCTTCCCAAAATGGGAGAGTTGTTGGTGATGATGATTTCCCCCTCCGGGAGGGAAGTTTCCCCGGCGGAATCACTCCGCCTGAGGGCAAAAGTGCTCCTGCCCAAATTCCACCTCGAGACGGCGGCGCTTTGTCCCGAAAGTCATCTCCTTTTTTTTCTAGGTCAAAATGACTTATATACCAGAAGAGGGGCACCGGAGGTGGGCCGAGGAGGGCACAACCTACCAGGGCGCGCCTGGGCTCCCTGGCGCTCCCAGGTGGGTTGTGCCCACCTAGTGGGACCCCTCAGGTACTTATTTGCTCCATTATTCATCATATATTCTAAAATAATTCTCCGTAAATTTTCAGCTCATTTGGAGTTGTGCAGAATAGGTGGCCTGACATAGCTTTTTCAGGTCAAGAATCCAGCTGCCGGTATTCTCTCTCTTTGTGTCAACCTTGCATATTATGACAGAAAAGACATTAAAATTATTCCAAAAGGCATTATTAGGCATAAAACATAGTAAATAATAGTAGGTAAACATGATGCAAAATGGACGTATCAAGGTGGCCATTGCACGTGACAGATGAGGAGATGTAAGTTTTACTTCTTCTTTCTCAACTTGTTGATTGAATCATTCGTTCACTCAATGTGGATCAATACATTGTGTAGTCCGTACGCGCTGACATGATGTACCACAGGAAAGAGGGGCGGCCCTTTACGTACACACACTGTTGGATGAAGCCGAAGGGGCAGTGTGTGTGGGATGACATGATTTGTTATTGAAAAAATTGATGGACAGTTGTGTATGGATGATTTGTGATATTTTCTATCCAAACTTTAATGAATATCAGCCGGTTTGCATGAATTTCGGTTGCTATGTCGAAACCCGACTTGTAATGTATGCGGCTAGCGTTGGATGGCCGGCTTCGGAATCCATGTCTACAGACTAGTACCCCTGTCCACGGACGTATACCGGAGCAAATTTGCGGGTCAGCGTTGGAGATGCCATTATGGAACAAAAAGACATCTGCAATGTTTCCATTTCGTTGGCACCAACTTAAGGTACAACTTGTTTAAAAAAAACTTAAGGTCCAACTAATTTCGCAACTAGAATAACGACCATATGTATACAAATTGACTGCGCTCAAGATGAATTCGAGTCTGACGATCGGCGTGATGCCGACTCTTCCCTCCTCATTGTTCCCCTCCCTCTTCCAATTCGATCATTCGTTTGTCTCTCAGATCCACCACTACTCTCCTTCTTCGGTTCTGATCCCTTCTCTCATAATTGGTTTCTCTTCCTCTAGTGTTATTTCCCGTGGCCGAGGTAGGATTTTCTCAAGTCCTAGTTTTTGAGGAAGGGGGTATGGAAGGAAAATTAAAAAATTGCTAGTGCATATGTGTATATACAAGCAAACACATCATGTTGGGGGAGGGCCTATCCAATGCTGGCCACCATGTCTCTGCCAATAGTTGTTTCTCCCTATCACTTCTCTATTTCTCTTCTCTCTTGATCGTTCTCTCAATCCCTGGCCTCCTTAGTCGCTCTGTATGCCAAGAAAAACCACACTTGGCGCATGTGTGTTGAGCACCAACCCCTGAACAAGGCATGCGCCAAGGATCCTTTCGTGCTGCTATGTATCGACCAAGTGATTGATTCCATTCCATGGCCAGTTGCAAGCGTTTGCGTTTTTTGGATGCATATTTAGGCTATCATTAGATAAAAATGAAGTAGTCGGACGATATCAAGACTTCCTTTATCATCATCCCGCCCTATGAAACTTTCTGCTACATTTTCATGTCATTTGATCTGAAAGCGTTGGTGTGACTTACAAGTGGTATATTTGGAAATCTTTACACTGCCAGGTCAGCAGGAACGTCCACACTTATATCGACGACATCGTGGTAGGTCCAAGTGCAGGGATGATCTCTTGGCAAATTTGGCGGAAACCTTCGCAGACCTCAAGCGGATCAGTTTGAAGCTTGACTGGTAGAAATGTGTCATCAGACTACCTGCAAGGAAGCTCCTTGGTTTTGTCATTTATGGATGCGAGATCGAGGCCAACCCAGAGAAGATCGAAGCGATCCTGAAGATGGCCCCACAAAAGAATCTGAAGGACGTGCAGTGATTCACCAGCTGCATTGCAACCCTCAGTTGGTTCATCTCCAGGCTTGGAGAGAAGGGTCTGCCACTCTACTAGCTCCTCAAGAAATTCGATTCTCTCGAGTGGACTGATTGGGCGTAATTGGCCTTCAATGACCTCAAGGGCTTGCTCTTCACTCCACCAATGCTCTCCGACCGGGCTGAGAGGGAGCCCATGATCCTTTACATCACCGTCCACCAACCGTGTGACCGAGTGTTGTCCTGGTGGTCATAGTCTACTATGAAAGTGAATTTCTCTCCGAGTCCAAGCTGACATATCCACATTACCAGAAACTAGTCTATAGCATGTTTCTGTCATCAAAGAAGCTTCTCCATTACTTACAAGCCCACTCGATCATCGTGGTCAGCAGTACCCCCTTGGCAGACATCATCGGCAATAGGGATACCAATTGTCGGGTGGCGAAGTGGGCCATCAAGCTAGGGGTGCACAACATCATCTTTGAACCGCAAAAGGCTATCTAGTTGCAAGCTCTAGTATAAAGGGAAGTACACCGTTAATTTGTCATGAGAGTGCACTTGATCATCTTTTTTTTGTCTGTATATTATTCATGTGCAAGACGTTCTGTTCATGTAAACAGAATTGGATAACTAACTACATGATATTTCCGACCATCTCACAGTTATGTCATGCATCTAATTCGCTCGAAATTGATATGCTGTGTTCTAGATAACTAAATTTAATTAGGGCATCCACATTGCAAAAGCACTAGAAAGTGCATTTTTTATGTGACAGAATCGATAAGTTTTAATTCTGGTATTGCATCATTTCGTCGTGACATGCAGCCTCCATGTGTTTTCCTTTCTTTCAGGCTGTCTAGAGGAGCTATGACAAAAGCCAACTTGCTTGAACTCAATCGTCCGTAAGCCTCCCTAAATTACATACATACATCAATAAAAAAAAACCGTTGGTCTACCTCCTTGTGGAAATACATAAGTACTCCCTTCGTCCGAAAATACTTGTCGGCGAAATGGATATATCTAAGACATAATTTAGTTCTAGATACATTCATTTTTATTCATTTCTCTGACAAGTATTTTTGAACAGAGGGAGTATATGGTAACACTTACATGCTCATACTGTAGGGCTAGAGGTCAAAACCTCATACCAAATCTTTATCTGGTGTGCTTCTAAAATTATGGATTTCATATAATTAGTTACTCGGTTATATAATACTCCCTCCGTTTCTAAATATTTGTTTTTTAGAGATTTCAAATAGACTACCACATACGGATGTATATAGACATATTTTAGAGTGTAGATTCACTCATTTTGCTTCGTATGTAGTCACTTGTTGAAATCTCTAAAAAGACATATTTAGGAACGAAGGGAGTACAATCTTCCATAATAGTTTTTTGAACTGAATTCAATCAGCTTCCTTCGATATATTCAACGACAAACACACACTCAATGACGATTTGACAGTCATGCAGAAGAAACTCCACAACCAAATTGATTGCTAATCACTGCTGTATATAGTCTGTTGGTAATCTAAAACCAGACTAGGAGGGTGTTTGGATCCAAGGGATTATTTTTAGTCTGACTAAAAATAGTCTTTTTTAGAGGCTAAAGTTCCAAGCGCCCCTGACTAAAGAGAGGCTAGGACTAGTCTTGAGGCTAAAAAATTTTAGTCATAGGAAACCTACTAAAATATGTATTAGCCCTCTCTCTCCTCATTTAATTTCTCTCCTTTAACACATGCGAGTTCTGGATTGGAGGGTTTGGAGAATAATAAATGCTCAATAACTTGATTTTAGTCTCTTTAGTATTTGGATCCAAACATGGGTGAGGCTAGCAAGTTTTAGTCCCACTACTTTTAGTCATGGACTAAAACGTATTCAAGCACCCTCTAGGCTCCTCCTAAACGGGTTCTGCAAACTCATACTCCCTCCATCCGGAAATACTTATCATCAAAATAAATAAAAGGGAATAGATCTAGACGTATTTTAGTTCTAGATACATCTCTTTTTACCTATTTTAATGACAAGTATTTTCGGACAGAGGGAGTACACACAACATATCCGCAACAAAAATGTTGATATTGTAATAGTACTCAGCACAAAAATATTCCCAAAGCGGAAAAAGAAGCATTCTGCATGTCACATATATCAAAATATTAAACGAAGTCTCAACAGCACTTAAAAGATTAACGACGCTTAATTAGCATTATTACAAAAAAGGGCTTCCCCAGTTTTATATATAAAGCAACCATCACCGAACAAGGTGATACAAACACATCCCACACCTGATGCTTGGAGTTTGTTGGGATCGCTTAGCATTATTTCCCATATTGATGATATGACTGAAACCTACGCATTCAGAAGCAAGTACAAATATGAGAACACATCGTCGGTGCTTCCACTCACTTACACCGAACCTTACAAGCATTCAAAGTCGGTGGCCATGGAAGCTCACAAGGATAGGCCACAACACTTATGTCGGCATTCTTCTTGCATTTGTACTCCGCCACCTCCATGGTCTCAAGGTCGACCGAGAACATCCATACTTTTGCTGCCGCGGCTAGGACTACAGACCCCTTGTCGGCCGCAATAATCTCCAGGGCACCGCTACCACCTTCAAAGTACTCCTCTTTGTATCCTACCAGCCCACTTGTAGCCTCCGTCAACTGGATGCTCTTTTCAAGCACCGAGCTCTCCATGTTATAAAACAACGCCACAAAGATCCGTAGAGTGCTGCCATGCAAGCAAACAACACGAATCTTGTCGTACTGACTGCTATGATCAACAAGACGGAAGACCGACCCTCGAGCGACGTCGGGCAGACTGTAGACTTGGGTGTATCCATCGAAAAGCACCAAGGCTCGATCATCTTGTCTGATACCCCAATACGGAAAATGCGTCGTGCGTCCCAAAAAATAGAGAGACTCTGGGCCATGAAGATTAGGAGACGACTGTCCATGGTACTCCTTCTTGAGGTACCACCCTGGCGGACGGTTCAAAACCAATCTACCACAATGAGTGTAGTAGTAGAACACGCAGACCCTGGCCCTGCCAATCTCCTCGCACACGCGGTCATGCCTTTGGTAAAGCAGGCAGACCACCTCGAACGTGGACTGATTATAGCTCTTCTCCTCCCATGAACCCACGTTAATTGCCCTGGGTCCATAGAGGAAGGCGCCGAAGTAGCGCTCGTGCTTCATCTCCTCCATGCGCGGGATGAGTTGGTAGCGGCGCGTGGCCGGCTCGCAGAGCACCAGGTCGGGGAAGCAGCGGCGCATCCACCCCGTCTTCCTCTTGGCGAGGAGCAGCACGCTGCGGGAGCTGTCGAGGATCTCCCATGGCCCGCCGCCGCCGGGGAGAAAGTCGAGGGAGAAGCGGCGGCGGTCCACGGCGGCCACCGCAAGCGGGGAAGGAACGAAGACAGGACCGCTGGCGGGCGCGGCGCGGTTGTTGCGGTAGCTGCCTACGACAAGGGGGTGTAGTAGTTGTCGACGGGGGATGATGATCTGAACGATAATTCGGCGCCACCGCCTGCACGTGGCGGCGGCGCGGATGAACCAGAGGGGCCAGCCGAGGCGCTCGAAGATGAGCCTGAGGAGCTTGTCAGGGACGTGGTGCACGGTCGTCGTCGTCGGAGCCACCGGCGCCGCCCGTAAGTTCTTGTTGGGCGCCATGCCTGGGATCGAGTTTTTTGAACATGTACGAGTTGATCGATCGGCAGAGGTTCCTACGAGGCCGATTGGTGCTCCAATTATGTAGGAGCATCTTCTGATCTGATTGGAGTTTGACCAGGTTTATTTATATATGTCCGTTCATGGATCCGGTCTTGACGCGCGCGCGCGGGGGACAGGCGTATGCGCTTTGAGATTCGTATATGCGCACGCGTGGATCTTTCAGAGTCTGTCTTCCTTTTCTTTTTTTGAGATTCATCTTTCAGAGTCGGTCTACTAGTTGTTGATGAAAGGAAAGCCTATTCCCGCAACAAAAAAATACAGTGGTATATATGAATGGAAGCCTTGGCCTGCAGGATTACGTTTCCTTACCGCACATTGCACAATCTTTCAGCGCCTTGTTTGCCGGACACGTGCGATACAGAACACAGAAAGGGAGGGTGAGGATAGGGTCGGCGCAGCCTGGGTAGTGTCGGCGGGCAGGACGGCCGGCCGGCCGGAATTTGTTGAGGATCGCCTGACCGGTTAATTTAGGGAGAAGGTGAGAGACAGCTCCATCGATCGGCCGGAATTTGTTACAGTATGATATGATACTGATCCTGTTGCTTGGGTCCTGTGTAGCTAGGTCGTTTTGATCCTTGCATGCACGCTGTAGGTGTAGTAGTAGTAGTATGTTTGAGCTCTTGCTCCTTCCCTTTCTTGCTTTATCTTGCTTGTTGCTCTTATGGATGATCGCTTTATTTATAAAGCAATATAGCGGGGCCAAAGCCTATTTTGAGACTGTCTCGACTAGAGGTTGTATTCTCTACCCTCCCTCTATCTATCTTATCTATAAATAAACATGCAGTTCTCTTGCAAAAAAATTTGTTTTGCATGCGTGCATGCGGCAGCTGGGACGTGGGAGATCAATGGCCACCGGAATTGTCATGGTTTGATGATTAATGATCCGACATGATACTCTAACCTAAAATTTCAGTCCCTTGCTTCTGGTGTTTTACACTTCAATACGTACACACACTTGTGATATCATCTCGTCAGCATATATATAGTATCTGTGGATGCCCTGGGTTTTTGACTAGTTGAACTAATCATCTTGCATTGACAGATTTTCTGAACGTAATCTCAAGTCGCAACCGTGGCCTTACAGTGCAACACCCCTCTGGTGAAGCCCCAACTGGCCCAAGTCTACATCACCCCTTCCCTTAACACGATACAAATTCCAGGTTTGCCTTGCTCGTTCCATGAGTAACCGATGCTCATTTTCTGATTGATCGAGAGTTCGACACACTGGATGTTGCTACCTCCTTTCATGCCAGCTCTTTCCAAATTTTAGTGTACGTTCGAGGAGTAGCATATTTTAGGGATCTTAAGTGTCACAACATCTTGTAATATCATCATATAGCACGTGTGAAAGCAACTGTGGATGCACCGGTTTATGACTAGTTTATCTTACTATATATCTTGCATTGACAGGTTCTCTGAATATACATGAAATAATGGCCTTACAGAGTCAGTGCTACGCCCCTCTGCTCAAGCCTAAACTGGCCCAAGTCTCGGCCAGCCCTCCCCTAAGCGCGATACAGATTGCAGGTTTAACTTCTTTTTTGCCACCATTTCAGTGTATGTTTGAGTAGTAGCGGATTTTACGGATCGTGTTTTTTTATTCGTGTCGTTGTTTCAAATGGAAATTTAAACCTCTTAATAATGATAACTGTTGTTTACGGGACATACATTTTGACTCACACATCTTGCATGCCTGTCAAGCTCCTGTCCGATCACTTCCCCTTCTTCTTGCCGATGACAGTGGTCCTCGGCGACCTCGCACGTTCAAGTTTGAGAATTTCTGGACAAAGATCCCAGGTTTTATGGGTGTTGTGCAGCAGGCTTGGCAAGAACCAATCTCTCATTCGGAGCCCTGTCATGTTTTATTCCATAAGCTAAAGAATCAAGCTTGCATCTGTCTAGATGGAGTAAGGGACTCTTCTCCAAGGCCAAGCTTCATCTTCATCCGGCCTTGCTGATCATCCTTCAACTTGACATTGCTCAAGAATCTCTCCCTCTCTCCCATGATGAGCAGGACCTCCGGATTAGGCTGAAGAGGCGGGTCATGAGCCTGGCTGTGTTAGAGAGGGCGCGTAAGAAGCAGTGTGCTCGCATCTCCAACATCAGAGAGGGAGACGCTAACACCAAGTTTTTCCATCTCAGGGTCAACGGTAGACGGCGCAAGAACCACATACACCGGTTAAAGCATAACAATGGGTGGGTCACCGACCACTTGGAGAAGGAAACTATTGTGCATAATCATTTCTCCAGCGCCATTGGAAGAGGCACGCTAAGGAGTCGGGATTTTAATTGGGCGAATATTGAAATGGGCCAGGTTGATTTGGAAGGTCTTGATTCACCTTTCACTGAGGAGGAGGTCAAGTGCACCATTGATCATATGCCGTGCGACAAGGTACCCGGCCCGGATGGCTTTACCGGTGCTTTCTTTAAGTCTTGTTGGGATATCATTAAGGTGGAGGTCATGGCTGTGATTCGTAACTTTGGCAACCTACATGTAGACAACTTCCAGTGGCTCAACTCCGCTAATATTGTGCTTCTGCCCAAGAAGGATGGGGCAGAAGACATCACCGAATTCCGGCCCATTAACCTCATCCATGCCATTGCCAAGATTGTCTCCAAGATGCTTGCAGCGAGGCTTAGCCCACACATGAACAACCTCATATCCAACGCCCAAAGTGCTTTCATAAAGAAGAGAAGCATTCATGACAACTTCATGTACGTTAGAAACCTTGCACGCCGCCTCCACAAGAATAAGACTCCTTCACTCCTTTTCAAACTGGACATCCGAAAAGCTTTTGACTCAGTCCGGTGGGAATATGTCCTTGATATTCTTCAGCAGCGCGGCTTCCCTAACAGATTTCGTGACTGGATTGCTGCCCTTCTTAGCACCTCATCATCACTCCTCAATGGGGTTCCCGGTTCTCTGATTAGCCACGGGAAGGGCCTTCGGCAAGGAGACTCGATGTCACCACTTCTTTTTGTTATTGTGATTGACCCGCTACAGCAACTGCTAAACTCAGCCACGCGGATTGGGCTTCTGCACAAGATTAGAGGGTGTGGCACCATTATTCGGACATCACTCTATGTTGACGACGCGGCTGTCTTTGTGGCGCCAATTCGGGAGGATATTAGAAACATGACCGACATCCTGGAGGGGTTTGGTGAGGTCACAGGGATGCACACAAACTTTCACAAGAGCTCTGTGGTGCCTATTCGGTGTCGGCACTTGGATTTGGACGCCATACTTGAGGACATGCCAGCCACTCGAGCTTCTTTCCACATGAGATATCTCGGATTGCCGCTTTCTGTTTGGCAACTTAAGCGAGTGGACTATCAACACCTGGAGGACAAAATTGCGAACAAGCTTGTGCCTTGGGAGGGCATGCATATCACCTCCATTGGACGTGGGGCTCTTGTGAAGTCAGTCCTCACCTCCCAGGCCATCCACCACCTCACCCCACTCATTGTGCCACCATCCGTTCTCCAGAGCATCAATAAGATTGAGCGTGCTTACCTTTGGGCGGGCACGAAAAAGGTCTCCGGAGGGAAGTGCAAGGTTAATTGGGAAATGGTCTGTAGGCCTACTCACCTAGGAGGATTAGGTGTACTACATCTTGACAAATTTGCCAGAGCTCTCCAGTTGCGTTGGCCATGGTATGAGTGGCATGACCCAACGAAGATTTGGGTTGGTTCTGGAAACCCATGCGACAAAGAGGACATGGATCTTTTTTATGCTCTCACCACCATCACAGTTGGCAATGGGGAAAGGACGCCATTTTGGGACGCGTCGTGGCTCAGCGGCAAGAAGCCAATTGATGTTGTACCCCTCATATACAAGATGTCGAAGCGCAAAAGTTGGAAGGTTAGTAGGGCCTTGCATGATGATGCGTGGATCAAGGCCATCGACATGCATTGTGAGCTGACTTGGAATCATGTGACTCAATTCATCGAACTGTGGTCTCTGCTCTCTCATATAAACATCTCCCAAGACGTCCATGACACCATCATTTGGAAGCTCTCCCCTAATGGGGAATACTCGGCCAAATCAGCATATAAGTCACAATTCATGGGAGCTATCCTCACGCCCATGAACAGGGTCATTTGGAAAGTCTGGGCACCCCCCAAGGTCAAATTCTTCGCATGGCTAGCCATCCAAAATAGGGTGTGGACGGCTGACCGCCTAGAGCGGCGTGGGTTGCAAAATTGTGGTCTCTGCCCGTTATGCAAGAGGGAGTTCGAGTCCGCCGCTCACCTTTTCTACAGATGTCGGTACACTATGCGGTTATGGAGGCTGATTAGAGATTGGTTGCAAATTGGCGATATCAACACCAACCAGTGGGCGGCTCATCACTCTCTCAGTAGTTGGTGGACTCATATGGCCAGGCGCAGCAAGGCGATGGCGACCCTCACCTTGCTCACCACCTAGACCATTTGGAATGAGAGAAATGCAAGGGTCTTCCAGAAGAAATCGACGCCCCCCCAAATCATCTTGCGAAACTTGAAGGAGGAAGCTAGGCTCTGGATGCTAGCAGGGGCTAAACACCGAGTAATTTGATGTCTGAGAGTAATGACTTTGTATTCATGGGCCTCATGTGGCTCCGACTTAAACCTTGTCTCCTCCCTTAATTAATGAATGAGGCAAATCTTTTGCCTTTGCGTTAAAAAAAACTATGTGTACGCTTTGGTGAACAAAGTTGAACTATAAATTTGCCATGTTTCAGAATACTATATGGCTTACTACATTGTCCCGGCAGTCTTTCTTCCCCAAATGGAAGAAAAATTTCCAGGATTCTACACAAATTATTTTGGTGTCTAGGTGTGATCTGATCATCGGAATGCATGAACTGTACTGAATTCTTCCAAGGACACATCTGAATGTTGCTTATCTGATCTAATTATCGCAATTCACAGGTTATGGAGCTGCACTCATGATGGTGGCAGGAACGACCTTGCTTGGGCCACCTTCTCTTGATCACCCCACATAACCGGAGGCGTCCTCGGTGGTTTCCATGGCTCACCGCCATAATGCTAAGATGTCGAGCCCACGAGTAGCACACGCTCCATGTTACTCTGGCCGAGGCTTGAGATCAACGAGCAAGGTTTGAGGATTTCATCGTCGAGAGGGAAAAAGGATGATCGTTTCGTCACCAGAGCAATGCTTGAGGGTTTCACTGAGCACGCGTTAGATGTCATGGCCGTCGCACAAGAGGAGACACGGCTTTTCTTAGGCTAGCACAACCTTGCAAATGTAGCTCGTATCATCGCACACACCATTGTTATAGTTCTTTGTGGGCTATGCGCTTGATGAGGTAAATAAAGTGCATTTTAGATTTTAGAGTCATACTTATGTATGTCTAGCTGTGAGTTCATGCTTGATTTTTGTCGTAAATTTGTCTTGCATCGCAGATCTTCCGAAGGATTTTCCAAGCCACACGTGGTCAAGCGGTTGGTGCTCGTGTTGTGGCAGGAAGCAGTGAAACTAAGATGTCGACACTCGAGGAGTATGGGACGAATCTTACAAAATTAGCACAGGAGGTACTATGTGCCAGACTGACTGTGCATTGCAAATTAATTTGAACACAGATGAGAATGTTTAAAGAGAAGATATGCCATTTTTCTTCAGGAGAAGTTGGTACCTGTTGTTGGAAGGGAAAAGGAGATCGAGAGTGTCACGCAAATCTTGGGCAAAATGAAGAAGAAGAACCCCTGCCTGATTGGAGAGCCTGGTGTTGGGAAAACGGTGATAGTCGAAGGGCTTGCTCTCGACGCCGTCGAGGATGTGCTGAAACAATTCAAGGGAAAACGGTTTGTGCTTGTTCTGATGACATCTCTCCTCTTTTGACTAAATTTTTGACTTGTTTCGTACAAAAAAATGTTCTGATCATAATTTTTGTAGTTTTAGCAGTCCTGCACGTTTTGTGTGAGATGAAGACTTATACTCCCTCCGTCCGGAAATACTTGTCGCAAAAATGCATAAAAAAGGATGTATCTAGAACTACAATATGTCTAGATACATCCATTCCTTGGACAAGTATTTCCGGACGGAGGGAGTACTAGTTAGCTGCTCTTGTTATAAATATGAACTATCATGGCAAGTTATCAGCCTTGACATGGGGCTCCTAGTTGCTGGCACCAAATACCGCGGAGAGTTCGAAGAAAGGCTGAAGAACTTGATGGAAGAACTCAAACAGAACAGCGAGGTAATACTGTTCCTCGATGAAGTTAACACTCTGGTAGGAGCAGGAGCAGCAGAAGGTGCTATCAACGCTGCCAACATTCTGAAGCCAGCACTGGCAAGAGGTGAAATTCAGGTACACCAAGAATGTTCTGCATAGTTGGTCAATTGGTCGTGGCGACATCGTCGGTGATGAAAAATTGCTCACCGTAATTTTGGTTGTCAGTGTGCTCGCCTGGCGACCGCATGGCCTTGGTCGTCATGGCTCACGTCAGCTGAGCCTCATGAGGTGAACTTTGCATAGAACTCTCCGCCCCTCGGGAGCCAGCCTGGGGAGGCTGGTCCCCCCGAGGGTCTAGGCGTCGTCCGCCTCACGAGGCTTGGCCCCTCACGAGGGTCTTGAGTTGTTGATGTTGAAGCTGGGCCGTACCAAGCCGTCGATGGAGCCACGTGGCGGGCCGCAGGCAGGCAGGGCTAGATACCCCCATATCCAGGACGCCGACAGTAGCCCCCGGGCTCAAGGCGCGCTCGGACTTGGCTTCCAGGTGAAGCCAAAGGGCAAGTGCGGAGCGCCGTGGGCCCTAACCGCCTGCGTCTTGATGACGCGTGGCGATTGACGGGACGTGCGCGACTCCGCTTCCCCACGCTTCCTCGGCAACTGCTGGACTTGACAACTGCATGCTGCATGCAGAGAGAATCATCATTACTGGAGATCGTGGGAGGCTGATGATTTACCTTCTCCTGGCTATAAATGCACGAGCGGGCAGAGCCCTTCGCCCATCTTTCCTTCATCTTGCTTCTGCGTGCTTCTTCTCTTCTCCATCTTGCTCACATGGCATCGCCGAGGAGGTTGATAACCCACAAGTATAGGGGATCAATTGTAGCCTCTTTTGATAAGTAAGATTGTCAAACCCAACAAGGAGCTAAAGGTAGAACAAATATTCCCTCAAGTTCTATCGACCACCGATACAACTCTACGCACGCTTAGCGTTCGCTTTACCTAGAACAAGTATGAAACTAGAAGTACTTTGTAGGTGTTGTTGGATAGGTTTGCAAGATAATAAAGAACACGTAAATAAAAAAAGTAGGGGTTGTTTAGATAAAGAAGCAGTAAAGTAAATATAGCGAATGTGGAAAAGTGGTGGTAGGAGTTGTGAAATTGTCCCTAAGCAATTGACTACTTTACTAGACCGATAGCAAGTTTTATGTGGGAGAGGCATAATCTAACATACTTTCTCTTCTTGGATCATATGCACTTATGATTGGAACTCTAGCAAGCATCCGCAACTACTAAAGATCATTAAGGTAAAACCCAACCATAGCATTAAAGTATCAAGTCCCCTTTATCCCATACGCCAGAACCCCCTTACTCGGGTTTATGCTTCTGTCACTCAAGCAACCCACTATAAGCGAATCATGAACATATTGCAACACCCTACAGCGGGAATCCCTCACGCTTGCGCAATACAGAGGGCACAATAGGACAACAACATAACCACAAGCAATTAAACCAATCATAGCAATTCATCAATCACTGGTAGGACAATAAAAATCTACTCAGACATCATAGGATGGCAACACATCATTGGATAATAATATGAAGCATAAAGCACCATGTTCAAGTAGAGGGTACAGCGGGTTGCGGGAGAGTGGACCGCTGAATATAGATGGGGGAAAGTGATGGAGATGTTGGTGAAGATGGCGGAGGTGTTGGTGTAGATCGCGGTGATGATGATGGCTCCCGGCAGCGTTCCGGTGCCACAGGAAGCAAGGGGGAAAGAGCCCCCCTTCTTCTTCTTCTTCCTTGACCTTCTCCCTGGATGGGAGAAGGGTTTCCCCTCTGGTCCATGGTCTCCATGGCGTGGGAGGGGCGAGAGCCCCTCCGAGATTGGATCTGTCTCTTTGTCTCTCTCTGTTTCTGCGTCCCCGGATTCTGACCTTTCATCGTTTCTTATATATCCAGAGATCCGTAACTCCGATTGGATTGAAACCTTTGCCCAGATTTTTCTTCGAAAATTAGGTTTCTTGCGGCAAACGAAGAGCGTCAACCGCCTTATCGGGTGCCCAAGAGGATCTGGGGCGCCCCTGCCCCCTAGGGCGCGCCCCCTGCCTCGTGGCACCCTCGGCCACCGTCTTGTGTTGGTTTTTCTTCCCAAAAATCATAAATATTCCAGAAATGATCTCCTTCCATTTTTATCCCGTTTGGTGTTTGATATTGGGTTTCTGCGAAACATAAAACATGCAACAAACAGGAACTGGCACTGGATCAATTTGTTAGTCCCAAAAATAATATAAAAAATTGCCAAAAGTATATGAAAGTTGTAGAATATTGGCAAGGAACAATCAAAAATTATAGATACGACAGAGACGTATCAGCATCCCCAAGCTTAATTCCTGCTCGTCCTCGAGTAGGTAAATGATAAAAAGATAATTTTTGATGTGGAATGCTACCTAGCATAATCTTGATCATATGTCTAATCATGGCATGAGTATTAAGACATGAGTGATTCAAAGCAATAGTCTATCATTTGACACAAAAACAATAATACTTCGAGCATACTAATAAATCAATCATGTCTTTTCAAAACAACATGGCCAAAGAAAGTTATCCCTACAAAATCATATAGTCTGGCTATGCTCCATCTTCATCACACAAAATATTCAAATCATGCACAACCCCGATGACAAGCCAAGCAATTGTTTCATACTTTTGATGTTCTCAAACCTTTTCAACTTCCACGCAATACATGGCGTGAACCATGGATATAGCACTACGGATGGAATAGAGTATGATGGTGGAGTTTGTGTGGAGAAGACAAAAGGAGAAAGTCTCACATCGACGCGGCTAATCAGCGGGCTATGGAGATGCGCATCAATTGATATCAATGCGAGGAGTAGGGATTGCCATGCAACAGATGCACTAGAGCTATAAGTGTATGAAAGCTCAAACTGAAACTAAGTGGGTGTGCATCCAACTTGCTTGCTCATGAAGACCTAGGGCATTTGAGGAAGCCCATCGTTGGAATATACAAGCCAAGTTCTATGATGAAAATTCCCACTAGTATATGAAAGTGATAACTCAAGAGACTCTCTATATGAAGAACATGGTGCTACTTTGAAGCACAAGTGTGGTAAAAGGATAGTAACATTGCCCCTTCTCTCTTTTTCTCTCATTTTTTTATTATTTATTTTTATTTTATTTTTTATCTCTTTTTTTGTAGGCTTCTTTGGCCTCTCTCTTTTTTTTTTGGGGGGGGGGCTTCTTTGGCCACTTTTATTTTTTTCATAAAGTCCGGACTCTCATCCCGACTTGTGGGGGAATCATAGTCTCCATCATCCTTTCCTCACTGGGGAAATGCTCTAATAATGATGATCATCACACTTTATTTACTTACAACTCAATATTACAACTCGATATCTAGAACAAAGATATGACTCTATATGGATGCCTCCGGCGGTGTACTGGATGTGCAATGATCTAGCATAGCATAGATATCAAACAGACAAGCCATGAAAACATCATGCTAGCTATCTTACGATCATGCAAAGCAATATGACAATGAATGCTCAAGTCATGTATATGATGATGATGGAAGTTGCATGGCAATATATCTCGGAATGGCTATGGAAATGCCATGATAGGTAGATACTGTGGTTGTTTTGAGGAAGATATAAGGAGGCTCATGTGTGACAGAGCGTATCATATCACGGGGTTTGGATGCACCGGTGAAGTTTGCACCAACTCTCGAGGTGAGAAAGGGCAATGCACAGTACCGAAGAGGCTAGAAATGATGGAAGGGTGAGAGTGCGTATAATCCATGGACTCAACATTAGCCATAAAGAACTCACATACTTATTGCAAAAATCTAGTAGTCATCGAAACAAAGTACTACACGCATGCTCCTAGGGGGATAGATTGGTAGGAAAAGACCATCGCTCGTCCCCGACCGCCACTCATAAGGAATCACAAACTTCAACACAAGTATTTCTACAATCCACAACTACCCACTAGGATGACTCTAATATCACCACCTTTATATCGCAAAACTATTGCAAGGAATCAAACATATCATATTCAGTGATCCACAAGTTTATGTAGGATTTTATGACTAACCATGTGATTGACCAATTCCTGTCATCTCTCTAAATTGATATAAGTGAAGCAAGAGAGTTTAGTTCTTTGTACAAAAGATATGCCCATGCTCTAACAAATTTAAGTGAAGCAAAAGAGCATTCTACAAATGGCGGTTTTCTATGTGAAGAGAAACAGGCAATCCAAACTTCAAATGATATAGGTGAAGCACATGAAACATTCTATAAAGCCATACTCAAAAGATTTAAGTGAAGTGCAATGAGCATTCTACAAATCAACCAAGTACTATCTCATATCAGCATGGTGCATAAAAGAAAAGTGAAAACGAAATGCGAAAGAAGCTCCAAGACTTGCACATATCGCATGAACAAAACGAATTCAAAAACATACCGATACTTGTTGAAGAAAGAGGGGATGCCTTCCGGGGCATCCCCAAGCTTAGACGCTTGAGTCTCCTTGAATATTTACTTGATATGCCTTGGGCATCCCCAAGCTTGAGCTCTTGTCTCTCCACCTTTTCCTCATATCGAGACCTTCTCGATCAAACACTTCATCCACACAAAACTTCAACATAAAACTTGGTAAGATCCGTTAGTATAATAAAGCAAATCACTACTCTAAGTACTGTTGCAAACCAATTCATATTTTGTTTTTGCATTGTGTCTACTGTAATATAACTTTTACATGGCTTAATCCACTAATAGAAATTGATAGTTTCATCAAAACAAGCAAACTATGCATCAAAAACAGAATCTGTCAAAAACAGACCAGTCTGTAGCAATCTGAACATTCACCATACTTATGGTACCCCAAAAATTCTACCAAAATTGGGAAACATAAAAAATAATTACAGAAATACAGTGCAAAAAGAATCAGAACCGTTTGATGTTCCAGTAAAAAATGTAAAATCGCGCACTACAGCCAAAGTTTCTGTCCTGCACCGTACAAACCAACAAGCATTGTAAACATGCTAAAGGCAAACCTTGGCACATTATTTTCATAATACAATGTAATTGTACAAGGGGATAATTATTTTTGATGAAAAGTTTCTGTAATTAAGATTCACAAAGTTTCCGTGAGCATGAACAAAGTTCAAGGAGCTCCCCCACTTCAACAATGCTTGTCTCTCTCACTTTCACTTTCCTTTTTGAAAAGTTTTGGGTTCCCCTATTTATTTTTTGTTTTTAGACTATATAAAAGCACTCAACAGAAATAAATGACTCTCTAAAACTTCTGGGTTGTCTCCCTGGCAATGCATTCTTTAAAGCCATTAAGCTAGGCATATAGTGCTCAAATAATATATCAAAGCCAATTTTAATTAACAATGATTTGTAATTTAGTAGTGAGCACAAAGTAACATATATCCAGCAACAACGAAGTCTAACTCTCTTCCTATGCATCGGCATGTCATAAAAGAACAATTCATGAACACAAAGTAAAGGCCAATGCATAGTATAAACAGTTTCTTGCACTTCTATCATATTGGAAACATAGAGAGGTGGAGATATAGTTCCTCTCTCATAATAATTGCAAGTAGGAGCAGCAAGCACATGCATATTATATCTATCAAAATCATCATGTGTAGTAGTAAAACGCAACCCATCAATATAATCCCTAATAAGCACAAACTTCTCCGATATAGTGTAGTTTGGAGAATTCAAAAAGATAATAGGACTATCATGCGTGGGTGCAATAGCAACAATTTCATGTTTAACATAAGGAACTATAGCAAGTTCATCTCCATAAGCATCATTCATATTGACATCATGGCCACAAGCATAGCAAGCATCATCAAAAAGGGATATTTCAAGAGAATCAACGGGATCATAACAATCATCATAGCAATCATCCTTCGGTAAGCACGAAGGGGAATTAAACAATGTATGAGTTGAAGAGTTACTCTCATTAGAAGGTGGGCACGGGTAGCTAATCCGCTCTTCCTCCTTTTGTTCTTCGCTCTCCTCATCATCTTTTTCATACAATGAGCTCACAGTTTCATCAATTTCTTCTTCCATGGACTCCTGCAAAATATTAGCCTCTTCTTGGACAGCGGAGACTTCCTCAATAAATGCATCAATATCGGCATTATATTCATAATTTTCATAACAATATTTAAGTATAGAAAAATTTTCAGGTCTGTAAACAGCATCATAAAGATTTTCACACGTTTTAAACAAAGATTCAATCTCATAAGAACCCATAAAAGCAACAGATTCTACTATTTGTTACACATCATAGTAATCATATATACCATTAGCATAAGAAGCTAAGGTTTCATTATCATTAAATTTGCATGAAAAGGAAAGGTGTGGAGCCTTCATCCTAGAGCAACAAGTATAATCATATCTCAAGCATAGTTGACGAGCATACCAATGCAACATATGAATTTGATCCCATAATAGTTTCCCTTTTGTGTTAAGCAATAATCCCTAAATTATTCACGTTGATCCAACGTGTCTCCCATAACATAATTGAATGGGGTTTTCTTAGGATTATCAAAGTAGTACATAATATCTTTCACATAACTAGCATCGAGAGTTTTAGGAGGTTCCCCATCTCCATGAGTAGCAAGTACACCTATTTTTTTTTGTATTTCGTGTTCCATATCCATAACTAAAGATAGAGAACAACTTAGAACAGCAAATAAAATTCCTTAGTGATAAAGCAAACAAGCACACAAGAGAATATTCACCCCACGCTATGACTCCTCGGCAACGGCGCCAGAAAAAAGGTCTTGATAACCCACAAGTACAGGGGATCAATTGTAGCCTCTTTTGATAAGTAAGAGTGTCAAACCCAACAAGGAGCTAAAGGTAGAACAAATATTCCCTCAAGTTCTATCGACCACCGATACAACTCTACGCACGCTTAGCGTTCGCTTTACCTAGAACAAGTATGAAACTAGAAGTACTTTGTAGGTGTTGTTGGATAGGTTTGCAAGATAATAAAGAACATGTAAATAAAAAAGTAGGGGTTGTTTAGATAAAGAAGCACTAAAGTAAATATAGCGAATGTGGAGAAGTGGTGGTACGAGTTGTGAAATTGTCCCTAAGCAATTGACTACTTTACTAGACCGATAGCAAGTTTTATGTGGGAGAGGCATAATCTAACATACTTTCTCTTATTGGATCATATGCACTTATGATTGGAACTCTAGCAAGCATACGCAACTACTAAAGATCATTAAGGTAAAACCCAGCCATAGCATTAAAGTATCAAGTCCCCTTTATCCCATACGCCACAACCCCCTTACTCGGGTTTATGCTTCTGTCACTCAAGCAACCCACTATAAGAGAATCATGAACATATTGCAACACCCTACAGCGGGAATCCCTCACGCTTGGGCAACATGCACTACTAGATTTTCCACTATAGCCGAGGGTCCAATCACCGTCGGATATCTAAGTTCACCGTCGGATACACTAACAACCGACGGGTCACCGTCGGCTATCCCCCGTCGGCCTTGCTTCGTCAGCCATTACACTTATAGCCGACAGTACCGTCAGATAAAATTGTTTCCTACGGTAATAGGCCGACGGTGAACCGTTAGACATAATTTGGTCATCAGAAGCTCGACGACGCTTATAACCGACGGTTCCCCGTCGGATATTGATTTCCCTGCGGTTATTGCTTCCCGTCAATTTTCTTAATAGTCGACGGTATATTTGACTATAAAGGTTATTATAACCGAGAGGTGTGGCAAACCGTCAGTTAGTATGATTACTCAGGGTCCATAGAACCCTTCGGGGATTCTTTTAGTTGAGAGGTTGCCAGCACCATCATTTCGTAAATTCACCAACGTTTTGAAGTTCCCATGGATATATTGTTTACCCAAGATGCTTGTTGCACCGCAGACACCCTTACAAATTGCTTGCATCGAGGGTTGTTGTATACCAAGAAATTGTGATCCACGATGATAGTATTTCAAAATATTGGCATTTCAAATACATCTCATAATCACACAACTACAAATGACCAAAGAAAATATATTATATTCAGCATAACATCAAAAAGTATAACATGTCTAATGAGTTGAATCAATATTAAATGACCATAGTGATGCATCTAAGAAGTGTCCAATGCAAAACAAAATGGTAACTAAGATATAATGGTCCAAATGTTCCGCATAAGCTAATTGTCGATGAACTTCATAACTTCACTTTGTTGCATGACTCGAAGATCATCAGCCTCATCACCATTATCGGCGTACTGATCATAAGGCTCCTCACCATATATATAATCTCCCATATTTCCATAGATACCATCGTCATCATTAGTATCATGAGCACTATTACAACTCGATTTATCTCCAATATTACTTCCCAATACCTAAGAAGTTATAAGACTAGTTATAAGAGAGATGAACAATGATATAATGTGGCTGAAATTTAATTGAGCTAGAGGGAGCAAACTTACTTGTTCGGAAATCATCACATTGATATAGAAATCACATCTCAGTAAGAATTATTAGTGTCACAATAATATTTCAATCCTTTTTCAACCATACATCTAGCGAATAGAAACTGAAAAGTCAACATGAACAAGAAAAATAAAACGACTCTATTGTTTTGCACCTTTTATGCACAATTGATGCGTTTCCCCCCTTCTATTTTTCCCCTGGCCTACACACACATGTCTCGGTATGCACCAGCCAAGCAAACATAACACACGCAAAAGATCCAAGAATATCTTCTAGGGAACAAGTAGTTGTACGAAGCTAAGCTAGTACTATTCCCTTGTTTGTACGTAGTTGTTTTATCAGCATAGTTCTGTGACTCGTACATATTTGACATCCCAGCTAGCAAGGATTTGCCATTCAGAATCAATCAGACTAGATTAACTTGGGTTGAAACCTTCGATTGCAGATAAGTACTATTATTACTGGCGAGTAATTGGTACGATGGAACCAAAGAGCTGGTACGTACTGTTGAAAGGAAAGAGGGATTGGTGGAATAGTTGTTTTATTGCTTGAGCCTCGTGGGCATATATATAGGAGTACATGATCAACTTGGAGTACAAGACAAGCCAGAATAATTCCTGGTCTATCTTATGTTTCCTAACTAATCACGATACTCAACATCCCCCAGTCACAGCGGTAGCGGCGCAGCGGTGAGGCGGAGAAGAATCGAAGGCAAGCCGACGGACACCCCCACAGTCGTAACGGTCGACGATCGCGAGTCGTGGCTGGAGTGGAAACCAACGAGGTTGCTCAAGCAGCGGTAGCCCTTTGTGCCGTATGTCGATGTAGACGAGAGCGTGGGTGGTGGAGCCGTGGTCGAGGTAGCCGTGCGAAGAATGCCGTGGTCGATGTCGAGTTGGGGTAGCGGTGTCGAGGAAGTCGCCGTGGAGCCGCGGTGCAAGGGGCGCCGAGTTAGCATGGGCGCGATGGTGTCGAAGTAGTGGTGCGCCGGAAAGGAGATGTTGTTGACGAGCGTCGCGCGGGTTTGCCAAGCCGGGGACACATCGTGAGCGAAGGCACGCACGGTGTTGCCAGCACCGGGCATGCGTGAGACGGACGAAGACGAAGTTGACGAAGCGCCGCACCAGCTTGCGAGGCCGGGGACACGTCGTGGATGAAGGCACGATCGGTGTTGCCAGCACCGGGCATGCGTGAGACGAGGACCTGCACGAGCTGTCGCCATGTCGGAGAAGTCGAAGAGGCCAGCAGAGAAGGACTCGGCGGCGGTTGCGGGCGCCAATCGGCGTGGGGCCAATGTCGCCCGCGGTTGTCGGAGTAGATGAAGCGGTCGGGGTAGATACGGCGGCGCTGGCGGCGAGCTGGTGCTGAGCGAAGACGAAAGGGTGGACGGCGGCGTCGGCGGCTACAAAATGGCGGGCGGCGGCTAAAGAAAGCGGCGGCGGCTTTGACGGCGGCGGCGGCGGCTAGGTTAGAAGTCGGCGGCGGTGCTCGAAGTAAGCGAAAAACCCGACAGCGTGGCGAAGACCGGCGCGACGGTGGCGTTCAGCGCCAAGTAAAACGGCGCGGCGCATACCACGGAGGTCGGCGGGGTGACGGCGGAGCGGACGCGGGCAGCGGCGCTTCTGACCCAGCGGCGGCACTTAGCGGCGGCAAGCGGGTCGGGCGGCGGCGGAAGACCTCGGGCGGTGGCGGGGACGCGGGCGCGGCGCTGCGGCGAAGAAGCGGCCGCACGGCGGTTCGCGGTCGGTGCAACCGCGGGGCGACCTCAGGACAGCGGCGTGGACCACGTGCCACGCTTCGCTCTGACGGCGACGAAGCGGCGCCGCGATGACGCTGGTCGGTGCAGCGTGAGGAGAACCACGTGGCGGCGGCGCTGCGGCCGGCAAGGCGACGCAGCGGCAGCCCGATGCTCGATCGGTGGAGAGCGCGCTGAACTCGGGGCGATCTTCACGGGACCTGCGGGGTAGCGTAACCAGGCCAGGTCGGTCGCCTTGGCGTAGATGAGGCGGATCGCGGCGGCGGCGGGTGATCAATCGATCGCGAGTCGAGAGCGCCGCTTCGATGGAGAGTGGTGGCGGCGGAGTCCGGGATGAGGCGGCGGCAGCGGACGGCGGAGACGTCGGCACCGGCACCGGGCTGCCAAAACAGCGCCGGCGCGGCAGCGAGCCCGAACAACCAGCGAACAGCGGCGCCCGAGTTGAGGCGGCAGCAGGCTGATGCAGCCGAGGGCGAGGCGGCGAGTAGACCGCCGAGCCGCCCGTCGCGAGCGGCGGGCGGGTGGCGTGGATCGATGGGCGGGCGGCGCGGCGTCGGCTATGATTGGCCGGCGCATGGCGCGAGCCGCCCGGGTCGCAGCGATGCAGGTGTGTCCGGTCGGTGTAGAAGCGATAACGACCGCGAAGCGACAGGCGGACCGGCAGCAGACGGCGGCTGCCCAGACGGCCGCCTCGGCAGCGTAGCCACGGGTCGGAGAGGCCGCTGGTCGCGCCGGGTCGGAGTAAGCGCCACGGGATCGGCGGCGGCGGCGGCATAAACCGATCACGAATAGATCGGAAAACCAAAAAAACGCCGATCAAAAAGCGACCGGCGAGAGTGAAAAACCGAAGCAAGGGCTCGGGAAAAAGACTCTCTAGGGCAGCGGCCAACACGGCGGCGGACGAACCCTAAATGCAGGCGGCGCGGCCCGGCGGCGGTCATGGAGGCCGACCGCCCGAAGCGGCGCAGCGATCTTGAAGCGGTGGCTGCTAGGGTTTAGGGTCGACTTGCGATAGATACCAGGAATTATTCTGGCTTGTCTTGTACTCCAAGTTGATCATGTACTCCTATATATATGCCCACGAGGCTCAAGCAATAAAACAACTATTCCACCAAAACCCTCTCTCCCTTCTAACATGGTATCTATCGCAAGTCGATCCTAAACCCTAACCGCCGCCGCTCAAGACCTCGCGCCGCCCGGGCGGTCGACCTCTATGACCGCCGCCGGGCCGCGCCGCCCGTACCTAGGGTTCGTCCGCCCGGCCGTGTTGGCGGCTGCCCTAGAAGTCTTTTTTCGAGCCCTTGCTCGGGTTTTTCGCTCTCGCCGGTCGTTTTTGATCGGTGTTTTTTTTTGGTTTTCCGATCTATTTGTGATCGGTTTGCGTCATCGCCGCCGCCGCCGTCGATCCCGTCGCGCTCTACTCCGACCCGGCGCGACCAGCCGCCTCTCCTCCGACCGGTGGCTACACGCGCCGAGGCGACCGTCGAGCCAGCCGCCGTCCAGCGTCGGTCCGCCCGTCGCCCTGCGCCGTCGTCATCGCCTGCACCGACCGACACACCTGCATCACCACGACCGGCGGCCTCGCGCCATGCGTCGGCCAATCATAGCCGCGCTTCGTGCACCGCCCGCCAATCGATCCCGTCACCCGCCTCCGCGCGTCGCACGGCGGCTCGGCGTCTACTCGCCGGCCTCGCCCACGGCTGCATCAGGCTCGTCGGCCACCTCAACTCGGCGCCGCTGCTTCGTTGGTCGTTCGGGCCTCGCTGCCCGGCGTCGGCGCTGTTTTGGCAGCCCGGTGCCGGTGCCGACGCTCTCGGCCGTCCATCGTCGCGCGGCCTCATCCGGACTCCGCCGCCACCACTCCTCCATCGAAGCGGCGTCCCGACTCTCGCGATCGGATTGATCACCCGCCCGCCGCCGCGATCCGCCTCATCTACCCCGCACGACCGACCTGGCCCGTCGGTTACGCGCGCCTCCGCAGGACCCATGAAGATCGTCCCCGAGTTCAGCGCGCCTCTCCACCGATCGAGCATCGGGCTGCCGCTGCGTCGTCCGTCGGGCTGCAGCGCCGCCGCCCCGTGGTTCTTCTCCCGGCTGCACCGACCTGCGTCACCGCTGCGTCGCCCCTTCAGCCGTAGTGCCGCTGCCCGCGGTCCACCGCGCTCCGGGGCCGTCCGCCCGAGCCATCCCGTGGCTGCACCGACCCTCGCGCCGCCACTCGTCGCCCGTCGG
This sequence comes from Aegilops speltoides, assembly GCA_021437245.1. Taxonomy (NCBI): domain Eukaryota; kingdom Viridiplantae; phylum Streptophyta; class Magnoliopsida; order Poales; family Poaceae; genus Aegilops; species Aegilops speltoides. Next base: position 53,161,139 of record CM038144.1, read on the forward strand.
GCCGTAGCGAAGCGTGCACGCGGTCCACGCCGCCGTCCGAGGCCGTCCTCGCGGTTGCACCGACTTCGCGAACCGCCGTTCGCGTCGCCCGCCAGACGCAGCGTCGGCCCGCGGTCCCCGCCGCCGCCCGAGGTCTTCCGCCGTCGCCCGACCGCTGTCGCCGCTTGCGTTGCCGCCGGGCCGTAGCGCGCTGCCAGCGGTCCGCTCGCCGTCACCCGCGTCGACCTCCGTGGTATGCGCCGCGCCGTCTTCCTTGGCGCGAGAACACCACCGTCGCGCCGGTCTTCGCCACGTTGTCGGGTTCTTCGCCTACGCCGAGCACCGCCGCCGCCTCCTAACCTAACCGCCGCCGCCGCCGTCGAACGCCGCTGCTGCTCTTCTTTAGCGCCGCCGCCGCTACCTTTTAGCCGCGCCCGGCGCGCCCGTCCACCCCGCCGTCTTCGTCCAGCACCAGCTCGTCGCCAGCGTCGCCGTCATCTACCCGACTCGACATCGACCACGGCATTCTTCCGCACGGCTACCTCGACCACGGCTCCACCACCCACGCTCTCGGCTACATCGACAAACGGCTCAAAGGGCTACCGCCTGCTTGAGCAACCTCGTTAGTTTTCACTCCAGCCACGACTCGCGATCGTCGGCCGTTCACGACTGTGGGGGTGTCCGTCGGCTTGCCTTGATTCTTCTCGATCTCACCGTCTGCGTCGCTACCGTTGTGACTGCGGGGATGTTGAGTATCGTGATTAGTTAGGAAACATAAGATAGACTAGGAATTATTCTGGCTTGTCTTGTACTCCAAGTTGATCATGTACTCCTATATATATGCCCACGAGGCTCAAGCAATACAACAATAATTCCTGGTCTATCTTATGTTTCCTAACTAATCACGATACTCAACATCCCCCCGCAGTCACAACGGTAGCGACGCAGACGGTGAGACTGGAGAAGAATCCGAAGGCAAGCCGACGGACACGTACAACTACTAGAATTTGGCGATCTCACTGGTGGACGGGATCTGCTTGGACAATGATTCGTAGAAAAATCCAGATGAATGGAAACATATGTACTCCAGCATGTATGAATTAAGAAAAAGCAGATGGATGGGATTTCATTATGGTGATACAGTACCTCTTCGGAAGGATCAAACTTCTGGCTAGGTGGGGAGAAGACCTTGCCTCGGGCGGTTGTTCGCTAGAGAACTGATCAGCGCCACCTTTACCGTGCATGCGAATGAGAACTGATCAGCGCAGAACATCAGCCCACGGCGCCGGTCGCTCATTAGCACGCCCCACCGCTCGGCCATCAGCCCTGGACCCCCAGCCCCCGCTCGCCCATCAGCCCGTGCCGCCACCACTCGCCGTTTGCCGCCACCACCACTCCCACAACAGCATGCGCAGCCACTCGCCGTTTCCCACCACCACCGCTCGTCGTAGTTTGCTGCATGAAGAAAATAAAAATAAGAGATTAAGGCGAGGTAAGAGAGGAAGTCCAGGGGGGAGACAGAGAAAGGAGGCACCAACCTAGCACCGTAACTTGCCGAGTGCTGTCGGCCGCTGCCAGAACGGCTGAGAGACGGGATCTGGGTGGAGAACTGCTCAAGGCTCCCCATCCATAGGTGATGTGGAATGGATGAAGCTAAGCTGAGCGGTGGCGAAGTTCACGACGGCCCAGGGAGTGGTTAGAGGAAGTTGAGATCGTGGCTTCGTGCTGCGTGAGCTATTTCAATGCTTTTTTCGTTTCGCGCGCGTGTGGATTGACGCTTTCACCCGCGCATCTTGACAACACTTAAAAATGCGACGTAAAAAAATACTTAAAAATGTATACATGAGAAAAGACACTTACAAATACACATTGAAATATACGTTGCATAATTTTAAACTCAATAATAGGTGGATGGGGCTGCCAAAATGCACTCTTTTTAAAAGGAGGATGAACCCCGGTTTCTACATCGGGTGATGCACACATCTATTTTAGTAGTTATCATTAAAATATTACAAAGTAATACATCAATAAGTCTGAAGCCACCTTGCTAGCAACATCCGTCGATACTCCTATCAACTTGATGAAGAAGGTGCACATGGTCAGGGCCGCATGCCCAGACATCACACCAAAGCCCAACATCTAAAACCGGAGGCGTAAACCAAGCCGCCCAACGACAAGTCGGGGGCACAAACCGGTCAAGAGGACTCTCAGTGGGCACCGCTTACGCACGCTCAAGAGATTGCCACCACCGACTTCTGTCGATCCATCTTTAGAACAGGTACCGATACATTGACCTTGCCAGGCCTGTCGTGAATGTTGCCACGACGCCAGACAACGCCAACTCCTTACGCTCGTCTAGCCTGACACAACCGTCGCTAAGAGCCTTATGCGCCACGCCGCCGAGACTCCACGCCGTCGATGCATCACCTGTAATGTCACTCCATCGCAGAAATGTTCCACTCGTCCCTCAGCCGCTGCATACCTCCAAGAATGACGATCCAAAGGGGGTAACGACACAAGAGCGCTGCCATCATCCGATCAACTGATCAAGGATTTCCCTCGGAGGTAGCGGGAGAAGTTGGGAGCTTCACCATGATAATGCCTTCAAGAAGGAAATAGAGTCGGTAAGTCGCCATCCCCTGCTTCGGCCACTGGCCGAAGACAAGATCTTCACCCAGATTTGCCCCAAGAGACACCAACCGACAAGTGTGCATCTGCCAGACCACCTTCAAAGCCCCAAATATAGCGGTCCAGATCCAGCGACCATCCACAGCCGCATTGCCACCGCAAAGCCCTGACGCTCTGGCCATTGCCAGAGTGCACCACCACTAGAGCTTGGAGGGAGGGCTGCCACCCCACCACGCCATGCCGAATGAGCCATTTAGGAAGGATCCCAAACACATTCTTCACCGTCTCTAAACCGAGCAGGAACCGTAGTCAAAGCCAACAGACTGTCGGAGCAGCTCCGCCTTGGACATGGGCATCTCAGTGATGTGCAACCGAGGACGATTTCGGCCTCACCGACCGCCGCCTAGGATCCAAAATGCACATGGCCGCCACCAACAACCACGCCCAATCGCACTACCCTCCTCCAGTTGTTGGTCCCCACTGCACGACCAACACCGCCGCTCGGATCCGGCTGCCATGCCCATAGGTCGAATTAGGAGCAACACCCCAACGAGCCAGGATATCCCATCGACGAAGAATATAACATCGGTCATTCTACACTTATCGATGTTGTCCACTGAAACATATCATCGAGAGGGAAAGTTAACCGTCGTTTATCACTATAGACCGTCAAGTATTTTCTCAAATAACCAAGAGGCACACATGTACCTTCAGCCATTTTCACTCATAGATGAGAGTTTTGTTTTCATCTTCGGCTATTAAATTTCACCGTCGGGTATTACATGTAATCCTCGTGGGTGTGGCAAAAACCATCGGGCATTACATGTAATCCCCGAGGGTGTACCAGAAACCGTCGGGCATTACAATTAACCGTCGGCCATTACATGTAATTTCCGTGGGTGTAGGGAAACCCGTCGGGCATTACATGTCATCCCCGTGGGTGTAGAAAAAACCGTCGGGCCTTACAATTAACCGTCGGGCATTAAGTTGGATACCCGAGGGGTGAATTTTCACCGTCGGGAATTCTAGTATACCATCGGCTATTAGTGGTAATACTTGTGAGTTGACACTAACCGTCAGCCATTACAACTACCGTCGGCTATTACTGTAATAACCGATGGCCCGTCGGCTATTACATTTCACCGTCGGAAATATGGGGATTTCTAGTAGTGATGGAGGGAACGATAGGACAGCAACATAACCACAAGCAATTAAACCAATCATAGAAATTCATCAATCACCGGTAGGACAATGAAAATCTACTCAGACATCATAGGATGGCAACACATCATTGGATAATAATATGAAGCATAAAGCACCATGTTCAAGTAGAGGGTACAGCGGATTGCGGGAGAGTGGACCACTGAATATAGATGGGGGAGGTGATGGAGATGTTGGTGAAGATGGCGGAGGTGTTGGTGTAGATCGCGGTGATGATGATGGCTCCCGGCAGTGTTCCAGCGCCACCAGAAGCAAGGGGGAGAGAGCCCCCCTTCTTCTTCCTTGACCTTCTCCCTAGATGGGAGAAGGGTTTCCCCTCTCGTCCATAGTCTCCATGGCGTGGGAGGCGAGAGCCCTCCGAGATTGGATCTGTCTCTCTGTCTCTCTCTTTTTCTGCATTCCCGGATTCTGCCCTTTCACCGTTTCTTATATATCTGGAGATCCGTAACTCCGATTGGATTGAAACCTTCGCCCAGATTTTTCTCCGAAAATTAGCTTTCTGCGCAAAAGAAGAGCATCAACCACCTTACAGGGGTGCCCACAAGGGTCAGGTGCGTGCACCTGCCTACAGGGCGCGCCCTGCCTCGTGGCACCCTCGGGCCTTTGTCTCGCGTTGGTTTTCTTCCCAAAAATCATAAATATTCCAAAAATGATCTCCGTCCGTTTTTATCCCGTTTGGACTCCGTTTGATATTGGATTTCTACGAAACATTAAACATGCAACAAACAGGAACTAACACTGGGCATAGGATCAATATGTTAGTCCCAAAAATAATATAAAAAGTTGCCAAAAGTATATGGAAGTTGTAGAATATTGGCATGGAACAATAAATAATTATAGATACGACGGAGACATATCAGAGGTTTTCAGTGGCCGAGAAGGGGAAGGCTTCCAAGGTGGGGCCTGCCGCTCCACCTCCTAAGAGAGGTCGCGATCACCCCCGCAACCATCCCGCGGCTCCCACGGCGGCCCCCAGGGGGCGCGGGCGCACCCCCCAGAGTCGGCACTCATCTTGGTGCCCGCGATGGCACCTCTTCTCGCGGCATGGGCCACCGGCTTCGGAGCAGCCCCCATGACGAAGGGAGGCGCGCCGTGATCGTGCGCCCACCTCAGCCGTGCTTCTCTTCGCTGGACGTGCTCCCTGGATTCGTGGTATGGTCGGAGAGCCTGGCCGGCATCTTGCTCTGGCTTCCGTGCTTCTTGTCCGGCAAACTTCCTTCCTCAGGGCTTGATGGTCTCTGGCTGCAGGCCGATGGCTGCAGCAACAGAGCTTCACGGGTTGGCACCGAAGTCACTGCCTCCGGCAGCGTGGTCCTGACCCGTGGCTGGCAGACTTTCGCCCGCACGCGTGGCCTAGGCGGAAGGTGCACTCTTCACTTCAAGTATGACGGCCTGGCGACCCTCTACGTGAGGGTGTTCAGGGAGGACGGCCGCCGCGTGGGGTGCTGCCCGAAGGATGGCAGCGATGACGAAGGTGGCGATGGCGAGCTTGGTCGTGGCGGCGCGTGGAAGGCGAGCTTGGCGATACGGATATGTAGATCTCCTACCATTGTAACCGACTCTGTGTAACCCTAACCCTCTTCGGTGCCTATATAAACCGGAGGGTTTTAGTCCGTAGGACAGAACAACAATCATACCATAGGCTAGCTTCTAGGGTTTAGCCTCTCTGATCTCGTGGTAGATCTACTCTTGTACTACCCATATCATCAATATCAATCAAGCAGGAGTAGGGTTTTACCTCCATCGAGAGGGTCTGAACGTGGGTAAAAACATCGTGTCCCTTGTCTCCTGTTACCATCCGCCTAGACACACAGTTCAGGACCCCCTACCCGAGATCCGCCGGTTTTGACACCGACATTGGTGTTTTCATTGAGAGTTCCTTTGTGTCGTCATCTTTAGGCCCGATGGCTCCTCCGATCATCAACAATGATGCGGTCCAGGGTGAGACTTTTCTCCCCGGACAGATCTTCGTATTCGGCGGCTTTGCACTACATAGCAGATTGAAAGCTACGCCCCTGGCCATCAGGTCAGATTTGGAAGTTTGAACTATACGGCTGACGTCCGCGGAGACTTGATCTTCGACGGGTTCGAGCCGCTGCCAAGCACGCCGCGCTGTCACGATGGGCATGATCTAGCTCGCCACGGACGGTGCCTCGAGGTCCCGACAAGTGTCGCTCCGACCCTTAGCTCGAGCCGATGCGCTGATCGAGGCGGGTGATCGACACCGCCTCGGGCTGCTATCTCACGGCGATTGAGCGAACACCAGCCCTGTCGCTGCGGCTCGTGACTCAAGGCGCCAGACTCCTCTCGGACTCGAACCTTCGCGCCCTGCCGATCGCCCGATTGGGCGCCGATCATGGAGTTCACCACCATGGACATCTTTCAAGACTCGCCCTTCGGTGACATCCGACTCCACTAAAGTCTCTCTCTCTATTAGGAGAGCCTGGCGGACTATGGTCGACAAGGTTGGGATGCGGACGACGAAGAAATTTGACTCCCACCCACCACCAACTTTGTAGCCACTGTCGGAAGTTTAAACGACGTGCTCAACTTCGACTCCGAAGACATTGACGGTACGGACAATGATGTAGGAGACAAACATGAACCAGTACCTATAGGGCACTGGGCAGCCACCTCATTTCACGATGTATACATGCTGGACACACCTAAAGGAAGCGACGACGAGGAACAATGGGACGCCACAAGGGATCATCCCCTCGAAAAGCAGTCAAAACAGCGACGTAAGCGCCGCTCAAAGTCCCGCCTCGACAAAGACAGCATCCATTCAGACCCAGCCATAGAGCAGGGCGAACCGGTGGCCGACGAACATGCTATTGAGCAACCGTCCGAACAGGAAAATATGGATAAACAATCCGTCCCCGGCGAAGATACAAGTCCAAACGATCTCACGCCGGACAAGTTACTGGAGCAGAAGAACCTCCACAAAAGGCTCGTCGCCACTGCGCGTAGCCTGAAAAAGCAGAAGCAGAAGCTCAAAATAGCGGAAGATGCGCTCAGCATCAGATGGAGCAAAGTACTCAACATCAGAGACAAATCGGCGATAGTCGCCGAACAAAGAGCTACCCGGCGAAAACTACGCCCGAATTTGACGAGGAGGCCGTAGAGCCCCGCAATCAAGAACAAGGAGACCACCGGTCGGATAGATGACCCCATGGCAAACATAGAGCTGCAAGCGGCGCGCACACAAAGCGGCACGCGATCCGCTGCGGATTCGCAAAAAAGATGGCCCAGTTAGATCTATCTACGGGCCAAGAAAGCAAGCTCTAGTAAGCAATGCAACACATCAAGTATCCAAATATTATGGTACACCTAAGTATAGGGGTGCCGCACACCCCCTATGTTTCACCGATGAGGTTCTGGATTATGAATTTCTAGCAGGATTTAAACTTGTAAACATAGAGGCATACGACGGAACAACAGACCCTGGAGTCTGGATCGAGGATTACATCCTCCACATACACATGGCTAGAGGAGATGACCTCCATGCCATAAAATACTTACCCCTCAAGCTCAAAGGGCCAGCCCGGCATTAGCTCAAAAGCCTCCCAGAAAACACCATTGGAAGTTGGGAAGAGCTCGAGGACGCTTTTCGGGCAAATTTTCAAGGGACCTATGTCCGACCTCCGGATGCAGACGATTTAAGTCACATAACTCAACTACCCGGAGAGTCAGCCCGAAAATTCTGGAACAGATTCCTTACTAAAAAGAACCAAATAGTCGACTGTCCGGACGCCGAAGCCTTACAAGCTTTCAAACACAACGTCCGAGACGAGTGGCTCGCCAGACACCTCGGCCAAGAAAAGCCAAGAACAATGGCCGCATTAACAAGCCTCATGACCCGCTTTTGCGCGGGAGAGGATAGCTGGCTGGCAAGATGCAGTACCAGCGACCCAAGTACATCCGAAGTCAGGGATGGAAACGGAAAACCGCGACACGGCAAGGACCAGCGCCGGACAAAAGGAAACAGCCCGAAGAGCACGGCAGTCAACGCCGGATTCAAAAGCTCATGGCAGAATCATACAAAACTGCCCCTTAAAGATAACAGGGATGAGCTATCTAACTTAAACAAAATCTTGGACAAGATATGCCAAATCCACAGTACTCCCAGGAAGCCTGCAAACCATACCCATAGAGATTGTTGGGTCTTCAAGCAGTCCGGCAAACTCAACGCCGAACACAAGGGGCTCGACACACCAAGCGAGGACGATGACGAACCCCACAAGCAGAGCACCGGAAAACAAAAGAATTTCCCACAAGAAGTCAAAACAGTAAACTCACTTTACGTGACAAAAGGGAAAAACAGAATGGCGCCCATAGAGATACACACCATGCGGCCTATCCCAGAGGAGTCCCGCCACTAGTTATTAAAACCAATCACCTTCGACCATCAGGATTACTCTAGAAGTATCCGGAATGCAGGATGGACTGCCTTGATATTAGATCCGTCAATCGACGGACTCCAATTTACACAAGTCCTAATGGACGGTGGCAGTGATCTAAACCTGCTATATCAGGACATAATCCGCAAAATGGGGTAATGCCAAAATTTGCCATAGCAACACTTCCTTTCAAGGGGTAATGCCAGGCCCATATGCCCATTGTACGGGCTCTCTACTACTAGAAGTTGTGTTCGGCTCACCCGACAACTTCCGCCGCGAAAAGTTAAACTTCCACCTCGCCCCATTTGCAAGTAGCTACCAAGCACTACTGGGACGGAAAGCTTTCGCCCACTTTAACGCAATACCGCATTATGCATCCCTCACACTTAAAATGCCCGGTCCGCGAGGCATCATCTCCTTAAAGGGAAATATCGAGTGTTCCTCGAGAGCGGAAGATTGTGTGACTGCCTTGACAGCCACATACTAAACCGGCTTCACTAATCAAAGCACCTAAACAGGTCGTTCAGACCCCGGACATGGTTAGACGAGTCCGGCGTAAACATACAAGGGCTCATTAGCTGCATACCCCCGCACAAGGGGCTCTGCGCATGTACAACAAGAGACAATAAAGCTCAATTTTATTCATTTTTTGAATCGTACTTTGTTTATTTAATATAACGTACATTCTTGCACGATCTTTATTCAACTAAGTTCCTATCTTTTACAGATGAACACTATCGTGGATTTGTCACGGCAGATGTCCTTGCGTAAGGACTTAGTCGTGGAGCCATCGCTACGGGTTTACTTGCAGGGGTTAAAGCGGACACAAAGACAAGGATTTTATACTAGTTCGGCCCCTTCGATGAAGGTAAAAGCCTACGTCTAGTTGTGATGGAATTGATGTAGTCTCGATGGCTAGGGAGCAAACAAGCTTCGCCTAGGCTCGAGTTGTGGTTGTCTCCCTTTGAACCGTCGCCGGGTCGTCCCCTTATATACACGAGTGACGCCCGTCGGTTCGTGGAGTCCCAACCGGTTCATACTCGTATCCCGGTTGGTATCTCTCTATTCCTAACTTACAATACAAGTTATACATCCGGCCGGTTTACGGCTACAAGCTCTAAACCGACTATAGGCCTTGGGCCTTTCTCTGCTTATATCACTAACGGGGTTAACCCGGCCCTTGCTGGCCGGTTTACACCTAGTGGTAATATCCCCAACATTAGGCCCTAGATTGATTTGAAATGGTTCATGTCAATCCTTCACAGAGCTTGTATCTTGGACATCTTCTGTTGTTTGGTAAATCGCCACGTCGTCGTCGCTTCTGATCACTGTAAACCGGCATGACGTCGCTGCTTCTGGTCGTTGTAAACCGGCATGACGTCATTTTGAAATTTGATCCTTTATAACACCTTCTTTCATAGCAGTCCCTGGATCCACGCGCTTGACCTAGCTTTACTGCCTTATAAATAGGACCGAAGGGTCATTCTTTTCCTCCCTTCGCTTCCTCTTCTTCTTCTTCCTCGCGCCGCTGCCCTTGGAGCTCCGCCATCGTCGTCAACCTCTGCTTCATCCCAGGCCGCCGCATCAACCTGAACGTACCAGAGTACTGCGGCTTTCTTCCGCGTCTTCTCCGTTCCCGGTGAGCTTCTTTTCCTTCTCGACTTAGATCTGTTTTCTAGAGTTCCAGCTTCGTACTGTGTTCTTCGCGCGTCTTCATCCTTGTAACTTTGAGCCACGCTGTGAATCTTGTTCTGTACCAATGGTGATTCCTGCATATCCGCTGTACTTTCTCATTTTAATCTCGTGGATCTTCTGCATATAAATCTGCCTTACGGTCCACTTCTGCTTCTCCTTTACTTCTGCAAAATATTTCCTGTTTTTCTGAAAACCCGCGTTTGATCCATAGTAATCCTGAGATTTTGTGAAACTTGTTTCTGTAAACTGGTCATAGCATCAATTATCTCCAAGGCCTAGATTAGGCGGTTTAACTCATCATAATAAAAGCTGCTAAACCGGCATAGGTACACCATTAGTCCCCTTGTTGAACCGCCAGAACGCATCTGACATCATATCACAATGATCTGATTTATAGAAGCCGCTTTCGGTTTATCATAACTTGGATCAATCACTCTGTAATAAGCATGCTCTTAAACCGGATCCTTTTCTTTGTAGATCTTATCATGGCCAAACAGGTGTATGAATGCAACTGGGTTCCTTCCCGCGTCTCCGAGACACAGTTGAATGAACTGGTATCGATTGGCGCTTTAGATGACAAAAATATAATCCATTGGAGGGTTCCTGGAGAGGAATGTCCTCCCACACCTCAGGAAGGGGAAGTTGTAGTTTTCGCGGATCACCTGGCCCGGGGTTTCAAACCGCCCGGGTCAAAATTTTACCGGGACGTGATGGCCAACTTTCAGCTCCGTCCCCAAGACATTGGCCCCAACTCCGTCACCAACCTGTGCCACTTTCAAGTGCTATCCGAAGCATATCTGCAAGAGGAACCTTCTATTGAACTGTTCAGAGATCTCTTCCATCTAAACCGTCGTACTGAATTCACCGACGGCCCCAATACAGAATTAGGCGGTATGGCTATCCAGAAAAGGAAGGAGATCACCTATCCCCACGTCAAACTCCATACTCACCCCAAAGAGTGGAATGCGACTTGGTTCTACTGCAAAGATACTTCTCCTGAAGGTGAAAATCCTTTACCTGGCTTTCGTCCAGAGCGGCTAAGCAATACTCATCCCTTTCCTCAAAGATTGACTGCCAAAGAGAGAAGCAAATATGCCCCACAATTGTCCAAGCTCCGAGCCTTTATGGCCAACGGGTTGACTGGAATTGATCTTGCACGCTGCTGGTTATCTTGGGGCATACTGCCCTTGAGCCGGCGTTCCGGTTTAATGTGCCAGTATACCGGCAGCGTCGATGACCCACTCCGACACACCAAACTTGAACTTTCTGAGGATGAAGTTATGGATTCAGTAAGAAGAATGCTGAATGAAGCGGAGCATCTCTGTGCTCAAACCGGCTTGGCTCCTTACTGCACCACCAACTCACCACCTGCGGTAAGTTTCTGACTGTGTCATCATTAAAACCTGTTATTACTTTCATATATCCGTCTTTTAATTATTTCCGATTCAGGGTGATAACCCGTTTTGGAGCAAGAAACTTTCCCAAGACAAAGCGGACAAAGCTGGGCGGCCAAACCGGCCCAAAACAAAAGTTGTCAAGAAATCCGCCCACAAGAGAAAGACCACTGCTTCATCTGACCCGGCCATTGACGATGATGTGGATAATCCGGAACTTGACTCTCTTGGCTTGCTTTTTACACGCCTTATTGATGATGATGCTTGTCAGGATGACGCTGAAGCCAGCAACGCAGGATTTGCTGAGGTAACCATTCTTTCTTCCGATTCAACAAATTTGCCTTTACCAAAATTTCGCTAGGCAAACCGGAAAGTTAACTTTTCTCACCCTCTTGCTTACTTGGATCCCAAATTTCCTATGAAGACACAGCAACATGAAGCTCGTCGCACAACCCGGCATAGTGGCCAGGTAGTTACCTCTGCCGGTTTACCAAACAGCCCGGCTCGAAAGCGCCGCACCTAGGTTTCCGACCTTTTTATTGTTTTAAATTCCAAAGTGGGTTTGTTCCGTCAACCTCTTAATCCGTCCGACTCCGATTATCAGGTTACTTCCCATTCATCCTCTGGTGAATCCTCAGCCACTCAGCTACCACCGTTGAAGATAGCCGCCGGGTAAGTCAAAACAGCCATATGCTTTTCGATATCTTCTATAATATATATGCCTTGTTCCTAACTCTTTGTCTCCTCAGAACCAAACCGAAACCCACAAGAAGGCCCGCTTGGACAAAACAATTGAAGAGGCTGCCGCTTCAGATCATGAACGAGCGCCGGATCTCGAAAACGTTGCTTCTGAAGATATTCCCAATGACCCTCCGGTTCAAGAGGAGGTTATTCCTGAAGAGAGGCCTGTCAACACTTCAATCTCTGCTGATCCACCTGCCAACACTGTCCGGTTTGAAAAGCCTCGCAGCCCTACTGAAACAGCCGTGCACACCCAATCCGTCGAGTCGAAAGACGATGACGTTGTGATTACTGGTACGGGCCGCTCTGAACCGGGGAATCCCGCAACCTTAACCCGACATACTGTGAAAGAGGATTCTTCCACTTTGAACAAAGGAAAGTGGGCTGTCGAGCTGGAAACATATGCCGCTTTAAGCGCCCAAGATCTTCATTCTGGATATCTGAACCGGCTTTACAGCAGCCGTGACTATGAAGCTGGCCTGGTCAAATTAATGAGGGACAATTTTGAGGTAACTCACTCCTTTCCTTATCACCAGCATATTAGTCCTTGTAGCCCCCAAGGGCCGGTTTGTAATCTTGATCAAACCGGGACTTGATTATTTTCTTGATCCATTTTGACATCCACCCGCATAACCACAAGGCCGGTTTAACTCATACTTAAACCGGTACTTCAACATAACTGCATGCCGAAACATTGGTAAAATCAAATAGCCATTAGCCCCCAAGTGCCAAGTTGAATACTTGTATTAAGCTTGGGACTTTGCCATGTAGTAGCAGTAGAAAAAATTGAAGGTACATTAGCCCCCAAGTGCCAAGCATATAACTGCGTTGTGTGGTTGGGACTTTGACTTGAATTGCTAGCTGAACATACTGTCAATGCACAGGCTGAGGTGAAAATCAAAGACGATCGGATTGCCGATTTACAGGCGGCTTTGCAAACCCAAAGCAGTCAAAAGAGAAGGCCAATAAAGAGTTAACCAAAGTGCCTTGACCGCTGCTGAGCAGTGAAGGAAAATATGAAGAAAGAACAGCGATGCGGGGCCTTTGAAAAGGCCAATTTGCTCAAACGGGCAGAAAATGCTGAGGCTGCCCTTAAACCGGTGGTGGATGATCTGACAGCCGTGAAGCGGCAAGTACATTCTATGACTGCAGCCATCTTCGGTAAGCTCCCTGTGAATAACTGTGATAAGGTGCACCTGCTGCATCATTAGTCCGGTTTAAAACTATCCCTTTATTGTACGTAGGCACACGCGTTGGGCACTTGGGAAATGACGTGCGGAAGAAACTGAAAGCTGTCTACACTTTAGTTGAGCAGTTATATACCGGAGCCCAGCGTGTTATCACCACAATGTCACATAACAATCCAGCTCCTTCCCTGATTCAAGATACTCTGAACCGGCTATCAATCCTTCCTTCCCGGATTGAAGAGGTGAAGAAATCTGCTGCACGAACCGGAGCCATCAACGCCTTGATCCGAGCCAAGGCATGGGTACCAGATTTTGATCCCGTGGAAGCAGCTCAAGGCTATCCCAGCGTGAAAGAAGATGGCTCTGATTTCAGTGAAGAGGACTTACGGGCGATAAACCGTGCGGTACGCCCACTGGCTTGTCAATTGGCCGAAGAAGCCGACTTGGAGCACTACCAAGCACAATATAATGATCAGAACAAGCGAGTGTCTGCCGCAACCTTTGAACCGGAAAACCTGATCCCTCCAATCCGTAAGCATACTTACACACCCGACATTGAACCGTCGTCTTTGATTCACGAAGAGGCTGTTTTCCAAGCGCTAATGGGAATCGACTGGACTACTGTGGATTTCCAGCCAATGGGTAGGGACGAAGATGCTGAAGCGGCGGAAGATGAAGAATAGTCTTGAACCGGTAGCCGGATTAAACATTTGTCGTGGGCGGTTTGCCCAAAGAACAATGATCTCATTTGGGCACTGTGTTGCCTTGTAATAGCCTTTAGTTAAAACTTTCTGCCTGGATATGCCTTCGTGCATAGGTGAAACTTTTGTTTGATTCGTACTCCCTGCAACCAGAAAAGTTGAACCTTGGTGGCGGCGACACCGCCGGCCGGTTTATGGTATTCAATATATATATATATATATCGAAAATCAATAAGTATGTGATGCAAATACCTGCCGTATCTGGTCATGAAGCCGGCGCAGCCAACCTTGAAGCGGAGGCTTTAAAAACCATGACCGTCTGGGGAAATAATAACTCCCATATAACCGTGCTGAATCAGCACAAGCCCCCGTGTTATTCCATGAGGATGAACCGGAAAAAGGTAAACCGGGCAGATAAAAACTCCGGTGTAATACCAAACCGTGTCCTGTCAGTTTGTGACTGATAGCTAAACCGGATAAAAATGTTCGTCGGGTTAAAAAACGCAACAAAAAATCGAATACCAACTATGTAAAAATATGGCAACAAAGGCAATAACTCTTTGCAAAAGTAAAGCTTCATGGAGCTGGTCAGATGGCATTACCATGGTCAGACGCAACCAAGCCCCCCGAAGGCGTAGCGATGGTGCTAGTCGGCCAGGTCCCCAAAAGACTCTTGGCGAGTACGCCGGCCAAGTGGCATGACATTGGTTCGGGTTCGACCAAGCCCCAAATGACGCTGGCCCTATTGGCCGACCAAGAGGCGTGACGGTTCAGACGTGACCGTATCCCCAAATGATCTGGTGGCTTTCGCCTATCAAGAGGTGTTGCATTGGTTCGACACGACCAAGCCCCCAAGTGATAAATATAAGCTGTCAAGGGGTAAACCGGAGGCCGCTTTAAAATGAAACACTCCATGTAACCACACATGAGAAGAAAGACAGAGACCCGCTTTAGTGAGGCTCCGATTTTTATTATATCGAAGATAATATATACATTGTCATGCTATGTACATAAACTGAGCCGATGACTCAAGTGTAGTAAGGTCGAAGATGAGCTATATTCCACGGCCTATTGGTCTCCTCCTCTGATGTACGTGAGTCTTTACGCTCTCGAATATCAACCAGATAGTAGGAACCGTTGTGTAGATTCTTGCTGACCACAAAAGGTCCTTCCCAAGGCGGGGATAACTTGTGCATATCTGTCTGGTCTTGGATGAGACGAAGCACCAAATCTCCTTCCTGAAAGGCTCTGGTTTTAACCCGGCGACTGTGATAACGACGAAGATCTTGCTGGTAAATCGCTGAATGAGCGGCTGCCATATCACGCTCCTCATCCAATAGGTCCAAAGCGTCCTGCCGTGCCATCTCGTTGTCCGCTTCAACATAAGCTGCTACACGGGGCGAGTCGTGCCGGATATCGCTGGGGAGAACTGCCTCCGCTCCGTAGACCATGAAGAACGGCGTATATCCAGTGGACCGGTTTGGCGTAGTATTGATACTCCATAGCACCGATGGGAGCTCTTCAACCCAGCACCCTGGTGTTCTCTGTAATGGAACCAGAAGTCGGGGTTTGATGCCTCGTAAGATTTCTTGATTAGCACGCTCGCCGCCCGTTGGATCGGGATGCGCCATCGACGACACGTCAAGCCGGATATGCTCACGTTCACAGAACTCCTTCATAGCCCCCTTGGACAGATTAGTGCCATTGTCAGTAATGATACTTTGTGGAAAGCCAAACCGGAAAATCACCTTTTTGATGAACTGCATCATTGTTGCCGCATCACACTTATCGGCTGTGTTCCGCTTCAACCCACTTGGTGAACTTGTCCACTGCCACCAACAGGTGGGTCTTCTTATCCTTGGATCGTTTAAAGGGTCCAACCATATCCAGCCCCCAAGTTGCAAACGGCCATGTTATTGGGATCATCCTCAATTCTTGTGCCGGTACGTGAGCACGCCTTGAAAATTTCTGACATCCATCGCACCGTTTAACCAAGTCCTCCGCATCAGCATGGGCAGTCAACCAGTAAAATCCGTGACGGAACGCCGCCACTGTGGACTTTGAACGGCGTGATGTCCGCAATCCCTTCATGGATTTCCTTAAAATTTCACCGCCTTCCTCGGGGAAACACAGCGTGAAACGCCTACGACACTGCTCGCAATGATGTAACTCACCATTAAGAATCGTCATAGATTTGGAGCGCGGATTATCATGTTCGCCGTAACCTCATCCTCCGCAACTCCTCGAGTCATATACGCAAGGTAAGGGATAGTCCAATCCGGAATAGCATGTAATGCTGCCACCAACCGAGCTTCCGGATCAGGAATAGCCAAATCCGCTTCACCAGGAGCCGGATGACGGGTTGTGCAAGACGCCGAAAAAACATTAGGCGGGACGGTTTACGCCGAGAACCCAACCGCTTAAAGCGTCGCCGCTTCGTTCTTCCGGCGATCCACATGATCCACTTGATAGCCCTTGAAGCAACCTGCGATATTATCCACTTCTCGACGATATGCGGCCATGAGCGGGTCCTTAGAATCCCAAGTGCCAGATACTTGCTGAGCCACCAGGTCTGAGTCACCGAAGCACTTAACCCGGCTTAAATTCATCTCCTTAGCCATCCGGAGACCATGGAGCAAGGCTTCGTACTCAGCTGCATTATTAGTACAAGGGAACATTAAACGGAGAACGTAACAAAACTTATCACCTCGTGGGGAAGTTAAAACGACTCCAGCCCCCGAGCCTTCCAACTGTCTGGATCCGTCGAAATGAATAGTCCAGTACGTATGATCCGGCTTCTCCTCTGGCGCTTGTAACTCCGTCCAGTCATTAATGAAATCAACAAGTGCTTGTGACTTCACTGCTGTGCGTGGTATATACTTTAGTCCATGCGGCCCAAGCTCGATGGCCCATTTTGCAATCCGCCGGCCCCCTCCGGTTTTGTATGATATCACCCAAAGGAGCTGAACTAACCACTGTGATGGGGTGCCCTTGGAAATATTGCTTCACTTCCGACCGCCATAAAAACACCATAGACGAAGCTTCGCCAATGCGGATACCTTTGTTTGGACTCAATGAGCACCTCACTGATATAATAAACCGGCCGTTGAACCGGATACTCCTTGCCTGCCTCCTTGCGCTCTACCACAATGGCCACGCTTACTGCTCGAGCATTGGCTGCCACATATAACAACAGCGGTTCCTTGTCAACCGGAGCCGCAAGAACAGGTGGGTTGGCCAATTGCCGCTTTAGATCCTCAAATGCTTCACAAGCGGTGGACTCGCACAAAATTATCCGTCTTCCTCAGCATCTGGTATAAGGGAATAGCCTTCTCTCCGAGGCGGCTGATAAACCGGCTCAACGCAGCAATCCTGCCCGCCAGACGCTGAACATCGTTGATACACTTCGGTTTAGCCAAGGAAGTGATAGCTTTAATTTTCTCCGGATTAGCCTCAATTCCTCTGTTAGACACGGGAACCCCAATAATTTGCCACCGAACACCAAAACACACTTGGCGGATTAAGCATCATCTTATAAATGCATAAGTTGTCGAAGGTTTCCTTCAAATCTTCCACCAGTGTCTCCTTTTGTCTTGATTTCACCACAATATCATCTACATAAGCATGCACATTGCGCCAATCTGCGTATGCAAGCAATTTCTGTACACACCACCGATAAGTAGCACAGGCACTCTTGAGCCCAAAAGGCATAGATACATAGCGAAGGCTCCAAAGGGAGTTATAAATGCTGTCTTCTCCTGGTCCTTAACCGCCATTTTGATCGATGATATCCGAGTATCGCCCAAAAACTTAAACGCCACATCCTGCCGTGGCATCAATAATCTGATCAATGCGGGGGAGGGCAAAAGGATCTGCTGGACAAGCCTTGTTAAGATCTGTGTAATCCACACACATACGCCAGGTGCCATTTTTCTTAAGGACTAGCACCGGATTAGGAAGCCACTCTGGATGAAACACTTCAATGATAAAGCCAGCCGCCAGAAGCCTGGCTACTTCTTCTCCAATGGCCTTGCGCCTCTCTTCATTAAACCGGCGGAGGAACTGTTTCACTGGTTTATACTTAGGATCCACATTAAGTGTGTGCTCAGCGAGTTCCCTCGGTACACCTGGCATGTCAGATGGCTTCCATGCAAAGATATCCGGTTCTCACGGATGAACTTCGATGAGTAGCGCTTTCCTATTTGGGATCCAGTTTTTGCCGACAAGAACTGTTTGGACGAATCGCTCGCACGAAGTCAACAAGCTTAGTCTCATTGCCGATTTAAACTTCAGATCCGATTCATGCTCAGAGTGGGTTTCTTCAAAGGGTCATATCCGCCGGTCAACGTTGTCCTTATAGAATTTCAACTCCTCCGTGGCACAGACCGCCTCTGCATAAGCTGCATCACCTTCCTCACATTCCAAAGCGACTCGGCGGCTTCCATGCACCGTTATCGTTCCTTTGTAACCCGGCATTTTGAGCTGTAAGTAAATATAACAAGGTCGTGCCATGAACTTAGCATAAGCTGGCCGTCCAAACAAGGCATGATATGGACTCCGGATTTTCACCACTTCAAAAGTTAGCTTTTCAGACCGGGAATCATGCTCATCTCCAAAAGCCACATCCAGGGCTATCTTACCAACAGGATAAGCAGATTTGCCTGGTACTACACCATGGGATACCGTATTGGACGGTCTGAGATCTCTGTCTGTGAGACCCATGCGACGGAAAGTTTCATAGTATAATATATTGATACTGCTTCCTCCATCCATAAGCACCTTAGTAAACTTATAGCCCCCCACCTGAGGGTCTACCACCAATGCCAGCTGACCCGGATTATCAACCCGGGGGGGATGGTCCTCTCTGCTCCATACGATAGGCTGCTCTGACCAGCGCAAATACCGCGGCAAAGCCGGTTCAACAGAGTTTACTGCCCGTTTGTGAAGCTTCCGATCCCGTTTGTCCAAACTGGTTGTGAAAACATGATACTGCCCGCTATTCAACTGCTTTGGTTGGCTCGATAACTCGACCGTTCTGCCGCTGCCAGCCACCCTGATTACTCTGATTATTGTGATTGCCCTGGTTGGGCCCTGAACCAGAAGCTCCGTCCTGACCCGGCCCATGGAAACCGGATCCTGAACCGCCACCGACCCTGGTCATATCGAAAGCATTGGAGTTTTGAACTCTGCATAATATAACGATTTTCCAAAGATGGTTCGATGGGGACTCCTTCGTCCGTGCTTGGGACAAGGCTGATTCAACAAGTAATTCAAACGGCTTGTATTAGGATTTGGACCCGATTCACCTTGCCTCTGCGCCGCTGGCCTCATCGTCTGCGCGATTAGTGTTGGCTCTGAAATCCGGGTTGCCATCAGCCTTGCGCTTGCCACCGCTTTCCATGACCCGCCGGTTTGTCTGCTGCCCCTTGAGTTGCCGTTCTTCTTTCCCTTCCTCGCTTCATCATCGTCGACTTCGGGATCCTTGGTACCGCCTCGAATCGGCATACTTTACCAAAGCGGCCATGAGGGTTCCCATATCATTGCAGAACCGCTTCATACGTCCCAACTTTAATTTCAAAGGCTCAAACCAGCAGTTGCCTTCTAATGTTATGATCGCCGAGTCAGCATTGATCCGGTCAGAAGAGTGCAAAATCTCAGACACACGGCGTACCCAACGGGTTGTTGACTCCCCTTCTTCCTGGACGCAAGCCGCCAGGTCTACTATGGACTTGGGCTGCTTACATGTATCCTTGAAGTTCTGGATAAACCGGGCCCGTAACTGACCCCATGAACTGATAGAATTGGGCGGTAAGCTTTTCAACCAAGTACGGGCTGTGCCCTCCAGCATCATGGTGAAGTACTTTGCACATGCGGTTTCATCAACATCTAGCATCTCCATGGCCATCTCATAACTTTCAACCCACGCCTCAGGGGACAGATCTGCAGTGTAATTCGGCACCTTGCGCGGGCCCTTAAAATCCTTAGGCAGACGCACATTGCGTAAGGCGAGGATTAAACAGGGCACCCCTAAAGCGGATGCGACTCCTGGTCCAGTGAAGGTGGTAGGGCGAACTGGTGTGTGTTGATCCGCATCATTCTCAGGCGCTAACTCGCCTCCCCGCGTGCGGCCCGATCCACTACCTCCCGAGCATCACGAATACCACCCATCCGGTGATTGCCTCGGCCGCTTCACGGTCACGCACGCTGCTTGATATGGCCGGTTCATCCATGCGCGCTGTAACTCCGCTTGACGGGCGAGAGTGAATCCGATCACGGCTGTATGAATATGCCTCTGTCAGATATCGGCAGTCCGGAGAAGCTCCTTAACCCGGCGTGTCTCAACGCGCCAGGGGAATCTCCTTCGATCGATCGCCTCCAATCGTGCAGCGGCTGCAACAAGGTTGTCCATGGGATTAGAATAATGACACAGGGGTGTTCAGACGGTGGAGGAACCACCATGTTCGCTGCGGAGGCTCCATCAGCGCGGTTGGACCGCCGCTCCTGCTCCCGGTGCCTCAATCCGGTTTACCTCCTGTCTTTGGGGCGGATTCGGGTCCGCCCCGGTCTCGAAGAGATTTCTAGGATCAAATCCTGATGGCAGGCGCGATCTATACTTCCGCTTTAACACCTCCTGTGATGCACTCTGGTCAAGCATGAGTTTATAAGCTTGTGCATCTAAAGCGGCCCGCTCTGCGGCCATACGCTCCTTCTCTGCCGCTAGATCCGCTTTGGCTTGCGTGATCTGCTCTTTCACCTTTGCAATTTCTGCATTATGAGCTTCCTGATCTGCTGGGTTGTCCTCCGCCATAAGCGCTGCTAGTGCATCAAACAGATCTGACAGAACTTGAACCGGCGGGCGCACGGGCCTCCGCCCTGCTGCCGCTCATGAACCGGAAAGCATTGCCGCGGTTGTGAGTGGTTCGCTGCTGCGCATCGCCATGAATACTCCAACTCGGTTTAACTGGCTTGGGGGGTCCGGAATACTGTCACCGTCGGAACAGCCCCTGATCATATCATCCTGCAACTGGTACAATGACTCGGTCTCTCCTGTTGAAGATTCATCACCAGAATAAACGACGGTCTCACTACCGCGTTCTGAACCGGTGTTGTACTCCCCTCCATGGGTGACTCCGACGAAGACATGCTTCACGGCCGGTTTAACCTGGGCAGGTCGCGCACGCTGAGCCGTCTCGATGAGGTCGGTGCAGATGTCGGCCAGCCCAGCTCCCGATCTTGCCAATGAAAACGTGTATGCCGCCGAAGGGGACCCGGTATCCACACTCGATTGAATCGGCCTCGGGACCCCATCCGGCGTCGTCGATGTAGATCCGGCCGCGACGACTCTTGGTCATCCGGCCCACGACGTAGCCTTCGAGTCCTTTGAGCTTGCCCTCCAAGATCGTCAAACCATCGTGCGATAGCCCCACGGTGGGCGCCAACTGTCATGGATTTGTCACGGCAGATGTCCTTGCGTAAGGACTTAGTCGTGGAGCCATCGCTACGGGTTTACTTGCAGGGGTTAAAGCGGACACAAAGACAAGGATTTTATACTAGTTCGGCCCCTTCGATGAAGGTAAAAGCCTACATCTAGTTGTGATGGAATTGATGTAGTCTCGATGGCTAGGGAGCAAACAAGCTTCGCCTAGGCTCGAGTTGTGGTTGTCTCCCTTTGAACCGCCGCCGGTCGCCCCTTATATACACAGTGACGCCCGTCGGTTCAGGAGTCCCAACCGTTCATACTGTATCCCGGTTGGTATCTCTCTATTCCTAACTTACAATACAAGTTATACATCCGGCCGGTTTACGGCTACAAGCTCTAAACCGACTATAGGCCTTGGGCCTTTCTCTGCTTATATCACTAACGGGGTTAACCCGGCCCATGCTGGCCGGTTTACACCTAGTGGTAATATCCCCAACAAACACCGTGCTACACCCGTCCAGGATATGGCACAACAGAGACACAGGCGCAGACGTGCAGTAGGGACCCGTGACAAGGATTCTTTTCAGATTAAGACACTGCGTAAACCTTTCTCATTGTCTCTTGTTGATACACATCCCCTGGTTTCTTGTTATAACCGAGGAGGAGGCTGGCGTTTTGGCATGGGCCACATCAGAATTTTGCGCGTACCTGGACACCAGGGGCTTATTACCAAGGGTGGTGTTCAGCCCGTTTTCATAAAGACCGAATACCTTAGGGAGTGTTCGGCGTCTCGAGTTAGGCCTTATATGCATCAGCTCCGAATCATGTCTTTGGTCAAATGTTGGGTTTGCCTGGCTCCTGTGTTTTGATGCCTTACGTTCTGCTCTATCAGCTAAGGCGGCACCAGGAGAACTACTGCGATTGTGCCCCGGTTCGGCCAGGCGAGCACCTCAGTAGAGAAAGCCGAAAACTGACTGTCATGATATAGCGTGAGACTGGTCAACCACTCGATGACCCGCCAGAATCTTTAGGATTCCTCCACCTTGAAGAAGGGCCGTTTCCCGGTCAAGCACTTACGCGCCCCGAATTCGGGTGAGCGCGGTGCCCCTAGTGGCTATATAGTAGCCCCACTATCAAACTCCTATGGCTAAGTGAAAGTGATAAAGCATTATAGTCCGGTTGCCTAGTTTGCCGCGCTACCACCTCCTTTATAGGACCAAGACGTTGGACTAAGTGTGAAAATGCACCTTTTGCAAACACCCCCGCATCATATGCGTGGGGGCTGAAGCCAAAGACTGCCATCTTTCAGGTTATATACACATATACATTAACGGCCGCACAGGAGGTATTTTTATTCTTGAAGGCACAAGTATAAAAAGCTTTTATATTTCATTGAAACATTGTTTCACAATAATACCTGTTATTTGAACATAATATCCTTCGAGCACTGCGTCTCTATTAAACGAGCGCCCTGCAGAACTTCCTGAAAATAGTGCTCGACAGGTACTCGGCTTTCGTCCGAATCTTGGGATGCAACATCGATGGACTTCATCTCCGCCCAGTATGTCTTGACACGGGCAAGAGCCATCCGCGCACCCTCTATGCATGCCGACCTCCTCATTGCATTGATATGCGGCACCGCACCAAGGAACTACTGCACCAAGCCAAAATAACTCTTCGGCTCGGGCCTCTTCACCACAAAAGACTCACGACATCCTTCATGGCAAGTCCAGATAACCTATTCAGCTACGCCCATTCGGCCAAGCTATCGGTTAATGGAAGTGGGCGCTCTAGATTATGGAACTGTAAGTGCATCTAGTGCCACCCCTAGTTGGTTTTGGAGTATTGACGACAAAGTTGGTTGAGGGACTAATGCGTCTGTGAGAATTGCAGGATATCGCAGATAGTGTCCCTCATTGATTCGGTTTACCTACCAGAGATGACCCCTAAAAATGTATGAAGACATTGAAGACAATGGTGGTATGAAAGATATTCATATTGAAGACTATGACATGAGAAGACATTGTGTGAAGATTTTGGAGCGCGAAGACTGTGTGGTTTCGTTGTTTCATTTTCTTCTTTGTTGAGTCATAGGAACCACCGTACTGTTAAGTGGGGTCCAAGTGAACTAAGTCGAGTGATCAAGTGATGCTCAACTCAAATCCTATGTCTTCGAGCGAAGACAATGAGAGCAAATATTATCCAGAGTGGATGAGTCAGCTTTACTTGTAGCCCAAGTAAAGTTGCAGCGTGTGTTTGAAATCGACCATTGGAACATGTGTCGGTTCCTTAGTGACCTGTGGTCATTTTGGACAAATCAGGTCGGGTTGCCTAGTGGCTATAAATAGCCCACCCCTACACCATAAATTGGTGGCTGCTCGAGTTTGTGCACGGTTTTTGTCGCTTGAGAGCAACCCACCTCAAGCATTTGAGAGAGAGAAATGCTTGCAGGACAAAGCCCAAACACCTAGAGCCAAAGAGTGTTAGGCATCATGAAGTCTTTACATCGTGTGACCAAGACTTATTACACTTGAGGACTGTGAATCCTCCGGCCGGTTAGGCGTCGCGTTCTGAGCATCCAAGAGTCATTGTGGATTGCCGGTGAACGAAGTCTGTGAAGGTTTGGAAGTCTCCCTTGAAGACTTACCAGAGTGATTGGGCGAGGACTGGGTGTCCTTAGCTCAAGGGGAATAAGGTGAAGACACGGTCTTCTGAGTTAAATGTCAGCCTCCCTAACGGACGCATAGCTTGTCACAAAGAATCGAACTGGTCCAACAAATCATGTGTCTTCAACAAGCAACTGGTTCTATCCCTTCCCATCCTTACTTTAGTTTGTCTTCGTGAAGTCATTGCCTATCTGTGTATCTGTTTGACTTCATTGCTTGACTACTATTGTTGATTGGCTTCACACTATCTTCCATCTTGATCCTTACTACCTAACTTCTATTAGTCCTGTACTTTCACATCATTACATACTTGGCTATGGCGTGTTTAGGGTAGTTTATCTTCCGCTGCATATCAATTAGGTTATTTCTGATGTTTGTCTTTGAAACTTCCAAGTTTTGAAGACTTTCATAAAAATCGCCTATTCACCCCCCTCTAGTCGATACTAGCACTTTCAATTGGTATCAGAGCAAGGTACTCCCTTGTTCTGTGTGATTCGGTTTAACCACCTGGAGTTTCAGCTATGTCGACTACAGGGATAATCAAGGTCTCCGCTGCTTGCCCCGTGTTCGATGGAACTGAATATCCCTACTGGAAGAATAAGATGCACATGCATCTTGAAGCCATTGATGTTGACCTCTGGTATGTCGTCAAGAATGGCGTTCCCAAAACTGGTGAAGGTGTCACCCCCACTGATGTCAAGAAGTTTGTTCAACTGGACTCTACTGCGAACAACATCATCTGTGGTCATCTGACCAAAGGACAGCATGGCCGTGTGAGTGCTCTGGAAACGTCGAAGCTATTCTGGGACTGGCTATCCAAGGTCAAACGAAGGCATCTCAACCCAGAGAGATCAAAGAATCAGTGTTCTTCGCAACCTCTTCAACCGCTTCAAGAGAAACGACAATGAAAATGTCTAGCTCACGTTTGATTGCCTCACTGATATCACAAATGAACTTCAAGCTCTTGGCGCAACTGAGATTACCAAGCATGAAATCGTCAAGACACTGCTGAGATCACTTGATAGCTCCTTTGACACTCTTGCCCTCATGATACAAGAATGTCCTGACTTCAAGACACTCGATCCGTCTGATATACTTGAGAGGCTCAACACACATGAGTTCCAGCTATCTGAGAAAAGAGATATCTATGGCCCAAACTATGGCCGAACTCGTGCTTTGAAGGCGAAAGTTGTTTCCTCATCTGAAGAAGAATCTGACTGCAGTTCTGAAGATCTTGAAGACATTGGAAGGGAACTTTCTATGCTTGTGAAGAAGTTCCAGAAATTCACAAAGAAGAAAGGCTTCAGGAAGTCTTCACGATCTAGCTCAAGGAATGATGAAGCTTCCACACATGATCACAAGAAGAGAACCTGCCACAAGTGCAAGAAACCTGGTCACTACATATCTGAGTGTCCACAGTGGGACAATGAGAAGAAGAAGAAGAAAAGCAAGGAATGCGATTCCGATGACAAGAAGAAGAAGAAATCCTCAAAGTCTTCTAAGTCTTCTTCCAAGTCTTCATCATACAAGAAGAGCTCATCTGGCAAGGCTCATGCTTTTGTTGGCAAGGAAATGGATTCAGAGGAGGAGTCTGCTTCAGAGGAGGCGGAGGAGGAGTCTGGAGAGGAGTCTGACCCTGGTGTTGAGAGTCTGGCTCTAGCCACGGCCTATGTCGCCAAGTCCATCTTCAACACTGAAGACAATGACTTCCACACCAGCGCTGAAGCTAATGAGAAGACGATCATACTCCCACCTACTGCTTCATGGCACGTGGTTCCAGGGTAAAATCACGTGATGCTTACTTTCAAACTTCAAGTGAAGATGACTCTGATTGTGAATCCAAACCCAGCTATAAAACACTTGCTAAAATTGCAACTGAACAACAAAAGGCTATGGAACATACTCAAAAACTGTTAGACAAAAGCGATGACCTGTTGGATGCTGAAATGACACGTTCATAGTCCTTAGTTGATGACATAAAAAATCTTCATGCTAAGTACCAAGAACTTGAAGGTCGTCATGAATCGCTCTCAACTACTTATGAAAGGCTCTCCTATGATTATCTTCAAAGGAAACAAGAGCTTGAGAAATTGAGAGCGGCTCATGAAGATCTTCAAAAGGTGAATGAGTCACTTCGCTACCAATGATCAGTTCCGCCAGAAGGATTTGAACCACCATGTCTAAAATGCATTGAGCGTGATAATGCTACATCTGTTGCTGAATGTTCCACTGCTGCTACTATTTCATTGTCTTCACCTACTGATGTGGTCACTAACCTCTCTGCGGAGGATACACTGTTGTTGCTAATGAAAATGCTATGTTGAAGACATTGCTTGAAACAGGGATGTACAAAAGTTTGAAGGGACATCAGACTCTCTGCGATGTCCTCAAAAGGCAGATTCTGAACCGAAACCCTAGAAAAGAGGGTGTTGGGTTGAAAGGAAAATGAATGTTGATGGCTCGTCTTTCGAAGCCCGAGCAAGTACCCCAAAACCACATGGGTTGCTGCAAAGGAACCCTCAAGAGATCCATCCACTTTATCCGCTTTACCGTGCTAATCCTATTATCATTGATGAATCTTTGGTGCAAACTATAAGCTGTTCAAAAATCGAATGGTGAAGTGTTTGCGTGTACATTGGTACTAATCTGCAGGAATGGACCACCTATGAAGAAGATCTGGGTACCTAAGCAGTACATTGAGAATCTTCCTGTGAATGTCGTCATGACACCACCAAGGAAGAAGACAAACCCCAGACCAATAGCTTCATGTGGCCCAAAGGCTTCATACAGATACAGGACTCACATAAGTCACCTAACGCCAATGTTTTGCAGGGAAATTATGCTCAGACTTATGAATATGAGCGTGTATCTTCAAACCGCTGTGTTCATAGGACTAAGAACTTTTCTGCTTATTCATATGAGTATCATTCATCTCCTGCAAGGCTATTTGCTAGGGCTCCAAAGCCAAAATTCTTAGATGCTGCACTTAGACTCATTGCTTCTAAGCCCCCACTGAAGATGTGGGTGGCAAAGAAGAACTAACTCTCTTTTGCAGAAAACGGTCTCCAGCCAGCAATCATTGGCGTCCTATACTATTGCTGGGGACCTAAAACTCATTGATGATGCACGACAAAATATCATTGTATATGCTTCACATCTGAATTTCTTATCAGTCATACTATGTCCTAACTCTGTTATAAGCTATGACTGTCCCTATATGTGTCAAATGCATATGCTTCACAACACTTTTGTGAAGCCCATCCTCCTAATCGCATCAGAGGGTACATCACCAAAAGCTTCAGAATGGATTATGGACAGTGGATGCACAAATCATATGACTGGTGATCGAAGTCTTCTCATGGACTCAACCTTACGTCCATCCGACAAGAGTCACATTACATTTGCTGACACTGGTAAAAGCAAGGGTATCGAAAAGATGATCTATACATGGTAGATTCCTCAACAGGTCCAGCTTGTCGTATGTCTTCTCACTAAAGCTTCAGAATGCTGGCTCTGGCATCGAAGGCTGGGACATGCTGGAATGAGAAACTTACACTCACTTGTCAAGAAGAAGCATGTTATTGGCATCGAGGATGTCAAGTTCAAGAAGGATCATCTGTGTGGTGCCTGTGAAGCTGGAAAGATGACAAGGGCAAAGCACCCCTCGAAGACAATCATGACAACATCTCAACCCTTTGAGCTGTTACACATGGACTTATTTGGACCTACTCACTACTCCACCCTCACAACAACTGCCTGTCTCTATGGCTTCGTCATTGTTGATGACTACTCAAGATATACATGGGTTCATATAATTCTGTACAAGACTGAAGTGCAAGATGTCTTCAGGCGCTTTGCAAATCGAGCAATGAACAATTATGGCGTGATGATCAAGCACATCAGAAGTGACAATAGCACTGAATTCAAGAACACCGGACTTGATCTGTATCTAGATACAATGGGAATCACTCATGAGTTCTCTGCTCCGTACACACCTCAGCAAAATGGCATTGTTGAACGCAAAAACAGAACCCTCATTGAGATGGCTTGGACAATGCTAGATGAATACAAGACTCCAAGAAAGTTCTGGCCTGAAGCTATTGATACAGCATGTCACATCATCAACTGTGTATACATTCATAAGCTTCTGAAAAAAAACATCTTATGAGCTACTTACTGGCAAGAAGCCAAACGTCAGTTACTTCAGAGTATTTGGAGCAAGATGCTGGATAAAGGATCCCCATCACAAGTCAAAATTTGCAACTAAGGCTCATGAAGGCTTCATGCTTGGCTATGGAAAGGATTCACACTCCTACAGAGTCTTCAACCTTTATCTATACAAAATCGTTGAAACTGTGGATGTGAAATTTGATGAAACCAATGGTTCACAGAGAGAAATTCTGCCAAGTACACTTGATGAAGCTCCTTCAAACGAGTCTATCAAGCTGATGGGAACTGGTGAAATCATGCCCTCTGAAGCACAGCCTGAAGAGGAACTTATCATCTCTGCACCAAATCAACCTGAAGACAGTGCTCAGACCGAAGAAAATCCGTCCAATGATGACAATGATCAGCCAGAGCAAAATCTTCGTCCTATTCATCCTCGTGTTGCAAATGAAGTTCAAATAGAAAAGATAACTGACAGCATCAATGCACCTGGTCCACTCACTCGATCAAGAGCAACACAGCTAGCAAACTTCTGTGGGCACTTTTCATTTGTGTCTATATCAGAACCCAAGAAAGTTGCCGAAGCTTTTATGGAACAAGAATGGATTGAAGCCATGCAAGAAGAACTTCAACAGTTCAAGCTGAATAATGTTTGGGAACTTGTCAAGCGACCTGACCCTCGCAAGCATAACAATATTGGAACAAAGTGGATATATCGAAACAAGCAAGATGAGCATGGTCAAGTAAATCGTAAACAAAGCACGTCTTGTGGCTCAAGGATACACTCAAGTTGAAGGAATTGACTTTGATGAAACATTTGCTCCTGTTGCTAGGCTTGAAGCTATTCACATACTGCTAGCCTACGCAAATCATCACAACATCTTGCTATATCAAATGGATGTAAAGAGCGCATTTCTCAATGGCAAGATTGAAGAAGAAGTATATGTCGCACAACCACCGGCTTTGAAGATACAAAACATCCCGATATGGTGTACAAGCTAAACAAAGCAATTGTATGGCCTCAAACAAGCTCCTCGTGCTCGGTATGATACAATCAAAGACTTCAAGAGCAAAGGCTTCAAACCTGGATCCTCGATCCCACTCTTCACGAAGACATATGATGGTGAACTGTTTGTGTGCCAAATATATGTGGATGACATAATCTTGGCTGCACCAACCGAAGTATAGTGATGAGTTTGGGTACATGATGCAAGAGCAATATCAAATGTCCATGATGGGTGAGCTGAAGTTCTTCCTTGGTCTTCAAATTAAATCAACAAAGGAATGACATCTTCATATCTCAAGAGAAATACCTCAAAGATTGTCTCAAGAAGTTTGGAATGGAAGGCGCAAAGGCTACACGACGCGTAATGCTAGCCAAACACCATCTTGGTCCCGACGACAATGGTAAAGAGTTCGATCAAAAGGTATACCGCTCCATGATTGGTTCTTTGCTTTATTTATGTGCATCTAGGCCAGATATTATGCTTAGTGTTTGCATGTGTGCTCGATTCCAAGCGGCACCAAAGGAATCGCATCACTTAGCTGTGAAGCGAATTCTTCGATATTTGGCTTACAACCAACACTCGGATTATGGTATCCCAAGGGCTAAAAATTTGTTTTGGTTGGATTATCGGATGTTGATTATGCTGGTGACAAGGTGGATCGCAAGTCTACATCAGGCACATGTCATTTTCTTGGTCGATCACTTATCTGTTGGTCTTCGAAGAAGCAGAACTGTGTATCACTCTCAACTACTGAATCCGAATACATTGCCGCTGGATCCTGTTGTGCTCAACTTCTATGGATGAAGCAAACTCTCAAGGACTATGGCATCAACCTGAAACAAGTACCTCTCTTCTGCGACAATGAAAGTGCCATCAAAATAGCCAATAATCCAGTCCAACACTCGAAGACAAAGCACATTAAAATTCGTCATCACTTTCTCAGAGACCATGTTATGAAGAAAGATATCGACATCATTCACGTCAACACTGATGAGCAACTGGCAGATATCTTCACAAAGCCCTTGGATGAGAAAAGGTTTTGCAAGTTACGATGTGAGCTAAATATCTCGGAATCCTCTAATGTCCTGTGATCAGGCACACATCCTAACACTTATGCATGTTGATGACTTAGATGTGCAACACACAAAGTAATGTATATCTTCAATCAATGAAGATTTACACTCTGAATGTGAATATATTAACATGGAATTTGACTTCAGAGCGCCACGATAATTGTGCATCGTGTCTGGGTCTAATACTTCCTATATGGTGGGTAACGCCACCACCAACTTTCTCTGTTTGAAGTGTTTCACTCATGGCGTTATATTGCAATGACTTTGCATTTGGTTTGTCTTAGTTTCAATTGGTCTTCATGACTTTCTACACTATGATGATTTGATTGCTTTCTGATATATACTAGTGTTCTGTCCTCTATACCATTCACTTATAGCTATGTCTTCATGATTGGATCTTTTGAACTAAGTGAATGTGATCGGACCCTAACCTCTCTATGCTTCCTATCTCAAACTCTATCTGTCCAAATCATATGCATTCTATTGAAACTGTCGAATGTCTACTCTGCGTCCTTGTCAGCAGAAGGCAAAGAGATAAACATTAAATCTGTTTTAAATGGCTTATCTTTATTGTTCAAATTCGGAGAAGCCGGAACAACTCTCCGACATGCCTGGCGGGCGTGGGAACGTGGGACAACCCTGAGTGTGTTGCATGCTTGCCACGTACCCCTCAGATATGAACCGCTAGGGGCACCAGCGTAATTGCGCTGTGTCTCTCACCTACTTATAAATACTTGTCCCCTGCGGTAAAGAAATCCTTCTTCCACCTCTCCACCGCCGTCAAAACCCTAGCGCCACCGGTAGCTCGTGACGACGCCGGCGACGAAGCGCTTAGCTGCCGCGACTTCTCCGACGCCGTCCTCACGCCGGCCGCGGACATCGTCCTCTCCGCCGTCGCTGTAGGTGTCCTCCGTCGCCAAGTTAGGGCACGGTGAGCTGAACTGCTCGGTCTCCTATTCTTCCATCTAGCAGTTCTTCGTGCGTTAATTATAACTCTATTTTTACCACCTTTTTGATCTTCAAGATTCATCCTGTTTACCGAAAGTAGTTTCTGTCTATTCAAGTTAGATCTATTCTGTCTGCATCTCATACTGCCTAGTCGATTCACTTAGATTTCCTGTCTAGTTTGATTCCTCACTTGTACTTATTCACGGATTGGTACAAATCTGGAACCAACTCACCTATATAAGTGAATGTCTTCGCATCATGAGGTCAATGTCTTCAAACTGATTTATCTTCAAAATCTTCTGAGAATGCATATGACCTCTTCCCCTTCCCTCGCATCTCTAATGTTGTCACAGGTACATGTCCGTGGGACAATCCCTTGGTTCTCATAGTCTGCATTCGTTTGCAGAATACTTACAGCATCATATAAATTCTCCTGAAGCCAGTTCCTGCTTGACCAGCAAGCATAAATCTCTGAAGCCTTTGAACGTGCTAAAGCCATTCAGTTTGAAGTTCATGGCTGCAGAAAAATCAGCAAGGAAGGGTGGCATACAGCACAGAGAAGGAACATCCAAAGATCTTCCTGATGATTTAGCAGAACTATACAAGACAGATCCTGAAGAGAACTATCATCAGAGAAAGACGCGAATCCAATGGATTCCTTGCTATTGGGCTGAGGAGTGGTTCAAGTACAAGTTTGTGACAAAGGAATATGCAGAGAAGAATGCCATCAAGAGACCTTGGGGAGATATTCTCTATCGAGGCCTTCATCCCAAGACCAGAGCTGAAGCCATTGACCAAGGCTTCTATCCTTGCATGGTCCGTGGCCCACAGCCTGAGAACGCAGATCCCACCTCACTACTATGGTGTCGTGATGACTCTCTCTTCAAGCGCAACTACCAGTTTGTTGTGGCTTCGGCCAAGAAGAACAAGAAGTCCTTGGGCTTGGACTTCAACCCAGGTCCCTCTGCTCCCCGTGCTGACGGCTCCCGTGAAGCTAATCCCAATGAGATCGGCCCCTTCTCCAACCTTGACGGCCTCATCACCTACATTGTGGTCCAAGGTGCCAGAGTAGATCATTATGACAATGATGTTGACTCTGTTGAAGCCCCTGCTCCTCCTCCAAAGCCGCAGAAGCAAAAGAAGTCAAATGCTTTAACCTCAGCTGCACCTCCGAAGACTTCTCGTGCGAAGCCACTGGCCACTGCACCTCCTAAAGCCAGTGCGCAGTCTGAAGATCAATCTCGTGTCTCCAAGAGAATGGAGAAGAACAAGCAACTAGTCAGACCATCTGATCAAAGAGCCTTGACTCCTGCTGCAATTCTACGTGAAAAACCCATTGATCTATCAAGTGATGAAGATCTTGCTGATGATGCTCTTGAGCTGCTGATAAAGAGCAAGGAAGAAGCAAAATCTTCAGCAACTTGCCTCTCTTTGATGTGACCATCATTCACAATTTCATTGATGAGTGGTTCGACACCCCCAACGTCAGCTTTGAAGATTTACAGCTCCCCATCGGCCTTAGTGTCGCCTTCAATGGCGCCATTGCTTCTGAGCTAGCTCTCGCTCAGCGCATCATTGAGCTCAAGAACAAGATTGACTATGAGAAGGCTCAATTCAAGAAGCATGTGGCCAAGCTAAGCGTTCGAGACGTCAAAAACTTCAAGGTCATGCTGCATGAGCTCAAAGAAGCTTTTCTCAAGAAACGCAAAGAAGCTCAGGGCTCTCGAGAGCGCATGAAGATTTTGGCTAATAAGTGTGTGCTTTCCTACAATGAGGCTGAGAAGCGCAAGTCACTTGGCCGTCCTGGCATTGACCCCAGGATGGCTGCAAAGAAGAAGAAGAAGCACCCTGAACAACCTGAGCCTTCAAGCCAAGAAGCCCCTCGCATTATCTTCCCAAGCAGCATGACTGGCTCGAAGCCAAAGGTCACCACAACCGCTTCAGAACAGAAGAAGACGAGAGCTGCCGAGGCTGACGCCAGAAAGAGAAAGAACACTGAAGCCTCTGATGCCGCTCCCTCCAAGAAGAAGCGCAAGACCAAGAAGACTAGGGCTTCTTCCACAGAGCCCTTAGTCTTTGAACCCATTTCCGTGGTTCGCCTAGCATCAGAACATCAAGAACGACGAATAGTAGTCCATGAGCCTGCTCCCACAGAAGCTCATGTGGCTGAAGATATTCCAGCAGTTGAACCCACCGCTGCTGAAGACATTGGTCATGATGACAATGTAGCTGATGATGATGTTCTTCCTCAGATCGAACATGACGTGGTATCATTGCCTGTTCATACGAACAGCGAACTCATCAGCATTGGTCGTCCATTGACGCCAATTGCTCAGGATGCATCGTGGGCTGATCACCCACAACTCCAAGACTCCCCCAGTACTCCCCAACAACAACAACAAGCTAACCCC
This sequence comes from Aegilops speltoides, assembly GCA_021437245.1. Taxonomy (NCBI): domain Eukaryota; kingdom Viridiplantae; phylum Streptophyta; class Magnoliopsida; order Poales; family Poaceae; genus Aegilops; species Aegilops speltoides. The sequence goes on from CM038144.1 coordinate 53,194,777, forward strand.
AACGTGCAAGAAGAGGATGAAGACTTTCAGGCTCAGCCAACTCCATCTCCTAAGGTGAAGCCAGCACTTCGCAGGCTTCGCAGAGGACAAAGGCATGAAGTCCCTCTGTCGAGCGTTCCAGAAGGAGAAGTGCAACGTTCACCTGTTGCACGGCAAGTATTTTATGAACCTACTCCAACTGTGAATGTCTCCGAGTCTGAAGCACATGCTGCTGAAGACATTCCGGCTGCATCAGCCGAGTAAATGAAGAAGTACGTGTACCTACTCCCCCAGTAATCGAAGAAGAAGCAGTTCCTGATGTGAACATGCCTGTGCCTGACCCTCCTGCTCGTCACGAGGAGGTTGACAATGTTGAGGGTGCCACCACCAACACCAATGAAGCCAGTGACGTAGTCATGGCTGATGCTAATGTGGAGCCTGCACCAACTAGTGTGCCTGAAACCAATGAGGCCACTGTGCCTGAAGCCAATGAGGATGCTGCACCTGAAGCTAATATGACAATCGCTCCCGGCACTGTTGTGCAGTACTCGATGCCTCATTGTTGCCCTGCTCTGTTCCGCCACCAAGGGCTCACACAATTGAGCAAGCATACAGTCATGGTCACTTACTCTCGTCCGATGGCCTATTCGGTGCCTCCATATACGCCTCGCCCGCAATTTGACTATCATGTTGAGCATAGGCCTCGGGTCCGAAGCCAAAGCCCAGTTGCCAAGGTTTCTAGGTCTCGCTAACTCACGGGGTCCTTCAATGCTAATGGCTTCAAAAGCCACAATACCTTCTTTGACAACGCCAAGAACCCCTACTCCAAGCCAAGGATATCATCAGATCGGTTCTGGAGCTATCAGCAGAGAATCTATTACTCATGCGTGCTATATGATCAAGGGCATTTTCCTCATATGCGCCTTGACACCGGGTTATTGCTGGATTGCCGTGCTTAGAAGAAGCACTTGGCGCTTCGTGATGCTGGTCTGCTCCACTTTGTGACGGACAAAGAACATTGGAATGAAGAGCTATTGCTTCAATTCTATGCCACTCTGCACATTTGCGGCTACTACAGGGACATCAAGACATGGGTTCTCGAGTGGATGACTGGAAATGTTCATCATGAAGCCAAAGCTATGGATATCATGGAGCTTACAGGGCTAGCCACTCCTAGAGAACTATATGAACTCGATCGTCACCTACACCGCAATCTTTGTGGAAAGCATCTTTCATAAGCCAGAACCCAACATGAGCCAGATGTTGAGCATGATGAAGCCTTTGCCATCTGACGCTGAGTATCCCACACATTTCTTTGTTGAAGACCCTGAGTATATGCCTCGCACCATATATCATATCATCATGCGAACTCTATGGCTAGTCAAAGGACACTCATCAGCGGCCAAGCTTGAAGGAGCTATGAAGACTTTGGTCTTCTATATTCTCAATGGCATTAGCTTCAACACTCAGGAATTCTTCATCAGGCAACTCGCTGCTTCGGCTCTGACCTATTTGGTTTGAAGTTTTATGCTCCATGGGTCATGCGCCTCATCAAGCGACACGCCTCTGTCAATTATCAGCCCTCTGCTCGCAATCATATAATCTTTCTGCCAGAGGTTGATATGTCAGTTGATGCTATCTACTCCGACCCTGCCAAGACGCCGCTTTGTCTTCAGAATGTTGAGCACCAAAGCTTCACTCAGCCTATTGAAGGTATTCAAGCAGCGACGCGCATCTATCCATTGGCTGGTAACACTCGTCTGCCTCATAGAGCGCCCACTGAAGCCACTGAAAGCACCATTGCGCAAAGGCCTCGGAAGCGTTCTCGCGTTCTCAATGACCGAGAACTTCTTGTGGCCCTTCATCAGAAACAGGATAAGCATCATTTCTGGCTCAAGAGACAGATGCAAAGCCTCTTGGTGGATGTCAAGAATTCTTTTGTTGCTCATGAAACATGCCGGCGATCATGGAAGAGTTTGACCCTGCTCAGTGCTGAAGCTGATCTTCAAGACGATGGCTTCAATGAAAGATTCCAGTTTGACTCCACTCCTCCATGGACTGCTACCCTGCGTCGAACTCCATCTCTTGAAGACTCTGAATATTCCTCTTCCGCGGCAATGGTAAATGCCAGAGTGATCGATGATGAAGATGATGCTACTTCACCACCTCCTACTACTACGCGCATCGACACTGCACCAAGTTCGTCTGCACTACCAACCAACGATGACAACCCTGCTGCTTCACCTACTCATGATGACGAGTAGATGCTCTATGTCTTCAAACCTTTTTGGTCCTTAAAGACAAAAGGGGGAGAAGCGTATGAGTTGATAGTCTTCAAGCGGGTTCATATGGGCGGTTGCATTATATTTTGCTGCGTGCTTATAACTCTTGCGTTTTGAAACATTTGGTTCTTTGAGTTGTAACACCTAAACTTGATGGTCGTCTGCTACTTCTGCTACTTATTTGCTTTACTATGATGTGATGATAAATTCCGCATGTGCGATGATAACTTCCGCACTTAGATCATTCTACAGACGTCCATCTTTCATTATGCATGTCATTCTCTTTGCTATATCATTTCATGAATAATGAATTATTTTCATAAGTTGAAGTGGATCTCCACAAGTACAACCTGCCATGTGCATTTGCATTCCAAAAGCAAATTACTTATATGCACATCTTCAGGGGGAGCCCTTGCAACTTATGAAGACAATTCCCTATTCTTACAATTTCACATACTTTATCCCCGTTGAAAACTTCAACCAGTTTGTCATCAATCACCAAAAAGGGGGAGATTGTAAGTGCATCTAGTGCCACCCCTAGTTGGTTTTGGAGTATTGACGACAAAGTTGGTTGAGGGACTAATGTGTCTGTGAGAATTGCAGGATATCGTAGGTAGTGTCCCTCATTGATTCGGTTTACCTACCGGAGATGACCCCTAAAAATGTATGAAGACATTGAAGACAATGGTGGTATGAAAAGATATTCATATTGAAGACTATGACATGAGAAGACATTGTGTGAAGATTTTGGAGCGCGAAGACTGTGTGGTTTCGTTGTTTCATTTTCTTCTTTGTTGAGTCATAGGAACCACCGTACTATTAAGTGGGGTCCAAGTGAACTAAGTCAGAGTGACTGAAGTGATGCTCAACTCAAATCCTATGTCTTCGAGCGAAGACAATGAGAGCAAATCTTATCCAGAGCTGGATGAGTCAGCTTTACTTGTAGCCCAAGTAAAGTTGCCGCGTGTGTTTGAAATCTGACCATTGGAACATGTGTCAGTTCCTTAGTGACCCAGGGTCATTTTGGACAAATCAGGTCGGGTTGCCTAGTGGCTATAAATAGCCCACCCCCTACACCATAAATTGGTGGCTGCTCAGAGTTTGTGCACGGTTTTTGTCGTTTGAGAGCAACCCACCTCGAAGCATTTGAGAGAGAGAAATCCTTGCGAGGACAAAGCCCAAACACCCAGAGCCAAAGAGTGTTAGGCATCATTGAAGTCTTTCTGCGTGTGACTGAAGACTTATTTTGAGGAAATCTCCGGTTGAAGACTTCGAGCATCCAAGAGTCAGTGATTGGGTGAACGAAGTCTGTGAAGGGTGTCTCCTTGAAGACTTCAGAGTGAAGACTGGGTGTCCTTAGCTCAAGGGGAATAAGGTGAAGACACGGTCTTCTGAGTTAAATCTCAGCCTCCCTAACCAGACGTACAATTGTCACAGCAAGTGGAACTGGTCCAACAAATCCTGTGTCTTCAACAAGCAACTGGTTCTATCCCTTCCCATCCTTACTTTAGTTTGTCTTCGTGAAGTCATTGCCTATCTGTGTATCTGTTTGACTTCATTGCTTGACTACTATTGTTGATTGGCTTCACACTATCTTCCATCTTGATCCTTACTACCTAACTGCTATTAGTCCTATACTTTCACATCATTACATACTTGGCTATGGCGTGTTTAGGGTAGTTTATTTTCCGCTGCATATCAATTAGGTTATTTCTATTGTTTGTCTTCGAAACTTCCAAGTTTTGAAGACTTTCATAAAAATCGCCTATTCACCCCCACCCCCCATCTAGTCGATACTAACACTTTCAGGAACTGCGACCAAAAAACCTTTTCCATTTCGTGATCCTTTTGATCTCGGAAGTGTTCGGCCGCGTCCGCGGCACTTGCCGCCAAGTCCAGATAAGCATCCTCCGCACTCCACAGCCGGTCCAACTGAGCATATTTAGGATCCGTAAAATTCCTCCGTAGTAGAAAGGGCTTTCCAACCGCGATATCTCCGGCCTGATGCAGCTTCTCCTTCATAGCTCTCATCGCAGAGCAAGCATCCTTGGCCTCGGTAGTGGCCTTTTTCAGGTCCTCTTGTACCGCTAGAAGTTCTTTTTCAAGAAGCTTGCAGCGGTCGGCACCATTCTTCAACTTCACGGCCATCTCGGCCATTTCATTCTTGCTTCGGCAGTGAGCAGCCTGTTCGGATTTTAGCTCTTCGGCTGCCTTCAAGGTAGCCGCATCACTCTTTTGGGCCTGCTCCTTAGCTCGGGCGAGCTCCGCCCGAAGGTTCTCCATGGTAGCGGCACCATCTGCATCAAGCATACATGTGTCGAGGAACATAGTAATTTCAAAAAATTTCCTACGCACACGCAAGATCATGGTGATGACATAGCAACGAGAGGGGAGAGTGTTGTCCACGTACCCTCGTAGACTGTAAGCGGAAGCGTTAGCACAACGCGGTTGAGGTAGTCGTACATCTTCATGATCCGACCGATCCAAGCACCGAACGTATGGCACCTCCGAGTTCAGCACACGTTCAGCTCGATGACTATCCCCGGGCTCCGATCCAGCAAAGCTTTGGGGATGAGTTCCGTCAGCACGACGGCATGGTGACGATGATGATGTTCTACCGGTGCAGGGCTTCGCCTAAACTCCGCGACGATATGACCGAGGTGGAATATGGTGGAGGGGGGCACCGCACACGGCTAAGGAACGATCCGTAGATCAACTTGTGTGTTCTAGGGTGCCCACCCGCCCCCGTATATAAAGGAGCAAGGGGGAGGCCGGCCGGCCCTAGAGGACGCGCCAGGAGGAGGAGTCCTCCTCCTAGTAGGAGTAGGACTCCCCCTTTCCTACTCCTACTAGGAGGGGGAAAGGAAGGGGGAAGGGGAGAAGGAAAGAGGGGGCGCCACCCCCCCTCCTAGTCCAATTCGGACCAGAGGGGGAGGGGGCACGCGGCCCACCCTGGTGAAAGCACATTTGCTCCCTGGGTGGTTTTGGTAATTAATGACAACATACTTTGTAGTTGGACTAATGCTTTTATCAAGTATGTTTCAGGAAATTCAATCACATTGGCATGGCAAAAGGACTGAAGAGGTGGACCCCTCAAAATGCTAAGGCAAGCATTGGCAAAAGCTCAAGACTCCATTTTTGATTTAGTGATCCAAGATCACATTGAGTCCATAGGAAAAGCCAATACTATTAAAAGGGGATGAGGTTATGATGATGATCTGGTTGCTCAAGTGCTTAGTGATACATCTCCTAAACTATCAGCAACTTTCACTGCCATATACACTCATAAGTAGTCTCGGTCCCACCGATTTTCCAAACTCACCACACCAAGATGAACCACCTCAGCCATAAGCCAAACCCTAGCAAACTCGGATTTTCCGATTCTGAACTCGGTCTCACCGAAAAATGAGTTGCCAAGCTTCTGTAACCTTCTGTCATCAAATCGGTGTCACCGAGATGATGAAGTCGGTCCCACCGAGATTGGCATGCTCTTGTCATTGCACGAATCGGACTAACCGAGATTGTATTTTCGGTCCCACGAAAATCCCAACGCTCACATTATTTGAACTTTCGGTCTCACCGAGTTGTCAACTTCGGTCCCACCGAGATTGCTCAAATGTGTGTAACAGTTGGATTTTGTGTGGAGGCTATAAATACCCTCCACCCCTCTTCATTCGTGGAGAGAGCCATCGAAAGAACTACCACTCCTACCTTACATTTCGAGAAGAGAACTACCTACCCTTGTGTTGAGATCAAGTTGCTCCACTCCCACCATATGAAGCTTGATCTCTAGCCTTCCCAAGTTGCTTTCCACTCAATCCATTCTTCCACCACAGCCAAATCGGTGAGGAGAGTTGAGTGTTGGGGAGATTATCATTTGAAGCACAAGAGCAAGGAGTTCATCATCATCTACAACATCTATTACCTTTTGGAGGGTGGTGCCTCCTAGATTGGTTAGGTGTCGCTTGGGAGCCTCCGTCGAGATGTGGAGTTGAACCAAGAAGTTTGTAAGGGCAAGGAGATCGCCTACTTCGTGAAGATCTACCCCGAGTAAGGCTAGCCCTCCGTGGGCGTAGGCCATGATGGAATAGACAAGGTTGCTTCTTCGTGGACCCTTCGTGGGTGGAGCCCTCCGTGGACTCTCGCAGCCATTACCCTCCATGGGTTGAAGTCTCCATCAACGTGGAAGTACGATAGCACCACCTATCGGAACCACGAGAAAAATCACCGCGTCTCCAAATTGCGCTTGATCTTCTCCACTTCTCTTTACTACTTGTGCAATTTACTTTCCGCTGCCCATACTCTAGAATTGCATGTGTAGTGTGCTACTTGACTTGTGTGTTATGCAAAATCTGCCAAAATATGTCCTTGTCAAAAGACAGAATTTTTATCTTGTCGAGTAGTCTAATCACCCCCCCTCTAGACACTCTCACCTTCTTCGATCCCTCAATTGGTATCAGATCCTTGGTCTCCATTGCTTTGGTTTACACACATTTTGGAGGAAGATGGACGTGTCTACGTTTGGGAGTGTTAGCCATAGAGTGCCTATTCTAAATGGAGTGTCCTATAACTCGTGGAGGATTGAAATGCTTATTATCTTTAAGACATACAATTTGCGCAAATATGTTGAGACCCCCTATGTGCCTCCATTTGACCCCTTGCACCCTACCATGGATGAAGAGCTTGATTTGCTTCGTAACCTTAGAACTGTAAATCTTATCATTAGAGGGTTACCCGATAACTTGCTTAAGCTCGTTACAAACTTTGAGTGCGCCTATGCTATGTGGAAGTTCTTGGAAGAACTTTATCCGGACTACTCTTTGGGAGGTCTTGATGAAATTCTATACAAGACTATTGAATTTGATATGATGCGCCCCAATGATCCCAACTTTGATAAATGCTTCTTTGAGCTTCGTGATCTTATGAAAAAGAAGGGTGATCCCGGTCTTATCAATGTTCTAATTAGAGATGCTCTTGTATTGCATTCTTATGATTATTGTCACATTGACAAAACTAATGCAAGTGCTTATCAAATTGACCTAGGTGTTGATGATGAACAATCTATGGGTCAATATGATGATGAGCATGAGCATGATGATGATTACTCCGATTCGGACAACGAGCTAGACAAGATCATGAAGAGTCTCAATCTTATGGCAAATCTGAGAGACTACATATCCGGTGGAAAAGAGTGGATTCTTGATAGTGGATGCACCGACCACATGACCGGAGACGAAGACATGTTTCGAGAGCTTGCAAAGAACGATGGTCCACGCAAGTATGTGACTTTTGGAGACAACTCCAAGGGTAAGGTACTTGGCCTTGGTAAGGTGGCCATATCTCATGTTAGCTCTATTCAAAATGTCATGCTTGTAGAATCACTTGGATACAATTTACTTTCCGTGTCTAGGTTAGCTGACTTTGGATTCAATGTGCTATTCACCGAAGTAGATTGCCAAGTCTTTCGTCGTGACAATCATAACATTGCATTTACCGGTATCCGTAGAGGTGATCTATATATTGTTGATTTCACTAAGAAAGCCCAACCTAGAGCTTGCTACATTGCTAAATCCGCTAAAGGTTGGTTATGGCATAGAAGGCTTGGACATGTTGGTATGCGTAATCTAGACAAGCTGATCAAAGGTGATCATATTCTTGGCGTTAAAGATGTTCTCTTTGACAAAGATAGACTTTGTAGTGCTTGTCAAGCAGGAAAACAAGTAGGTGGAAGTCATCTCGTGAAGAACATCATGACCACAAGGAGACCGCTTGAGCTTCTTCATATGGATCTCTTCGGTCCCAATGCTTACAAAAGCCTTGGTGGTAACTCCTTTGGTCTAGTTATAGTTGATGATTATTCCAGATTTACGTGGGTATTTTTCCTTGATGACAAATCACAGGTTCAGAGAATCTTCAAAACCTTTGCCAGAAAGGCCCAAAATCAATTTGAGGTGAAGATCAAGAAAGTTCGGAGGACAATGGAACGGAGTTCAAGAACGCCAATGTAGACTCTTTTCTCGATGAGGAAGGGATTCTACATGAGTTCTCGGCTACGTACACTCCTCAACAAAATGGAGTTGTTGAGAGGAAGAACCGAACGCTCATAGAGATGGCGAGAACGATGCTTGATGAATACAAGACATCAAGCATTTACGGGGAAGCGGTCGAGACAGCTTGTCATGCTATCAACAGGCTTTATCTTCATAAGCTCCTCGGCAAGACATCATACAAGCTCCTCACGGTAACAAACCCCAAGTGGGATACTTTCGTGTCTTTGGTTGAAATGCTATATCCTTGATAAGCATCATCGGTCTAAATTTGCTCCTAAAACTCATGAAGGCTTTTTTCTTGGTTATGGATCAAACTCCCACACCTACCGTGTCTACAATAATTTCACCCGAAAGGTTGAAGAGACGGTAGACGTGAAGTTTGATGAATCTAATGGCTCGCAAGTAGAGCAAATGCCTATTGATGTAGGAGACAAGGACCCATCGGAAGCCATCCAAGATTTATCCATTGGAAAGATCCGTCCCATGGAAGTGAAGGAGAGTACCTCATCTACATATGTGGAGCCCCCTACCTCACGGCAAGATGAACCTCAAGGCAACATGGAGGCCTCCACAAGTGGAACTCACCAAGATGAGGAAGTGCAACAAGAAGATCCACCACAACCTCCTTCTCCACCGCCTCAAGACAACACCAACAACAATCAAGAAGAAGAAGAGGAAGATGAAGATGATGAGGAAGCTCAGCCACAACCTCAACAAAAGCTATCCCGAGTCCGAGCAAGAGTCAAGAAAAATCATCCCGTGGAACAAATGATGAATGACATCAACTCCGGGAGAATTACTCGCTCTAAAACTCGCTTAGCTAACTTTTGTGAGCATTACTCATTTATCTCTAGTATTGAACCTATGAAGGTAGAAGAAGCACTTGAAGACCCGGATTGGGTGAACGCTATGCACGAAGAGCTACACAACTTCGAGAGGAACAATGTATGGACTTTGGTAGAGAAGCCCAAGGATGATCAACACGTCATTGGAACCAAATGGGTGTTTCGGAACAAGCAAGATGAAGATGGACAAGTCATCCGCAACAAGGCTCGTCTCGTAGCTCAAGGTTACACACAAGTCGAAGGTATGGACTATGGTGAGACCTATGCCCCCGTTGCTAGACTTGAGTCCATTCGCATTCTTCTTGCTTATGCCAACCACCATGATATTACTCTCTATCAAATGGATATCAAAAGTGCTTTCCTAAATGGTGAAATTGAGGAGGAAGTATTTGTGAAAAAACCTCCCGGATTTGTGAATCCCAAAAAGCCTAATCATGTTTACAAGTTGCACAAAGCTCTTTATGGTCTTAAACAAGCTCCTAGAGCTTGGTACAAATGCTTGACTAGCTTTCTTCTTGAAAAAAGCTTTGAGATTGGAAAGATAGACTCAACGTTGTTCACGAAAAGGGTTGATGGTGAACTATTTGTGTGCCAAATATATGTTGATGATATTATCTTTGGTTCAACTAACCCTCATTTTAGTGAAAAGTTTGGGAAGCTAATGTCGGAGAAGTTTGAGATGTCCATGATGAGTGAACTCAAATTCTTCCTTGGGTTGCAAATCAAGCAATCTAAGGAGGGTACCTTTGTCTCACAAACAAAGTACACCAAGGATCTCTTCAAGAAGTTCAACATGCAAGAAAGCAAAGGTATGAGAACCCACATGCCTACAAGTGGACATAATGACTTGACAAAAGATGGAGAACCCGTTGATCAAAAGGTTTACCGATCTATGATTGGTTCTCTACTATATCTTTGTGCTTCTCGTCCTGACATAATGTTGAGTGTATGCATGTGTGCTCGATATCAAGCAGCCCCTAAAGAATGTCATCTTAAAGCTGTTAAAAGGATTGTGAGATATTTGATACACACACCAAACTTTGGCATTTGGTATCCTAAGAGGGCCTCTTTCGACCTTGTTGGCTATTCCGACTCGGACTATGCCGGTGGCAGGTTGATAGAAAGTCAACTTCGGCACGTGTCAATTTCTTGGTCGATCCCTTGTATCTTGGTCCTCCAAGAAACAAAATTCGTATCATTATCCACCGCCAAGCGGAATATATTGCTGCTGGTTCGTGTTGTGCTCAATTACTATGGATGACACAAACGCTTAAGGATTATGGGATACATGTGAGACATGTTCCTTGCTTTGTGACAATGAGAGTGCGATTAAAATTGGACACAATCCGATTGCAACACTCTCGAGCGAAACATATTGAAGTTCGTCACCATTTCATTCATGATCACATTGCCAAGGGTGACATCAATCTTAAGCATGTTCATCTCGACAAACAACTCGCAGATATCTTTACAAAACCTCTTGATGAGAAGGTGTTTTGTCGCTTAAGGAGTGAGTTGAACATCATTGATGCTTCAAACTTGGAGTAAGAACTCCATTGATGCATGCAAGGCATGAGCCCACTTGACTAATCCTTGATATATCTCTTATGATGATGATCATATGTCTTGGACACATTTGCCTCCTTGTATTGCATCTAACTCCTTGCAGTTACTTGGATGATCTACATTCCACAAGATTACCACACACTCAAATCATGAGTAATCTTGACATTGACCAAGTATCTAGCCCTTTGGGATGTTGAGTTCAAGGAACAAAATTCCACATATCCTTTTTGACATCTTATACATCTAGTATTTCACTCTTGTCATCTTGGATATCCTTGAGTATTTCCTTGCTTGCCTAACCCATGTAGGAAGATGAACTACACAAGTGGAAATGGCGCTCCAACTTCACATTCAATGAGCACCTACATCAAGTTCACCTACATGAGCAAAGCAACAACAAGCCCAAGGTATGTTCTTCACATCTTTAAGGAGCTTTGCTCAAAGACATGAGTACAAGCAGCTTCATAAGATGTGATCACATCGAATGCTTAATCGAAAAATGGCAACCCCATTTTGAGCTTAAACGATGAGTATGACCTATGATCAAATGTTCTCATTTGACTCCTAAGTCAATATACTCAAACATAGGTGACCTTGTCGCCGACCTTTATCTAGATGAAGTACATATGTTTTGGAGTCTTTCTATTTTCTCTTATTTTCTCTCATTGAGTTTTTCATTAAAAAAACTTCATCTAGGAATCTTTTTCATTTCTATTCTTACTGTCTTTGTGAATATCCTTCGGCTCGATCAATTCCTCGAAAATCATTCACAAATTCATTGCAAATCCTTTGAAACATTCCTCGCAAAGTGAGCTGAATTATTTCAGATTTCCTTGAATTAAACTCAAGGCCACCGATTTAAATATTTCGGTCTAACCGAAAAGGATCTACCCTAAGTCCTCGACTTTCGGACCCACCGATCCATCTTAATTCGTGTCACCGATTTATTTCTTTCAGGATATCATCTTCGCAGCTCCACTCAATGATTCTCTATGCATGTTCCTTTTTGCCTGTTGTGATTCTTAAGGATCCCACTTCTTTCTTTCCATCTTCCCTAACCTTCCTAGTTTGCTGTCCTTTTCGCACTTGATGTCAAAGGGGAGAAGACTTAGGGGAGAAGAGAAGATTTAGGGGAGAAGAAGAGCAATCTTACCTTAAGGGGAGAGAATCACATCAAAGCTTTGCGTGTTTTTCCTTATAAGAGAATTTCTTGCCGTGTTTCACATTGGACATTACAATTGGCGTCATTCTCATTTGGCATCATTCTTTTGATTTTGCTCTTTCCATCAAAACCCTTGATCTCGAGAGAACTCAAAGGAAGAGGAATCTTCACAATTGATATCTTATGGAAAGCAAAATCTCTCGAGTTCATTGAAAATCTTTTAGTTTCGAGACATGTTTGCTGATTCAAGCTTGTGCTCAATATGAGACACTCTTTATACATGTCATCCCTGGCTTGGTACTCTTGATGTTCTTGCAGTTGGTTGAAGAAATACTCTTGTGTTATCTAACCTTGTTTTCCCAAGTTTATCTCTTGGTACAATGCCAAGGAACCTCAAGGTAAGTATATGCACTTTGCAGAATGTGCATGATGGTGACTTGCTTGTGAATACTGTTTGCAAGAAATCACCATGCACATATGCATTATCACTCACTTCTTTTCATCTGCTCGATGCATATAGCCAAGCTGCATGTAGCACATCTTGCTTTTCTCTCTTGTGTGCTTGTGGTAGTCCAAAACCATAATTTATGAAAATCTTGCACACTTGTAGGGGGAGCCTGTGTACTACATGTTTGTCAAAGCTTTCGTGATAATTCTGTCTTTCTTTCAATAAGCTTTGATGTCTTGTTTAGTGTGTTGCCATCAATTACCAAAAAGGGGGAGATTGAAAGCACATTTGCTCCCTCGGTGGTTTTGGTAATTAATGACAACATACTTTGTAGTTGGACTAATGCTTTTATCAAGTATGTTTCAGAAATTCAATCACATTGGCATGGCAAAAGGATCAAGAGGTGGACCCTCAAAATGCTAAGGCAAGCATTGGCAAAAGCTCAAGACTCCATTTTTGATTTAGTGATCCAAGATCACATTGAGTCCATAGGAAAAGCCAATACTATTAAAGGGATGAGGTTATGATGATGATCTGGTTGCTCAAGTGCTTAGTGATACATCTCCTAAACTATCAAGCAACTTTCACCGCCATATACACTCATAAGTAGTCTCGGTCCCACCGATTTTCCAAACTCACCACACCGAGATGAACCACCTCAGCCATAAGCCAAACCCTAGCAAACTCGGATTTTCCGATTCTGAACTCGGTCTCACCGAAAAATGAGTTGCCAAGCTTCTGTAACCTTCTGTCATCAAATCGGTGTCACCGAGATGATGAAGTTGGTCCCACCGAGATTGGCATGCTCTTGTCATTGCACGAATCGGACTAACCGAGATTGTATTTTCGGTCCCACCGAAAATCCCAACGTTCACATTATTTGAACTTTCGGTCTCACCGAGTTGTCAACTTCGGTCCCACCGAGATTGCTCAAATGTGTGTAACGATTGGATTTTGTGTGGAGGCTATAAATACCCTCCACCCCTCTTCATTCGTGGAGAGAGCCATCGAAAGAACTACCACTCCTACCTTACATTTCGAGAAGAGAACTACCTACCCTTGTGTTGAGATCAAGTTGCTCCACTCCCACCATATGAAGCTTGATCTCTAGCCTTCCCAAGTTGCTTTCCACTCAATCCTTTCTTCCACCACAGCCAAATCAGTGAGGAGAGTTGAGTGTTGGGGAGATTATCATTTGAAGCACAAGAGCAAGGAGTTCATCATCATCTACAACATCTATTACCTTTTGGAGGGTGGTGCCTCCTAGATTGGTTAGGTGTCGCTTGGGAGCCTCCGTCGAGATGTGGAGTTGAACCAAGAAGTTTGTAAGGGCAAGGAGATCGCCTACTTCGTGAAGATCTACCCCGAGTAAGGCTAGCCCTCCGTGGGCGTAGGCCATGATGGAATAGACAAGGTTGCTTCTTCATGGACCCTTCGTGGGTGGAGCCCTCCGTGGACTCTCGCAGCCATTACCCTCCGTGGGTTGAAGTCTCCATCAACGTGGAAGTACGATAGCACCACCTATCGGAACCACGAGAAAAATCACCGCGTCTCCAAATTGCGTTTGATCTTCTCCACTTCTCTTTACTACTTGTGCAATTTACTTTCCGCTGCCCATACTCTAGAATTGCATGTGTAGTGTGCTACTTGACTTGTGTGTTATGCAAAATCTGCCAAAATCTGTCCTTGTCAAAAGACAGAATTTTTATCTTGTCGAGTAGTCTAATCACCCCCCCTCTAGACACTCTCACCTTCTTCGATCCCTCACCTGGCCGCCCCTCTCTCTCTCCACTAAGGCCCATAAGGCCCATTACTTCTCCCGGGGGGGTTCCGGTAACCCTCCGGCACTCCGGTTTTCTCCGAAAACGTCCGGAACACTTCCAGTGTCCGAATATAGTCGTCCAATATATCAATCTTTATGTATCGACCATTTCGAGACTCCTCGTCATGTCCGTGATCACATCCGGGACTCCGAACAAACTTCGGTACATCAAAACTTATAAACTCATAATAAAACTGTCATCGTAACGTTAAGCGTGCGGACCCTACGGGTTCAAGAACTATGTAGACATGACCTAGAACTATTGTTGGTCAAAAACCAATATCGGAACCTGGATGCCCATATTGGTTCCTACATATTCTACGAAGATCTTTATCGGTCAAACCGCATAACAACATACGTTGTTCCCTTTGTCATCGGTATGTTACTTGCCCGAGATTCGATCGTCGGTATCCAATACCTAGTTCAATCTCATTACCGGCAAGTCTCTTTACTCGTTACGTAATGCATTATTCCGTAACTAACTCATTAGCTACATTGCTTGCAAGGCTTATAGTGATGTGCATTACCGAGAGGGCCCAGAGATACCTCTCCGACAATCGGAGTGACAAAACCTTATCTCGAAATACGCCAACCCAACATGTACCTTTGGAGACACCTGTAGTACTCCTTTATAATCACCCAGTTACGTTGTGACGTTTGGTAGCACCCAAAGTGTTCCTCCGATAAATGGGAGTTGCATAATCTCATAGTTATAGGAACATGTATAAGCCATGAAGAAAGCAATAGCAACATACTAAACGATCAAGTGCTAGGCTAACGGAATGGGTCATGTCAATCACATCATTCTCCTAATTATGTGATCCCGTTAATCAAATGACAACACATATCTATGGTTAGGAAACATAACCATCTTTGATTATAGAGCTAGTCAAGTAGAGGCATACTAGTGATGTTATGTTTGTCTATATATTCACACATGTATCATGTTTCCGGTTAATAAAATTCTAGCATGAATAATAAACATTTATCATGATATGAGGAAATAAATAATAACTTTATTATGGCCTCTAGGGCATATTTCCTTCAGTCTTCCACTTGCACTAGAGTCAATAATCTAGTTCACATCGCCATGTGATTTAACACCAATATTCACATCTGTATGTGATTAATACCTATAGTTCACATCATCATGTGATCAACACCCAAAGGGTTTACTAGAGTCAATAATCTAGTTCACATCGCTTATGTGATTAACACCCAAAGAGTACTAAGGTGTGATCATGTTTTGCTCGTGAGAGAAGCTTAGTCCACGGGTCTGTCACATTCAGAGCCGTATGTATTTTATAAATATTCTATGTCTACAATGCTCTGTACGGAACTACTCTAGCTAATTGCTCCCACTTTCAATATGTATCCAGATTAAGACTTAGAGTCATCTGCATTGGTGTAAAAGCTTGCACCGATGTAACTCTTTACGACGGGCTCTTTTATCACCTCCATAATCGAGAAATATTTCCTTAGTCCTCACTAAGGATATTCTTGACCAATGTCTAGTGATCTACTCCTAAATCACTA
This sequence comes from Aegilops speltoides, assembly GCA_021437245.1. Classification (NCBI taxonomy): domain Eukaryota; kingdom Viridiplantae; phylum Streptophyta; class Magnoliopsida; order Poales; family Poaceae; genus Aegilops; species Aegilops speltoides. The sequence goes on from CM038144.1 coordinate 53,210,467, forward strand.
TTGTACTCCCTTGCCAAATAAAGAGCAAGGTATACAATAGGTCTGGTACATAGCATACTTTATAGAACCTATGACTGAGGCATAGGGAATGACTTTTCATTCTCTTTCTATTTTCTGCCATGGTCGGGTCTTGAGTCTTACTCAACTTCACACCTTTGCATCACAGGCAAGAACTCCTTCTTTGACTGTTCTATTTTGAACTATTTCAAAAATTTATCAAGGTATTGTAGCGCCCCGGATCCGATGCGCCAGGTGTCCGCCAGTTATTCGCCGTCGTTGCCATGTCATTGCTTGCGTGTTGCATTTCAACATGTCATCATCCGCATTGCATCATCAGTTTTCAAAACTTGCATCCGTCCCGGTCTCTTAGTTCTCTGAATTGTCCGTTCTGAGACCAACCACACTTGCACGCGCCCATGGCACGTCTGAATTATTATTTTATAAGTGGCCGGAAAATGTTCTCGGAATGGGATGAGAGTTGACGTGTGGTCTTATTATAGTGTAGATAGACCGCCTGTCAAGTTTTATCGCATTCGGAGTTCGTCTGATTGCCCAACCGTTAAACTATAGCGGCAGTATAGCCAGTCTAACGTCGGACATTTTCGGTCTCCGGAAACAGTTGCCGGGCTGCTTTCCTCTTCTCTTCTCTCAGCCCAAGGCCTCTTCTCTTCACAGCCCACTAGCCCACCTACCATACCCCTCCTCGCGTCCGGTGCCGTCCGATCGAGATCGGAGGGCTCCGAAACCCCTCAAAACACCTAACCCTAGCCCCCCTTACTATATATAGATGCCTCCCGTACCAATTTTGGGCTTCCCCTTCCTCCCACCTTGTTTTCCGCGCAGCCCAATCATCAGCGCCGCCGCTCCCCTCCATTTCCGCGCCCCTCCAGCCCCTGCTCGCCACTTGGCGAGTCCCCATTGGGCACGCCGCCGCCATCCGCCGCCAGGGCCAACCGGCGCCCGCCATGTGGCCTGGCTCCCAGCGCCCCAGCCTCCTCCCACCTCCCCGTGGCCCTCTCGGCCCACACCAGGCCCGCCCCGGGCCAGATCTGGGCCCGGAGGGAGCCCACGCGCCGCAGCCCGAGCGCTCGGCGCTCCTCGTCCTCGCGGTGGATCAAGAGGAGCCCGAGCGCTGCCCTCTCCCGCAGCGCCGCCTGCCTGCATGCCGTCGCCGGAGCCGTCGTCTGCTGCCGCCCCAGGTCATCAGCGCCGTCGCTGCGCCTCGTTTTCTCTCTGCTCCCTCTCCCTCATGGCGTATCTCTCTCTCTCTCTCCCCACAGGTCGCCGCCGCCGTGGTTCCGGCGCCCCAGCCTCGCCGCCGGAATGGGGTCCCGGGGCGGATCCGCCGGATCCACCGCCCCTCGGCCTCCTCATGGTCTCCCTGCCGACCGGTAGCGCCGCCGCCCCGCTGCCATGGCCGCCTCCCTCCTGCCTGCTCGTGCAGGCGCACGAGGAGGAGGACGACCGAGCTCCTCCCCGTGGGCCCCGCGCCACCAGCCCGCAAGCCGCAGCCAGCGCCTTCCCAAGGCCCAGCCTCCTCTCCACCAACGGGCCCTGGCCCAGGGTGAGCAGACCCCGCCCCTCTCCTGTGCACTTTGGCCCAGCCAAGATTCGGCCCGTGTTGTGTTTTTTCCAGCGCCTACGAATTTTGCTAATTATCCAGCGAATTACTGTTTTACAGAAAAACCCCTAATGTTCATGCATATAATAACTCATTAACCGTGCATCGGATTAAAATAATTTATACATGTAAAATGCTTAGTTTTTCATCTAGTTTCATAATATGCCATTTTCATCCATGTTTAAAATGTTTAAAATGATGTTTGTGTTAATTTGCTAAAATGCCATGTTAAAATGCTTTAATTCATAACTAATTAACCGTAACTCCGAATTTAATAAACTTTATACGTAAATGGGGTGGAAAAATGCCTAGATTAACATGGTCCACTTTATTTTCCTGTTTAACAACCTTAAAATATGTTTTAGGGCAGAACAATACCAAATTCGAAATATGGACATGAGGATTTTCCGGAATTGTTGTTTGTTCTTCCGGCCTCATTTAAACTTGCCTAGTTAAGTAGCTTTCATATGCTTCACCCCTTGCCATGTTAATCAACATTTAATATTGTTGGGTAGCTTAAACAAGAGAGAACTAAATAATTGATGTGGTGTTCGTCAATATGCAATATGCATTGACTCCACTTAATTTGTAGTGTTGCATATTGAGCTCCATGCCATGTTTAATGGTTGTTTACTATGTTGTTGTTTCTTTCCGGTTGCCTCTCTCGTTAGCTTTTTGTTCGGAGTTGTGAGGATTCGTTCGACTACGTCCGTTTGTCTTCTTCATGGACTCGTTCTTCTTCCTTGCGGGATTTCAGGCAAGATGACCGCGGATCTCACTACTATCCTATGCTAGTTGCCTCGTCTTGTTTTACCATTGTCGCCATCCTAAAATGTCTTGATTCCTAGCAAACCGTTGTTTGGATTTTTCCGAGAGTTGAAGATCGGGTCTTCTATATATTAAAGGGTGGAAGGCTCGGCCTTATGCAGTGTTTTGTTCCACTCTTGCCGGTGAAGGTCTATTCCTTCGATGATCGGTTCGCTTTGAATAAAACTTGCGAGAGCTTGTCATGGGCTTCATCAGGCCACCTCGTGGTTGGGACATCCCTGCACGGTATAAACTTGTCGAAAGAGCCGTCGAGACCGATCGGGTCTTCTGGGTGAAGGTCTATTCCTTCGATGATCGCGAGAGCTTTATGTGGCATGGTTATGTGGCAGATGGGAATTTGTTAATGTCGGTTGTAGACAACTTGACACAAGATCCGAATTAAAACACATCAACCAAGTGTGTAGCCGTGATGGTCTCTTCTCGCGGAGTCCGGAAGTGAACACGGTTTCGGGTTATGTTTGACGTAAGTAGGTGTTCGGGATCACCTCTTGATCATTGCTAGCTTCACGACCGTTCCTTTGATTCTCTTCTCGCTCTTATTTGCGTATGTTAGCCACCATATCATGCTTAGTCGCTGCTGCAACCTCACCACTTTAACCCTTCCTTTCCCATTAAGCTTTGCTAGTCTTGATACCCATGGTAATGGGATTGCTGAGTCCTCGTGGCTCACCAGATACTTCCAAAACCAGTTTGCAGGTGCCTATGTTACCGAGAAGGTGACACAACCAAGCTCAAGGAGGAGCTCGATGAAGATCTTGCCCTTTGTGTTGTTTCATTCTAGTTGATCAGTAGTGGAGCCCAGTTGGGGTCGATCGGGGACCTTTGTCGCATTTGGGGTTCTTCTTTTATTTTGGTTCCGTAGTCGGACCTTGATTGTATCTGTATGATGTAATGCTTTATTCATGTAATTGTGTGAAGTGGCGATTGTAAGCCAACCATGTATCTCTTTACCTTATGTATTATATGGGTTGTGTGAAGATTACCTCACTTGCGACATTGCTTTCAATGCGGTTATGCCTCTAAGTCGTGCTTCGACACGTGGGAGATATAGCCGCATCGAGGGCGTTACAAGTTGGTAATCGAGCCTTCCCGACCTTAGGAGCCCCACTGCTTGATCGTTTTTAGCGGCCGAGTTGTGTCTAGAAAAATGTTTTGAGTCATTTAGGATTATATATATCGGAGAGTTAGGAATTCTTTTTACTCCTCAGTCCCTTCGTCGCTCTGGTGAGGTCTCCTGACATAGAAGTTTTGACTTTCCTCTCCTCAAATTTCACTAAATTTTTTTTAGGATCACGCGGGTATCTTGGAATCGTTCCGATATTTTTATGATGACACCATTGTCTTGGTGCCTCCCGTCAGCAGGGGTTTTTTTTAGTGGAGGTGTCCCGGGGAGTTGAGCTCTGAGGTGTTGTCGTCATAATTTTATCGTTGCAGTTCTGGAATACCTAAGTTTAGTACGCCGACATCGAAAATCTCTTTTATGCAGTTGTTGGTGAGATAACCCGCTAACCCAAAGATCGAGGTGAGTACGGAGTATTGCCATGACTCATATAACGGATGCTTTTCAAGGTTGAGGTACACGATTTCGAAGGTTTCTTGGTTATGTGTTGACGGATGGATACAGCTGGATGTAGGTATTGTTAGTTTGGGTGAGATATATTGCTTCCCCTGTATCCCCAACACCAGATTGCATAACCAGAAAGTTTCGGGAGTTTTATAGGTGGGAATTCAAGTAGCTCCTAGAATATCTTTTCGACAGATGCATGATATGAGATTGGGTAAATCTCTATCATATGTATTTGTTCCGGCTTATTCTGCAAGCCAAATCCTTTGTTTTGTTTTATTTGTGGTATTTGAGTTGCTTCAATGTCAAATGTTGAATCCATACCTTTCCTAAACGGTGTTCTCATATTGCTATGTGAATACTAATCCTTTTGATCATTGAGGTTGTCATGTTAATTCTTTTCCAACCGGCGTGTTTCTCTTCAAGTGCATCCGATCATTCTCCCCATCTGCAAGATCAATTCTAAGTTTTATCAACGGTGTTTGTTTCATGCGTCTCCAAGTTGCCTTTGTTTTCCCGCCCTCCCACCCTTTTTCTTCAAGGACACAGATTTCTTAATCAAGTATCCATTTATTCATGTGAAGTCACTTCACTCTTTTCAATCAATGTTCTTACCCGGTGTTTCTCAAGAAGATGTTCTACTAGTTCGTCATTCCTCATTCCTTTCTCTTCTCCGGTGGATTCAAGTCAAGTTTTGTTGATCATACCTTTTTCCTCATTTCAATGTCTTCTCATACCGGTGCACCTCATTATCATTCTACTTCTCGCTATTTGTTATTTCGGAGTGCTCAAGATATCTCGAAGATTCGTGTTTCCACTCTGCATTCGTTCAAGATATTTCGAGATTGGTATCTCATTCAAGTCATTTAATTCAACCGGTGCAACATCTCTTTTAAATCTTTTCAACGGTGTTCTTTTGAGTGGGCCCTAACCCACAGGTCTTTTCCCAGGATCTTACCTGACTCTTCTAATTCTTCCGGAGTTATTCTCAATTCTTTTCAGAGTGTGATGTTAGAATGAGTTATCATCAGTCAAATGCTTTTCTCCAAGATCTTTCAAATTATTTTTCCTTGTTGGCTCAACCTCTTTGTTTTTCATTCTCCCGGAGTATCTCCACAATCCATCGTGGTTCTCATCACCATTCTCAACATTCGAAGACCGAAGAAAGAGTTTCTCTTTAATCTTGCTCTATTCTCTTCAAGACTCATGGTTCTAGCTTCATGCTATCCTCATAATTGTTTCGATGGTGAGAATTCTGTTCTTACCATCCGGAGTATTTCTTGAGTTGTTTCCATTTCTTTCCTCCGAAGGCCATCATGTCATAATTCTTCATTCTCAGTGTGTAGCTATCGTTCTCCAAATCTTACCGGTGAATCGTTCAAATATCCTCTAATCAGTTCATGATCGCTTCATTCTCATGCATCTAAATCCCCTCAAGTATCTTCATTCGTTTTCCAATTCTTCCCGGTGAATTGTGCCTTTGCTACGTTCATTTTCAATTCTTACGGTGGTTCATTCAAGATTTCACCTCTTTCGTTATCATTCAATTCATTTGTTGTTCCAATCCTACCGGTGGTTCGTTGAAGACCTTCCCAAGCTTGCGCTATATCTCTCTTAATCCTTTCCACGAGAATAAGTAGTATGCCAAATCCATTGCTTGCCATCAATTTAATTTGAGGAAGGATAAGCATACAATAAATTTTATTCTTATTTCCTCGAGGTGATTCATCTTTCTTCCGGAGTTTGTTCAGGATGAAGTAATTCTCGGCTCTAGTGTTTCATCTTTCTTTCCGGAGTTGTTCATCATGTCACATTTCTCGGTTCGAGATGCTTCATCTTTTCTTTTCTAGAGTTCCAAGTTTTCCGCATTATCGTCGCGAAGCTCATTCTAAATCATTGCAAGGTTTCACCTTGTGTTTTCAACTTCTCTTTCTTTTCATCATCCTTTTATTACCGGAATTCTTCATGGAGGCTTTAAATGGTGGTTCGTCAAGGATTCCTTTCATTCTCGATTTGTTCTTCAAGTTTTTCTCTTGAAGTTATGACCCGTCAAGCTATACTCTAAAATAAACATGGTGCTCAACACATGTTTTGTTTTTAGTAGTTCAAGCATTCTTTATCTTGCATTCCAAAGTGCAATTCTTTCTACCTTATCTTTTGAGGTGGTGTTATGTCACTCTTGACAATTCCCTTCATGTTTCATGATTCATATTGTTGTCAAAAGTGAGGTATTTTAAATCCATCAATCTCTTCGTTGGAGTTATCTTGGTAAAGATTTCACCTAAAGCCTTCCCTAAGGAATGTTGCTATTATGGTGCTTATCAATGATCCAATTTTTCTCCTTCTCATCTCGGTGGAGAAGTTTTCATCTCTTCGTTGATCTCAATCAATCTTTGTTTCGTTGGTGGCAGAAGCTCACCTCATAATTTTGAGATGTTTGCCATAAGCCCACAAAAAGCTTGTTCTTTTCGTTGTTGGTTTTCCAACAACTCCATTCTAACCTTCTTGCAAGGGTGCTTTCCAAGATCATTTGTGGCAGAAGTTGGCATTTTCTTCTCCATTCTTCTATTTCAATGATCTAGCTTCTATTCTTTCGTTCCGGAGGCATTGTGATGTTGTGCTCTTCACACATCACCTCGTTTTGTGAGGATCATGTTCTTTTCTTGCTTATCCATTTAACCGGAGTGTTGTATCATCTCTTCAATATTTTTTTCATCTCATCAAGTTTTCTTCTCTTTTCTACCGGAGTGCTGTCCAGATTATGTCATTCTTGTTCCTTGGCTATCTCACTATACCGAGGTGGTCATATTCTTTTCGTTCGTGAAGCTCTTATTTCCATGTCTTTCAACCTTCAAATTCTCGTAATACTCCTTCTTCCTCTTTTCCACCGGATTGTTTGCAATCTCGTTCATCTCTTTTGTACTCTTTCTTATAAAATTGCTCAACCTCTCATGGTTCATGGTTTCACTCGTTCGTCAAAGAAGCAACTTAGTTTTACCTCCTCTCTTCCTTTCCGTTTTCCCTCCGGTGCCATCCTAGATCTCGGGACGAGATCCTCTCGTAATGGTGGAGTGTTGTAACGCCCCGGATCCGATGCGCCAGGTGTCCGCCAGTTATTCGCCGTCGTTGCCATGTCATTGCTTGCGTGTTGAATTTCAACATGTCATCATCCGCATTGCATTATCATGTTTTCAAAACTTGCATCCGTCCCGGTCTCTTAGTTCTCTCCATTGTCCGTTCTGAGACCAACCACACTTGCACGCGCCTGTGGCACGTCCGAATTATTATTTTATAAGTGGCCGGAAAATGTTCTCGGAATGGGATGAGAGTTGACGTGTGGTCTTATTATAGTGTAGATAGACCGCCCGTCAAGTTTTATCGCATTCGGAGTTCGTCTGATAGCCCAACCGTTAAACTATAGCGGCAGTATAGCCAGTCTAACATCTGACGTTTTCGGTCTCCGGAAACAGTTGCTGGGCTGCTTTCCTCTTCTCTTCTCTCAGCCTAAGGCCTCTTCTCTTCACAGCCCACTAGCCCACCTACCATACCCCTCCTCGCGCCCGTGCCGTCCGATCGAGATCGGAGGGCTCCGAAACCCCTCAAAACACCTAACCCTAGCCCCCCTTACTATATATAGATGCCTCCCGTACCAATTTTGGCCTTCCCCTTCCTCCCACCTTGTTTTCTGCGCAGCCCAATCATCAGCGCCGCCGCTCCCCTCCATTTCCGCGCCCCTCCAGCCCCTGCTCGCCACTTGGCGAGTCGCCATTGGGCGCGCCGCCGCCATCCGCCGCCAGGGCCAACCGGCGCCCGCCATGTGGCCTGGCTCCCAGTGCCCCAGCCTCCTCCCACCTCCCCGCGGCCCTCTCGGCCCGCACCAGGCCCGCCCCGGGCCAGATCTGGGCCCAGAGGGAGCCCGGCGCCGCCGCCCGAGCGCTCAGCGCTCCTCGTCCTCGCGGTGGATCAAGAGGAGCCCGAGCACTGCCCTCTCCCGCAGCGCCGCCTGCCTGCATGCCGTCGCCGGAGCCGTCGTCTGCTGCCGCCCCAGGTCATCAGCGCCGTCGCTGCGCCTCGTTTTCTCTCTGCTCCCTCTCCCTCATGGCGTATCTCTCTCTCTCTCCCCGCAGGTCACCGCCGCCGTGGTTCCCGGCGCCGCCCAGCCTCGCCGCCACCGGGAATGGGGTCCCCGGGGCCGGATCCGCCCGGATCCACCGCCCCTCGGCCTCCTCATGGTCTCCCTACCGACCGGCAGCGCCGCCGCCCCGCTGCCATGGCCGCCTCCCTCCTGCCTGCTCGTGCAGGCGCACGAGGAGGAGGACGACCGAGCTCCTCCCCGTGGGCCCCGCGCCACCAGCCCGCAAGCCGCAGCCAGCGCCTTCCCAAGGCCCAGCCTCCTCTCCACCAACGGGCCGTGGCCCAGGGTGAGCAGACCCCGCCCCTCTCCTGTGCACTTTGGCCCAGCCAAGATTCGGCCCGTGTTGTTTTTTTTCCAGCGCCTGCAAATTTTGCTAATTATCCAGCGAATTACTGTTTTACAGAAAAACCCCTAATGTTCATGCATATAATAACTCATTAACCGTGCATCGGATTAAAATAATTTATACATGTAAAATGCTTAGTTTTTCATCTAGTTTAATAATATGCCATTTTCATCCATGTTTAAAATGTTTAAAATGCTGTTTGTGTTAATTTGCTAAAATGCCATGTTAAAATGCTTTAATTCATAACTAATTAACTGTAACTCGAATTTAATAAACTTTATACGTAAATGGGGTGGGAAAATGCCTAGATTAACATGGTCCACTTTATTTTCTTGTTTAACAACCTTAAAATATGTTTTAGGGCAGAACAGTACCAAATTCGAAATATGGACATGAGGATTTTCCGGAATTGTTGTTTGTTCTTCCGGCCTCATTTAAACTTGCCTAGTTAAGTAGCTTTCATATGCTTCAACCCTTGCCATGTTAATCAACATTTAATATTGTTGGGTAGCTTAAACAAGAGAGAACTAAATAATTGATGTGGTGTTCCGTCAATATGCAACTCGTTGCATATTGAGCTCCACTTAATTTGTAGTGTTGTTTGTTGCGCTTTGCCATGCCTCTTTAAACCGGACATGCATCATACTTGGTTGTGCATCATGCCATGTTTATGTGATGGTTGTTTACTATGTTGTTTGTTTCTTTCCGGGTTGCCTCTCTCGTTAGCTTCGGTTTCGTTCCGGAGTTGTGAGGATTCGTTCGACTACGTCCGTTTGTCTTCTTCATGGACTCGTTCTTCTTCCTTGCGGGATTTCAGGCAAGATGACCGCTACCCTGGATCTCACTACTATCATTGCTATGCTAGTTGCCTCGTTCTTTCGCTATGCTGCGCTACCTATTACCTGTTTGTCCAGCCATCCCAAATTGCCATGAACCTCTAACCTTTGACACCATTCCTAGCAAACCGTTGTTTGGCTATTTTCCCGCTTTGCTCAGCCCTTCTTATAGCGTTGCTAGTTGCAGGTGAAGTTGAAGATTTCTCCATGGTGGACAGGGTTTTGTTGGGATATCACAATATCTCTTATATTATTAATGCATCTATATATTTGGTAAAGGGTGAAAGGCTTGGCCTTATGCCTGGTGTTTTGTTCCACTCTTGCCGCCCTAGTTTCCATCATGCCGGTGTTATGTTCCCGGATTTTGCGTTCCTTACGCGGTCGGGTGATTTATGGGACCCCCCTGACAGTTCGCTTTGAATAAAACTTGTCCAGCAAGGCCCAACCTTGGTTTTACCATTTGCCTCACCACCACCTATCCCTTTCCCTTGGGTCGGCCAACCCAAGGGTCATCTTTATTTTAGCCCCCCGGGCCAGTGCTTGTCTAAGTGTTGGTCCGAACCGAGCCGCCTGCGGGGCCACCTCGTGGCAACTCGAGGGCTGGTTTTACTCGTAGCTTTGTCTCATCCGGTGTTGCCCTGAGAACGAGATATGTGCAGCTCCTATCGGGATTGTCGGCGCATCGGGCGGCCTTGCTGGTCTTGTTTTACCATTGTCGAAATGTCTTGATGTACCGGGATTCCGAGACTGATCGGGTCTTCCTGGGTGAAGGTCTATTCCTTCGATGATCGCGAGAGCTTGTCATGGGCTAAGTTGGGACACCCCTGCAGGGTATAAACTTTCGAGAGCCGTGCCCGCGGTTATGTGGCAAATGGGAATTTGTTAATGTCCGGTTGTAGACAACTTGACACAAGATCCAAATTAAAACACATCAACCGAGTGTGTAGCCGTGATGGTCTCTTCTCGGTGGAGTCCGGGAAGTGAACACGGTTTCTGGGTTATGTTTGACGTAAGTAGGTGTTCAGGATCACCTCTTGATCATTGCTAGCTTCACGACCGTTCCTTTGATTCTCTTCTCGCTCTTATTTGCGTATGTTAGCCACCATATCATGCTTAGTCGCTGCTGCAACCTCACCACTTTACCCCTTCCTTTCCCATTAAGCTTTGCTAGTCTTGATACCCATGGTAATGGGATTGCTGAGTCCTCGTGGCTCACCAGATACTTCCAAAACCAGTTTGCAGGTGCCTATGTTACCGAGAAGGTGACACAACCAAGCTCAAGGAGGAGCTCGATGAAGATCTTGCCCTTTGTGTTGTTTCATTCTAGTTGATCAATAGTGGAGCCCAGTTGGGGTTGATCGGGGACCTTTGTCGCATTTGGGGTTCTTCTTTTATTTTGGTTCCGTAGTCGGACCTTGATTGTATCTATATGATGTAATGCTTTATTCATGTAATTGTGTGAAGTGGCGATTGTAAGCCAACTATGTATCTCTTTACCTTATGTATTACATGGGTTGTGTGAAGATTACCTCACTTGCGACATTGCTTTCAATGCGGTTATGCCTCTAAGTCGTGCTTCGACACGTGGGAGATATAGCTGCATCGAGGGCGTTACAGGTATGTACTCATTGAAAAATCTTATCAAGCATCTTGATCTATCTATATAGATCTTGACGCTCAATATGTAAGCAGCTTCACCGAGGTCTTTCATTGAAAAACTTTTATTCAAGTATCCCTTTATGCTATCTAGAAATTCTATATCATTTTCCATCAACAATATGTCATCTACATATAGTATCAGAAATGCTACAGAGCTCCCACTCACTTTCTTGTAAATACAGGCTTCACCGCAAGTCTGTATAATACTATATGCTTTGATCAACTTATCAAAGCGTATATTCCAACTCTGAGATGCTTGCACCAGTCCATAGATGGATTGCTGGAGCTTGCACATTTCGTTAGTGTTGGGGAACGTAGTAATTTCAAAAAAATTCCTACGCACACGCAAGATCATGGTGATGATATAGCAATGAGAAGGTAGAGTGTATGTCCACGTACCCTCGTAGACCGTAAGCGGAAGCGTTAGCACAACTCGGTTGATGTAGTCGTACATCTTCACGATCCGACCGATCCAGCACCGAACGTACGGAGCCTCCGAGTTCAGCACACGTTCAGCTCGATGACGTCCCTCGAACTCCGATCCAGCCGAGTATCGAGGGAGAGTTCCGTCAGCACGACGGCGTGGTGACGATCTTGATGTTCTATCGCGCAGGGCTTCACTGAGCTTCGCGACGATATGACCGAGGTGGAATATGGTGGAAGGGGCACCGACACGGCTAAGGAACGATCCGTAGATCAACTGGTGTGTCCATGGGGTGCCCCTGCCCGTGATATAAAGGAGGGAGGGAGGAGGAGGCCGGCCCTAGGAGGGCGCGCCATGGGGAGTCCTACTCCCACCGGGAGTAGGATTCCCCTTCCTAGTCCAACTAGGGGTCCTTCCATGTAGTAGGAGTAGGAGACAAGGAAGGGAAGAGAGAAGGAAGGAAGGAGGGGTGCGGCCTCCCCTAGTCAATTCGGACTAGGCCTTGGGGGGCGCGGCCTGCCCTAGGCAGCCCTCTCTCTTTCTGCAGGGCCCAATAAGGCCCAATACTTCTCCCCAGCGAATTCCCGTAACTCTCCGGTACTCCGAAAAATACCCGAATCACTCGGAACCTTTCCGAACTCCGAATATAGTCGTCCAATATATCGATCTTTACGTCTCGACCATTTCGAGACTCCTCGTCATGTCCCCGATCTCATCCGGGACTCCGAACTCCTTCGGTACATCAAAACTCATAAACTCAATATAACTGTCATCGAAACCTTAAGCGTGCGGACCCTACGGGTTCGAGAACTATGTAGACATGACCTAAAACCATTCTCGGTCAATAACCAATAGCGGGACCTGGATGTCCATATTGGTTCCAACATATTCTACGAAGATCTTTATCGGTCAAACCGCATAACAACATACTTTGTTCCCTTTGTCATCGGTATGTTACTTGCCCGAGATTTGATTGTCGGTATCCAATACCTAGTTCAATCTCGTTACCGGCAAGTCTCTTTACTCGTTCCGTAATACGTCATCTCATAACTAACTCATTAGTTACATGCTTGCAAGGCTTAGGTGATGAGTATTACCGAGAGGGCCCAGAGATACCTCTCCGACAATCGGAGTGACAAATCCTAATCTCGAATTATGTCAACCCAACATGTACCTTCGGAAACACCTGTAGAGCACCTTTATAATCACCTAGTTACGTTGTGACGTTTGGTAGCACCCAAAGTGTTCCTCCGGTAAACGGGAGTTGCATAATCTCATAGTTACAGGAACATGTATAAGTCATGAAGAAAGCAATAGCAACATACAAAACGATCAAGTGCTAGGCTAACGGAATGGGTCATGTCAATCACATCATTCTCCTAATGATGTGATCCCGTTAATCAAATGACAACTCTTTTGTCCATGGCTAGGAAACATAACCATCTCTGATAAACGAGCTAGTCAAGTAGAGGCATACTAGTGATACTATGTTTGTCTATGTATTCACACATGTATTATGTTTCCGGTTAATACAATTCTAGCATGAATAATAAACATTTATCATGAAATAAGGAAATAAATAATAACTTTATTATTGCCTCTAGGGCATATTTCCTTCAGTCTCCCACTTGCACTAGAGTCAATAATCTAGTTCACATCGCCATGTGATTTAACACCAATATTCATATCTGTATATGATTAACACCCATAGTTCACATCATCATGTGACCAACATCCAAAGGGTTTACTAGCTAGAGTCAATAATCTAGTTCACATCGCTATGTGATTAACGCCCAAAGAGTACTAAGGTGTGATCATGTTTTGCTCGTGAGAGAAGCTTAGTCAACGGGTCTGTCACATTCAGAGCCGTATGTATTTTGCAAATATTTTATGTCCACAATGCTCTGCACGGAGCTACTCTAGCTAATTGCTCCCACTTTCAATATGTATCCAGGTTGAGATTTAGAGTCATTCGGATCGGTGTAAAAGTTTGCATCGATGTAACTTTTACAACAAACTCTTTTATCACCTCCATAATCGAGAAACATCTCCTTAGTCCTTACTAAGGATATTCTTGACCAATGTCCAAAGGATCTACTCCTAGATCACTATTGTACTCCTTGCCAAATTCAGAGCAAGGTATACAATAGGTCTGGTACATAGCATAGCATACTTTATAGAACCTATGACTGAGGCATAGGGAATGACTTTTCATTCTCTTTCTATTTTCTGTTGTGGTCGGGATTTGAGTCTTACTCAATTTCATACCTTTGCAACACAGGCAAGAACTCTTTCTTTGACTTTTCCATTTTGAACTATTTCAAAAACTTGCCAAGGTATGTACTCATTGAAAATCTTATCAAGTGTCTTGATCTATCTCAATAGATCTTGATGCTCAATATGTAAGTAGCTTTTACTGAGGTCTTTTTCTTTTTAAAAACTCCTTTATGCTTTGCAGAAAAATTCTACATCATTTCTGATCAACAATATGTCACTCACATATACTAATCAGAAAGGCTATAGTGCTCCCACTCACTTTATTGTAAATACATGCTTCACTGCAAGTCTGTATAAAACTATATGCTTTGATCAACTTATCAAAGCGTATATTCCAACTCCGAGATGCTTCACCAGTCCACAGATGGATCGCTGGAGCTTGCACATTTTGTTAGCACCTTTTGACAAAACCTTCTGGTTGTATCATATACAACTCTTCTTCTAGAAATCCATTCAAGAATGCAGTCTTGACATCCATTTGCCAAATTTCATAATCATGAAATGCAGCAATAGCCAACATGATTCGAGACAGACTTAAGCATCGCTACGGGTGAGAAAGTCTCATCGTAGTCAACCCCTTGAACTTGTGAAAACCTTTTTGCAACAAGTCGAGCTTTATAGACAGTAACATTACCATGAGCATAAGTCTTCTTCTTAAAGATCAATTTATTCTCAATGGCTTGCCGATCATCGGGCAAGTCAACCAAAGTCCATACTTTGTTTTCATACATGGATCCCATCTCAGATTTCATGGCCTCTAGCCATTTTGCGGAATCTGGGCTCATCATCGCTTCCTCATAGTTCGTAGGTTCATCATGGTCAAGTAACATGACTTCCGAATAGGATTACCGTACCACTCAGTGCGGATCTTACTCGTAGACCCACGAGGTTCAGCAAAAACTTGATCTGAAGTTTCATGATCAATATCATTAGCTTCCTCACTAGTTGGTGTAGTTGTCACTGGAACCGGTTCTCGTGATGAACTACCTTCCAATAAGGGAGTAGATACAGTTATCTCATCAAGTTCTACTTTCCTCCCACTCACTTCTTTCGAGAGAAACTCCTTCTCTAGAAAGGATCCATTTTTAGCAACGAATATCTTGCCTTCGGATCTGTGATAGAAGGATTACCCAACAGTTTCCTTTGGGTATTCTATGAAGATTCATTTCTCCGATTTGGGTTCGAGCTTATCAGGTTGAAAAACTTTTTCATATAAGCATCGCAACTCCAAACTTTAAGAAACGACAACTTGGGTTTCTTGCTAAACCACAGTTCATATGGTGTCGTCTCAACGGATTTAGATGGTGCCCTATTAAACGTGAATGCAGCTGTCTCTAATGCATGATCCCAAAATGATATTGGTAAATCGGTAAGAAACATCATAGATTGTACTATATCCAATAAAGTACGGTTATGACGTTCGGACACACCATTATGATGTGGTGTTCCAGGTGGCGTGAGCTGTGAAACTATTCCACATTGTTTTAATTGAAGACCAAACTCATAACTCAAATATTCGTCTCCGTGATCAGATCGCAGAAGCTTTATTTTCTTGTTGCGATGATTTTCCACTTCACTCTAAATTCTTTGAACCTTTCAACTATTTCAGACTTATGTTTCATCAAGTAGATATACCCATATCTGCTCAAATCATCTTGTGAAGGTCAGAAAATAACGATACTTGCCACGAGCCTTCATACTCATTGGTTTGCATACATCAGTATGTATTATTTCCAATAAGTCGGTAGCTCGTTCCATTGTTCCGAAATACGGAGTTTTAGTCATCTTGCCCAAAAGGCACGGTTCGCAAGCATCAAATGATTCATAACCAAGTGATTCCGAAAATCCATCTTTATGGAGTTTCTTCATGTGCTTTACACCGATATGACCCAAACGGCAGTGCCACAAATAAGTTGCACTATCATTATTAACTTTGCATCTTTTGGCCTCAATATTATGAATATGTGTATCACTACAATCGAGATCCAACAAACTATTTTCATTGGGTGTATGACCATTGAAGGTTTTATTCATGTAAACAGAACAACAATTATTCTCTGATTTTAAATGAATAACCGTATTGCAATAAACATGATCAAATCATATTCATGCTCAACGCAAATGCCAAATAACATTTATTAAGGTTTAACACTAATCCCGAAAATATAGGGAGTGTGCGATGATGATCATATCAATCTTGGAACTACTTCCAACACTCATCGTCACTTTCCCTTCAACTAGTCTCTGTTTATTCAGAACTCCTGTTTGAGTTACTAATCTTAGCAACCGAACAAGTATCAAATACTGGGGCTACTATAAACACTAGTAAGGCACACATCAATAATCAGTATATCAAATATACCCTTGTTCACTTTGCCATCCTTCTTATCCACCAAATATTGAGGGCATTTCCGCTTCCAAAGGACCATTTCCTTTGCGATTGTAAACACTCGCCAGGCTATGGTCCAGCTTTGGGCTTCTTCGCAGGAGTGACAACTTGCTTGTCTTTCCACTTGAAGTTCCCTTTCTTTCCCTTTGCCCTTCTCTTGAAACTAGTGGTCTTGTCAATCATCAATACTTGATGGTCTTTTCTTGATTTCTACCTTCGTTGATTTCAACATCACGAAGAGCTCGGGAATCGTTTTCGTCATCCCTTGCATACTATAGTTCATCATGAAGTTCTAGTAACTTAGTGATGGTGACTAGAGAATTTTGTCAATCACTATCTTATCCGGAAGATTAACTCCCACTTGATTCAAGCGATTGAAGTACCTGCATAATCTGAGCACATGCTCACTAGTTGAGCGATTCTCCTCCATCTTTTAGCTTTAGAACTTGTTGGAGACTTCATATCTCTCAACTCGGTATTTGCTTGAAATATTAAGTTCAACTCTGGAACATCTCATATGGTCCATGACGCTCAAAACGCCTTTGAAGTCCCGATTCTAAGCCATTTAAGCAAGGTGCACTAAACTATCAAGTAGTCATCCTTTTGAGCTAGCCAAACGCTCATAACGTCGCATCCGCTCCTGCAATAGGTTTGTCACCTAGCGGTGCATTAAGGACATAATTCTTCGTGTAGCAATGAGGATAAACCTCGGATCACGGATCCAATCCGCATCATTGCTACTAACATCTTTCAACACAATTTTCTCTAGGAACATATCAAAATAAACACATGAAAGCAACAACGCAAGCTATTGATCTACAACATAATTTGCAAAATACTACCAGGACTAAGTTCATGATAAATTTAAGTTCAATTAATCATATTACTTAAGAACTCCCACTTAGAAAGACATCCCTCTAGTCATCTAAGTGATTACGTGATCCATATCAACTACACCATAACCGATCATCACGTGAGATGGAGTAGTTTTCAATGGTGAACATCAATATGTTGATCATATCTACTATATGATTCACGCTCGACCTTTCGGTCTCCGTGTTCCGAGGCCATATCTGCATATGCTAGGCTCGTCAAGTTTAACCTGAGTATTCCGCATGTGCAAAACTGGCTTGCACCCGTTGTAGATGGACGTAGAGCTTATCACACCCGATCATCACGTGTTGTCTGGGCACGACGAACTTTGGCAACAGTGCATACTCAGGGAGAACACTTCTTGATAATTTAGTGAGAGATCATCTTAAAATGCTACCGTCAATCAAAGCAAGAATAAGATGTATAATAGATAAACATCATATGCAATCAAAATATGTGACATGATATGGCCATGATCATCTTGCGCCTTTGATCTCCATCTCCAAAGTACTGTCATGATCTCTATCGTCACCGGCACGACACCATGATCTTCATCATCTTGATCTATATCAATGTGTCATCACATGGTTGTCTCACCAACTATTGCTCTTGTATCTATTGCTATTGTATAGCGATAAAGTAAAGCAATTATTTGGCACTTGCATCTTATGCAACAAAGAGACAACCATAGAGTTTCTGCCAGTTGCCGATAACTTCAACAAAACATGATCATCTCATACAACAACTTATATCTCATCACGTCTTGACCATATCACATCACAACATGCCCTGCAAAAACAAGTTAGACGTCCTCTACTTTGTTGTTGCAAGTTTTACGTGGCTGCTACGGGCTTAAGCAAGAACCAATCTCACCTACGCATCAAAACCACAACGATAAATTGTCAAATAGACTCCGTTTTAACCTTTGCAAGGACCGGGCGTAGCCACACTCGGTTCAACTAAAGTGAGAGAGACAGACACCGCCAGCCACATTTAAGCACGAGTGCTCGTAACGGTGAAACCAGTCTTGCGTAAGCGTACGCGTAATGTCGGTCCGGGCCGCTTCATCTCACAATACCGCTGAACCAAAGTATGACATGCTGGTAGGCAGTATGACTTATATCATCCACAACTCACTTGTGTTCTACTCGTGCATATAACATCAACGCATAAAACCTAGGCTCGGATACCACTGTTGGGGAACGTAGTAATTTCAAAAAATTTCCTATGCACACGCAAGATCATGGTGATGATATAGCAACGAGAAGGGAGAGTGTATGTCCACGTACCCTCGTAGACCGTAAGCGGAAGTGTTAGCACAACGCGGTTGATGTAGTCGTACGTCTTCACGATCCGACCGATCCAGCACCGAACGTACGGAGCCTCCGAGTTCAGCACACGTTCAGCTCGATGACGTCCCTCGAACTCTGATCCAGCCGAGTATTGAGGGAGAGTTCCGTCAGCACGACGGCGTGGTGACAATCTTGATGTTCTACCGGCACAGGGCTTCGCCTAAGCTTCGCGACGATATGACCGAGGTGGAATATGGTGGAAGGTGGCACCGCACACGGCTAAGGAACGATCCGTAGATCAACTTGTGTGTCCATGGGGTGCCCCCTGCCCCCGTATATAAAGGAGGGAGGGAGGAGGAGGCCGGCCCTAGGAGGGGCGCGCCATGGGAAGTCCTACTCCCACCGGGAGTAGGATTCCCCCTTTCCTAGTCCAACTAGGGGTCCTTACATGTAGTAGGAGTAGGAGACAAGGAAGGGGAAGAGAGAAGGGAAGGAAGGAGGGGGTGCGGCCCCTCCCCCTAGTCCAATTCGGACTAGGCCTTGGGGGCGCGCGGCCTGCCCTAGGCAGCCCCTCTCTCTTTCCCGCAGGGCCCAATAAGGCCCAATACTTCTCCCGGCGAATTCTCGTAACTCTCCCAGTACTCGAAAAATACCGAATCACTCGGAACCTTTCCGAACTCCGAATATAGTCGTCCAATATATCGATCTTTACGTCTCGACCATTTCGAGACTCCTCGTCATGTCCCCAATCTCATCCGGGACTCCGAACTCCTTCGGTACATCAAAACTCATAAACTCATAATATAACTGTCATCGAAACCTTAAGCGTGCGGACCCTACGGGTTCGAGAACTATGTAGACATGACCTAAAACTATTCTCGGTCAATAAAAAATAGCGGGACCTGGATGTCCATATTGGTTCCTACATATTCTACGAAGATCTTTATCGGTCAAACCGCATAACAACATACTTTGTTCCCTTTGTCATCGGTATGTTACTTGCCCGAGATTTGATCGTCGGTATCCAATACCTAGTTCAATCTCGTTACCGGCAAGTCTCTTTACTCGTTCCGTAATACGTCATCTCATAACTAACTCATTAGTTACATGCTTGCAAGGCTTAGGTGATGAGTATTACCGAGAGGGCCCAGAGATACCTCTCCGACAATCGGAGTGACAAATCCTAATCTCGAATTATGCCAATCCAACATGTACCTTCGGAAACACCTGTAGAGCACCTTTATAATCACCCAGTTACGTTGTGACGTTTGGTAGCACCCAAAGTGTTCCTCCGGTAAACGGGAGTTGCATAATCTCATAGTTATAGGAATATGTATAAGTCATGAAGAAAGCAATAGCAACATACTAAACGATCAAGTGCTAGGCTAACGGAATGGGTCATGTCAATCACATCATTCTCCTAATGATGTGATCCCGTTAATCAAATGACAACTCTTTTGTCCATGGCTAGGAAACATAACCATCTCTGATAAACGAGCTAGTCAAGTAGAGGCATACTAGTGATACTATGTTTGTCTATGTATTCACACATGTATTATGTTTCCGGTTAATACAATTCTAGCATGAATAATAAACATTTATCATGAAATAAGGAAATAAATAATAACTTTATTATTGCCTCTAGGGCATATTTCCTTCAGTTAGCACCTTTAGGATTGGCAAAACCTTCTGGTTGCATCATATACAACTCTTCTTTAATAAATCCATTAAGGAATGCAGTTTTGACATCCTTTTGCCAGATTTCATAAAATGTGGCAATTGCTAACATGGTTCGGACAGACTTAAGCATCGATATGAGTGAGAAAATCTCATCGTATTCAACACCTTGAACTTGTCGAAAACCTTTCGCAACAAGTCGAGCTTAGTAGATAGTAATACTACTATCAGTGTCTGTCTTCCTCTTGAAGATCCATTTATTTAATATGGCATGCTGATCATCGAGCAAGTCAATCAAAGTCCATACTTTGTTTTCATACATGGATCCCATCTCAGATTTCATGGCCTCCGGCCATTTTGCGGAATCTGGGCTCATCATTGCTTCCTCATAGTTCGTAGGTTCATCATGGTCTAGTTACATGACTTCCAGAACAGGATTACCGTACCACTCTCGTGCGGATCTTATTCTGGTTGACCTACGAGGTTCGGTAGTAACTTGAACTGAAGTTTCATGATCAATATCATTAGCTTCCTCACTAATTGGTGTAGTGGTCACTGGAACTGATTTCTGTGATGAACTACTTTCCATTTCGGGAGAAGGTAAAAATTACCTTATCAAACTCTACTTCCATCCCACTCACTTCTTTCGAGAGAAACTCCTTCTCTAGAAAGGATCCATTCTTAGCAAAGAATGTTTTGCCTTCAGATATGTGATAGAAGGTGTACCCAACAGTTTCCTTTGGGTATTCTATGAAGACGCATTTTCTCCGATTTGGGTTTGAGCATATCAGGTTGAAAACACTTTTTCATATAAGCATCACAACTCCAAACTTTAAGAAGCGACAGCTTAGGTTTACTGCTAAACCATAGTTCATACGATGTCGTCTCAACGGATTTAGATGGTGCCCTATTAAACGTGAATGCATCTGTCTCTAATGCATAACCCCAAAACAATAGTGGTAAACCGATAAGAGACATCATAGATCGCACCATATCTAGTAAAGTACGATTACAATGTTCGGACACACCATCACATTGTGGTGTTCCAGGTGGCGTGAGTTTGTGAAACTATTCCACATTGTTTTAATTGAAGACCAAACTCGTAACTCAAATATTCATCTCCACGATCAGATCGCAGAAAATTTATTTTCTTGTTACGATGATTTTCCACTTCACTCTGAAAATCTTTGAACCTTTCAACTATTTCAGACTTATGTTTCATCAAGTAGATATACCCATATCTGCTCAAATCATCTATGAAGGTTAGAAAATAACGATACCCGCCACGAGCCTTAATACTCATTGGTCTGCATACATCAGTATGTATTATTTCCAACAAGTTTGTTGCTCGTTCCATTGTTCTGAAGAACGGAGTTTTAGTCATCTCGCCCAAAGGCACTGTTCGCAAGCATCAAATGATTCATAACCAAGTGATTCCGAAAATCCATTTTTATGGAGTTTCTTCATGCGCTTTACACCGATATGACCCAAACGGCAGTGCCACAAATAAGTTGCACTATCATTATTAACTTTGCATCTTTTGGCATCAATATTATGAATATGTGTATCACTACGATCGAGATCCAATAAACTATTTTCATTGGGTGTATGACCATTGAAGGTTTTATTCATGTAAACAGAACAACAATTATTCTCTGACTTTAAATGAATAACCGTATTGCAATAAACATGATCAAATCATATTCATGCTCAATGCAAAAGCTAAATAACATTTATTTAGGTTTAACACTAATCCTGAAAGTATAGGGAGTGTGTGATGATGATCATATCAATCTTGGAACTACTTCCAACACTCATCATCACTTCCCCTTCAACTAGTCTCTGCTTTGATCAGAACTCTGTTTGAGTTACTAATCTTAGCAACTGAACAAGTATCAAATACTCAGGGGCTACTATAAACACTAGTAAGGCACACATCAATAACCTGTATATCAAATACACCCTTGTTCACTTTGCCATCCTTCTTATCCACCAAATATCCAGGGCATTTCCGCTTCCAGTGACCATTTCCTTTGTAGTGTAAGCACTCAGTTTCAGGCTTTGGTCCAGCTTTGGTCTTCTTCACGGGAGTGACAACTTGTTTGCCATTCTACTTGAAGTTTCCCTTTCTTTCCCTCTGCCCTTTTCTTGAAACTAGTGGTCTTGTCAATCATCAACACTTGATGCTCTTTCTTGATTTCTACCTTCGTCGATTTCAACATCACGAAGAGCTCGGGAAACTTTTACGTCATCCCTTGCATACTATAGTTCATCACAAAGTTCTAGTAACTTGGTGATGGTGACTAGAGAATTCTGTCAATCACTATCTTATCTGGAAGATTAACTCCCACTTGATTCAAGCGATTGAAGTACCCAGACAATCTGAGCACATGCTCACTAGTTGAGCGATTCTCCTCGATCTTTTAGCTATAGAACTTGTTGGAGACTTCATATCTCTCAACTCGGGTATTTGCTTGAAATATTAACTTCAATTCCTGGAACATCTCATATGGTCCATGACGTTCAAAACATCTTTGAAGTCCCGATTCTAAGCCGTTAAGCATGGTGCACTAAACTATCAAGTAGTCATCATATTGAGCTAGCCAAACGTTCACAACGTTAGCATATGCTCCTGCAATAGGTCTGTCACCTAGCGGTGCATCAAGGACATAATTTTTGCAGCACTGAGGATAAACCTCAGATCACGGATCCAATCCGCATCATTGCTACTAACATCTTTCAACACAATTTTCTCTAGGAACATATTAAAATAAACATATGAAAGCAACAACGCGAGCTATTGATCTACAACATAATTTGCAAAATACTACCAGGACTAAGTTCATGATAAATTTAAGTTCAATTAATCATATTACTTAAGAACTCCCACTTAGACAGACATCTCTCTAGTCATCTAAGTGATCACGTGATCCAAATCAACTAAACCATGTCCGATCATCATGTGAGATGGAGTAGTTTCAATGGTGAACATCTCTATGTTGATCATATCTACTATATGATTCACGCTCGACTTTTTGGTCTCCGTGTTCCGAGGCCATATCTGTATATGCTAGGCTCGTCAAGTTTAACCTCAGTATTCCGCGTGTGCAACTGTTTTGCGCCCGTTGTATTTGAACGTAGAGCCTATCAGACCCGATCATCACGTGGTGTCTCAGCACGAAGAACTTTCGCAACGGTGCATACTTAGGGAGAACACTTCTTGATAATTAGTGAGAGGTCATCTTAAAATGCTACCGTCAATCAAAGCAAGATAAGATGCATAAAGGATAAACATCACATGCAATCAATATAAGTGATATGATATGGCCATCATCATCTTGTGCTTGTGATCTCCATCTTCAAAGCACCATCGTGATCACCATCGTCACCGGCGCGACACCTTGATCTCCATCGTAGCATCGTTGTCATTACGCCATCTATTGCTTCTACGACTATCGCTACCGCTTAGTGATAAAGTAAAGCAATTACTGATGCGTTGCATTTCATACAATAAGCGACAACCATATGGCTCCTGCCAGTTGCCGATAACTTCGGTTATAAAACATGATCATCTCATACAATAAAATATAGCATCACGTCTTGACCATATCACATCACAACATGCCCTGCAAAAACAAGCTGGACGTCCTCTACTTTGTTGTTGCAAATTTTACGTGGCTGCTACGGGCTTAGCAAGAACTGTTCTTACCTACGCATCAAAACCACAACGATAGTTCGTCAAGTTAGTGCTATTTTAACCTTCGCAAGGACCGGGCGTAGCCACACTCGATTCAGCTAAAGTGAGAGAGATAGACACCCGCAGCCACCTTTAAGCACGAGTGCTCGTAATGGTGAAACCAGTCTCGCGTAAGTGTACGCGTAATGTCGGTCCGGGCCGCTTCATCTCACAATACCGCCGAACAAAAGTATGACATGCTGGTAAGCAGTATGACTTGTATCGCCCACAACTCACTTGTGTTCTACTTGTGCATATGACATCTACGCATAAAACCAGGCTCGGATGCCACTGTTGGGGAACGTAGTAATTTCAAAAAATTCCAACGCACACGCAAGATCATGGTGATGACATAGCAACGAGAGGGGAGATTGTTGTCCATGTACCCTCGTAGACTGTAAGCGGAAGCGTTAGCACAACGCGGTTGATGTAGTCGTACGTCTTCACGATCCGACCGATCCAAGCACCGAACTTATGGCACCTCCGAGTTCAGCACACGTTCAGCTCGATGACGATCCCCGGGCTCCGATCCAGCAAAGCTTCGGGGATGAGTTCCGTCAGCACGACGGTGTGGTGACGATGATGATGTTCTACCGGCGCAGGGCTTCGCCTAAACTCCGAGACGATATGACCGAGGTGGAATATGGTGGAGGGGGGCACCGCACATGGCTAAGGAACGATCCGTAGATCAACTTGTGTGTTCTAGGGTGCCCCCCCCGCCCCCGAATATAAAGGAGCAAGGGGGGAGGCCGGCCGGCCCTAGAGGGCGCGCCAGGAGGAGGAGTCCTCCTCCTAGTAGAGTAGGACTCCCCTTTCCTACTCCTACTAGGAGGGGAAAGGAAGGGTGAAGGGAGAAGGAAGAGAGGGCGCCGCCTCCTAGTCCATTCGGACCAGGGGGGGGGGCGCGCCCACCCCTGGCCGCCCCTCTCTCTCTCCACTAAGGCCCATAAGGCCCATTACTTCTCCCGGGGGGTTCCGGTAACCCTCCGGCACTCCGGTTTTCTCCGAAAACATCCGGAACACTTCCGGTGTCCGAATATAGTCGTCCAATATATCAATCTTTATGCCTCGACCATTTCGAGACTCCTCGTCATGTCCGTGATCACATCCGGGACTCCGAACAAACTTTGGTACATCAAAACTTATAAACTCATAATAAAATTGGCATCGTAACGTTAAGCGTGCGGACCCTACGGGTTCGAGAACTATGTAGACATGACCTAGAACTATTCTCGGTCAATAACCAATAGCGGAACCTGGATGCCCATATTGGTTCCTACATATTCTACGAAGATCTTTATCGGTCAAACCGCATAACAACATACGTTGTTCCCGTTGTCATCGGTATGTTACTTGGCCGAGATTCGATCGTCGGTATCCAATACCTAGTTGAATCTCATTGCCGGCAAGTCTCTTTACTCGTTATGTAATGCATCATTCCGTAACTAACTCATTAGCTACATTGCTTGCAAGGCTTATAGTGATGTGCATTACCGAGAGGGCCCAGAGATACCTCTCCGACAATCGGAGTGACAAAACCTTATCTCGAAATACGCCAACCCAACATGTACCTTTGGAGACACCTGTAGTACTCCTTTATAATCACCCAGTTACATTGTGACGTTTGGTAGCACCCAAAGTGTTCCTCCGGTAAACGGGAGTTGCATAATCTCATAGTTATAGGAATATGTATAAGTCATGAAGAAAGCAATAGCAACATACTAAACGATCAAGTGCTAGGCTAATGGAATGGGTCATGTCAATCACATCATTCTCCTAATGATGTGATCCCGTTAATCAAATGACAACACATGTCCATGGTTAGGAAACATAACCATCTTTGATTAATGAGCTAGTCAAGTAGAGGCATACTAGTGACGTTATGTTTGTCTATGTATTCACACATGTATCATGTTTCCGGTTAATACAATTCTAGCATGAATAATAAACATTTATCATGATATGAGGAAATAAATAATAACTTTATTATTGCCTCTAGGGCATATTTCCTTCAACATGTTGTAAGGCACGGGCATCAAGCTCCCTTACCAGGTGTCCGCGAAGAAATTGTATACCTTGTGACTCGTCAAGTCGCTTATTGACAAGCGCGATGTCATCATCTGCCACGTCAAGTTGCCACTTTAGTTCGGCAAATTCATCAGTCCGGCTAGCCACCGGACCCTTCGCCACCTACAAAGGACGGGCGACATATTATACCTAGGATTATGATCCTCGGCGCGCTGTCATTTTTTGACAACACACCGAGCCTCAGGGGCTACTATCTACACAGGGCGCATTTTATATGCGGAACTGTCAGAAGGTACATCATTTTGCGTACCTTAAAACCTGTCAGTAAACTTCTGACGGCTTCATGCAATCCGCTCTCAGCGGATGAAATCCTTTCAATCACCGTACCCATTAACGCAAGGTGATCTTCTGAGATAGATGCTCGCCCAAGCAGATCCTTCAGCTCCTCCGACCGTACACCAGGTGGTGCCGGACTGGTCCGATGGCCTTTTTCGAAGGCCGGACACGGAGGGCCTTGGGGGGACATACGACTGCCTTCCGGCCCCGCCGGACTCGGAGAAACCCTCGCGACGACACCTCAGGGTCGCCCGCCTCGCAAGACGGTACGGCAAGGGGAGGCGTTTCGCTCTCTATCATCTCGGTCAAGATCCTCAAGATGAGCTCACGAGAAGGGCTGAGATCCGAACTACAAGGTAAAATTTCGGTTATCTTCATCAGAAATAAGGCAGGGATATCCTTTACTTTAACTCCCCCTTTTTACTTACGGCTCGGTGGAGGGCTGATCCCCTTGGGGGCACAATGCGGCCGAGGCATCTCTCGGCGCAGGACCCTCTGACGAAGATTTCTTTCCCCGCTTTGAGATCATGGTCTCCGGGTCTCCAGAGGCGGTCCTCTTCTTCCCTTGGATGGAGGGATTCTCAATCCCTCCTCTCTTGACAGCCTCCTTCGCGGAGGCGGTAGCTTCCTTGTTCCCCCCTCCACCTTCTTCCGAAGGCGCAACCTCCAGCATCCTGGTTAGCACGGGATCGGCGTGGTCTCAGGGAGGGGGACCGGACACCTGATTAACTTTGCTTTCGCTATCCACTCCTGTTCAAGGGACAGCTCTTTTGAGGGAAAAAATTTATGAAAAATATGGGATAGCGTGTCCAGGTATAGGGCTACTTACTTGAGTATCCGGGCGATTGCAGCTCAGACCTGCGTCCTCGGTCAAGTCCGGACACATCCCTGGTGATCCGAAGAAAAGCTTATACATCTCCATGGGCGTTGCGCCCATAAAATGTTGGAGAGCTCATGGTCCCTCCGGGTTAAATTCCCACAGGCGGAGGGGTGACGTTTGCAGGGCAGGATGCATTTAATCAGCATGACTGTGCTACTACGACAGTGAGTCTCTCTCTCTAGGAGGTCTTGAATGCGGCCCTGCAACAAGGGCACGTCCTTGGATGGCCCCCAGTCAAGTCCTTTATTGACCCATGACGCCAGCCGCGGCGGAGGACCCAAGCGAAAGGCAGGCGGCGCCACCCATTTGGTGCCCCTGGGAGCTATGATATAAAACCATTCTTGTTGCCATAGGCTGAGCTCCTCTTGGAAAGAGCCCTCGGGCCACGGAGCATCAACATTCCTGCCTATAACAGCCCCTCCCCACTCTACCTGCTGCCCCCTGATCATCTTCGGCTCCACTTTGAAGGTCTTGAGCCACAATCCGAAGTGAGGGGTAATGCGGAGGAAGGCTTCGCATACGACAATGAACGATGAGATGTGGAGGATGGACTCCGGATCCAAGTCATGAAACTCCAACCCATAATAAAACATGAGCCCCCTCACGAAGGGGTCCGTCGGGAAGCCTAGCCCCCGAAGGAAGTGAGACGTGAACACCACGCTTTCACCAGGCTTGGGAGTGGGAATAACCTGCCCTTGGGCGGGCAACCTATGCGAAATTTCGCCGGTTAGATACCTGGCGTCTCTTAGCTTTAGCACGTCTTCTTCCATAACAGAGAAAGGCATCCACCGGCCTTGCAGGTCAGAGTCGGACATCATCGAAGGTCCGAAGCGCCTGAATCTGGAGCTTTGGGTGTTGGAACTCGAAGCGAGGGGCGGATTCGATTGAGATTGAAAGAAAGGGGTGGAGCCTTGATCTCTTTATAAAGAGGTTGAATACCAAGAGCCTTCCTCGTGACCGTTCGGGACTCGCCTTCAATAGAGGAGACGTGCCAAAGGGAACGACTTGGTTACCCACGCCCGTATTAATGAGAATCCCGGAATGAAGGGGACACGATCTCTGCTTTGACAAGACGTGCCAAGGAAACCAACTCGCTAAACACGCTGAGGTGGGACAGTAAAAATGATTCGAATAAAGGCTTGGTCGTGGTGTGATGTCGTGCCACAAAATACGTCAGCAGATTGAATTTGTGCAAATATTATTCTCTCTACGGTGGTATGTGGAGTTTATTTTGCAGAGCCGGACACTATCCTTGTGTTCAAAATCTTCTATGAAGTATTCGGAGGAGGAACCCGCCTTGCAATGCCAAACACAATATGCGCGCCGGACTCATCGTCATTGAAGCCTGGTTCGGGGGCTACTGAGGGAGTCCTGGATTAGGGGGTGTCCGGATGGCCGGACTATAGCCTTTGGCCGGACTCCTGGACTATGAAGATACAAGATTGAAGACTTCGTCCCGTGGCCGGATGGGACTTTCCTTGGCGTGGAAGGCAAGCTTGGTGATACGGATATGTAGATCTCCTACCATTGTAACCGACTCCGTGTAACCCTAACCCTCTTCGGTGCCTATATAAACCGGAGGGTTTTAGTCCGTAGGACAGAACAACAATCATACTATAGGCTAGCTTCTAGGGTTTAGCCTCTCTGATCTTGTGGTAGATCTACTCTTGTACTACCCATATCATCAATATCAATCAGGCAGGAGTAGGGTTTTACCTCCATCGAGAGGGCCCGAACCTGGGTAAAAACATCGTGTCCCTTGTCTCCTGTTACTATCCACCTAGACGCACAGTTCGGGACCCCCTACCCGAGATCCGCCAGTTTTGACACCGACAGCCCCCTTCCCGGGGAGCCGTGGGGTCTCAAGAGCTGTCGTGGAGCCGACGCAGGGCTGCTCTCAAAAGGAAAGAAAAGACTGTCGAGCGGCTCACTCCTTATGTGAGCCCCCTGCCATATATTAGCTTAGACTTGACCCACCACGTCGTGCTGCCCGGGACGCACGGACATGAGGGGTGCTGGTGCCCGTGAGCTTGATCAAGGGCTCCTCGCGAGGATGAGGCCGAAACACCAGGATTCGGCATGGTGCGTGCGCACAAGGGTAGACCTGAGGCGCACACACCTGCCTTGCCCCATGGGCTAGGTGCGCGAGAGGAAGTGATGGGCGACTGCCGCCTCCTTCATGCCCTGAGGCATAAAACAGCTGAGGAAGAAAACAACTCGAGGGACTAGAGTTCAAAAATACCAAATCCATTGGAAGGTTACTAAAAAATTGCAAGCAACTTCGGAAAGCAAATGAACAGCCGCGTCTGGCACCTAATCTAGTCTTCTCACCACTGCGGAGCAAAGTGCTGCCACTAAGACATGGGAGGGAGCCCCCATGAGGCCCCAGGGCGACTCTCAGGAGACTCCGGGGCGTGTACAGCCCCACTCATTATTACGTGAGAGTGTCACGAGCGGAGACCTTCACAGGCCGGAGCCTTTCTTCAGGGGTAGAACTTCCGGAGGTGCTGGATATTCCACGCGTTCTAGATGGGGACCCCATCCTGTGTCTCCAGGCGCGCGGCGCCAGGCCTGAAGACACGTGCAATCCTAAACGGGCCCTCCCACATGGGAGAGAGCTTGTGCAGCCCCTGCCTGGAGAGCACCCGACTCAGGACGAGGTCGCCCACCTCTAACGTCCTAGAGCGGATGCTGCGGCAGTGGTACCACCGCAGCACCTGCCGGTACCTCGTCGCTCAGAGCGAGGCTTGACGGCGGCGTTCCTCCCCTAGCACTAGATCCATCCCCCGTGTGGCGTCCTATCACGCCTCATCGAACGCCAGGACCCGCGTGGAGCGATGCTTGACCTCATGAGGAAGAACCGCTTCTGCTCCATAGACAAGGAAGAACGGCGTCTCTCCCGTTGGCTTGGTCGCGGTGGTGCGGATGGACCACAGCACGGACTGCAGCTCGTCAAGGCAGCCCCTGCCGCAGGCCTCGAGCTTCTTCTTGAAGGTCCTGGTCTTGAGGCCTCTCAGGACTTCCGCGTTGGACCTCCTGGCTTGGCCGTTGCTCCGTGGGTGTGCCACTAAGGCATAGCATATCTGTGTTCCAAGGTTAGCACAGTATGTTTTGAAAAGGTTGCTGGTGAACTGCGAGCCATTGTCGGTGATGACATGGTTGGGGACCCCAAACCGGCTCACGATGTCACATCCCTAGTTCTGGTATGCACTAGGCTAGACCTTCATGTGTGCATCATGTTTAACTTTTCAAATGAACTTGAAATGGGGACTAATCAAACCCTAGCACCAGATCAAATTAAATAGGTTCAACATAAAATCATTTTCAATGAACCTGAAATGCCCTTCTAAAATGTTCATCATCTTTGCCTTGGTCCTAAACCTCTGACAAAAATGGTGCACAATTTTCTAGGTCATCCTAAGGTCACTGAATTAAATCATAAGTGTTTGAATTTGGACATTTAAATTCTATAAAATATTTTAAATGTCCAAATACTCCTAAACTGAAATGTTCCGTGTTGGATATATTCTATATAGTGGGCATGTGCAGTTTAGTGATTTTTGAAAGGGTCTAGGTACTTTTAGAAAATCCCTAAAATTACAGAATAATAGAAAACAGAAATAAAAATAGAGAAACCAGAGAGAGAGAACTTACCTGGCGCTCACCTGGCAGCCCATCTGGCCTGGCACTGTGCCGGCCCAGCCCACCTCCACCTGCCCTGTTGTCTTCCTCGCGCCTACTGGCGTTGTGCGTGGCGCGCGCACAGCCGAGGCGCGGCCACCTCTTGCTAGCCACGCGGCTGCTCCCCCTCGCCCTGGACGACGCCACGCCACCCCGCAGAACCCCCTGGCCCCTCTCCTCTCTCCCTAGACCTCTATCACTCCTTTGCTCTCTCCCTACGACGCCACCGAACCCGCCCATCGCCGCCGTTCGTCGTTGCCGCGACCACCACCGTCCCGACGACACCCTAAGCAGTCTACGTGCTCCGCCCCGATACCCTCTTCCTCCTCATCGATCCTCAAGACGCCGGAAGCCCCTGGACACCGCCAACATCGCCGTTTCCCTCGTCGGCCACCGGAGATCGCCGCCACCCGTACGTCGCCTTTGATGCCTCCCCGAGCCCACTTCGACGGCCGTCGCAACCGCCGTGAGCCACTGACTCTTCTCCCTCCATCCATTTTTCCTCTCGCACCCCGTAGCCGCCGTGCCACTTGCGCCCAAACACCGGCCGCCGCCCCGAGCTCGTTTCCGAGGAGCTCCGACCTCCCTAGCCGCTGCTGCTTGCTGCGCTGGATGCGGGCGAGCTCCAGCTCCTCGCGGGTGCCCTCCGCCGTTCGTTTGGGCGCCGGGAGAGCGAACCCGAGCCCTCCGTCGCGCCTGTTGCCACCGGCGACGAGCCGAAGGCGGGTTAGGCCCTGTTGACCAGGGGTTTGACCTCCCCTGGGTCGCTGACAAGTGGGCCCAGGCCCAGCTAATCCTATATTAGTTTTTTTAATTAAGTCTAATTAACCCAACTGACATTTTAGTTAGTAGTAATTTAACATTAATTAATTTAGGTTAGTTAGTTAGTCACTGACGTGTGGACCCCACACCTTAGGTTTGACCTGGACCCGGTCTGTTGACCTGCTGATGTCACCACGACGTCATGCTGACGCAATTAACCTTTTCTAGATTTATTCTTATTCTGAAAATTCCAGAAAATATCCAAAACTTCAAAAATTCATACAAATTCAACCATAACTCAGAATGAAATAATTTATATATGAAAAATGATCGAAAAATCCAATCTATCCATCTGTACTGGTTTCATGCATGTTTAAACAACTTAACCTTGCTGTTTAGTGCAAAACATGATAAGCACTATTTAAATTCATAAGATGAGTTTGGGGTTGAACCATTGGTTCAAAATGACTCAGACCCATCTGGTTTTAGTTGCATTAGCCCAATACACATTTTTCCATGTCATGATCATGCATCATATTGTGCATTGCATTGATTGTGCTTCCTTCTCTGTTGCCGGTAATTGTCCCCTCTAGATAGACGTGGTTTCGACGATGAGTTCGATGACACCGATGAAGAGCTATATCATCTTCAGAAGTGCCAGGCAAGCAAAACCCCCTTG
This sequence comes from Aegilops speltoides, assembly GCA_021437245.1. Lineage (NCBI taxonomy): Eukaryota > Viridiplantae > Streptophyta > Magnoliopsida > Poales > Poaceae > Aegilops > Aegilops speltoides. The sequence continues at coordinate 53,242,490 of CM038144.1, forward strand.
TTCATTCCAATACAATCCCGCTCTCTCGCTCCAGCTCTCTTTTACTGCATTAGGACAACAACGATTCAACTGTTACATGCTACGGTAGTTGAACCCCTTATCCTCTGCATGACCTGTCATTGCCACAGTAAATAGATAAAACCCACTATCATGAGTAGGAGAATTATTCTCTGATTTTAAATGAATAACCGTATTGCAATAAACATGATCAAATCATATTCATGCTCAGCGCAAATGCCAAATAACATTTATTTAGGTTTAACACTAATCCCGAAAATATAGGGGTGTGCGATGATGATCATATCAATCTTGGAACTACTTCCAACACTCATCGTCACTTTCCCTTCAACTAGTCTCATTTATTCGTAACTCTGTTTGAGTTACTAATCTTGCAACGAACAAGTATCAAATACTCGGGGCTACTATAAACACTAGTAAGGCACACATCAATAATCTGTATATCAAATATACCTTGTTCACTTTGCCATCCTTCTTATCCACCAAATATTAGGGCATTTCCTTCCGATGACCATTTCCTTTGATTGTAAACACTCGGTTTAGGCTATGGTCAGCTTTGGGCTTCTTCGCGAGGTGACAACTTGCTTGTCTTTCCATGAAGTTCCTTTCTTTCCTTTGCCCTTCTCTTGAAACTAGTGGTCTTGTCAATCATCAACACTTGATGCTCTTTCTTGATTTCTACCTTCGTTGATTTCAACATCACGAAGCTAAAGGAATCGTTTTCGTCATCCCTTGCATACTATAGTTCATCATGAAGTTCTAGTAACTTAGTGATGGTGACTAGAGAATTTTGTCAATCACTATCTTACGGAAGATTAACTCCCACTTGATTCAAGCGATTGAAGTACCCGGACAATCAGCACATGCTCACTAGTTGAGCGATTCTCCTCCATCTTTTAGCTATAGAACTTGTTGGAGACTTCATATCTCTCAACTCGGGTATTCTTGAAATATTAACTTCAACTCTGGAACATCTCATATGGTCCATGAGCGTTCAAAACGTCTTTGAAGTCCGATTCTAAGCCGTTAAGCATGGTGCACTAAACTATCAAGTAGTCATCATTTTGAGCTAATAGCGTTCATAGCGTCGCATCTGCTCTCTGCAATAGGTTTGTCACCTAGCGGTGCATAAGGACATAATTCTTACGTATGAGGATAAACCTCGGATCACGGATCCAATCCGCATCATCATTACTAACATCTTTCAACACAATTTTCTCTAGGAACATATCAAAATAAACACATGAAAGCAACAACGCAAGCTATTGATCTACAACATAATTTGCAAAATACTACGGGACTAAGTTCATGATAAATTTAAGTTCAATTAATCATATTACTTAGAACTCCCTTAGAAAGACATCCTCTAGTCATCTAAGTGATCCGTGATCCAATCAACTAAACCATAACCGATCATCACGTGAGATGGAGTAGTTTTCAATGGTGAACATCACTATGTTGATCATATCTACTATATGATTCACGCTCGACCTTTCGGTCTCCGTGTTCGAGGCCATATCGCATATGCTAGGCTCGTCAAGTTTAACTTTGAGTATTCGCGATGTGCAAAACTGGCTTGCACCCGTTGTAGATGGACGTGGAGCTTATCACACCGATCATCACGTGTGTTATGCAGGCACGACGAACTTTGTACGGTGCATACTCGGGAGAACACTTCTTGATAATTTAGTGAGATCATCTTAAAATGCTACCGTCAATCAAAGCAAGAATAAGATGTATAATAGATAAACATCATATGCAATCAAAATATGTGACATGATATGGCCATGATCATCTTGTACCTTTGATCTCCATCTCAAAAGTATCATGATCTCTATCGTCTTGAAGCCGCGACACCATGATCTTCATCATCTTGATCTATATCAATGTGTCATCACATGGTTGTCTCACCAACTATTGCTCTTATCTATTGCTATTGTATAGCGATAAAGTAAACAATTATTTGGCACTTGCATCTTATGCAACAAAGAGACAACCATAGAGTTTCTGCGATTGCGATAACTTCAACAAAATGATCATCTCATACAACAACTTATATCTCATCACGTCTTGACCATATCACATCACAACATGCCTGCAAAAACAAGTTAGGCGTCCTCTACTTTGTTGTTGCAAGTTTTACGTGGCTGCTACGGGCAAGCAAGAACCAATCTCACCTCGCATCAAAACCACAGCGATAAATTGTCAAATAGACTCCGTTTAACCTTTGCAAGGACAGGCGTAGCCTCGGTTCAACTAAAGTGAGAAGACGACACCGCCAGCCACATTTAAGCACGAGTGCGGTATGAAACCAGTCTCGCGTAAGCGTCTGCGTAATGTCGGTCGGGCGCTTCATCTCACAATACCGCTGAACAAAAGTATGACATCTTTGGTAAGCGGTATGACTTATATCATCCACAACTCACTTGTGTTCTACTCGTGCATATAACATCAACGCATAAAACCTAGGCTGGATACCCTGTTGGGGAGCGTAGTAATTTCAAAAATTTCCTATGCACCACGCAAGATCATGGTGATGATAGCAGCGAGAGGGAAGTGTGTCCACGTACCCTCGTAGACCGTGGCGGAAGCGTTAGCACAGCGCGGTTGATGTAGTCGTGCGTCTTCGATCCGACCGATCGGCACGAGCGTACGGGCCTCGAGTTCAGCACACGTTCAGCTCGATGGCGTCCCTCGAACTCGATCCAGCCGGTATTGAGGAGAGTTCCGTCGGCCGCAGCGGTGACAATCTTGATGTTCTACCCATGCAGGGGCTTCCCTAAACATGACGATATGACGAGGTGGAATATGGTGGAAGGTGGCACCGCTGCAGCTAAGAACGATCCGTAGATCAACTTGTGTGTCCATGGGGTGCCTGCCCCGTATATAAAGGAGGGAGGAGGAGGAGGCCGGCCCTAGGAGGGCGCCATGGGAAGTCCTACTCCCACGGGAGTAGGATTCCCCTTCCTAATCAACTAGGGGTCCTTAGTATAGTGAGGTAGGAGACAGGAAGGGGAGAGAGAAGGAAGGAAGGAGAGTGCGGCCCTCCCTAATCAATTCGGACTAGGCCTTGAGAAGCGCGCGGCCTGCCCTAGGCAGCCCTCTTTCTCTTGGGGCCCAATAAGGCCAATACTTCTCCGGCGAATTCTCGTAACTCTCGGTACTCGAAAAATACCGAATCACTCGGAACCTTTCGAACTCGAATATAGTCGTCCAATATATCGATCTTTACGTCTCGACCATTTGAGACTCCTCGTCATGTCCCCGATCTCATCCGGGACTCCGAACTCCTTGGTACATCAAAACTCATAAACTCATAATATAGCTGTCATGAAGAAACCTTAGCGTGCGGACCCTACGGGTTCGAGAACTATGTAGACATGACCTAAAACTATTCTCGGTCAATAAAAATAGCGGGACCTGATGTCCATATTGGTTCCTACATATTCTCGAAGATCTTTATCGGTCAAACCATAACAACATACTGTTCCCTTTGTCATCGGTATGTTACTTGCGAGATTTGATCGTCGGTATCCAATACCTAGTTCAATCTCGTTACCGGCAAGTCTCTTTACTCGTTAAGTGTCGTCATCTCATAACTAACTCATTAGTTACATGCTTGCAAGGCTTAGGTGATGAGTATTACCGAGAGGGCCAGAAGATACCTCTCAGAGCAATCGGAGTGACAAATCCTAATCTCAATTATGCCAATCCAACATGTACCTTCGGAAACACCTGTAGAGCACCTTTATAATCACCCGATTCGTTGTGTTTGGTAGCACCAAAGTGTTCCTCCATTAAGCGGGAGTTGCATAATCTCATAGTTATAGGAATATGTATAAGTCATGAAGAAAGCAATAGCAACATACTAAGCGATCAAGTGCTAGGCTATGGAATGGGTCATGTCAATCACATCATTCTCCTAATGATGTGATCCCGTTAATCAAATGACAACTCTTTTGTCCATGGCTAGGAAACATAACCATCTTTGATAAGCGAGCTAGTCAGTAGAGGCATACTAGTGATACTATGTTTGTCTATGTATTCACACATGTATTATGTTTCAGTTAATACAATTCTAGCATGAATAATAAACATTTATCATGAAATAAGGAAATAAATAATAACTTTATTATTGCCTCTAGGGCATATTTCCTTGAGTTAACACCTTTGGATTAGCAAAACCTTACGGTTTTGCATCATATACAACTCTTCTTTAATAAATCCATTAAGAATAAGTTTGACATCCTTTTGCAGTTTCATAAAATGTGGCAATTGCTAACATGGATTCGGACAGACTTAAGCATCGATATGGTGAGAAAATCTCGCCGTATTCAACACCTTGAACTTGTATTGAAAACCTTTACGCAACAAGTCGAGCAGTAGATAGTAATACTACTATCGATATGCATCTTCCTCTTGAAGATCCATTTATTTAATATGGCATCGCGATCATCGACAAGTCAATAAATCCATACTTTGTTTTCATACATGGATCCCATCTCAGATTTCATGGCCTCCGGCCATTTTGCGGAATCTGGGCTCATCATTGCTTCCTCATAGTTAAATGAGTTCATCATGGTCTAGTTACATGACTTCGAGGAGCAGGATGCAAATACCACTCTCGTGCGGATCTTAATGCGGTTGACTGCAGGGTTGGGTAGTAACTTGAACTGAAGTTTCATGATCAATATCATTAGCTTCCTCACTAATTGGTGTAGTGGTCACTTTGGAACGATTTACGATGAACTACTACTTTCCATTTAGGAAGGTAAAAATTACCTTATCAAACTCTACTTCCATCCCACTCACTTCTTTAGGAAAACTCCTTCTCTAGAAAGGATCCATTCTTAACAAGAATGTTTTGCCTTGAGATATGTGATAGAAGGTGTACTAGCAGTTTCCTTTGGGTATTCATGAAGCGCATTTTCTCGATTTGGGTTTGAGCTTATCGGGTTGAAACACTTTTCATATAAGCATCACAACTCCAAACTTTAAAGAAGCGACAGCTTAGGTTTCTGCTAAACCATAGTTCATACGATGTCGTCTCAGCGGTTTAGATGGTGCCTATTAAGCGTGAATGCATCTGTCTCAATGCATAACCCCAAAACAATAGTGGTAAACCGATAGAGACATCATAGATCGCACCATATCTAGTAAAAGTCACGATTACAATGTTCGGACACACCATCACATTGTGGTGTTCGGTGGCGTGAGTTGTGAAACTATTCACATTGTTTTAATTGAAGATAAACTCGTAACTCAAATATTCATCTCCACGATCGGATCGCGAAAATTTATTTTCTTATTACGATGATTTTCCCACTTCACTCTGAAATTCTTTGAACCTTTCAATGTATAGGACTTATGTTTCATCAAGTAGATATACCCATATCTGCTCAAATCATCTTATGAAGGTTAGAAAAGCCACGATACCCTTGAGCCTTAATACTCATTGGATTACGCATACATCGGTGTATGTATTTCCAACAAGTTTGTTGCTCGTTCCATTGTTACGAAGAAGCGGAGTTTTAGTCATCTTGCCCAAAAGGCGCGTTAGCAAGCATCAAATGATTCATAACCAAGTGATTCAGAAAATCCATTTTATGGAGTTTCTTCGCATTTAACACGATATGACCCAACTGGCGATTACCACAAATAAGTTGCACTATCATTATTAACTTTTGCATCTTTTGGCATCAATATTATGAATATGTTGTATCACTCGATCGAGATCCAATAAACTATTTTCATTGGGTGTATGACCATTGAAGGTTTTATTCATGTAAGCGAACAACAATTATTCTCGACTTTAAATGAATAACCGTATTGCAATAAACATGATCAAATCATATTCATGCTCAATGCATAAGCATCAAATAACATTTATTTAGGTTTAACACTAATCTGAAAGTATAAGGGAGTATTGATGATGATATCAATCTTGGAACTACTTTCAACACTCATCTCACTTCACTTCAACGTAGTCTGTTTATTCTTAACTCCTGTTTGAGTTACTAATCTTATGGCTGAACAAGTATCAAATACTCAGGGGCTACTATAAACACTAGTAAGGCACACATCAATAACCTGTATATCAAATACACCTTGTTCACTTTGCCATCCTTCTTATCCACCAAATATCGGGGCATTTCGCTTCGGTGACCATTTCCTTTGTAGTGTAAGCACTCGGTTTCAGGCTTTGGTCCAAGCTTTGGAAGCTTCTTCACGGGAGTGACAACTTGCTTGCCATTCTACTTGAAGTTTCCTTTCTTTCCCTTGCCCTTTCTTGAAACTAGTGGTCTTGTCAATCATCAACACTTGATGCTCTTTCTTGATTTCTACCTTCCATCGATTTCAACATCACGAAGAGCTAAAGAATCGTTTTCGTCATCCCTTGCATACTATAGTTCATCACAAGTTCTAGTAACTTGGTGATGGTGACTAGAAAGAATTCATCAATCACTATCTTATCGGAAGATTAACTCCCACTTGATTCAAGCGATTGTAGTACCCGGACAATCAGCACATGCTCACTAGTTGAGCGATTCTCCTCGATCTTTTAGCTATAGAACTTTGTTGGAGACTTCATATCTCTCAACTCGGGTATTTGCTTGAAATATTAACTTCAATTCTGGAACATCTCCATATGGTCGCATGCGTTCAAAACATCTTTGAAGTCGATTCTAAGCCGTTAAGCATGGTGCACTAAACTATCAAGTAGTCATCATATTGAGCTAGCCAAGCGTTCACTAGCGTATAGCATATGCTCCACTGCAATAGGTCATCACCTAAGCGGTGCATCAAGGACATAATTTTTACGCGTAATGCTTGAGGATAAACCTCGGATCCACGGATCAATCCGCATCATTGCTACTAACATCTTTCAACACAATTTTCTCTAGGAACATATTAAAATAAACATATGAAAGCAACAATGCGAGCTATTGATCTACAACATAATTTGCAAAATACTACGGGACTAAGTTCATGATAAATTTAAGTTCAATTAATCATATTACTTAAGAACTCCCACTTAGGCAGACATCTCTCTAGTCATCTAAGTGATCACGTGAAGTCCAAATCAACTAAACCATGTCCGATCATCATGTGAGATGGAGTAGTTTTCAATGGTGAACATCACTATGTTGATCATATCTACTATATGATTCACGCTCGACCTTTTTGGTCTCCGTGTTAGAGGCCATATCACATATGCTATACTAGGCTCGTCAAGTTTAACCTCGAGTATTCTGCGTGTGCAACTGTTTTGCGCCCGTTGTATTAGATGAGCGTAGAGCCTATCGGACCCGATCATCACGTGGTGTCTCATACGAAGAACTTTCATAGCGGTGCATACTTAGGAGAACACTTCTTGATAATTAGTGAGAGGTCATCTTAAATGCTACCGTCAATCAAAGCAAGATAAGATGCATAAAGGATAAACATCACATGCAATCAATATAAGTGATATGATATGGCCATCATCATCTTGTGCTTGTGATCTCCATCTTCAAAGCACCATCGTGATCACCATCGTCACCGTATGACACCTTGATCTCCATCGTAGCATCGTTGTCGTTCGCCATCTATTGCTTCTCGACTATCGCTACGCTTAGTGATAAAGTAAACAATTCTGAAGCGTTGCATTTCATACAATAAGCGACAACCATATGGCTCTGCGGTTGGATAACCGGTTATAAAACGATCATCTCATACAATATATAGCATCACGTCTTGACCATATCACATCACACATGCCACTGCAAAACAAAATTTGGCGTCCTCTACTTTGTTGTTGCAAATTTTCGTGGCTGCTACGGGCTTAGCAAGAACTGTTCTTACCTCGCATCAAAACCTAGCGATAGTTCGTCAAGTTAGTGCTATTTTACCTTCGCAAGGACGGGCGTAGCCGCACCGATTCAGCTAAAGTGAGAGATAGACACAGCCACCTTGCCACGAGTGCTGCGTAATGGTGAAACCAGTCTCGGCGTAAGTATGCAGCGTAATCGGTCCGGGCGCTTCATCTCACAATACCGCCGACAAAAGTATGACATCTTTGTAAGCGGTATGACTTATATCGCCCACAACTCACTTGTGTTCTACTCGTGCATATGACATCTCGCATAAAACGGCTCGGATGCCCTTTGTTGGGGCGTAGTAATTTCAAAAATTCCGCGCTGCGCAAGATCATGGTGATGACATAGCGGAGGGGAGATTGTTGTCCATGTACCTCGTGAACTGTAAGCGAGCGTTAACTGTAGCGGTTGATGTAGTCGTCGTCTTCACGATCGACGATCCAAGCACCGAACTTCGGCACCTCGAGTTCAGCACTGCGTTCAGCTCGATGGCGATCGGGCTCCGATCCGGCAAAGCTTGAGGATGAGTTCATCGACCTGACGGTGTGGTGGCGATGATGATGTTCTCGGTAGCGAGGCTTCGCCTAAACTCGAGCGATATGACCGAGGTGGAATATGGTGGAGGGGCACGCTTGCAGCTGAGCGATCAGTAGATCAACTTGTGTGTTCTAGGGTGCCCCCCGCCCGATATAAAGGAGCAAGGGGGAGGCGGCCGGCCCTAGAGGCGCGCCCGGAGGAGAGTCCTCCTCCTAGTAGATGAGACTCCCCTTTCCTCTCCTACTAGGGGAAAGGAAGGGTGAAGGGAGAAGGAAAGAGGGCGCGCCCCCCTCTAGTCCATTCGGACTAGGAGGGGGAGGCGCGACCCCACCCTAGCCGCCCCTCTCTCTCTCCACTAAGGCCCATAAGGCCCATTACTTCTCGGGGTTCGGTAACCCTCCGGCACTCGATTTCTCCGAAAACATCGGAACCTTCGATGTCGAATATAGTCGTCAATATATCAATCTTTATGCCTCGACCATTTGAGACTCCTCGTCATGTCGTGATCACATCCGGGACTCGAACAAACCGGTACATCAAAACTTATAAACTCATAATAAAATTGGCATCGTAGCGTTAGCGTGCGGACCCTACGGGTTCGAGAACTATGTAGACATGACCTAGAACTATTCTGGATTGATAACCAATAGCGGAACCTGGATGCCCATATTGGTTCCTACATATTCTCACGAAGATCTTTATCGGTCAAACCGCATAACAACATCGTTGTTCCCGTTGTCATCGGTATGTTACTTGGCGAGATTGATCGTCGGTATCAATACCTAGTTGAATCTCATTGCGGCAAGTCTCTTTACTGTTATGTAATGCATCATTCCGTAACTAACTCATTAGCTACATTGCTTGCAGGCTTATAGTGATGTGCATTACAGAGGGGAGATACCTCTCCGACAATCGGATGACAAAACCTTATCTCGTCGCCAACCCAACATGTACCTTTGGAGACACCTGTAGTACTCCTTTATAATCACCCGATTACGTTGTGACGTTTGGTAGCACCAAAGTGTTCCTCGTTAAGCAGGAGTTGCATAATCTCATAGTTATAGGAATATGTATAAGTCATGAAGAAAGCAATAGCAACATACTAAGCGATCAAGTGCTAGGCTAATGGAATGGGTCATGTCAATCACATCATTCTCCTAATGATGTGATCCCGTTAATCAAATGACAACATGTCTATGGTTAGGAAACATAACCATCTTTGATTAATGAGCTAGTCAAGTAGAGGCATACTAGTGACGTTATGTTTGTCTATGTATTCACACATGTATCATGTTTCCGGTTAATACAATTCTAGCATGAATAATAAACATTTATCATGATATGAGGAAATAAATAATAACTTTATTATTGCCTCTAGGGCATATTTCCTTCAACATGTTGTAGTACGGGCATCAAGCTCCTTACGGTGTATGAAGAAATTGTATACCTTGGCTCGTCAAGTGCTTATTGACAAAAAGCGATGTCGTCATACCCTTGCGTCAAGTTGCCACTTTAGTTAAGCAAATTCATCGGTCAAGCTAGCCGGACCCCATACATACAAAGGGCCAGGCGACATATTATACCTAGATTATGATCCTCGGCTATTATTTATCATTTTGACAACACACACCGAGCCTCGGGGCTACTATCTACTAGCATTTTATATCGGGCTAGCCGAAGGTATCATTGCGTGCCAAAACTGTCCGATAAACTTGGCGGCTTCATGCAATCCGCTCGGCGGATGAAATCCTTTCAATCACGTACCCATTAGCATAAGGTGATCTTACGAGATAGATGCTCGCCCAGCAGATCCTTGAGCTCCTCCGGCCGTACCAGGTGGTGCGGGTGGTCGATGGCCTTTTGAAGGCGGACACGGAGAGGAGCCTTGGGGGACATCTCAGCGCCTTGGCCCGCGGTTCGGAGAAAACCCTCGCGGCGACACCTCAGGTCGCCCCTCGCCAAGGCAGTCTGCAGCAGGGAAGCGTTTAGCTCTCTATCATCTCGGTGAAGATCCCTCGAAGATGAGCTCTGCTTGAGAAGGGCTGAGATCCGAACTACAAGGTAAAATTTCGGTTATCTTCATCGAGAAATAAAGGCGGGGATATCCTTTACTTTAACTCCCCTTTTTGCCACGGCTCGGTGGAGGCTGATCCTTGGGGGCACAATGTCACGGCCGAGGCATCTCTCAGCATGGACCCTCGTGAAGATTTCTTTCCCGCTTTGAGATCATGGTCTCCGGGTCTCGAGGTCCTCTTCTTCCCTTGGATGGAGGATTCTCAATCCCTCCTCTCTCAACTTGACCTCCTTCAGCGGGCTGGCTTCTTGTTCCCCCCTCCACCTTCTTCCGAAGGCGCCTCCAGCATCACAGTTGTACGGGATCCGGCGTGGTCTCGGGGAGGGACGGACACTGATTAACTTTGCTTTCGCTATCCACTCCTGTTCAGGGACAGCTCTTTTGAGAAAAATTTATGAAAATATGGGATAAGCGTGTCGGTATAGACTACTAGCATATACTACAACCCGAGTGATCTCTCTCTCTCTAGGAGGTCTTAGATACTGACTGCAACAAGGGCACGTCATGGATAGCCCCCAGTCAAGTCCTTTATTGACCCATAACCAGCCTTGGCCAGAGACCCAGCGAAAGCGGGCGGGCGCCACCATTTGGTGCCCACGGAGCTGTGATATAAAACCATTCTTGTTGCCATAGGCTGAGCTCCTCTTGGAAAGAGCCCTCGGACCCGAGCATCAACATTCACCTATAACAGCCCTCCCTCTACACTGCCCCAGATCATCTTGGCTCCACTTTGAAGGTCTTGAGCCACAATCCAAGTGAGGGGTGTCACGGGCTTATCACGACAATGAGCGATGAGATGTGGAGGATGGACTCGGATCCAAGTCATGAAACTCCAACCCATAATAAAACATGAGCCCCCCTCACGAAGGGTCCGTCGGGAAGCCTAGCCCCGAAGGAAGTGAGGCGTGAACACCACGCTTTCACCGGGCTTGGGAGTGGAATATGCCCTTAGGCGGGCAACCTATCTGAAATTCGCGGTTAGATACAGGCGTCTCTTAGCTTTGTACGTCTTCTTCCATAACGAGAGAAGGCATCCACCGACCTTGCGGTTGATCGGACATCATCGAAGGTCGGCGCGCTGAATCTGGAGCTTTGGGTGTTGGAACTTCGGCGGTAGTTCGATTGAGATTGAAAGAAGGGGTGGAGCCTTGATCTCTTTATAAAGAGGTTGAATACCAGAGAGCCTTCCTCGTGACCGTTCGGGACTCGCCTTCAATAGAGGAGGCGTGCCAAAGGCGACTTAGTTACTGCATCGTATTAATGAGAATCCCGGAATGAAGGGGACCACGATCTGCTTTGACAAGGCGTGCCAAGAAACCAACTTCGCTAAACCGGCGAGGTGGGGCGGTAAAAATGATTGAATAAAGGCTTGGCCGTGGTGTGATGTCGTGCCACAAAATCGTCGTGATTGAATTTGTGCAAATATTATTCTCTCTCACGGTGGTATGTGGAGTTTATTTTGCGAGCGGACACTATCCTTGTGTTCAAAATCTTCTATGAAGTATTAGGAGGAGGAACCCGCCTTGCATGCCAAACACAATATGCGGCGGACTCATCGTCATTGAAGCTGGTTAGGGGCTCTTGAGGAGTCTGGATTAGGGGTGTCCGGATGGCGGACTATAGCCTGGCGGACTCTGGACTATGAAGATACAAGATTGAAGACTTAGTCCCGTGGCGGATGGGACTTTCCTTGGCGTGGAAGGCAAGCTTTGATCTGGATATGTAGATCTCCTACCATTGTAACCGACTCAGTAACCTAACCGGTGCCTATATAAACGGAGGGTTTTAGTCCGTGGGAACAACAATCATACTATAGGCTAGCTTCTAGGTTTTAGCCTCTACGATCTTGTGGTAGATCTACTCTTGTACTACCCATATCATCAATATCAATCGAGCGAGGGTAGGTTTTACCTCCATCGAGAGGGCCCGAACACAGGTAAAAACATCGTGTCCCTTGTCTGTTACTATCCACCTAGGCCTGATTCGGGACCCCCTACCGAGATCCGCGGTTTTGACACCGACAGCCCCTTCCGGGGGAGCCGTGGGGTCTCAAGAAATTGTCGTGGAGCCAGCCTTGAGGCTGCTCTCAAAAGGAAAGAAAAGATCGGCGGCTCACTCCTTCTTATGTGAGCCCCTGCCATATATTAGCAGACTTGACCCACCGTCGTCTTTTGGGGCCTTACGGACATGAGGAGTCTTGGTGCCCGTGAAGCTTGATCAAGGGCTCCTCGCGAGATGAGTAAACACGAGGATTCGGCATGGTGCGTCTTGCAGGGTAGACTGGCGCACACACACTGCCTTACTATGGGCTAGGTCTTGAGAGGAAGTGATGGGCTGCCGCCTCCTTCATGCCTGAGGCATAAAACAGGTGAGGAAAACAACTGGGGACTAGAGTTCAAAATACCAAATCCATTGGAAGGTTACTAAAAATTGCAAGCAACCCGGAAAGCAAATGAACAGCGCGTCGGCACCTAATCTAGTCTTCTCACGCTGCGGAGCAAAGTGCGCCACTAAGACATGGGAGGAGCCCCCATGAGGCCCAGGCGACTCGGGGAGACTCGGGCGTGTGCAGCCCCTCATTACGTGAGAGTGTCACGGCGGAGACCTTCTGGGCGGAGCCTTTCTTGAGGTAGAACTTAGGAGGTCTGGATATTCCAGCGTTCTAGATGGGGACCCCATCCTGTGTCTCGGTAGCGCGGCGCCGAACTGAAGCGTGCAATCCTAAGGCCTCCCACATGGGAGAGAGCTTGTGCAGCCCCGCACAGAGACGCAGGCTCGGGGAGGTCGCCCACCTCTAACGTCCGGATCTGCAGCGATGGTACCACCGCAGCACTGCCGGTACCTCGTCGCTCGAGCGAGGCTTGGCGTTCCTCCCCTAGCACTAGATCCATCCCGTGTGGCGTCCTATCACGCCTCGCCGAGCGCCGGAGACCAGCGTGGAAGCGATGCTTGACCTCATGAGGAAGAACCGCTTACGCTCCATAGACGAGGAAAACGGCGTCTCTCCGTTGGCAGCGAGTCGCGGTGGTGCGGATGGACCACGGCCGCAGACTGACTCGTCGGCAGCCCTGCCGCGAGCCTCGAGCTTCTTCTTGAAGGTCTGGTCTTGAGGCCTCTCGGGACTTCAGCGTTGGACCTCTGGCTTGGCCGTTGCTCGTGGGTGTGCCACTAAGGCATAGCATATCTGTGTTCCAAGGTTATACGGTATGTTTGAAAAAGTTCTTGGTGAGCTGCGAGCCATTGTCGGTGATGACATGGTTGGGGACCCCAAACCGGCTCGATGTCACATCCCTAGTTACGGTATGCACTAGGCTAGACCTTCATGTGTGCATCATGTTTAACTTTTCAAATGAACTTGAAATGGGGACTAATCGAACCCTAGCACGAGATCAAATTAAATAGGTTCAACATAAAATCATTTTCAATGAACACGAACCCTTCTAAAATGTTCATCATCTTTGCCTTGGTCCTAAACCTCGACAAAATGGTGCACAATTTTCTAGAGTCATCCTAAGGTCCTTGAATTAAATCATAAGTGTTTGAATTTGGACATTTAAATTCTATAAAATATTTTAAATGTCCAAATACTCCTAAACTGAAATGTTCGTGTTGGATATATTCTATATAGTGGGCATGTGCAGTTTAGTGATTTTTGAAAGGTCTAGGTACTTTTAGAAAATCCCTAAAATTACGAGAATAATAAGCAGAAATAAAAATAGAAACGGAGAGAGAGAACTTACAGGCGCTCACAGCAGCCCATCTGGCACAACCTTTGTGCCGTGACCCACCTCCACACCTGTTGTCTTCCTCGCGCCTCTTGGCGTTGTGCGTGGCCTTGGCACACGGCCGTGGCCATCTGCTAGCCAGCGGCTGCTCCCTCGCCACAGGCGGCACGCCACCCCGAGAACCCAGCCTCTCTCTCTCCCTGGACCTCTATCACTCCTTTGCTCTCTCCCCGCCACGAACCCGCCCGCCGCCGCCGTTAAATGCGTTGCGCACCCCACCGTCAGCGACACCCTAAGCGATCTCGTGCTCCGCCCGATACCCTCTTCCTCCTCCTTGATCCTCAAGGCCGGAAGCCACAGACACCGCCAACATCGCCGTTTCCCTCGTGGCCACGGGAGATCGCCGCCCGTCACGTCGCCTTTGATGCCTCCAAGCCCGCCGGCGGCCGTCGCCACCCCGTGAGCCGCTGACTCTTCTCCCTCCATCCATTTTCCTCGCACCGTGTGCCGTGCCACTTGCGCCCGAACACGCCGCCGCCCCTTCGTTCAGAGGCTCAAACCTCTAACCCCTTCTTTGCTTTGCCGCTGGATCTTGACGACTCGGCTCCTCGCAGGTGCCCTCCGCCCGCTTCGTTTAGGCGGGAGAAGCGAACCGAGCCCTCCGTCGCGCTGTTGCCACGGCAGGCAGCGGAGTTGAAGCCTGATGACCGGGTTTGACCTCCCACAGGTGACAAAGTGGCCCAGGCCCGGCTAATCCTATATTAGTTTTTTAATTAAGTCTAATTAACTTAGCCGACATTTTAGTTAGTAGTAATTTAACATTAATTAATTTAGGTTAGTTAGTTAGTCAGCGTGTGGACCCCACGTTAGGTTTGACTCTGGACCGGATGCATTGACTGCTGATGTCACCACGACGTCATCTTGGCATAATTAACCTTTTCGATTTATTCTTATTACGAAAATTCGGAAAATATCCAAAACTTCAAAAATTCATACAAATTCAACCATAACTCAGAATGAAATAATTTATATATGAAAAATGATCGAAAAATCCAATCTATCCATCTGTATTGGTTTCATGCATGTTTAAACAACTTAACCTTGCTGTTTAGTGCAAAACATGATAAGCACTATTTAAATTCATAAGATGAGTTTGGGGTTGAACCATTGGTTCAAAATGACTCAGACCCATCTGGTTTTAGTTGCATTAGCCCAATACACATTTTTCCATGTCATGATCATGCATCATATTGTGCATTGCATTGATTGTGCTTCCTTCTCTGTTGCCGGTAATTGTCCCCTCTAGATAGACGTGGTTTCGACGATGAGTTCGATGACACCGATGAAGAGCTATATCATCTTGAAGTGCCGAGCAAGCAAAACCCCTTGTTCATTCAATACAATCCCTCTCGCTCCTGCTCTCTTTTTACTGCATTAGGACAACAACGATTCAATTGTTACATGCTCACGGTAGTTGAACCCTTATCCTCTGCATGACTGTCATTGCCACGATAAATAGATAAAACCCACTATCAT